>JAPQWS010000016.1:0-2500000 GCA_028651295.1 Catharanthus roseus | reverse complement strand
CCCCACCTCTCTCTCTCTCTCTCTCTCTCTCTCTCTCTCTCTCTCTCTCTCTCTCTCTCTCTCTCCCTATTATTCTTTTTCCTCTTCTCTCTCTCACTGAGAATGATTGTAGCTACTGAGAGGCTACGAGAAATTGTTGCTTGCTGCTGGCCAGAAACTTTCTGCTACCAAAAATATATCCTCCTATTGCTGCTGTTGTTCAGAGGGTAAGAGCAGAATACACTGTAATTTGGATTTTTTATTATTAATTATAAAGTTAACTTCAATTTTCTTATGAATGGTTGTCTCTGCTCATTTTTGTTTATTCTATGTTTTGGGACTTTTGTTTTGACTGATAAATATCTATAAAGTTATGGGTTTTCTTCTTTTGATAGTTAAATGAAATTGTTGAATATGAAATTTTGCTGAAATTAGGCATATCTAAGCTGTCAAATATGGTTATGTAGAAATTTGGCCTCAATTGACCAAAAGTTGTATCATTTATGAAGAAGAAAAAAAAATATGGAAATGAGACAGAATTTTGATCATTCTATATTGGTTAGAAGAAGAAGCCATTGATGATTAATTTCTGTGTTGTTTTCTCTTAATTTTAAGTACTAATGAAAAAGAAGGGATTTATATAGATTTAAAAAAAAAAAAAGAAAAGAAAAGCCAGTTGAAGATTAGACTAAAGAAAAGATTAAATTAGGCAAAAATACAATTTGGTATTTGATGAAATCTTCTTGGATTGAGATGGGAATATGGGAGTGATGAGTTAACATTTCAAAATTGACCTCTTCTCTCTATTTCTGCATGGACATGTTTTTTTAGTGCACGAACAATTGAATGGAAATATATGTAAATTATGATTCTTAGTGAACAAATTAATGGAAATATCTGGAATTATGATTTTCTCTTTGAATTGTTATTATATGAATTATGATTTTCCCTTTGAATTGTTATTGTTATTGTAATTTCCTTCTTATTCTCTATATTTTTTTAGATATATTTCAAAGTTGTTTCTCATGATTAATTATCAATGATTATTAAAATCTTTTAGGAACTTTATTAAAAAACGAAAAAAGATAAAATAAGAAAAAAAAATCTAAAAATTTTTCATGATTTTATATTGATGTTTCCATTTGATATCTTTTAAGGTTTATTCCAATGGTCTACAACATCTCCATGATAATATTTTATAATATACTTACATAGCAATATATTTTCTCCCTTAGGTAATAATATTTGTATAATATATTTTCATACCAATATAGCTACAAAGACAAAGACAAAGAGTGTTACAATAAATGTTTTGATTTGAACCAAGTTTGTATAAACTATATATAGAATTTTTTTTTTCATTTTTTGGGTCTATAAATAGAGTAACCATATGTTTTTTTTTTCTTTTATCAATTTTATAAGCATATGTTATTTAGTATGTCTCTATGTTCTTAAATATGTAGTTGAAAAAATTATTTTTGAAAAAGTACTCTATTGAGGTGGTTTAAGAATTGCTTTTGCTTAGTGATACTATAAAAAACAAGAATTGTTTAGTTTTCTTTTCAAGGAATTGAAATTGTTCTTGAATGCTTGTGCCTCTCATAAGATTGCACTTGGAGATTTATTTGTGAAATTATCTCTTTTTACTATCTATCCTTCTTTGTTGATAGCATTGGTAAGTGCTTTCTATTTCATGTTTCTCATGAGACTCGTTTGATGCTTGGAGCTTTTGAAGAAGTATTTTTTTGCAAAGGAAATGTGAAAACCCTCAATTTTTTATATTAAATGATAGGTGTTCTTTGTAAATGGGTCCTTTGATCTATCTTGGTAGGTTTTGCTTCAAAACTCCTTGTTTTGCCATCTTCCATTCAAAGATATATTTTGGAAACATGGCTTAGAAAAAAGAAGAGATAACACTTCTAAGTACTTTCATGAAATTTATTTGTTGATTGGAAGTGATTTTGTTGAGTTTCCTTATTTTGAGGCTATGTTCAATGACTTGAGAAAATACTTTGAGGTGTATTTAAAAAGGAAAAGAGGAAGGATTTGGTATTATCATTTACCATATGAAGAGTTATTTTTGGAATTGGATGTTGTAAAAGAAATACAAAATGATTCCAAAACCTTATATATCAATCCTTTTATTTTAAAAATGAATCATCTTGTTAATTTTGTCTTTGATCTTAATACTCGTGCCTGAAACTCCTTAGATTCTTTAATGTGCATTTAGACTTTTGAAGCATTATGTATCAAGATTCCATGAATGGGATGTGGAAAATATTGAGAATTATAAGCTTTAGCTATCATCTCGCTTTAAAAAAAATGTTGTTTTGAAGCATTTTTTAATCGTGGTTCTTTAAACTTGTGAAAAGAAAATTTGATTGATCCTTGTAAACCAACGACATCTTTTGGACATGTGAAATGTTAAAAGTTCTATTCTCTACTTTTATTCTAAGAGATTTCATATGTAAATGTTAGTTTCGAATTTCATTGATATATGCAAAGGGCAGCTTAAAAAAGTATAGATTTAAGTAATTTAATTACTTTAAGTTTACATTTCTTTATACCAAAGTCGTAATGTTACAAGTTTAAAATTTAGTATTATTATTTTTTTCTTATAGTTTTGTTCGTGAGGATTTTTGTGGCATATTCTCCATCAGTTGAAGAAGGTAAGAACTCTTTAATTTCATTACTTCATTATAATGTAATTAATAACTATGTATTTGACATGTTGTAAACGGATATAACATAGTGGTTCTCCAAGAGCAAGCTCTTGGAGGAGCTTTACAAGCATCAGGAAAGTGATAAGAAGGGGCAGTTATGTGGATTTTCAATCAGAGGAGTTCTGTGTAAGTTTAGAATTTAAAACTTAAGTTTATATAATACTTTATAACTTGTAACTTTAAATTTTATATAATATTTTATAAACTATTATCCAACTAACATTTCATATTGTAGTAGAAATTTCATGAGGCCTCACAGAAACCTGAGAAGGAAGTTGTAGCCACGAGTGATGCTATGCCCGATGAGCTCCAACTTGTTAGTTGTATGCCCTAGACCAATTGACTGACATTTTAATGGATTTTATGAGGCATGTATTTTGAGTTGTATTTTATGCTTTTGGTCATCAAGTATGCAACTTGATAGTAAAGTCCTTTTGCTAATCAAATACTATTCTTATAGTCCATAGTTTTATATTATCTTGTATCAGTAAACTAGTATGAACTTGATTGATGATCAAGTTTTACTGATCATGTATATGGGATATAAAATTAATTCATAAATACATATTGAGAATAATATATTGGACAAGACCAAAAAAGAAAAAGAGAGAAATACTACATGAGTTCAAGTCATAAGTATTTCTTCTTAGTTTTATGCTTTATGTCCTTTGACCTTATGTTTCTAATTTTTTCTTGCATGAGAATTATGTTTTAACGTAGTCAAATATCACTTTTTAACTGGGTGATCATTATGACTATAGATTGGGCATTTTTTCTTGTCACAGCTTGAATATTAGAGATAGTGAAAGGGATTTGTCCCTCTCTTCTTAGAGAGACATATCGTGGGCCCTTTGATAAAGAAGACTATAGAATTACGCATGGCCATGCTCAAATATATATTAATAAAGCGTTATTAATATTATTTATCAAAATAGTCTATCTGGTGATCAAGTAAATGGTTAATTAAGTTATATGAGGATGACTCGGTCCATGCCTTATACTTAATTAAGATATCATGTGACAAAAGGACTAAACATCAAAACTGATTTTAGGTTATACCCTTTTATTTTTTTACTTAACTTGGATAAGCATAATGTCTTGCTATAGGGCACTTATGTTTTGTGGATAATATCTAGGACATTATTTTCATTCATTGCCAATATTGAGGGAACCTACAGGGTCACACGCATAGACAATAATGTGAGGACTATGTCCATGTTCAATGAACCTAGAATATGTCCAGGTTTGTTGAACATAAACCATAGGATCTGCGGAGGTATCCAGATTCTATGTTCAGCTATTTTTGTAAGTTAATAAGTAATTAACTTATTTATCTGATAAATAAAATTAATCACTTAGTATTTTTCATCCAAACTATTGTTGATTATAGGAATTAACGGACTAGATTAATTGTCATTAGATGACAATTAGGGTTTTGATATTAATAGCAATAAAAGGTTATATTAACTTTTTTGGCAAGATTACTTGATGTGTGGTTTCTAATCCTAACAAAATTCCAGTTTTAGGCAAGCATACGTATCGGTATAATAAGGTGAGGAAAGTCCTCGGATTGTCAAACTCTAGGGACGGCCAAGCACTAGTACTTACTACGTTTCTACTGTTTAAATAAAAATTTTGTAAAAGATTTGTAAAAAAATAAATAAACAATTAAAAACTAGGAAAAACAATTAAAAAGGTTTTTAAAACAAGTTTGGAAAAAGAGTGTTCAAATGGTTGAATCCTCCTAGAACCTCAAGTTAATTTTAATTAGAAAATCATTGTAATGAATTATTAAAACTCGTTGGTTGGATCTCACTCAAAAATCAGATAAACCTTATGTCTATGTGAATATCTTCCCATTCAACTTAACTGTTTAGAGAAGAATGTCTTCTAACCCTATCCCGATTATGAATGAATTATAGAATGTAGTGATTTTTAGTGACCTAAGAACCGTAACAAGTATGTCTACTCAATTACCAATTCCTATTATTCAATTTATGCCCTAGATTAACCTTCCTTTTTTAATTCCAATTAATTTTGCAAAATTACCAATCTCGAAAAAATTGGTAAACAAACAATACTTGAATAACAAACAAACAAGAATTAACTAATCAAAATAAGAGATTCAAATAAAACATTAACAAAGAATTCCAGGATTCATCGCAATTAAACACAAATAAAATTAGCCACTAAACATAGTTCTAAAACATAAACTCACGGAAAAATTTATGAAATCAATAGATCTTAGGGGAGCTTAGGGGAAGTCTTGAATATTCCACAGTTCCAATGAACGTCCGAGCTCGTCTCTAAGTCACTAAAAGAACTCCCAAAATTTGGGTCTTCAAAGTCTTCTTACAAAATATGGAATTGAATCTAAAAACTTAGCTAATGAATTTAATGTGTTTAAAGGAGTTTATATAGGAGAAAAATCTATAAATCCTATTCTAAAATTACTCTAATCTATTTCTAAAAAGGTTTGAAATTAAATTACAAAAAGGAAAGGAATAAAAGTGCAAAAAGGAAAAGTCCAAAAAAATTGAAAATCAGCCCCTTCGTGACTATCCAGATCAGGATAGTGGGACTATCCAGATCTGGATAGCTTCTACCCAAAAATTTCTTTATTTGTTCTGCTTTTCAAGTCAAGTACATATATTGCGCTTTTTAAGTCTTTTTGATCTATTTAATGGACAATTCAGGTCTTGGAGTCTCCATATAATTTGTAGATAAATCTCGTACCTTATAAAAACATCTTGAATTATATCAATTAGAGTTTTATATCTCTAGTTATGATTGTTTTACCGAAAGATGTTAAATTGAAACGTCATGTGAGAAAACGAATTTTTCACAATACTTTGGATGACCAAATGAACTCCAATCGAGACAAACATTAGCTTTCTGGAAACCTTATTAAGTCCTCTAAATCTATAAGAAGTATACTTCTCCAATTAAGGTCATTAAGAAGGTCAAAATCCACTGGACTCCGCATTACTTAGCCATGGATCCTATTTTTGGACAGCTTGTTATTTCTTCTCCTTTTTTGCTTCGTTTTTGCTCCAAAGTCCTTCGTTATTGCTCGTTTCAATAAATATTCATTCTGAAGGTACCTATAGTAATAAGAGAAGAAACAGATCAATAAACTCTATTTATAAACATTTAAGCGCCAAAAATCGATTAAAAACGTCAATGCTTAAGAGGATAAAAATATACTTATCATTAATTCTCAGAAAAACCCTAAAACAGCCAAACCTTATGGTCTAGTTTCATTCCAAAATTCTGAACATCACGAAACTAGCAGTTCTTTTGAAGAGTTCAGAGAACACCTAAGGGCTAGCATCCCATTCGTACACAAAGGAGTTCATCACATAGATATTAGTAGAAGGAGAAGCTTAGAAACAGCAATTCCTCCACACCTCCACGACATCGGGAAACTCATAATATAGTTTTATATCCAATTAGTTTTAATAGTATGTGCGGTTTCTATTAGCAGTTTTTCATAGCCCATTCTTTTTTCTTTCTATTTTTGCCTACAAAATCTAACAACTGATGGCCACTATAGTTAATGGATTGAGTCGTGGCCGATTATATGGAGCTAGTTTGGAGGCAGCTCATCTTATACCTGAAAGCAGTCAGGTCACAGTTAGATTGCCACCTTGTTGTTTAGATGCGGAGTAGAGGATCTTGAGGAGAGAGGTTGTTGTTTCCAGTGTCTTTACTGCCTTCGACGAGCACATGAGGCGGTTTGTTGAGCAGATCCACTTGCTGTACACCCCTATGTCACCGATGATGGACATCGTTAGTGGTGCTATAGTTGTTGTTCATTCGACATCTTCATCGACAATAGTAGCTACGAGGACCTTACATATGAGGGTGTCTCCTCTATTCCCCCTTCCCCCCTATACTGATGCTCGTGCACTAGTGTGGTGTTAGATCATGATTTTCGTTTACATTTTCTAACTGTATATGTGGTAAAGGTTAATCGAAATTATTTTTTAACTCGTAAATTTTCAAACCTTCATGGAAGATCACAGTGTTTAAAAGGGGGATTTTTGCATGTTTACACCAATTTGGATCACCATCAGAGTTTGATGTAAGAGTATATGGATCAAACCGCATAGAGAGAATGGATAACTCGGAATCAAAGAGCGATAATATGGCGCACAATGACAACACGGACGACAATTCAAGTTCAGATGATGTAACGACGACAGTCCTTCAACGGGGGTTGATACCTAATCTTCTTTGCTGGTAGACCGTATTTGAAGAGAAAGATTGATAACGATATCGAGGCTGATAATTCCAAGGAAGAAGGAAAAGTTTGGAGATGATTGTCAGTGTAATCTTGTTTTCAATTTTTACTTGAATGAAAATTTAACTTTGATATATATTTTATTTTATAGACTTAGTATTAACTTAGCAAGTCGAACCAACTCACAGAACTTAGCGAGCTCGCATTAATATTCATACGAGTAATTTATACCTATATCATTTTTTTATGTCAATTTATTGCATGATGGGATAACTTCTGAAATACAAAAGTGAGGATATGAGGAATGGGAAGTTACAAGTACAACTGCAATAAAAGTTAATATCCTACATATTGCGATGAAATAAAGAACATACTTAAATCTGCACCAGGTAAGGCTGAATCCAATAATATAGGACCATCTGATGACCCGAATTCTGAGGGGGGTACCATTTTCAAGTATACCCCACCTATGGTAATTGAGCCCAATAGCTTCATCCTCTGCTACAACGATGCACGATGCATGATCATGGATCAATTGTTTTGCCCGAAAGAAGTGAGAACAAAAGAAGTTTTTTAGAGATGACTTGAAAAGTGGCCAGTAAATGGCTCCATGAACATCCCCATTCACCTCTATGACAGGGTTGACGATGCGATAGTAACGTTCATAGTAAAGAGAATACGCGCCTCCAAACACGTCCAAGTAGATTGTCAACATGTCACAAAAGGTCATAAAGCTTATGTTCTTCTGATGACAATACTGCCCGGCAAAGCCTACTCGTACTACGATACGAGTAACATGACCACCGTTTTTGTAATGACTGATCACCTCTCCTAACTCTCTGCACAGCAATGTACACAAGGTATTCCAAACACCACAAGGTAATTGAGTCATAGGAAGAAAGTTTTTTGTTGTAAAGTGAGTAGGAAAAAAGTATGTAAGCATATAAATAAGGGATGAAGAAGCATCAACATGATTTAGTGCATTAAACATGATGTGATAGATTTAACTTTCAACTGTAAATGGTGATTTGAAAATATTATTGCTTTACCTTTAATTTTTTAACATTTTTCTATTTCACAAGATGGCTTGGTATGGTAAGGAGGATTACAAATTCATGATCAAAATAAGAACCTACTACGATTTCGTCGGTGGGGTAAGTATTTCTATGTCGTTTCTATTTTTCATAAACTTTGTTGTCGTTCTTAAGTTAATTATTTCTTAAATGATTTGTCTAGGAGATTCCTGATTCCTACGTAATAGCAAGCTTGAATTTCTCGCATCATTGTATTAGATTGACAAATTCGGATAGTAATGATTGGTATGTTGGTGTGCAAAGCAAGAACAATACATACTTTTTTGTTGAAAATTGGCAGACCTTCCTAGAACGGAACCTATTGCAGCGTGGCGATTAATATTGTTTTCAAACCATGTAGACCCTACAATTTCAGCTACAAAATCACCGTGTTTGGTAATTTACATCTTTAGAGAAGAGCGTCTCTATTATCGAATGATGACAATGATGGTGGCATTGGGCAGGGACGGAACCAGCGGGGGGCTCGGGTGGGCTCAAGCTCCCCCAAGGAAATTTTGAAAAGTTTAAAATTTTTAAGTTTTTACATTTAAGCCCCCCAATTTTTTTTTTCAATATAGCCCCTCCAAAACTTAGGTGCTGACTTTCAAAAAAAAAATGAAAACCCTCGCGCAGCTAGCAGCTGAAAACAGAAACCAAAAAAACGAAACACTCTCTTCTCTCTCTTCAATTCCACTTCTTCCTTCCTCCGCTCCCTCCTCGATTGTTTGAGCTCGACGACACACGGCGTGGCACAACCCAAGTGGTGAGTCGATGAACAGACGACAGGTGAAGGCGACCGCGATGACCAAGCGGACCAGCAACAGCAGGCAGACGGCTTCCAATTCGAAGTTTCAGCTGTTCTTCAAACTTTGAAGAAGAAAAAAGTAAGCTTTCTAATTAGATTTTATAGATTAATCTATGTAGAAACATTTTTTATTTTTTAATTTTTATTTTGGTAAATAGATTTTTTACTGCTAAAATTTTGGCTTTGGTAGTGAAAAAATTGTAGGATTTTTGGGGTAAAAATATGATTATTATGTAATTTATGTTCTAATTAATTATTATGTCATAAGTGAAATGTGTTGAATTGTGAATTTAAAATATTTGAATATTATAAGTGAAATGACAGTTTGGTTTGTTATGTTGAGCAAGAGATTTTTATGAGTATTGAAAATGAAGACATCTAGCAGCGATTTCAGAATATGCAAACTCGAAGAATAAAATTGCCAACTTAATCATTTCGTTCACTATAAAACTCTATTTTAGATTATTTTTCAGTAGTGATTTCTTTTTCATTGTTAAAGTATTTGTATGAATGTTATTTATTTTTATATTAATCTTCTAATCGTTCTAAATCAATTGCAGGTCATATTGGATTTCGTCTTCTGATCGTGCTCATCTGACCTATTTTTTGCTATTATATTTGTAAATTTCGAATTGTAATGATTATCCTGTGAGTGATGGTAATCATTACTCGTGAGTGATTGGTGATCACTCCTCATTGGTAATGGGCGATGACCTTTTTTTTTGCTATTTTATTTGTAAATTTGAAATTGTTTGAATGTCTTTTGTACTTGGAATGCATCTATTTTATAGACAAAATTCTGGTAAAATTTTTATTATTCTTCAGTCCCCCCAACCTTTTTGTCCTGGTTGCGTCCCTGGCGTTGGATATGCTGAAAGAGTTCAAATTAATAGTAAGAGAGATAGGATTGATGGGGCAGGATCTAGTGGAGCAAAAGATAAAGAGAAAAAGATATCTTCTTAGTCATATTTTTGTTTATCGGATGAAATCTATGAATGAAAAGTTTATTTTGCTATGATTGAACTATTAAGAAAATTTTATATGGTGCTTTGATTGAAAAGATATTTAAGAACCTCGCTGCAATGTGAGACGTTAAACTTGTTGAGCTCGCCTTATAAGTGGGGACACTTACGTAGAACTTGGCGAGCTCGCTTTACAATTATTATTATGTACTATATCTCATTTAAGACGCAGCTAGGTGAGCTCAATTTTAATGCAAAGAACTTCATGAGCTAAATTTATAATTGCACCAAAAGAACTTGCTAGTCATCTACCAATGAGAAATTAGAAAAACATCGCATCATAATTACTACATTTAATGAAATGTTGTTGAGATTAAGTTTAATGCAATGACGACGTTACTTTGCATTTTCATCATTCTAAAAATAGATAATCGTTTAGGTTTCCAAGAGTAATAATGTCATACTTTTGTGTTCCACGCTCTTTGAAGATAACCTTTGAAGATGAAGGCCTTACACACTTTACTATGAGCGGTTCTTCAGTATCAACCATCTGATAACAATGGCAAATGGAGAGATTTACCGCGAATGTTATCTTTTTTTTTAACTTTTTTCCATCTTTTTATGAATCAAAATTTTACTTTGAATAAGAAAAGTTAGTGAATGGTAAACTACCAATCAATGAGAAAACAATAATAAACTCAAATTATATTTTTTATAATCACTAAGAAAAACAGCAACAGTACAAGAACATGAAGGGATCTTCACTAACAAACAGACAACATCAACAAACAAAAAACAGTAATTAGTTGAAAGCCCACAGATTCGCGCTTCAGATCTTTTCCTCTTCCGGGGAAAATTCTAGCATGATGTTAAAAAGTTTGGGAATGTGCTCTGAATCCTTGCGCTTAATCAAATCAAAAACATCTTCACAAGCAAGAGACAAAAGTCCCTTTATGACGAGGTAATCTGTAACAACCAACTATCCAAACAGGGTTTCTTCGTCGTCATTTACCAATATTGAAACAAAGGCCTTCAGTTCGATGTTATTCTCATTGAAGGGTGGTTTAGTTACCACACGGTTGTAGTACTCGACGATCTTTGCAAGTATGTCGCCAAAAACATTAGGGATGACAATAGTACCGCTACTGGTTAACCTGTCCTCTATTATGTGTTGAATCGTCATAGATTGCTTGGCCACTGCCTTGTCTATCTTGAATGTTTTGTCGTTAATGCTCTAGAAAATGATTTTGATAGAGCTTGATGATGAAGAGGAAGCCATGGTTGTAGGATTGTTGATTAAACTCCTACTCTTGAGAAATTAGTGAAGTTATAATTTAACCCAAACAATTTGCCATTAATAATTGAGTAGATGAGCAAGTGAAAGTCAAAGGCTATGCATAAGGGTTAGAAGTTAGAAAGACACCACATCACATTTACTGTAGTAAATGCAACAGTTGGTGTTGGTTGTAATTGAAGCGTCGAATCTTAATTCACACCCTTCAACCGATGAACTCTAGGTGAGCTGGCGTTACAAGTTTAAAGACTATTTTAAGTTGATGAGCTCAATTATGATGTAACCGTACATTACACAGATTGATTAACACACAACGTAAGAAGTTAGAAGGCCACAGGATCATATTTATTGCAATAAAGCAGCAGTAGAGGTTGGTTGAAATCAAAGTGTCGCATTTTAATTTATAGCCTTCAACCTATGGACTCAAGCGGTTTATAAGTTTAAAGAATTTTTTAATCTAACGAGATCAATAAAGATGCAACCGTATATTTCCCAGCTACGGTCAAACGACAAGCTATCTATGCTCAATAGAAAAAGGCGAGCACATAAATAGTGTGAAAGCAAGCGCATCACAATCACTGAAGTAAATGCAGCGGTTAGATTGTTGTAACAGTAATTATTTTGAATATGCCTCTTCAAAAACTGAGCTTTTTCATCAAATCCTTAAACATTTTTTAATATGGCTCAACTTCCTGATGCTGCTCGAGCCCCTTTGCGTAGACGCTTGCGTATTGAGTTAGGTGAATTATCTGCAATTTACCAGATTACTACAAAAATAGTAGTAATGTTAGTTCCATTGTGGTCCAGTATTATCACCACACAAATGTGAACTTTCTGACGTTATGCACTATGTTACACATCTACCTTACCTTTTTTGAAAATGAAGGTCCATACGCTCTGTACTACCAGTTGTTCTACAATGTCAACCATCCCATGCTGATGGGCTGAGCGCATTTCCGAGGGGTCTACTTCATGTACTTCTACCCACAGCGTCTACATTTCTTCCTCTTCTACTTTTCTAAACCGAAGCAATGGAGACGTAGCCTGTTGTGAAACCTCCACATCTTTTATGCGGCCACTCTTGACACTTATAGCAGTTGGGGGCTACCTGACAACACTCCCTTTCATGATGGCCACTTAGTTCGTGTCGTGAGCTCCAGCATGTTTGATATGTAATAATTGTTAGACTCCGTAGGCAAAAACAAAATAAAACAAAACTACGGAAATCCACCAATAGGATCTGCACATACTAGAAAAACCGATTGGATAGAAATTACCTCAATGTTTTGATTGTTCGTTGTGGAGGCGCTGCTTTGTACGCTTCGCCCTCTACTGGTATCCACGCGACGAACTCCTCTACAAGCGATCGGGATGCTAGCCCCTTCTGTGTTCTAAAAATTGTTCAGAACTGATCCTGACTATCTGGTAATCGGTCGTATTTCGAAGAGAGGAGGCTAGATACTATATCGTCGTTCTACGGTTTAGGGTTTTGTTTTTCTTTAATGAGATAAAGGGCAGCCACCAAGAAAAGGTTAACATAACCTTTTATAGCTATCAATATCAAAACACTAACTGTCATCTAATTACAGTTTAATCTCGTCCGTCTATTCCTATTATCATCCAACGGTTGGATGAATAATATTAAGTAATTAATTTCCTTTATTTGTTTAAATAAAATTAATTACTTATTAACTTACCAGAAAATACAATATGGAATCTGATTCCCCTTTTGTATATGTTCAACGAATCTGGACACAATCTAGATTTATTGAACGTGGACATTATGCTCACAAGATCGTCTATGCGTGTGATCCTGTAGGTTCACTTAACGTTGGGAGTGAATGAAAAATGTCCTAGACATTTATTCACAAAACATAAGCGGCCTCTAGCAAGACATTATGCTTACCCAAGTTAAGTAAATGTAATAATAACCTAGCATCAGATTTAATATTTAGTCATTTTGTCACACGATATCCTAATTAAGTATAAGGCATGGATCAAGTCATCCTTATAAAACTTAATTAACCATTTACTTGATCACCAGGCAGACTGTTCCAACAAATAATATTAATAACACCTTATTAATACTTATTTGAGCATGGCCATGCGTATTTTCCAGTCTTCCTTATCAAGGGGCCCATGGATATCTCTCTCTAAAAAGAGAGGGACAAATCCCTTTCACTATCTCCAATATTCAAGCCATGACGAGAAAATAAGCCAACCAATAGTCATAATGATCACCTAATTAAAAGTGATGTTTGACTATGTCAAAACATATTTTCTCCCCATGCAAGAAACATTAGGTCAAAGGACACCAAATATAAAACTGAGAATAAATACTTATAACTTAAACCCATTCAATATTTCTTCTCACTTTGGGCCATGTCCAATACAATATTCTCAATATGTATTTATGAATTGATTTTATATCTCATATTCATGATCAGTAAAACTTGACCATCAATCAACTTCACACTAGGTTACAAGATGTAATAAACTAGGGACAAATAAGAATAGTATTTTATTAGCTATAAGGGTTTTACTATTAAGTCACATACTTGATGACCAAGAGCATAAAATACAATTCAAAAATACATGCTTCATAAATCATAAATGTGAGTCAATTGGTCTTAGGGCATATACTAACAATAGTTAGGTTATTTTTGCTATGTAAGAAACTGAAGTGTCCTCTATTTTTATTATTAACATCAGTCATCTGTTTTTTTCTATACTTATCAGTTATTATAACTCCATTTATCTTTTCGGAGTACCCACTCAAAAAAAAAAAAGATCAAAAAGTGAGACAAAAACTCGGCGACCATGGAGTGAGCCAAAATTGGCGTAAAAACAGTGAACAAAGTTGGCGTAAAAAATGGCTAGATCTATTTAGCGGCCACTTTCTCAAGCTAGCTCTTAAGGAAAAGTGACTGTAAAAATGCCAGCTCATATGATTTCTACCAGTGAAAATTTGTGCTATATTAACATGTGTGTTAATTGGCGAGCTGGATTAACATGGGTTAGTCAATCGGCAAGCTCAATTAACACGTTAACACAATGAATATTTCAGAAAAGGGGCAAGGTCTCGAGCTAAATCTCAAAAAAGTGACTGTAAAAATGCGAGCTCATTTAAATTGCAACAGTGAAAAGTGGATCTCTATTAACACGTGTCAGCCATTTGGTGAGCTAGATTAGCACGCGCCAATCAATTAATGACCATGATTAACACGCTAACACAATAGCTATATATGTTACGAATTATCTAGGTTGTCAGAAGTTTGATAGCCATCGCATCACATTTATTGCAGTAAATGTGGCGGTTGGGATTGGTTGTAATAGAAATGTGGGATCTTAATACTCTAACTCTTCATCCTCATTAATTCTTAAAAAGCTTTGGACCTTTCCTACTTACTATGGCTGAAACTCCTTATGCAGCTTGTAGTCACTTGCTAAGATGGTTTCGCAGAGAGTTGGTTGGGATCATCCGCCCTAAACCAAGTCTGTATTACCATAATGATATTAATGTAACTGTCATTATGGTGCTTCTTGGCTATGCCCTCCATATTGTTACCAAATAAATGTGAACTTTATGACGTCCTGCACCATGTTGCGCATTTACCTTACCTTGTTTCAAGAGGAAGGTCCCTACTGTCTTTACCATGAGCAGTACTTCCATGTCACCTACCCAGTCCTGTATCATGGTTGTACTTGACACAGTATATACTTCCTGTTTTTTCACCCACTACGTCTGTCTTTCTTTCGCTTCTACTTTCCATAATCGAGGCGGTGGACATAAGATGTGTCTACCTAATAAGGATGGTAGCCATGACAGCTATAAGATTGAAAGCCGACATAGTTGTGTGTTATTTCCATGATCACGGTGTAATCACCAACGGGTAGATTATGTAATTTTTGTGGTTTGCTATATGTAAGAAGCTATAGTGTCTATGTTTAATATTAACATTAGTGACTATATGAACTTATCAGTCCTATATTCTTTTCATACAATTTTTCAATCATGAAGTTGATAACCCATATAAATCCACACTCATAAAAGACGACCAAGAAGTGACCATTGGTATCCTCCCAAAAAAATGCCTACTTTACCGGCATGCTCTATAGAAAAGTGGGTATAAACCCTTTTACATTGTTAAATCTTGGTGAGCTCACGTTATTAATGTAAAGACTCTTTTAAGATGACGAGCCCCATTAAAAAGCAACTGTAATTTTCGTAGCTAGTTTTGGTTTCATTTGTTTGCAAATCAAATAGGTACGACGATCTAATTAATCCATCTTTTTCCTACTATAAAAATTTGAACATTGTTTCAAAATGTTACCTTTTCTAGGCCTACTCAAAAATTACAAATCAAGACATTATAATAAACATGTATCATCCATGCAACCTTGCCATATAATTATAGAGAAATGTTTATGTATCATCTAAGCTGGCGAGCTTGATCAACAAGCAACATTAAAAATTTGAGCTACATTGTGTCACATCGAAAAGAAGGCGAGCTCGCCAAACATTTATAATGAAAAAGACTAGCTCAATTTTCACGCAACAGAAAAAGACAATATGATCGACTAACAAAATGAGGAGCTCATGATCAGCAAAACTTCAAAGAGAAGAAACCTATCGCATCATTATTATTTCATTAAATAATCGGTTTTATTGGGAGTGACGTTGCATTAAATTACGCCTTTTTATAAGTGCTCTACATCTGCATCATTATATTAGAAGCGGAGAAGGGATGTTCATTTTGATCAAACTCACCCTTTCTTCATTTGAAAGTTTTTTCATATGGATAAATTTTCAGATTGTGTTCATGGTCCCATGATCAGCCATTACTCAGATCACAACCAATGGTATTAAAGTAACTTTTAAACTGGTATGTCTGGACCTTGCTGCTCAGTCTGTCACTGAGAGAAGGTCAGCTTTATGACCTTCTCCACCTTTTTGCGCACTTATCCAAAATTGTTTGAAGCTGATGCCCTCTACGCTCTTTATTATTAGCAGTTCTTCCATGTCACCCACCCACTGTAAGTGTGGAATCGTAAGATATATCGCTCTATTTACTACACGAAGTTTAGCCTCGGCACCTAGACTTCTTCCATATTTACTTCTCCGAGGCATCCGAATGGAGCCATGATGAAGTTTTCGTTACTATTAGAGCATTGGATGCATATACCATGCAAATAATTGGAATCTGGGGTAAAGGGGACAAATCAGTTAACTATCGCGGTCGCATTATCATCCCCGAGGACTTTTCACACTTTTCATGGGATTCTAAGAGTCTGGTGCTCTCTAATTATAATATGAGTATGAATAGTATAAGAATATATAATATATGTTTTTTTATCTAAAATATGCAATAGATGTTTTAGTAAATGCTATGGTGTCCTTTGTTCTAACCACAATCAAGTTTTTGTAACCGTTTGAGCATTGGATGCTCGTAATATATTACTGTGAATATTATATGAATATGAAATTTCAAGAGACAGCAAAATAAATCAAATAGCAGCAAGATTCTTGTCTAAGTTTGTATTTCCAGAATTAACATTTTGGAGCTTCATCTCATTTTAAGGAACCACAAACTAAAAGAAATGTTCCAAAACATCACATCACTTTTTTCTGGGCATAGGAAAGTTCAAAACGGTCTCAAACTTTCTAAGGTTCCGGAGGAGACAAACTAAAAGAAATGTTCCAAAACATCACATCACTTGTTCGTGTATTGGTGACCCCATTTGTACGATGCATTAACAAGAAACAAGAAAAGAATCTCATATGCTAGAGTCCTTGTGGAGGTTAACCTAACTAAGGATTCGGTCAAGGTGGTTATTCTTGATATGCCTAATGGAGAAGTCTATCATCAACCTGTGGTTTACGAGAAATTGCCGAAATTTTGTGATCTTTGTAAAGTCATTGGGCATTCGCAAGACAGATGCAAAAGCCTCTCTATCGCCCCTTCTACTCAACCAAAACTGAAGGTAAATGACTTTGCTGCTACTGCCCTTAAACAGCACAGCCATGCTGGTATGGTTTCACAACCAGCAAATCCGGCCAAAGGTGTGATTCAGGCAGATAAACAGCAACAAAATTGGAAGAAAGAGGTTGGGGAAGGGACCAAACTGGTGGGAAATACTGCGAAGCATACTGCTACACATATTTCTGCTGCTGAAACTAGAACTGTTGCTAAAAAACCTATGCAGAACTGTATTGACTCAGCTATTCAGGTTGTTGGAATGGTGAGTAAGTGTGCTAAAAATATGATGCAGGCTGCTGGAACTAGTGATAACAGCATGGGAAACAATGGGGACCATCTAAATCAACTTGGAAATGCTGCTGCTGCGACAGGGCAGTTTGCAGCAGCCACTGCTGGACCGAAACTTATGCTGGGAAAACTTCTACAGCTCCTACCAAAAAACCTGTGCAGAAATATTTTGCTGCTGTGATTCAGGCTGCTGGAATGGGGTGTCAAGGTGCTGAAATCTTGAAGCAGGGTGCTGGAACAAGTGGAAACAACCTGGGAAATGGTGGTGAGGGTATGAATAAACCTGGAATTGCTGCTGCTGTAACAGGGTAGTTTTCAGCAGCCACTGCTGGACCATTTTCAAATCAAAATTTTCCCTTCGGAATGAATTTTGGAAAACATTTTCCTCCCATTGAGTGCAAAGAAATGAAGAAAAAAATTGGGAATCTTGAAGCAATGAGTAGAAAAAAAGGTCAAAAGACTTTTAGTTGCAGGAACCCTTTTGGAGACAAGGCAGCAACCTCACGCTGGGCCAACCAGCCAAGCAGTGAAGACTTGGAGAAAATGATGAAAGAACAAGTTGTAGCAAGACATGCTTCACTGGTTAAATTTCTTGAAAACAAGCTAGCTATGGTAAGTTGTAAAAAGTTAAATGGGGGGAATAACTTCTAAAAAATGATCTACATTTTTTAACCATCCTAATACTTGATTTTATTTCAACATTCTGGCTTATGCAGGCAAAAGGGAAGATCAAAGGTGCTGAAAAGACTTTAGCAAAGGTGCAGGAGAAACTGAAACCTGCTGACCTACATAATGATTTGGTAACCTTAACTGATGAGGAAAGGTTTTCGTTTCAAAAGATAGGTCTAAGTATGAAAACTTATTTGCTTACAAGTAATCTTCCAATTCCTTCAGCTACTTCTTTTTCTCTTTTTTGAAATAACCATCAACAATTATAATCAACAACAATAATAAACAAACCTCAACTATTCGAATACGAAATTGAATTGTTCAGATACGAAAAAGACAAAACACCTACAACAACATAACATAACATAAATATAAACAAGCAAATTTCTAAATCATAAACAATTATAATCATCAACAATTATAAACAAACCTCAACTTTTCAGATACGAAATTGAACAGCCCAACAACAACATAACATAAATATTTCAACGGTTTTTTTACATTCTTTGTTTTCCTAACCCCAATATTCACCTATTATCTTATGTATCAGTAGAAGTAGAAGAGCAATTTTGCTAACACCCAATAAACGCATAGAATTTCAAGAAAAAAAAAATAGGAAGCTTAACGGAAGATTTTGTGAGAAATAATAAATCTTTACCTCAATAAACAACCTTCAAATCAAAGCAGCAGCAATCCCGCATGGAGAGACAGACAACTGCTCACACCAATCGCACGGGCGCCGACCCTGCACCACCGTTCGTCCCACTGTCTGAATTCAAAGAGAATTTGAAAGAGGCAGGGGAAGGGGAAAGAGAGATACAGAAAGCGAGGCAGGCTTTTTTTTCTCTTTTCCTTTTTTTCCTTTGCTTAGTTAGAAGAGCTCAGCCAAAAGAAGAAGGGGGTAAGTGGGCGGGATTGTAAGGGTAGAGTTCTCGGTATTTTTTCTATAAGAAAGTACTGTTTTGGACAGGATATTGAGACGGGATTTCGTGGCTAAATTTTTTTTAAAATGTAATTTATCAAAATTTTAAAATATAGAGACAAATAGTCATAAAAATACTTAATAAAGAAAAATATTTTATAAAACTCCCTTTTATAATGTGTAAAATAATAAATAGATCAAATCTCTATAAATGCTCATTAAAAATTTTATGTTATTTTTCAAATACATAAACTTTTTTATTTTCTATATATACTCATCATTTTAATTCATTTATTACTATATATTCTCTGTCTCATTATTTATTAGGGGCATAAAGGGATTTTGATTCAAAAGTTATCTAGTTTAAACATCTTTAATATTTGTACACAAGTCCCAAAAGACTTATATTATCACAAGAAGTAATCATTTGTCAAAATCAATTGCTCGAAAATTGTTCATGTTATATAGAGTTTTACTTTTTATCACTATAAGTAATTAATATGTTGAATCATGCATATCTAAAAAAAAAAGTAACACAATATTATAAATTGTAAAGTATTACTCTGTTTTCTTTAAGAAAAAGCGGCTCATATTACAATGCAATTTCATTTCAGTTAACAAAATACAACCATGGATACAACTGATAAATTTATAACATTTCAAATCTTTTAGCCTTATAAGATATTATTCTTTATGATAATATAAATATTTGTATAAATAGTTACATGGAATACTCATTTCTTGTTATAGTTATATATATATCGAATTTACAATGTACTGCTCTTAGTATTTAATTTATAAAGCTTTAATAAACAGAGCGAAACTATTAATTTATGTAAGGTATAATCAAATGTTATTATTTCTACATAAATAAATAAAACTAATATTAAATATAGTTCAATTTTGCTAAAATTAATTTAAAACAAAAATATTTCATCTCTAACAAATCTCTTAATTTGTCTCTAATTAATACCTTAGAGATGACCTAGAGAAGGGTGATCCTTCCTTTGTAAAGTTAGAGGTGACGTAGAGACGAAAGTTGTGTCCTCTCTAATCTTTGAGACGACAAAAGTGTGCTCTCTAAATGGTAGAGACAAAATGAGTATTCTCTCTAATATTTGAGATAACATAGAGATGAAAGATGTTTTCTCTCTAAATACTAGGGAGAAGTAGAGACGAAAGACGTTTCTCTCAAATATTTGGGACGACATATAGACGTAAGAAGTTTTCTGTCTAAATATTAGAGACGGGCTCAGAGATGACATGAGTTGTCTCTCTCTAATTTTTGTGACGACATAGAGAAGAAAATAGTTTTATCTCTAAATAGTAGAGACGAAAGGAGTATTCTCTCTAATACTTTGGGACGACATAGAGACGAAAGAGCTTTTCTCTCTAAATAGTAGAGACGAGCTAGAGACGAAAGGAGTTTTCTCTCTAATATTTGAAATAACATAGAGTTGAAAGAAGTTTTATCTCTGAATAGTACAAGCGAAGTAGAGACGAAAGCAGTATTCTCTCTAATATTTGGGATAACATAGAGAAAAAGGAAACTTTTTTCTCTAATAGCATAGACGAGCTAGAGATGATAGAAGTTTTCTCACTAAATAGTAAAGATGAAGTAGAGACGACAAGAGTATTCTCTTTAATATTTGGGACGATATAGAGACGAAAGAACATTCTCTCCAACATTTGAGAGGACATAGAAACGAGAGGAGTTCTCTCTGTAACATTAGAGATGACATAAAGACGAAAGAAGTTTTCTCTCTAAATAGTATAGACAAAGTAGAGATGAAAGAAGTTTTATCTATAATCTTTGAGACGATATAGAGACGAAAGGCATTTAGTGACCATATGTTTTGTATCAAAGGCGTCTCTAATATAGAGAGGGAATGATTCTGCATCTATTTCAACTCCACTTACAGATGATGTTGACACAGATTCATTGCGTTTCTAAATAGAGACGTAAATTATTGAATAAAACTTTCGAGACAACATATATTGGTATCCATTCTGTCTCTAAAATTAGCAGGAATTATTCTCTCTCTAATCCATCTCTAAATCTAGAGACGGATGTTGAATAATCGCTAATCTATCTCTAATTTTTGTCTCGAAAACATTTAGAAGCAGCTCAGAGACGAACGTTTTCGAGACATAATTATTGCGTCTCTAAATTGTCTCTATTTTGTCAAAAAACTTTGACTTTTGAACTTCCCTCTCTAGTGCATTTCTAATCAATCGTTGTTTAGAGACGACTATGTTCCATCTCTAAAGTCCGTCACTATTAAGCTGCTCTCCCATAGTGTATTATTTAATGTCAAAATAGAATAAATTTTCACAATATATGACATCATTCCTAATAATTTCATTGCTTAATATTTATAAATTGAATCAATGTATAAATACTTTATAAAATATAAATAAATAAAATAGTAAAAGAAAAAATTGTGCATAAACTAGAAGTAATTTTTTTGTTGGGAATCAAAACTCGCATAAGTATCCAAGGGTTTTCTTCTGCAAATGATACTCGTGACAAAATTGTAATGTTTTACATATAATTTTATAAGGTAAAATAGACACAAGATATATATACTATTTTTTTCTCGTTTCTCTTGGAAAAAAGTTTTCTCGAGTTTATTATTTTGTGTTGCCTTTTTTACTTTTTTTTATCGGTTTGAATCATCTATAACATCATTTGTAATATTTTCTCTGTGACATTTTTAATATAGTATTTTATTAATAAAATTTATTAAATAAAAAATAAATTTTAAATTTTAAATTTTAAATGATAAATTCTAAAAAAATATTATAAAATGAGATGTTAGGAATGTTAAAGAAGGAGGCATGCTATGACGATTTCAAATACTTCCTGAAATAAACTCTCTTCTGTAAAGATTTTTCTTAGTTTATTTACATACTAAACTTTTAATAGAAAAAGAAGTTAAAAGAAGTCTTTACAACCCATTTTATTTTATAGTATGAAACATATCCATCTCATCATGCTCCATGATAAACTTTTGCATGCTCCGTGATAAGATGATGTCTAAATCTCATCTCATCTCATCATATTAAAAGAGAGATAGGTGTGAGGTTAAAAAAATCTAATCAATTGGGAGGTCACAATCTCTAAACGGGGAAGGAAACTAAAAAACCAACAGTTATTTTCATACCTAATATTGGCTAAACCCTTGGGAAAAGTAGATTTTTCAGCAGGTGGTAAGATGAAAATGACACCTTTAGATTTTAGATTTTACATTACGTAATTGAATTCCGAACTACTTCCAATTTCTACTGTTGATGAGATACCTCTATGGTTGGTTGAGGTTTCTTCATTCAAAGGGCTATTTTGGTAAATGTGACAGTTTTATTCTTTTTAGATGAATTGATATTTACTTGTAATGCCCCTAATAATATTAAAATGCTATTAAAGGGACTTGATAAGAATAATACAGTTATTTTTTTTTTTATTTCTCCAAAACAGAGAGGTCCAAAGTGCAAATATACTTCAAATCTTTCAATACATGTCTAAAGTGTAATTTTATCCTTCTATTTTATATAAATTATAAATACATATTTATGTTTGTATTTTTATAACTAATTAATTTCTATTATTATTTATATTTTTATAACTAATTAATTTCAGTAAAAAAATTTATTACAAAAAAATGATTCTACAGTAAAAAGTATTAAAAACTTACTAAAATATCATTTTGTAAATTTAATTCTTGTTTATTATCATATATTAGACAATAATATCATTCGTTACGAAAATTAGACTAATGAAATACATTTTAATAAGGATATTATGTTCTTAATATATGGTAACAAGTAAAAATTAGACACGCAAAATAATATTTTAAGAAACTTTAAACTTTTTCTACTAAATTATTATTTTTTTATTATCTTTTTACTGAAATAGTAATAGAGATTAATTAGTTATGAATAAATAAATAGTAAGGATGTATTTATAATATGAACAAAATAAAGAGATGAAATAGTATTGTAGACAAATTTCAAGAAAGAAAATGTAATTAAAATTCAATATATTGTTTAATATATTACAATCACGTATAACGTATAACATTGTCGAATTAAAAAAACTATTCAAAGCACTTCTGAAATTAGGAGTTTAGTCAACTAAATTCCTAAACTTTTCTTAACGAGTAAACTCCTGATCTTTTCCCAAAATTAAAAGTTGACAAAATTCAATCTATAATACTTAAAATACCCTTAAATTGGAGAGAATAACTTCAGAAATTAATGCCCCTAAAATACCCACAACTGTGGGCGTTCATCGGCTCGATTTGAAAAAAAAAATCATTTTCACTATTTGGAGAAAATTTGAGTTTTTTAAAAGAAAATAGAAAAAATTGAACTGAACCTAGTTAGTCCCCAAACTGAATTTTTTACAAAATAAAAAATTTTGATTTGGAGAAAATTTTTTATTTTATGAAAATCAAATTGTTAGGAAAAAAAACAAAAAATGAATATAAGGACCTAAATCTTTTACAAAATAAAAAATTTTGATTTGGAGAAAATTTTTTATTTTATGAAAATCAAATTGTTAGAAAAAAAAAACAAAAAATGAATATAAGGACCTAAAGATGAGTAGTGGGTGTGCAAAACAGCTAAGGAATTGTGTCGGGGGAGTTTTAGGGTATTAACTCGCTCAAGTTATCCTTCTCATTTAAGGATAATTTAGGAATTATTAATTGATTTCTATCCACTTTTAATTTTAGGAGAAGACTGACGAATTACTTATACAAAGAAAAAAATTCCCGAACTTCGTTTACTGAATTCTCTTACACTATGTTTGGTATGCAGGGATAAAGTGGAATAAAATGTCTTATTTAACTTCTTTTTCCTTTCCAGTATTTGGTATTCAATTAGAAGTATGAATAGTACTTCCATAGAAAACTCATTCTAAGAAGAAGTTGAAAAGGTATTTCCGCGGTTTTTTACTATATTTAGACAGTTTTTTTAAAAAGCCAGCAAAGTGGCCACGATTTTTTTTAATCGAATTTTGGCCAGAACACATACAATGTGTGCGTTATCATTAAAAATAATGCACATGTTGTGTGCGTTATCACTAAACAAGAGAATCTATCCCTAATTATCCGATGTGGTAGATAACACACAGCCAGTGCGTTATTTTGTTTGATAACGCATCTACTGTATGCGTTATCTGTCATATCATTCTTTTCCAAAACTTATAATTTTTTTTGGGCAAAACTTATGATTTCTTTTTGCAAAACTTATAATTATTATTTTTTTAAAAAAGACAAAGTATTCTTTTATTTATGTCATTTAATGTATGCTAATAATTATAACCATTTTAAGAAGGAAAATTTTTATTAAAAAAGTACGAAGAAGTAATTTAAAGTATTTTATATTTTTATTACTTGCTGTAAATTTTATTATAATAATTTATAATCGATTAAGTAAAAGAATTTATAAAAAGTATCTAGAAGAAATTCGAAGAAGAAATATCATTGATAGAAACCCTAAAATATTACAACACTTTGAAAAAAAGAAACTTATACATTGCTTGAACTGAGGTTATTACAATTTTCTCTATTATACCCGGGCATTCGGGGAGAATCCAAATTTCGATTATCCATTTCCCCTTGAAACCTTGTACTCTGTTCTTAACCCCGTTCATTTTTCATATTTGGAGAATAGAATATTAAATTGTAAGGAGCATCTCTCCAAAAGTCCTCATGCACAACCGGATAAAATTAGATTGGTATGTCCGTATGTAAGTTTCCCGCAAATATATATCCGGCACATAAGGATCTGGTCTTGTACCATTATCTTTACAGACTGGAAGAGCATGAAAACAAGACAATGTATATTCTCGCCATTTGCCACAACTGCACGATTTTTCATTCATTTTTAAGCATAAACATTGTTGTCGTTACCATTAAGACGTATCGGAGATTTAACCATGTAAATACCAGCTCATGGGTTATACAGTGTAACTGTGTGGTCTCTTGATTTCAATTCAATCTGAAGGAACTTGTCAAAAACACTTATTGGAAATGGATGCACACAGTTTTGGGCCTCCTTGTCGGTGCTGGTTGAAGTACTTAATAAGTGTGTTGAATATTAGTTCAACTAGGGCTTTTAAAGGTAAGACCCTCGCTTTTTTTAAGACATTGTTAAGTGCTTTTGTGTAGAAAAGAACGATACAACAGTATTGTAGAAGCTACAATGCTTGCTTGTATTTCCTTTGAATCAACTTATATACAATTTCCTAACCTTGTTACAATTATCCTAGATTTGGTAATTGCCTAATCTTGCTATTCTAGCTATGGTAATTGTCTAATCTAGTTAGGAATGTATTACAAGAGACATGTGTAGAATTTGTATAAGGAAAGAAATCCCAGTGATTAGAGCAATCACTGGATTGTGTGATTCTGGAGATATCTCCGAGAATCTTTCATATCTTCAGTATCTTCAATACCCCTCAAGTTGGCTTTGGTAAAGAGGCCCACCAGTTGCTCAGTAGTCGAAAGGTAGAATGGAATAATGTGGTTGGCTTGCAATTCATCTCGAACGAAATGACAGTCAATTTCTATATGCTTGGTACGTTCATGATAAATAGGATTGAAAGTAATGTATATGGTAGCTTGACTATCACAAAAGAGAGGAATAGGGCGAGTGATAGGAACATGGAGATCGCGCAGTAGATAGTGAAGCCATTTTAATTCACAGCAAGTGACGGCCATAGACCAATACTCTGCTTTAGTGGAAGACCTAGAAATGGTATGTTATGTTTTAGATTTCTAGGAGATAGGAGAATGCCTGAGAGAAATGAAATAGCGAGTGAGAAATCGACGAGTATTGGGGCAACTCCCAGCCCGAATCACAGTATGCCCGAAGCTAGAGATTAGTATAGAGTGGAGAAATATGCCTTGACGAGAAGCTCCTTTTAAATAACAAAGGACGCGAATAGCAGCATCCCAATGGGCCTGGTAGGGTTGGTTCATGAATTTGGAAAGAATGTGAAAGCGACAGACAAGACAACGTTAGGTGTCCGGTGAAGACATAAATGGACCGGTTGCCTTGACCAATTTGTGATTCTACTCCATATGGAAACTAAGAGGCTTACTGCCGAGGAGACCGGCATCAGATAATATATCCAAGGCATGTTTTCATTGACACAGGAACATCCCTTTAGAATTGCGAGCCACTTCAATGCCCAGAAAATATTTCAAGGGACCGAGATCTTTCATATGAAAGAAGTGTTGAGATGAGCCTTGAAGCGTTGCAAGGTAGCAGAGTTATTTCCAGTGATAATGAGATCATCCACATATACCAAGACACATAAGAAGACATTGGGGGTAGTATAGATAAAGAGAGAGTAGTCAGAGTAAGAATGGCAGAAACCACTTGCCTTGAGAGCGGAGGTCAACTTGGCAAACCAGCAGCGAGGGGCCTATTTCAGACTATAAAGAGACTTTTGGAGTTTGCAAATCTGTGTTTCATGCCCGCGAGAGAACCCCAGGGGAAGTTTCATATAAACTTCCTCGGAAAGGTCACCATGGAGAAATGCATTGTGGACGTCCATTTGATGAACTTCCCAATTCCTGGAAGCAGCAACTGTTAATAAGGCACGAACGGTGGCTATTTTGACAACCGGAGCAAATGTTTCATGATAATCAAGGCCCTTCACTTGAGTGTTCCCTAAGATAACCAAGCGAGCTATGTGTCATTCGATGCTACCATTGGATTTTCACTTGATCTTAAAGACCTATTTGCAACCAACAGCTTTCTTACTAGGGGGAAGAAAGGTAAGATCCCAAGTGTAATTTCGTTCAAGAGCGTCAATTTGGGTGGCCCTCTATTGAGGATGACGCAAAGCCTCAAAAAACCGAGAAGGTTCAGATTGATCATAGATGGCAGCTAAAAAGGCATTGAAGGAAGGGGAGAACTAATGACTAGAAACATAGGTGGAGATAGGATAAGTACACATACCTGAGGCAGCAGATGAAGTCGATGTAACAAATGGAGAATCACCTTTTTTAAGAGTCTCACAGAAGAAATCATTTAATTTGGGAGGGGGACGTTGGGAACGGGAGCTGTGACGCAAATCAGTATAGGATGTAGAGGAAGGAAGGGAAGGACCATGCATGGGGAGGTCTAAAGAAAAAGAAAAGGAAACTGGGGGTGGAGTTTCGAAAATGGGAGAAAGTGGAAGACGGGCGGAGGAATTTGGTAGGCTGAGAGGAAAGGAGGACTGTGGGCCTGGGAAAGAGAAGAGTGGGCCGAGGAGAGGAGAAGTTGGCCTAGAAAGAGAAGGTGGGCTGGAGGGGGGAAGTGGGTAAGGGGATTTGGGATGAGGGAGAAGGGGGCTGGTCCATCCGATAATAGGCCAGGTGGAGGCATTATTTCGTGGTCCAAAATAGAAGAAGAGTCTGCTAGAAATGGAGCAGTAGAAGAGGAATGTTGAAAGAAAAAAATTGTCTCTTGAAACAAGGCATCACAAGAAATAAAAAATTGCTTAGTATGTAAGAAAAACTTTCCACCCTTTTTTTCCAAACGGATATCCCACAAATATATATTCACGATTGCGAGACTCAAATTTATAATGTGGTTGAATTTGAACATGGCAAAAACATCCAAAACACGTAAATTAGAGTAATTGGGAGGAGTGTGAAAAAGAATTTCATAATGTAAGTTTTCGTGTAAAAGTGTATTCGGGGTGTGATTTATGACGTATACAGCAATTTGTATACATTCTCCCCAAAAATATTTTGGTAAAGAGGCTTGAAACATTAGAGCGCGGGCAACGTTTAAAATATGTCGGTGTTTTCTTTCTACTCGTCTATTTTGTTAAGTAGAAACAATAGAGGTCGATGACTAATACCATGCATGGAGAAAAACGGTTTCAGGCCGAGAAATTATGTTCCATTATCAGAATGGACAGCTTTGATTTCTAAATTGAATTGGGCTTGAATAAGGGGATAAAATTGCTAAAAAAATTTGGGAACTTCACTTTTAGCAGAAATTAGGTAAACCCAAATGCATATGAGCAATCATCTACCAAAGTCTGAAAATAAAATGATCCACATGAAGATGTTTGTTTACATGGTCCCCAGAGATCACAATGAATGAAATCAAACACATTATTATCTATTTTGTTACTTATAGAAAAGGTACTACGAGTCTATTTAGCTCGAAAACAAATAGAACATGGAGAACTAATACTAGAAAAATTGGAAAAGTTCGGAAAATATTGTAAAATAGAAAAGGATGGATGCCCAAGGCGTTGGTGAAGTTATTATGGAGAGACCACAATACTATGTAAAGCTTACACTGAAGAGGTTTATGATAAAGGCCATCGCAGAGTCTACTCACTCCAATCGCCGTCCTCGAAGTAATGTCCTATATTAAATAACCATTTTTAGCAAAACTAACAAAGAAATTGGGTTGAGAATATAATGTTTGGGACACAAAGATCAAATTGTAAGTAATTTTTGGAACACATAAAACATGTTCTAGAAGGAAATTTCATCCCAAGAAAACACTCCTAATACAGTTTGAGAGCCATTAGGTAATCCAATGTAACATGGAGGAATTGATAAGATATTGAAAAGAAACTTTCGTTGTCCAGTCATATGTCGTTAAGCACCAGAATCAATAAGCCAAAAAATATTACCAGATAATTTAGAGGGGTAAAGCTTTAATTTTGCAAAAAATTCCACTTGTCTGGTGTAGCTGCAGGTGACTGTCCCAACAGTCTGCTCATCGTCCTGCCTAGACCATTAGCACCAGTGAAGACATTGGCAGCAAAGGTTTTTTGGCCGCCTGTTCCTGTTGCTTCACCGTCGAGGGAAGGAGTGGCTGGAATCCGATTGTTGCTCCAGAGGTTACCGGTGCCAATCGGTCCGAACCACCCCTCGTTTTTGTCATTCCAGCCGGAGCTTCCACCAGTTTTGGACTGTCCTCTACTGGCGAAGGGAGCAGCAGTTGCTATGGTCTGCGGCTGCTGTTGTTGCGTGAACATGGAGGCAGCAAAAGCGGCTGTTCCTCCTATCCTGTTCATGCCGCGTCCACAGCGGCAACTAGTTCGACCGCCACTGGACCCTCTTCCTCCTTCGGTGATGCTGATAGTCTTTCCCTACCAGTCCTGATATCCAATCAACTGCTAGCAATTTTCTACAAGGTGGCCATTTTTGGAGCATACAAAGCAAAACAGAGAGTTTCCCTCTGCAGTTTTAGCCGCAAAAGCTACTGCCTGTGTGTTATCTTCTCTTTCTCTAGCCATGATTCTGTGTCTTTCTTCCCTTATAATGATTGAATACACATGGCTAACACTGGGAAGAGGATCCATAGTAACAATTTGAGATATGACAGTACTATATAGAAAATCATCAAGACCAAGAAGAAATTGGTGCAAATTTTCTTCTTGTTGATGCGTTTCGAGCCTTCCGTGCGTGCACAAGTACCTTCCTTACAACATAATCCTCAATTTGTTCATAGTTTGATAATTCATCCCATATTTGTTCGAGTTTTCCGTAATAGTTGAATACAAAATCTCCTTGCTGTCGACAGTTTGATAAGGCACTTTTTAGCTCAAGAATCCTCGGTCTGTTTCCAACAAAGAAGCGTGATTTGACTTTGTCCCAAAGATCTTTGGCGTTGTCCATATACGAAATGTGTTTGCTACTTTAGGATCTATCGTGTTGAATATCCATGACTGGATTAATAAATTCATCGTAATCCAATCCTCAAGTTTTAGGGAATCATTGTCTGGTCGTTTCAAGGTTCCATCAAGGAAGCATAGCTTTCGTTTTCCTTTCATGTCGTTTTGGAATGTCATTGACCATTGTTCATAATTTTCCTCTTGAAGTTTAACGTGTATCAATAGTTGTGATGAGGTATCACATGACATTAAAGTATATGGATTAAGATCCGAAGTATGATGAAAAGGGGTTTTCATGTTTGAGATTGGCTGTCTTTCAAAAACTTCGTCAAAAGATGTTCTACTCTTAGTTATTTTGGATGATTCTTCTATCATTTTAGTGTTTGGGCTCTGATACCATGTAAAAAAGAACGATACAATGGTATTGTAGAAACTACAATGCTTACCTTGTCTTTCCTTTGAATTAACTTATATACAATTTCCTAATCTTGCTACAATTATCCTAGCTATGGTAATTGCCTAATCTTGTTATTCTAGCTATAGCAATTGCCTAATCTAGTTAGGAAACTATTACAATAGACATGAGTAGAATTTGTATAAGGAAAGAAATCCCAGTGATTAGAGAAATCACTGGGATTGTGTGATTTTTGAAATATCTCCAAGTATCTTTCATATCTACATTATCTTCAACATTCTGAAATATTGGTTGTTGTCACTCTATGCCTATGTCCACCATCATGCAGGAGTGTCCATTTCTCCAGTAGTATCTTGGCTAAATAAATGTATGCATCTACATTTCTGCTTTGAATTTCATTCATAACACGTTCAAATTTCCATTGCTTATCTTCGGTTCTGGCCTGCCACATTAAACTTTTTAATTCGCTGTTCTTAAAGGTCTTGGTGAAATTTGCCCAAATGTGGCTTAGGCAAAACCTATGCACCGCAAATGGAGGTTCCCATAAAGCTTGATTTTGTGTAGCAAATAAAATTCCTTTGTGGTGATCGGATTTTAAACAAACGTGCCGATCCTTAACAACATTTTCCTATAGAAGTTTGAAGAACCAATTCTAACTTTCGAAAGAATCTTTATCAACAATTACAAATGTAAAGGGGAACAAATGGTTATTCGTATCCCATGTGCTTGCAATTAATAGTATGCTCTTATATGGTGCCGGAAGATGAGTGTCATCTATAGAAATCATCGGCCGACGATTTTGAAATCTATTTATATAAGGCTCGAAACATCAAAAAAGAAATTTGAAAATATAATCAGGGGAATGTTTGTTCTGTGATGCAACCATTCGTAAAAAAGTTCCCGGGTTTGAATCTTTCATTGCTTGGAGATATTTGGGTAGAATTGAAAAAATTGATCTCCTAACTGCCGAACACCCTTTCTACTACAAATTTCTGAGCATGCCATGTCCTCTTGTACGTACAACCCGTTTGAAGTAATACTTGGACTTCTTGGATGACTTTCGAGACATGGATCTCGGGATCGTTGGAAAAAAGAAGTGATATTAGTTTTGAAATAAATTTTAAAGTCATATTTCAATGCTTGTTTTGATGAACCTGAACAAGGCATGTGTATTCCTTGGTGAATATGATTATTTCTCAACGACCATGGGTTGCTTTCTTCTTTATTTGGATATACCATAAACAAAAATTAAAGTCACTGTGATGATAATATTTTACTATCCATCGATCGCTCTTACTTTTAACAACTCCAAACACTCGTCCTATCCAAATAGACCACCTTTAGACTGCACTAATTGCTTGGATTTTTTCAAAAAACCTCATGCCTAATTGAAGTCATTGCATCGTTCCAATCCAACAATTTAATAGTGTCTGATTCGATGAGGTCATCTATCTGCTCTCTCGAGCCCATATCTAGAAAGTCTCCAGATGATGTATAATCATACAGAGCGTTACTGAATCATTCACTACTTTGTCATTAATTCACTATAGTTGAAGATAGAGGGTTTACGGGGGTGCTAATGTCATCTTCCTCATCATTATCATCATTGTCGTTGTCAGATGCACTTGATATGTCATAATATGCATCTGCGTCTTCATCGTTCTCATCATCTTCCTCTATGTCTGCGTCAAACATTGACAGTTCATCAGAAACTATCTATGTTATTGCCGTGACATATTGACGAATGTTTGAATGATCCTCAGTCCTTGATACATGAGTATGCTGGACATCTGAAATGTCTGTGACTGGATCGGTTCAAATTCATTGTTGTTCATACTGTACAAAGTAAAATTAAACATTTGATACTCTTCATAGAATGAAGGCACCCTCATTGTCATTCGAACATGCCACTGGTTTAGATCCATTTCTTGATGCTTCAATATTTTTCTAACAAGTTTATCATATGTCAACAATCGGGTAAAAGTCCATATTTTCTTTGTCGCTCCAGTGAAATAAGGAATATACACATCTCTGGCATGCTCCAAATCCTAAAATAATACAACTATAACAGGATGAATGGTATCCATGTCCATTGTTTGTAATGAATGAATGAAAGGTATTAAAAGTTTTGAAAATAGAATAGAATAAAAATGCTTCAATTTTGTTGTGGGATGAGAAATTGGGTGGAGGGACAACAGATATATATAGGCATCTAAAGTGATTAATGTTTCAGAAAAGCATTCAAACTCATCCATAATTTTGAGTTCTCATGTCATGTGATTAAAGACGTCACATAGGGTTGTTGGAAAAACATTCAAACCCATCCATATTTTAGTTATCATGTCATGTGATTAAAGGCGTCACATGGGGTTGTCGAAAAAGCATTCGAACCCGTCTATTATTTTGAGTTGTCAAATAAAGTGTTCACATGGGTCACATGGGATTGTCGGAATTGATGGTAAATAATATAAAAGAAATAATATGCAAAATATATAAAGAAATAATATGAAGAAATAATATAAAGAAATAATATCTGTAAACCCTAACGATAATTATATGGAGTAAATCTAGTAGTCTTACTCCTAACGCGATGTCCAAAGCCAAGTTGTTGGTGGTATAACTTCATCCGATGGGTCATCACCATGCTCCTCTGAATCAGAAGAAGATGCAATGGATATAGGCATATGAGGTACAGATGAACCTGCTGTACTTGGTGGTGGAGGTGTATCAAATGACAACCTAACTACACCCGGAGGTGGAGGTGCATATTACGTACCTCCTACACTCGGAGGTGGCAGAACGTGTGATGCGTCTAGATTGTCGAATGGGTTACGTTGGACATATGATGTGTCTGCTCCACTCGAATGATACGGAGCATCTGGCGACAAACCCAAAGTAAACGCCGGAGCATCTGGACTGTCGAATGGGTTAGGTAGAACATATGAACCAGGATCTGCACGTCCTCGTCCTCCCGATCCTCCTCCTCTGTCTCCTCCATGTCCAGGTACATCACGTCAACCTCCGCCTAGATGTGGAGGGGCATGGGCGCGTTCTCCACAGGCCCCACCACCGAGTAATCTATAGGCATCCCTCTTCACTCCACGAGCACCATGCTCAAGTATAGGCTCTTGGGGACGATAGGCGATAGTTGTACTGCTCTACTGAATATCATGCTAAAAGGGGGTGCAACCCAACGTACCACCAATAGAAACCATGCACCGACAGATGATAGTTTGGACTTTCCTCATGACATTACTCATCTGAGTTGGAGATGATAGTAGTCCCTCTAATACCCCTGTAGTCATGTCAACTACCTCCTACAGCATGGATGTCTAAAAAAAATAATTAGAAAAGAATTATAAAGAAATAATATACATAAAAATATAAATCAATGTTTAACTACCATCATCCGTCTGTCGACCCTAGCTGGCTGGTATCCATATGTCCGAGTATCATGACGTGCTAGATTGCTGACGTAGACTCGCGTGATATCTCGATACTAACTAATGTAATCATCTCAGGGTGATGATAGATCCTCCACGGGTAAAAGAAGGCCATCCCTAATGTGCTGTCTCTATTGATGCTAGACCTCTACATGAGTAGCATGTTCTGTCGCCTAATAAGTGTGATCATTACCTTTGAGCTATAGTCGATGTAGATCCAGACGAGTATTACAAGTAGCATGTATATGCTGATCACACCCAAACAATCGCATCACACTACCTGGATAATGATACTCCACTATCTCGTAACATATTAGTGGCACATCTGCTTGCCACAAGTTAGAAGGCACCAGAGCATGCTTAGGATATGGTAGCCAGACAAACTGTGCAACAAATTTAAAAACTATCACATTATTAGATATATATAAAAAAAAGTAAAAAAATATAATTTAAAGTTATACCTGATTGGACGACATGAAATCTAACTGATCTCTATAAGTAAGCAGGACATGTGTAGGAAGATGCCTGAGATCAAATGATGTGCACTATATAGCACCAAGTGGAGCACGAGAGTCTTGTTCCACATGCCTATCTAACTGAGGACGCAAAACAGGAATACGCGACCAAGCCCAAATCTGAAGTAGCACAAGGGCTCTCCCATCTGTCATGCACCCCCTAAAGCTGACCCGCATAAGCATCTATACAAAAACCCTAATACACAACTCCCCCAACTGTAAGTGTAGATGGCATTAAAATCCTCTAACAGACGGATATACCGTATGTGAATCAAGCTGCCCAACATATCAGGGATCATATGACCTCTAAGAAGTAAGAAAATAAACCCCCGAGCATGCATGATAAGATCATCATCAATCTCTGATCCGATGAACTCTCTCAAGACCCAAGCCTCTAAAGGTTCCTTCTTAACTTTATATTCGGAAAAGTGCGTAAGAGACAACTGAATACCAATAAGTCTCTCAATCATACCAATCCAATACTGCTTATGATGTACACTCCATCTAGGACCTATAACAGACAACCCCTCTATCCGTAAACCCCATAAGACATGCACATCTTGTAAAGTGACTTTCACCTCACTGCAAGTCATGTGGAATATGTGGGTCTCAGACCTCCATCACTCAACTAAAGCAGTAATAAGTGCGTGGTCAAGGCCTATGTAATCACATCTAAAAGCTCTTCCTAATCCCGTCATATCAATAATATCAATTAATCTAGGGGGAGCCATATTATATACTTGAAACAGATTACGACTGAAACGTCAACACTGAAGATCAGTAATACATGTCTCATGATCCCCACTCCATATCAACCCAAACCTATGCTCATGCTGCCTCGTCAATACATCAGAGTTTATGGGACCCAGATACACATATGCTGGGACTTCCTCCATCTACATTACATTACAAGATTTTAGGGTTTTAGGTATAGTATTGTACACTTTCTAAATTTAAATCTTTACGAGTTTAGGAATTCAAAGTAAAATTTTTTTTATCGTTTCATAGTTCATAAATTTAGGGTTTAGGGTGTAGTATTAAACACTTTCTAAGGTTTATGGTTTATGGTTCTAGAGTTTAGGATTTTAGGGTTTCAAGATTAGGGTTAAAGGGTTTAGGGTTTTAGGGTTTTAGGGTTAAGGATTTAGGGTCTCAAGGTTAGGGTTTAGGGTTTAATTTTTATCATTACATACTTAATATTTTTTGTCATTATGCATTGCAAAGTAATGGTCTTGATAATTTTTTAGGGTTATAATAGTCACTTTTCTATATTAAAATATAAGAATGAACATTTAATTTTATAGGAAATATGTATATAATTTTAGTCTCTTATAACTAATTATTGTCTCATAAGCTCTTGATTTGGGTAATATAAATTTTTTTAATTACATACTTTATCAAGTATACATTTTAATGTTGTTTTTAGATTAGTATTTTTGGGTTTAGGGTTTATAGTTTTAGAGAAGGTTATATTCTCTTTTTTTTTTCATCATTACATAGTTAATAAATTTTAGGGTTTAGGACCAAAAAAATAAATTATAGAACCCATATCATCTTAATAGCAAAATTTATAAGCAAAATTATCAATAACAACATTTCATCAAATCACATTTCCAGTAGAAACACACAACTAGTCTAACAAAATGGTCAAATATGTACAAATCTAGAACAATTAGTGAAAATAACCATAAAATCCATCCCTAAAAAATTAAATTACTAGAAATTATGAAATAACCCAAATAAAATTTATCAAGAATATTCACAATCACAATAAGCAACAATTTTCATATTCCCAATAGAAATCAACACAGAGTGCAAAAAATTAAAAGCAATTAAACAGTAAAAATTTAACAATAAGAAATTTACCGAAAATCAATCGGAAAAAATTGAAATCAAATGTTGTTCATTGGTGGAGCTTCTTCTACCATTCATCGTACTCCACGACTAGCTTTAAAGAGAAGCTCCGTACTCCACGGCTTCTTCAAATCCGAGAAGGCGAGAATGAGAGAAGAAGAGAAGAAGGAAAGAGAAGAAGAAGGGAAGAAGAGAAGGAAGGAAGGAGAAGAGCAAGAAAAGGAGGAAGAAGAAAACTGTTTCGGAGCAGGAAGAAGAAAAATAGTACGGCGGATTTTTTTTTTTGGAGAAGAAGGAAGAAGAAGACGATGAGGGTTAAACCCTTAAACATTCTGGATTCAAATAACGCACACGTTGTGTGTGTTATCAGTAAGAATAACGCATTTACCGTGTACGTTATCCTTACTGATAACGCATACATACTGTTATCTTCCACCTTACCAGCCACCATGCCACGTCAACTGCCACACCATTAATCACGAGATTTTACGAGATTTAATTGGTGATTAGTGATAATGTACACATTATGTGAGTTATCATGAGATAACGCACACAGTGTGTGCGTTATGGCCAAAATAGGATTAAAAATATGTTGAGGCTACTTTAGTGGCTATTTTTCTAAAAGGGCCAAACATGGTACACTAAAACCTATGAAAAGATCTTTTCAGGAAAAGTGAGAATCATTTTAGAAAATATTAAACTATTATACCCTTAATATATTACATTTTTGCACTGAATTAATTTTTATATTGTTGTACTTTATTTTATTTTTATTTTTAAAAAGGAGGAAATTGTCAGGTGTATGGTAAGGGATACCCCTAACTAATACATCTCATCTCATAGAAAGGAGAAGTACATATCATGGGATATTTTGATTTTAGAATCAATTTTGGAGAAAGTTTGGTACGACTTTGCAGTATAGTAATACATTATATCCACTTGTATTGGGGCAGCCAACTTATTACAATATTCCTTAAATTGAGGGGTAGGGGTCTTAAACAGAAGTTTAGGCAACTAATTGAGGAACAAGGCAAGGGAAGTGTAGCGAGACATTGGAATCCACATTGGAATATGAGAAAAAAAGAGATCTCTCTCAACACATACGAAATTATGATTATTTTCAATCATATATATAAATATTTACAATTTAATAAGTTTTTTCTAATTTTAATGTGTGTTAGAATATAAAAAATACATTTTATGCAAGAAAGTATTTATATCGAATTATATAATTTTTCATTCCATTGCGATATAAAATAATGATTTTTATTAACAAATAAAAAGAATCGTCATTTTCTTTTACCTTTTCCTTCCAAATACTGGAATAAAAAGAGATTCTTTTTGCTCCGGATGAAAAAGAATTCCGGAAGGTAAAGAATTCCGTTCATATCATTATGGTATACCAAACGTACTATTACTTCATAGGGGATTTTAGACTTAATCTTTAAAAGAAATAATAGTTATGAATTAATTATATAATTTCATATATTATAATTTAATTATTATCTTATATATATAATAGTATATTAGGAGATTTAAAATTTATAAAATATTCATTGCGGTGATACTCTTTCTTTTTCCTTTTTCCTGAGGGGTCCTACTCCCATCTTGTCTAAGGGAAGAATACAATGTGAAAAGGAAAAATGTTATTTTTTTCTTGGGTAAATGTGAAAAGGGAAATTGTTGAAAAGCAAATAGTGGCTATGGAGGCCAAACTTTTAACTAAGGACACAAACTTACAAATCTCAACATGTCATATTAATCCCACATCAAAAAGTTAAAAAATTCCATCAATTTTCATACATCACCAATTTTCATATTATAAGGATATTTTATTTCACAACGATTAAAACAAATTTGCAATTGATATGTTTTTTAGATAAAATACCTACTATTGTATTATATTAATTTAGTAAATTTCATCTTTTAAAACCTTTTCTTCTGTCTCTTTTCTTCTCTCTCCATAAATAATCACAAATAATTAAATTAACTTTGTGCGGTTATTATAAATAAGTAGTTTATTAATGTTAATTTAAAATTAAATTCTATTTTTACATGTTGTGTTATATTTAAAAAGTTTTTGACTAAGTTTTTTTTTTCTAAGTAAAATGTATATTCTACTTTAGCATCTGGCTCTAATTCGAATAAAAATCAATCCTACCCATTAGTGAGTATCTAATACTTCAGGAAAAAAAACAACCATTACACAAAGGGGATGACTGTTTACCGAATGAATCCGTGCAAAAGTTAGTATGCAATTGCAATCAGCAATGTCAAAATTATATTATTTATTTATAAAAGGATCAAAGTAGATAACTAATCTCTAATACAATATTGGTCAAAAATCTACTAATCATGATTTATCTTTCCGCTTCTAAACGTCTCATCCTCAGTCCTCACCTCTAATGAATGTTATAACAGAAGAAAATTCGTTCTTCAACTTCACTTTTCCAACCTTTTTGACCTTATACCTGTTCCAATATTACTCCAATCTACTACTACATAAAGACTTCATTTCTGTCCAAAATCAATGATAATCTATGGGGAAATTGCCTAGTTATAGCTATAAACTATTTCACCTTTTAGCTCATAGTCAACCGTACATGTAAGATTGAAAAGGATGTTAACACAACTCAATTCAATGTTAAAATCTTCAAGGAAACTTCTGAAAATTCTGATTTGTATTGTGTGAAATGATAGAGTCGTGTCAATAATATAGTATAAAATAAAATGAGAGGAACACGAAAAGTTGTTAATGTAGTTCGGCCAACAATACCTACATCCGTGGGTCATGATCATTAACTCAATCCACAAAATCAGGAAATACAAAGGAATAGTCCTACAATGAATACAAAAGTATTTAGAAACAAAGTAATCCCACCCCACTATCTATTACAAAGCTATTATGAAAATAAGGTTGTGTTGGAACAAAAGAAGCGATTTAACATAATGCATTTGACACCATGCTGCTTCATAATTTTCTTAAGATATCTTGAAGAGATATGGAGATAAATATGTTGAGATAGAACTCCTTCATCAAATACGACATTGCATAATACAAATCCAAACTATGCCAATATGCTTTTAACACAAGCAGAAAATGAATTTCCTAACAAATAGTATTTTCTTTCAAATTTTTATTTCTATGAACTGTTATAATCTTACTATTATAAAAAAATTATATTTAGCAAAGTGGCTTTCAATATATTTTAGGCATGCCCTATGCACATGAGCTCTTTACTAAAAGTATTTTGGTTCATAAAGTGTGAATTTAAAAAGAAATTTATTTTAAGCGATGTATTATAAGATGATAAAGATTTTTATTTACAAAATGTGTGCTTATAGTTTTAATTATGTAGTTATTACTTAATAAAAGACTTATGTGGAGCAAACCTAAAATATATCGAATACCACCGCGTTAAGTATAACCATTTTTACTAGAAAAATTGTAAATAGTTGTGATAATATTAAAAAACAAATGGCTATGAATCGATGAACAATAGTTTATGAGTATAAATAGATAATTTTTCTAAAATGTCTATAGCTTAGAAAGAAAATCGCTATAAATATGGAAAATTCTCCCAAATATCTTTCAACTATGTATGTAGATCACAAAATATCATTTTAATTATATACCAACAAACTAAAATTGCTTGACCAAAATTGGTACATAATTATTAGATAAGACATAATTTAACAAATAAGTATAGGGACATAGGTTGTGTATGATCACTTATTTGAAGGCCGAAGTAGTCAAACTATGTCATTCCCTCAAAATATTAAGTATCAAAATATGTGTGGGCCAATGACATACACAATATTTTGGTACTTAATTTTTTTAGAAAATGATATGTATTAGTATTTAACCCTCTAATAAGTGACACACGAATATTTTTTCCGTCCACTTATACTTATTTATCAAATTATGAGGTGTTTAATGATAGCGTAACAGCTTCAAATCACACAACTTTAGTTAGTGATATAAAAAATAAGTTTCATTTATTAGTTATTTTGAGACTTCAATAAATAATTGTGAACATTTTGAAGGAATTTTCCCTATAAATATTTATAAATTATTTTTTATACTATGAAAGTAAAAATGACTATAAATGTCACTCACCTATTTATGTTTCTTTAAAAATACTCATAATCATGATTTTAATTAATAATTATCACAAAGTATCTTTTGTTGATATTCTTACCGAGCTACCCCAACACAATGGTTTTTGGTCGGACAGTCTGTGCCACACATGATCCTTTGTTTTTTAGGGAAAGAGAGAGCATTATATTAGATCTGCTTGACTGGACAGGAGAGATCACATATGGTATCACTTCCATCCAGATGTTGGGAAATTTGAGAAAGCTTGGTTAGCCATAATATGTGCTAACAAATTAGTTGGTCTCTTGACAAAAGAGTTAGAAACTCAAAGCCTAATAATATTTGAGTGTGGATATGACTTTGTAGCCTAGGTCTAAAACACAAGATATGAGCAGATTCGTTACACCTTTACAATCACTCTCAAGCAAGAAATCTTTAATACCAAATTTGTCTGCTATTGTAAGGCCTTTCTGGATGGCAAATGTCTCTACATGTTCAGGCCGTCGATGTGAAGGAATTGGTGTCTTGACGGCGCAATAGAAATGATGAAATTAACACATTAGTTAGGAGGTAATCGTTAGGAAAATCTTCTTTTTTACAATTTGAGGTGTTGTGATGGTTAAAAGACAACCTCTTCTTCTTGGAAATCCTCTTGATGCTCGAGTTCAAAGTCCTTGGAGCTGTCTACTTCGCTTCTCATAAAAAGAAAACCAATCACTCTAGATCTTCTTAGATAGGGATAGCAATGGAACAAGGTGAGGCAAGTACCCTAATCCCCACCTCCCCTTACCTTGTCACCATCCTTGACCCCATCCCCGTATATAGGGATGAAAGTCATCCCCATCCCCAAACACAATCCTCGAAATTAATAGTTGGAATTTAAACTAAGAAATGTAAAATATTTTAAAAATAATTTAAAAACAATTGAAATCAAGTTTTAGATAGAAGTGTTTAAAAGGTGGAATCCCCCTAGAATTCCTTAATTAATTCATTAAAAACTTTGGAAAAATAGTAGAATCATTGATCGAGTCGCACTCATTAATTAGGATTAACCCTATCTCTAGGTGAAAATCTACAGTTCTCCTAATTGATTAAAGAAGAATCTCTTCTCTCCCTAACTCAATTATGAATGATTAAAGTAAATGATTGATTACTTACGACCTAGAAAACGTAGCCATTATCTCTAATTAACGACCAAATTCCAATTGTTCAATTATAGCCCTAGATTGTTTTTCCTTTCTCAATTCTAAACGACCTATGTGAATGTTCCAATTACTGGTAAAACTAGCAACACAAACAACATAATTGAACAACAATCAACTCTCAATTCAACAAATCATTCTAGGAAATCCAATAAAAAACAAAGCTAAGATCATCTAGGCTTCAACCCCATTTAAACACAAAGATAAACCCTAGCCACTAAACATCATAAATTTCATATAAGAATTCATAATAAACAAGAGTTTAGAAGGCTTAGGAGTTTCAATTAAAGAATTCATGATCCAGAATGTTGTTCGTGCTTCCCTCTCAATTTGCCTGAAGAATCCTAAATTTGCTCTAAAAAAGCTCTTCAATCTAACTATCGAACTTTGAAATCCTAACCTAATCATTGATCAAAGTCAATTAATGGGAGTTTTGGGGAAGGATTGTCTTTTGAAAATTGCCTCTCTTATTCCCCAAGAAACCCAAGACAAGGATGTCTAAAATTACAAAGAAAGACTATTTAAAAAGATGTAGAAAATTACATAATAAGCCCCTGCTGCATGACCGGCTAGATCCCTCCGCTTGGGCGGCCAGGTGCATGACCGGCTAGATCCCTCCGCTTGGGCGGCCAGGTCTTTCATTCTTGGTTGCTGGTGTGGACGGGTCCAGCTGATGATGAGGTCGGGTCCTCTCCTACTGGATTTGGTACGTATCTTCTCTTTTTCATCCAGCTTTTGCAGGATTTGCTGTGTGGTTTAGTGCCGAGGTAGTTTTAGATACACAAAAATAGTTTTGGCCTATAAAAAGAAAAAATATTAAGATAATGTATAGAATTTGAAAATATTGTATAGTTTAGACAGATACATGGACAATTTCCCAATAAAATTTTAGAAAATTAACTCATATGCCACCTTAAAAAGACTATATTTCTCTTTTTGGCGCTAAATTTTACTCCTTCCATTTCAAAATAAGTGTCTTTTTAGACTCAAAATCTTGTTTCATAATAGGTATCTTTAAATAAATAATTGTCATTTTTTGCCAAATATACCCCTTTAATAATGGCTGACTTCTGAATCCCAATCAATATTCTAAGTCTCAATCTTGTTACTATCAGTGAACCTATGACTGAAATATTTAATTTCCCATGCAAATTCCAATCGGATATTTTAGATGGAATTTTACTTAGCAAATTCTTCAGTCGGCCCTTACCTTTCTTTTTTATGCTTATTTACACGTTAATTAACCAGCCAACCATTTCTTTTTTATTTTGCTAAATGACCGAGCAACCAAATTCATCATGAAGAACAAAATTTTCCAGAAAACTACTATAAATTCTGATCCAAGTGATATCTCATATAGTAGCAATGAAGAGAAGAGAAAAGCTACATGTTTGGAAGGTGTTTTAGATGATTCTTGTGCCAATCTTCCATCAAACCATTCTATCAATTCAAATGACTTTCATGTATTTGATTTGAACAAATTTTACTATGATGAGGGAGAGCTTCATGCCAATATACAGATTCAAGAAGTCATATTGCAAATGTTGAAGATTATTCTTCCAAAGTTCTTTTAAATATATGTATGAGAGGAGAGATTGTATTAAGAGGAGGTGAATGGTCAAAAGTATTGCTATCTTATGATGTTCTTGAGTAGGAGAATCAATCTATGAGTTTTGCCCCACATTATAATAATCGTTTTTTTCTTCATAAAAATTTATCTTTATCAACATTTAATCTTATACGGAAAATGCAAATCATTTAACATGAGCCAACCTCTTTCTATACTAATTGTTTAACTTATTCAAAGATGATAAAATGTTCATAACATTTAGACTACAGTTGAATCACAAGAAATTTGTTTTGGAAGGCGACCATTCCTTTTCCAATGCATCCTTATTAATGTGTAGGATCTTGTAGTCGTTAGATCCTCCGACTTTTATGGCCTTCTGCATGTACAACTATAGAGTTAAGAAAACATGGTTCACCTTTCTTGTACCTAGCACTGTCAATACGAGCTGGCCTGAATAGCCCGCTATATGGACGGATATGGATTTATATTTTTAGACCCGTCAAAAATGAGCCCGAACCAGACCAGACTGTATTGGGTGCGGTCTGGTCCGGTCCGATTCGCAGGCTGGCCCTTTTTTTGTTTTTTTAGGATTTGGCAATTAGCATTTCTCATCTTTCTCATTCATTTCATTTTCTTCTTTCACTCTCTCTCTCTCTCTCTCTCTCTCTCTCTCTCAATTGGGGCTGCCACTTCCTCATCTTCTCCTCTTCTTCACTGTCACACCGCCGTTGCCGCCCTTAATTTTCTTCTTATTTTCCTCTTTTTCTTCTTCCTCTTCTTCACTCTCACGCCGCTGCCGCCCTTTATTTTCTTCTTCTTCTCCTCTTCTTCGCCATCAAGCTTCTCTGTTCTCTCCTACTTCCCCATATTCCTCTTCGTTCCCTTCTTTACCCCTTCTTCTTCTCACGCCACCGACGCCGCACACATGCCAATACACACTATCACACAATCATCCAAGTACAGAGTACAGACTATTGGAGTGAATCTTCTAGAAAACGGAAATATCAAAGGAAAAACTGACGCATCGACGACGCTATATTCATTAGTGAAGAAGGTGGAATTTTGGTGAGATTGTTTTACACTTCTTGTTGGAAGAAGAAGGTGACTATTGGAGGAAGCTTTCATTTTATACTGCTTGTTGACCCTTGAGATTGTAGTCTCTTAGACTAATTAATATTGTAATTGTATTTGTTTGACTATTTTTTGTTTTTGATTTTATTACTCGGAGATGTAGAGCTTTTTATGATAAATTATAAATTTGCAAGTTTGTTTTTGAGCTGTGAAAAGTTCAGAGGATTTGATGGGTTTGGGTAGAACCGTAGAAGTAGAAGGCTCAAGGCAGAAGCTGCTGGTTTATGAAATTCTATTTTGTTTCTGATTTTTTTTTGCCAAGCCCAGAGGCTGGCTACAGGCGGATATGGATTCATATAATTTAGGCCTGTAAAAAACGAGCCCGGACTGGACCGGACTGTTTAGGTATGGGCTTGACGCGGACCAGTCCGATCCGGTCTGATTTGGCCCATTTGATAGTGGTACTTGTACCACTATAAAAATCCACCCTAAAACCGACAACAGGTTCCTGTGGGTATCCCGTCGCAAAGACAATGTTGCCGATGGAACACCGATGAAAACTTGTCTGTTGGCTCTTTTATGTTGGTAAATTCAATTTTTGACGTTTTTCCATCAGTAAGTCCATTTCTTAACGGTTTGCTTGTGGGACATCAGCAAAGGAAAAAACTTCTGATGACATTGTTATATCTGTCTTTAACAAATACTGACGGAGTATCCTCCATCGATATGTTTAACGATGGACACTGAATAACTAAATTTAAAAAATAAAACATATTACCGACGGCTTTTCCGTAGGTAAGGCCGTCGGTAAGAATTTTTTTATATAAATTACAACACGAGTAAAAACCCCATGAAAAACAAGCAAAATTCCTAACACAAGCAATAATATTAAACATTCAACATAATTAACAATGTTCGATATAAAATACTAAATGTTCTTACTCAATAATATTGAACATAACATGTATATACATACATATATAAAACATTCTAATAAAAAACATAAGTAAAAATAAATCAAACAACCTAATCTGTCCTAGGATCACTAGAGGGGGGGGGGGGAGGGGGGGAGGGAGGGAAGGCGGGGGAGCATCATTAGTGCGTGGAGCACGAATAGAGGGAGAGGGAGTAGAGGAAGATCGAACTACAATATTAAGGACAGGGGCCCCTGAGTCCATAGCAGGGGCAGGGGCCTCCGAGTTTGTAGCAGGTACGGGCGGTGAAAATGTCAAGGCGTCGTCATCCATAGCCGCTCTGATGAGGTCTAACATAGGTGGTGGAGGAATGTACACCAAATGATTCTACTCTGTAAACTGCCTCATATACTCGTCGAGAGCATCGAAGATATTCAAAATGGTAGCCTCTACCTTCCTTGGCAAATCGGGATAGTACGGCCCGATCGAAGCTAATCCTCTATAAGATGGGGCCCAGCTGCTCTCAACTCTCAGATGGACAACCTCTGATCCAGCTCCATAGACATGTCCACACCTCACGGCTCCCGCTACTATGGCCATAAAGGTAAGATCATCAGGCACAATTGTGCCCGTCACCGCAGCCTCCTCTTCAGCCTTCCTCTTCACCTCATGAAATCTCTCCTGCAATATTAAATGTTAGGTAGATAATAGTAACTTATACAATATTAAATACACATACTTTAAAACATTATATAAACTTAATTTTTTACTAACATACCCAGAAGTCTTCTGAGGTAAAATACACATACTCCTTCTCCTTCTCCCCTAAGTAATTCTTGTGCAGCTCCTCCAACTCCTTGCTCTTCAAAAATTTCTCAACTAATATTGCTTGCTACAAAACAACAATATGTGCTTAACATGATTTACAATTAACTAACTGAAAGATGTAATATTAATGAAATTGAATACCTTCTTTGCAAGAGACTCGGTGAAGGAAATAGACCCATCAGTGTGTTTTTCGAGTCCCCGTCCCCCAATTCCTCATTCCTATTCTTCTCATTCTGTTGGGATAGGGCTAGAAACCGCGGGCTTTTCCAATAATCTAACATTGTCTGCCAATATCTCTCCTCAATCCATGGGGCCGTTTACAATTTTTCTGAGTGTCACCCATCAAATCCCTCATCTGAATGCTTGCCCTGTCCTTCAAAGCATCCCGGGCCTTTGACATGGGTAAAACGGGTCTCATACACGTTTTTTCTGCATTTAATGAAAAATCATAAGATTATTAAATTTATTATTAGAAAAAACTAAACCAATAAAAAAACTTTGAAATTGATTCATTTACTTGGAACTCTCCCTACCACAAATCCTGAACCTTCGGAGGGACCTGACTCTATGCACAGTTTCTCCCCACGAACCTCTCGTGGAATGTAGAAGTGATAGTAGTGGCAGCTCTCAAAGATGGATGCAATCTGTTACATAGAGATAGGGTTAGTATATATTATAGTTTAATAATAACAATTATATAAAGTAAATTAAGCTTATTGATCAACATTAAGCTACAACTGCTCCCGAGGGTCACTGGGGCTTCTTCCAAGCCAGGGGAGCCTGGGAAGAAGTGGATGGATGTGTGGCCGGCTAACTAGATGTTGTGGGAACATCCGAGGTGGAGGTCTGCTGCATTTCTGTTGGAGGGGGTGTGAGGGACTCAGAAGGCAGTGGCAAAGACAACGTAGCTGCATCTAGTATAGTAGATGTTGTGGGAATAGTAGATGGCAGTAGCTCCTCTCGGAATGTGCTAGCATCCTAAGGATGCTTTCTCTTCTGTCCACCTACCATCGGACGTGCAATATCTGATATAATACTTTTAAAAACTTTTTAACATTATGAATACCACATGATAAATTTTAATAAACTTTCATAACCTTAAGATTCATTTTTTATGTAAGCCATACAAAAAAATCTAAGTTTTTATAAGTTTTAAAAAATTATGGTATAGTTTCCCCTGTATTATGATTTTTCCGGGTACACATTCCAAACAAACAGGGGACAAACACAAATTTACAATATGACAGAGTCAGGATCCCTCGTAAAGCAATATTTAAACTTAAAAAGAGTCAGGGTTCCCCCATAAAGCAATATTTAAACTTAAAGAGTCAGGGTTTCCCCGTAAAACAATATTTAAACTAAAACACACACCTTAACTGTGTATATGACAAAGAATATGCCACCAAAGTCCTCACAAACAAACTATAAGGCAAAAAAGAGAATAATGTTAAATTTTAAACTTAAACATAAACTACTTAACTTAAACTCTTCTTTCTATTAATAGGATCTGAAAAGCGGCCAATTATTTCTTCTTCATTTAAACTCTAAAATAATTATTAATTAACAAAATAACTATTTCTTTATAAAACACCATAACACTAAATTATACCACTTAATTCTTAACTTAAAGTCCTAAAGTCCTAAAAGTCCTAAACTCAAAACAAAGTCCTCATTGTCACGTGTATTTTATACAATTTTTAAACTAAAACACATACCTCAACCATGTCTATGAAAGATACTATGCCCACCAAAATCCTCGCATGTAAGACTGTAAGAAAAATGAGAATTTTATTAAGTAAAATGCTTAACATGTAATAACATAAGTATAAATATAAAAGTAAAATGCTTAAAGTTTGAACGTAACTCATTAATGATATAAGTATAATAATCATACAATGTTTTAGGCATTGAAATGATGATCGAATCATCATTGGAATCATCATAGTCACATTCCTTGATTTCTTCATCGAAATCTTTATCTAAATCTCATCCTACCTCAGTTTCATCATTTTGTAACTCCTCGAAATATGTCTCGACATCGATATCAACTTCTTCCGATGAACGAGACTCATGGACAAGAGGTCCTACAAATTCAATCATCACATCTATTGTCGAAGCCTCATGAACGTCCACGTTCTCTTGGAATGCATAATCTTGGACCGGAACATCTTTTACTTGGGTCGAGATTTCATTACATTAATCCAGTCGATCCTCCGATTTTTAGGCAACTCCACAATTTTATACTGAGGATGAATCTTCATTCCTTAATTTGAAGAATCAAACTAATCATAAACGAACAACACAATCTTTTGAATTGGTGTAAATGGCAGCTCTACCTCAACTATTTCTTTTAAAACACTATAATAATTTGGTTTCACACACACACCATCATTATAAGTGTTCCTCTTGTCACCCCTGTCACTTATGTGAAACCGAAACCATTCACAATGTAACCAGTATACGTCTTAACCTTTTTAGAAGGACCCTAAGATATATTTTTCAGAAATTGACTATACAATTTCGTCGGATTGTACATGTGTATACACCGAAACACATTTGTTAATTTCATGAGTTAATAAGAATAATTAAATTTGAATGCATTCAAATAGATTAACTTACTTCAATTCTAAATCAATCTTTGAATCCCTCGCTTATTTTCTTTTGAATTTCCTCATCCATTATATTCAAATTGATATTTCTTAGTTTCGATTCGTATTTCTTGAATTTTACAAATTTAAATCAAATCTTATAAGATATATATGTATATTAAACGTGTATTAAGTTTACAACGTCGATTAAATTACCTAAGGTAAGGTTCCATTTCCTCGCAATTAAGGAGGATATAATTCTTTACTGCTTTAAATGCTCGATCGTCCAACATTCTTATTTTCATTTTACCAAATTTTTGTCCTTATTCATTGCATATTGATAGAATCTCACCATCATGCAAATGATTCCCGACATCATCATTTTGTCTTACTCTGTTGTGGAGGGTAGGTACACTTTCTTCAAAGTAGTAGCTGAAGAATATTGCAGCCTCCTCCATTAAGTAAGCATTGCATATTGATCCCTCAACCTTTGCTTTATTTTTTATTGTCTTCTTTATATGGTGCAAGTACCTAATATATTTTAAGTATAAATGAATTAGTCATATAATTTAATGAAAAATGACATTGAATTTAAGTAAAGTTCCATTTTTTACCTCTCAAATGGGTGCATCCATCTGTATTGGCGGGACCGCATACCCTCGCCTCATACGGTAAATGAATCATCAAATGCTTTATGACATTGAAAAAGCTTGGAGAGAATATGCCTTCTAACTTGCATATCAAAATGGGAATGCTTTCCTCTAATTCACGCATATGAGACTCACATATCTTTGAGGCGTACAAGTCTCAGTAGAAAAGACTCAACTCGTCCAAACAACTCCATACCTTCACTAGAAGGAGCTCTCTAAAGGCGATGGACATCAATTATTCCATGAACACGTGACAAGCATGGTTTTTCATGCCGATCAACTTTATTTCTTTATATTCATGATACCTGCCCAAATTAGATGTATATCCATCAGGAAGTTGTAGTTCTTTAACCCAATCAAGAACCATTTTCTTTTGTTCCTTAGTCAAGCTATAACATGTTGTTAGCTTCGAGCACCTACCCGCACTGCTCTCTTCCATCAATAAGTCCAGTCTGTTGCAATACAAACATAGGTCTTCTCTGGCCTTGATATTATATTTTGACTTCCCTTTCACATCCATAACAGTATTGAGCACATTATCAAACATATTCATCTCATTGGGCATCACGTCAATATTATGATGAACTAAAAGGGTACGCCAATAAGGAAGATCCCAAAATATACTCCTCCTTGTCCAGTTGTGATCCTTCCCCCTAACATCTTCCTTGTCCAATTCCTTTCGTGAATCGGTGATCTTTGAAAAGTCATGGACCCTTCCCATATCCATTCTCCTGAAAGTCTCGGTGACGGCGACGAGCAGTTTCACTTCTACCCCTCTTGAAAGACCTCGAATCTCGTCTAAATTGATGACCCAGTGGCAAGAAACATCAATGACAATCGAACCAAGATTGTTTTCCACCATTTTGCAAAAGAAAGGACCGTGTACGTTCCATGCAATATAGACAAGCCAGCGACCTGCTGTACTCCGACCACTCAACATACCGTGTGCTGGGAAGTCACTAGCTGTCCAAAGAAGTATGGCCCATATTTAAAATTTTGTTTCTTCAATATGTTATAAGTAAGGGTCCTAACTCCCACAACTCACTTAATTCTTCTATCAACGGTTGCAAATAAATACCCAAGTTGCTTTTCAGATTTCTCAGACTCAGGATGAGAACCGTCAAGAAAGTTACCTCCTTTTTCATACACATTCAATGTGGCAAGTTATACGGGGTTACCATTACTGGCCATGAAGTATATGTCTTTCCCGCTATTCCAAGAGGTGAAAACCCATCATTACACAAGCCAAGTCTAACTTTCCTTGTTTCTACTGAAAAATCAGAGTAATCCTATCAAAATGCTTCTAAGCTTCTCCATCCTTAGGATGACTCATCACATTCAGCTCCTGTGAGCTTTCAGAATTCCATCTCATGTGTGCGGAAGTTCTTTTCGAGGCATACAATCTTTGCAATCTAGAAGTTAAGGGAAAGTAAAACATTGTCTTCACTGGTCTCTTCGGCATAAGTTTCCACTTCTTCCCTCTCTTCTTCCCCCTCTTCTTCCTACTTATCTTGTACCGGTGACTCCCACAAAACTTACATTCCGTTTTATCAAAGTCCTCCTTCCAATAAAGTATACAACCATTGAGGTACACACCAATCCTTTGCACGGGCAATCCCAAGCCTGATATCAATTTCTACGTCCCATACCAATCTTCAACCATATGATTGCCTGGTAGCAAATGCTTCTTTATGTATGCACAAAAAATCATCATATAACTTTTGAATCCATTGGTTCTCAAACTTAATGTACAATAACTCCGTAGTCGCAGATAAAACCGAATGTCTATCATCACCATCAACCAACGGTGTCTCTATCGCGTTTAACATGTCAAAAAAATTTCACCTCAAGATTAGGCGGCTCCTCATGATTCATTTCTTCCTGAGGGAAAAAGTTCAGACCAACTGCATCAAATATCATCTCACAATATGAGTTGATTTCAATTGGCATTGATCGTGAACTTTCTACCCCAATTTTTGACCTTGTGGGTACTATCAAATTCCGTACGAAGACGTTCCTCATCATGTGGCAATATTTTTCCCCATGAGCTGTCCAATTATGATATAAAGTCACAAAACCCCACTTCAAAAGATGTTCCCTCACAGCTTTGGAAGGTATAAACTTCTTATTTTTACACTTTGCACATGGACACCTCATCTCATTTTCACGTCCGTTGTTCATGTCAAGACAACGACGAACAAAACAATCTACCCCATTAATAAATGCACTTGTAAGACCTTTAGCCCTAGAATTGTTTTCTCTATGCATCCAACTACGATATGGTAAATTCTCTATAGCTTCTAAGGATCATTAAGAGAAAGAATATTGTTATTTGTTATTTTAAGTTACGATTATAATCGTTAAAATTTAGACATACCACAAAATCTTATAATCTTTAGAAACAATGATTTAAACTTTCAATTGTTTATAATCTTTAGAAACAATGATTTAAACGTTGAATCATTTATAATCTTTAGAAATACATAAAAATGGAAGTTAACAAAAGGCTTTCGAAAAGTGGAAGGAATTTCTCAAGTTTATCATCATCAAATACTTTCATTTTATGTTTTATGGTAACTCATTACAGGATGAATCTTAGTTTTTTATAAGTTTAGAAAAATTTCAAGTGAGTTTTCCCTGTACTATGGTTATTTTCAAGAAACACAGGCCACACAAACATGCAATAAACCAACTCAAATAAAGATAAAGAGTCAGGCCTCCTCCATAAAACATCATCTATAACTTAAAGAGCCAGGGCTCCCCCATAAAAGATCATCTATAAGTTAAAGAGTCAGCACTCCCTCAAAAAGGTTTAAAGAGTCAGGACCCTCCCGTAAAACTTTAAATTTTAAACTAACACATATCTCTATCATATATATGTTGGAGAAGATGTCACCAAAATCCTCACGAAAAAAACTATAAGAAAAAAAGAGAATAATATTAAATTTATACCTGTAACATTACAACTCTAATATAAAGAAATGTAAACTTAAAGTAATTAAACTACTTAAACTTAAATCTACATTCTAGCATTTAAGAGAATATTATCAAAGAAAGGCATCAACAACTTTAGCATTATAACAATTCTAGCATGAATCATTTTGTCAATTTCGGAGTAAAGAATGTTGTTCCAATAAGGCAATCTACTTTAAACACGTGAACTATTAAATGTTCTGAAAGTTTGTGATTTTTTCAAGTCTCGTCGAAAGTTTGTAAAAGTTAAAATATGTCGAGAGATCAAAATAGTTGTATATAGTATTATGGACACTCAAGATCGTCTAATACTAAATACATTCTCTAATACATTATTTAGTAACCTTCTCAATAGGATCTTTTACCGTTCAAGTTGTTTTAAAAATCTTTTACACTTTAATTATCAGATCTCCTCTCACAAATTATTCAATTTTTATAAAACTCAAAATAAAAAAAATTCACTTTTGTTCAAACTAGAAAGCAATCCAAATAAAGCCATTGAAAATGACTATTTCATATTCTAATAAGTTATTTAGTACATTCCATTTAATAATATTTTTCCTAAAATTTATTATTTAAGCTTTATTAATAAAATTGCTATAATAAAAATATTACAGAAAAATATATTAAAATATTCCGGCATAGAAAATTATTACTTCTTTGGAATGTCATTATTATTTAATCTGATTTGTTAAGTTTTAGGGTTTAGGATTGATTTGTTAAGTTAAATAATCAAATTTATCTTTTGGAGTTTAATAATAAAAACAACTTGAACTATTTTAGAACTTTACAATATAATTAATAGAAATAATAAAAATAAAGGCAAGACTGAAGAAAGACCAATAAACTTGTTATTAATTGATAAATTAATTAAAAAAAGCAGCAACTTCAAAAAGGCAGCAACTTCTGGCAACTCATTTGGATTCAATCCTGATAGCTGAAGAATATTCTGGCGAGCTCCTTTAATTTCAATGAGCTTCCAAGGTGTGTGAATATCCTAAACAAAAAGAAAAATATTAGAAAGATGAAGCCCAAAAACAGAACTAGAGACTTCATCGAGAGAGAGAGAGAGAGAGAGAGAGAGAGAGAGAGAGAGAACCTGGTTGGCTGGCATCGGTGGGGTGGAGCCGGAGATGGAGTTCCATTGGAGGTCGCCGCCGAGGACTTCAAAGGAGGGGAGAAAACTGACGGAATTTGGGGGGAGGGTTTGGTGTTAAGGATCTTCTGTAAACGGGGGATGAAAGGGTTCCCCCGTTTTTTACTACTAGTCATTATTTTTACCGACAGTAGAACCGTCTGTAATTTTAATTAATAACTTATCGATAGCATTTGCATCGCCAAAGCCGTCAATAAGAAGAAAAAAATACCAATGAAAAACTTATTGTCTTATATCCATCGTTAAATTCGGTTACCGACAACACTGGACGTCTATAGGTTCCGTCGCCATTTCCCTCTGAATTTCTGAAATTCGGACGCCTAAGTTATTATGCGTCGGAATTCCATCGGTTATACTAATGGTACTATATTCCGTCAGTAGGTATTGTTGGTAAACAGTAGAATTTTTGTAGTATACTGAATTCATTGAAAGATTTCTCAACAGCATGAATAAGTTCTTCTACTAACTTTGGATGCTCTGTATGTTGCAATGCTTGAATCACACTAAAGAATCAAAGATCTAAAATATTAAAATCCAGTGAATTTGGTAGTTGGCATACTAATCGAATATCAAAACTATTTTCTAAAGAGACTATTTGAAATTCTTCATCACTCGAATCAATATGTCTTCTAGCATTATTTTGTTGAATAAAAATTATATTTCTTGAGACCTATATTGGCCACTTATCTTGAATTGATGGTATAACTTTTTCAATTAAGATATGATTTACAAATTCTTCTGTTTACCGAAGTAATTGGCTTAATCTATCAAGTCTCAGAAACTCTATTCTTGCTTCGTCTCTTTGATGGTTCCTCGGTGACAAATGGGAAGACCCCTATTTCTTCCAGAAAATACTTCATTTCCCTCATCATCAAATCTCGATCGAGCCATAGCAACTAAAAACATTACTTTCACAATGTAATTCATACTTTGACATATTCGCAAAGATTCTTTTCAGTAGGAAGCAAACAATAATTTTCATTCTTTTTTGTCATATCAAACCATTTTCCATTGATATGCACAGCATTATACATAAGAACAAATCTCGGCTCATGAGGCAAATTATTTTGGTCTAACATAGATATGAACAACTGCAATCGGGATCTATTATTCTCTTCCTTCATGTGCGGTTTAATACCATTTGAATGGCGACGAAAAAGGCCTAGCTACACACGTCTGAATTGTCGAATGACTAACACCCAAAACTATAGCAAGTGATCTTAAATTTGGTCATTGATGTAAAGGAATGTCGTTTACACGATTTAGATCAATTTGAACATTTTTTCAACCATATTTTGTTTTCTTATGAGACACATCAACGTCGGTTAGAGTAGCTCTAATGTTTTTCGATCGCCTCCAAATCCATTACACCGATTTTAAAGGTACTGAAAGTAATTCAGTAACCTCTTTAGTCATGTATCGTTTTAATTTTCCATTGACACTTCTCTCCAATAAAGCATTATAAATTGCCCATCCTTGCTCATTCAACATGATTTTCTTTGATTTTTTTACACCTATTTCTTGAGATATATCAAAATTTTCTGCAAGAAATTCAATATATAAAAACATGGTATTACATGAAATAATGAAACAAATTTTAAAATTTGATAAATCTCAACGAATTTAATATATAAAAATATGATTATTACATCAAATAATGAAACAAATCGTAAATTTTGATATATCTCAAGATGTACCAAAATATTTTAATTTTGATGCTCTCAAATTTCTATTTCCTGTGATGCTCTCAAATGCTTTCCATGGCACGTATATTCTGACCCAAAAAAAAAAAAAAAAAAAAGGAAAAATTCAATATATGCTATATTATCGGATTTCATATATATGAAAATATATGAAATTCGAAGAATGCTCCTTTGGTGTTTTGCTATATGAAAGTATATGAATGTCTCAAAATATATTTATGTGAAAATATATTTTCATACCGTAAACAAATTGTAAATAGATTATATCGCAAAATACTCCAAAAGTTCTGTGTAAAATGTTTCAAGAAATTCAATGTATAAAAATATTATTATTACTCAAAAAGTTCCATCAATATGATGAGTACATCAAAATGCCATTGAAAGAATTTGCTTGTTTCTATATCTTGCTTAGCGCTTCAATGACCATTTTCCCAAAAAAAAATTTCTTTCTTTTTCGGCTGTCTAATTTGTTAATGTAGGAGTAGAGAAGTACTGTTTAATCTCCTAAAATATTAATCACATGGAGTATATATCATGGAGCAGTAAAGATAATATGGTATCGATATTTATGAATTTTTTCTTATGCATATCTAAGTTTGAAGTTACTATACGGAGTCCCTGATTGAACATCTCCATCTCCTTCTTGCAAGCAATCATCATTTGATTCTATTGAATAGGATCAACATTTAAATCGAGTATCAATGTGAGTACTAAAGGATATAATTATTGGAAAAATTGATTCTTCCATCTCTACTACTGGTTCTATATTAAGATCAAGATCGATCGAATTTAATTAATCAAAGATGTACTCCAGTTCTTTCACCATTGGTTAGGAAAATTAAGATCAAAATTTTGAGTTGGATTAATTGAAGCCATAATTGTCTAAATGTGTCTCTTATGCTATCAATATATATATATATATATATATACATGAAAAGGCACCAATTTTTTTTTTGGCTCCATGTCTGAAAGTTTTCAGTGGAGAAAACAATCTTATGTTTTCTGTTTTATCAATGTGAGAATAGTGTACAATTTATAGATTGTCCAAGTGACAAATCCTAAGCAGATTAGAAGTAGAAGTCCTAACTAAATACAACTAGGAAACATAATTATACACAGTTTAGGATTAATAGTAATCCTATTTTAATTATATGTCTAACACTCCCCCCTCAAGTTGGAGCATGAAGGTCAGAAATGCCCAACTTGAAAGCTAATCGATGAAAATGTGTCAGATAAAGAGCTTTAGTGAGAATATCCGCAGGTTGTTCTTTACTGTGAATATATACAGGAAAGATAAAACCGTCTTGGAAAGCATCACGAACAAAATGACAATCTATTTCAATGTGTTTAGTGCGTTCATGGAAAACAGGATTTTCGGCGATATGAAGAGCAGCCTGGTTATCACAATGTAATGGAATGGGGCGAGTGACAGGGACATGAAGATCCCGCAGGAGAATAAATAACCATTTTAGTTCACATAAAGTCATAGCCATAGAACGATATTCAGCTTCGGCAGATGAACGAGAAACAATATGTTGTTTCTTTGTCTTCCAAGAAATAGGAGACCCACCAAGAGAGATAAAATAACCAGTGAGAGATCGTCGAGTTATCGGGCAGGTGGCCCAATCAGAGTCACAATATGTAGTTAACGAAAGAGGAGAGTTAGAGGAAAGAAAAATGCCACATCCAGGACTCCCTTTCAGATAACGGACAACTCGGATAGCAGCATCCCAATGAGCATGACAAGGGGCGTGCATAAATTGAGCAAGTGTATGTACAGCATATGCGAGTTCAGGCCGAGTGAGTGTGAGATATATGAGCTTGCCTATGAGTCTGCGGTAGCGATCTGGGTTATCAAACAATGATCCAAATGCTTTTGCCAGCTGATGATTAGGTTCCACAGGAGTAGATGCCGGCTTGGCACCTAATAAACCCATTTCAGAGAGAATTTCCAATGTGTATTATCTTTGGCATAAAAATAATCCCGTGGAGTTTCTCGCAATTTCTATGCCCAAAAAATATTTGAGCGATCCCAAATCCTTCATGTGAAAGCACTTATGTAATGAAGCTTTGAATTTTTCAAGTGTGGATAGGGAATTTCCAGTAATGAGTAAATCATCCACATAAATAAGAACACATAGATAAATATTCCCTCGAGAATATGTGAAGAGAGAGTAATCTGCATAAGACTGAGAAAAACCATACCTACGGAGAGCGGTAGTGAGTTTTGAAAACCAACATCGAGAGGCTTGGCGAAGACCGTATAAAGATTTCTTTAAACGACAGACTTGTCCTTTGTAACAGGTACGAAATCCTGGAGGTCGTCGCATATATACTTCTTCTTGTAAATCTCCATGTAGAAATGCGTTGTGAACATCCATTTGATGGATAAGCCAGTTGCGAGCAGTGGCAACGGAAAGTAGAGTACGAACGGTGACCATTTTAGCAACGGGAGCAAAGGTGTCTGTGAAATCAATACCTGCCATTTGTGTATTTCCCAAAATTACCAAATGGGCTTTATATCGCTCGATGGTGCCATCTGCTTTGTACTTGATTCGGTAGACCCATTTACTCCCCAGTGTACGTTATCCAGGAGGCAAGGAGGTTAAAGTCCATGTACCATTTTGTTCAAGAGCATCAATCTCTTGGCGCATAGCGGTGCGCCAGAGAAGATTAGAAACTGCTTCAGAATAAGTGGTAGGCTCGGATTCCGTTGCTACGAATGCTAAAAATTGCCTGTGTGAATTAGAAAATTTGCTATAGTCTACAAATTTTGTTATAAGATAAAGGGACGTACCTGAGAGGTTCGAAGAGGGTGAGAGAGCAGAAGAGGAATATGATATAGAGGACTTCCATATGGCATTGCAATCATAATCTTGGAGCCGAGTCGGAATATGTTTAATTCGAGTGCTTCGTCTGGGTGCATTAGTTGGCGGATTGTCTTGCGTCAATCTGGCAGGAATATCATCCTGAAGTGGGCTATAATTTGGCTTAATGTTTGTTTTGTCGCAAGGAGGCTGATGTGGATTGCTACTTGGGCTAGTGTGGAGTGGGGTTGGGGGAGAGGTTGGTGGTGGACTGGAAGAGAGGTGTGAGTCAATGTGGGAAAGTGGAGGTGGGCTGTGGGGAGGGAATAGTGGAGCTGGGCCGTGGGTTAGTGGGCTGCGGGAAGGGGTTGGTGGATCTGGGTTTGCAGGTGGGCTGTGGGTAGGATTTATTTGATCTGGTCTGGGTGTGTTGTGTGCTAAACTCCCACTATATTGCATACTATATTGCTTGGAGCCCAAAACTTGTTCTCCAAAGTTGTAAAATTGTGTGAAGTCTGTAGAAATTGAAGTATCTGATTTTTCGTGGAATGGAAATCTTGTTTCATCAAAAATCACATCTCGGGACACAAGGAATTTTTCTGTTTGCAAGTCATCAAATCTCCATCCTTTCTTATGAAGAGGGTAGCAAAGGAAAACACACGGTCTGCTGCGGGCGCGAAATTTATCTTTTGGGTATCGTGGTTATGAACATAAGCTAAGCACCCAAAACTCTTAATGTGAGAATATGATGGTTTCTTTTCGTATAGCAACTCATACGGAGTCTTACCTTGTAACAATTTTGAGGGAGTTCTATTAATGAGATACCCAGCCGTCAAAATGCATTCTCCCCAAAACTTTATAGGTAAATTTGCTTGAAATCGTAATGCCCGAGCTACATTTAAGATATGTCTATGCTTGCGTTCAACCCTTCCATTTTGTTGTGGTGTGCCAGCAATAGTAGTTTGGTGGATTATGCCATGGTTAGCAAGATACGACTTTAGGGGTGCAAATTCTGTCCCATTATCGCTACGGATTGTCTTGACAATTTTGTGAAATTGTGTTTTGATCATGGTAAGGTAATCTTGAAGAATAGATGCAACTTCACTTTCTCTGACAGTAGATATATCCAAATAGCCCTAGAATAATCATCTAAGATGGTAAGAAAATATGAAGCACCTATAGTAGGTTTGGATTTATATGGGCCCCATAGATCACAATGAATTAGGTCAAAAATTGTAGATGCTTTATTGATGCTAAGAGGAAAACAATCACGAGTTTGTTTGGCACGTAGACAAATATTACAAGGCGATCTTCCAGTTGTAGAGTCTTTAGAATTACCCAAAAAATTATTGACGACACAATCTGAAAGATGTCCCAACCGTATATGCCATAATGTGCTTGAGTCAAGGACCGTGCTAGAAAAGGTGTATAATTCCTTCAATTCCATAGGTTTGTAGAAGAAAATTCCATTCCTCTGCTCACCCACTCCAATCGGCCTCATCGAGATACGGTCCTGTATAAAACAAAATTTGTCAGAGAGTGTGATAAAACATTGCAAGTCTCTTGCCAATTGAGACAAAGAAATTAAATTGCATGTGAGTTCAGGAATTAGCAACACTTGGTGGAGTTTTAATGTAGGACTTAAAGATACCATTCCTTCTTACACAGCAAAAGTTTTGGCGCCGTTAGGTAATCCAATAATATGCGGACAGATAGGATGTATATTTTGTAAAAAAAATTTCCTACTAGTCATATGGTCAGAACACCCTGAATCTAAAATTCATAAATTTTCCATACCAGATAATTTTTCAGATTGCGTATTACTTGAGGTCTGGAGTGCGGTCAACAGTGTTGACCATCGGTCAACTGTCAAAGCTGGGATGGGGCCCGGGCCCGGCCCGACCTGGCACTGCTCGGCCCGCTGCCCGGCCCGCGTCCCTCTTCTTCTCCAGCGCGCCGATTTCTGCTGAAATTCTCCGCCGCCGTTCTTGCTTGCCTGACTGAGGCAAAATACGCCCACGCCTCCGACGGTCTTCCTCCATCTATGGCGCGCGATCTTGGCGTCGGCGGGTGCTGTCTGCCGCCGCGCCAGCTTTTGCTGTGCTTCGCCGGTGAGAAGCCGCGGCCGGCGAGCTGGGATGTGTTCCGAGGCTACCAATCCGGATAACCCACAAGCTGGAAGCATCCGGTGACATCGTGGCCTGCTCGGTTGCAGTAGGTGTAGTAATTTTGTGCAGCAAAATTTCTGCAATTTTTTTCGGAGGCGGCGGCTCCGGCGGCGCCGTCTCCAGAATAGTCTTCTTTTCGTGTCGAATTTTTGTATTGTTCTTCTTTGACAATTTGAGCAAGAACTGTACGTAACTCGGGTATAGGTTCTTGTTGGATCATATGGGAACGAACAGTGCCATAAATTGCACTATTTAATCCCATTAAAAATTGGAAAACCTTCTCGTTTTCTCTTTCTTTTATGATAAAGGTCAACAGTTCTGTGTCTGTGCTGGGCGGAAGTTGGGTATAGTTTTCTAGTTCGTCCCATACCTTTTTCAGAAGTGAAAAATACACGTTTACTGAATCACCGCCTTGTTTACAATTTGCCAATGCTGCTTTTAATTCATATATTCGCGGGTCGGTGCCAACTAGAAATCGTTCCTTCAAGTCTATCCATAATTCATCAGCTCTCTCAGAATGATATATGGTGGATCGGAGAGAGGGTTCGATAGTGTTGAGAATCCAAGAGTTTACAAGATTATTGATCTCCCACCATTCTTCTTCTTTATCTGGATCACCTTCAGGAATTGGAATTATTCTGTCAATGAATCCCAACTTCTTCTTCGATCTCAAGGCCATGCACATGGCTCTTTCCCATTCTGCATAATTATTATCTGTTTCTGTCTCTTTTAACTGGACCGTTGTTAGAATCAATCCAGGTCCATCGGTGGATGCTACATAATAAGCATCTTTCTTTATTCTGTGAGCATGACTTTCTTCCACCATGTCATTATCAACATTGCCAATATTGTCGTTACTCATTGTGAGAAATTTTAGACAATTGGCTCTGATATCATGAAAGTTTTAGTGAGGAAAACAATCTTATGTTTTCTGTTTTATTAATATGAGAATAGTGTACAATTTAAAGATTGTCCAAGTGACAAATCCTAAGCAGATTAGAAGTAGAAGTCCTAACTAAATACAACTAGGAAACATAATTATACATAATTTAGGATTAATAGTAATCTTATTTTAATTATATGTCTAGCCATGTCAAAATTTTGAAGGTTTAATTTGGGCTCCAATTTTAAACTTTTTAGAAGGCCACTGCAAAACATGAAGAGGCATCAGTAATTTTGGTTACTCCAAATTTTTTGGCTCGAATCACACAGGTAATTTTATTTTGTGTTTGAATTTAGTAAAATTGTTTGATTGGTTTTGATAGAGGGAACGTTTAGAAGATTGGGACTGGACCAGTATTGCCACTAAAGGACTGTTGGATTCCTTTCAAGAAAAAAAGAAAAAGAAAAGAACAGCTGGCGTAAATTACCCAAGGAAAGTAGTACGAACAAATTAGTTTGACAATGGTTTGACTTAATCGAGGGAGGAAATTAGTTTGACAATTGTTTGATTTAATTAGAGGTAGATTAGTCGGTTTTTGTGCTTTCTTAACAAGTATGAAAATGTCTAAAAAGGCATTTATTTTAAAACAGATGAAGTATTTTTTATTTTTTTACTTATATAAAAATTTATATGCCTATTTTCATATCACTCATTACTTCTTATAATGTAATCAATCATATTTGGCATGCCTAACATATGTATAAGAAATAATTTGTAAGAACTACTTTACCCTTAACAATTGTCCCTCGTATTCAAATTTCATTGGATTATATCATGTGAGAGATATAATGGCATGAAAAAAGATAAACATTTACAAAATTTTACTACTTTCGGCAAGGAATATAAGTCTTTTTATAGATTGAATGGATGTTAAAAAATAAAAATTCTTTTAAATATCAAGAAGTATTTATTATGTAATTACCAACTATATCCACTCCTTTCTTTCATTTGCTTCTCTCTCTCTCTCTCTCTCTCTCTCTCTCTCTCTCTCTCTCTCTCATAGACAAACATTATTTATTAAGGCTATAGATGGTATATCACTTCAAAAATTATCTTATTTTCTACCCTCTTAATCTTTTTGAATAAATGACTTAAGTCTTGTTTGATAAATTAATTCACCTCTTAAAATGAATTAGTTAAGAGTTTATTAAATTAAGTATGCTTGAAAACATAAATTTTTTAATTACGATTGATAACGATTTTTGCAAATCATACAGGGTCATTTTGCCACAACGGTTTTCAAACGTGATTGAATCAATCATGCTTTTATCAATTATGATTTTAAAATATCACAATAATTTTTAGTGTTTGAAAACAACTTTAAAAATTAGCTTTTATAACTAAATGTGATAATTTAAGGGTTTGGCAGTCATTATACAAACGTGATTTTGAGTAACAAATGTCCAAAATGCCCATAATATAATTCCTTAATAAATTTACTCATTTTCATTTTTATCTAATACTTCTTTTAGTAAATTTTTTTTACTAATATTTAACAATGTTTTCCAGAAATAAAGTTTTAGTTTAAACCAAAACTATCAAATAATTAAAAAATTCTTACCAAAAGATAACTAAATAATAAAACTAAATATTTATCATGAATTATGCATATTCTCTTTTATTTCAAAAAATGTAAACATTATTGGACCAATGTAAATATTTAAAATAGATAATGAAAGAGTTTATCATTGAGATTTAAAATAAATAATGAAATTCTAAGAGGAAAAACGAATCTATATGCTTTAAAAAAGACATAAAGGGTAATCATGGGATTTAAAAAATATAAATCATGATTGAAAATCATAATTAACAAAAGTTGGGGTATAACAGTTTTCCGGATCTTGAAAATATCACGATTTAAAAGTTGAGCCTGATCGTGATCTTGATTACCCAAACACCCGTAAAAGTGGCAGTTTGATTTCAAACGAACTTTTGATCCTCACAAATGTTGCCGCAACCACCCACTTAATTATTTAAGATGTGCTTGATTGTAATTATAAATTTTAATTGAAAATTTTTTACTTAACTCAGAACTCTAATATATATATATATATACATATATTTACAAAATTATAATACTTTTTTTAAAATATTATTACCACTTATAAATTAATTCATCATTAAGATTCTTATTTCAGTTTTTAAATTCAGTATTACGACTTAAAATTCAGAATTCAGAACTTAAACAATTTAAACTTCAAACTTTAGTTTCAATTTTTTCAAACAAGGCCTTATATTTCTAAACGGAGGTAGTATTATGGATTCGGTCGATTAGTGAGGACGTGAACCGATTGACCATATTATAGTATATTATTCATATGGTTAATACATTGATATCTTATTTTTATAAGTAGAGATATGATCAACACAATGTATAAGATATTAACCACATAAGTTAAAAGACATAAGTTAAAAGAAATAGTATAATTTTCTATTATGATCCTCAATAAATAAAAATTAAGTTATTAAGTAAAATATATATTAACTTGTAGTTAAATAATACACTAAATTTTTGTATTTGAATTTTGGCGCTCCTAAGTATCAACGTCTGGCTTCTCCTCTAGTAGAAGTGTTCATATCTCTACTTGTAAACTGATTATATAACGAAATTTCTCAAAAGATTTATTTAATGACAAAAATGTAAAACAAGTACTACAAAAGTGTAGTAGTAGAAAATAAATAACGTAAAGCGTTTTTATAGCATTTTAAACCAATTTCTTTAAAAAACACATTTTCATATAAAATTCAAATCCCAAAACTTAATAGTTTAGTTGGATTGATTTTTAGTTTGAAACGAGTGAGCTTTTTATTTCAAATTTTGTGAAAGTTAAAATATTTATGAGAGAAAAAGTGAAACCCAAGTAACGAAGTAAAGTTAAGTGATGATTTTAAAATCAATCCAAATATACCCTAGCAAACTCATACCTCGTAACTAAGGTTGTAAACGGGGTGTGTCTTACCCGTAACTGCATGGCTCTATACCCGTTTATAACAGGTAAAGTTAAAATTTTATATCTACGGACCCATACCTGAATAGCTTCTATTAAATGGGTCTAGGCAACGTATGATGATATATATTTATAAATATTATATTATTTTTATATTTTTTAATACATAATTTATACATTTATATATTTATGTAGGAGACAAATAGAAGCAAGCGATCTCCAAATGCTCTGATTAATATATTGTATTGAAATATGACTTTTGTTTTTATTGGATTAATGTACTGTGAGGATTTTGTGTGCACTTGAACTTTTAATCATTTGAATCAGAGATGTTAAACGATTATATTTGTTGAAAGAGATGTTGAGGAAATTATGTTAATCATGTTACAATTTTTTATTTTATACCTAGAGGATTTGGGTCCATGTTTCACTATAAAGATGTGGGTCTAAATTTGGATTTGCTCAGAGGGTCTGGATCCATTTACACCCCTACCTACTACTACTATTTCGAATAATCCTAGTAAAATTTCAATTTGGTGGTTTATAGTAAATGCAGGTCGGAAGGTTGAGGATCAAAATTCTTCAAGTGATATCGTAAAATGCGTTGAAAATTAGATTATAATCTTTGAATAAGAACTAGCTTTTGCAGACATTTAGAAAATTGAATTTGAATTCACCAAAATTGTGTTCTTAAATAACTAAATACTCTCTTTATACGTCATATTTTTCTTCGCCTTAGAAGTTAGTACAGACCATAAGAATTAAAAATATAGTTGAATTGTCTTGATTTAAAAAGAAAAGAAATTGATTAAATTATTCTTTCACTGTAACTAATAATTATAATGAAAATTTTTTGACAATTATTTAATTATAATAAGATATAGGTATATATTTAAAAGTATCAGTTAATATTCCATGATTACTAAAGTGACATATACTTTAAAAATAAAAAAAATATATGTTCAAAAGACATTCAATATGAAATGGAGCAAGTACACGGTATATATGTTTGTAACCCGATATATGAAAGTCATCAACTATTCCAAAAGAGATCGGGGAACACAAGGCTCCTAAACAGCGGCACAAGCTTATATACGACATTAAACTACTCATTGAGTTACTCGAATTAGGGCTTCTCACATGACATGTCAAAAATAAAAAATAAAAAAAATATGGTGCGCTTCTATTAATCCAATAAACTTCATCATTCAAAACTTTATCTTGTTTTTCCGCTCTTCATTTTTCTATATTTTAAACTTTTATCAAATGTGAATAGATTTATATTTTAAGAATTACCACGTATTAATGCATTAATTGAATAAGAATATTTTTAAAAAATTATAATAAATAATTATCTTATTATGAAACACTAAATATCACACTTTCATCATATAATACGAAACGAATATATATATATATATATATATTTAAAGAAACAATTTCCATGTTTTATAAGGGAGACCGAGGAAGGGTCCAAAAATTGTGGTGAGGGAGGTGAAAGGAGTGGGTGCACATATTCTCACATCATATTCCATTTCCCCTTATTATATCAATTCCCACCAGGGACACGAGTAGGGCTGTAAACAGGGCGAGTCTTATCCGTATCTGTACGGATTTATACTTGTTTATAGTAGGTAATGTTAAAATTTTACATCTGCGGATCCGTACCCATACTCGTACCCTTATAAATTCTATTAAATAGGTCTAGTCAAGGTATGATGATACCCAGACCCGTATACCCGTTGTAATAAAGTAATAATATATTTATATATATTATATTATTTATATATATTTATATATTACATTATATTAATACATAATTTATAAATTTTATATGATATTATTTCTCTCAAATGATTGTGTTTGTTGAAAGAGATGTTGAAGAAATTATGTTAATCATGTTATAATTTTTATTTTAGGGTTATATATTGTTTTATATATTTTTGTTTAACAGGGAAAACAATAGAAAAAATATCATATGAGTACGACTATACCCAGACCCTTCCCTAACCTCTGGAGGGTCGGGTCTGGGTGCATAAATTTTATACCCTGAGGGTTTGAGTTTGGGCCTATGTTTCACTCTAAGGGTCTAGGTCTGGGAATACCCAGAGGGTGTGATCCGTTTACACCCCTATTCGTAACAAAATAATTCTCCATCCACAAAGATGGTCTAGTTTCATTTCTCTTTTGTCCCAAATTATAGTCTCATTTCCTTTTATGAATAATAGTTAATTTTTAACTTTCTTTTATGCCCCTCATTATTTTACATATTAATCACTAAATATCTCCACTTCCCCAGAAATACTAAGGATCACTCTAATAACTTTATATGCCTACATTTATAAAGTGTCAAGACAAAAGTCAAATTTATTTAATATTAAAAAAGTGTATAGAAGAGAAATAAAAAACAAAATTTCTTAGTCTAACTAATTTTCTTAATTTAAGTGAAAATTAAAATAGGACGAAAATTAAAATAGAACCATCTTGGTGCAATGCTTATCATACACTCGGGTCTACCTTGCAAGCAGTAGCAGACGCACAGGTATGGCGAGTAAGGCCCAGGCCCCACCCATTTTTTCTAAAAAAGTATTTTATTACTGATAGAAATTTAAATTTTTGTAATTTTATGTAATTGGCCTCCTAAATTTAAGCACTTCTCTTATATTATGTAAAATATTTAATTTAACAAGGCTCAATCTGTATATTTTGATCTTACCTAACCTTTTAGCCCACCAAATTCTACATTTTTAAGAAGGTTAATACTGTACTTCATGGGAAATTCTGAATTATTCAATATAAATTCACTTATGCATGATTTTTTGTGATCCGGAAAAGGGACCATGTGTCTTTTAATTATTTATATTCATTTTTATATTATTTATAAATAATATGAATTTTGCATCCCGACCCCCTCAATTTTCATCCTGTGTCAACCCTGCTTGCAAGGTACACCATGAATCTTATTACCACATGCACATTTACTTACGCGTGCACATGTTTGTGTTCGGATTCCATACAAATAGTATTTATATTCCATGAGTTATGTGCTCTATTAAAATATAGTTGATGTTTCATGAGTTTTGTGTTAGTTTTACCTTGTTATGATGACATTCCATGAGTTTTTATTATAGTTTTATGAAAATAAAATGTACGTCCAATTGTTTATATATATATATATATATATCTATTTTAGTGTATTTGATAATAGTATTCAAGTTTTATGGGCTCTCTGTAATGTTAGAATTTTTCTATGGAAATAATATTGGTATTCCATGGGTTCTACGTTAGAGTTCCATAGGAATATTCTGCACGTTTTGTGGGTTCTCTATTAGAGTTCATGGATATAGTATTTATATTTCATGGTTTATTTGTATTAGCATTCTATGGGAATAGTATTGTGATTTCATGGTTGATGTTTTAATTAGGGTTCATGGGAATAGTATTTGTTAGGTTCCATGAAAATAATAGAGTTAGATAGAAATGTTCCATGTAAACAGAATGTATAATGTATGTTCCACGCATTCTGTGTGACTTTCCATAAATTTTTTACTATGGTTGGTTTGTTGTAATGAGGTTCCATTGGTTCTTCATGCTCTGAGCACACAGGCTCGAGAGTGCGACTTATGGGCTTAATAGCACCTACGATCCCTACTTGGCAACTGCTTTATCTATGTCAAAATAAATATCTCAAGGTGACCATAGGTACTTAGGGCCATACATACATATCCCATGTGGGCATGGGCGGAAATAGGTGGGGGCTCAGATAGGCTCGAGCCCCTATGAAAAATTTTAAGAACTTTAGATATTATAGATTTTTTATATTTAAGCCCCCCAGGATTTTTTTTCAATATAGCCCCAAAACTTAGGTTGCTAACTTTTCAATAAAAAAAAAAGCTGAAAACACAGTTGCGGAAGCATAAGAAAACAGAAAGAAAAAACTCCCTCCCTCTCTTCTCCGGTTCTCTCTCTCTTCGACTCTCCGTCTTCCTCCTCTTCCTTCCCACTCGACTCTCTTGCCCCTTCCTTCCTCTTCTCGGCAGTCGGTGGCGACCAACGGCTGCAACGGCAACAGCCGATAGACAGGCACCGTGACACGAGGTGCGAGGTGCTTCTGCGGCTGCTCTGCTCCTTCCTGTTGCTGCTGCTGTGTTGTTCTTCAAAGTTTAAACTTTGAAGAAAAAGTAAGCTTTTTAATTAATCTATGTTGAAATATTTTTTATTTTATTGATTGTTTTATAACATTTCCTTCTACTGCTGCTGTATTGTTCTTCAAAAAAAATTCTAGGGTTTTTTGGTAAACATATGATTATTATATAATTTATGTTCTAATTAATTATTATGTCATAAGTGAAAGATGTTGAATTTAATTTAAAATATTTGATTACTATATAGGATTTTACTATCAAATATCTTGAAAAGTGGAAGAATGGTTCTAAATCGGTTGAAGTACATATGATTTCTTGGAGTAGTACATGTGAGTATTTTCTTAGATAATTTTTCAATAGCGATTTCTTTTTCATTGTATTTGTATGAGTGTTATTTTTTTTATATTAATTTTCTAATTGTTTTAAATTAATTGCAGCTCATATTGGATTTCGTCTTCTAATCGTGCTTGATCGGTTATCTCAAGATTTTGATCAAGATTCTTAGATTTAGTAGAGGTATTTATCCCGTGAGTGATGGGTAATCATTCCTCATGAGTGATGCATGATCACTATTTATTGGTAATGGGCGTTTACCTATTTTTTTTCTATTTTATTTGTAAATTTAGAATTGTAATGCTTATTCCATGAGTGATGGGTAATCATTCCTCATGAGTGATGGGTGATCATTCCTCATGAGGGATGGGTGATCACTCCTCATTGGTCATGGGCGATTACCTATTTTTTTGCTATTTTATTTGTAAATTTATAATTGTAATGCTTATCCCATGAGTGATGGGAAATCATTCTTCGTGAGCGATGGGTGATCACTTCTCATTGGTGATGGGTGTTTACCTATATTTTTTCCCTATTTTATTTGTAAATTTAGAATTATTTGAATAGTTTTGTATTTGGAATGCATCTATTTTATTAACGAAATTCTAGCAAAATTTTTTTTGTTCTTCAACCCCCCCAACCTTTTGATCCTAGTTCTACCACTGCATGTGGGATTGGGGTGTTACCTTTACCCTCCCCCTCCCCCTTTTCCTTAAGGCCCTATCGTCCTAACTAAGTGGCCTAGACTTAGTCCAGGACCAAATCAGGGGTGCAGTATTTTAGAGGTGACTCCCATAATGCACGGTGTAGCACTTAGTTCCCACCCGTCCGACTGGTAACCATGCTTTGATACTATAGTGTTACACCCCAAGTCCGAGGTTCGAGAGCACAACTCATGGGTATGGTAGTACCCACAGTACTTACTTGGTAACCTTTCTTGTGATGTCCAAATAGATATCCCAAGGGTGATCATGGGATACTTAGGCCCATGCTTACATACTATTCAAACACTCATACATATCTCATGTGAGGATGGAGTGTTACAGGTGTTGTTTATGGTTACATGGAAACATAATGCATGTTCCATAATTGTGTTCCATTGAACCCTAGTTCTTCAATCAGGTTTCAATAACATATAAATTTATCATTAACATATACTGAAAACATCAACTTGATATTTAATGGACTATTATTTATGTAATCATAGAACTACAGTTATCGAAACATGGAAGTAAAAAATCGGAAAAATTGAACTCTGATAACGTATAACTGTAACAACCAAAAAGTACATCAATCACACAGGGAAAAACCATTGTTTCTCCTCATCTCCTCTAATAACTTTTATTCATTCCTTCATAAATTTACCTTACACAATTTAATGAAGAACATAAAAAATCGATAATACACAAAAAATGACATTATTTCTTGGAACATCTAACAATACCATATTTGTTTTTGTAACCCTTTAGCTTTGTTATATTAGCAATGGCTTTTGGACTCCATAATACGTTCCTCTCATGCTAATCAACTGTCCCAATCTATACAACAAGATTAAGTAATGACGAAAGCTATGTTTTACCTTTTCGCAGAAAAATTCGAATGTATATATTATGGCAGAAAGAGGCAACGATTTATCAGAGATTTTTAGGTAATTTTGGCGGAAAGGAGTATGAACGAAGAAAGGAAGAAGGATATGCGATTGCTGCGTATGGTAAGAAATGATAAAGAGAGATGTGAGAACTAAAACCCTATAAATTTGTATGAAATTCTAATATTTAAAACAACGACCCAATTTTAATAAAAGGGTGTACCTTTGCCATATTTCTAGGATGGGGGTAGTTTTTTTTTATAAATTTTTTTTGCTAGGTCAATAACAAAATAGGAGCAAGTATCATATTTAGTTGCCAACAAATTTACATTTCTTAGTTAAGATCTGTAACATTTAATTTTAACTTTTAAAATCCTCTACAAAATTTTGAGCTTCGTTTAAGATCATTTTTTGAAAATTATGATAAACTTAACTGAATGTAAACTACTGGAGTCATTTCCCTTCAAATACATTGTGCAATGTCTTAATCAAATGTCTAGTGGCATGATCAAAGCTGATGATCGTAAACAGAGGTATAAATGAAACTAAAAAGTCAAAAAGAAAAAGAAAACCTATTCATATCAAAGAAAATCGTTTCAATTATCGTCGGATGTTTCCATAAACAAATCCACTAGAAACCACAAAATTTTGTTCTCGAAATTGGAAAATAGATAGGGCCAAAAGTATCAACAATCCACGGTCTAATGGAGTTTAATTAGCAACTAGGTTCAACTACGAAGTGGCCATGTGTTTTATGGGATAAATTTTCCGTAACCTATTAATTTAATTCTAATAGATAAGTCATAGAGAACCCAGAAGAAGGGGATAGAAAGAGAGTGTTGATATTCTCCAAATTTTCATCTGATTCTCAAGTTCTAACTTAATAGAACCTGCAATCCTCCCATAGAACCTTAAAATGAGTTTCTATCTATATATCAATTGCTGTGGCGAAATACTTTTTGAAACTCCTTGCCGCCGTCGCATTTGAGAAAACAATCTATAATTAGATTCACCCGTCAAGAAAGCTAAAAATTCACCTACAAAATTTAAAAATTCACCTGCAAATTTAAAAATTCAAGGCAAAATTGGTTACTAGCTCAATGAAATTTTAACATCGTGTGAAGGAGAAGACTCAGTGACGATGCAATGCCGGATGTCGCTGAAGGCACCACCGGCAAGGGGCATATCAAACAGCAAATTTGGTGTAGTAGAAAGTAGAGAGCAGAGCACAGATTCCAACAATAGTATAGGAGAGGATATTGTTTACTCGCTATCAGTAGTGTCAAAGACATCGGCACAAACATAAGACAACCAAATTATATTAGGGGAGACTATTTTTCTCTCTTTTTTTACTAAATAATTTTCATTTTTACCCTATGTATTTCAAGGGGATAATTCCGATAGTTTACATCACTTTAAATTTAATAGAATTAAAAAAAACACCTAAAAAATTTAAAGATTTATTAAAAATTTTAAAAGTTAAAATTAAATGATGAAGCGTTTAAAAAAAACTCAAAAATTTGTTTAGAATTTCAATAGTTAAAGTTAAATGTTGAAATTTTAAACGAGAGAGTAAATTTGTTGAGGTATATGATAATCACTCAACAAAATATTTTCCCCCATACTCCAAGGCCATCAATTTTGTCTAGCCGTCGAAATTTAATTGCTTCAAAGGAAAGGTCAAAGTGAAAGAGAAAATTTCAATTTTTTCCACCACATCCAACCAGTTCTTGACACGTCATCATTTCTATCTACCTTGACCCCACACGTGTTTCTTGCCGCTCTTGACTCTTATCCCTATTACCACCCCCATAAATCGAACCCTAATAAATAAATTACCACCCTCTTTTGTTACTCCACCTCTTGAGTAAAAATTAAAAATAGAAAAAAGAAAATTTATAGGAAATTGTTGGATTCGGTGAGGAGCTGGAAAACCCAGAAAATTTCCTGAAATTTCGATAAAAGCCCACGAGGAAAACATCAAAATTTTACTGATTTTTACTATCACAGCTGGAATGGTTGGGGAAAGTTCAGTGTTCTTGGATAATTCCGGAGGTGGTGGAGATGGGAGCGGTGGCGCAGCCTCTTCTGCGGCGGAGGAAATGGTGTTTGGTGGTGGTGGAGAAGAAGAAAGGGGGAGAGGAGAAGCTGGCAACAGGTGGCCTCGTGAGGAGACTTTAGCTTTGCTGAAGATAAGGTCTGATATGGACCTTGCATTTCGTGACTCCACCCTTAAAGCTCCCCTCTGGGATGAAGTTTCCAGGTACGATTTATATAAGAGTTTAATTCTCACTCACACTTTCAGAGATGTTCTTTTTCTCTCTAATTTCAACCTAGAAAAGTTACGAGATTTGTAGTTTTTTTGGTGTCTGCTACAATCTTGAGGTTGCTTGAACTTAATAATTTTACTCTTGTTGTGAATTCAACTTAAAATGGGGCTGTAATTCTATTTATTTTGGTTTGATTTTCTTACTGTAGATTTTATTTTATTTTTGTTTGTATCAAGATGTTATTTCTTTTTAATGTGTTTTTGGATAATTCTGTTGGAATAATGCTCTATGATAGGATGTTCTTGTACTGTTTGATTAAATTTTGAATTAGAAGTTAGAAGTGGAATGCAGATAGAGTTATGAATTTTTTATGGTCAGGAAATTAGGTGAGCTTGGATTTCACCGAAGTGCAAGAAAATGCAAGGAGAAATTTGAGAACATATTTAAGTATCATAAAAGAACGAAAGATTGTCGATCTGGAAGACAAAATGGCAAAAGTTATAGGTTTTTTGAGCAATTAGAGATGTTTGATAACCAACCCTCACTTCCTTCGCCTGCCTTGAACCAAATCCAATCTTATGCTGTTGAAACAACGTCAGCAACTGAGCCTATGGTGATAAAACCCACAAGTGTAAGCCTTGATTTTGTTGCATCCCGTCCGACCCAAAGCCTGAACATGGATGCTCTGACTCCATCTACGTCGACTACCTCCTCTTCAGGGAGAGATTCTGAGGGGAGTATTAAGAAAAAGAGGAAATTGGTGGATTATTTTGAGAAATTGATGAGAGAAGTATTGGAGAAGCAAGAAAACCTTCAAAATCAACTCTTGAATGCATTAGAGAAATGTGAGAGGGAGAGGATGGCAAGGGAAGAAGCATGGAAGAAACAACAAATGGACAGAATAAGGAAAGAACAAGAGATTTTAGCTCATGAACGAGCAATTGCAGCTGCCAAAGATGCTGCTGTGATGGCGTTCTTGCAGAAGATCTCAGAGCAAACAATTCCTATGCAGTTTCCAGAGACACCAGTTCCTGTGACAGGGAAACATGCCGGTACAGATCAAGTAAAAACTCCATCTCCTTTGCCTGAGAATATTGATAAACGAGACACAGTAGTGGAGAATAACATCAACAAATCAGATAGTGTAATTGAGAAAGCCATTGAGCAACAAGAAAATGGTGCTAACGAGAATTTCAGCCAATCAAGTGCATCCAGATGGCCTAAAGCAGAAGTTGAAGCTTTGGTTAGGCTAAGAACCAATCTTGGGATGCAATTCCAAGACAATGGCCTTAAAGGACCTCTGTGGGAGGAGGTTTCATTAGCCATGAAGAAGCTTGGTTATGATAGAAATGCCAAGAGATGCAAGGAGAAATGGGAGAATATTAACAAGTATTACAGAAGGGTAAAAGAAAGCCAAAAAAGGAGGCCTGAAAGCTCGAAAACATGTCCTTATTTTCATTTGCTTGACTCACTCTATGAAAGAAAGTCCAACAGGGTTGAACAAAATCCAGATTGGTCTGGTGCTAATTTAAAGCCTGAAGACATCTTAATGCAAATGATGAATCGCCAACAACAGCAGCATCAGCAGCCGCAGCAGCCACAATCATTGATAGAAGATGGTCTGAGGGAGAATATGGATCAAAATCGAGAAGACGAGGCTGAGGAAGACGACGAGGAAGAGGACGATGAGAATGGAAATGGTTATGAGCTTGTTGCCAACAAACCTTCTTCAGTAGCATCTATGGGAGTGAGTTAGGAGACAACATAATGAAGCTTTCTTTAAAAGTTAACAGTAGGCATCCTTGATTGAATAGTGGGTGAGTTATATGAGTTGATTTCCACTGTAATTTTGTCATGATTTGCTTTAGGTTGTATTTGGTACTCGAACGTATCCAGTTGTAATACCATGTTTTCAGATATATGTATATTTCCTCATTCTCATGCCTTCTTTTCAGAATTTTCCCCCTTTTGGGGTTAAAGAGTGAAAGAGAGGAGTATCAGTAGATTTCAACATTTCTGAATCTTAAGTTATATGATTCTTGTAACTTGAAGATTTCATATCCGTAATAAAAGTTGAAAGTGGTTTCTTATGTCTTTTTTATGTTCATGCTGAGGTAAGAATTGCTTATTGAATATTCGAGAGGAATTGGCAAATTTGTTCATATAATTACTTATCTGTCTTAACTTCGCCCTTAATATTTTATTTTACTCATTTTAATCTAATAATTATTTATTTTGCATGTATTTGGTTTTATATCTTTTATTTACTCATTTTTATCGAATAATTAATTACCTTTGATTATTTTTTTCAAATTATTTTTTGATAAAATTTAAATTGGTCTCAAAATATGAAAATGTTTCAATTAAGGACTTCTAATCGTAAAATTAAATTTAAAAAATCTTTTAAAATGTAAAAAACATATCTTACTTCATTTATGTAAAGTAATAGCACCTTATGATTTGAGATAGTTAATTGACACAAGTAAATTTATCAAAAATAATTATTTTTTATTTTTTATTGGATAGCTTGTCGATAGTCGGTTAGCGGTTGACCGAAAATTCAATATTGATAGTAAAAGAATTTACTTATCGATAATTATCAAGTCGAAATTGGTAGACAGTCTAATAGTTTGTATCGAATTCGATAATAACTAATCATTCAGAGGTTGAAGACAATAAATTTGAAATTTTTTTATTTAAGTTACATTTTAGTCCCAAGTGATCTAAATGAGATTGATTATTTGAAAGGTGAATGATGGAGATCATCTCGCACTTAGTCAACAATCTAAGGAGACAAAAGCGATTCAAAAATTAAGGCTTGTCTGTTTCAATATGAGTGGTCCAATGACATGGTCTAGAGCCAAACAAAATATGCAAGAAGTCCTTAGTTGTTTCATCCACACAACATGTCAAAAACGAATCAAAGTTCAAGATTACAAGTCCAAGCTTATTAATTTTTTAGTGAAGATTAACCAAGGGTTACATACACTTAATCAATATATTTTGACCATCATTTTAGCCATTTTAAGTTTGAAAATTTGTCCAAAATAAGTGGAGATTAATGGTTACAAGTTCTCGATAAAATTACAACTTCCAAAGTAAGCAATTCAAAGGTTATTCAAAAGTTGTTTTTGTGTAAACTTTGAAGATTAAATTGTACAAATTTACAAGGCTTCAGGCTTTCGTCTTTATACTGTTTCGAAGCTCTATGAGTCTAGTTTAACACGCAACAAATGATTTGTCGTTTAGAGCTTTCTACATGAAGATACACTCAGTTTACTAAAACCACGCATTGCTGTCTGTAGAAACTTTACCTACGAGATTAGCATGTTGGTCAAGCATATTTGGAGTATTTCAAGACTTTTTTTTTTTTTTTTTTTTTGTAGTTTAAACATCCCTTAACTACTTGTTATGATTTCCGATAAGTTTTCATTGTTTTTCTCATTTTTAGTCAAATTTCTACTTCCTATGTCAGTATTTAGTTTGGAGACATGTTCCAAACTATCTATAAATACTCTAGGGAATGCTCTTATAATTTTTAGATTTGAATAATATAATTTGGTTAAGATTTATCCTTTTCTTGTTAGTTCTTTATTGAACTAATTTGAGTGTCATTAGGTTATGTCCTTGCGATTCCTTTAGACTTATCAATCAAGATTTGCTTTTCTTGGTTGTGGCGTCTTTAGCTTCCGTTCTTTATTTACTAAGTGTCGTCTAAGGGTCTTATATCATATATCTAAGGTTCTTATTCCATAGTTATTTGAAGGGTGGGGTTATATAGTTATGGTTTTTTACCACAGGTTGGTATTGGGTCTTAACTCTATCGAAGCATCATCCATCCAAATTCAAGAATCTAGACTTTGGAATATTTCTGCATCACTTGATTTATATCAGTGATGGTTTAAATACTCAAAGAATTTAAGTAAGAGAATTCATTAATACGTTTCTTTCATTTTGAAGGATTTTTTTTAAAGAATTTTAAAATTCGAAGTCCTTAATTGACACTTTTTTTATATTTTGAGTGACCATTTTAAAATTTATTCAAAAATATTGTGGACCAAAAATATCAAAAATAAATAGTTACAGTACAAAAATGAGTAAATAAAAGATATATGACCAAATGATCACAGAATAAATAATTATTGGAATAAAATAAGTAAACTGAAAGATATAGGACGAAGTTAAGACAAAATAAATAGTTATGTGAGTAAATTTGTCAATTAATCAACATTTGATGAGGGTCGATAAAGGCAACTTAGGTTTCTATAAGGATAACTCGAAAAAATTCAAAAAATTTCATTTTCACCTAAAAACTTCCTCTCTCTAAAAAAAATTCCCTAAATACTTGCTAGGACTCTTTACTTCAATCTCAAATCTAGGAAGATTCGACCGTCAAAATTAAAAAAAAAAAAAAAGGTTAATTCTTCAATCTATTCTCATTTATTTATAAAGTTATTGGTTTAGATCATGAAAATATGCCTTTAATTTGAAAAAAATTGCACTTTTTTAGAATCAAATTTTTTTGCCGAAAATTGGACTTTTGCTTGGGCCGGTGAAACAGCCTAGTGACTTTCATTGGGCCGAACGAAAATTGACCAACCCTTTCGCAGGCCCGGACGAAAGATTATCGGCACTTTCGTCCAGCCCTGGAGAAAGTGCATGAAAATTTTGAATTTTTTTTATTATAATTTTTTTTGGCTCATAAACGATTATTTGAATTGTTAATTAATTTTGTATATGTTGAATGAGTGTAACTAGTTGTTTAAAATATTTTATGTGATAAGAAAGTAATAATAAATGTTATTTAAAATGTTATTTAATTTTTGTCTATGTAGAGTAAATGTAAGTAGTTTAAAATTGTTTGCTTATAATTGTGTGTTTAATAAGAAAATGTGTTATGTAATTGCTAAACTATTTGAATTTTAATTTGAATTCATCGTTATTATTGGCCTTAGGTTTAGAGTTTAGGAGATAAGATCGAATAATATATAAATTAATAAGTATTATTAAAGAATATTAGTAATGGATTATAATAGTATGAAAGAAATAGTAGAAATGAAATAACAAATCCCGATAATAATAAATAATAAAATAATAATATATATTAAAGTAAATGTTGAAATATATGATGAACAACTATTAATTAGTTTGAATACATAATAGATGGTTCAACCAGGCAGACGTAGAGGCAATGATGATCTTGGTCCTGTCACGGACAAGATCGGTAAAGTTCATGGTCGCACTGTTACAGCTTCATCTAGAGGTACTAGGGGGCGACATAGTACCTCCGACCTCCCTGCTACTCCTACCCCTCTCGCACCTGGTTTTCATCATAGAACAGGTGCACCAGATTCTTCTACCCAGCCACCAGCCGTACCTTTTAGATCTCGACCTCCCTTCCAACCACATCTGTCTTATACTCCTATGCCATATGAGGCATATGAATCTACACATCCCGGACCTTCACACCCCCCAGACATAGTATATGATCCCTACTTATATGCTCCCACTATACGCTCGCGCATACCATATAGATCTGCAGCTCATGAGCCTATACTGGAGTTTAGTGGTTAACCGAAGTAGATAGGGATAGAGTTTTTCGATCAAATGGTTGGCGTCGCCCCTCATGATTCTTCATGCAGCACACATGGGTATCATGCTGATTTTGGTGTTTCATGCTCTGAGCCTTACATAGGGAGGCCTGTAGATAAGGTTTGTGAGGGTGATAGGGCCTTTGAGGGTGATAGGGGGCTTGGTGAGGAGTGATAGGGTCCAGGCCCTACATATTAAGGGAAAGGCGGATGAGGGAGGTGATGATGGTGGTGATGAGGGTGAGGATGCTGGTGATGAGGAGCAGCTCGTGCCTGTGGCACATGTGGCACATGCTAGTGGATCTGACGGGCGTCCTCGTCACGGGAAAGGGAAAGGGTTGACCAAGAGCTTTATGTCGATTATGAGTAAGATTTCAGGGTCTCGTAACAAAAGATCCCATATGGCTCGTGAAGTTCCGACTCCAACTCAAAGGAGGATGAAAATCAAGTCTTTAGACTAAGAGCAGACTGGCCCAGCAGATGGAGGTCCTGTTGACCCGAAGCTCATCTCATCATACGGTGGACATGTCGCGGGTCCGATATGGCGTTGACAGGTGCATATCTTTATCTTAAAGTTACATGTTAGTATTACTATTTTTATTTTTTAATTTGTCAAATATTTATATTTATATAAATAGTTTAGGATTTATTATGCAACGCTAATAAATTTGCTAAATTTATTTGTTTTATCTTCAGGATTGTGGTTTATTGAAGTGCCAATCGCGTTACATGGCACTCACAGGGTGGGACCTTACAGATACACAGGTTCGTTAATTGGCAGCCGGGACAGGTCTTACACACTCGTGATCGTACATGTTCCAACACCCCAATTCTGCATTGATTTCGGCGTTTGTTGAGAGGTGGCAACCCGACACCAACATCTTCCACATGCCATGGGGTGAGATGACCGTGACATTACACGATGTGGAGCTGATTCTCGGGATACTTGCATATGGCTAGGTGGTGGATTTGAGGTTGTCACGGGATCAGTTGGTATGGATCGTCCAGGGTGATATGGGTTTGGCTCTGACTGGTAGTTTAGGGTTTAATGCAATGGAGCTTCACAATGTTGCCACTAGCTCCCAGTCTTCACTGTCATCCAGTGTCAGAGCTGCCTGCTACATACAGTATATCCTGGATAGTTCACTACTCCGTGATTAGAGTGGCAACATAGTTCTAGCCAAACTTTGGCCACTGCTGAAGAATGTGAGTTCTGTTGCCAAGTTCGCATGGGGTACTGCCACGCTTGCGTATCTGTACAGGAATCTAGGGCAGGCATCACGTGTTAATGCAAAGGAGCTTGGTGGGTGCTGGTCACTATTGGAGGTATGTGTTTTAAATATAACGTATTTTATATTATGTTTATATTTTTCATTTTTAAATTGTTTATATTTATTTGTTTAACATTATGTTATATTTTATGTAATTAGTTTTCATATTTATATTTAGGGTTTTATATTTATATTTTGCATTTATATTTTATATTTTAGGTGTGGATATGTCTGTACTTTCCCATAGACCATGCAACTTCCTTAAATAATGCAGGCAATTACTTTTCGGGTCTTCGACCATCCCGCGTGTTTTCTTTATCTCCAGCCATATCTTCTTCAAAGCCAAATGACTGGTTTTATTACTTATATTCTTCAATATGGCATTACTCTTCGCGGCAAACTTCTCTTTAAGTTTAGAAATTTCTAATGAGCAATTTGACCTTCGATGAGAGAGTCGATATTAAGAAACACGGTGTCCAAATGACCATGACACATTGATAGCCATAGTTTCAACACCGAATGTTCACTCTCAGCACGGTTCGTTGTTTCAATCCCAAATGCAACACTTGAGATGCCCAAACCCTGCAAAATTTATGCGCAAATAGATTCAACCATGTGCTAAACAGGTAATGTAGAAAGTCCGACCTACTTTGCCACTTACTCTTCAACACTTCCAACTTTCTCTGATATTCCTCCTCATCAATTTTATTTATTAATTTGTTCCACGACCCATTCACGAACCGTTGTACCATCTCTTCGTCTTTAACCATCTCTGTCAACTTTGCCAACACATTCTGGTCGATATGTCTTCTACATAACATATGATATGAATTTCTGGACACATCATCAATCACCGGCATTAGTCCGCTTTCCCTATCAGTAAGAATCACTAGTGGCTCACCTTTATTGAGAATTGAACTGTGCCAATTTTACATAGCAGATGTAACATATAAGTACTTGATTTGTTGAAGAACCCATCTGTATGTTGTAGCCTGTTCATTGCACATAAAAGTTGTTGCCACTGTGAAGTTGTTTTCTGTCGGAGTCCTCCTTATAGCTTCCAATAGTGGCATATTGTACCTTAATTAAAAAATAAAGGAAAAATTAATGATTAACATTCGCAATTATTTTAGACGGACTTCAAAATATTTTAAATTATTTATTAAAAAGAATTATTAAAAAGCAATGATCCTCTGGAGTATTAATGAATTTAAATGTTTATGCGGATAAATTAATAAAGAGATTTAATGATACAATGATCTAATAGAGTACTTGTTCGTTTTATACGTGGTATCTATTATCAGTACATATGGCCACATTCTAATCATTGCAATCGATGTCGGGTGTGCAATGATAATATCACTAAGTACCTTGTTCTCCTCACGATTTCTGTAGAAGACCGTGTAACCCCTTTGTGCACTTAGACAGAGAACTTCCTCTATCGTGTTTCTTCCCCACATCCCGTTCTTCTTAATCTTCGCAACAATATTGTAAATTTTCTGAGCACTACATAAAAAAATTCTTATTAACGGAAGAAAAACAAATCTAAAATATTTTAATAAAGTATTAAAAATAATTCCCTTCTAACTTACCTAACTGCACAACCAACGTCTTGTTCTCGGAAAAATCGTAAGATATTACGAGGCGGCACATGACTTTTCCTGTGTCTATTGCAACTGCTTCTCCGTAAGTCTTGCAGCCTGAGTATGACCGTGATGGTAAACAACCATTTTATGGTTGTACCTCCCGTTGTGCACGAGCAATTGCCAATTTTCTCTTGTTGGCATTTGCTCTCCATTTAGTTTAAATGGGTAGCCAAATCTTTTGGTCCCATAAGGTTCCCATCTTTTTATTGGAATTTCTTTTTCCTCATCGTCAACTATTGGTTTCGTATACTTTTTAACTGCCCTCCGCGCTCGTAAGCCAATGTGACATACGGTTGACGGTCAGCTGTTCTTGATCTCTAATATCGATTTATGATTAAATATGTCTTGGCTTTCATTGCAGTTGTTTTGCCCAGTCGACCAACTCATCCTTGGAGCTAAAAATTCTATCTGTTGTGAATAAATGTCCAAGATCAATATATTCTTCCGGTTCTAAAAATTCTTCAAATGTATTTGGATCTTCATCAGCCTGTTAATGTAAAATGAAAATATTAGCATTACAAAAAAAAAAAAAAAAAAAAATTTCAGGAGAACTTTCGCCTAGTTGGCGGAAAGTGGCCCAGAATTTTTGCCCATCTGCGAAAGTGCTCCTGAAATTGAAAAAAAAAATCAATCGATTTTCTTACCTCAAAACTAACATTTTCTTGCAGTAATTCTTCAGGGGACTCCATACATTAGACTAATTTAGGTTTAATATTCAAAATTTGAGTTTTTTTTAGAGAGAGGTTAGAGAGAATGTTTGTAGACTGATCATGTGCATTAACATCTTCCTCACTCCCTATTGACATGGCTGATGCAAAATATAAGTGCTTAATCTGTTCAAGAACCCATCTATACGTTATAGCTTTCTTATTCCTCATGAATACAGTTGCTACAGTGAAGTTCTTATTGGTCGGAGTCATCCCGACGGCCTCTAACAATAGCATATTGTACCTAAGTAATAAAATACAAAGGACAAATAGGATATTTACAAACTGAACGTCATAAATTTAAATTTAAACCCTAAATCATAAATTATTAAACTTAAAGAAAATAATAAACATGGACTAATTCATTTAAATATTAATTAAATAATAACATTTAAAATAGTTTTATATATGAAAAAAACCCTAAACCTAAAAAAACTAAATTAAACATAAATTAAAGTATAAATTAAGATATTTTATACTAAGATATTAAAATTACCCCATTATAAATTAATTAAAAAATAACTAATTCAACATAAATGTTTATTATAAAGATTCATCATACGATCACGATTCCTTTAAGATAATCCTATTAATATTATAACTTAAACAATCAATATACATTTAATATCCACATATACACTTAACAGACTATGTAAAAACAACTTGTTTGTTTTATACGTCATATTCATTATCAGTACATATGGCCACGTTCTCATCATTTGAATCGATGTTGGGTATGCAAAAACAATATCACTAGGTATGTTACTCTTGTCACAGTTTCTGTAGAAGACCGTATAACCCCATTGAACACTTAAACAAAGAACTTCTTCTACTGTGTTATGCCCCTGCATCCTTTTTCTTCATTTTGGCAAGGATGTTGTATAATTTATGTGTACTACATAAATTATATAAATCATATTATTAAATCCTAAACACAAATTTAAAATATTATAATAACCTAGTAAATGTAATGCGACATACCTCACAGCATAATCCATATTTTGTTCTCGAAAAATCCACAACATATTACGTGGTGGCATATAACTCTTCCTAAACTGCTCGATTTGTATCAGTTGCTCCTCCGTCAGTCTTGCAACTGAGCGTGACCGTGATGATAGATACTTAATGCATGGTTGTGCCTCCTATCGTGTACGAATAATTACCAGTTTTCACTCGTGGCCATTTGCTTGCTTTTTAATTTAAAGGGGCAAACACATTTTTTAGTTCCGTAAGAACCCCACCTTTTTATGGGAACTTCTTCTTCATCATCAACTCTCGGCTTCATTCTTGATTTCTTCGCACCTCCATGCTCGCAAGCCAATATAACATATGGTCAACGTTCGGAAGTTCTTGATCTCAAATATCGAGTGACAATCAAATATGTATTCACTTTTATTTTTATTTCTTTTGCCCAATCTACCAATTCTATTTTCGAATTAAAAATTGATCAGTTGCGAATAAATGCGCACAATTCACATATTCTTCCATTACTAAAAATTCTTCAAATGTATTTGGATCTACGTCATTCTGTTAACATATAATACGAAACAAATTAATAATACATCTTATATAATTTATAAAATTAACATACAAAAAATGTAAAAAAAACAAAAAAAATGCACTAACATGAATTTCTCCCAGGTGGACGAAATTGCTTCAAAATTTTCGCCAGGTTGGGCGAAAAAGAAAAATCGATATTTTCTTACAAAAAAATCTTCAAAATCATCCATATCTACTTTCAATTTGTGTTGAATATGAATGATTTAAGTTTGGAGTTAGAGAGAATTGGGTTAGAAAGAGAAACTTGGTGGGAAAAAATGATTTTTTTGCGCTCCCCTTTTAGATTCTCAAATTATCTTTATTAGCCCCCTATTTTTTCTTTCCAAATTGAAATCCTCCTTGATTGCACAGTTGTTTTTAGTAAATCTTGACATCCTTATCTTTTAAATTCTTGCAAGGTAATAAAAATGTAATAAAGTCCATAAAATATACAAAAAAAAAAAAAAAAGATTTATGTGTTTTAGTCCCAAAACTCTAAAATTATATAGTAAAGTCAAAATAAATAATTTATGAATTTAAAATCAATTTGACTCTAATAAATAATTTTTAGACACTTTTTAATCCCAAACTAAGTGGAAAGATATGGAATTTATGTATAAAATATGAATATATCAACTACTACTCACTTAGCATTTTAATCGTCCTCAAGCAAAGAGAATAATTTAGAAGCAAATCCAACAAGAAACTTCTACTCTCTCTAATACTTATGAAATCCTATAAGCAAGTATCAACAATTCTCCACACATATAGATACAAAAGCTCAATCTAAATATAACATTAATTATTCCAAAGCTAATGAAATTTAGTCATAAAAAGCCTTGAGGTGGAAAAGATGGATGAATCAAAACCAAGTGTCTCAACTAAGTATTTAAGAAAATTATGAAATTAATGAACACAATCTTGATCTTATGAGAAAGTAACACATCTATAGGCTTTGTAAGTATACACACCCTCCAATAATGAAGAAGACTTAATCGGCTTGGATCCAATAGGACTTTAAAGCATGTAATGTTAGGCTCAGGGATATATCTATCAAATGAAAAGATAGAAATTCAACAAAGATAGGAGAGAGTGATAATATTCCACTTTGCTTCATAACTCTTTCTCAAAAAAGTACTTCTCCCTCCTTTTCAACCACATCACTATTAATAACTCTCCACTTTAGTTTTCCCATATAACTTTTGGGGGTAAAATATTTAAATATAAGAATTACACATATTTTTCAATGATACTCTACAACTCTCATATTTTGATTTCTCTTTTCTCTTTTTTCATGATTTTTTTCTTTTATCTCCTTTTTCCTTCATTTTAAGCTCACAACAAATATTTCATCTCAATTCTCCTTAATTCACCTTATCAACTTACTTTTAGCTCTACCACAATAAAGGTTAACCATACAATCATATAAAAGAAATGTGTGCACTACACTCTCTTGCAAGGTAAGGATAACGAAAATTTTATAGGCTAAAATGGTAGGTAAATGAGGTTAAAAGAAAGAAAAATCACTACAAGAAAAAGTAGATTTTCTGACAAAGAGTTCTTGACACTTTTTTGCAAATATTAGTTTAGTAATTCTTTTTGACATATGTCTTGTGTCCCAATTAATAAGACAATATAATTTTAATAAAAAATATACATGTCACAATAGAGATAATATGACATAAGTTTTATGTCAATTATTTTCCCCCAATTTAAAAAAGAAAATCCCCCAAAATTTTAACTAGGAAATCAAAATGTATAAAAAAATTTCCGCCAAATTATTTAGAGATATCTCCCCAAGAGAAAAGAACAAAACCATGTCATTTAGCCACGAGTTGAAGCTAACCAATGTCGTTTAAATTTGGTTTACAAAAAGATTTCCCCTAATCTCTCCCAACCTTTGCCGAAACATTCTCTTCTTCTTCTCCATTAACCTTCTTCTTTTTATAAATCCAATGAAAAAACCCTTGCCCCTGTTTGTGTTTGCTACTGCAGAGTTCTTGTTTGACGAAGATTGCTACGGTTTTAATTGAGGGAGTTGAACGAAGTATTGAACGGAGCAGGTGGACTGGGTAGTGGGGGAGGTTGTTCCGTTATCTATTTTATTTGTTTATCTTAATTTCTCTAATTTGCTCTGTCTCGCCCCTTCCTCTACGAAGCTTCATTTTGCTTGCTCCATCATTGAGTTAATGTGCTTGTCGCTGTAATAGGAAGAGCTTGTTGCTTCAATTATTCTTGCGGCCAAAATCAACGGTAAAGATTTCTAATTTCTTTCTATTGATGGGTTGCGTTACCGCTCCTTGTTTTATTTGGATTTTAGGGGAGTTAAATTGGGAATGACGCAAATGCTTTTTTTTTTTTTTTATTGTGGATTGATTAGTTATCTTGCAAAGATAATATTTGGATAAGAACGCAAAATGAGCTTGGAGAATGAAGATCGAAGCTCTCCGTATAAGGTTGTTGAACCAAGTGGCCAATCTGAAAAGTAACCTGCTATCCATACTTCTTGATTGAGTACTAAATAATTTGTTGTCACTGAAGTCTCGGAGCTTTTTTTTTTTTTTTATTCTCTAAGATAGAAACTCTCTCTATGATGTTCCAGGAGATAAAAAATATCATACACGAGATTTTCTTTTATCTCTTAGTGGTTTGGATATTTGAAAGAAGTTGCCTATTGGGTTCGATAAATCAGTCTTAAGGTAAGAAAACAATTGTGTTTCTAAGTTATGGCCAGTTATTGCTTGTTTTTCAGTCGAACTTGTAGTCTAATTTCTTGCCATTATTTAATGGTAAAGGTTTTATTTTTTCTTGGAGGTATGAAGCCTAAGGTAAGAAATTAAGACACTCAAACTGATAAATTTACATTATGTTTCAATTAAAATGCAGAAGATTTCATTATTAGTTAGTTGTGTTCTACATATTGCTAGTTTAGAAGATATGATTTGTCACACCATGGCTTCTACGGTTATGGTTACTAGCCTTATGTTTACTAGTTGCTAAAACAGAGAAAACATGACAAGGATTCAGAGTTTTTCACTTGGAGACAATTAATTATGTTTTCTTGGGAACTTTTTATGTGTGAGAACATGATGAAATTGATTTCCGATCAATTGTGCTCTTTTAGCAAACTCCATACCCACCATCATTGTTAATTATTCAATGCTAGACAGTCAAGGGTAATATTTTACACTAATAATTAGATTGATTAAGTCCGAAAAATCTTCTTAAGTTGAGAGCATATGTCAATTAAGATATGAACTTTCTTTTTATATAAAAATCTTCTAAAGTTAGTTTATTTATTAAATGTAGGAAACTTTTCTTTGTATAAACAGTCTCTTGAAATTAGAATGGCCTATCAGTTCTTTTTAGATGATGACAGGCCTATCAATCGAGAAGTATAAATTTTTTGTAATCTCTAGGATTTATTTTTGGGTCATTTTGTAATTATGTTTATGTGCAATAATAATCTCTTAAGTTGGAGTGTTTTAATAAGGGGTGAATAGGATTAGAGGCTAAGTGTAGAAAGAAATTGTTCACTTGTTAGTGATGAATTTGTGTGGGAAACTGAAATGACAGATTTTACCAAGTTGTCATTAACATTTGCATGTTGATGTTAACAATCAATTAGAATGTGTGAATTGTAGCGATATTATATTCCAAGTTCATATGATATAAATGTGTTCATTTTATGAACAGGTTCATGCTTCACTGTCACTAAAAGTATTCATGATCCAACAAAAATCGTTGCAACATGATATATTGTGAACATAAACCCAAAGAAAGAAAAGGAAATGCTTTAATGCAATTGGTGTGAGGTTTGCATATACACTGTAGGGGTAAGGGATGAATTTCTAGTGAGGCCTAACTTCTTGTTTCAAACAATTGGAGATACTCTTGGAGTTCCTGTTGTTTGGCCTGCATATTTGGTAAGAGAAAATTCAATTTTAACATCTATAATTATCTCTAAATGATTGGCTAGATTCAAATGGTTACATATATGTATTTTTGTTTTAATTTTGTAGGTGACAAGAGTTAAAAAATTATAATTGCTTGTGAGGTGAGAGGTTGAATGTCAACTTTTGGACTCTTAATCATTATAGTTTTATGACATTGTTCAAGTTCAAACTCATAGAAATCTTCTCTAGCTTTGTGGTTTTGATATTGTAGTTTGTTTGTATGAAGTTGTCGAATGATTCAATATTTTGATTTTGAATGTAATGCATATATTTGATTTTATGGATGATCATTGATCTATTCTGTTATAGTTATTGATTGGATTTACATGCAAACACTATGAGCTTTTTATTAATGTATGATTTTATATCGAAATTCAGTGTCAGAATTAATAGGTTTTAAGGGCATTTATTTTTGTTGAAATATGAGAAGGTTTAGTAAAAAATTGAAACTAATAAGTGTCGAGAAATGAGGAATTAGTGTACAAAAATTATCGATAATATTACACATGTATTGAAAATGTTCTCATTTCTGACATATTTATATATGAGATTTAGGATAATATATAACCTATAAAGATGACATAAAATTGAACTTGAGACACTTGTGCTTGTCATATTATGCCAATTATTTCAACAAATCGTATCACAAATTTCAATTTAATATGATATAAATCTGTCGATATATTTCAAATTTCAGATGTGTGAAATTTGTTCAGATATATTTATCTGTCACGAAAAAGTATTATTACTTTAATATCTATATGTCAATATAACCAGTTATATTGACACATATTGTGGCATCCATAAATATCAAAAGGCTATTGCGACATGCGATATTTCATCACTTTTTAGTGAAGAAAAAATTAAGTAGCAAAAGAATATAATGTGACACAAAATGATGTCAAGGAAAATTGTTGTACTAAATAGTGGTTTTAGCTATCCTTATCAATTAGGCACAAAAGGGAACTAAAGATAAAATGTATAATAGGATAATCTTGAAAGTCTTAAACAGTCTAAAGAAGGCCTTATATAATTCCAATTCAACTAATTCAACTTATTATTACGCCTCAAGTACGTACACAAACAAGTTCTAGTGTGCATAAAATATAACCAAGCCATATTATTAATAACATAATTTAACATAAATACTCAATCAATTCACAAGATCATGAATAAGATGGATTAAAGTAATCTCAAGTTTCATAACTAAGAAAACATTAAAAATGACGTCACTACATGTCATATCCTCAATCACTTTTCATTCTATATGAATGAACAATTATCTTAACCAAACTAATAGAACATCACTAGTAGTATCAAAAGTAAGAATCCTTGTTTAAAAAACATTCAAAATCTCAAAATTTATCTAAAAAAATAGTTATTTAAGCCCAAAAAAATTTTTGAAAGTTTTTTTTTTTAAACAATTGCTCTTGGATCAAGCCTGGTATAAAACAATACTAAGCACATACTACTCCCTAGTTAAGAATAAACATTGTCCTCAATGTTAAATTAACAATAGACGCAAAGGGAATAAAGATGCTTAGTCGGAGGTTTTTCGTACAATCAAAAGTTAAGAAATCTATAATGAGAGTGCTCGCAACCTGCATAGAGGAAGACAAACAAGGTTGAAATATACTTTGGAGAAAAAGAAAAAGAAAAAATAATAATACTAATAATAACTAACTAAAAAGTATTTTTTTTTTTTTTGGAGTTTTTAGTTTTTTGGATTTTTTTGGACAAGAAAAACAAAGAATTTTATGATAAACCTAAATTTCTAAAAAACCAAAGGTTGAATTTCTGGCCAAAAAAAAACTCCTAGTTAAGAAAAATAAAAGTTTTAGTTCTCGTTTAAAGTCTCGATCTTAACTTTCTTAATATGCTTAGTTTGGTGAAGAACAATCAAGGAGCTTCTACTCCTCTTTCTCCAAAATACTTGTTGTAGGGCCATCTAAAAATGCTTGAGGTGTTGTTCATTTAACGTAAATCATCGTTGATTATGGTCTTGAATCTCAATAGCACCAGAAGGATATACGTGAATCACATAAAATGGCCTGACGACTTTGACTTAAGGTTTCCTAAAAACAATCTCAAATGGAATTATATAAAAAACTTCTAACCAATGCAAAATTCTCGAGGAACGATATTTTAATCAAGAAAAATGGTCATTTTCTTGTATAATTTGCATTCTCATAAGAGTGTAACCTAAATTCATCTAATGCATTTAATTTAAGAAGACATTTCTCACATATAGTATTTTGATTAAAGTTTAGGAATTTTAAAGCTTATGCTCAAGTTCAACAGGAAGATGACAGGATTTACCAAATAACTTGTATGGATATGCCTAGAGGTGTCTCAAATATTGTCCTATAGGCTCATAATACATCATCTAACTTTAGAGACCAATCTTTTCTCGAGGAATTCATGTTTTTTTTTCTTAAATTCTCTTCAATTCTCTGTTTGAAACCTCTACTTGACCACTAGTCTGTGAGTGATAAGGTGTTGCCATTTTATGATGCACTCCATATTTTGTGAGCAAATTATTTAGTTATTTGTTTATGAAGTGTGAGTCCTCATCACTAATTAATTCCCTAGGAGTCCTAAATCTAGAAAAAATGTTTTTCTTAAAAAATTTGATGACTACATTAGAATAATTAATAGGACATCCAATAGCGTCAACTCATTTGAAACTTAATCAATAGCCATAAGAATGTACTTATTACTCATAGAGGATGGAAACGGTCCATAAAATCAATGCCCAAACATAAAAAATTTCACATTCAAGAATAGAATTTAAAGGCATTTCATTCCTTTTAGAAATATTTCCAACTCTTTGGCATTGATTACATCTCCTAATGTAATCATTAGCATCTTTGAATAAAGTAGGCCAATAAAATCCACATTCTAGGATTTTGGATGCACTTCTTTGAACCCAAAGTGACTTCCTACTTTACTATCATGGCAATTGAATAGAATATCATTAACTTCCCATTGCGGCGCACATCTCGTTATAATACTATCACCACAAATTTTAAACAAATAAGGATCATCCCACATATAATTTTTAGCATCGTGAAAAAGTTTCCTTTTCTCTTGATAATCAAAGTGCGAAGGGATATATTTACTTGCCAAATAATTAGCAATATTTGCAAGCCAAGGTGACTTGACCATGATAGAATAAACAATTGTAATAGAATTAGACAGAGAATTGAATATTACTCCCTCGGGCAGCCTATGAGATGATGGCTGCCCGTCAAGCAATTCCTCAATGGAAATCAACTTTTCGATTGGAAATTCTTCATTCATTTTTTCATGTTGATTGTGCCTCCAATTTGCAACCTTGACAAATGATCAGCTACAACATCTCTGACCCTTTTTGTCTATGATTGTCATGTCAAATTCTTAAAGTTAGAGGATCCACCTAAGTAGTCTTAGTTTTGTTTCTTTCTTAATTAAGAGATACTTTAAAGTAGAATGGTTAGTAAAAGTAGTAACTTTAGTACCTATCAAATAAGAGCGAAATTTATCAAATGCAAAGACAATAGCCAAAAGCTCTTTTTTAGTAGTTGCATAGTTTCTTTGAGCAGGATTTAATGTGCAACTAGCACAAAAAATAGGGAAAAAAATTTATCTTTTCTTTGACCTAACACAGACGCTACAACAATATCACTTGCATCACACATTAATTGAAGGGTAAATCCTAATCTGGAGCAATGAGAATAGGTGCAGAAATTAATCTATCTTTTAAAGTATTTAAGGAATTCATGCACTCATTAGAAAAATTTAAATGCAACATCTTTTACTAACAAATTTGAAAGGGATTTTTCTATTTTGGAAAAGTCTTCAAGTAATCTTCTGTAAAAACCTACACGACCTAAAAATCTCCTTAAAGTTTTTAAATTAGTAGAAGGAATCAAGTCCTCAATTATATCCACTTTATCTTTGTCTACTTCAATTCCTTTATGGGATACTTTATAACCTAGGATGATTCCTTCTTGGACCATGAAATGACATTTTTCACAATTTAATATCAAATTAGACTCTTCACATCTTTGAATTATTTTATCTAATTAGATAAACAATTATCATTGGAAGAGCCAAGCACAGAAAAGTCATCCATGAATATTTCCATAAATTTTTCCACCATATCAGAAAAATAGCAATTGTCAATCTTTGAAAGGTGGCAAGAGCATTACATAAACCAAAGAGCATTCTTCTATAAGAAAAAGTACCATAAGGACAATTGAACATAGTTTTCTCTTGGTCTTCAGGTGTTATAGGAATTTTCAAATACCCACTGTATCCATCAAGGATACAATAATAAGCATGACAACTAAGCGTCTCAAGCATTGGACTATAAAGGGTAATGGGAAGTGGTCCTTCCAGTGGCGTCATTTAGCTTTCTATAGTCATTGCAAACATGCTATCCAGTAATTAGCCTAGTGAGAATTACCTCATTATTTTTATATATTTTCTACTACAGTCCCACTCTTTTTAGGCACAACTTGGAACGGACTTACATATTCACTATCAGAAATAGGATATATTAATATTTCTAATCTAACACTTTAATATCTTACTTTTTAACAACCTCTTACATGATAGGATTTAATCTTCTTTGAGGTTGAACAACAACTTTATGTCGTTCTTCTATTAAGATTTTATGCATGCAAATTTTGCTGGAATCTGTTGGAAAAACAAACAAAATAAAAACTACGAAAATCCATCAACAGGATCTGCACATACTAGAAAAACTGATTGGATAGAAACTACCCCAATGTTTTCTGCTGTTAGGTGTGGAGGCGCTGCTGTTTATGTTGTGCCCTCTATTGGTATCCACGCAACGAAATCCTCTGCAAGCGATCGGGATGCTAGCCCCTTCTGTGTTCTGAAAACTATTCAGAACGTATCCTGACTATTTGGTAATACGTGGAATTTTGGAGAGAGAGAGAAAGGCTAGATACTATTATCGCCATTCTAGGGTTAAAGGGTTCTGTTTTTAATTTGATGAAGACGATTGCCGAGAAAAGGTTAATATAACCTTTTATAGCTGTAAATATCAGAACCCTAATTGTCATCTAATGACAGTTTAATCTCATCCATCTATTCCTATAATCATCCAACGATTGGATGAATATTATTAAGTAATTAATTTCATTTATCTGATAAATAATATTAGTTACTTATTCACTTACCAAATAAATATAATATGGAATCTAATTCCCCTTTTGCATATGTTCAACGAATCTAGACACGTTCTAGATTCATTGAACGTGGATATCGTGCTCACAAGATTGTCAATGTGTGTGACCCTGTAGGTTCACTTAATGTTGGCAGTGAATGAAAATGTCCTAGACATTTATTCACAAAACATAAGCGGCCTCTAGCAAGACATTATGCTTGCCCAAGTTAAGTAAAAGAAATGATAACCTAACATCAGTTTTTTTAATATTTAATCCTTTTGTCACACAATATCCTAATTAAGTATAAGGCATGGATCGAGTCATCCTTATAAAACTTAATTAACTATTTACTTGATCACCAGGTAGACTGTTCCGATAAATAATATTAATAACACCTTATTAATACTTATTTTTGTATGGCCATGCATATTCTCCAGTCTTCCTTATCAAGGGACCCATGGATCTCTCTCTAGTAAGAGAGGGACAAATCCCTTTCACTATCTCTAATATTCAAGCCATGACAAAAAAAATAGCCCAACCGATAGTCATAATAATCACCTAATTGAAAGAGATGTTTGACTATGTCAAAACATATTTTCTCCCCGTGCAAGAATCATTAGAAACATTAGGTCAAAGGACACCAAACATAAAACTGAGAAGAAATATTTATGACTTAAACCCATGCAATATTTCTTCTTCACTTTTGGTCATGTCCAATACAATATTCTCAATTTGTATTTATGAATTGATTTTATATCTCATATTCATGATCAGTAAAACTTGATCATCAATCAATTTCATACTAGTTTAATACAAGATGTGATAAAATTAGGGACAAACAAGAATAGTATTTTATTAGCAAGAAGGGTTTTTACTATCAAGTCATATACTTGATGACCAAGAGCATAAAATACAATTCTAAATACATGCCTCATAAATAATAAATGTAAGTCAATTGGTCTAGGGCATATTCTAACAAATTTATGGATTTATGCCTTTAATATCAACCATTTGCCACCCAAAATTTTTCTTATGTTCTCTAAGCACCCTAATTATTTTTTCTTCTTCTAATTCAATTAGTAATAAAGAAACAATTAAAGGTAAATTCAAAAACACATATTTAAGATGAGGTGGTAAGGGTTTAAGCTATAGGTCTAAAGGAGGTTCTTCTATATTTGGCTTAGGTTTAGGTCCTTTTAGTTCTAACTCTAAAAATTTAGACCTTTTGGTGAATCCTATGTGGTTAGCTTCAAGAAGATTCATAGCTTCTTTTAAATCTCTTTCATTATCTTTTGTAGTGGCATTAATTGTGCATTTTTTCATGGGATCCTCATAAAAATTATTATGAACATAATTTTCCACTAACTCATCTATAATGTTCATAGAAAAACAGGATTTATCTTCTTGAGGGTGTTTCATTGATATTAAAAGTAGCACATTCATTCCCTACCCTTAATATTAGTTCACTTTTATGTACATCAATTAAAGTTCGTCCAGTGTTAAAGAAAGATCTTCCTAAGATTAAGGGCATATTAATATCTTCTTCCATATCCAAAAGAACGAAATCAAGGGGGAAAATAAAATTTATAACTTTCATAAAAATATCTTCTACTACTCCTCTAGGATATTTAATGGATCTAGGTAGCCTGTTGAAGAGTAATGGATGTTAGTTTTATTTCCCTTATTCCCAAACGTTCAAATACAAAGTAAGCATCAAATTTTTACTTGCTCCTAAACCATATAGAACATCTTTGAAAAATAAATCACCAATGTACCATGGAATTATAAACCTTCAATATCCTTTAGTTTTTGTGGTAATTTATTTTGGAGCACGGCTGAACATTCTTCATTCAAGCAAACTTTTCAAATTCTTGTAACCTCTTTTTGTGAGGCAAGATATCTTTCAAAATTTAGCATATTTAGGTATTTGAGTTATTGCCTCTACAAATGGAAGATTAATCTCCAATTTCTTAAATTGGGGATTATCTTTCGGAGGTTCAACAATTTGTGGGAAAGGTAAAGCTTTATAATAAACTTCTCCATTAAACTTTTTTGCTTCACTTCCCTTATCTCTTCTTGATCTTGACGGATTACATTTTGATGTATCATTATCATTCAATTCTTTTGAAATTCTGTCAACTTTGGACTCATTATCTTCCTTGATTGTTTCAATTTCCTTATTGTCTTTTAATTCCTCCCCACTTCTTAAGGTATTGGATTTGCAATCTCTTGGGTTAATCTCAAAATTACTAGGAAGTGAACCTTGAAGCCTATGACTCATGAGATTAGTAATTTGACCTATTTGTGTCTCTAAATTTTTTATGAAAATATAATGGTTTTGCGATCTTATTTTATTATTAGTCAATAATGTTTTTTTCAGCCTTAAACTTTCCATTTTCAGCCTTAAAATTCTTAGTTTCAGCCATAAACTTTTCATTATCAACCATAAACTTTGTAGCATGACTTCCATAGTTGATTTCTTCTCAGATGTGCGAGGAAAACTACAGGGTGGGGGAGGTTTCACATTTTGATTTATGTTAGAGTTTTGATTTTGACTCCATTAAAAGTTAGGATAATTTCGGCACCCAAGGTTGTAGGTATTTGAATAAGGATTATTTACTCTAGAATTAGAACCTACATAATTTACCCCTTTAGAAAAATCTTGGACATTAGGGTTGGAGAAATTATTTTTTGAAAAATTAATATTAAAATGATTTCCGCCACAAGTTCCACAATTAATTTGACTTCTAATCTCTAAATAATGTGAAATTAAAATTTTCAATTGAGCTAGAGTAGCTTGAGTAGTATCAGTTTCTATGGCATTAACTTTCTTAGGGATATTATTTCCGTTCATTATGTTATTGATAACTATTTGTTACCATTTCCTCAAATAATTCCCAAGCCTCATTAGGTGGTTTATGCATAATGCTTCCACCACTAGCAGCATCTATCATAAACCTAGTCCCATTATTCAAGCTATTATAAAATATTTGAACTTGCATCCAAAGTGGCAACCCATAATATGGACACCTTCTAAGGTAATCTTTAAATCGTTATAAAGTGTCATATAGAGTTTCCCCAATACTTGAGCAAAATTATTACTTATATTATTCCTTAATTTCATTGTTTTAGATGGTGAGAAATATTTATTTAAAAAGCTTGATGCTAATTGTTCTCAAGTTTTTTTTAACCAGAGGGAAGAGAATTTAACTAAGATTTAGCCTTATCTTTTAAGGTAAAAGGAAAAAGTCTTAATCTTATTGCATCATCAGTTACCCCATTATGTTTAAAGGTATCACATATTTCCAGAAAGTTTGAAAGATGGACATTAGGATCTTCATTCAATAATCCATAAAATTAAACACTATGTTGAACATTTGGATTATAGGAGGCTTAATTTTTAAAGTTATTAGCTTGAATAACGGGTCACACAATACCAGGATAAGTCCCTTCCACTTTAGGAGTCGCATAATCTCTTAAAGTTATAGGTATTCATTATCAATAATAAAAATAATGATAATAATAATAATAATAATAATAATAATAATAATAATAATTATTATTATTATAATTGTAACGTCCTACCCTGTAATCACCTCTTGCATGACCCTAAAAATGTGAAAGTCACGAACGTAGAGTTTGGCGTTTAACGTAGTGGAATAAAATATTTGGAACTTAACGATAATATTGTAGATACTTAGGAAAGAGAGTAAAATTTTAGTGGAGTTTATAAGATCTTTAAGTGGATTATTGTTAGTATGACTAGCATGCACATTTTAGAGATTTAAATACTTGACATTCTCATATAAGGTCTAAATTGGTGAATTTAATAAAAAGGTATTGGGTCTAGAAAAGATGTTTTGAAGAATATCATTAGGATCTAAACATAATTTTTTTTTGTGGGACAATATTAGATACATTTTATTGGATTAAGTATAAGAGTATTATTGATATTAGTATTTCTATGAGTAGTAGTATTAGTAATATTATTAAGTAAAAAAAAAGAATAATATTATTAGTAATATTATTAAGCCTTTACTTGCCACTTGTCAAGACATAGCTTTAACATCTATAAGCTTTTAACACAAAAGAACCACTCCCACCTCTATCTATATATATATATATATATATATACATACATATGTGATACCTTTTGTTTTCTCTTTTCTCCTCCTTTCTTGTACTTGCATGAAGGAGCCCTAGACAATTTCCTTTTTCTTGTTTTTCCTTCTTCTTTTAGTCTCTTGTAGATTAGATTGTAGTATGATAAATTTTTTTTTTCATTGCTTCTTCTAACCGAGAAACACACACACACACACATATATGTGGTATAATAGTTAAGTTCTTTTCTTTTTCTTGGGTTTATTTTCTATGTATTTTATAGATATAGAGTTTGATTATGAGTTCTTAAGATGAAATATTTTAGGGTTTTATGCGATTTAGGGTTTTATTGGTTAATTTTAAAGTAATATTTAAATATAAAGAAAAAAAACTTTCTCTTTGGGATCACTTTCTTCACCTCCAAATTATTTTTTAAAAATCCTTATTACTCTTTCCTCAATAGATTTAAATGGATTTTTTTTATTTAGTTAGTTGTGAGATTAATCTCTAAGTTTTTATATTTTAAGTAATTTAGACGATTTGAGTAAGTGCACAAATTAAAGATTCTTGAGATTATAAGTTATTGGTTCTTCTTTAGGAACTAGTATATGTGTATATGTATCCTAGGGTCATAATTATATTCCTTAGCAAATAGAGATGTGGTGATTTTTAATTAAGTATTTTTGTTATCCTATTTTTAGGATCATAGCACCAGGTCTGCACTCAGGTGAGTCCACAAATCCCACCTAAAAAATTTTACCGGTGTTGTTTGAAATGTCTATAATTTCTGATAGCTAAGATTTTTATAAAATTGCTACTGTTTTTAGGGCGATGTAATATTATGTTATTTTAAATTAGAGATATTCTCCACAATTTGTATAACTTGTACCTTAAAAATGCATAGAAGCGGTGATGATGTGTCTTGATTCGCTCAGATTTCTCAGTTGCGCTCGCACCCCTCATACAGGTTTATGTACCTGCACTTTTAAAAGTAATCACGAAAATGTCTTCGTGTAACATTGCATGAATTGTTTTATTGGAAATTGCATCATTATTTTTTAGAAAAGCACGAGAGCACACACTCATGTGGACTTACTGAGCGTTTTCGCTTTAAATGTTATGTCTTCTAGATGACTTGGGACGAAAGGAAGCGCAGTAAGCTGTTAGAGTATTTTGCATGGAGTTTTTGGGGCCATGACATATTGTATATAATAGTTTTGGGAAAGATGTTTGTAATTTATAAGCTCGGCCAGTTTGAAATGTTTTTGGTTTTGTACAGTATTTCCGATGTTAGAGTTGTTATAAGAAGTTTCCTTGGAACTTATGCAAGTGCCTCCCTATTCATATTTAGTCTCTTTTTTGCTGCTTAGTATGTAAATGTTTCTAAGTGTTTCTTCAAGTTTTTTGTTAGTTTAGTTATTTGTAGTTTAGAGGCACGTTGATACCTTACTCAGCCACAGTTGACCTAACAGAGGAGTTCGGGGTATCATAATAATAACAATAATAATAACAATATTATTATATTATTATTATTATTATTATCTCTCATCAATCAATTTCTTATTTTTATCTTCCTAACTTTTCTCCTATTTGCTCTAACAGTAGCTTCAAGATTAGAATTAAACAATAAAGGTTGGCCTAAGCTCCTAGTGTTCATGCAAAAAGGATTCACGCAAGGAAATTAAATAAAAGAACTAATAAAATCACAAACAATAAGCACCCAAGATTTTTCTTTTTATAAGAAAAGAACATACTAACAAATAAAATATGAAAAATGAATAAATAAAAATAATAAAAAAGAAAAAACAAATGATGGTATAATCTCAAGATTTTTAACAATTATATGGTATTAATTAATAATCCCCGACAACGACGCCAAAAATTTGATGCACAAAATCCTAACAAGTGAACTAGTGTCTAATTAAGTATTTAGGTGAGTTAAGTACCAAAATTATAGTTAAGTATCAAAATTATAATTAAGTATCAAAATTATCAGTTATCCTAATTCAGATCTAATAATTTATGATCAAGGATATTAAAAACTAAATTAAACTAAATAAACTATTAAGAAATCAGACTTAGAAAATATGAGAAAAGCGTTGATTATAAATCTGATCCAACTTGTTATCCTAATGGTTAATCTAAATTTCCCCTTTTAATGTGACATGTTCTCCTTTAGACCTAAATTCATTAACGATAGAATCCCTGTATTTAGGTTTACACAATTCCTTAGTGTAAACCCCCTAATCTTAATTAATGAAAACCATATCTCTATGTGAAATTCATTAATTGGAATTGCATTACCGATTTGTACAATTTCCTAAGTTCAACAATTGCAACAGTTTACTTTTAGAAATAGCTGAATAGAAATTGATTCTATCCCTAGTCAGTTACTGCGAGTTATTATTATTTAGCTCTTAATTAATTAACTTCTCTTCCTAGTAATTCGGAATTAATTATGTGATCATGCATAGAGTGATCGATTCCACACAAGCATTAAGAATAACATAACAATTAACAATTTAGAGATAAGGGAATAATGAACACACTAAAGCTTTTGAATATGCTTCTAGCCAACTAAGAGAGACCATAGAAAGAGCATCTGCCATAACATTCTCCTTACCCTTCTTGTAGTGTATGACATAGGGAAATGTCTCTATAAACTCCATCCGACGAGCATACCTCTTGTTAAGTTTTTGTTGGCCTTTCAAGTACTTCAAGGATTTACGATCGTTATGGATGATAAACTCCTTTGGCCACAAGTAGTGTTGCCAATACTTCAAGGTCTTGATCAAGGCATAAAACTCCTTGTCATAGGGAGCCTAATTCAATGTAGCTCTTGGCAATTTCTCACTAAAGTATGTTATGGGCTTCTTGTGTTGCATCAAAATCCCTCCAATGCCACCCTCGAAGTGTAACATTTGATGTGCCAATTTGTGATCTTTTAGCTTATTTTGACTTTCTAGTTAGGTTCCTAAGCACCTTGGTTTGTAATTTTATAAGTGGCATAAGACGCCCATTTACTTCCTTTGACCTAGATTAGAGATTAGGGCTTGGAACTAATCACCAAGGGACCTATATATACTCTTATTTCAACTATTGCAAGACAATGAATGAATGAATATAAAATTTTGAGCAACCAAGAAAGAATTCTAAGGTTCATATGGTTTCTTCTTCTTTCTTGTAAGTTAGGTACTCCAAATTGTATTTTAGGCAAGACATTCTTGAATTACATTCAAGAGTTCTTATTCTCTTCCAAATCCTATATTCCCTTGAGGTGCTCACTCTTTAGTTAGTGTTGCTAGGATTAATTATTTCCTAGTGAATGAGGAATAGGTGAGAGTTACCTATTAGCTCTTGTTGATTCCTCTTCTAGATAGGAAAGTTAGTTCTAATTTTACTGCAATTTCTATGTTCCCCTTTAATTTGTCATATCAAACAATCTTTAAAGCTCCTCTAGAAGAAGAAGATCCTTGGAAGAGATTGGACTCCAAAACAAGCTTGGAGGAGTTCACATAATTAAAAGAGCTAACTTAACCTTCATTATTTAAAACCACAAGGACCATCTTTGTTACCTTATTACCCAGGATATTCCAGTACTTGTGGAGAAAGTAGGCTTGTACACCATTAGGACCTGATATTTTTCTACCTTTCATCTGTTTCAGTGCTTGGATTATCTCTTCCGATGTGAAAGGCTTTGTCTAAGGAACGATCTCTGCAGCTAATAGAGTGTATCAATCGTACCCTCCTGCAAAACAAGGGTGGAATCATTAGAATTGTAAATTGATTTGAATAAAAGAGAATAGAATTTTCAATCTCCAGAAGGACGGCAATCTGCATGCCATTGGAATCGGTGATTGATAAATAATTTGTGAATAAAATATTGTGGGCCAAAGTAACAAATTTAAAGAATTTTCATTTGGGTTTATAGCAAAATATCTTCTTGAAGTTAAGAGTACTTTATTCCCTAAAGTTAAAATATATTTACTTTATGTTCAAAGATTATTAGTCATACGTTCAATTAAATAGAATAACCAAAATACCTTTTATATAAATTGTGATTTATTGCAAGGTACCTTGAAGTTAAATGTAAAATTAGTTTAGTCCACACCTTAATTTATATTTATATTTTATTACAAAATACTTCTAAAAGGTTTGAAATTAATTTTATTCAATATTATTTGAAAATTAATTATTCAACTCAAAAGATGTGAAAGATTGGTCCACGGCAAAATAGCATATGTGAATCTAAAATTAAATGAATGAATAATGAAAGATTTCAGTTATCAATATTTTGTGAAGTTATGTAAAAGTAACATATTTGTTCTTAAAAAAATTTTAAATGTTAGAATTTTTCTCTAATTTATTATGACAAATTTAAAAATTAATAGTATTTATTTAAATTAAAATATATATTTTTATTTATTATTTTAATATTTTACTGAAAATTATTTTAGACAGCTTAATCTATTATTAAAATCCTTGTTACAAGAAATTACTACGAAGTCTTGAAGGTAAGGTACATATATTTTAACTTTAGGATGTGAATTGCTCCTAGGTTCTACCTTCAAAGTGTTACCTTTTTAGCTTTGCAAAACAAATTCACTGATTAAAATAAAACTTACGAAAAAATTTCTTCAAGAAATAGAATTTAAATTTAAGTAATAACATATTAAAAATTCACATAATTATGAAACAAATTAAACATAATAGCTACACAAAAAATTATACATATTAAATAAAATTAAATAAATAACACATTATAATAAAAACATAAAGTAAATAACTTAATTATAAAATCAAATATAACATTAAAAAAATTCGACTCTGGCTGCTGGTTAAAAATGAATTGATCGAGCTTGATTTCAATGTTTTGAATTGTTAAAAATGAATAAATATATGTTAAATATCACTGCACTAACCTTATTTTGTGCAAATCTAATGTAGAATGATTCCGATTTGAAGATATAATGATGAGTGTTTTTAGAAAAAAGTTTGGTACAGATATATAAAGAGAAAAACTGGTTAGGGAGCGATAAGGGTTTCGAGGATTGCAGCAGAAAAATAGTAAATTATGGGTTACAAATAGAAATTGTCAAGAAAAAAGGTTAATCCCAAAACACCATCTTAAGTGGAAGGGTAAAAAACACTTTATACTCCTAACTCTAAAAATAGATAGTTTTTCTCTTAAAATATGTAAAATGTTCATAATATCCTTTTCATGTAAGTTGTATTGTTGCAAAATAACCCTTAAATTTTGATATAAAATTATTTTAGTTTATGACCTAATTTATAGTTATAGTTTAGAGAAATTGGCCAAAAATTCTTCCGTATAATTTACGTTCTTTTCACTTAAAGATATTATTTATTTTATTAGCCACTTATAACCAATAACTTTTTGTGATGATCGAAAATACCTATATAGACGGTGAGGTGATGGGTGATTTTCGGTCAATTTGTGTTACATGACTTTCATATGTTATCCTTAGTAAGGATAAGATTATGCAACCACTAATCTAGTGTCAATCAGCATCTGGAATGGGGATAGAAATAATTGGACCTATAAACTGACTCAAATAGATTGTCGAGACATTTTGACCCATCCAGTTGCATGTTGACATTTCAATTAATAAATGGACAATTTTACCGTTATTAAAGATGATATGTGAGTGTCACGTGACATAAAGTAGCCGAAAACCATCCATCGCTGCCATAAATGGGCATTTTCGGCCATTAAAAAAAATTATTGTGCAGAAGGTGCCAATAAAATAAATAATATCCTTAAATGGAAAAACATAAATTATGAATGGATATTTTTGGCCAATTTCTTTGTAGTTTATTACAAAATACTTCTATAAAATTTGTAATAATATATTCTAAGTCTATATTCTTTAAAAATTTATTATTCAACTTAAAATACTTAATTAATTAAAAAAATTAGCATGATGATTTTAAATTTTAATTTAATAAAAAATAAAATATTTGAAAGTAAAAATTATAATAATAGATAAAAATCTAATTATTTTCTTTACAATAAATACTATTAATACATTAAAAAATTATAACAAGAGCTAAAAATATTATTAAAAATATTTTGACTTAATCAAAAGTACTTTAGGAGCATATAGAGTCATTTTCTTTAGAGCTGTAAACAGAGCGGATCTTCCTTGTATCCGAGCGAGTCTATACCCTTTTATAGCAGGTAAAATTCAAAATTTATACCCACAAATTCGGACTCTTACCTATACTCGTATAACTTCTATTAAATGAATCCGGACAAATCCATACCCATACCCGTTGTAAAAAAATAATAATATAGTTATATATTTTGTTGTTTTTATATTTTTCTATGAATACATAATTTATATTTTAATGAATTAGGAGTTTTGCTTGTATAGAATTAATATATTTGTGAGGAATTTGCGTGTAGTTGAACTTTTATATCATTTGAATTAAAATATTTTTTTTAAATTTTAGAGATGTTCAAAGATTATATTATTGAAAGAGATGTTAAAAAAGTTATGTTAATTAAGTTATAATTTTCGTTTTAGGGTTATAAATTATTTTATATATATTTAATAAGAACAAAATAATTGAGGAGTACGAATATACCTGAACTCTATGTGAAACTCAGAAAAACAAAATTTGAATCCATACATTTTAAAAAGAGTTTAATACAAAGAATGATTTAAATTTGTAAAGTGTCACAATTTTCTCACCCCACGATGAGTGCTATTTTGCAATTAACCAAAAAGAAAAAAAAAAAAAAAAAAGACTCGCAAACAAAAGCCTCGTTTGTCTCGTAGGCTTTATCTTCATTGAATGTCAATATTGCTTCATCAGTGTTAGACATATATTTAAAATAGGATTACTATTAATCGTAAACTGTGTATAATTGTGTTTCCTAGTTGTATTTAGTTAGGACTTCTACTTCTAATCTGCTTAGGATTTGTCACTTGGACAATCTATAAATTGTACACTATTCTCACATTAATGAGACAAAAAACATAAGATTGTTTTTCCCACTGGAAACTTTCATGGTATCAGAGCCAATTGTCTGAAATTTCTCAAAATGAGTAAAGACAATATTGGCAATGTTGATAATGATATGGTGGAAGAAAGCCATGTTCACAGAATAAAGAAAGATGCTTATTATGTAGCATCCACCGATGGACCTGGATTAATTCTAACAACGGTTCAGTTAAAAGAGACAGAAACAGATAATAATTATGCAAAATGGGCAAGAGCCATGCGCATGGCCTTGAGATCGAAGAAGAAATTGGGATTCATTGATGGAATAATTCCAATTCCTGAAGGTGATCCAGATAAAGAAGAAGAATGATGGGAGATCAATAATCTTGTAAACTCTTGGATTCTCAACACTATCGAACCCTCTCTCCGATCCACCATATATCATTCTGAGAGAGCTGATGAATTATGGATAGACTTGAAGGAACGATTTCTAGTTGGCACCAGCCCGTGAATATATGAATTAAAAGCAACATTGGCAAATTGTAAACAAGGCGGTGATTCAGTACACGTGTATTTTTCACGTCTAAAAAAGGTATAGGACGAACTAGAAAATTATACTCAACTTCCGTCCAGCACAGACACAGATCTGTTGACCTTTATCATAAAAGAAAGAGAAAACGAGAAGGTTTTCCAATTTTTAATGGGATTAAATAGTGCAATTTATGGCACTGTTCGTTCCCATATGATCCAACAAGAACCTATACCCAAATTACGTACAGTTCTTGCTCAAATTTGCAAAGAAGAACTGCACAAAAATTCGACACGAAAAGAAGACTATTCTGGAAATGGCGCCGCCTTCGCCGCCACCGGAGCCGCCGCCGCCGCCGGAGCCACCGCCGCCGCCAGAGCGCCGCCTCCGAAAAAAATCGCATAAATTTTTCTGCACAAAATTACTGCACCTACTGCAACCGAGCAGGCCACGACGTCACCGGATGCTTCCAGCTTGTGGGTTATCCGGATTGGTGGCCTCGGAACTCACCCAAGCTCGCCGGCCGCGGCTTCTCACCGGCGAATAACAGCAACAACTAGCGCGGTGGCAGATCTGGGCGAGGCGGCAGACAGCAACCACCAACGCCAAGACCGCGCGCCACAGGTGGAGGAAGACCGACGGAGGCGTGGGCGTATTCTGCCTCAGTCCGGCAAGCACGAGCGGCGGTCGAGAATTTCAGTAGAAATCGGCACGCTGGAGAAGAAGAGGAACGCGGGCCGGGCGGGCCGATCTACAGTGACGGGCCGGGCAGCAACGGGCCGGGCAGTGCCGGCCCGGGTCCGGGCCCCTTCCCAGCTTTGACAGTTGACCAGTGGTCAACACTGTTGACCGCACTCCAGACCTCAAATAATACCCAATCTGAAAAGTTATCTAGTATGGAAAATTTATGGATTTTAGATTCAGGGTGTTCTAAATATATGACTGGTAGGAAATTTTTTTTACAAAATATACATCCTATCTGTCCACATATTATTGGATTACCTAACGGTGCCAAAACTTTTGCTGTGCACGAAGGAATGGTCTCTTTAAGTCCTACATTCAAACTCCACCGAGTGTTGCTAATTCCTGAACTCACATGCAGTTTAATTTCTTTGTCTCAATTGGCAAGAGACTTGCAATGTTTTATCACACTCTCTGACAAATTTTGTTTTATACAGGACCGTATCTCGATGAGGCCGATTGGAGTGGGTGAGCAAAGGAATGGGATTTTCTTCTACAAACCTATGGAATTGAAGGAATTATACACCTTTTCTAGCACGGCCCTTGACTCAAGCACATTATGGCATATACGGTTAGGACATCCTTCAGATTGTGTCGTCAATAATTTTTTGGGTAATTCTAAAGACTCTACAACTGGAAGATCACCTTGTAATATTTGTCTACATGCCAAACAAACTCGTGATTGTTTTCCTCTTAGCATCAATAAAGCATCTACAATTTTTGACCTAATTCATTGCGATCTATGGGGCCCATATAAATCCAAATCCACTATAGGTATATTTTCTTACCATCTTAGATGATTATTCTAGGCTATTTGGATATATCTACTGTCAGAGAAAAGTGAAGTTGCATCTATTCTTCAAGATTACCTTACCATGATCAAAACTCAATTTCACAAAACTGTCAAGACAATCCGTAGCGATAATGAGACAGAATTTGCACCCCTAAAGTCGTATCTTGCTAACCATGGCATAATCCACCAAACTACTATTGCTGGCACACCACAACAAAATGGACGGGTTGAACGCAAGCATCGACATATCTTAAATGTAGCTCGGACATTACGATTTCAAGCAAATTTACCTATAAAGGTTTGGGGAGAATGCATTTTGACGGCTGGGTATCTCATTAATCGAACTCCCTCAAAATTGTTACAAGGTAAGACTCCTTATGAGTTGCTATACGAAAAGAAACCATCATACTCCCACATTAAGAGTTTTGGGTGCTTAGCTTATGTTCATAACCACGATACCCCAAAAGATAAATTTCGCGCCCGCAGCAGACCGTGTGTTTTCCTTGGCTACCCTCTTCATAAGAAAGGATGGAGATTTTATGACCTGCAAACAGAAAATTCCTTGTGTCCCGAGATGTAATTTTTTTATGAAACAAGATTTCTATTCCACGAAAAATCAGATACTTCAATTTCTACAAACTTCACACAATTTTACAACTTTGGAGAACAAGTTTTGGGCTCCAAGCAACATAGTATGCAAGATAGGGGGAGTTTAGCACATAACACACCCAGCCCAGATCAAATAAATCCTACCCACAGCCCACCTGCAAACCCAGATCCACCAACCCCTTCCCCCAGTCCACTAACCCACGGCCCAGCTCCACTATTCCCTTCCCACAGCCCACCTCCACTTTCACACACACTGATCCACACCTCTCTTCCGGCCCGCCAAATACACAATCCCGCAGCCCAATTCAGCGAAGCCCACCACCAACCTCTCCTGCAGCCCCACTCCAAACTAGCCCAAGTAGCAATCCCATTTCGCCTCCTTGCGACAACCCAAACATTGAGCCAAATTATAGCCCACTTCAGGATGATGTTCCTGCCAGATTGCCGCAAGACAATTCGCCAACTAATGCACCCAGACGAAGCACTCGAATTAAACATATTCCGACTCGGCTCCAAGATTATGATTGCAATGCCATATGGAAGTCCTCTATATCCCATTCCTCCTCTGCTCTCTCACCCTCTTCGGACCTCTCAGGTACGTCCCTTTATCCTATAACAAAATTTGTGGACTATAGTAAATTTTCTAATTCACACAGGCAATTTTTAGCTTCTGTAGCAACGGAATCCGAGCCTACCAATTATTCTGAGGCAGTTTCTAATCCTCTCTGGCGCACCGCTATGCGCCAAGAGATTGATGCTCTTGAACAAAATAGTACATGGACTTTAACCTCCTTGCCTCCTGGAAAACGTGCACAGGGGAGTAAATGGGTCTACCTAATTAAGTACAAAGCAGATGGCACCATCGAGCGATATAAAGCCCGTTTGGTAATTTTGGGAAATACACAAATGGCAGGTATTGATTTCACAGACACCTTTGCTCCCGTTGCTAAAATGGTCACCGTTCGTACTCTACTTTCCGTTGCCACTGCTCGCAACTGGCCTATCCATCAAATAGATGTTCACAACGCATTTCTGCATGGAGATTTACAAGAAGAAGTATATATGCGACCACCTCCAGGATTTCGTACCTGTTACAAAGGACAAGTCTGTCGTTTAAAGAAATCTTTATACGGTCTTCGCCAAGCCCCTCGATGTTGGTTTTCAAAACTCACTACCACTCTCCGTAGGTATGGTTTTTCTCAGTCTTATGCAGATTACTCTCTCTTCACATATTCTCGAGGGAATATTTATCTATGTGTTCTTATTTATGTGGATGATTTACTCATTACTGGAAATTCCCTATCCACACTTGAAAAATTCAAAACTTCATTACATAAGTGCTTTCACATGAAGGATTTGGGATCGCTCAAATATTTTTTGGGCATAGGAATTGCGAGAAACTCCACGGGATTATTTTTATGCCAAAGAAAATACACATTGGAAATTCTCTCTGAAATGGGTTTATTAGGTGCCAAGCCGGCATCTACTCCTGTGGAACCTAATCATCAGCTGGCAAAAGCATCTGGATAATTGTTTGATAACCCAGATTGCTACCGCAGATTCATAGGCAAGCTAATATATCTCACACTCACTCGGCTCGAACTTGCATATGTTGTACATACACTTGCTCAATTTATGCACGCCCCTCGTCATGCTCATTGGGATGCTGCTATCCGAGTTGTCCGTTATCTGAAAGGGAGTCCTGGACATGGCATTTTTCTTTCCTCTAACCCTCCTCTTTCGTTAACTACATATTGTGATTCCGATTGGGCCACCTGCCCGATAACTCGACGATTCCTCACTGGTTATTTCATCTCTCTTGTTGGGTCTCCTATTTCTTGGAAGACAAAAAACAACATACTGTTTCTTGTTCATCTGCCGAAGCTGAATATCGCTCTATGGCTATGACTTTATGTGAACTTAAATGGTTATCTATTCTCCTGCGGGATCTTCATGTCCCTGTCACTCGTCCCATTCCATTGCATTGTGATAACCAGGCTGCTCTTCATATCGCCGAAAATCCTGTTTTCCATGAACGCACTAAACACATTGAAATAGATTGTCATTTTGTTCGTGATGCTTTCCAAGACGGTTTTATCTTTCCCGCATATATTCGAAGTGAAGAACAACCTGCAGATATTCTCACTAAAGCCCTTCATCCGACCCATTTTCATCGATTAGCTTCCAAGTTGAGCATTTCTGACCTTCATACTCCAACTTGAGGGAGAGTGTTAGACATATATTTAAAATAGGATTACTATTAATCCTAAACTGTGTATAACTATGTTTCCTAGTTGTAAACATCACAATTTTCCACCATTATCAATGCAGCTCTCCGCCCCACCTACTACTCATCACCATTCCCAACCGTTGGACTAAAATTAAATAATATTAATAAAATCAATCCAATCTCTCTCTAATTTCCCCTTCTTCTCATCGTTTTTTATCCCATTTTCCAACCACAACTATTACGCCAAGATCCCCCTCCGCCATTAACCACCCTCCAATGGCGGAATATGAACCCACAACTGCCCTTAACCATCAGCACCACCACAATTTGATTCCAAGAGAAACAGCAATTCAAGCCCTTAACACAATAATCCAACTCCATTTCGAGAAAACCCTCGAGAAAAAAAGAGCCGTAGATCTCCAAAAGAAGGAACTATGGAAGATTTTTCAGCTTTTCTTCCTTTTTTTGGGACTAGTTTTTTTGGCCCAAGTCCAATCTCCGAAGCTTCAATGCCGGCACTGTTGGGTTCCGATTGGGTTGTTGTCTTTAGCTCATCTTATCTTCTATGTTTCTGTGGCTCAGACGCTTAGGTGCATTAATGGTTTTAAGTATCAGAGGAGATGCCATAAATTGACTCTTGGTTTGGCCACCGAAAGACTCCGGCAGCTGAAGATGAAGCTGAGCAGCGGCGGAGGCGCCGGAGGAGTTGTGGATGAATATGGGGATGAATTTGAAATATCTTATCAAGAACCACCTGAGAGTTATTTTGGGAAATTTAAGAGAAATTGGGCTTTGCATTTTGGGTTCTTGATCTTAATTTATGGGTTCATGGTCTCATCCTCTGTTGTTCTTCTTTGTTTTTAGTTAGGAAATTTTATTTTTTATTTTTTTATTTTAATGAGTAGAGGTTAATTAATTTCTTGGTGAAATTCTTTGATATATTATTCACTTTTGTTGTTTGTGAAAATTGTGGTTTATCTTATTAGTATTATGCACGTAGTTTATTATGGGATAATGGCTAAAATTGCACTTTAATTTATATTTAAACTGTGTAAATTTGTATAAACTTTATTTACTTCATGTATAAAGTTTATTCTGCTGGTTTGGGAGAGAAGTGGTTCCAAAACTGAAAATTTTATTAAGTTTCGAAATAAAATCCTAAACAAATAAAGTCATAATTGTGGACACTTCATCAAAATAAATGTATAATTTCTTTTCTTTATGGAAAATGTCAATAAGGCTCAGCTTGGATTAAGGCTCTGGAATAAAAGTTTCTTTTAACTTTTGTGTATATTCTTTTAAAGCTTATGAAAAGAGATATTGGTATAAAAATTAAAAATTGAAAAAGATTACTTCTAGAATCTCTATCTAAGTTGAGCCGAATTTATTTTTAGTTTTATCAAGTAACAATTTAAAAATTAAACCAAAGGAATTTTAATTGAGTTTGGTTATTTAAGTGTATTTAACGCTATTTTTTCCATTTTTTAATATAAAATTGTCATCTAGAAATGATATTAGAAAATTGTCCTCTAGACATGATAGTAGCTCTATTCACAAAAAAAAAAAAAAAAGTGAAAAAACAAAATTTTCAGGCAATTTTATGCCACTCGAAATTAAATGATGTGCAATTATAACCATTTTTTTCATTTATAATGTAATTAATTTTACTACAAAATTTAAATTATTTCATTATTCATGTGACTATTTCTACCAGAAATTTACCCGTGGTCATTTTTTATTCAAAAATTTTTGGAGTGACAAGATATTTATATAGTTTTTTATAGTGCATTTTTTAATATTTATTTAAGGGGAAAAAAGAAAAGCAAGCGGCGTCACAGGTCACCCTACATAGAATCCTAGGTATTCTGGACCACTTGATCCTACAATATATAATATATATATATATATATATATATATTGTAAACTTGGCTTACGAATAGATAACCAAATCAACCCAGCAGCATAATGATAAACTGCATCTCTATTCATCAAGAGAACTGTTTTTGCAGAAAAAATACCAACCGTTAATTAGTTTAACAAATACTAATACATTAAATAAATTAATGCTGATATTTACTGGCATTTCTTTGCCATCTTATTACATATTTAGTCTGTTTCTTCTGTCTTTTCCTAATTCTCCTGATGAGCGAAAATTAAAAAAAAAAAAAAAAAAGTAAAAATGGAAAACCTACCTACAACCTCTCGAACTTGAGAATGAATCAGAAAAAATAAAAGCCGATTTAAGCAGTTGACAGTGAATTGCACAATAACTTGTAGGCATCCACGCAAACTTTAAACTTCTCTTCTGCCATTTCCTGCAGAAATGAGAAGATTTCTCTTTGTAAGAACTTGAAACCCTTAAAAAAGACAAATCAGTTAAAAAAGAAACGGAAAATTTCAAATAAGTTATACTTAATAAAGTACAATTCCAAATAATGTTCCCACAGTTAGGCTCCAGATACCTCGTGCGTGAAAATCGTTAAACTGAAAAAAGCACAATTCCAAAATAATGTACGGAATAAAAGACTCCTGATTATGAACTCATTCTTGTATGGCACCAATTTTAGGGGAAAAATTATCCAAACATGACATTTCCACTAGATATTAACTACTTAATTGGGTATCAGACCCAAACCAACTGTTTACTTTTGAAATTTGGAAGGGACATGTTCGGACAGTTTTATAACCTAAAATTAGTGTCACACGATCCACAGTTGTTCTTCTCTGCCAAACTCAGCTTTGATTAGTGGTGGAATACCAGTTTAAGGTTCACAACTTTAATTTGTGGTACTAAAAAAAAAAAACCACTTTGGGTATTTTACGACTTAAACAGTTGGTAGATGGTATGCCGAATTTCTCTTTAAAACAAAACAGTACATGCCCATTTACCAGCAAGACTAAAAGCAAAAGCGATAAGGCACAAACTGACCTGTGAAGGGCCTTGATGCTTATCAGGATGCCATTTCAAAGCTGACAAGTGAAACCTGCATTAACACATTTCTTTAGTCAATATATCGATATAGAATGTTATATACCAAGTTGGAGTAAAAGAACAGGTCTCTATTTCTTAAGAACTCACGCTTTCTTAACATCCTCAATCTTCAAGGGACCTTTTGTAGGCAAACCGAGAACTTTTCTCTCGGAATACATGCCTTGCTTATTATCAGATTCTGTTTCACTTTCAATATCTGATTCTTGCTGTTTTCTGTAACTCTTGTTTATGCGTTCTTTCCAGTCAAATCCTGTTGTTGAACTCTCATAAAAGAAATCTCTAGCAGACCAGTAAGACCATGTGCACCCTCTATGTCTAAATGTTTCTCGGAATACATTGTCCGAGGAATCCATCTCTTCATATAGCTTTTTTCTCCTCAACTTACCTGAACACAGAAAGGAGTTTAGATATTAAAAAACAAATGAAAAAGACGGGACTCGGAGACTTCTCTAAGAAAACATGTTTTCATCAGCTTGATAATCTAGAATACTGTAAGTGTAGATAAATAAATGCAAGGCTGAAAGGAAGATTAACCAATGAAGCATTCAAAATTTAAATATATCTTCAAAAAACAACTCATTTGGCAGGCAATTGCCATATTTTATTGAGAATGGATTCTGAAGAATCAGAGAACAAAATATAATCTCATTTACATACTTTGAGAAAATTCTCTACACCCTTGTACCAAAATAAATAAATAAATAATTCTCTACATCCAAAATAACCAAATGAAATAAACAAAAAGAAACTGTCAATTTTGTGAAGGACTCTCACACTTCCAATATGTTAAATATTATAATAGTTGATCATCAAGCATCGTGATTTTAATTGATCTAATAATTTGTCAGTTTTAATTACTATCATGTGAGAATTCAAAGGGTGTAAGAACCAAATTAAAAAGTCGGCAGTTATCTGGATTTTAACAAAATAAATGAATAAATAGATTATGCAATTTCAAGCACTTGGTAAAAATAACAAAAGAGAATTAAACTTTCAAAAATATGCACATTGGGAAGAATGAAGAAGACCAAGTAAAGGGTCTTGACCAGAAGCACTTGAACAGAAAAAAGATGCAAAGGTAACTGAAACCAAACTCACGCTTCAATCTTCTATGCTGAGCTTTGGCAGCTCGACGGGCAGCATGAGAAGATTTGGACCTATCTTCCTCATCAACATGATCTTCCTCATCTGCATACCACGATGCATCTGGTTTTGGTATGGTCTCCTGATAACGAAACATAGGCATTTGCCCATTAGGGAGGATACTGTAAAACATGCATCCTATGGACAATAAACTAGGAAGAAAATAAGAATTTTTCCAAATGCTTGAAGCAATACCTCTCAACCCTTGTGTATTTTTAGTAATACAATGTTCATTATTTACAAGAATCCTGAAAGTTGTAGGAATTCCAATAATTACTAAACCTCGATAGTTAATACCTATATGAATCCGCATACCATCAAATTCTTATCATCATCAATATAATGAACCATGGGACTTTATCTTTCAATCAGAACAGCATGGACAAGGAACTCCGAAATGATAACAAATAATAAGGTTGAAGTATAATTGCTGTTAGTTTTAAAACAGCGACAATATGAAAAGGATTTCAGCTGAAGCAATGTTTCTTGAGTTTGACGGGGGGAGGAGAAAAGGATACTGGAGAAGAGAAAGGAGCAAAGAGAAGAACAGAAATGGCAGAATGTGATTAAAATTCAACTACAGTTGCAATGATTTTAATGGATAGAATTCTGTTTAGCAACTCTACTTTAAGAACAAACATATAACCCACTACTTGTTTCTGACTTGCAGAGAATCTGTAACACCATCTCAGCTTGTTCTGTGAAGCTTTCACCTTTCATATTAGTAACTTCACTTGTCATATACAAAGTTCTAAGAGAACTATGGGGATTGAGTGAAACACGGATTTGAGAGAGAGGTAATTGATGTTCTGACTAAATCATAAAAATAAAACAAAATGGGATGATAATGGGTGATCTGCTGCAGCCTGCAATATGATTTAAAATTTGGCAGTTCACATGGATAATCTATCCTGTAACCCAAGAATCTTAAAACTGCCCTGCTCTTCCTGTCAGAAGTAGATTGGTTAACACCAACTAGTGCACTTTCCCTAGTGTTATTAACTTTCTCCTCACCACCACTGTAGTATCTTCCTTACTGTTTTGTCTTGCAACAACTCGATGAAAAAATAAGAGGTTGAAAAACATAAAAAGGAAACAGGCAAAAGATCTTTAGATCAAGAAACGGGAACAATAAAAGCAGCATTGTTTCCTCATCTTGAATAATATTCTCTTTTTGAAAATTGAACATCTTCCATTGGTTTGTCCAAACATGAAAGTCCACTTTCCTAAATAAACATATTTCTCATCTGTAATTCCATAGCCTAACCACTTTAGATAGGGATATGACCTCCATTAACACATTGGTCCTACCATTAACATCTTAATTTGGTAACTTTTGGTCAAATGCTCCCCTAAATCTTTTTGCCAGTCAAAATAGGACACTCAATTTTGGACAAGGGAGTTTCATCTCTATAGAGATACATCAAGAAGGACATTTAGAACAGCTCATCAGGGCAGAATACTCTTTATGGTGCTCTACTAACATTCTTAAGCATGAAATATCAATGCTCTAATATCTATAATGGAAAAGAGTGGAGACCATCAAATACATCATGTAGAAAGATCCTGAAACAGAAAATCTCAAAGACAAAGAACCATCGTGGTTTATAAGCTAGATCCCTGAAATAAAAAGATTAAGGGCATATCTTTTAGTAAAGGATAATGAGATCATTACGAGTGTTTTGGAATTTCTTCATTTCATCTAGCCACCTTGGCCAAAAATGGGATTTTGGCTCAGAAGTACCTCAAGGCACTAGCCCATTAAACTGTACAATAAGGATGCTGTTCTCTAGAATGCACCCTTCAAGAACCCATGGACTAGAGGATATGCACTCCTTGAAAGAAAAGGGAATGACTTCCACCAGGTGTTAAAGGATGAAACTACTTGATTAGTCAAGCTTTTGCTGTGTTCCATACTCCTGTATAAGCCCACTAAAAATCTTTATACTCCTATGTTGGATAACTGATTTTTGCAGGGAGAGGGTTGACAAGGTGAAATCTAGAGTCAACGAATACAATGAGTTGTGCATGAGGGAAGTAGAAGTAAGATCTAACATTTACCATCCAAGTCTAAAGAAACTACATCGACTCAGAATATCGGTCTATAGCAAGAGGGGAGGTATATCATTCCAATGTTATACAACAAGACAACGATACAATTTCCCCTATATTGAACTTATAATGAAGCAACTTTGACAGCATCAGAAAGGACTTGAATCAGCCTAAAACAACCACGCCAAAGAATGGTAAGGGGATTGTTAATGTTGACAGAGAGCTTAAACAGAATGACAGAAATTGAGACGCCAAAGTGGTGAAAAAAATGTGAACACTAGGAACAAAACGCAACTTATCCAAGAATGTATCAAGAATTTGGGAAAGCTAGAATTCAAAGTTAGGAGTTTATTGCAATTCATACTAAAGTAGCTATCACAACAAATACTAACACAAAGTAAAAGCCAAAACTGGATCAAGAAAATTTGCACAAGCTTTGACTTGTATTCTGTTTGATGAGGATTAAGTTGATATAACAAGATCCTTCATCAAGAGGTATCCTATTGGGCACCAGAAGTCTAGAGTCCAATGGTTCTACTTGGGAGATTGCAATACAAGGTTTTTTCACAATACGACCATTAAGAAACTTTTGTAATATCTTTTGTAAACTTTTTGTTTGTGTATATATAATACATGATTCCCCTTTTCATATTAAAAAAAAAAAAATCAAGCTGATATTGCAGAAGCCTCAGTGATCACAAAGGCGCAGACAATTGGAAATGTGCCTTTAGGAAGATGAACATTGGCGTGGTAAGGGCTGGAATAGAATGCATAATATACAGCTGGCCTTGCCAAAACATCCCACGTTTAGTGAAAGCTAAAAATATTCTATCTTAGAGCAGTGTCTCAATGTCTGAAGAAATAGAGAAACATTTAAGATTCAGCACAAGAGAATGAGATATAAATCCAGATGGCTGCAGATATGCTAGTATAGCAGAATAGCAAGTGCAATTAATTATATGCAAAGGATCATGTATCATTGCATGATGTTTACCTCAAAAGCATATTTAGAGGATCCACTATTAAAGAGGAGATCTTTCAGAGCTTTCTTTGTATCAGCACGCTTTTGACGAACTTTATATCTCAAATAAGCCTGTTGACAGTAAGAAGGTGAAAAAACGGAAGGAATTTCATAGTGACTGGCAAGAGTCAGTGACTAAGATAATGCAAGCGAGACCGTTGAGGGGAGAAAACCTTCCAGCATGTACTTCAATTTCACAAAGTATCATGCACATATAAAGATCAAGTGCCTTCATTATCCTAGCATGAATTCTTATAGCAATCTTACATTTGACAATCCAGAAGTTCTTGAAAAGAAGAACTGGGACATTGCTGTTGGCTGCTTCTAGCATAAATCTTGGATATGTCTTCAATTATTCACTTGGGTATGCATCAACTCTCGACTACTCATTAGTTAACAACATATACTTGTATATGTTGATTTTATCTAGATTAGTGCTGATTATAATGAGAGAGCGTTGAACTTCTTTCTAGTTTGAAATATAGTTTACTTTCATGAGATAAATGAAGAACAATGTATAGAAATTCATGAGATAGAAAAAGAAACCATGTATTCCCTGGGACAACATTCCAAATCTCTCAATTAAATTAAAAATGTTAAGCAAAACAAACGCACAACTTATTAGAAATTAGAGAAGTTTCACTTATAGTTCATCCTCTAGCAGCTTGTTGGAAGGGAACAATTGAGGTTCCAAGAGCGTCACAAAACCAAGTTAAGTTGAGTGTTATATGATCTGGAACAAATGAAGGGTTAAACAGGAGAACTACAAAATTGCCGGAGTGGAGAAAGAAGATTCGCAATTCAAGTACAATGAAAAACCAGAGATTAAGAAATAAAATACATAGTAAATAAACTCTTAAGAAAGTATCTCCAAGCCTCAAAATGCTAAAAAGGTGCAATGGTAGCATGTGGAGAGTAAAATGAAACTTTCCACCAAATAAGTAATCAAAATGATCATGGATTGAACATGGAGTCCTACCAATAAAATTCATCAGTTTAGACATATATTTTCTAAACAGTTTAAGAACATTTAAGATCTTTTGCATCTACCACTTAACATAAACTTTCATCATAAAGACATGACAAATAAAGATGTTAACAATATTCAGATTGCTGCTTTCTTGGCTAGATCTAGGAGCCTCTGAGGAATTGGGTAAGGAATAAACATAAGACAACCACGGTTCTACACACAAAACTGAAACAATTAAATTAATGATTAGTAATCCACCTTAGATGGTTGTTGGCCTGCTCTTATGTCCTGCAGGTATACAAGCTTTTGTCAACCATCCAGCTCAGAAATAATTGGAAGTCAATAATGAATGAGTAAAGCATTCCTCCAACATACCAATTCAAAAATGTTACTACAGAAGAAAGGAATGCAGAAATATTTGTAAGCAACTGCAAAATCTTTATGCATTACTTTACACCAAGAACCATGATGCAATTTCAACATTAAATAAAGGATAAAGATAAGCAACAATGTGCTTATGACTGACTGGTCCTCTTCCCAGGAGTCCCAGTAGCAGCATAACTGCAATCTTCAGTCATACACAAACATTCGAATAAAAACCAGTTGCCGAAATTGCATAAGATAATATGAAATTTTTATTGCATAAAACCTCTTATTTGCCTAATTTTCTCCAATAACAATTTCAACTTCAAGGCCAACAGTTAAAACTTTTAATAACAATTTAGAAAAGAAAAAAAGGATATGAAGACTCAAGAAAAGCAGGGCGTGTTTCACCACTAAGAAAGTGGATAAACTACAATATGCATTAGTTTTCAGAATGTTTCTAATAAAGAGAAGTAGCCCAGAAAAAGTAACAACTTCCTTCCTTTTAAAATGACTTCCTCAGTTTTTTTTTTTTTACTTGCCACATTTCGTACATCACACTCTTTAAGAAAAACGGAACTTTAAATGTTTTTTCTTGTGTAGACTAGAAGGCCCTTGAAATCAATTTCTCTCCTCATTATTATTTCTACATGTTTTAATGTTAGAAGGGTTAAAAGAGGTTAAAATTTGTTTTCTATGTGAGGGTATAATGGGGAAAAAGTTGATTATATGTTACATTGTTTTCACTATGTGACAAGTAAAAAAATACATGGGAATTGGTGAAATGTGACAAGTAAAAAAAACTGAGGGAGTATCATTTAAGGTTATGGAACATGGATTAAGAAGGTTTTAAACAGAGCATAGAAAACATTTAACCCTCTTGAAAATTGAATAAGTAATTAATGTCTTTAATGTAGTCCTTCCTTTTCAAAATGTTGTTTCAGGCTTGAGTCTCCTTGTCAAAATATAAGTCGTTTAACATATTTCAAGGAGTAATTGTTATGTTTTTTTCCAATACTACCCATCCTATTTCTCTCTCTCACATGACAGAGAAAATTTAGTAGGGTGTATCTGTGGCACTTCAACTCATAAGTTTCGTTGCTTTCAGGATTCTAAATTCTTGTGCACAAATCTACAACGATTTATATTACGAAAAGGAGGAAGTAATAAAGGATAAGGGTTTTTTTTTCCAAAGAAAAGGAACAACAAATACAACCTTGATAATCCAAAGGGCTGGCAATTCATGCTAAAGAAATGTGAGAGAAAAAGACACTTATTGAGACTGGAGTGGTACTTTATGTAGATTCACCAGATATATTCTTTGCAGCCACAATGCAGAGACATGGTTTCAGGATTCAGAATTCTTTCCATCTTCAACTCATAGAGAACAAAGAAGTTTCAGCAAAGATGCTTTTTCTAGATGTTTTGCAGAGAGCATCTGTGTAACCAAATTCTGATCAAGGAAGAAGAAATATCTAATATATTGCAGCAAGCTGCAAATGAAAATAAAGGAAAATGTATGTCTGAAGTATCGGTCACAAGATTTCAACAGAGTAAAAAGCAAGTAGTAAAGCAAAATTGAGAACTTAGAAGCAGTCCAGCCTTGTACTAATTCATTAAGGAGTACTTGTGTCGTCTAAAAAGAAAGCAATAAATCAGAAAAAAGGCATACAAGTTCACATCTTTATTATCTCTGCATCTCAAGTACAAACTATAAGGTTGTATTCATTGGAATTGGCCTTGAAAATGAGGTTCTCAATTTGGGGATTAGAATTCATTTGGATGAGCTTGTTTGCAATTTGAGAATCCACATTTGGGGATAAAAATTCATTTGAGAGTTCACATTTCCCCCCAAAAATTAAAAGAAGGGAATGCATTTTTATTTTTTAATTCTTAATAGTAGTAAAATAGAACTAATCCAAATAATAGCATTTTTTTTCCCCGAACAACTAAGCAGGTCTGAAGTGCCATTGAAAATGTGCATTCGTCAAGAACCAAGTAAAGGCCTTTAATTTCCAAACTCGACCATGTAACAATTCGTTTTCAATCCACACCACAATATTGTTCAATTCCAGCACTGAATTTCGTACACATACCCAAGCTAACAACAGTCATTCAAAAAACTCAAAGAATATTAACAAAAATAAAATAAAATCAACTGGGCATCTCAAAATAATCACAAGAAAAATTGGAAAAATTTTCAATTCGCACAAAAAAGAAAGATGGAGCCTTTTCTTTCCAATTGCCGACTCATCTTCTCAAGCAACAAAAGGGTGGAAAAGAATATTCAAAAGAAAACTCACAGAATTCCATTTCTTTTCCCACTTCTCGTTACTCGTTCTTGTAGAATGGAACTCAGCCAATTGGGTATTCGATGTAGATGCTATTGCTGTTGATTGAACTATTGAATTCTTGAAAAGCAAAAGTTTTCGCCATCTGGGTATTGCTTGCATTGTCTCCCAAACAAGAAAATAACTGTGAAAACAGCTTCAGGAAATAAACATCAAATCCAGATGATGTCCGAGTGATTGCTGGAGTCCGAGAATTTTCGGCTGCTGTTTAGCCAAAGCAATGTTACACCGAGAATGAGGAGAGGTTTGTTTTTATTATTATTATTAATTTTTTTTTAATGGAAAGAGAGCTTTTTTTTCTTTTTATCATTTTTTAATATTTGTGCCAAGAGAAAAAAAAAAACTATTTAGAGTTACATCAAAGTTTGGTTAATGACAAATATGCATCCTTAAATTTGAAGAATTGTCAATTATCAGACCTTTTTTCCTAATTCTCAATTTATGGTCAATTTAGGGTAAATGTATAAATTTTAAAACTACTAATTTAATTTTTTATATCAAGTTTACCCTCAATTTTTCTAAATCTTTTTAAAATTTTTAATTTATTTCACCTTTCAACTTTTTTATATTTCTTCATTATACTTCACACCAACTCAACTCATATATTTTTATATCATTTCTATGGATATACTAGAGTTGTTGAAAAGAATTGTGATTGAATTGTCTTCTTTCCATCATCGTTTACTGCAGTTGTCTCCTCTCATTTTTGTTATGTTTGTACTATTCTATCAAATCTTGATCTTCTATCCTCTTGTTATTTCGAGCAAAATAAAGACCCGAGTATAAGAGAAGAGAGAATAAATAGCGTCGAATTAGGAAAAATATTAATAGATAGTGACAACAAAAAAATAAAAATAAGTACAGAAAAAATAAATAGATATCATTTTTTAAGAAAAATAAATAAAGATTAAGAGTAGTTATTGAGCAATAACATTAAATAGTGGGCCATAGAATAAAAATAGTTTACAAATATATAGATTAAATTGGCGTGAAATATAATGAAGAAAGATGAAAAAGTTAATGGTGAAATAGATGAGGAAAAAATTTAAAAGGATTTAAAAAAATTGAATGTAAACTTGATATAAAAATTTAATCATGATTTTAAAAATTATAAATGTGCCCCAAATTTCTGTTCAACTGACTATTAAAAAAAAGGTCCTTTAATTGATAATTCCTCAAATTTAAAGGTATAGATTTGTCATTAACCCAAAAAAGTTTGGGAAAATAGTAAACACCAATAATTTTCGCCAAAGATTTCGAGGGAAAAAAAAAAAGAAAAGAAAATTCGTAGAAGATTTATGTCAGCGAAAAAAGAAAATGTTAAATGGATTTCAGATATATTACTTTTTTTAATCTAACACTTATCTATTAGTATGTTGAGTTACGTCTTCACACTCAGCTACCCTCCCTAATGACTAGGGTTATTGAAGCAAAAATATTAACCCCTTGGAGACTTCCAAATAACACAATTACTCACCAATCTTCTTATGTTTGGCAAAACATCTTGGAAACTATGCCCTATGTTCTTTAAAAAGTTAGATGGTGCATCAGGAATCACTATAGGAAAGCAGCCCTTTAGAGACAGACAAAATTCGTCTCTGTTGGACTAATTTATAGACAGATTAGAGACGGAAAGCATCCGTTACTATAGACCTCGTCTCTAAATGGTTTGGCGAATGCTTTTTTCCGTTCCTAAATTGTTGAGACGCAATATTCCGTCTCTCAATTTTATATTCGTCTGTAAATTAGTGGTTCAATACCAAAGCAATATTTGTCTCTACTCCATCTCTAACATTAGATACGAATACATTCCATCTCTAATTGTTAGCTAATGTTGCATCTATAATCCGTCTCTAATAGTAGAAACGAATACATTTAATCTCTAATTTAGAGATAATAGTTTGTTTCTAAGCCGTCTCTAATGGTCGAAACGAGTATATTCCATCTCTAATTTAGAGACAACAATTTATCTATAATCCATTACCAAGTAGAGATGATTTCTGAGACAAAATTAAATTTTCATCTGTGTATATTTTAGAGACAAATATAGAGACGAATAATCCCTATCCATTTTAGTGACAAATGTTTTGTCTCAAATGTGTTCCTAGTTACCATATTTTTAGAGATGAAACTTAGTTTCAAATATATCTCTAATTTGGCTTTAGATTTTAGTTACACCATTTCGTCTCTGATACATCTATATTATTGTATTTTTCTCTATTCCTATTTTAGCATAAATTGAAAATTACCTTTAAAGGTAAAAACAACTCAAAATTCAAATGAAGAATTAAAAAAACTTATATCAAATATTTAATTATCCAAATTAACAATGCATAATATTTATTTGAAATGTTATCTAAGAGATATGATCCATAACATAATATTTTAATATTTCACAAAATAAAAGAAAAATGACATAAACCCTACTCCTTTTCACTTTAATCATCCTCCTCATCGTTAGCATCATCATCGCTGTCAGCAGTGTGATGCTTCATACGGACACTTCCACTACGACGTTGAATCTCTATAGGCTTAACTCGCAGTTTCTTGCATAACTCACAGTTTTGTGCTTCTTGAATTCTTCTCATTTTCCTCCATCTGATTTTGTTGTTGCTTTATTAGCTCTTCAAACCAAGAGTGGAATTGTTCTCTCATCTCAAAATTTTCTGCTCGTAACTTGCCATTCTCCTCTTTCATCACATTGAGCTTTATGTATATTGATCTTTCATTTGTTGAACTTGTGCACGAAGTGCTTCTTGGAAGGACTCACATTGAAAAACATCATCAAGATTGGTTATGGAAGGTGTGTGCATAGGAGTTTTACTTGAATTTAGATGAATTTGTTTACAACAGTTTCCAAAACCAAAAACCCGACCATGTTGTATTCCTCCTACTAACTCCGTCCATATTTTATCTTGATTCTGAAAATTGGCAGTAATTTCAATTATTGAGTTGCTAGTCCCTTCTTCCCGTTGGAACTCCTATGAGTTGTTCATTTCTTTCACCTGCTGAGCAAAATTTTCCTAGTTGCATTGGAAAAAAAATAAGCATCATGCACATTAATAAAAGAGAATAAAAACTATTGTGTTCAAAAGCCATCATTTTAAAAGCATGTAAGCTTACTAGTAGAGAGGTTACTCAAAAGAATAGTAGCTTTTAAAAATACATGTACACTACAGAGAGGAGAAAATAGGGAAAATAATAGTCATATGTATGCATGTTCCCATGAATTTAAAGAAAAAAACAAATTGCACTAGTTAGCAAATATTTTGTATTTTTTGTTCTATTTCATTTACATCAGGAAAGAGAGAAGAACAATAAAAACATAATTACTCAACTTTTTATTTCTTGACAACATGAAATCTAAAAAGCAATCCAAAAGGAACAAGAACTTATGAATTTGCTGTGAGACTTTATCCATAAGGATGGTGAAAATTTGACACTAGTGCACATAAGAAAAAACAGATCATAGTGACAACAAATACTTGAAATGTCTCAGAGAAAAAAAAAAAAAAAGAAGTCTTTTAACAGGCAAAATATGTAATTTGCAGTATGGAGGCTTTCACTAACTTAAAGAACTTTAACCAACAGTGAAGGTATATTAGAGTCCATTTCCTTGGTAAAAACAATACATGATGGTCTAGATGACTTGTATGCAAAGTAGTGAACACATAAGCCTAGGTATGTTGATATGTGATTTGAATTTAATGATCCCTAGCTATGTCACCAAAAACGATTAAAAGAAATCAGGTTGGTACAACAACCTAGTACATTTCATTGGTATTATAGATTTAGAACAATAACCCACAACAGATCATACAAAATTATCCACATCCCAAAATATTATCAGAATATTATCAATACTAATCGAATATCTTACCCGGAATCTATCAAACCACATGTCCTTCATAGGTAATGGGACACGACCCTATTGCACGTGAGCATCATCAAACTTTGACTTCCATGACTTAGTGACCTCACTAGTAATCTGAACATTAGACTAGAACATAGCCTACAAATAACATTTGAAACATTTTTTTATGAGATCTTTAAGATGCACATAAAATTGTTACATTTTTTCTCTTAAAGTAGAAGATAATAATTGGGAATATTTCAAGAATTTAAACCAAAAAAATTTATAACTTACACTCCGTTGTCATAGAATAATCTTGAAATAACATTAGTCTCTGAAACGGTTTTTTTCTTTATCCAGCCCATTTTTAAAAAATGGGTACTAAATCGGCCCAGGTTTTTTTTAATCCTGAAGTGGTCATAACGCACAAAAGTTCTGCGTTATCATCTAATTATGCTTACAACCCATAATCCGCCGATGTGGCAGATAACGCAAGACCAGTGTGCGTTATGACAAAGCAATAACGCACACTAGTCATGCGTTATCTGCTACGTCAGTTTTTAATTTTTTTTTTAAATGAAAATTTCTTTAGATTTTTGTCAAAACTTATAATTGTATAATTTTTTTAAAAAGAATGTATATATAATATTTAACATATTTTAAGAGTATTTATTATAATAATATTTATATCGTTTTCTTGGAAAATATATTTAACTTTTAATCATTTCATCTCAAGTTATTTGAAGAAGTAACTAAAGATATTGTAAAAATTTAGACTGCAATAATGTAGTAATTAGAAGAAATTGAAAGAAAAATTTCATAATAGAAACTTGTTTTATTACAAAAATTTCAAGAAAATGGCAAACTTATACATTGCTCGGTCCGGGATTATTACAATGTTTTCTATTATGTCCCGGCGTGCGACATCTGCCACATCTTGGGGGGGAAACCAAATTTCTATAATCCATTTCCCCTGAAATTACTTGCCCTGTTTCCTACCCAGTTCCTTTTTCATGTTTGGAGGATAAAATGTTAAATTAAAAGGAACATCCCTCCAAAAGTTCTCACTCAAGACCGGATGAAAGTTCGCTTGGTAAGTTCTTCTGTACGTTTGTCGCGAATATATCTCCGGAACATACGTATCTACTCTTGATCCATTTTCTCTACACACCGCAAGAACATGAGAACAAGGCAATGTATATGTTTGCCATTTTCCGCAACTATATGATTTATTATTTATTCACAATGTATACACGTTGTTGCTCGTACCATAAACCCGGATCGGAGATTTGACCATGTATATTCCTTCTCATGGATTGTAAGTGGTAACTTTGTGTTTTCTTGATTTCATTTCAATCTGCAAGAACTTGTCAAAAATTCTAGTTGAAAATGGATGCACACAATTTTCAGCCTCTTCACGGTGTTGGTGAAAGTACTTAACTAGTTTGTTGAAGATTAGCTCAACCAAGGCTTTTAAAGGTAGGACCCTAACTTTCTTCAACACACTGTTAAGTGCTTCAGAAATGTTGGTTGTCATGATACTGTGTCTGTGTCGCCATCATGCAACAGTGTCCATTTCTTTGGGTCCAACTTCATCAAGTAAATATAAGCATCCCATTTTTTCTTGAATCTCTTTCATTACACGGTCAAATTTCCATTGTTTAGATTCTGTTCCGGCCTGCCACATCAAGCTTTTTAGGTTTGTGTTCTTAAAAGTCTTGTTGAAATTTGCTCGAATGTGGCGTAAATGAAACCGGTGAACTGCATGGTGGTTGCCATAAAGGTTGACTTTGAATAGCATAGAAAATACCTTTGTGGCGATCATAAATGAGGTATACGTGGCGATCTTTGACAATGTATTCTCGCAAGTTTTTAATTGCAGGTTTTTAAGGAACCAATTCCAACTTTCGGAGGATTCCTTATCAACAATTGCAAAAGCAAGTAGGAACAAGTGATTATTGGCATCTCACGTACTTGCAATTAACAGCACGCCTTTGTATGGTCCCCTTAAGTGTGTTCCATCAACAGAATTACCGGTTGAAAAAACGAAAATCCGTCTATATATAGCGAGAAACATCAGAAAACAAATTTAAAAATATATTAGAGGGACTGCTTGTTCTGTGATGCAAAAAATTGTGTACAATCCCCAGGTTTAAATCTTGTACAGCTTGTAAGTGTTTCAGTAAAATATTGAAGGTTATCTCCTAGCTACCAAAAACCCTCTCTATGGAAAATTTTCGAGCATATCATGCCCGCTTGTAAGTACAACCCATTTGAAACAATACATGCACTTCTTGAATGATGTTTGACACAGGTATCTCAGGATTGTTGGCAACTAGGTGTGATATTAACATTGAAATAAATTTTGAGGTCAAGTTTCTGTGCTTGTTTTGTTCAATTTGGACAAGGCATGTGTGTTCTTTTACGAATCTGGTTATTTTCCATTGGCTGTGCGTTGCTTTCTTTTTTATACGGATATATCATGAACAGTAATTATCATCACTGTTATGGTAATATTTCGCGGTCCATGCACCATTTTTACTTTTCACAACTCAGTATTCACGTCCCACATTGATAGATCATTTACGAACCGCACTTATTGCCTGCACTTTGTCAACGAATCTTATGCCTAACTGTATGTCAGTCATGGAATCGTTCCAATCAAGTAACTGTATGGTACCAGATTCTACAAGGTCATCTATAGGAGAACCTAACCCCATATCTAGGAATGCTCTAGAATGTGTGTAGTCATACCTAACGCTGCTGAACCATTGGCTGCTCTCCCATTGGGGCATTATGTTTTCAGTAACCGGGTTTACAGGATTTACAGGGTTTTGGGGAGTTTGTAACTCTCCTTCTTCCGAGTCATTGTCATCATCTGATTCAGATTGACTAAAAACGGCATCATCTCCGTCCGATTCATCAACCTCATCGTCGTCGTTATTTACGGTAATGTATAACATAGACGGTTCATCGAAAGCCATCTGTGTTACTGCTGTAATATGTTCGGTCATGTTTATTGTATTTTTGTCATGTGTAATTGGAATACTGTGTTGCTGGATCTGCTCGAATTCAACGAGAATATGAATCCCTTACCTTGCGTGGTGAGGTGGAATAGTCCATAGATAACGCATTTCTTCATCGTTGTTCATGCTATATAAATTAAAGTAAAACATATAATGCACTTTGTAGTATGAAGGCACCCTTATTGTTAATCGAATAATCCAGAGATAGGGATCCATATCTCGTTATTTCAATATTTTCCTTACCAATTTGTTATGTGAAATCATTTGGGTCGTTGGCAATGTCCAACTTTTCCGCACTACTCCAGTAAAATAGGGACCATATGCATCCCTTGCAATTTCAGAATCCTAAAATAGTATCACCCTAACAGGGTGGATTGCTTCCATTTTAAATTGATTTAACTGGATGTGTTTAGGGTTTAGGGAGGATGAAATGTAAAGAAGTTTAGGACTTTGTGAATTGAAAAAGGATGAATGGGTTTAGGGTGGAAAGTTGGTTAGGATGAAGTAGAATTTTGAGAGTGTGTATGTATTTATAAAGTTTTAAGGGTGAATTGCCAATAGTGAATTATTGTCCTTGCAATTTCACATGGCATTGCCAATAGTGAATTATTGTCCTTGCAATTTCACATGGCATTGTCGGTTTAGGGTACAAAAGTAATGGGATGAAATGACAACACATTGCAGTTGAATTATTGAGCTGAATTATTGAAGATAACGCACAATGAGTGATAACGCATAATAGTTGTGGATTATCATTCAAGATAACGCGCGTTATCTTAATGATAATGCACGACTGTTATGCGTTATCACAGTGGTGCGTTATTAAAAATGAAAAAAATTAAGATTTTTTCAGTTTATATTTTTCTTTTATTTACACCAGATTAAAATGTTATTGTTAAAATGTAAACTGTGATTTTTCACTTATTTACACCAACTTGAAATTGTTAAAATGTATAATCAAAGTAAGTAGTAGAGATACTTTATTACAAAAAATACCATATTATTAAATAATATCCGTAAAACAAAATAATCACTAATATATATAAAACAAAATAATCAATAATATATATATATAAACTGAATACTTTATATTGAAATTTAATTTACATATAATTGAAAATGAAAACTCCAAAATACTAAGTACAACTATGGCCAGTCGGATGGCGTGAACCTCGCTGTCCTTTTCCCAACACGATGTCCGCATCCAAGACGTTGTACATCATCCGTATCATTCGCCCGCTCTTCGTCATCAGATGAAGATGCCTGCGATATAGGCTGATGCAATATAGATGAAACGACTGTGCCCGGAGGAGGAGGTGCACGAAACCATGAAAACCCTAAAGATGTATCAGCCAGTGACTGAAATGGGACAAACCCTAAACCGGGATGGGGAGGCGCGCACAATGTCACTGATCCACCTGGAAGTGATTGGGAAGGTTGCGTCAAACCCAAACTAAACGATGACATATCTAAGTTTGGGCTATCAAATGGGTCAACATGAGGGTGTCTAGCACTAGATCCCTCACCTCTCTCCATCTCGACATGTCCGGGAAAAGAAGAGACAAGAGGGCATCTACCTCCTGCTCCATGACTAGGCTGTCTACGAGCGCTCCTCTTAACTCCACGAGCATCCCAGTCCGGTAGAGCTCCCTGGGAAGACGACGCGACGGTTGTACTGGGAATGTCTGTTGGATATCGTGTTGTGATGGAGTGTAGCCCAAAGTATCGCCAATAGATACCATGCACCTCCGAATGATCGTCTGCACTTTCTTCGCAAAAACAGCCGTCTGTGACGGAGATGTAGGTGGTTCCTGTATCACTACTGACGCCATGTCATCTACCTCCTACAACATGGAAGTCTAAAAATAAATAAATAAAACCACTAAATAGTTAGAAGTCATCATAAATAAAGGAAATGCATAAGAGTATTAAAAAAAATGATTTGTAGAATGTACCATTATCCGTCTGTCGACCCCAACAGGCTAGTATCCAACCAAACGGGTATCATGATTAGCTAGATTTCCAATGTAAACCCGTGTCATTCCCCGATACCATCTTGTGTACTCATCGTTAGGGTATGATAAGACCTCAACTGCCAAGGCAGGGCCATCCCTAACGCGCAGTCGCCACTAATGCCATGCCTCTACATGGCTAGCATGTTGTGTCCCCCTTGTAAGTGTGGTCATTCCCTCTAAGCTGGATCCGATGTAGATCAAGACGAGTATCACATGCATCCGGTATATGCTAAGCCCTTGCGAATTGGCGAATCACACGCCCGGGATAATGATACTCCACTATCTCATAACAGATGAGTGAGACCTCTGCCGACCACTGATTAGATGGAATCAGACCGCGGTCATGATAAGGGAGCCATACAAACTGTGAAGTTAAAATTCAAAATCAATAAAAATCTAAGTGCTTAAAAAAATTTTCTTTAATTACAAATAATACAAAATATTTAAAAGCGAACCTGATCAGATGGCTTAAAATCTAACTGGTCCCTGTATGTAACTAGGGTGTGAGTAGGCAGTTGGCTACAGTTAAAAAATTTGCACTATATAGCACCAAGAGGAGCAAGAAGGTAGGCCTGAACATCTGTCATCAGCTGAGGCTGCAATATAGGTATACGCAACCACGCTTAAATCTGTACTATGACTAAGGCTCCCCATATCTGTCGTGCACCCCCCAAAGCTGCGTGCACAACTTGCCTATATAAAAATTCAAGTACGCAGCTGCCCCAACTATATATGTTCTGATGGCATTAATATCCTTTAATAAACTTAGGTAGCGCACATGAACCAAATTCCCTGAGAAGTTGGGAAGCATATGACTGCCAAGGAGTAAAAAAATAAATCCACGAGTGCGCAAGATAAGATCATCATCGGTCTCTAAACCGAGAAACTATCTCAGGATCCAAGCTTCCAAGGGTTCCTTCTTCACCTTGTAACCAGAAAAGTGACTAAGAGACAACCGTAGCCCAAGAAGTCTCTCAATTAGCTCAATCCAATATTGTTTACCGTGTACACTCCAACTGAGACTGGTAACCAACAAACCCTCTATCCCTAAACTCAATAATGCCTGCACATCCTGAAGGGTTATTGTGACTTCACCAAAAGCCAAGTGAAATGTGTGAGTCTCCGGTCTCCACCGCTCAACTAATGCGGTAATAAGAACGTGGTCCAGCCCAATGTAGCCACATCTAAACACTCTCCCCAAACCAGTTCTGTCAATAAGCTCTATCAACCTACGAGGAGCCGTACTGTAACACTGGAATAGATTGTGCCCGAAATGCCTACACTGAAGATCAGTGAAATACGTCTCGTGGTCCCCACCCCATATCAATCTAAACTGGTGCTCGTGTTGTCTTGTCAAAACATCAGGGACTATGGGACCAAGTTGCGCGTGGGTTGAGACTTCTTCCATCTGCATTATTTATAGTTTTAGTTACGGTCAATATCTATAAATTAAAGTTAAAAATTTTTAAATAAATTATAATTCCAAACTCTTTAAGGTGTGTTGTTTATGGTACAATTATTTTAGGGTTTTAGGGTTTGTATAATTTTTAACATATCAAGTTTAGTGTTTTTAGGGTTTTTAATATTTTTATAATTTACGGTTAATAATCAATAATATTAAGATTTTAGTGTTATTAGGTTTTACTCTTACAAAGTTTAGAGTTTAGCTGAATTAATGTTTAAATTGTTAAGATTTTAGAGTTTTAGGGTTTACTGTTACAAAGTTTAGAGTTTTACAGTTTAATGTTTAAAATATCATTTTTAGGGTTTTTAGGGTTTAGGGTTTTGAAGTTTAGAGTTTTACGGTTTAATGTTTAAAATATCATTTTTAGGGTTTAGGGTTTTGAAGTTTAGAGTTTTACAGTTTAATGTTTAGGGTTATTAGGTTTTACTGTTACAAAGTTTAGAGTTTTATTTTTTAATGTTTAAATTGTAAAGATTTTAGAGTTTTTAGGGTTTACTGTTACAAATTTTAGAGTTTTACAGTTTAATGTTTAAAATATCATTTTTAGGGTTTACTGTTTTGAAGTTTAGAGTTTTACAGTTTAATGTTTAAAATATTAAGATTTTAGGGTTTACTGTTACAAAGTTTAAAGTTTTACGGTTTAGTGTTTAAAATATTAAGATTTTAGGGTTTTTAAGGTTTACTGTTACAAAGTTTAGAGTTTTACGGTTTAATGTTTAAAATATCAATTTTAATGTTCTTAGGGTTTACTGTTACAAAGTTTAGAGTTTTACGGTTTAATGTTTCAAAAATCAATTTTAGGTTTTTTAAGGTTTTATAATATACATTATAGGATTTTAATATTATGATTTTGGCTTTTTAAGGTTTATTGTTAAAAAGTTTATAGTTTTACGGTTTAATGTTTAATGTAAAATTTTGAATTTTAATATACGGTTTAATGTTTAATAAAAGGAAGAAGAAAAGAACTTACCAAGCGGCGGCGGCGACAGAGCAGCGAGAGAGACGGCGGCGGAGAAGCAAGGCGGAGGAAAATTTTTCAGGGAGGAAATAAGAAAGAAGAAAGAAGAAATAAGGAGGAAGAAGAAAGAGAAATCAGAGCGGAGGAAAATTTTTCTGGGAGGAAATAAGAAAGAAGAAAGAAGAAATAAGGAGGAAGAAGAAAGAGAAAGAAAAAAAGGAGGCGGCTGCGATTGGGCTTAGGGTTTAGAACGTGATAACGCACGGTCATTGTGCATTATCACTAATAATAACGCACAATGGACTTGCGTTATTATGACTGATAACGCACAATGACTGTGCATTATCAACAACTCAGTGCCACATCATCGACACGTCGTTAAACATGCTTCTTAATGCGGCTTAAGCCGTTTATTACGGATAACGCACAACCATTGTGCGTTATCTCAGATGATAACGCACAATGACTGTGCGTTATGGCACTTCCGGATTAAAAAAAAAAAAAAAAATCTAGGCCGATTTAGTACCCATATTTTGAAAATGGGCTGGATAAAGAAAAAAACCCTCTAAAACTTGTGCTTCATTGCTTGTTCCATTTTACTCATTAGATCCATCATGAGGCATCGGCTGAGAATTATGTGAAGGAGGGTTTAGAGTACCAGTTGAACCTTGGACTGGTTGTGAATTTGGTTGCACTTTGGGACCCATCTAGTGTAGTCATAACTTGAGGCAAATGGCTTGTTTCAAAACTATTCTCAGAAGCTCTAACTTGTGAATTGTGTTCTTCTGCCTCATTAGATAGAGATGTGGGCCTTGCTCCAACATCTCCAAAAGCAAAAGATTTGGAACTAGCCTGCTGTGGAGAAGATGCAGCTAAGGGGACCGCTCGACCATCATTTCTTGTTTGCATACCACCTCGCTTGCCCTTTGTCTTAGGCATTATACATGTTTACATCACAATTTTTCAATCATTATTAGTTGAGAAATGATAAATTACACCAAGGTATTTGATATCAAATATTTCTCTTTATATAATAAATATTAATGACTCACAAATTGATTAAAAGAAAGGAACTTGTCATTAAATTCAGGTAACAAAACAACAACAAAAAATCAAAGGAAATTAACTATTTTTTAATTGTAATAAAGCTAAATTGTATCTTCCAATAACAAAAGAAAATAACTAACTCATTGTTCATCATCGTATGATTCATAACTAGATTGCATAAATGTTAGGATTTTCATCTACATCCATTGCATTGACCGTCTTCTTGAGCATTGCTTGGATCTGTTAATGCTAGGTCTTCATTTAACTCATTCGGAATCAACAGAGCACCTATTGAATCCTCTTGGAAAGCATCATCAATACTTGAAAGTTCTATGCGCCCTCTTGCTTTAATTGTACAAGCCACCAACCAATCTACTCATTCTCTCTTTTTACTTGGGTAAAGGACATAGTATACTCGAAAACCTTGATTTGTTAACACAAAAGGGTCGTATTTTGGTCACCTTTTTTGTTTATTCAACTCAACAATTTTACAGTTCGGGTGTACTTTCATCTGAACCTCGGTCGTTGTATCATACCAATCACATTTAAAGAGGTCAATAGAAGAATCTCCACTATTGGTACCTTTAACCATGACACCATAGTTTGTACTTGCTTTTCCAATGGAATGTTTAACTGTATGAAAATTGTATCCATTGACAAACATCATAGGAAATGTTTTAACTTGTCTTATAGGTCCCATGAAATATCCTTGATTAATTGATCATTGACATTATTAATTGGATCATGGACCTATTAATATAAGAAATTAATGAGTACTATGTTGCTATATTTTTAAGTAATATATAGAATCTATACGATGATATAAACACCTACATATTTCTTCAACCATTTAGCAAATTTTGCCTCAACCTCATGAGACTCCTCAATCAAGGTGGTTTTTGGCCTACGAAGGCGTAGCTCACTCGTAAATATGCTACAAAAAGTGAAACTATTTAGTTGTGAAGTCAACATGTACCAACTAAGTGATATTCCGTACCAAAAATTATGATAAATATTTCTCGAAAGGAAATTTTTAATACTTCCAAAACTTAAAGTAAGAATAAAACCATAGAGAAATATTCTTTAAAAATAACTAGTAAACATTTTTTTGAAATCATACTATAAAAATATCTAAAATAAAAGTATTTTGAAAATATTCTCTTAAGTCAAGAAAACATTTTTAAGAATATCTAGAAAATATGTAAAGTATTAGTTTCAAAAAGAAATAATAAATATGTTAAATATAATTTTAAATCTCAAACCCTATAAAAATATTTAAAATATTATTTCCAAAGGAAATAATAAATAATAACTATTTTAAGAATAACTTTTCCAAATAAATAATATATCTCAAAATCCTTTTAAAGAAACTTAAAGTACATAAAAATATTATTTCCAGAATGAAATAATAAATATATTAAGTATAATCTCTCAAAATAATTTTGAAACTCAAGACACTTTTTGAAAATATATAATATTTAAAACATATTATTTTCCAAAAGGAAATAATAAATATTTTGAAAACAATTTCTCAAAATAATCTTAAAACTCAAAACTTGTAAAAGAATTTAAAAACAATATTATTTCTAAAAGAAAAAAATAATAAATATTTTGAAAATAATTTCTCCAAATCATTTTAAAACTCAAAACCTTAAGAGAATTTAAAATATTTAAATATATTATTTCCCAAAAAGAAATAACACTTATTTTGAAAATGTTTTCTTCAAAATAATTTTAAACCTCAAAATTCAAAATAAAAGGATTGTTAAAAGAAATGTTTCTAGTAAAAGCAATAATAAGAATATGGCACTACCCTTAAAACATATTTTAGTGCCATAAATGAATATTTAAAACATAAATACTTTAATTACTTATCACATTTTAGCATAACCCGTAATATAACACCGACAATTACTTTGCGCACTTTGTCAAAATTCGATAACAAAGTAATATGGTTTATAAGAACAATATTTAAATTTCTTCTAACAGAAAAGGGATTAGTGAACTCACCTTGAGCTGCGGAATGAGTTAAACCTATCAAGAATATCATTCCAAACTTAATCAAATAGCTCCATAAAAAATATAACCATGACCCCATGATGACCCTAGGGTGTACCTACAATTATTTTAAACCAAAGAAATTCTAAAACCATCTCCAAAATAATTTTATAATAATTCCTTAAGAAAAATCATGGGTTCCCAAAATAAATTCATAACAATTAAACCTTAATATTATCTAATAAAAAATAAAATAAAGCTCCCAAAGAAACAAAGAAAGAAGAAAAAATATATATATATACTTGAAGAGAAAGAGAGCTGAGAGAAGAAAGGAAAAGAAGAAAGAAAAACAGAGAGAGAGAGAGAGAGAGAGAGAGAGAGAGAGAGAGAGAGAGAGGAGAAAAAAAAAAAAAAGAAAAGAAAAGAGGCTGGTGTGGTGTTGACCGAGAGGGAGAGGGGAGAGAGGAAAGCAAGAGAGAGAAGGAGTGGAGGGAACACAAGATAAATTTTTTCCAGCAAACCCCCTATTTATAGCAATTCTTGCATGGCTTGTAGTATGCATGTATGGGACACATGCCAGCCATGTGTCACTAACCTCCTAACCCACTTTGTCATCTCCCCTCCATGTGGCTGCCCAATTCCCTTCCACATGTCCTACCCAGCTATGTAATTACCTCCTCTCCAAGTAAGTAGTCCTCCAACTTTTTAAAACCTCCATGTTAGCCCAAAATCTTAAAAATGACTAAAAATTCATCCTAAACTTAAAATTTCTATTTCTATTTTAAAGCGTTAAACCCAAATAATTCTAAAACATGTCCAAAAATTTTTCTCCTGAAAAACTCTTCCCTTAATTTTTCTAAAAATTACCAAATGACCCCAAAACTTACTATTCTTTATAAACTAACTCCGAAACTTTTATTCGAACTTACCGCGACCAAAGCTAAATTTGAGGTGCTTAGTCGGGATGTTACAAACTATATATATATATATGTATGTATATATATATTATGAAACTTACTTCATATATGGTTGCACCTCTTCACAATTTAACAATACATACATAGAAGCAGCATTGTATTCTTGCATTTTCAAAAATCGTTCGGTCGATTGACCTGATGCACGCTCAGAAAGTTGAAAATAGATATTTTTTATGTCTCTTCACTTTGATCACCATCATCATTTTGAGGAACTCTTCTTGTGGCTATTATTAGATCTTCCTCGAAGTAGTGGCTACAAAAAGTAGAGACTTCTTCGGCAAGATAAGCTTCACATATCGAACTCTCCTCCTTAGATTTATTTTTCACCATCTTTTTGAGATGATACAAGAACCTTCGCAATTGAAAACTAAACATTTTTTTAGTATTGAAGATACATTATGTAATGTTCAAAAGAAAATTGTTTACTTTTCAAATGGAAACATTCACGTATATTGTGCTGGACCACCCATTTTCGCTTCGTATGGTAGGTGAACTGGTAAATGTTCCATCGAGTCAAAGAAACTGGAGGGAATAATCTTTCGAGGTTGCATAATATAATAAGGATGCCTTTCTCCATAGCTTCAATTTCTTTTGATAACAACATTTTGGAAGTCAACCCCTTGAAGAACAAGCTAAACTCTATCAATGCTTTCCAAATAGGTTCAGGGAGAAGGTCTCGAAAAGCTATTGGGATCAACCGTTGCATGAAAATATATCAATCATGACTTTTCATATTTTGCAACTTGCCCTCATTGACATCACCACACCTTGACAAATTTGATACATAGACGTCAAGAAACGCTAAACTTTTCACCCATTCATACACAAGTTTTTCTCCTTCTTTATCAAGACAATAGCAAGCCTTCGATTTCTTACTCTCTCCCTCCTTAATCTCCAAATCACGCCTTGACAATACTCTTGTATATCCTTTCTTGCATTGAGGTTGTCCTTCATCTTATCTTTCACATCCATCATAGTGTTAAAAATGTAGTCAAAGTAATTTTTTGTGATCGCATAACATCCAGGTTGTGAGGAAGTAAAAGAGTTTTCCAATAAGGCAATTCCCAAAATATATTTTGTTTTGTCCAATTATGCAACTCACCATATCCTGTAGTTTCATGCTTCCCTCCTGTATATTTTATTTTTGGAAAATTTTCATTCTTTGCCATACTTGTTCACCTACCAAGCGTGGAGGAGGTGGTGAGTGTTCAGTCCTATTTTTCCGAAATACATACTTGTTTCTTCGATAAGCATGGCCACTAGGTAGAAATTGTCGGTGACAATCGAAGAAACTCACCTTCCGAGCATGTTTGAGATTAGAGCTTTTAGTATTCTCCATACAATATGGGCATGATAATTTTCCAGCTGTACTCCACCCAGATAGCATCCCATCGCTTACAGTCCATAATAGAACTACCTTTAATTGAAAGTTTTGTTTGAAGGAAATATATATGTATTAATTCCCTTAGCCCATAATTGCTTTAATTCATCGATCAGAGGCTGTAAATAAACATCTAAGTTCTTTTTTAGATTTCGAAGACCTGGTATGATACATGTAAGGAACATGTATTATTTCTTCATGCACATCCAAGGAGGAAGATTGTATGGAGTTAGAATTACCGGCTAGCAAGAATATTGCTTGCCGAATTGGCCAAATGGTGCAAATTTATCGGTACAAAGACCAAGCCTCACATTGCGCAGTTTAGTCGAGAAGGAGGGGTGACTCTCATCAAATGCCTTCCATGCATATGCATCAGATGGATGGTCCATTTCACCTCGAATTTGCGAATACTCTTTATGCCATCGCATGTAAGATGCTCTAGCTAGTGCTAATTTCTTAGCACTGTAGAAATTCTTTGGAACCTTTCTTTCAGGAGGTTCTATCTCTGAAATTAATTTAGCAATTGCATTGAAACACTCACGAGGAATGTTAAAATCTGACTTTATACTTAACATTCGTGTTAAAAAAAAGTGATAGTTGTGCGTGATTAGTATATCCATTATATAATGGTTCCTCAGCAGCCTTTAGCATTTCATAGAACTTCTTAGCTAGCATATTAAGCTCCTCTTCTACATTTACATCTCCAGTCGTTGTGAATAAAAATCCGACAACATCTATGACTATTTCACGATATCGATTAACTTCCTCACCCAGAGACTCTAATCTTGGCTCGTTAGTATTTGCATCATGAGTTGTCTCCAACAAATTTGGCTCCCTATGTGATGTCCACTCATAGTAATTTCTCATAAAACTATATTGTAAGATATGCACCCTTGTAGTTTCTATATCAAGATATCCACAATTTTCACACCTAGAACATGGGCACCTCAACTTCCTATCTACTCTAAACTCCTCTTGTGTACATGCAAACTCAACAAAAAGTCTGTAGTCCCTCGAGAAACTGAGGAACAAATGGCTTTTGATCAGGTTCAAGTGTGTTATACATCCTTTGTCTATCTTCCTTCATCATGTGAGATTCTTTGAAAAAAACCAAGCATATTAGAAATCAATAGTAACTTCTGCAGCTCCTACCAGAAAACCTGTGCAAAAATATTCTGCTGCTTTGATTCAGGTTGCTGGAATGGGGTGTCAGGGTTCTGAAATTGTGAAGCAGGGTGCCGGAACAAATGGAAAACAACATGGGAAACAGTGGTGAGGGTCTGAATAAACCCGGAATTGCTGCTGCTGTAACAGGACAGTTTTCAGCAGCCACTGTTGGACCATTTTCAAATCAAAGTTTTCGTTTTGGAATGAATTTTGGACAACATTTTCCTCCCATTGAGTGCAAAGAAATGAAGAAAAAAATTGGGAATCTTGAAGCAATGAGTACCAAAAAAAAAAAGTCAAAGGACCTTTAGCTGCAGGAACCCTTTCGGCGACAAAGGCAGCAACATCACGCTGGGCCAACCAGCCAAGCAGTGAAGACTTGGAGAAAATGATGAAAGACCAAGTTGTAGCAAGACATGCTTCATTGGTTAAATTTCTTGAAAACAAGCCAGATACTGTAAGTTTTAAGAAGTTAAAATGTGGGGGGAATAACTTTTAAAAAGTGATGTTGATTTTTTAACAATCCTAATTCTTGATTCTGTTTCAACATTCTGGCTTATGCAGGCAAAAGGAAAGATCAAAGGTGCTGAAAAGGCTTTAGCAAAGATGCAGGAGAAACTGAAACCTGCTGACCTACCTAATGACTTGGAAACCTTAACTAATGAGGAAACGTTCTTGTTACGAAAGATAGATCCGAGTATGAAAACTTATTTGCTTATAGGTAATTTTCCAATTCCTTCAGCTACTTCTTTTTCTCTTTTTTGAAATAATCATCAACAATTATAAACAAACCTCAACTGTTCGAATACGAAATTGAACTGTTCAGATACGAAACAGACAAAACACCAACCCAACAAACTGCAAAAGCAAATTTCTAAATCATACTCAAACATTATAATCATCAACAATTATAAACAAACCTCAATTGTTCAGATACGAAATTTAACAGCCCGATAACAACATAGCATAAATATTTCAAGGGTTTTTTTTACATACTTTGTTTTCCTAACCCCAATATTCACCTATTACCTTATGTATCAGTAGAAGTAGAAGAGCAATTTCGCTAACACCCAATAAACACATAGAATTTCCTGGAAAAAAAACATATAGAAAGCTTAGCGGAAGATTTTGTGAGAAATAATAAATCTTTATCTCAATAAACAACCTTCAAATCAAAGCAACAGCAATCCCGCACAAAGAGACAGACCACTGCTCAAACCAGTCGCACGGGCGGCGACCCTGCACCGCCGTCCGTCGCACGGTTTGAATTCAAAGAGAATTTGAAGGAGGCAGGAGAAGGGGAAAGAGAGAGAAAGAAAGCGAGGCAGGCGTTTTTTCTTTTTCTTTTTTTTTTTTTCCATTGCTTAGTTAGAAATAGGGCGGTAGACAGGTACAGACGCTCAGGTACTCCTAAACCCAAACTTAAACCTAAACCCGTATAGTGAAATTTGGATCAAGACTCAGACCTGTAATCTCTAGGTATAAAATTTCTAGATCCAGACTCGATTTTTCAGGGTCCGGGTAAAGTTTGGATATATGACATTTTTCTATTTTTTTAGACCATTCAAATGACAACGATGATGATGATTATGATGATAATATCGATGATGACACCCCCCTAAACCCTAATTCAACAGGGAGTCAAATGCAAAGTAATGAATGGGATGTTCCGTATGATTACACATTGTCCGGAGCCTTTCAAGATATGGGTTTGAGAGAGCCAATAGACGACCTTCTCAAATCTGGAACTATCCATTTCGATGACTGGAATGAGGCAATGGTTGGCGTTCGAAAAGGGATGAGGTTCCAGTCCGAAAGTCCAGCGATTTATGTTGTTCAAAAGTGGTCAGTTCGGATGGAACAATAGTACAGAGTTACGACAATCAGGAGTGACGTGCACTGGATAGCAGAATGCTATCATGAAAATAAGAGTGATTGCCAATGATACATCCGAATCAAGAAAAAAAGAAACTCATGTCTTTGGTAGATCACTAAATTCAGAGGTACATACACATGTGTTTATTCTGTTCAAGGAAACTGACATTGAAATATGACGATAAAATTTATTTCGAGAAAAATAAGTCATATCCTTGCCAATGATACCGAGATTTCGATGGCAAACATAATGAACAAAGTTCAGTCCTTATATCAAACTGGTTGCATATACAAGAAGGCATGGATCGCTCAGACGAAAGAAATTGAAAGGGTGTTAGGGTATTTGAAATCCACTTTTGCTATTCTACCCCAATATCTCCAAGCTATTTTACTCTAATCCACGAACTATCATCCACTGGTTACATCTTACAATATCATCATTATATAATATTTTATGCTTTCTTTTTCAGTCTTTCAAACCTTTAATAGACGGATTCTCACACTGTCGACCGATCAATTCTATTGACGATACTCATCTAAGGGGATCCTATAAGGGCACACTCCTAATTGCTAGCATGTTGATGCGAACAACCACATGTTCTCACTAGCATTTGCCATTGTAAATAAGGAGCCAAAAGAAAGTTGGAATTTGTTCCTATCATTGTTGCATTCAGAAGTGGTGAAGGATCAGAGAATTTATTTGATATCCGATCGTCATATAGGAATTATAGATATTATTGAAAAACAAGCCTATTAGAAATCTCCACTTGCTGATCACAGATTCTATGTTCACCACATCTGAGCAAATTTTAACAAACAATTTAAGGACTCGGTATTGAAAAGTTTAATGTGAGAGGTAGGGTACAAAAACAAAGATATGGAAATTCTAATTTTCTACGAATGAAATTAAGATGAAAAACGTGAAAGCATTGGAATACTTAATTGAGTTTCCCTTTGAAAAGTGGATACTCGTTTATGATGATGTGTGTAGACATGGAATAATGACCACAAATATATCAAAATTATTGAACAATGTCTTTAAGAAAGGTAGAGCTTTATCATTGAAAGCCCTAGTTGAAACTGTGTTTAATAAACTTGTTAGATATTTTGATGAACACCGTGAGGAAGTCCGGAGTTGCATCAATCTGTTTCCTAAGAGAGTGTTTGACAAGTTTATGGACATTGAAGTCAAATCAAGATCTAATTACTACTACTCGCTTCTTAATTACATTCTTTTATAAGTTTAAAATACATAAAAAAAAATACTTTTCATTCTTACTTTTTCACAAAAAATAAGGCAAACAAATGAAAGGGAACCCACAAAGTGAACAAACATAAAATATTTTTCTTTCTTTTTCAAAAAAAAAAAAACTCTAAGTCATTTTAACCTAAAAATGCCCAAAGAACTAGACAAAGTGATACAAAATATAAAAACTGTCTTTACAAAATAGAAAAAAAAATTAAGAGATAGAAACCAAAATATATATATGCAAGAATATCGCATACACCATATGCGAAATCCTTATGTACACCGCATTCAGTACATGCGAATTTACCATGTAATCTGCCACATCAATTAAATAAAAGTGAATAAAAATTATTTCTGGATTAGGAGTATCATATATGCCATGCCATATGTAAAATCCCTCATAATTTCTCATATGGCTTTTGGGATATGTGGAGATCAGGAATGAAAGAAAAAAACACGTACATTTTAGTGTCAATTTTTAAAAAAATCTTAAAGTAGTAAAAGACCTGACACTATTTCACGAGCTAAATTTACAACATTCTTATTAAACAAATTAAATAAATAAATACTTTTCTTTTGCCCTTTCCAAACTCTTGAATATACGTGTGTATATATATATATATATATATTTGATAAGTACAAACTCTTGTATATTGTGTACACATAATCAAAATGACACCATGTGCCAATGACATTACTAAAGAAATCAAGTACCAACATATGGTTTGTCCAAATATAAAACAGTCAAGACATGAGTTTGTTTTTATTATTGTTTTTTCTAACAAGAAAATTATAAATAGTATAATATTAAGTGACAACATTTGGTCCAAACCAAGGCTGTGATTGTAGATTCTGAACCACCTTCTTATCGAGTTGAAAAGATCTGGCAAGTAAATCAGGAGAAATCAATGGATCCGTTGCAAATAAATCATTCCCATACGATACAACTCCAGGATTTTGGCTATTAAAAGTAACAAAACCAACGGCATCTGTTTTGCCAACATTGAGTTGAAAATGAATAAGTCCCATAGGGAACACAAAAATGTCTCCTGGTTCTAATACTTTGACAAATAACTTCTTCTTCATATTGCTGCCAGGATTTGAAGCTACAAAGCCAACATACAGGCTTCCCTCTAGAAGAAAAATTATTTCCGTTGCTCGAGGATGAGTATGAGGAGAGACAAAGCCATTCGGGGCAAAATCTGCACGAACAATTGTAATTCCTAATGTGTTTAAACCTGGAAATCGATTTACATCTACTGGATTCACTGCTGATCCTGAGGGACCAGATGTGTTTCCAGGCTTGTGGAAACCTGCTGAGAGGTGGAAATCTTCAGTAGTAACTAGTTTAGGGTTCTTGCAAATTTTTCCATTCACGAACACTGCATCAAAAATGAATAGATTTTGATTAATATATAATCACGAGAAATACTCCTCTATTCTTTTCCTTGAAGCTGATAAAAATCTCATCTTTAAAAAGACGTTTAAAATTCATGTGATTTTTATGTTATATCGACTAATATATATATATATACATATATTTCCTCGAGCTTTTGTTTATCTTTCTTTTTGTTTCGTAGTGGTTTATCCACCTGTATTGGGGTAAGTTTTATAAAATGCCCTTTGGACCTTTTCTTTCTGTCCTTTAATAAAGTGGGAGATGCCCATATACATATACATGTACATATAAATATATATATATATATATCAGAAGATTTTAATATATTTACAATTTTTCATAAAAAAATAATTATTGGATAGGGGTTGAATTATGTTTTCGATACAAGGTTATAATTAAAAAAATTTATTAAATACTACTTTAAGTTCAAATTTTGATAATTAAAAAATATTTAGCGTGTGATTCACATCTCCCCTCTCCCATTGTACTAAAAAAACCTTAAAGTGTATATGTGAACAATGTTAAGTAAAAAACTGAATGGGATATTAGCTAAAATTATTTTTAAAATGAATTAGATTCTGAAATTCTATCTATTAATTATGTAATTAATCTCTAACTTTTCTTTGCCAAAATTAATCACTAACTTGAACTAAAAAATATGTAAAAGTGTTTCACTTTCTTTTTGTTTTTTAAGAAGTGTTTCTGTTAGAATTTGGGTATGTGCCTAACTTCCTCACGCCAAGATTGATTATTTGGACATGAAGCGTGACATTTTGTAGGACATCTGCGGGTGGCTCAACAACTTGGCTCTGATATCATGTTAGAATTTAAGTTTGAGCCTAACTCACTTCAAAAGGTACCTGAAGAGGAGGAGGATTGCCCAAGTTTTATTAAGGGTTCATTAATTCTTTAATTAGCCGATGTGAGATTCTCAACAATTTCACTTTCTTGATAATTTAAAGTTATTTACACATTACACAGAATTTAATTGCCTTAATATGAGTTAGTCAATGGAATTTATTTAAGTTTTTCTATATATGTTAAAAATTCTAAAGATTGATGATCTATGTAAACTAATTGAAGGAAAAGCAGTAATCTATGTAAGACAACTACTTTTTGATGATATATATTTTTTTGTATGTTTACGTAAACTATTGTATTGAGTGTGTATATTCTAATAAATAATATTAATATTCAAGTTTTATTGGGCAATTAGAATAAAAAAGAAAAAAAATAAACAAGAGTTTAGTAAACTTACAGTGTACTAAGGTCCTGTTCTCCATCATGTTTTTTAAACAACTAAAATAAATGCTTATAAAAAAGTATTTTAAATCAATTAATACAACAATTTGATTATTAATAAGTAGAAACAGTTCTAAAAAGCACTCTAAAATAATTTTTAAAAAAAATTTTTTAAATTTTTTTAAGTTAAAAACAGATATAATAATCAGTTAAAAATAATTTTAAAACAGTTTATAACTTTTAAATAAGTTAAAAATTATTAATTTTAAATAACGGAGGAGTATATAGGTTCGAGATAAACCATCTATATAAAGATATATATCGTGGATGGACTTACCAGCAGCTGATGAATCAGACACAGCAACACAAAAATCATCTAAAGGGCTGGGATCATAAGCAAATATGAACAGTGGAGAAGTAAAGGCTAAAATGGCAACAATTGTGAATAGGAAATGAAAAGCCATATCTATGAATAGCTATAGAAAAGGGAAATTTTAAACGCTCTCTTGGATAAGTTAATGTAATTTGTATTAGAGCCAAAAGATTTATTTGGTACATTTATAGTTGAGCTTTGCTGAGTTTGTCAATGGGTTCTCAATTATCAATATTGACCAAAGGTGTGGTTGCACTAAAGAAAAAAAAAAAAAAAAAAAAAAGGTGCGGTCGAAAGCATTGTTAATTATCATGACAATAGCTTCTCAACAGCTGCAAAACTGCTTCGTTGATTTGTTTCTTTAATTAGCTGAGCTACATTTTTTTTTTTTTTTAGGGAATAGCTGAGCTACATTATTGATATAACTTTCACAATTATTAGCCAATACAAATAAATAAACAATACAGGTACACAATCACACATTATATCTGTACCCTAGCACAGGTACTGTAGCACAAGGTTAAATATGTACTTAATGAAGGATGTTTTGAGGTCAAGTTGTCTCTCATTGTCCTATAAAATAATCGGTTATCAATATATGTAATTTGATATAAATTCTTTACTAATTAAATAAAAAAAATTTCAAATTTAATACACTGCCGTTCCTCGCAGACCGTTTAAACATGTACAACAGCACATACATGGAGCTCTACTGTTTTTGGCTCTTTATAATGATTTCCAAGATAATATCCAAACGCATAGAAATGGCACAACTTTGACACTATTAATTGTTAAATGGAAAATATTAAAAAAGATTAAAAACTGCTGCTTAGTTATACTGATTGAGAAAAAGACTAGTATTTATTTTCTTCCAGCAGGTAGTTCTTTTTAGCGTCTAAATTATAATTTTATCTCTCTATTTCTTATAAATTACAAATTATATTTTTATCGTTTATATTTTCATAACTAATTAATTCTACTACTAATTTTAACGGAAAAAATTTATAAAAAAATAATGATCATACGGTAAAAGGTTTAAAATATTTATAAAATATCATTTTGCAAGTTTACTTATAGTTTATTATCATACCTTAAAACAATAATATTCTTTATTAAATTTTTTTAGTGGTCTAATTTTCGTGGTGGATAATATAATTGTCTTACAAACAAGAAATAAACTTGCAAAATGATATTTTAAGAAGATAATAAATTTTTTATTATATAATTATTATTTTCTAATAAAATTTTTCATTAAAATCAGTAGTAGAGATTAATTAGTTATGAAAATATAAATAATATAAAATATATTTATAATTTATATAAAATATATTTATAATTTATATAAAATAGAGTAATGAAATTGTAGTTTGAACTACAAAAGAAAAAAATGTAATTAATTTTTTTTTTTTAATATATAGTTTAAACTTGCAAGTCACAGAAACTGATCAATGAGTGTGACACATTATTCCATAGAATGTGCTAACTCATCAATTCTTTTCTCCAGAAAAAAGATTTCACCAATTCTTTTTCATCGTTACCTACTTACCTTCTCTGGTTGACCTTATGAGAGTTGTCACGAATCAGATTTGGGAAGCAAAAGACAGATGTAAAGTAGTTGCAGAACCGTGTTCAAGGAAGATATTATTAGTTTAAACTCCACACATCAAATGGCCTTATGGCTATGTCGTCCACTTCTAATTTATCTGTTCATTGATATACCTCAATGGTATTGCATCTTTTATTTATTTTCTCATCCAATTTTTTCATCTAAAAAAAGGCTAAATCTTATCACAAGGGTAAAAGGTTTCCTCGACTCTTGAACTTTTAATTTTTTCTCTTAAACTTAAGATATTAGGGTTTTTTTTATTTTTGTTTTTTATGAGTAAAATCTTTGAATTACAATAACACATTAATTTATGTCACTCTGTCAAATTATTAGAGTAAATGTTATCTCTAGTCTTAATATATTTTTGTTGGTTGGATTTGATCCCTAATTTTAAATTTTAATTTTTTTGTCCATAACATATTTTTATTGGTTGGATTCAGTCCCTAACTATTAATTTTCTTTTTTTATCACTAACTATTCATTTTAATTTTTTCGTCCCTAATATATTTTTGTTTGTTGGATTTAGTCCCCAACTATTATCTTAACTTTTTTTTTTTTATTTTTATCTTTAACTAATTTTCTTGTAATCTTCTTTGTCCTCTTAGACGATTTCCGATTATTTTGATTGGTTCCGAAGATTTGGACTCTAGAAAATTTAAAGTTTAAGGGGTAAAATTAAAAATTTAATGAAATGAGTTTTGTTTAAAAAATCATTTTTCAGACAACAAAATCGCATTGACACAATGCAATCTTTTTCATTGTTCTCAAAGAGTTCGGATTGTTACAGTGCTCGAAAGTGCCTCTAACTTTTCATTAGGAGTAATGAATACCACTTCATCGTCACTCTCCATTTCTAAATCGTGTTACAAGGCAGAAGTTTGAAGTCTTTTCTTGTTCTCTAATTGTAGCAAAGATGGTGAATAAATGGAAATCGTCTAAGAGGGAAAAAAAAAAAAAAAGATTACAGGTAAATTAGTTGAGGATAAAAAAAGTTAAAGCTAATAGTTGGGGACTAAATCTAATAAACAAAAATATGTGGGGACAAAAAAACTTAAAATTAATAGTTAAGGACAAAAAAGTTAAAATTAATAGTTAGAGACTAAATCTACAATAAAAATATGTTGGGGGATAAAAAAATTAAAATGAAAAGTTAGGGACTAAATCCAACCAATAAAAACATGTTAAGGATAAAACAGTTAAAATTAATAGTTAGGAACCAAATCCAATTAACAATGACAAACTAATGATGACATTTACTCAAATTATTATGTTCATCATTTTACCTAATCATTAGTAACCACTATACTTCCCAAAATTTTAATTTCCTTCAAACATTTAACCGTTGATTCCTTGAGTTAGAAGTAAAATAACACATTATCTATACTTTCAATTGATTTTCACGTAAACCCTTAAAGGTTAACGAGTATCTGACTATCACATTATATGTAATAAATTTTTAAATTTGTAAATTAAATCAAATAAGAAAAATAACGACAAAGTAATTTGATTAATCAATATTTGAAATGGTTGCAAAATTTCAAAAGAAAATTTTAATTTGTAGCAGAATTTCAATTATTCTCTTCAATAAAATATTAATTTGAGGGTATGAAAGCTTGATTTTGTGAATTTTGAACTTTTTTAAAAATTTTTTTAAGCTGCACATGCTTAGAACTTGTTTCTATGCATGCTTAATTAATATTCAATTTTGAGACCTATGAGAGGTAAATTGAATAAGAACTGGGTAACAAGAAATACTTGGTAAAATTAGTAAAAAATATTGGAATAATGAAAACTCTAAATTCCAAAAATCTTAATGTTTCTTTTGTTTTGAATCTACATAAATATAGTAGATTTTCTATTAAAGATAGGAACTTTACACCCAAAAATTGAGTATGGTTTTAAATAAGGAAACTTTGCCGTTAATCATTGAAGACAAAAAGGTTTAATAAGAAAGATTACAACTTTGCATTACTAAATTGCTACTTGGAACATCAGTCTTGTTTAAGTTTTTTCCATTGATTTTCATATCATTTTTGTTAGTTTTAATTAAATCTTTACTAAAATTTGATAAGCTTGAACTAGCCAGGTTAAATAGTACTTCTTCATTTTTTTTACTTGTATTATTTAGAAATAATACTACTATAAAATTATCACTTAATAGGCAACTGGACCTATCGGTGTAATACTATAGAACCTCTCGGGTTGTCGAACTCAGAAAATAGAAAAGCTAGAATAATAACCGTGTTTCTAAGGTCTAATCAAATCAAAAGTTGAAGATGATTTTAAACTAAAAGGAACAGTAAAATACTTTTAAAACAATCTAAATGTAGTTTGAAATCAAGTTTGAGAAGAATGTTTGAAAGACGGAATTTCCCTATGTTTTCTTCTACTCAAATCAAGAACTTGTAGAAAAGAATGTTAAAAGTGTTGGTTGTGCCTCTCGCAGGAACATCAAGAAATCCCTATCGCTGGGCGAGTGATCTGTTCGAAATGTCGTAAGAGAAGAAAGATCGTAACAAAAGATTCATGTTTAGTTCGAGAAGGGATTATGGAAGCTTTGAAATAAATAGAAAGATAATCCACTTTCATTAAGTGATTTATTAATAATTGAAAACAGAGAATCTTGAGTATTATTCGAAACTCAGAAGAACTCCGTGGAGGCGCCATTGAACAGCTGGAAAAAGCCCACGCTCGCTTACGGAAAGTTGAAATTAAACCATTGAAGGAAGATATGTACCACTTGAAACTTAGCTATATCTCGGTTGGGCAATCATTTAATCCATCACCGAAGTCTGAAAGTCATGAAGGTAGAGAAGACCTGAAAGTCTGTTAGGATTCGGTGAAATACAAAATTTTCCCTAATCCTTTTCTTTCTAATTTTTAAGAAGAGGGGTCGATCAAGATTTTTTTTAGTCATCATTTGAACTAAAGCGGGTAGTTATATGAGTGAAAGAAAGCGATTTACAAATTTGCATAGACAGGCTATAACAAAAGCCCCGTTTCTGATTCTTATATGAATAGGAATGCGAATAAAGAAAATTCTTTTTTGATTACCTTCCTCGCGTATGTATAAGACGGAATCCATTCGATTTTTAAAAAGGATTAGTAATCCTTAACTTTTCGAGGAAAAATCCTCTATATTCACTTAACTGTTAAAGAAGAATATTTTCTCTCCCTAACCGATAATGAATATCTTACAATTAAGAATGAATTAATGACCTAAAAGTGTAAATAGTATCTCTACTCAATTACCATATTTTATTGTTTAATTGGTTGCCCTAGATTAATTTTCAATTTTCAATTCTAACTAATCTTGCAAATCAAACGATTCTGTGAAAATTGAATGAACAATTAAACAATTAACAACAACCAATTGCAAAATAACATTCAATTCATGAAACTCCCAAATTGGGAAAAGTAGAATCCAAACTTAGGGTTCGTTAGCCACTAATCATTGTCAATGAACAAAAATTTATAATCAAATTCATGAAAAGACAAGAGAAAAGAAAGTTTAGAGAAATTATTGAAGGTTCCACGATTCCGAGTCATTGCCAAGCTCGTCTATCGATTAGCCTGAAAAACTTTGGAATTGCTTTATTGGAGATCTCCAATATCTTACCTAAAAATACTAATTTGATGTCTAGTTAATGAAACACTAACTAATTGGAGAAGATTTCGGAAGAATTTTAAAGAGCATTTTCTCCAAAATACCTTCTTTCTAAACCTAAACTGAAAATGACTATAAAAGGGGTGAAAAATTACATTAAAAGGCCCAAAAATGCATTAATTTAGTTGCAACTGGGGCCTACTGCGTGCGGTAGGTCCGCGGTAGGTCTCTGTCCATAATATTCCAAAAATCTTCAACACCTATCGTCTGCGGTAGGGGTAACCTACCATCAACGGTAGGTCTCTCTGGCCATTCTTCATTTTTTGCACTCTTGGCCTATTGTCTTCAGTAGGGTAACCTACTGTGGTCAGTAGGTTGCTATCCACTTGGTTGCCAACTAATCGTCTTCTCTATTTTTGCTCCGTTTTGACTGTTTTGCTCCTATTTCATCTTGCATTAATCAAATTCTCTTCGGACACATCTAAGTCAAAGAAGAAGGAAATAAGGGTAAGTTATACATTTTATATACTAAGAATGTCGAAAAACGACATAATTAACATATAAAATTAAAGACATTTAAGCACATATCAGATTCCCTCACACTTATTTGTTGCTTGCCTCAAGCAACACAAAACTAAAGCATGTAAAAAACGGAGAATCATGCAATACCCAGACTCAACAAAGAATGACACAATAAATGGAAAACCATAGTCTAAGAACTCTAACTTAACAAAACAAACAAAAACAACAAAATGTCACTTCCAACAGGGATATTATAAGTTAACCAAATAAAAAATTATCTAGTAACGAATCACAAGAATCAAACATCCCACCAAAATCTCACTTATAAACTTACGAATCAACAGAGTATGTGATTTACTTGTGTCGCCTTTCAAAGAAAATAAGGAATTTCAAGTGATTAACAAAGTGAGACACTTTAATTGCAAATGCCCATAACACTTAGCTTATCCAACACTTATCCGCTATAAGTTCTAACCTAAGTCATTCCCGGATAGACTTTCAAACTTGTAATGTTAGACTTAAGACATAAAGGCTACCAAACGAAAGGAAAGGAAAAAAAAAAAAAAAAAAAGGGAAATAGAAGTAGAGCTAATGCAATTAAAAGGAAAGCAAATCAAAGATTATCTAAAACCTTCTAGCCACTTTCGCTCACTTCCCGTTTAGCCCCAAAATACTTTACCCGTGTTTGTATTATGCACAACCCACCTAACATGTTCTATATCCTATCAATCATGTACACTCAAGGAAGTTTATATATAAGAGAGGGAAGCTAGACATAAAGACATAAAAGGTTTACAAAAACTCTCAACTAACCACTCTCTTTTCTTTTTACCTCTCTTTTTTTCAGAACTTTGTTTTTCTTCCTTTTTTTTTTTTTTTTTGCTTTCTTTTCATAATGATTGAGGATACACACATTTTTTCATAGAGAGAATTTTTTTCCATAGGATTTTCACAAAACTTTTCTTCCTCTCTTTTAATTTCCACATGAGAACTTGCTCACACAATAGCCACAATACCCTTTTGTTTCAAAAATTCCTCTTCTTCACTCAAATTCCCTCACACTTATCAATTATGCTTACACAAAAGCGACTGAAAAGATCAAGATCATTAGCTCAGCGAATTGAGGGTTTAGGGTTTAATTGACAAAGAAAGGAAGAGATCAAATCCCTTGGCATAAAAGCTCAAAAAGGGTGCTATGGATTGACTTTGAATAGGGTGGGCAAAAAAGGTACAAACGGTTCAATGAAGGCCTACCTAGACTAGATCTTTTCACTTCAAAGCAAGGATAGCACAAGTATAAGGACAAAAACTTAGAAAGCTATCACTAGGTTAATCTCCTAAGATTCCAAGGAGTTCTGGTACTAACCATCACTTGCAAGTGTAATTAAAATCATTGATTTCATAAGAGTAGTAAGCAAGTGTGGTTTTCAATCCTATCAAGTCATACACCTTTTAAAGTTCCCTAAAGATCTTGCAATTAACATCCCTATTGGTTTTGTGACAAAGGAAAATCTTTTTAGGTTTTTAAGGTTTAAAAGAACGTAAAAGTAAAATGGATGTAAAATAAGAAAATCCTTTTTGTATTTTTGAATAAGGAAAAGTAAAGGACTTATGAAAAAGAAAAATAAGTATGCAAAACTTACAAGAAAAACGACACTCTTTTTGGGTTTTCTATATCATGAAAAGTAAGAAGAATGTTTTTTGGAATTTCTTTTCAAGGATATAAATTTTTTTTTGGGTTTTTTGAAACTAACACAAAATGAAAGACTAACAAAAAGAAAACAACTAATGTACAAAAATGTGCGGCACTAAAGAAAAGCAACCAACAAAAGATAAAAACTGAAAAGAACAAGTAAAAACATGCATGGGAAGCTATCCAAAGATAAAAACATGCACGCAAATAAGGGAAGCAATCCCCACAAGTATGCAAAACAAAAGAAATAAAGAACAGAAAAAAAAATCCATATAGCAACAAAAAGGAAAGCGATCCCCCAAACAAGAAAATACAAAGATAAATATAAAGAATACAGGGAGAAAGGAAAAGATAACTCCCTCACTATGGACCCATGTCCTTGCCACGACCGTGATCCCTGATTTAGTAAGAAATAGATACAAAGCTAGGCATATATGACCTCCTAGCAATCGATCAACGCCCGTTGGTATGCCAGTTCATTTGCATATCGGCGGGAGGACTCGAATAACTCCACTTACTGAGCTCCATGTGCATCTTTTGTTAGGCAAAACTGCTCAAAGACATCCTTCATCTCCATCTGGAAGGCATTCATGGAGGGCTTGGAAGCAGCCGCAGGAGTGTCATCATCTAAGGGGTCATAGGATTCATTATTAGAGGGCTCCTCATCAGTTGGCTGGGAGGATGATTGATATAGATCGGAAGAGATAAGAACCAATGTGTGAAGCTTGGACCAACCACTACTGCTCAAAAAAAGAAACTCAAGATTCTTGAAGCAAATGAGGTTAATGTCATGGTTATTTTCATGGAGGAAGCTTTGAAGAACAATCTTGAAGGGTTTGAAGAGTAAGGAAAGGCTTCCAAGTTGTCTCAATTTGTTCAATTAGCAAGGATCAATCAAGGGAACAAATTGGAGGTGAAAATTTGACTAAGTGTTAAAAAAAAGTGACCTACTGTCAACGGTAGCCCTACCCCTACCATCGCTAATAAGCTTCTGGAAGATGGTTCCCTATCGCGTTCGGTAGGTCTTACCCTACCGTCGTTGGTAGGGTTCGGCTGGGTGAAGGCCGATGCGACCTTTGAAGCAGGAATTTATTATTCAACCTGTTTTTCTAGCTTTTAATCAAGGGTTTAATAGGTATTTTAACCATTAATAAAATTTTTAGCTAGGGTTAAGGCTTGGCCTATAAATACCCCATTATAACTCATTGTAAACAACTTTGATGAATTTATTGAAATTTGTCAGAGAAGATTCTCTTTGTCTCTGGGGTTCTTCACCCTTCTTAGTAGCTTGCTAAGGGTTAAAGTCCTTAGTTGTGAACAATTGATTTCCTTAGGTTGATGAATCTATGGAATTCAATTGATCATTCCAATTCATTTCTTTAATTGAGTCTTAGAGTTCTTGTTCTTTGATTCAATTGATCCTAGGTCTTCTAGTTTGTGTAGTTGGGGTTTTGAGGCCTTAGTTTCCTCAAGGTTCTTTCTATCAAATTGGAAATGAGTTTTACGTCTCATTGTTAGGTTTATGAGGCTTAGATCCTCATAGGTTTTCCATTAGAGGGTTGAAGCTACAAAATCCTCAATAGAGGTTCTTCATCAAAAGAGGTTATCTTGGGAAGGAGTTGATTCCAATCTTCAATCAACAGTGAATCTATATCAATGATTCCCCGAGGTCTGTCCGGAATATTTCCTTGATATTCTGAAACCCCAAGGCATGATAGTCTCTAGATCTGCTGATCCTCCAGCCTCGGGTGTATCTACTTTTTTTCTTTTTGTCCTAGGCATATCCGTAATTGTTGAAATTCTCGAAGGTTATAACATGCGGTTGCCTTGTAGATTCTTTCCTCTCGCCAGTAAAGTCATATTATAAGCTTGAAAAACACGAGAGAAAGTATTACAAGGTAACGAAACACACGTTTTTTAGTAGTTCTCAACTAGTATTATGCATCGCGTGAATCATCAAGGAAACCAAAGAGAAAGAAGATTAGTTCTGTATTTTATCTATCATGTAAAGATCAAGAATTTGAACCTCACTATACCCACCTCCTTCCGCGCTAAAGTATATCTAAAGAAATAAGCTAGGGCTTGGGAGAAAAGTTTCGGGAAGTCACCCACGGTGAAGGATTCTTCTCCTATCTCCCGGACAAGGATGAATCCTAAGGTGCCTAGATGTTGCCGCATAACTCCAATCTAGGTCTTCATCTATGATATTGATGGTGACTGACTCTCCCTCGTCCCTAATTCCTAGAATGGTCGCTAGATATGTCCTTTCAAAAATAATATGAACCCTCTTGACTGTGGAGATGATAGTTGGGAGATCTTTATCAATTTCGTTGAGCATATTGGCGTAAAACTCACGGATGAGGTCAGTGTAATAATCACCCAAAAGGTGAAGGATAGGCTCCCAACCCATATTACCAAAAAAAGTGGTCAAGTCTAGGTGCTCGGTCACGTGCTCATTAAAATTCTTCTCTATAACCATATTCAAGTGTTACCTTTCCCTAAACCACTGTTGGTTCACAGGGGACCATCGGTCGGGAAAAGAAGGGATACCAGGGGCGGTTGGAGTCTGTTTAGTCTTGGGCTCAGATAATTGACCCTAGCCCTTTTGGATGTGGCAGGCATTTAGAGGAGGAGGCAGTTGACTTTCTAGGAGGCATAGTGAAAGGGAGAAAAAGGAAGGTAAGACTAAAAAGGAACCACAACAACTCACAATAGCAACAACCAAAAACCAAAAGGGAACATAGAGACGACCACAACCGAAAATTCAAACAAAAGACAAAAATCTCACAAGACGGAAAGACAAAGGACAAAAAAATAGAAGTAAATATAGGGCAAAAAGAGTGATAAAAATGGTACCAAGAATCACTCAAAATGCCCAAAACAAGGGAAGCACAATAGCCTAAATATGAACACAAAATAACAAGACGAGACGGACAATAAAAAATAACAAAAGAAAATTAATAAAATGTAGCCCTTGTGTAAGAAAATGTGACACAAAGAACAACAGACAACATAACACCCAATGCTTAACAGTTTACAACAATAAAAATAGGTGACATGTAACAACAGAAAAATCACCAACGGAACATTAACAATAGTAGCAAAACAAATAAGTGCAATTAAATCAATACAAAGCCAAAAAAAAAAAAGAAGAAAGCAAAGAGCTTATCCTTGGTTCGTTTGAGAAAGGAACCATCACTGCTATGTCAAAGAAGCCTGTGTCACTGCCTTGAAGTATATGTCACTGGAGAGATTGAGAGAGAGAGAGAGAGAGAGAGAGAGAGAGAGAGAGAGAGAGAGAGAGAGAGAGAGAGATTAAAAGAAAGAAAGGGGAAAGAGAAGAGAGGTAGTGGTAAAATAGAAATGGCGCCGGAGATGAAGGAGGTGGCACCAGAGGTTGGCAGATTTGGACGAGAACCAGGGGAAGGGTAAGAGCTTGAGAGGGAGTGAAGGGAATTAGGTATTTAGAAAGAGGAAATGGGAAAATTTTTGGGCAAAAATTGTTTGAAGAAACCCAACTTTACACCCAATTGCAGCTGACCCGACTCTAATACCAGACAACCCGAACTGAACTGTATCTAGTGGAGGAACCTACTACACGCGGTAGATTACCCTCTACCATAGGTTACCCCCTATCATCGCCAGTAGGTTTCTGGTTTGCTAGAAAATTTTAACCCTCCCCTATCGTCAGTGGTAAGGTAGCCTACCATTGACGATAGGCTCTTGTCTATTCCTTCGAAAATTCCTTATTTCATGTAATTTCGGCCCCGTTTCGTGCCCGATTGATGTTTGTTAACCGTCCTACATTATTTTAACATGAATTCAAGGTCCCAAAAACACCTTAACAAAAACTAAAACAATAAAAAAGATCAAACATGATAGGGAAAGACTAAAGTACAATGATACAAATACATGATACAACAATCAAAAGAAAGCAATTCTCAGTTATCCTGGAGAGTTAAGGAAACTGCTTGAAGGTTTTCTATATTCTCACCAAAGTAGGGCTTCCATCGATACTGTTTACCTTGAAAGTACCCTTTTCAAGGTGTGTTACCTCCATTACAAACAGTTAAAAACCTTACTAATGGTAAACGATTCTAACAATCGAGACTTAAGCTTCCTGGGAAAGACACAAAGACGGGAGTTGTAGAGGAGGATGGAGTTTTCTTCCTTGATATCTTTCCTCACCACATGCTTGTTGTGGCAGTTCTTTGTCTTTTCTTTATAGATGCTCGAATTCTCGTAAGCTTGTAGACGCTATTCATTGAGCTCATTCAATTGTAGCAATCGTTGTTTAACCGCACGAAGAGAATCAAAGTTAACATCCTTTTGAATTGCCGAATGTGCCTTATGCTAAGCATCGATAGGTAGATGACAAGATGTCCCATACAATAGTTGAAATGGTGTGGAACCTATAGGGGTCTCATAGGCCGTTCTATATGCCCACAGAGCATCATCAAGTTTTATACTCTAATCCTTTCGGGTGTGATCTACCACTTTTTCTAAAATCCTTTTTATTTCTCTATTTACTATGTCCATGTGGCCACTAGTTTGAGGATGGTGGGAATTTAAGAACTTTTTCAAGTTATTGGTTATAAAAATGAGTGCTCTTACTTATTAGAGCCCTAGGGATGCCAAAATGAGAGAATAACTTTTTCAAAAACTTAATTACGACTTTTGCATCATTTTTAGGTAAGGCTTGAGCCTCCAGCCACCTAAACACATACTGAACAACCACCAAGATATATTGATTACTATAGGATTTAGGAAAAGGGCCCATAAAATATATACCCTAACATTCAAATACCTCACATGCTTGGAAAATAGTTAAGACATTTCATTGCATATAGAGATGTTACCTGTGCATTGGCAGTTGTCACAACCTAATACATATTTCTTTACATCCTTGAAAAGAGTTGGCTAGTAGAAGCCCGACTCAAGTACCTTTTAGGCGGTCCTATTTACTTGGAATGCCTGCGTGCCAGACCCTTATGCCAGTGGTTGAAAATGTCCTCTATTTTAGGGTAAACCACACGTCTTCAGGTGATTTAGACGGCATGTTGGTAGAAGCGGCACGGGTCTTCCTAAAAGTAGTACTTAAGCTCTGCAAAAAACTTCTTTTTCTATTCAGAGTTACCTTTAGGCATAATATTGGAAACAAGATAGTTAGCAATGTCGGCAAACCAAGGTGAGTTATCAAATAATAGTGTGACAGAAATGAAGTTGCTCATCCGGAAAAGTATCATTGATGCTTTCTTCCTCCAATGGTTCTAAGCCCGAATTCTCTAATCGTGAAAGATGAGCGGCTGCCAGATTCTCTGCTCCCTTTTTGTTCTTTATTTCCAAATCAAACTCCTGCAATAAAAGTACCCACCTAATCAGTCTAGGTATAGTATCATTCTTAGATAATAAGTACTTAAGAGCAGAATGGTCAGTGTAAACTATGACTTTAGATAATATCAGATAATGATAGAATTCATCAAATGCCAATACTATTGCAAGCAACTCCTCAATAGTTGTGTAGTTTGCTTGAGCACTTGTAAGCGTCTTGCTTACGTAATATATAGATTGAAAGTACATACCCTTTCTCTAGCCTAAGACAGAACCTATTGCAAACTCACTAGTATCACACATTAGTTCAAAAGGGAGTGACCAATCTGGAGCAACTAAGATAGGAGAATTCATTAGCTTTTCTTTGAGCAATGTAAAAGCATGCAGACAAGCATCATCAATATTAAAAGGAACATCTTTCTCAAGCAATAAAGTAAGGGGTTTTGTAATTTTAGAAAAGTCATTTATAAAGTGCCTATAAAACCCAACATGCCCTAGAAAACTCCTCATCGCCTTTATAGAACAAGGGGGAGGTAACTTTTCAATTGTCTCTATCTTAGCCCTATCTACCTCAATGCCATATTTAGAAATTTTGTACCCTAACACTATTCCTTCTTCGACCCATAAAATGACATTTTTTCGGTTCAAAACTAAGTGAGTTTCCTTACATCTTTTCAAAATTTTTCCAGATTAGACAAACACACATCAAAAGATCCCCAAACACTGAAAAATCATCCATAAAAACCTCCATAATTTCCCCCACCAAAACCTCAAATATTACAATATATAACACTAAAAAGTAGCACGAGCATTGCATAAACTAAAAGGCATACGCTTGTAAGCAAATGTAACTTATGGGCAGGTGAAGGTGGTTTTCTCTTGGTCCTTGAGGAAGATAGAAAGCAATAGTCGGAATGGCCTGTTAACTGCTTCAGCATCTGATCAATGAACGGCAAAGGGAAGTGGTATTCACGGGTGGCTTCATTTAATCTTTTGTAATCAATGCACACCCTCCATCCGGTGATCACTCTTGTTGGAACTAGCTCATTCTTTTCCTTCATTTTGTACAACTTGTACTGGACTCATCTAGATACTCTTTGAGATTGGATATATAATTCTGGAATCCAGGAGTTTGATTACCTCCTTCTTCACTACCTCTTGCATGTTAGGATTCAACCTCCTCTAGGGCTGAATCATTGGCTTAAAACCTTCTTCAAGGAGAATCTTATGAGTACAAAATGATGTAATTCTACCTTAAATATCAGCTATCTTCCAAGCGATAGCTTTCTTGTGCTTCTGTAAAGTCCTCATTAAGGCCCTTTTTTTGGCCTACTCAGCTTTGATGATATAATAATTGGGAGTATTGAATTCTCCCCTAGAAAGGCTTACTTTAAATGATATTGCAACATCTTCAATTGAAACTCTGGAGGTTCTTCAATAGAAAACTTGAGCGATGGTCGAGGGGTAACTTGAATCTCCTCCCTCTTGGTGTCTTTTTCTTCAAACTCCGCCTTATCTACCTTAGACACTACCTCATGTATCTCCTTAGAATCAATTCCTCCTTGGACCTCTTGTTGAGGTGCGATGAGAACAGTATCTTAACTCACGAATTCTTGAATATGATCAGATAAATAGGGATCAAGAACATCAATTGTAAAACAAGTAGCATCGTTATCTAAAGAATGACGCATAGCATTAGGAAGTTCAAGAACCACACTCTCATCCCTTAATATCAAAGTGAGTTTCCCATCCTCTACATCAATTAAAGCTTTAATAGTGACAAGGAAAGGATGATCAAAAGTAAGGGGAACCTCAACATCCTCACTATCTCCATGGCTGCAAAATCTACAGGAAATATAAGGCTCTCAACCAGGACAATGAAATCCTCAATTATACCTCTATGACATTTCATTAACCTATCAACTAACTGAATACTCATTGTTGTTTCAAAACAAAACTACTCTAAAATAACACTAGAAGATAAGTAAACCTATCGATGTAGCACTAGAGAACCTCTCGGATTATCGAACTCAGGGAACAAAAAGGCTAAAATACTAATCGTCTCTCTAAGGTCTAATAAAAAGATAAGACCTTTAATGAATGGAATAAAAACCTAAGCAATAAACAAAGATAAAAATAAAGTATAGAGATAAAGACTTGGTTTAAGAGATGAAAATATCAGAAGAAAGTTTGAATGGTGGAATCCCCCTACACTTTGTCAATTGCTTTTCAATTGCAAAAAGAATAAAATTGATGTTTGAAAGAATAAGGTTGGGTCATCAAAATTAACTTGGATGATCTCTATCTCTAGGCAAAAATCACTCTATTCACTAATCTTTAGAGAAGAACCTCTTCTCTTTCTAACTGATTATAAATGCTTTAAGAATTAGTGATTAAAAGACCTAAAACTGCAATTAATATGTCTATTAAATTGCCAACTCTTATTGTTCAATTAGTTTCCCTAAATTGATTTTTTGTTTTTTTTATTCCAACCAATTTTTCAAATTAGATGATCTCGCAAAAGTAACACAAATAATGATAAATAAAACAAACAACAATTTTATAAACACCCAATTAAATATCCATATCATCCAAAATATAGGGCTCAATCCTCATCTAAACAAAAAATCTTCACTAAACTTAATGTAATAGTAAAATTCATAAAGAGACAAGAGAAATAAAGGCTTATGTCTAAGAAAGTGGATTCCACGGTTCTGAGTTGCCGTCGAGCTCGTCTCTCGATCCGCCGGATGAGCTTCCAGTTGCTCCTGGGATGATCTTCAAGCTCCCTTCTAAACACTCAGTTTTCTGCCTAATTAATGAATTCTAACTAACTGAAGCGGAATTGGGAAGAGTTTTTGTGTGTATTTCGCCCTCGGCTCTCTCTAAACGTAAAATGAGAATCCCCCAAAAAAGGGGGTAAAAAATTACATTTAAAGGAGCCAAAAAGCATTAACTATTTGTTGTAAATAGGATCTACCTTGCACGGTAGGTCTTTGTCTTTATTCTTCCAAACGTTGCATTACCTACCGTTTATGGTAGGGGTAGCCTATCATTGACGGTAGGCTTCTGGTTGCCTCTCCTTTTTGTGCCTTTCACTTATCGTTCACGGTAGGGTTCCTACCGTCGACGGTAGGCTTCTAGTTGCCTCTCACTTTTGTGCCCTTCACCTATTGTTCGTGGTAGGGGTACCTATTATCGATAGTAGGGTGCTGTCTCCAACGTTGCTACTTTCCTTCTCCTTTTTTACTCCATTTTCAACTGTTTTGCTCTTGTTTCATCTTGTATTCATTAAACTCTTCTTCGAAAAGCACCTAAGTCAAAAGTAGAAGGAAATGAGGTAAGTTATGTCTTATATACCACATAATTAACATATAAAATTAAGAACACTTAAGGATATATCAAATTTTCCCACATTTATCTATTGCTTACCCTTAATAAACATCGAACTAAAGCATCTCACAAATAAAGAATTATGTAACAACTTGACTTAATGAAGAATGACGCAACAAATGGGAAAATGAAATGACTAAAGCTCTAACAAAACAACTAAAAACAAAAACAAACAAAATGTCACTTCCGACAGGGTTATTATCATTTAGACAATTAAGAAACCATCTTTGATGTAGATCCACGTTTGATTGTATTTTGGATTTCTACTCCTTCCCATGGATCACCTCCTTTTCTTGAAGAACCTCTACTGAGGATTTTTAAACTCAACAGTCCAATAAGAAACTTATGAGGATCTAAGCCTTATAAACCTAATGTTGAGAGGCTAAAGTTCTTTCCTAAATTGATAATTAGAACCTTGAGGAAACAAAGTCCTTAAAACTCCAATTACACAATTAGAAGACCCAAGATCAATTGATTCAAAAAAGGAAACTCTATGTATCAACTAATGAAAGAAATTTAAATGATAAATTGGTTCCCTAGATTCTACAATCTAAGGCAACAATTGTTCACAATAATAAGGGCATTAACCCTTAGCAAGCTAGTCTAAGAAGGTAAAGAAACCTAGAAGCAATTGGAGAATCTCTCTCAAATTTTAGCTAATTCATCAATGTTGGTTTACAATGAGTTATAATGAGATATTTATAGACTCAAGTCTAACCCTAACTAAGCTATTTCTTAATGAAATAAAATACCCATTAAACCCTTGATTAAAACCTGAAAAGACAAGCAAAATAACAAAACTCCCACAATTAGATCGCATTAATTATTCCTTCAGCCGAACCCTACTGGCGATGGTAGGGAGAACCTACCGTCGACGGCAGATGTGTGAATTCCAAAGACTCTGCTGGCAGAAACCTAGCGACGATGGTAGGGGCACAGCTACCAGTGGCGATAGGGTGCACTTCTCCAACACCTGGCCAATTTTCTCCCTCAAGTTGTTTCCTTGAAGGATCCTTGCTTATTGAACATGTTAAAAACAACTAAGAAACTTTTCTTTGATCTCTAAACTCTCAAAACTTGTTCTTCAAAGCTTCCTCCATGTAAGCTAACATGTCATTATCCTCATTTCTATTGGAAGCCTTGAGTTTTTTCATCTGAGCTCTAGTCATTGGTTTAAGCTTCAACTCCATGGATGCTTGACTCTTCCGATTTTCTATCAAAGAATGAATCATAAGAATCAAACATCCCACCGATATTTTACTTACAAATTTATGAATCAATGACGTGTGTGTGTGTGTGATTTGCTTGAGTCACCTTTCAAAGAAAACAAAGAATTTCAAGTGATCCACTCTAATTGCTAATGACCGTTACAACTTATCCTATCTAACACTTATCTGCTCTAAATTCTATCAAAAGTCGTTCTCGGATTAGGTAGGACTTTCAAGCTTGTTAGGTTCGGGACATAAATGTTATCAAACAAAGGGAAAGGAAAAACAAAGGAAATAGAAGTAGAGCTAATGCAACCGAAAGGGAAACAAATCAAAGATTATAAAAAACCTTCTAGCCTTTTCACTCACTTACATTTAACCTTGAACACATTACCTTGTTTGTATTACCTACTAGCTACCTAACATATTCTAAAACCCATCAATCATGTACAGTCAAGGAAGTTTGTACATATGGAAAGGAAGCCCATGACTTAAAGAGACAAAAGGTTTACAAACTCTCAAGTAACCACTCTGTTTTCTCTCTTTTCTGTTTCTTCTCTTCTTTTTCACAGTTTTGTTTTTCTTCCTCATTTTTTTCTTTTCTTATATACACATTTTTTTCTTCTCATAGAGAGCATTTTTTCATAGGATTTTCACAAGAATTTTTCTTCCTCTCTTTTCATTTCCAAATGAGACCTTTCTCACAAAAATACCCCAAATGCCCCTTTTATTCAATATTTCTCTTCTTAACACTTATCAATTGTACTCTCTTAAAAAGGCTAAAAAGTTAAAAATCATTAGCTCAAGCGAATTGAAGGTTTTATATAATGTGAGTTTAAATGGAAACGAATGGAAGGGACCCAATCCCTTGGCATGAAAGCTTAAAAAGGATACTAAGGATTGACGTAGGAAAGGTAGGCAAGAAAGGCACAAATAGTTTAATGAAGGCTTAAGACCATCATTTGTGGGACCAACCTAGACTAGACCTTTTCACTTCAAGGAAAGGAGAAGACACGTGTAAAGGAAAAAATTTAAAAAGCAATCACTATGATAATCCCCTAAGATTCCAATGATTTCATAAGAATAGTAAGCAAGTGTGGTGTTTAGTTCTATCAAGCAATACGCCTTTTCAAGCTTCCTAAAGGTTTTGCAATAAAAATCCCCATTGGTTTTGTGAAATCTTTTTAGGATTTTAGGGTTTAAAAACATGTAAACACTAAAAGGGGATATAAAAAAAGAAATCTTTTTGTATTTTTGAATAAGGGAAAGTGAAGGATTTATGAACAAGAAACATGTTTTTGAAATTTTCCAAAGTTCACTAACAACTAAATAGAAAAAAGACACTAAGAATGAAATATGGAAGAATTTACAAGAAACTGAGACTTTTTTTGGGATTTTCTATGTAAAGAAAAGTATGATGAAATTTGGGAATTTTCAGGGATATCCATTTTTAAAAATTTTTTTTTTATTCTTCTAAGACTAGAATAGAAATAAAAGGACTAATAAACAGAGAGTAACTAGTATACACAAATGCTCCACCCTTTAAACCACATTGTCCTTAATGTAGGGGCCACGATCAAAGACAAACATCTAACATGAGATAAAGCCCAAAAACAAGTAAAAACATGCATGGGAAGCCATCCCAAAGATACAAAACATATAAGCAAAAAGGGAAAGCAATCCCCAATAAAACCAAATAAAACAAATATAGAATGGAAAACAGGAGCATATAGAGAAACAAAAAGGGAAGCAATCCCTTAAAACAATAAAAGACAAAGAAAAATATAGAAAATAAAAGGGAGGGGGAAAAGAAAACTCCCTCACTGTGGACCCATGTCCTTGCCATCACCATCACTGGAACCCTGATTTGGTAAGAATCAGGCCATCATAACCTTCTTGTGATCGATAGATGCCCTTTGGTGCATCAACTCATTTGCGTATCAGCGGGAGGACTCAACTATCTCTGCTAACTGAGTGCCATGAGCATCTTGTGTCAAGTGGAACTAATTAAAAGTGTTCTACATCTTCGTCTAGAAGGCGTCCATGGAGGCTGCAACAAGAGCATCCTTGTTAGAGGGGTCATATGACTCGTCGTCATTGGAGAAGTCATCATCCATCGGCTACTGTGAGAAGGATACCCCAAGTCTCGTCCGGAACATTTTCTTGATACTCCGAAAGTTGAAGGAATTCCGATCCCTCTGTCAATCCTCTAGATTTAGGGGTACCCACTAATTTTTCTTCTCGTCCCAAGCGTACCTGTAGTTATTAAATGTATCAAAAGTGATAATCAGCAAGCGCTCGATAGAGCCTCTCCACTCACCTATAAAATCTACACTAGAAGCTTGAAAAACACGGGTCAGCAGCACAGGATAACAAAACACATGTTTTTTAGTCGTATCACAACCAGTAATAAGCATTGTATGCAAAAAGACACCAAATAGAAAGTGTTAGTATATGCCCTAAGACTAATTGAGTCACATTTATGATTTATGAAGCATGTATTTTTTGAATTGTATTTTATACTCTTGGTCATCAAGTATGTGACTTGATAGTAAAACCCTTATAGCTAATAAAATACTATTCTTATTTGTCCCTAATTTATTACATCTTGTAAACTACTGTGAAGTTGATTGATGGTCAAGTTTTACTGATCATGAATATGAGATATAAAATCAATTCATAAATACATATTGAGAATATTGTATTGGACATGACCCAAAGTGAAGAAGAAATATTGCATGGGTTTAAGTTATAAATATTTCTTCTCAGTTTTATATTTGGTGTCCTTCGACCTAATGTTTCTAATGTTTCTTGCATGGGGAGAAAATATATTTTGACATAGTCAAACATCACTTTTAATTAGGTGATCATTATGACTATTGGTTGGCTTATTTTCTTGTCATGGCTTGAATATTGGAGATAGTGAAAGGGATTTGTCCCTCTCTTTTTAGAGAGAGATATCCATGGGCCCCTTGATAAGGAAGACTGGAAAATATGCATGGCCATGTTCAAATAAGTATTAATAAGGTGTTATTAATTTTATTTGTTGGAACAGTCTGCCTGGTGATCAAGTAAATGGTTAATTAAGTTTTATAAGGATGACTTGGTCCATGCCTTATACTTAATTAGGATATCGTATGACAAAAGGACTAAATATTAAATCTGATGCTAGGTTATTATTACATTTACTTAACTTGGGTAAGCATAATGTCTTGCTAGAGGCCGCTTATGTTTTGTGAATAAATGTCTAGGATATTTTTCATTCACTACCAACGTTAAGTGAACCTACAGGGTCACACGCATAGACGATCTTGTGAGCATAATGTCCAAGTTCAATGAATCTAGATTGTGTCCAGATTCGTTGAACGTATACAAAAGGGGAATCAGATTCCATATTGTATTTTCTAGTAAGTTAATAAGTAATTAATTTTATTTAATCGAATAAATGAAATTAATTACTTAATATTACTCATCCAACCATTGGATGATTATAGGAATAGACGGACGAGATTAAACTGTCATTAGATGACAGTTAGACTTTTGATATTGACAGCTATAAAAGGTTATGTTAACCTTTTCTTAGTGGCTGTCCTTTATCTGATTAAAGAAAAACAAAACCATAAACCCTAGAACGAAAATATAGTATCTAGCCTCCTCTATCCGAAATACGACCGATTATCAGATAGTCAGGATCAGTTCTGAACAGTTTTCAGAACACAGAAGGGGCTAGCATCCCGATCACTTGCAGAGGAGTTTGTCGCGTGGATACCAGTAGAGGGAGAAGCGTACAAAGCAGCGCCTCCACAACGAACAATCAAAACATTGAGGTAATTTCTATCTAATCGGTTTTTCTAGTATGTGCAGATCCTGTTGATGGATTTTCGTAGTTTTATTTTATTTTGTTTTTGCTTATGGATTCCAACAGAAAGGAGAACGGTTCTACATTTTATCTATCATGTAAAGATCAAGACTCCAAACCATACTATGCGACTCTCTTCTGTACTAAAGTGTATCCAAGGGAATAAGATAGGGTTCGGGGAAAAGGGTCGGGAAAGTCACCCCTGTGAAGGATGGTTCTCCAGTCTCCCTGGCATGGATGGATCTGAAGGAAATTAAATGTCATCTTATAGCTCCAGTACGGGTCCTCTTAGATGTTCTTTTTGTGGGAATCTACTATGATCGTATTCTCCTAGTCTCTAAGGCCTAGAATGGTTGCTAGATGCGTCCTATCTGAAATAACACAAACCCCCTTCACCGTGGAAACGATAGTTTGGAGGTGTTTGTCTGTTTTATGGAGTATATTGGTGTAAAACTCACGGAGGTTAGGGTAATAATCACCCGAAAGGTGTAGAACAGGCTCCTAACCTATCTTTCTGAAAACAACAGTCAAATCTAGGTGCTAGGTCATGTTCTCATCAAAAGACTTTTCTACTATCATAGTTAAGAATTGCCTATCCCTAATCCACTGTTGATAATCTATCAGTGAGGAGAAGGATAGCAGGGATGGTCGGTGTTTGTGGAGGTTTGGGCTCAGGATCATTAACCAAAGCCCTTTTTATGTGACAAGGCATTAAGAAGATGTTGCTGTGGGCTTTTTGGGAAGCATAGTAAAATAGAGACAAGGGAGGGATGAGTAAAAGATACGTACAACAACACTCACAATGGCAACAACCAATAACCAAAAAGAAACACAAAAGCAACTATTAAAGCAAACAAAAGAAGAAAGGATGGGATAAGAGAGAGACAAAAACAGTACCAAGAATAACTCAAAGTTCCCAAAACAAGGAAGCACAATAAACCACAAGAAGAATAAAGCACAAACTATGAAAATGAATAAGACAAAACAACAAACAGAATTGACTAAATGTGGCCCGTGTGTGATAAAGTGTGACAAAAAGAACAACAAACCATAGTAATACCTACACTGAACAGGTCAACAATAGGAAAATAAGCTGACACGAAACAACATAATACCACAAACAGAACTCCAAAAATAGTAGCAAAATAAAATACTCCAATGAAACCAATATTAAGAAAAAGGGAGTGAGAGCTTATGAACCGCCGCCACTACGTCAAAAAAGAACGTATTGGCTCGAGTTGCGTGTTGTGAAAAGTCATCAGAAGCTTGCCAGAAGTTTGTCGGAAGCCAATAAATATTAATCTGAATTTAGCTTAGTAGAACAAACGAAAATAAAAGGGGAAAATAAAAGAAATTTGAAAATTTAACAAGTATAGAAAAATAAAAAAAATGGAAAGGAAGAGGTAAAAAAGTGAGTGTAGTTGTGACGGCAACGATTGTGGTGGTTGGTGGCAGAAGAAGGGAAAGAAAAGGAGAGGAATGGAAGGAAAAAGAAGAAGAAAAGGAGAGTGGTAATAGAGAAAACGGAGAGGGAGAAGAGAGGTGGCGTGGGTAGTGGGTGTTGGAAAACTGAGGGGAAAGAGAGATTGGAGTGGGGGTTGCAGCTGTTCAGAGAAGCAAAGAGAAGGAGAGAAACCCGAGGAAGAAAAGAAGGTCTATGAAATAGTGTTCGCGGAATGAACACCAAAGATGGAGAAGGAAATGAGGGAGAAAGAGAAGATCAGAGATGGGGGAATATGAACGGGAGGGAAGAAGAAGGGAATTAGGGATTTTGGGAGGATATGGAAAAATGGGGAAAAGAAAATATAATCCAATTACCCAATCCAAATGTCCGAAAACCTGACTCGAACCTGGTGAAAGAACTCGACTCGATACTATGGAGGGACCCTACCGTGCTCGGTAGGTCAAGGCCTATCGTCTGTGATAGGCTTCTGTTTCTTCTGGCTAAAGCCTTTGCCCCACCGTTGGTGGTAGGGTGAGGTAGGTTCCTGCCCAAACTTCGAATTTCTTTTATTTTATGCCATCTCAACCCCGTTTCGTGCCCGTTGAACTCGTGGACACTTGTCAACTATCCATCCTTTTAACTTGAAGTTAAGCTGCCAAGAACACATCCACCCCAACAAAGACAATAAAAAGATCAAACATGATATTGAAAACATAAAAGTACAGTTATACAAATACATGATACAATAGCTAAAAGAAAGCAAATCTCACTCATCAAAGAGAGATAAGGAAACCACTTTAAGGTTTTTTACGTTCTCACAAAAATAGGGCTTCAAACGATGCACATTTATCTTGAAAGTACCCTTTTCAGGGTGAGTTACCTATATTGCATCGTCAGGAAGAACCTTACTAACGGTAAATGGTCCCGACCACTGAGACTTAAACTTCTTGCGAAAGAGAAGAAGACGGAGTTTAGAGGAGGACGAAGTCGCGTTCCTTGAATTGTTTTGAGTTCTCTTACACTTGGAGACACCATTCATCGAGCTCATTTAGTTGTAGCAACCGTTGTTTACCTACACGAAGATAATCAAAGTTAACAAGTTGTATCGCCCAATGTGCCTTATGATTAAATTCTACAGGTAGATGACAAGATTTCCCATGCAAAAGTCTAAATAGTGTGGAATCAAACAGAAAAACTATCGACGAGGACCTACACAGCATGTAACCGCTTTGATATCTGGTTTTGTCCAATGGATCGTTGCCGAATCCTCCATGGAGGCGATTTTCCATCCCTTCTTCCTCATATCCTTGCTTATTTATTCGGGCACACACTTGTTCAAAAAGGGGCAAACTAAGTGAAGTTCGTACTCTTGATCTCTATATGCTTGACAAACTCCACAATTGATCCCCATTTTCCCTCGCTTCCTTGATGATACACACCATGCACAATAGTAGGTGTGACATTACCGAAAAATGTTTATATTGTTATCCTATGATTTTATCTCGAATTTTTGCTTATTTTAATGTTAACTTTGCAGGAGTAAAGATCATCAACAGGATGGTGGCAGTTCATCAAATTCACAACCTTCAATAACTACAGCTATTCTTGGGATGAGAAGAACAAAGTGTGGATACTTCCGTCAGAAGAAGATCGGCTGCAGGAGTGCAACTATGCTGGTTTTCGATCAAAAAAGAAAACCACTCAAACCAATATTGGGGCGTTCCTCCTAGCAGCCTGACGATGAAGAGATTGAGGACGTTGAGTCCTATGACCCCTCAGACGATGATGCACCTCCCAAAACCCCGATGGATGCATTCGGAGATGCAAACTACTTTTGAGCAGCTTGCAAGGAGATGATGCTAGCTTGCCTGTGTAGCAGATTCATGCCCGATCATGGCAGCAGTAGAGTGGCAGCGAGAACTTTGGTCCGCAATAGGGAGTTTCTCTTTCCCTTTCTTTTTTCTTTTGTTTTTATTTCTTCTTTGTTTTTATGATCGTTATTTATTTAATGTTTTATGTTTTTTCCCTTATTTAGTCGTTTTCATTTTTTTTTTGTCTCTTTTCCTTGTTTTATTTTTGTGTGGCGATGGCTTCATGATATGCTTTATTGTTTTATATCTGCGAGATTGCTTCCTATGTATGTGTTTTATTCGTTTATCCTGTTAATTTGACCCCCACATTAAGGACAATATGATTTGAAGTTTTAGGGGGTATTTATGTCTTATTTTCTTGTCTTTCTTTTTCTTATTTATTTTAATTTTTAGTATATTGAAAAATTGCAAAAAAATCTAAAAATTTGAAAATCCAAATAGCTTTTATTTCCTTTTTTTTACTATTCTTAGAGAAATACAAAAATATTTTATTTTTCCACTTTTAGTATAGTACATGATACATGCATAATTATCTATATTTTTTATATGTTATTTCATTGTTTGCAGTGTTTTTAATATATAAAATTATACATTTTAGCTCCATATATTTTATTCTTGTCTTAGGTGCCCTCCGGAAGAGAAAACGATAAAAAGAAACAAAAATGGGTGAAAATAGAGCAAAAACGACGAAAATGAGGCCATCGGCAACAAAACACCTAGGCTAGCTTGCGAGGTAGGCTAACCTACCGTCGGCAGTAGGTCCTTGGGCACAATGGCCTTGGCAAGGAAGAACCCTACCACGGGCAGTAGGTCCGACTGGCAAGGCCGGTTGAATCAAACTTAAACTCGATGTTTCTTGTCTTTTAACCCAATTCAAACTAGATTTTCTTGTATTTTCGCCTCTACATAAAGGGTTTTTATGCAGCTACTATAGATGGCAGAGTTATATATAGATATATACTTTAGGATTTAGAATAGGGTTTAGTTAGGTAATTAGGTTAGATTAGATTAAACACTTTTCAAATTTTCAGCTTTTATACATTCAATTAATTAGTAAAGTTTCAAGATTTCTGCAATTAGTTTCTTGGATTCAAGAATTGAAGAATTAATTTCAAGATTTCAATCTTCAACTTGGCAACTCGAATGACAAGCTTAGAGGACATTCGGGACTTCAATTGCGGCTTCGATTTCAATCCTAAGCTTTCTTGTTCCTTTCTTGTTATTCAATTTTATGTTGATATTTAGTTTTTATATAATGAATAGTGAGTAGTTCTTTATTGTTTAGATTACGGTTAAACCCTTATTCTTGATTGTGGAGTTATTGGTTTAAATTCTTGAATTTGATTTTTTTTTCATTTAAATTGTCTTTCAATTGTGTTTATTTGCAATTTAATTTTTACGAGATTAGATTAATCACAAGATTGTTCAAAATTGTAAAAGGAAGAACGATCTATGGCAACCAATTGGGGGTTAATTGGGGCAATTGACTAGAAATACGATATTGCACTTTTAGGTCCTTTAAATCACCTAAATTTAATGTACTCATAAATTGTTAGGTAAAAAGAGATTTTCTTCTAAGGGTTAATGAGTAGGGTGGTTTTCCCCTAGAGATAAGGATTGCCTGATTTATAGTGATGACCCAACTTAATGAATTCAACATTGTTTTTGTTGAAGTTGTCTAATTGAATTAGTAACAAAGATTAGGTGGATCCCACCATCCAAACTCTTGTTGTATAAAGTTTTTAAACATTAATGTTATTACTTGCTGTCTTTAGTTGTTAAATCATTTTCAGCTTTTTAGTCTAAATTATTCTCTAAAACCAATTTTTCTTTGACTAAACATTAGAGAAGCGATTAGTACTTAAGCTTTTACCATCCTCGAGAGATTCGACACTCGAGTATAACTTGTTTACTACAGTGATAAGTCCACTTATTTGTTTCTTAGTTTAGTAGTGCATCCCGTAGGTTTAAAACATACACTATTAGCCTTCATGATTCTCTCGATATGGAATGGGAGGTTGTTGAGGTGGAGGAGATAGCTTCTTCCCTTCTATACTTTGTTCCCTCTTCCTTTGAAGAAGTTGCCACCTTAGGAACTTTCTTAGTTTCCTTCTCTTTTTCCACAACTATAGGAGTTGGAATAGTCAACTCTTTCCTACTCCTTAAGGTAACTTCTTTGGCGTGCTCCCTTAGGTTCTTTTCTGTGTTACTAGGCAATCTCTAGAGGGCCTCTTTGAAATCATCTTCGCTAGCTGGTTGATACGATTTTCCAAATTATGTATAGAAGCTTCTTGATTTCTTTGGCTTAGGAAGAAGTGATATATTTGTTGATTAAGTCCTCCAAATTTGACTTTGCTAGCGGTGGTGGATTTACTAGCGGAGCAATATAAGGCAAGGGCTAAGTTGGACCACAATTATGAAATCCTGGAGGTTGCTGTGATCTCTGCTGCCCTTTGCCTCACAAAGAAAGGTTGGGGTGATTCCTCCAACAAGGATTTTATGCATTTGAATAGGGGTTGGTCTTCTATTGATTCCTTGCATGAAATATACTAGCTCTATTGTAGTACCCATGCCAGGGCACTCATGATTCGGATGTTCTCCACAGCAAAAGTGGCAGTACATGATATGCTAAGTACTTAGCTGTAGGAAAGCCAAGTGTAAATTTACAATCTTTTTCTTAATCATGGCTGCAGGTCTAGACTTCACAGAGTGATCATCTCCACATTGTGCACACTTGCTGGTTTTGCTCTAGGCTTGGAGCTATTCTATGTATAACTATTGATTGGTATCTATTCAATCAAGTGAAAGACCTCTTGGGGTATTTTAGTATCACAAGAGTTACCAGCCCCTGTACTAACTCCATCATAGAAGGCTTGAACTTGTATTCCACGATCGAGTCCATGATGTGAATATTTTCAAAGAAGTTCCTTACACCTTCCCCAGGTTTCATATAAATTCCCATTTGGGGCTTGCTGAAATGATAAGACCTTCTCTTTAGCTTAGTAGTATGACTAAGAGGCAAATATCTTTCTAAGAACTTCTCTACCAGTGTCCGCCAAGAAGTGATGGATCCTCCAGGGAGTGATTTTAACCAAGACTTCGCTCTGTCTCAGGGAGTAAATAGAAATAGGCAAAGGCGAACGGAATCATCTAACACTCTATTGATCTTAAAGATATTAGTTATCTCCAAGAAGTTGGTGATATGTGCATTTATGTCTTCTTTAGGAGTGCATCGGACTGCAATTGTTCTGAAGCATCTGTATTGCATGTAACTTTCTCAAAATTGTGAGCTTGTATGCCAATTTTGTGTACTTGACTGCATCCCAGTGATGGATTTTCGAGTATAATCCACCATTGGAGGTGGTGAAGATTGAATAATTGGATGGGTAGTGGTGGATCTTGGTGTTCCTCCTCTGTCTTATCCACTGGGATGATCACATTATTATTCGTCGTTTCGAACCTCAAGTCACGACGGACACTCACGATGTACCAATTTCTGGGTCGTAATCAAGTAATTTACCCTGTTGAATTTGGATTATAAACTAGTTGAATGAAAACCTGAAACGGTCGAAAGCACAAATCAAATACCCAAGAATAGCCATAACAAAAGATTAAAGAAATAAGCCATGAATGAAATACCGGTAATGCAAGAACAATGTAATAACCAACTAAAACACAAAAACAAGAAATTAAAGGTGATCAAATCAATAGATTAAAGGCGTTCTTAAAGTTACTGTTTCCCAGCGTTGTTGTTTAGAAATGGGACTACTCTAAAATTATTACTTAATAGATAAGTGGACGTTATGGTGTAGTACTAGAGAACCTCCCGGGTTTTCGAACTCAGGGAACAGAAAAGCTATAATAATAAACATATTTCTAAGGTTTAATCAAATCAAAAGTTGAAGACGGTTTAAAACTAAAATAAATACTAAACTACTTTAAAAACAATCAAAATGTTTTTTGAAATCAAGTTTGAAAAGAATGTTCGAATGGTGGAAGCCCCCTAAGTTTTCACCTACTCCAGTTAAGAACTTATAGAAAAGAATGTTAAAAGTATTGGTTAGGCCTCACTCACAAACATCGGTAAATCCTTTTCTCTGGGAGAAATCCTCTCTATTCACTTAACCTTTAGAGAGGAATATTTTCTATCCCTAATCGATTATTAATGCCTTGCAATTAAGAATGAATTAATAACCTAAAAGTGTAATTAGTATCGCTACTCAATTACCATCTTTTCTTGTTTAATTGATTGCCCTAGATTAATTTTCCATTTCCAATTCCAATTAATCTTGCGAATTAAACAATTTCGGAAAAATCGAATGAACAATTAAACAACAACCAATTGCAAAATAATATTCAATTTATGAAACCCCCAAATTGGGAAAAGTAGAATCCAAACATAGGATTCATCCCCATTCAAACAAAATAAACCTAGCCAATAATCATTGTTAATAAACACAAATTTATAATAAAATTCATGAAAAGATGAGCGAAAAGAAAAGCTTAGGGAGATTATTGACGGTTCCACAGTTCCAAGTCGTCATGAGCATGTCTCTTGATTCGCCCGAAGAACTTTGAAATTGCTCCATTGGAGATTTTCAATCTCTTCCCAAAACTACTAATTTGATGTCTGATTACCTAAAAACTAACTAATTGGAAAGGATTTTAGAGGAATTTTAAAGAGTAATTTTGCCCAAAATCCTTCTCTTTAAACCATAAGCTGAGAATGACTGTAAAAGTGGTGAAAAATAACATTAACAGGCCCTAAGAACACATTAACTTAGTTGCAGTAGGGACTTGTAGTGCATGATAGGTCGAGGCCTACCCTCTGCAGTAGGTCTCTATCCTAAATGTTCCAAAAATCCTTAACACCTACCATCTGCGGTAGGGGTAACCTACCACCAACGGTAAGTCTCTGGCCATTCTTCATTTTTTCACTCTTGGCCTCCTGTCCATGGTAGGGGTACCTACCGTGGGTGGTAAGTTGATTTCCACTTAGTTTCCAACTTTTTGTCTTCTCCATTTTTCATCTATTTTCGACCGTTTTGCTCCTATTTTAGCTTGTATCAATCAAATTCTTATCTAGATCACCAAAGTCAAAAGGAGAAGGAAATGAGGGTAAGTTATACTTTTTTATACTAGAAACGTTGAAAAGCGAAACGTTGAAAAGCGACTTAATTAACATATAAAATTAAAGACACTTAAGCACATATCCACTTGTCACATTTTGGACATTACACTATTTAAGAAAATATGAAATTTTATACGTTGTTTTCTTGTATAGACTAGAATTCCCTTCAAGCTTTTCTCTCTCGATATTGTTTCTACTTGTTTCTATGTTAGAAGAGTAAAAAGGTGTTGGAATTTATTATTAATGGGAGGGTATAATAGGAAAAAGTTCATTAATTGTTGTCTTGAAACTACAATGTGACAAGTAAAAAAATACGGGAATTACTACAATGTACTACAATGTGACAAGTGAAAAAATAGAGGGAGTAAGTTGGTAAATGGGTATAAATCATTGAGGGGTTGACCATGATATTTACTATAATTGAATATATATATATATATATACTTGTTAGGTTGGTTTTTAGCACATTACGAATTGTTAAAAAGTGATTAGATCAATGGTACAAGAAACAAAAATATTATGAATGGTTTTAAATTTAACTGGATAAAGCCTTAAATACAGTGATTGATGATGATTATTAGGTAGGGAGTTTAAATTAAAAAAAAAAAGTATCTTACATCATGAAACTCCAAGACAATAGTATCTTATATAATATGAAATGGAGAGAGGAACTGAAAAGAAATCTTGATTAAAATGGACATAGAAAAAAAATCCTAATTAAAAAGAAATCCTAAAAACATTATGAAATCAGCAGGCACATAATTTCATATAAAATCCAACCACGGAAGCTCCTTCCCTCCCTCTTTGATCTCTTTCTTCTCTACATCATCTGCTTCAACAGTTCTTTCCATCTTCTACTGCTTCTTCTCTTGGTCTTCTCCGATGAGGACTGGATTTTGACTTCAGCCGGAGTTTTAGCCTTATTCAGAGAGCCATCTTTACCTTTCTTTTTTTCTTTACTAAATAGTTTTTTTTTTGTCTACAAATCATATTTGGTTTTCTTCTAGATTTTTTTTGGGGCTAAATCTACAACCCAATAGAATGTTTTTCTCTCTTGATCTCTATAGTTCTTCTTTTTTTTCCTAGCTTGTTATTACCTGATTTAGATCTGAGCCCCTTTTCAGGTTTGCATCTCTATCCTAAAGCATTCATAATAAAACAAATAAGCCTCTTTTAGATTATTGCTTCTTAAGGGTCAAGGGAATGATGATTTCATAATGCAAAGAGACTTGATTCAGAAGATGGAGAAAGAAGATGTAATGTTTTTTTGTTTATCTTTTATTTTTTAGTTTAAGTTAAAAAATAAAAGAAAAAACCCCGAAGATCGGAAGTTTGGTCAACTAAGTAAGGTCCTGAACTTAATTTTTGGACAATTAGCCCCTGACCTTCTTTTACCTCTAATAGAGAGAAATTTCAGAAATTTTACTTTAAAAATCCACAAAAGTTGAAAGTTTGTCAATTAAAATTATAATGATTCAGTCTTCTACAGCAATTATGATCTTAATTGATAATTCGAGCATATATTTCTAAAAGATTTTTTTTTTTCATTAAAGTGTATTTTAATTAATATTTTAAGGATAAAATAAGCTTGGGGCTAGTTATCCAAAAATAAAATTCAATACCTTAGTTGACCAAACCCCTAACTGTGGGGGGTTTTTTTTGGGACTTAACCCTAATTTTTTGTTTTATACTCACCATAGTTTCAATTACCATGAATATTGTAAAGGGTTTGTCTCTTGCCTATTTCTGTAATGTATTTCCTATTGTTTAATGCAATTACTTATTCAGCAATAATAATAATAATAATAATAATAATAATAATAATAATAATAATAATAATAATCACCAAGAGTTTAAATTAAATTTCCATAATTTTAATTCAACCCTTAACTTTTAAAATTTATTTTTTAGGTCCCTAAACTTCTTAAAATTTGCAATTTGGTCCCCAAACTTTATAAAGTTTTCAATTTAGCATTATCTTCTATTCCATCCTAGAAAATTCATAAAGTATAAAAAGAGTCATTTGTTCCAATTAAACTCAAATTACATTATAATTAATATAAAGTAACCATAAAATCATACACATATATATAATTTAGTGTAAAATCACATACACCAATAAGTCAAGATTGTATATTGAATGAGTCAATTATTTCATGAGAGAACAAAATTATAGAAATCGATTGTCATTGTTAGATAAAATTGCAATACGGGGATCTCATTACTTGCTAATTAGTAGCTTTCACCTTTCATAGAGCAACCAACATATTTACTTCTAATCAAGGCCTTAGCTTAAAAGCAGTTTACAAATTTGTATGGCAAGTTGGGTGTTCTTGATCTATATATACCAACTTCAAGGCAGTGTCATCAATCATGATCAAGATATATGCTCCATTTATATTGTGTATATCTAGTATTGATTGATATGTAGTGATGAATCTAGACCCATCACGATAAGCCCACAAATAAACTTCAAGCTACCACAATATCCATGCAAGCAACCCAACGCATAAAGCATTATTTCGCTTAAATAAAACACGCAGGTCGATTTAGTACAACTGACTCGATTAGGCTAAATTTTTTGGATCATAGATAAACAAAATCCCACGTTGGAAGCTCGGAGGGTCTTTTGACAAGGGTTGCCCAATAAAAGCTCTCTCTCTCTCTCTCTCTCTCTCTCTCTCTCTCTCTCTCTCTCTCTCTCTCTCTCTCCCTCATTTACTACTTATGCAATATTAACCAACTAATACTAATAATTGAATACTCAAATTAATTAAGATTTGTGGACCCTCTTCTAACTGATAGAATTAGAGAGCCTTTGGGTAATAGATCCCCATCGATCCCTGACGCATTATTTGTCTTGCAGATCATAGGACACGTGGCTCGATATTCATCGATTGGCGCCCAACACATGTATTTCTGAATCTCTCTTTTGAGGGCCAGAAAAATTAAATTTTATGGTGACCATGAAAGATACTAAGTAACAAGATACAGAAACTCACAGTAACACCCCGGAGCAGGGACACACAGAGGATCTCTCCCAAAAGGACCATACGCCCACTAACGGGCAGCAACCTGCTAGATGTCCCCTTCACGCCACAGCAGTAGGCTCATATATTGTCTTTATTCATGACCCTCCTTGGGATAATGTGCCAAGCAGAAGCATCATGGAGCCCTCCTAACTGGGGAATAGCTAGCAACGCTCCGCATGGTATAAAATAGGGTCCAAGCCTTGATGAATGACATTAGGACCCCTGACGGTTCATATGGAGCTAATTAGAACTATATAGCAAGTAGTTTATTCACTAAAGAATATCAGAGGACAACGATCTCTAATAAATTTAACACATTAAGGTTTAAGCGATATGATGGAAAAACTGACCCGGATAAAAATATTCAGTATTTTCTAGCACTTATGATGATCTATAACCCAACAAAGATCTAGCTACGTAGGATTTTTCCCAGATCTTTCCACGATCAAGTGTTATCTTGTCTCGCATCACCTTCCGCCTTGATGTATCTCCAATTTCAAGATCTAGGGCAAAAACTCAAGTATCATTCAAAACCTAAAGGGAATAATCCCCACATCGGATCACTTGTTGATGATTTAACAACACCATTATGAATTTGCCTAGGATTACACTGAAAGATTCAACAAACAAGCACTTACTCCCAAATCTAGGTGCTCCAGAGCACATCCAAGCATACAAGCATGGTTTAAGATCATTTTCTCTCACAAAAGTGCTAGCCCCCAAGAGGATGCATAATATTGATGACCTCTTTGACATCGTGCATGAGTTCATCAAAGGCGAGAGATCAGTGAACAAAGAAAGCGGGAGTAACAGGACAAAGAAACACCTGTCGAGAAAGGCTTAGCCATTTCTCCATCATGAATACGGTCGACCACTTGTTAAGGAATAGCTAACATATTCGTACAAGTGAGATTATCACCTAAAAAGGATTACAGGTACACAGGGGAAGTGCGATAGGTTCACCCTGCTCAAAATGCCAAGAGGAAATCCCAGTGGCCTTGCAAGATATGGAGAAGACTTTCTTTGTCACAGACGATGCAACCTTTTGCTACAAAAAAGAATTCCTTTAGGACTTAAGAATGCACAAACGGAATTCAAAGAGATGATCAATAAGGTTCCTGGCAATCAAATAGACAGAAACATGGAGGTGTATATGGATAACAACATCTTGAAATCCAAATTGATATGTGTAGAAACCCATCACACTGCTTGAGTATGGTCACACATGGTGATTATGTGGCGATACAAGAACTACGATGTTGTAGGGCACTTTTTGTTGGCATAGTTTTAGGAAACTTGAGTAAATCCCGAAGGATCTGTGATTATAAGCTGAAGATATGGAAGTCCTGTTGAAAGTGTAAAGAATGGTCAGAATTCTAAAGGAAAATAGGATTTGCAAGGAATCAAAAGAATCATCTTTTGGAAACAAAATCTTTGGTTCATACTCTTTAGGAAAGACATTAATTGACCAAAAACCTCGTACATCTATAAATAAGGCATTGTAATGGAAAGTTGAGGTTCAGCCATTCTTCAATTCTTCGAAGACATTCTACAAAAGAGAAGATGGTGATTCATGATGATGAGTTTGTGCAGTCACAAACCTTAAACATTTTGATTCTTCATTGATGCTCTTTGTTCATCATTCATAATTCAGTGGAGTTCTTACTTTAAAGATTATAACTTCTGGGGATAGAAGTTGTGCTGGTGTTCAAGGAGTAGAAGACTAGCCACATACCGAAGGGGAGCCTTGAAGATTTAAAAAGGATTCAACTGTGCTGCATTTCAACGGTATTGAGGATTGATGGGAGTTCAAGTCCATGCAGTCACACACCAAGAGGGAGCATTGAGAAGTTGAAGGGATTCAACTATGCAATGTGCAAAGGGAATTTGCACTGATTCCACTAGGGAAACTCTGGATGTGTAAAAGAGTTAGGAGTTTTCTTGTACTGTGTTGATAGTTTTTAGTGGATTAGATTTTGGTTGTGGCTCCGCAGACATAAGCATGGCTAAACTACGTACCAATTGATGTGTCTTGTGTGTTTGTGTTGTTATTACTTTTCACACTATCTATCACACTACACCAAACATAGAAAAATTACTCACACTGCACAGATTGCCTAAGTACTAACTTACAAATGGTATCGAAGCTATGGCACTGTTTATTGTTCTAGTTTTCTAGTAGGTAAAGATCGTGGGAAGTTGGTACTTAGGTCATCATGAAAACTAAGGAAGGTGGATTTATTACTTAGACCACCTCTGCTCGAAGGGATAAATTATGCTTATTGGAATATGAAGACACGGATTTTCGTTCAGTCCTTGGATGAAGCTGCATGGGATGTTGTTGAGACTGAATGGAAACCTCCTACAAAGACTGAGGAAGATGACACAACTAAAACGACTAAGGTAGTTGTGAAGCCTAGTCTAGAATGGACGGATGCTAAGAGGAAATCTACTCGGGCTAATGCTAAGGCATTAAACACCATCTTTGTCGGTATGGATGAGGAACAATTCAAGTTGATCTCAACTTGCACATTTGCAAAGAAGGCTTGGGAAACTTTTGAAACCATTTATAAAGGTATAAATGCTATGAGGATTTCCAAATTACAAATGTTGACTACTCAGTTTGAAGAATTAAGAATGTAAGAGGATGAAACAATTGGTGAATTAAGTGGCAAACTCAGAGATATTGCAAAAAGGCCTATTAATTAGGAGAAGAATTCTCTGAAGAGAAACTAGTGTGGCACTAAGATCCTTACCAGCGCAGTTTCGTACTAAGGTTGCAGCAATTGAAGAAGCAAAGGATGTGACAAAACTTCTTTTGGATGATCTTTTGGGATCCTTGAGGATATATGAGATGAATCTTGATGTTGAATCCAAAGGTAAGGGTATTGCACTGAAAGCTAAACACAACTCATCTAGTGCCATAGCTTACTCTGAAGAAGAGGTCACGATGCTCACTAGAGATTTTGGGAAGTTTCTTCGTAGAATTGGAAAAAAATCTAAACTTCAAGGGACATTCAAGACTGACAACAGGGATAGAAAAGGTCCTAATAAGCTGAAGTCTGTAGGAAGCACAACAAAAAGGAAGTTTGACACTGGTCAAAAAGGAAAAGGTATATAGTGTAGAGAATGTGAGGGTATGGTCACATCCTAGCAAAATGTGCCAACACATTAAAGAAGAACAGATACATGAATACTACTCTAAGTGATGATGATGAGAAAAGTGATTCTAAAAATGATGAAGAGGACACTGATTCTAATGAGGCACTGGCATCTAATGTGATAATAGATTTGGAAGATACATCAATGCGCAAAAATCACCAAGATGACAGTGACGGTGATTCCATCTACAGTGATGAAGAAGTACTCGATGAGGAACTACAAGATAAGTATAGCCTTCTCTACACCAAGTGGGTTTGACTTGCAGAGTTACATCAAAATCTAAAGGACAGCCTAAAGAAGATCCAAGAACAAAAAGATGCCCTTGAAGAAAGAAATTATGAGCTACTGACTCAAGTTAAGGATGCAACGGAGAGAGTAAACATGGCTGAAGGCAAAATAGAAAGATTAAACACTGGAAATGCTAAACTTGATGAAATAATCTCTATGGGAAGACCGACCGAGATGAAATCAAGACTTGGTTATATTAGTGCAAATCCCAATCACACAACAACAATGCGTGACACATAAAGTGACAATTGTTACACTACATTTGGGAGGTTGGACGGAGTATTTGTAAAAGGTAGCTTGAGTCGAGCTGAGAAGAGAAACTTGGTCAGGAAATACAAACCTAGAAGGCCTCCACTTATGTGTGGATACTGCATAATGATTGGCATGTGTGGCATCAATGCTACAGGAGAATTGGAGATTTAAAGTAAGGGAGAAAGCAACACACTCATGCCTTGACCAAAAGAGAAGACAAGATGCGATGGATTTGGATAATAAAAGAAAATTTGAGATGCAATGTGGCTCATCTATCTCTGTCAGCTAATTTTGGAGGTGTATGGTATCTTAATAGTAGATGCTCACGACATATGCTTGGAAGCAAAGAATATCTTTTAGATTACATAATGCGTCATAAAAGTAGTATGAAATTTGGTGATGTTGTGAAGAACAGAGTCATTGGTGTAGGCCCACTGAATGTTGTTGGAATGCAAAAATTATCTAATGTGCTTCACATCAAAGGGATAAAAGCCAATCTGATAAGTACAAGTGAGTTGTATAATGATAATGATCTTTTGGTGTATTTTGACAAGAGATAATTCTATGTGCTGACAAACAATGACAAGTGCATTATCGTAGGATCGAGAATAGCTGACAACTGCTACCAGATTAATGCTATAAAGAAACCTATGTGTTTGATTGGACATATTGGAGACGCAAAACTATGGCATAAACGACTGGGGCATTTGAACTATAAGCACTTACACAAACTTGGAAATAAACAAATAGTCAGAGGAATTCCTCAATTTAAAAAGGAGTGTAACTTACTATGTGAAGATTGTAGATCAGTAAGCCTATCAGAGCAAAGCATATGTAAGTTAGAGATATCACCATAACACATACTTTAGATCTAATGCACATTGATCTATTTGGACCCACACAGGTGGAAAAAAGCATCCCTTGGTGTGTGTTGATGACTACTCAAGGTACACATGGATAGATTTTCCCAAAAATAAGACAGATTCATTTCATGCATTCAGAAAGATATATCTAAGCATTCAGACATGGAATAACACAACTCTAAAAAGACTAAGAAGTAATCATGGCAAAGGAATTTGACAAAAGCCAGTTTTCAGAATTCTGTGAGTCACATGGCATCAGACATGAAATTTTAGCACCAAAGACACCGGAACAGAATGGTGTAGTTAAGAGAAAGAACAGAACGATTCAAGATATGATTCACGTGATGCTAAATTCCAAGGGACTATCACACAGCTGATGGGCAGAAAAAACCAACACATCAGTTCACATCATCAACAGGATATTTTTGAGACAATTGATGAACAAGAATGCTTATGAAATATGGAAGGGCAGAAAACCTAAGCTGAGTTACCTGCATGTGTTTGTAAGTGAATACTACATCCTAAATGATCATGAACACTTAGGAAAATTCGATGCTAAAAGTGATGATGGAATATTTCTGGGATACTTAACAAATAGTCATGCATATCATGTATTTAAAAGACAAACAGGAGTGGTCATGGAATTAGTAAATGTGACTGTAAATGATGGTGACACCAAGAGAGTAAGTGTTAATGATAAGGTTGTTGATGAGGAAGATAACAAACCTGGAGTGACAGTAATCTAAAAATATTAAAACAGTATTAAAGACTTCTCTAACTTACCAGTCGATGAGAGTGTGACTCACACTCGGGGCAATGAGAGAGCAAGAAGAAAAGACACAAGACTTATGAGGGATCACAGAACAGATCCTATCATCGAAGACATCACCAAAGGTCTAAGAACCAGAAGTAAGAAAGGTGTTGATTACAATCAAATGGTGGTGATGATCAGCATGACATGTTACACTTTCACACTTTAAGCCAAGAATGTCAAAGAAGCTCTCACTGATGAATACTGGATTGAAGCAACGCAAGAAGAATTGCAACAATTTGAGAGAAACGATATATGGGAACTAGTCAGAAGACCAGAATGTGTGAATGTGATAGGTACCAAGTAGATATTCAGGAATAAAAATGATGAGGAAGGTGACATCACATGTAATAAGGCAAGTTGGTTGCACAAGGAAATACACAGGTAGGGGGACTAGACTTTGATGAGACATTCGTCCCAGTCACACGGCTTGAGCCGGTAAGACTATTGGTCTCCATTGCATGTGCCAAGAACTTCACATTCCTGCAGATAGATGTTAAAAGTGCACTTCTGAATAGAATATTACAAGAAGAAGCTTATGTTGAACAACCAAAAGGATTTTTGAATCCAACATATCCAGATCGTGTCTACAAGCTGAAAAAAGCTCTGTACAGACTAAAGCAGGCTCCAAGAGCATGGTATGAAAGGCTCACTAACTACTTGCTTAACAAAGGATACATTAGAGGGAGTGTGGACAAAACCATGTTCATCAAACGATCAGCTTAGCACATGCTCATAGCACAGATATATGTTGATGACATAGTATTTGGATCCACATAAAAGGAGCTCGCGAAAGAGTTCATCATGTCCATGAGAATTGAAATTGAGATGAGTATAGTGGGAAAATTAACATTCTTTCTTGGCTTGCAAGTTAAACAAATGAAGGAAGGTACATTCCTTTCTCAAGCAAAATATGCAAAAAAAATTTAGTAATGAAGTTTGGCTTGGAGAATGGAAAGATGGTGGGGACACCCTTGAGTACCACTCTCAAGATCAATAAGGATGAGAAGGGAAATAGTGTGGCTCAGCATGAGTACAGAAGCATGATCGGCGGATTATTCTACTTAACAACTAGTAGACATGATATATCATATAATGTTGGATTATGTACAAGATATCAAGTAGATCCCAAGGAAGCACACAAGAAAGCAGTGAAACACATATTAAGATATGTACTTAGCACTACTAAATATGGGTTATTATACAATAAAGATAACACCACTCATCTCGTTGGCTATAATGATGCGGACTGGGCTGGTAATTGTGATGATAGAATAAGCACATCCGAAGGATCCTTCTATGTGGGAAATAATCTGGTCTCTTGTTATAGCAAGAAGCAAAATTGTATCTCACTATCCACTATAGAAGCTGAGTACAAAATTGCAGGTAGCTGTTGCACACAAATCCTTTGATGAAGTAAATACTAATTGACTATGAGATTACATAGAAAGAACTGATCACGTATTGTGACAACACCAATGCCATCAACATCACAAAAAGTCCTATGCAACACAGCAAGACCAAGCATATTGATATAAGACACCACTTTATTCATGAATTGGTCGAGCAACAGACTTTGAGCTTGGAGTATGTGAACACTCACAAATAATTGGTTAATATTCTCACAAAGTCCCTGGATGCCTTGAGATTCGAAGAACTCAAATAGGTATTAGGATCTACATGAACAATTAGTGTAAGAGATACCTGTCTAACAATGCTTTTACATCACACTCTCAAATGTCAGACGGGTACATATAGTGTGAGCCTATGAGGCGTTTTGCGTCTCACACTCAAATCAACTTATGATCTGTTAATCATATTGATTGTAACAGACAGTTCCATTCACACATAAAAGGCTTAGAAGAAGAGTCCATAAGTGAGTTTGACACGAAAAAGGAGAGATTTTCTCCTTCTCTCTCCAAATCAACTCAACAGTCAGTTCCAAGCTTTCGAAACAGAAACCAACTTTACCGCCAAGCTCTGCGTTTCTTTTTCTTAGGGTTTTCTCTGCAAAATCCGTCTTCTTCGAGATTCTTTTTCACTCTCTCCGCATAATCCGATGACTAATTATGGCAAGAGAATAACTTATCAGGCCCAGAAGGTCCTTGGCTCTAGGAGTTGATGATCGCACTCTCTCGCTCCTGGCAAGGACAAGATATTCTTCTCCGGGATCGACAAGCACCAGCAACTTCGTCTGCTACACCAGGGTCTATGAGCATCAGACCGATAATCTCTCTTCCTTGGGGCATTATCTAGCAATCCTAGATGAGTTCCTTGTCATGTGTAGGTTGAAACTGACTGGGACACAGATTTTATTCATACTAAATCCATTACTACTACCTGTTCTGTCTGCTTTTGATTTTTTCCTGATGATTCATGCCCATGTACCTAGATATTTCTTTGATTATACTTTCTTTGTCTCTGCATGCGGTTGTTAATTTGGGGACTGAAAATTTGCCTGCTGATGCATACCCTGTGCACCATTACATTGATGAGTTGATGCCCATGGTTGTTCTCCCATCCTTGACTGCTGAGAGTTCCATAGATCACTTAATGAAAGATATAGATGAAGGTAATAAGAAAGCCTCTGAGAGGGGAATAATGTTGAAGTGAAGGGAGTTCAGGTCTAATTTGGAAGTAGTAGGAGCTACCCCTGGCACTGGACTCAGCCAGGAAAAGAAAATGACAAGGCTAGCTGTAAAAGGTGCTTCATCTTCAAAACTCACTGCAAATAAGGCACGAGCCCTCACTCCTCCCCCTGCTCCTCTCAAAGAAAAAAAAAATGCTATCAACAACCACTTTTACTCTAAGACTGGTGAATTAAGGATGGTAGAGTTGGTTGTTAAAAATATTTTGATTGAGAAAAAGATCACGTAGGAAAGCTTGGAGCAATATAAGGTAATGGAGTTGTTGCTTGATATGGGTTGTGTGGAATTGGCCCTCTTTGCTGAACAGTACAATGGAAACCTCGTTAAGGAATTTTCTGCAAATCTCACTAAAGACTTTTGTAATTCTGAGAGTCCAGCATATGGCCAGGTGTATGTGAGAAGGCATGTTATTGATTTCTCACCTACAAATATTACCCATTATTTAAGCTGCCCTCACTACAATGATATTGAGGGAACTGGCCTAGAGGAGAAAGTTAATTTTGATGGAGTAGCCAAGGTGCTCATTGGTGATGCTAGGGCTGTTTGACCAGAGACAAACAAGCTAAACTTAAATCTTTTCAAGATGCCTTATAGAGCCCTTTTTAGAGGCTTTTGTGGCAACTGGTTGCCCCCAACCAATGCGATTGTTGTCCTTAAAAGAAAGAGCTCATCTGCTCTAGCATTTGCCAACAAAGAAAAAGATCAGGCAATTCTAGAAAGGAGTAGTTAGCTTTCATCCGAATAAGTGGGTTCAGATGGATTCGTCTTATATGGTTATAGCTCACCGGAAGTAAAGTGATTTTTGCCCTAGGTACCATATGAACAGGCATGAGAAAATCCATGTATAGCTTCGTCGATTTCTCGATAAAGAGAAATATGACCAATAGTGGTGGGATAGAAGCTAAGTCGTGATTCTCATCCAATATTTTCGATAGCTCCAGAATGACTGGGACATGTCGGGAAGATAACTCGGGGTGACTCTTGAGAAAGTCCATCTGATCGAAATCACCTCAATCTCGTTTGCGGCCTCAAATCCTGCCTCAATTGGTTCTTGAGTGCCTCAAAAAAGAGTTAGAATTGAATCTAAAGAGTACTGCCTTTGACCTTTCATCAACTGCTGTAGAGATTTCGATCTATTCGGGATACTATTTCTTTCTTTTCAACAACTGTGATCTTCAAGAACATCCTTAGGTAGATTGACAAGAAGAAGGCCCGTAAGATTGCTATACCTTGCCCTTGTTTAATTACTAAATATCTACTTCGTTGCAGGGATCTTTCTATGCCTTCTGATTCTTGGATAAGGCACTAGACCCTCTGGTGATGCCAAAGTCCATAGATCCTGGTGTGCTGCCACCGTCTCCTACTTCATCCATACAAGGACACCTTGGTCCAGGCCGATCTACAAGGCAGCAATCAATCAAGAAGAAGCAGTCCGGCACCAATATGGCTTCACCATCTCCTCCTCCTCCCAGTGAAGACTCCTCCAAAGTCATTATCAACTTAGACCTCCTAAATCAGCAGCTCTCCAATGTGATGGCCTCAGTCCTTCAAATGCAACAAGACCTGAAAACTCTTAAGAATAAGCTCCCCTAGACATTCTTTCAAATCCAAAGGGGAGTAGCTGGTGTGCTATTTTTTTTTTTTATGAAATTATTTTCTCTTACCTTACCCTGTGTGGTCTATGGATGACCGAGTGTGGCCTTGAACTGAGCATTTTTTTTTTTTTTTGCCTGCATGACCTTGGGATATTTTCCTTTATGCTTTTGTTGATAATGTTTTTTATGGTAGCCTCTTAGCTATCTATTTTGGCCTATGTGCCACCGGACTCTAGGACTTAAACTTGTTACTTATTCATGTTTATGCTATGATTTGGGTTTCTTTTGAAATATGACCAACTGTGCAATTCATTGGAGTTTGATCTAAAACAATGCCAAAGGGGGAGTTTCCAGAAACCCGTCACACCGCTTGAGTATGGTCACACAACTTGATCATGTAGTGTCACAAGAATTACGGTATTGTAGCAGCACTTTTTATTGGCATAGTTTTAATAAACTTGAGTAAATCCAGAAGGATTTGGGATTATGAGCTGCAGATATGGAAGTCCTATTGAAAGCATACATTATGGTCAGAATCCTAAAAGAAAATAGGAGTTGCAAGGAATCAAAGGAAGCATCTTTTGGAAACAAAATCTTTGGTTCATACACTTTAGGAAATACACAAACTGGCCAATAAATCTCATACATCTATAAATAAGATATTGTAGTAGAAAGTTGAGGTTCAGTTATTCTGCAATTTTTCGAAGACATTCTGCAAAAGAGAAGACGATGATTCATGGTGGTTAAGTTTTTGCAGTGAAAAACCTCAAACATTGTGATTCTCCATTGATGCTCTTTATTCATCATTCATAATTCAATGGTGTTCTTACTTTGAAGATTATAACTTCTAGAGATAGAAGTTGTGCTGCTATCCAAGGAGTTGCAGACTTTAAGAGATTCAAGATCAAGCAGCCACACACCAAAGGGGAGCCTTGAAGAGTTAAAGAGATTCAACTGTGCAGTGTGCAAAGGGAGTTTGCACTGATTCCACTAGGAAAACTCTAGATGTGTAAAAGAGATAGGAGTTTTCTTGTACTGTGTTGATGGTTTTTAGTAGATTACTTTCTGGGCGTGGCCCTACATGTGTAGGCTTGGTCGAACTGTATTACCAACTGATGTATCTTGTGTGTTTGTGTTGTTATAGCTTTTCACACTATTTATCACACTAAGCCGCACACAACAAAATCAGTTTCACTGCATGAATTGCCTTGTACTAACTTACAATACGTAGCCTGACAGACGATAGGAAGAGATATTTGAGAAGATAAGAAACGTTGGGATGCGGCTTAACCAAAAGAAATGCACATGTTTTTCGAGTACTGGGTATGCTTGGGATACATCATTTTCAAGTGGAGAATAGAAGCAAACCCCAAGAAAATAAAAGCCATTTAGCAAATGCCCTAAGCAAAAAAAGTCAAGGATATGCAAAGGCTATCTATAGAGGCTAAAATAGGAGAGCAAAGTCTTCCCTTCTATCAACTCTAAAATGGCAATGTAAAATTCGAATGGACATCCGATTGTCAGAAGGCCTTAAAGAACTCAGAGATTATTTATGCAAGGCCCACTCCTAATCAGCCGCTTAGAGGGTGAAACTTTATTCATGTACCTCTTTGTTACTAAAAATGTTGTAAGCTCTATACTTTATTCATTAAGGAATGATAAAATGATGCATGTTTACTATGTGATTAATGTATTAGTTGGGGTTGAGACACAGTACATATTGCTAGAGAAACACATCTATAACACATTTGTTCAAGCTAGGAAATTAAAACCTACTTTCAAGCATACCCCATCACAGTTCTCACCAATGTGCCTCTTAGGCAAATAATGCAAAAACCATACTTAATGAGTCAGATGACCAAATAGGTTCTTGATAATGAATATCATATGGATTTTTATTGAATGAAAGTAATGCGAGCTAAAGTTTTAAGCTAATTTCATTGTGGAAAATACATTACTCAATATCATTGAGTCCGATGAAAACACGCAGGAGTTGGACCCTAGGAAAACGTGGGTCCTATATATTGATGGGTCCGTGGCACAACAGGCGGGGTTAATCCTTGGAGACACGAAAGGGGCAGAATTTGCATACGCTTTGAAGTATGATTTCCCTGTAAGCAACAACGAATCTAAGTACAAAGCTCTCCTTGTGGGGCTCCGTATGACACTTTTCTTGAACGTCAAACAACTTATTGTATGGGGAGACTCCAAGGTCGTGTTTGGTCAAGTGACAGGATCTTCCGGAACAAAAGAAGATAATATTAAAAAGTATTTGGTGTTGGCCAAATGACTACCAGCAAGGTTCAAAATGATATGTTTTGAAAAGATAGACACAAGAATCAGAGAATAGATGACTTGTCCTAAGCAATAGCCAGGGAACACATAAACAAGATCTCATTAGAGCCTTTCACCAAAAAGAGCATCGATCCAGAAGTTTTGTGCCTCTATCTTTAGAAGAATTAGATTACTCGAATTAAAGAATACATCTTGAATGTCTCTTTACTGGATGATGAAATGACTAAAAGGGGGATCTGGACATTGTATGTAATCACTAATGGGGATTTGTACTGAACCATGGGTGATTAGCTACTCCTTAATTGTGTCTTGCAAGAAGAGAGGAATTACATCTCGCAAGAAGTTCATATCAATAATATGTGAAGCGTAGATCATAACCAATGCCTTGGTACCTAAGGTTATGTGATGTAGATATTTATTAGTGAAGATGCATAAGAAATGGTAAAAACCTGCAACAAGTGTTAAATCCATTCAAATGCATCACGTCTTGCAAAAGGAACATCATTGACCTAGTGGTATTTACGCAATGGGCATGGATAGGGTAGGACCTTTCCCGAAGTATGTGGCAAGAAAGAGTATCTCATGGTGGTAATCGATTATTTCAATCGATGGATCAAAGTGAAAGCTCTGAGTAGTATCACCTCTAAATAGGTTCAAGACTTCTTTTGAAAGTATTGACCACAGATAACAGGAAATAGTTTGATTCCAAGAATTTACAAGCATTTTGCAAAGGGTTGGCAATAGACCAGCGATTTTCTTCAATAGCCCACTCCCGAACTTATAGGCTAGCAGAGGTAACCAACAGAACAATCCTTCAAGGATTGAAAAAGAGGTTATACAAATTGAAATCCAAATGGGTGGAGGAACTACCAAGTATTTTATTGTCTTACCGAACTAAACCCTGGAAAGCCACGAGGAAATCCCTGTTTACCTTATGCTTTGGGGTAGAAGCCTTGATCCCCGTAGAGATAGGATCACTGAGTACGAGGAACAACTATTATTGGCTATGGAAAATGAAAGACTTATGCATGAAAGTTTGTTACTAGCAATCATTTGAGAGCAATAGCTACGCAAAAAGATGTGCACTTTAAGAGAGCAGCGGCCAATATCATAATTCCCCTATGAAGAAGCTAGAGATACAAGTAGGAGATCTTGTCTTCAAAAAAGAAAAAAAAAAAAAAAAAAAAAAAAAAAAAAAAAAAGAAGTAGACGATAGGAACCAACCAGAAAGCTTGATGCAATTTGGGAAAGTCCTTACAAGGTAGTTAAAATACATGAGAACGGATCTTATATTTTAGCTGGCAACAACAATCACATTTTAGCTAAGACTTGGAATGATACCAATCTTCGCAAATACTTCCCGTGAAGATATCATCTTGACAAAAGTTTGTTCTAAGTAGTTTAAGGAATCCTCATGTACCTCTCTTTGAAATATATATGAAAGAAGTCTTCTTTCCATAAAGATACACCATATTACAAACAACCCTCGACAAAATGAAGCAAAATGTGTAGAGGATGAACAACGAAATACCAAATAATATAATAGTATTTCCATCAAAATAAAAAGAGTAGACACTACATTTTTTTAACTAGGCTCTTAGGCCTTAACCTACGAACTAAGAGCGACAAGCAAAGTACAAATGGGCAACAAGCCCTATCACATACCTAAAGGCCAACCTGCCTTATCATTAACATTAGCAAGAAAGAACAAAAAAAATACATGCACATCTGGAACGCTCTTGGTCGTCAGAGTCGGGTGATAAATCAAAGTTGATCACTCCCACTGGCACCATCATGAACCTGTCAAAACTGTTAGCCTGCTAATGATAGCCGAATGCAAGATACCTCATTCCAATAGTGAGGTCTTGAGCAACTATATGGCAATGAACCTCTTTGAGTAGAGCATAGCCTTGGGAAAGAAGGACTGAAAGTAGCAAAAAGAGAGGAATTGAATAAGTGATACACGCACCGATAGTGACCCTTACCAGTAATAAGGACGGGATGATGCACCTAGAGCGAGACTTGTAGTACAATTTGAAAGGCTCAGCCAACAATGTCAGGAAAATGTGAAAGAGATTGATGAAATATCCAAGGTTTTTGTTTTCCCGATCACAAAATGCAAAAGCACGGCCTAGAATGACTATATTCTAATGGGCCTGCCATTGTGACTATTCAATTTTAGATGATTTATGTCATGGAATTGAATAAGTCATGCTAATGGTTAGATGGGTTATTTCGTATATTTAGGCACAATATATTTCTTTAGTAAATCGAAGCTTGTAGTCTAGATCACCACATAAAGGTCTAAACTTTTCTCCTAAATAAAATTAAATGATTGTTATATAGGTTGGCGGTGGATTGGAGATTCTAGATCATCTTCTTCATTAAGCTCTTGCTAGTTTTATTTAATTGATTTAATTTATTAGTTTTACTTAAGTTAGGAAAAATTTTTAGATAATAAAGTTTGATTCTTCTTTTTATAAAATTAATTTAGGAAGAAAATAATGTAAGTAGTTAAGCCTTTCTCTATGGTTTGATACCCTTCGTATTACATTAATCTTGTGCACTTACAAGTATTAAGTTTAAAGCTTAGTTAGAAAAATTTCGACTAGAAATGGAGCATTAGCCATTATCAAAAGTAAAGGAAATATGTTCTAAGCAAAATGAACGACCTTAAAATAACAAAGAGCTTCTTTATATAAGTAAGAACAAGCACAAAAGGGTGAAATGACACATTGAGTAATCAAATTACCTCAAAAACCAGAATCGATGCAATTAATAAGGGTTATTGTACCCTCGCTGACAGTTGAGTTGCCAACGTCCCTTTAGATGGATGTGCACTAAATGCACTTTGATAAATGAGGAGTCACACCGAAAACTGTGTACTTCCCTCCAAGAAAATGAATCAGACCTGGTACAAGAGTTATATAGAAATCAGGACAAGGGGAGGTACACTCAAGTAAGCACATTATTCCCTCACATTCGAGATTTGCATGAAATGGGAGCTGATCGCTCCCCCGTAAAGATTGCTCCGCAAGGGTATACCCAAATGAGAAGACTGGTCCTTCTTTGCATATGTTAACAAAAGTGACTTTCACAAAGTCTGAATATAAAATCCATGGTATCAAAAACTGGCTCTTAGCTAGGAACAAACATAAACAAAAATTCATGGACTTTGAAAAAATTCAAGTGCGAGTGTGTCGAATTAAGAATTCGTCAAGAAAGTAAACTCTAGAGCTTTAACATTCTTCTTTGAAAACCTAGGCAATATAAGAAAATTATATCATTGCATCGCCCAGGATTTTCCCGTGATCAGTAGTTTGACCTACCACATAGGCACCCAGTACTATTATCTTGAGTGGGGTTGTTCACAGTGGGATCCTCTTCCATGGGATTTGCATCTCCAGTATCGCTTGAAAATATCACCATTACAGTTCAATGATAGATGCTCACCTCCACATGTCCAATGTTAGGGGTAGTGGAGGATTCTGAAGCTTCAGAATGTTCGAACATTGGACAATAGACCCGACAAAAGATCCCACCTTTTTGTGGGAAAGCCACTTCGTCTCTGATTCAAAAGTCTTTCCGGTAACAATTGAGACGTGCCTCAAAATTTGGCTTACTCAACATAATCGGATTAATCGGATCATCTTTTTGCCAGCTTGGAGGCCAAGGATGCTGAAAATTTAACTTGGAGGTCTGGTATAGCCTCATAACATCTGCGTTGAAAAGAAGGCCGGGACATTGCCTCATTATGTCATCTACCAAGGAACACATGAACCTCGCATAACCAGCACATTCTATATATAAAATATTTGTTGCATCTGAGTGGATTGAATAAACTTCTCACAAATGCATCAAATCAACGAAGATTTCAGGTAGCTGCCTTGCCTCATAACCAAGTGGGACAAATGTGTACCTTCTGTAACCTACATCAGAGCAGTTTGCAACTCTTCTTTTTCAACCAGAGCGTTTCTAAAGAAGGCACCTTCTCAGTAAGCCATCCAACTCCTGATCTTTCGTAGCTAGCTTGGATTTTGCTTTCAGGCAACACTCTTCCAATTCGGCCATACGGGATTGCCAATCAACTTCCCTTCCTTTCCACTGGGCCTTAATCTATCTAGTCTCTTCGTCTGATCCTCACAGGCCTTCATAAACTTATTTTTTATTTTCAGCAAGTAATCATTATCGACATTCAATCTTGCGACGTCCTCCTTTAGCTTAGAGACATAATCCCCAGATTCAAAGATACTTGTCAACACAGTAGCCGCGTCATCAATAGATCCATGTGAGTATGTCATTAGCTCCCGACCGTAAAATTACACCTGTAGACATTGAATATCAAAAATGGAAATAACGGGACTCATAAATTACCTTCAAAAGGGCACCCACAAAACATTCCTCCAGGTCTAGATAATCACACTGCAAAGTGAAAGCGGCATGATGGGAGAGTGCGAGATTGGTCAGCATCTCCGAGGCTACCTCAAGATCTTCACATAATTGTTAATGTGAACATCCCAATTTAGGCTGAAAGTTATCCGTTTAGAACCCGTCTCTAGTCCAGGCACTGGGTATTTTTCAAAAAGAGTTGACCCGGTTTGAGTTATTTGTCCCGCCTTAAACGAAATAATCATGTTCTTTCCTTTGTCAGCCTTCAAAATATCCACAGCTTATCCAGCTAAACTTCCTAGAATCAAAGGTGAAGACGATTAAGATGTTCTTATTTGCTTATATTTCTATATGTTATTTTCGTCGATTTTCGATGTTTTTAATATGTAAAAGTATTTATCTTGGGCTTATACCTTTCATTCTTGTCTTAGGTGCCTTCTAGAAGAGAAAACAATGAAAGAAAATAGAAATGGACCAAAATCGATGAAAACAGAGCCAACAGCGTTAACGGTGAAGACCTACTGCCTGTGGTAGGCTACCCTACCACCGACGATAGGTTCGAAGGTCACAAGTGAAGCCCTGGTAGAACCTTACCGTCGACAGTAGGTTACCTCTACCATCGGTGCTAGGTCCTCAACATCAAGAAGTTTTTATAGGCAAAACCCTATTGCCGATAGTAGGGCTTGACCTATCGTTGGTGGTTGATACTGGTAGAGGGGCAGTTTAATTCGATTGAAACTCTGTTTTCTTATAATTTTTCATCTATTTAAGAGGTTACTCTACAATTAAGGTAGAGGATGGTAATTAGGACTTAGATAAGTGTAATTAGGAGTAGTTAGTATATAGTTAGGGCTAGATTAGGTTAATCAATTCTTCAATTTTACATTCAATTAGTTAATTAGTTTTTGGAATTTCTGCAATTTAATTCTTAGAGATCGAGAATTGGAGATTCGATTTCAAAGAACCCAACTTCGATTTGGGCGACTCAAAAGATGAGCGGTGTTCGAGGATGATTGCAGCTTCAATTCTATTCCTAAGCTTTCTTTCCTTTACTTTGTTAGTGAATTTTAATGTTGAATTTCAGTTTTTATATAATGAATAATGAGTACTTCTCTATGTTTTGATAAGGGTTGAACCCTAGTTCTTGATTATGACATTCTTGGTTTAATTTCTTGAATTTGATGTTTGTTTTGTTTTAAGTTGTCTTTCAATTGTGTTTTTTTACAATTTAATTGTCGCGAGATTAGATTAATCGCTAGATTATTTGAATTTGAAAAAAGAAGAACTATCTAGGGCAACCAATTGGGGGTTAATTGGGGCAATTAACTAGAGATCCGATTTTGCACTTTTAGGTCCTTAAAATTACCTAATTTTACTACGCTCATAATTTGTTAAGGAGAAAAGAGATTTTCCTCTAAGGGTTAGTAAGTAGGGTGGCTTTCGCCTAGAGATAGGGATTGCTCGATTTGAGTGATCACCCAACTTAATTAATTCAACACCGTTTTCATAAAAGTTTTCCAATTGAATTAGTGACAAGGATTAGGGGAATTCATTTCCAAATTCTTGCTTTATTAATTTTTTTTTAAAATCTTCTGTTTTCATTGTTTTCTTAGTTGGTTAGCTATTTTCAGTTTTTCTTTTATTATTTCATTTCAAAAACAATTCTTTAATTAGGCTAAAGATTAGAGACACGATTAGTACCTTAAGCCTTTACGTCTTCGAGAGATTTGTCACTCGGGTGGAGCTTGTTTACTATAGTGATAGGTCTGCTTGCCTGTTGCTTAGTTTAGTAGTGCATCCCCCATAGCTTTTAAAAGGTACATATCAATGATTTACCCCCGAAGGAGCTCAAAATATCCATATAGACGGGCATTCAAAACCTAGTTTTAGCAACCTACAAAATATGGGCTCGTGTGGAAAGAGCAAGGGCAGCCTGGGAATTGTGAGTAGGCATTTTTCTAGCACCAGCTCGCTGCTGCTCAGGTCAGGTGTATTATTTCCTCCTCAGCAAGATCACATTCTAAAAATCCACAATTCTAATATGAATTTCTATAATCATATAACAAAACCTCTCCTAACCTTCACAATAACTTACCTAAGGAAGCATGAGAGACGACAGTAAAGATATTGAATTTTACAAAGAACATAAGATATAAGAATAGCAGCATTAAGGGAAACAAAGATAACTGGCGCAAGAGTGGTGGAATGGATACATTTATGCCTTCGAGCTAAAAGAGTTGTGGACAGGACAACAAGAATAGTTGACGCCCAAAAAACATTTATCACGGGACCTGGTTTCACAACTGGTATCGGGAATGCCTCAGGTGTTGTAGTTAAGCCTAAAGCTAAGGCAACCAAAGAGAAATAATATATGAACTCATCCCCTATATACAAAAAGGAAAACTGAAGTCAATAATCCTACGAAGAGTATGATGATGGTGAAAATAGCATCGATCTCTAAAAATATTTATTTATAACCACCCTGTCAAGGGATCCCTAAACAAATAACAACATGCCAAAAGTGATTAAGATCAGCTTTCCTGGATCTATCGACGGATAGGGTACTAATATAGGATCGCAAAATAAGCTCTGCATCAATATTAGGTTTTGGGTTGGGAAGACTTATTCGCATTATCCCAGTGCATTTGAAAGGAATAGATGCGGAGCGAACAAAAAGAAAAGATTTTTTGCTCGTGAATTGAGGAAGGCTTGGAAGCTTCGAATAACAAGTAAACCAACCCTACCTGTCACTAGTAGCACGAAGAGCGAAATAATGCCTAAATAATTCAGTGCTAGTCATGATGCCTAAGGCCCGACAAATAACAACGAACCTGACAAGATACCTAGGAAAAATTGGGGCTACTTGGGTAAGAGTCAAATTCTAAAATTAAAGAATATCAGTGATGAAGGGGTGTAAGAGAAACGATATCCCATACCTAAGATGTTCTTTATTGACGGTGAAACATCCAGGAAGGGGAGTATTAGCTATTTTATGAGGTTGGGGAAAAATTAGTGCAAATTCAGCAAGAATTCATTAATTTCCCTGTACCCAGAAAGAATTTGTTCGGTTAGTGATTTGGGAAATCCGGTCGCTTTAGATTCCACCATATCAGTGGGATTACACTTTTTTAACTGCACAACGAAGATCTTAGGGCGAATATAGAGATCAAAACCCATGGCATATCGAGGAGGGGGAAGATGACCTCGACTGGTTGCAATTTATACCTAAGACCAATAGCACACAGGGTGATAGTGAGATTACTTGAGTTCTCAAAAAGAACAAACGCAACAGTCGGGGAAGCTGAAGGGGTTTACTCAGAACTCCGGCTGTTTGAAGATGTCACAAAACAAGTTGTAGGAAAATTCGATAAAACGCAAGAAATATCTGAGAAGTAATTGCAACAAATGAGAGGGAAAAAGGAAGTACAATAAGAAAAGTGAAAAGTAAAAGCAATAACCTACCTCTTTAAACCACTCGAAAGGCTACAAAGCACCAGATGACAAGATGGTTTGCCTCTAACAAAAGAAGAAGCGTCATAGCAGTCTAAGAAAAGACATGCCTTTTTAAGGGGTACAGATGATGGATCTTCATCACTATAAACCAAAAACCAAACTTCAAGCTACCACGATGGCCCACATAGTCAACCTTGCCCGCAAGGCATTATATCTCGTAAACAATTTGTTCGGGTCGAGTCGGTTAAGTGACCCAACCATGCCAAATTTCACGGATCATGGATAAACAAAATCCCTCATCAGAATTTCAGATAGTCTTTTGACAAGTATTGCCCTATAAAAAGTCTATCTCTCCTCATTTACTCCTAATGCAATATTAAGCAACTAATACTGATCATTCTCATTGAATACTTGTATTAACCGAGATTTGTGGACCTCTTTCTAACTGAAGGATCATAGAGGCTTTTGGAATAGATCCCCATTGGTTCTTGAAACCTTATTTATCTTGCAAATCTCAGGACACATGACTCTATATTCATCAAGTAGCATTAATAGAGTTATGATAGATAATTGTGTATAGTTAGAGAGATTTAGGTTCACTTATGCACTGATTTTTCTGCTCTCTATATACTATATCTAATCTTTTATGAGGACATAAACTATTAAGAATTTCCGCAGGTCCTAACTAAGAAACTAGCTTTAGACGTTTGTAAACGTTGAGCCACTATATCACTTAAAAGTGTTCATCAAGTTTGTTGTTGTATTTATTTTAGAAATTATTAATTTAATTACCCTAAGTATGTACCATGAGAATTATTGTATAATATGTAAACAAAAAACATATATTTATCATCTATGAGGAAATAAAATTAATTGATTGTAATACCTATGAACAATCAAGTAACAATTGCATTTGTAAATCAGTATATAGGCCTGTCGTGCTGAGTTAAGCTTTAGGGCATGTTGTGTTAAGTTTGTAGAACAACAGTAAGAAAACAAAAATTGTAAAAACAACAGAAGCAATAGTAAAGTAGTTCGGCCTAACAAGTCTACATCTGGGGGAACCACTCCTAGAAAGAATGATACACTAAACTAATAACACAGTACAAGAAAATATTTAGATCTTTAACACATCTAATGTTTTCCCTAGTGGATAATGCAAACTCCCTTTGCACTCAACATTGCGGAATTTCCTTAAACTCTTCAAGGGTCCCCTTTGGTAAATTGGCTGCTTAGATTGAACTCCCTTAAACCAACAACACCTTGGTATGTAGCACAAATCCTTTCCCAAGTAGTTGATGTCTTCAATAAAGGTTCAATGTGTAGTACTGCTAACCCAGCCACCTGACACTGAATGAATACCATTTATGTATGTCTAATGAATTCCATGAACTTCAAGATATGCTACAATTGCATAAACTCATGTTCTTATTGTTGTATGAATGAATCAAATGCTAGAGCAGAATGAGCTATTCGGCTAACCCTAAATGTTCACCAAAGATGGACTTAAATACTTAGTGTTATATAATCTTAGAGGAATTCTAAATCCTTTATATCTTTTATCTTTTATAGAAAAAAAAAGATTTAGATTCCTTACATATATACTAAGATTGTAATAAATCACATAACACTTAGGAAATTTCGGATTCTCAAAATCTTCAAAGATATTGCAGCTAATCTTCAAGTCTTCCAAAACAATGTCAACTCTTCTCGAATGACTTCTAACAGGCCCTATGTTGAGTGATCATGTTACCTTCAGATTACACATCATAGTACACAAAACTCAACATGGTAAAATGCAAATTTTTGACAAATTCCCCTTTTGGCGTTGTTTTTTAGCGAACCCACTTTATGCACAGGATAAATAAGGATGAACACAATTATCACAAACAGGCATAAATGTCACACAAGGATCTTCATACTTCATAAAATCATAAAACCAGAGAACCAATGAGGTCCTTCAAGCAGTAGAAATGAAGTGAACCATTCCACAAAAATGTCCACACATGACCCAAAAAACAAGCAATAAATATTCATAGCAATCAGCTACAAGAAAACCAGAAATAAGAAAACAAAAAGTAATATTCAAGGCCATACATGCCAAAACCATATATGAACATATTCAAAGGCCACACGGGGCCATACCTAAAAAAATTCATCAATTCATAAAAGAGCTCCACTTAGCTTGCTCCCCCTTCTATAGTTCTCCTCTTTTTGCTGAGAAACTGCTTAAGGGATCATGGCCTTCAACCTATTTACCTCATATTGATGCCTAATGATTGTAGTTATAATAGTAGTAAAATGATAATTCATCTCATAGCTTCCGACAGTTCAATGTCAGCAATAAAAAAGGTAGTAGAGAGGGCCTTCTCGTAAATGCCTCGGGAGCAGGAGAGGTTGATGTTGAAGGAGTAGCAGGATGCTTTCTCTAAGAGGCTCGTTGCCTTGTTGATCTAGCCGGAGCTGAGGGTGCTGGTGCTGTATGAGTTGGAGAAGGAGTCACTACACTAGAGGGAAATAGCTTTGGCAGCACTAGGAGCTCAAGTTTCCTACAGTGATTGTCAGAAGGTAAAGAAAAATCCCTACAGCCAAGAGCAAAATCAAAGATTAAAGATGGAGAAGGTAGAGCTATGTTCTATTCTTCTTTTGATCAAGCTACCTCAGAATATTCTAGAAAATGATAGTACATAGGTTGATCTTCTTCTTTGTAGCAAAATCATATAGTAGGTAAGCATGTCCTCCAGTACAATAATCACATTGGTGGTGGGGATCCAGTTTCTACGACAGACTCTAAAAAGAGCATTAAATGATGCAACGACAGAGTTGTAGCTAGTTTGTTCTACTGAGGCCATATTACCTCATCATCTCCAGTCAGTACCTTGGCCACATCATCCCAGTCAACCTCTTCCTCCAAACCTGTCCACTTAATATCTGTGTAGTCAGGGAAACTTAGAAATTCAGCTATGTTGCAAGGGTGAATGCTATCACACTGCCTCTCACATACACCTACCAAAATAAGGGATTCTCAGCTTCCTTAACCTCTTTAGTTAGGTTGGTATATAATTCTATTACAACACTTTCATGCTACTGCATAGGATACAGGGCTATCTCCACACCACCCCTATTATTCAACAGCTCCAAGTATTTTACAATGCCAGTGCCTGCTGCTTCACTATTTTCTCAGCTGCAATGCTTTTGGAGTCACCATTTTTATAGGAAGGAGGCTGAAATTAGATGAGAATCCAGTGAGACTTTCAATATAGTTAGTCAGATACTGTTTCTTGCCAGTCATCTACCTTGAGCATCCACTATCAAGATACCATACACAACTCATGTTGACTGACAAGGACAAGTGTGCAACATAGCTTTTCAGATCAGGCTTTCTAATCCAAATCCAGCTTGTGATCTTTTCTCCTTTTGCATAGCTTGGAACATATGTTTGTGACCTTTTCCCTTCTCTGAGCTTTTTGTTTCTTCTATTATACTGATCATGTCTTATCAACATGCAATAACTGCACACGGTAAGAGGCCATTTAGGCTTATACTTGTTGATCATCTTTTTTTTTCTCAGCATCGGTAAAGTTTTCTCTTCTGAACACTCTTTCGAAGTTTCTAGTCTTGTTGACAACATTAGTGTTGTGTTTCTCGCCAACATATTCAAGCCCAGTTTTCAGACTAGTAGGTCTTCTAGCTTGCAACATCGCATCGAGTTTAGCTTTTCCTGTTTTCATGCAAGCAATCCTTGACTCAGTATGGTTCAAAATGTTCCTCACATCCTTAACATGAGCAACTAGTTCATAATTTCTCTATTCTAAGGATTCTTTTTGTTTCTAGACATCCTACAAGTCCTTATTCAATGTTTTGTTGATTTCAACAAGGTCGACCTACTTGGTGTACATGAGATTGTATTTCTTTTGAAGCTTATTAAGCAGCACTTCTTTATCCGGGTATGAACCGGGATAGGCATGAGAACATGGAGAGTTTCCTAGGATCAGTTACGAGGTCAAGAGAAAGAAAGATAGACTTGGAAATGCAAAGAAACAATGAGGGTATAAAAAGCTAGACCTACCGTCCACCCTACCGTTACCGGTAGGGTACCATCAACCCTACCATTTGACGGTAGTTTCTAGCCTAAAACTGTTTTGAGGATCCGAACTACCGTCGACAGTAGGTCTTGGGAAGTTGAAGGTCTTGAAAGAATTTAACTCCCTTGACCAATCATTTTAATTGTTAAGTTTATTTTGACTTGTAATTAAGTGGCGTAAGTGCCCATCTACTTATCATAAGCTAGATTAACAATTAGGGATGAAAGTTAAGGATGCGGAGCACTATATATATATATGTATTTTTCAACCATTGAACATAAGAATGAAGAAATGAAATATTGAAAGAGTCTTGAGAGATAGAACCTAGGGTTCTTGGTTTCTCTTCCTTCCTTATAAATTAGGAATTTCTCTTGTATAATTCTAGACAAGCAATTCTTGAATCTTCAAATCAATAGTTCTAGTCTAATTTCCAAATCTTATTTATCCCTTGAGGCGCCATATCCATAGTTGGTGTTGCTTCGGAACATAGGTTCTTCGAGTATGGAGGGTCGGTGAGGCTTTTCCCAAGCCTTGTTGATTCTCCCCTTATATATAAGAAGATCTTTTGTTCCTTCTTATTTTATCTCTCTGCATATGTTCATGTTTTTCATTTATCCAAAATAAACTATCAAGGGAATCCTCTAGAAGGGATTGAGTTTTGGGATTACATGATCTTCAAGGGAAGCTGATGATTATACAATGTGGTATCAGAGCAAAGCTCTCTTTGAGTTGAAGATTTATGTGTTTTTATTGTTAAATTTCAGCTATATAAAAGCCAATTGTTATAAATTGAAAAAGGCAAGTAATCTGGAATTTTTTGGACAGAAAATTACATGTGAAAAGATTTAGATAAAAAGCATAGTAGATGAGGTTAAAATTTCGTGACACTGTCCAGTATGAATCCTTGTTGAGTTTTGGTACCTTAGAAACAAATTTGACCTGATTTAGATTTAATTTGAGGGGTCAATTGAATAAAAATTTGCAAACTGTTCAGAAATTGCGGCTGTTGGGAACATGTAGATTAAGCTGTCTATATCTTGTATTATACTCTCTCAAATTGGACGAAATTTGTGCCTAAATTCATCCTCTTTGAGTTGTGCATCTCTAAATTTGTTTGGCTTGATTTGGAGCTACCATTATTGAGTTATTGCGATTGTTTTGTGATGGAATGTCTTGCTGCGCTGTTTTCTGCAAATTTTTCATAGTACTCGTGAAATATTTGAATTGAGCTTTCAATTGTCTTTATTTTGAATTTGAAACATTTTTGGATACATTTCTAAGTGTTTTTCTGATCTGTTTGTGGGAATTAGTCTTATTCTTTGACTCATACTCGTGAATTTATTTTTGGAACTCTTTGCACTCTACGTGTTCGACAAAATGCCTATTTGACTTCGTTTTCTTATCTATTGAGAATTGCTTGCTTGAATTGCTTTGGGAAATTTTCTTATAACTTGGAAGTTCTAGAAGTCACTAAGAAACTCTAGTGGTGAGTGAAAGTAAAAGGCAAGAGGGTGAGATTATTGTTATAAAAGCCGTAGAGAGTAAGAGTAAACATGAGAGTTGAGTGCATTCTTCTTGAGTGAAACACTTAGGGAGTAGCGAAGTCCTTCCTCCTTTTTTTCTAATGTTTTGTGCAGGTTTAATAAGCCATTAAATGGGCTATACTTGGACTAACTTTTCATGACAAAGGATGGAAGCAATAGAAAGACAAGAGATAGCTTATTCCAAGCTTGCAAGAGCAAGGTCTAAGTGTTACAAGGATGAAGGCTATGATGAAAATGACTATGTGGGTGGGCACCAAAAAGGGCAATTATTCTATACCAAGTGCAAGGTGCTAGATAAAATTATAATCTTGCTATAGATAGTGGTAGTCAAGTTAATATGGCACGTACTTATCCAGTAGAGATGCTAAGTTTGCCCCTTCTTGATCATCCTAGACCTTATGTATGTCAATGGTTAGATGGTGGTGTTGAAATTAAAGTTAACAAGCAAGTATGGGTGTTTATCTCCTTGGAGTCACTTAAATATGAAGTGTTACGTGATGTAGCACCCGTTCAAGCGAGCCACTTATTATTGGGACAACCTTGGATGTATGATAGAAGAGCTAAGCATGATAAAGGCAAGAAGGCCATCAACATCACTAGGAATGGCAAGAGAATCACCCTTAAGTCCTGGCACCTCACCAAATATATTAAAAGCAAAAGAAGTTGAAGGAGAGGTTAAGGATATTTGCGAATAGAAGCACATTGAACGAGAGGAGGGCATGGAAATTAAAGAAGAAAAAAGAGTGGAAAAAGAAGAGAGAATAGTTGAGAGATTATGTATTCTTGATTCTAATTCTAGTCTTTCAAGAGAAAATGTGAGAGATGAGTGCTCAAAAGAAAAAGAGAATGAGTTTGAAAAAAGTGAGCAAGAAAGGGAAAATGAGTTTGTTATGTAAAATCAAGAGACGTAACAAGAAGGGCAACAAGAAAAAGATATAGTTGCCATTGAAAAGAGTGAGGAAGTGGATCTTCTACTAACGAAATTAACTCTTTTCTTGTTAAAGATTCTTTATGTGTGTAGAAATTTTGTAGGCGAAACACGAAAAAGGAAAGAAAGATGGATTACTACTCCTACAAAATAATAAGCTTTCCTTCTCCACTTTCATACTCATGTTTTGGTCATTTTTGTAAAGGCTAAATCTTGCTCTTGTGTACTTGATCTTGATAGGCATTCTCTCTAACATGCTTGCACCATAACATCAATGAGTGAAAGGAGACATACCATGGAGTTCGAAGCCCAAGGCAAAAGCGTTGGAGAAAAACTATTTTTATGCTATGGAGATTCGTCAATGAGTTTTTCTTCAAACCTATTTCTCTTTTACCTTGTGTTTTCATTTAAAGAGTTGAAATCGTTCTTAGATGGGTATGTTTATCTTGAGTTTAATCTTGCTCCTATTCTTGTTATATTTCTTATTCTTGCTATGAGGTAGATAAGTTTCTCTTTTGTGGTGTCATGGGAAAAAGGGATCAATCTCTATTTGTTAATATGCTCCATCAAGTTATTAATCTTGATAGAACTCATTTCTTAGTGGTTCAAGACTTATTTCATGCTATTCTTATTTCTATTTTACACGATGTTGATCCATGGAATAATTGTGATTCTTTAGGGGTCGCTAACCATCATACCTTCGGTTTTCTTGAAAACAATTCTTATGTGTTTGATGGTTCCTTGTTTTCTTTACGTGGTGATCATTATCTTAAACTTCAAGAGGAAATACTTGAACATTTTCAATATGTGTTGACTTCTCTTGATACTTATGTGAAGAATCTTGTTGACAAACCTTTATTGGTTGTGAACAGGTTACTTGAACATTTGTGATATGGGCATAAACTTCTCTGTGAGGAGATATCTTTTAAAACTTTATTTGAAAGGGGTTTTGGTTTCAAATTCTTTCTTTATAAGGAGTTCTTGTTTTTGAAGGAGTTTGAAACCTAAATGGTTTCTTATTTTAAAATGAGTGGTACTAATATTTATGAGTTTTTGGAATCTAATGAAGCTTCTTTTGTGCTAGGAATAGAAGATCAAAGAAAGAGCGGTGAAAAAGGTGTGTTTCAAAGCCGACCAACTATTCAATAAGCTTTCTTACAAACTCATCTCCTACTTACCTTGAATTTTATTTTAAGGAGTTAAAATTATTCTTAAATGATTATGCGTTCCATGAGATCATAGTAGGAGTTTTATGTGCTATCTTTTGAAATTGTGATCTATGCCTTATTGATGTTCACTTATCTAATTGTTTTATCTCTTCATGACTCTCTTCGGAATCAAGTGTTTAGTAGAGATGCTAAACTTGAAATATCTTACTTTGATCTTAAGTGTTGGCATGATATTCTTGATATTATTTCTTTGGTTGTTGATTTGGTTCTTCTTGGACACCTATGTGGGGCATGATTTCTAGTAACTTTCTTGATTTGTTTGTTGGAAAATTTCTTGTTAAGAAAGTTAAAGGGAATTTGTGTTCTTTGATTAAAGATCTTATTGATAAGTCAATAAGGAGAAAAACTTATTCTTATATGATACCCTTCTTTGAAACTTTTGTGATTGCCCTTAATGGAATTGCTCCTTTCGAAAACCATTTCTTGAATGTGAAGATTCAACTTGAAAATCCTTGTGATGATCCTAAGATCCTAATTGGATTGAAATTTTAGAACGCCTTCTTGGTTGAAAATATTCTTGGTTTTCAATTCTACCATTTTCATTTCAAGGAGTCTATGTTTTTGTTAATTTGTGAAAACAAGAAGAAAGATGGTTGTGGAGTACTTAGAGTTTGTCATGGAGTTTTTGTGAAAACCATCTTGAGAAAAGATTTTGTGGAACTACTTTTGAAGAATTTTGTTAAGAAAAATCTTGGTTATTTTAAAATTTTCATTGAAATTCTTTGGAAAGATGTTTTTCTAGATGGATTGTTAGTTCCAAACAAGAGCTCATTTGTTATTTCTTTGAAAAATGAATCCAATTCTACCTTGTTGTATCACTTACCTTTTAAAGAGTTCTTGAAGAAATTTGAATGTGAAGAGGAATTTGGAAAGTCTTGGGATTTTAAAAGTAAACAATCTTATATTTTCTGTGATGAATTCTTGGATTTCATATCAAAGTCCTCATGGGAGAAAGGTCTTACGAATTCGGTCTTGGATAGCTTATTTACTTTCAATTTGATTCTTGGCATGTGGGTAACATTCTTGAACTTTATTTTGTTGTTGCGAGTCCTCGTGAATTGAAAAGTTCATGGAATTTTAAGGGAAATTTTGATTGGATGAGGCTTCATTATGTTTTTATCCATGAATTTCTCTTAAGATTCTTGGAAACTGAAATTTTAAACTCCCATGTTCCTTTTAAAGAGATAAAGTGTTATATTATGAGAATTCATGCCTGTATTTTAAGATTTGAAAAGGATAAAGGTTTTCAATTTCATATTCCATTTAAGGATTGTGGTTTTAAAGCTTACTTCGAAACATTCTTAATAAGTGTGTTCTTTAGAAGTTGTTTCTTAAACCTCTTTCCTCAAATTCTTGATGAAACTTTCACTGTTTGGAATTTTGAAACTTTTTCTAACTTCTTGTTTTAATTCTTAAATCCTTTCAAGACCGAAGTTTCTACTATCATATTTCATTTTAAAGAAGTCTTAAAAATTGATGTTGCGTGGATGCATCTACATGATTTCCTTGTTCATCTTTGTGCCTATCTTGAAAGATATCATGTAAAACTATTGTGGCCTAAACTACAAGATTTCTTTTATTTTAATTGTGTTCTTTTTGAAAGAAGTCTTGTTACGCTTTAGTGGCATTTGTATTTTTATTGTGTGGATAATTAGTCCTTGAACTTCTTTGTCTAGGCCACTTTTACATTTCATAAACCTTTTAGGGAAGAGTTGCAAAGCTTGCTTTTCATGTGTTCTACATGGTCATTTGCTTTTACTTGCCAAGTTTTACTTGAAATGGTTCATAGTATTCTTCCTTTGGTTCATATAATCTCTAATGTTGCTTGCCTTTTATGTTATTTGGAGGTACGAATTCTAGGACAAATCCTTTCAGAGGAGGGTGGATGGTATGACCCGAGATAGGCATGAGAACATAGAGAGCTTCCAAGGATCGGTTACGAGGTCAAGAGCAAGAAAGATAGACTTGGAAATGCAAAGAAACAATCTTAGAATAGTTGGAGGCTATAAAAGTCAGATCTACCATCGACCCTACCATTGTCGGTAGGGTACCGTTGACCCTACCATCGCTGGTAGAGTTCTGGCCCAAAACTGTTTTGAGGATCCGACCTACCGTCGATGGTAGGTCTCGAGAAGCTAAAGGTCTTGAAGGAATGTTGTTTCTTTGACCTATTATTTTGATTCTCAAGTTTATTTTGACTTGTAATTAAGTGGCCTAAGTGCCCATCTACTTATCATAAGCTAGATAAACAATTAGGGTTGAAAGTTAAGGATGTGGAGCACTATATATATATATATATATATATATTTTTAGTGATTGAATATAAGAATGAAGAAATGAAATATTGAAAGAGTCTTCAGAGATAGAACCTAGGGTTCTTGGTTTCTCTTCCTTCCTTGTAAATTAGGAATTTATCTTGTATAATTCTAGACAAGCAATTCTTGAATCTTCAATTCAAAAGTTCTAGTCTAATTTCAAAATCCTATTTATCCCTTGAGGTGCAAACTCCATAGTTGGGGTTGCTTGGGAACATAGGTTCTTCTTAGAGTGTGGAGGATAGGTAAGGCTTTTCCTAAGCCTTGTTGATTCTCCCCTTACATATAAGAAGATCTTTTTGTGCCTTCTTATTTTATCTTTTTTCAATTTTATTTTTATGTTCTTCATTTCTCTAAAATAAACCATCAAGGGAATCCTCTAGAAGAGAGTTGAGTATTGGGAGTACATGATCTTCAAGGGAAGCTAAGGAGGATCATATCTCATCCTCTTCATCACTATAGATTGACTCATCATCATCAACGTTGTTATTTGTTAAATACAGAGAGGTTCCTTTCATATCCACAACAACATTCAAAGCCACTTGTGTCGCTTGGATCTTTTTTATCTCTTTCATTATAGTTTGTTTCTTTCTTCTTATCATCATCACTCAATGCAGTGTTTAGTGAGCCGTTTTTTGCAACATGTTGGCACCCGCAGCTTATATATGGCCAAAATCTTTTCCTTTCTATGTTAAGTCATAGTTCTTTCTTTCAACAAGCATTTCAAGTTTCTTCTTGTTACCAATCCTTCTGTCTCCATTTTCTCATCTAGCAAAGTTTTAAGGTTTTGGTGTTCTGCTAGACTTTCAAAGAAGTTTTCCAATGTTCTGTGTCGACATCATGATTTCTTCTTCGAAGTAGGGGGTATTATCTAAGATGTTTACATCATCCTTCAGTGTTGTACCTTTCTCTTTTGTCTGTGCATCCAGATTCATCTTATAAGTTTGCAGAGACCCCAAGAGATCATTAAGAGTATCTTATTCTCATTCTTTGCTTCTTCAATTGCAACAACTTTAGCCCTATATCTCATAGGTAGAGATCTTAGGGTCTTCCTTACAAGCTTTTCTTTAGAGTATGTTTCTCCCAATTGAAATTATGTGTTAGCAATATCCCTCAGCTTATTGTTGAACACACCAATGTTGTCATCCTCTTGCATGCTCAATTCCTCAAATTATGTTGTTAGCATCTGCAGGTTAGAAATTATGAATGTGCTAGTGCCCTCATGCACCGTTTGCAATATGTCCCAAGCTTTTTGAGGTATATGTTGAAATCAACTTGAATTGATCCTCACCAACACTGACAAAGATTGTATTAAGAGCTTTGCATTTTCTAACAAGATTTCTTTTCAACATCATCTCATTCACTTCGTGGCTTGACAACATCATTGGTTATCTTTGTTGTAGCATCTTCTACCTTTTTGGTAGGTGAAGTCCACTAATTTTCAACAGCATCCCAAATAGAATCACCTATAGACTATGTAGTGATTTTGGTCTTAGCCTTCCAATAGGCATACTTGGTCCCCTCAAGCAGCGGGGGACGAGTCACAAAGCCGCCTTCCTTGATAGACATGGTGACCAAAATACTAACTTCCCACGATCTCACATATTAAGAAAATAGCACAGTAGAATGGTGCCTTGCTATGATACAATTGTAAATTAGTATATAGGTCTATCATGTTAAGTTAAGCTTATTAGGGCATGTTGTATTAAGTTTCTAGAACAACAGTAAGCAAATAAAAATCGTAAACACAACATAAGCAATGGTAATGCAGTTTAACCTAACAAGCCTACAATTGGGGGCCACGTCTAGAAAGAATGATCCATTAAACTGATAACACGGTAGAATAAAAGACTTACCTCTTTAATATATCTAATGTTTTCCCTAGTGGTTGATGCAAACTCCCTTTGTACTTAACATAGATGAATTCCTTTCAACTTATCAAGGACTCTCCTTGGTAGATTGACCGCTTGGAGTGAACTCTCCTCAACCAATAACACTACTGTATGCAACACGACTACTTTCCCAAGAAGCTAATTGTCTTCAATAAAGGTCCAATGTGTAATACTGCTAAAACAACCACCTAACACTGGATGAACACCATTTATGTATGTCTAATGAATTCCATGAACTCAAGATATATGATTGCATAAATTCAAGCTCTGATTGTCGTATGAATGAATCGAATGCCAGAATAGAATGAACTATTCGGATATGTAAACCCCCAGCCCTTAGTAGTTAGTTTTATTGGGTTCCTAATGCTAATATGATTTAATTGAGGTTTAAGTTTTTTAGGAAAAAGATTAAGAACACCTTAGGACTTAAAGTGCAAATTGATAAGTCTTAGTCAACCCTACCTATTAAAAGACTCTATTTGAAGACTCTCTTTCTCTTAACTAGACGACAGTTTTAGACATCAGAGAATTTGGAGAAGAAGGAGGCTAGGGTTTCAAGAGATTAGGAAAAAGCTACAGTTTTAAGATAAGTAATACTGATTATTGACCCTTGAAGTATGCTCTACGTTCTTTGATGAACCATTTTATGAAAATAAGTGATTTTAATGAAGTTTAAAGCTGCTGTAATTATTATTATTATGAATGATTATGATGTTTCATGGCTCAATGACAACTGAAGCATGATTATGTGTGATGTATGTTCAGACGAAATATTTATATGTTTAGTCGCTGAATTAAACATTCAGATAAAGTTATGGGTTCTCTAAAATAAATATTTTCTGACACCATATCATGATTGAGTCATGTTAATATTTGTGTAATGATTTAGGATAATTAAATGATGTGTTTTTTATTTTTCTAGAATGTTTCTATGATCAAATTACTGTTGGATGGTAAGAACTTTGGCTTTATTTGAAAAGAAAAAAAAAAAGGTTTTGAACCACTTTTTGCCACCGTTAAAGAACCTGGAATTTCAAAGATAAGTTTTAGAAATTGCAGTTTGGTCCTATAAATTTTGAAAAATTTATAATTTTAGCCCCAAAAGTTTCAATGTTGTTCGATCAAGGGCATAGATGTTTTCTGTAAATTTTAGAGAAATAATCCTTTTTTTTCTGCACATTATCGGTACCATTTTTCTATTTCAAGTTACATTAATTGTAGTTTGGCCCCAAACTTTTAAAGTCTTATAGTTGAGAGGACATGAACTTTTTCTGAAAATTACAGAATATCCACAAAGGCTTTTTGGACTTCTAAAACTGTCCCAAGTAATGATGCTTTCACAAATTAAAGATGTTTATGAAATGTTTTTCTGTAAGTGGTTAAGTGTTTGCTAAAACATATAACTCTATACTTTCAAAGATGATTTTCCTTGACTCTTGAGTAGGGTTTAGTGTTGTTTATTGAGTTTGAAGCTCACTCCTTTCCCTCTGCCCCCCTCTTGAACTCCCCCTTCCCCCTTCCCCCCCTCCCCCCCGCCCCACCCCATCTCCCCGTTCCTTATAAAGATAGTAAGAATTTTATAGATGACGCCAGATAAGTATAGTTGTTCCCTTTTGATGATTAAGTTCTAAATATGGTCAAAGGTTATAGTCTTTCTATTTTAATGTTTTAGTTCCTTCCGCAGTGCAAAACGATGTAATAAGTTAGGGATCTTCTTTTAATATAAATGTTCCATTTTTAATTAAGAATTGTAAGAGGCCTTTTGCTTTTGACATGGCCATGTTACGTCCTACGGATCGGGGGCGTGGCAAGCTAACCCTAAATCTTCACCAAAGATGGGCTTAAATACTTAGGATTATTCGATCTTAGCGGAATTCCTAGTCCTTTTTTTCTTTTTTCTTTGATTTCAAGAAGGATTATATTCCTTACATATCTAAGTTTCCTGAAAAACAAGATACAATAAAATTTGTATATTAATAATTCATGTAACACTTATAAAACTTCAAATTCTCGAAATCTTCAAAGACATTGTAGCGCATCTTCGTGTCTTCAAAAACAATGCCAACTCTTCTATATACGTTGAGTGATCATGTTGCCTGCATATAATACATAAACTACCCATAACACAACATGGTAAAATACATATTTCTAACCACATTAATTTGTAGCAATTGTATATATACATTATCAATTCTATGACAAGTACATATAAATGTCAAGAGTTTGTAAGAATTTGATTAAGTTTATCACCATCTCAATTTTTAGCATATTTCCTACTTTGCACGCATAAAAACAGAACGTGTTACGATAGAAAATGACATATTTGCTAATAGATTTTGAATATCTATTTGAAATGAGATGATAATTGCATTTTTTAGCATTTGAAGATGGAGCTTTCAAAAAACAAAAACAAAAAAATCAATTGAAGATGGAGTATAGGCAAGCAACTCCAAGATAAAGGACTTCACCAAAAGTTTATAATTTGTCTAAATCGTCCATTAAACCATTGTCCCATATTCACTCTTAAGCAATTGTTGTCTATCTCCTTATTGCAAAACCCTCGTGCATACGCCTGTGAGTATTATTTTTGTGATTCGATCAATTTAACCTACCTTCACAAACATAAATTCAAATTTTGTTTTTATATGTTTAAATATTATAAAAAATTAATGAATATATATAAATTCTAACTATTTAATAAGTTCATTAAACTATTACCTCATCAACTAAACTAATTCATGATTTATATACTGGCATAATCCCGCTCTTTAGTTAGACCACTACTCTGTTTTCTATTGTTTAAAATAAATAATTTTTAATTAATAAATTTCAAATTATAAAGTGTTATTTATTTTCAGTTTAAAATAAATTGAAAAACGTTATTTTTGAGAAGTTATATTTATGATTGCCTTTTAAAACTAATTATGTCGTTAAAATTAAAAATCTTTTTTAAAATAATTTTTTAAAAATATTTTTCTGTTGCTTACTAAGGAAGAAGTCATGAAGAGCAGATGCAAATAAAAAATTGCATTACAATGAGACACTATCATCGATGGAGAGTCAAATTATAATTTAGCTTGAATTACGAAAAAAATTAAAGAAAATTGAACACGTGTACACTTTTAAATGAGAAACTTTGAGTGAATTAAAGAGCGAACATATATATACTTTGATGTGGTTAAAATATTTAATACATTTTTGTTGTGAGAATGGCATGTTATTATCAATGTCGCATTTTAGAAGAGCTAAAACCAACTCTAATGTTGGTCATAACACAAATAGCATCTGGAGGTGCCAGCATTTTCTATAAGTTTGCACTGGTAGATGGTATGAAGATGAAGATTTTGATTCTCTACAGATTGGTTTTTGCCACAGCTTTCATTACTCCTCTTGCTTTGTTCTTTGAGAGGTCCCCTGTCTCTATAATTTTTACTTTTAATTTTTTCTTCAATGTTATATAATAATTATCGTTTTTTCTTTAAAATTTTGATCATATTTGAAAAAATATTTGCACTAAAAATTTGTTTATTTGTAGTCAACTTTCTGATCAAATGATTTTCCACAACAAGATGGTGAAAATATTGTGTTTTCTAACGTTATTATCTTTTTTTTTTTTCCTAATGTAATTTCACAGAAATACAAGGCCAAAAATGACATGGAGGATAGCCCTTGAAGGATTCATAAGTGGGCTATTGGGGTAAGAAATGGAAAATTAAACTGGCTCTTTTTTTTTTTTTCCCAATTAAATTGCTTTATGGAAAATCAGAGCTTGACATCTTTTTGCACTTCAAATTTACAATATACAGAGCAGCTTATAGCATCTTTTATGGGGAAAGCTTAAAACTAACATCAGCAACTTATGCTTCTGCCATGTCCAATCTTATTCCCGCAGTGACATTTTTAATGGCCATTATATTCAGGTAATTAATTATTTTCTGAAGAAAAAAATCAAGAATATATATTTACTCTATACTTTGAAATTGACTGATAACTCTTAAAAGATCTAGGAAGGTGAATTTTAGCCAAACAACTCATTTACTCATGTGTCATTGTATTAATATTAATACATTGGATCTATTCATACTTTTGAAATTAAACGCATTTGGGCTAGAGTAGTATTTAGGATGGGTGACCTCCTCTCCTGGATGCCCTGTTTTGTTTATTTTATTTATTGTTATTTTTTTTATGTTCATTTGATAAAAAAAAAATAAAGAAAATGTAAAAATGAACAGGTTGGAGAGATTGGACATTAGAAGTTCAGCTGGAAAAGCTAAGATTGTAGGAACTGGATTGAGCATTGGTGGGGCAATGATCTTGACATCTTTCAAAGGGATTAAGATCACAATCTGGTCAACTCACATAAACTTGCTTCACCATAAAGGCGTGGCACAGCCCAAGAATCACCTATTAGGCTCTTTACTAGTCCTACTGTGCTGTTTTTCATACGCATCTTGGCTGATAGTTCAGGTAAATTTTTGCTCAAGCTAGAGGATATATATATATATATATATATATGTTAATACAACAGGCGAAAAATATAAACTCTAAATTTCGCTTTAAATAGGAGTTGAATTCTCAATTAACTTTTATGTTAGAGATTGCAGTTCTTGCCAATTTATACAAGGACTCATCGGCGGATTAATATTTAAGCCATTCTTATGTAATCCTTTTTTCCTGTTTGAAATTAGGCTAAGATGAGTCGAAGATATCCATGCTATTCAAGCACAGCACTAATGAGCTTAATGGGATTAGTCCTGACGGGTGTTTATTCATTATGCACAGAGAATAAAAATTGGTCTTCATGGAAACTTGCTTGGAATATCAGACTTTTAGCTGCTGCTTACTCGGTATTTCCTGTTATGTTAGTATGTTATTGAAATGAAAAAATTATCTGGTCTATTAAATTAGGTTTAGATCATCTGTCCCACTCTCTCTCTCACATCCTTCGCTGTCATCTATATAAACTTTCTTTTTTTTTCCTTTTAAGATTTCTCATTTTTAGTACACAGTCTAATACATTTTATATACAATATTTCTTTTATAATATTTTTATTATTTCTTTTGTTACTTTATCACTTTTAATACATCATGCTCTTGAAGAAATTTCAGACTTTTAGATTTTTTTTCTTACATAAACTATAATACCCTTCAAATTTATTTATCATCTCATTATTATCTATACAAATTTCAATTTTAAAAGAATTAAAAGGGGTTGAAATTTATTTTTTAAATAGAGCATATAAAAAAACTCATTAAATATTATATATTATTTTCTCAATGTGACAAGTGTAAAAAGACAAGTATTAGTAAAATGTGACAAGTAAGAAAACAGAGAGAATAATAAATTCTACATAATAAAAGATAAAATTTTAAAAAAATATTTGATGATAGAATTAGAAAAAGCTTTTTCACGAAAAAATTCAATTTAGAAACATATTGGAAATGCCTTTTTACACTAAAACATATGAAAATGTCTTTTTAGAAGAAATGGGAAAGAAAAATATATATTACATTTATTATATCCTCACAATTTATACGAAAAAATATTACTATTTAGTTAGAATTTCATTTATAAAAAAATATTATACTTATGTGAATTTTAATTCACAACCAAAAAAAAAAATTATTTATAACTAGTGTACACAATTTATTTTTTCTCTTTCACTATTTCTTTATTTATATATTATTATATATTTATGCCTCACGACTTGTATATTTTAGATATTTAACAATATAATATTAAGAAATTCAAGTCATATACTATAACATTTCATTTTATTTCGATATTGAGTAATAATTTTATCAGACATAGAAAAAGAATTATCATTCTATTCTAACTTCTTCGTCCAAAGAATGGAATGGAAAAATAATTCCAAACACATTTTGGTTAGAAAGAATTTTAAGTGAAAATGCATCCCATTCGATTTTATTTCACCATACTAAATGTGTTGTAAGAGACAAATATTACAAATGGAAATATAGCATGAAACATATATTAAATTAGCTTGAGTAGCAATTTCTCGATACATTTTATTTTATATAAAAGAAAAATTATCATGTGATAGTTTAAAAATGATCAGACGAAAGATATCTTAAGATAGATGGGACACAAGATTCTGACTTGTTTATTGTTCAGACCATTTACAATTTCTTTGATTTTCTTTGTCATCTTTGCAGGGAATTGTAAGTTCAGGAGTAACAGTAGTGTTGGCATGGTGCACAAAGATAAAAGGTCCATTAGTTGTATCTTCTTTCACACCGTTAGGACCTGTATTTGTAGCCATTGTTGGATCACTCTGTCTTGATGAAAAGCTTTATTTGGGAAGGTTTTGATTCTAATATCTCCTTTCTATAACTTGTGTTTTTTTTCCAAAATTTCCTTCTAACAGTGGACTAATAAATTCATAAAAAAAAAAAAAAAAAAAAAAATTTCTTGTGATATAGCATAATAGGATCCATTTTGATCATACTTGGATTATACATTGTGCTGTGGGGAAAAGGAAAGGAGACAAAAACAGATGAAGCTTCAGGTTCAGAGAGCAAAAGGGAACTTCTTGATATGGCCTCCTTTTCAACTGGTAATCATGTTGAAGCTGATCCAACTTTTTCCATTCAAACCTCTCATCTTCAAAGTGAAGGAGGAATCTTCAATAAATGAAACCTGATATGGGAATTCGTGAATTTGTTACCCAATTCCGTCATTCTTTTTCATTCATAGAATTTTTCGTTGTCATTTAAAGCCAATGGAACAAACTTTCGTGAATTTAATATTCCTATATTTCGCGCTTTCTCCCCTGAATTACTCTCCTATTTTTCTGTCTTTCTCTCTCTTTTTGCTCTTCGAATGGTCCATTTGAACCTTCAAAAGAGCTCTTATTTATAGGGGAAATTTGTAGACATCAACTGCATTTTCTTCAGGAAGAGAAACATGGCCTCCATTGCTTTATAATTTTTTACATTTCCAATGTAAAACGCCTATCCACTCATTAAATGAGTTGAAAACTTCAACAATCTTTTTTAACACGTAATGAATGATTGCTTCTAAGTTAATTCAGAATTTTATTTTTAATTAATGATGAAAGTTCTTATAAAGTGATGTAGGTGTCGAGAAGTACCAAGAGTAAGGGGTGAATTAGTGCTTTACAAAAATTTCTTGACTCTAAATAAATTAAAAAGAAACTCTAAGTTCAAGAAAAAAAAGTAGTTTGACCGGAAATTTAGCTTGAGTGTCATTATTATTTCATCATCTTGAAGGCACTGAATCAGTTCATCTTGAATTAATTAGTTCAATTTCAGCTTCAACTTCACATTTAGCTTTTTTAAGAGACTTAGGATAGCAAAGCAAAAGTTCTCTTTAAAAAGGCTTTATGAAAAACATTAATTAACATAACGTAAAGGAAATAATACCAAGAATTATAGTGGTTCGGCAAACTGCCTACATCCATTTCTCTAAGGTTATCTTTCAAAGGGCTCCACTACACAACCTTCATTTAGGATAGAGGTAAACGCTGATTCAAACCTGGTTTTTCAATAAAATTCAGAAACTATATTAAATTTACTAGATTTTTAGTAGATCTAGTTAACTACATTCTCACTAATTTTTCCTAAGTACTAGCAAACTTAGCTATCCTTTTGGAGTTTTACTCACAACATTTTTACCCGTTCTTATTAACTAGAAAAAAGAGGAAGATTACACTAAACCCGGCACATCCAATTCCATTCCAATCAACAAAGTATCTGAACACTAACTCAATGTGGTCTTTCATTGAAAATATCTTTGATAGTCGAGACCAGGTCAAGGGCAAGGGCCTAAAGTATCGAAAAGGCAAGGACTCCAAGAAGAAGCCAGGTTTGAGGCCAAGAATAGTAAGCTCCAGATCAGGACCCAAAGTAGACCGAGAGGAAAGAAGGAAGGCTTCAAACTGGCAACTTTCACTTTCAACCCGATTCACGTCTACGTGACCTTTACGGCCAGTCATTCCGAAGAACACTTGCCCCCCTCCCCCCTCCTCTCGGTCTTACCGTGGCTGTTGGCACGGAGTTAGCCGGGATTTCTTTCTCGAGTCATGTCATGAACGAAAGAGTTTTACAAGCGGCATTGCCCTTCTTCACTTACGCAATATTGCTGGATCAGGCTTTCGCCTATATAAGTTCTCAAAACAAATCCCCCAATTAATGTCACAAGATATTCTCAAACTTCTTCACATGCTCAAGGATCTTCAAGTTTTCTTGCTTGAACCTGCTTCTTTGTTGTACTTAATCTTCTTAAATGAATCTCTCTCTCTCTCTCTCTCTCTCTCTCTCTCTCTCTCTCTCTCTCTCTCTCTCTCTCTCTCGCCTTCAATGAGTAGGAGTTGCTACTTTTATATGAGAGACAAGAAGAGTCAAAAGAAGGATGAAAGAGTCAAAGGCCTTAAGAGATTTTCTCTACAAGTTTATACACCGATTGAAGCATCTCATTGTAAAGAAAATCAGCCTAAAATCCTTCTTTTAGGATCCGTTCTTTAGTCTTCATTAAATGCTCATTAATACACCTTCGATAACCTTTAGACGTGAAAGTAAGGTTTTAACCCTTGACTAAAACAACAGTGACTTTATTTAATGGGTAAAAGCATGCAAGCATATAAAAAAGATAATAACAGTCTTGTAATTGTCTAAGATAAGATAACGTATGTCAGTATGAATCATAGTTGTCCACTTTAACCACTCTTGTCAGTTTCATTCTTTGATTATCCTTGAGTTGTTGAGTTGTTGCACCGTTATACAATTATCATCAAGTCTCCTGGTGTGCACTTAAGATTGATTTGCGCTCCATGAAATTAGCTCAAGTCCTCTGCACACCTAATCAAAACATCAAAAAAGACAAGTATGATATTTTGTTCCGTCATCAAAATTAAAAATATTATACCCTTAGGTCAACAAGTGAATATTGAAATAAAATTTCGATAAACAATCATTCATGTGAACAATTGATTGAACTTTCTTACAACAATGAACAATTCGAGAATCATTTGTAATCTCTTCAAATTAGAGAGCCTCTTGCTTAAGAAGCGAATCTATCGAGCACAAAAGCTTTTCACACTATGACTTAACTCTATTCTCTATTACTTAAAATCAATAAATTTTAGCTTATTTTAAGCTATAAGTTGTGTTGAAATTGTTTTTAGCTACTTATTATATATATATATATATGCTTTTAACTAAAAAAAAGTTATTTTTGAAAAGCTATCAGGATACTTTTTAAATGCTTCTCCTATAGATAGATATTCTTAATTATAAAATTGTTAATTAATATATTTAAAACAACTTTTTTATAAACACTTATTTTTTATTGTTGAAAAAAGTTGAAGCTTAAAAGAAAGTATAAGTAATAGATGACATGTCATAGTAAAAAAGAAAGAACATAAACAAAAGAAGAACAGAAAAAATTTACGTCATTTAAGAAAATCATAATTTAAATCCTAATCAAACTCTGAAAAAAAAAAAAAAATTGCCCATAATCCTATTACGTACCAAAATTAAAAGTTAAAAATGAAATTATAGCATTTGAAAATTGAAATATAAAACAGGCAAAAGATAACAATAACAATCCCTTTAAAGATCAAATTTTCGCAATCTAATAGAATTGAATGCTTCCTTTCACTTCTTTTGCTCGGTTTGATTAAGTAATTGTGCCTCAGGAGGAGCTGCTGTTTTCTTTTCTTCAGGATCTAGAATTTTGTCCTCAGCTACTACTTTAACTTGTGCAGGAGCTGCTGCTGGTTTCTTTTCTTCAGGAGTTAGAATTTTGTCCTCAGCTACTTTAACTTGTGCAGGAGCTGCTGGTTTCTTTCCTTCAGGAGTTAGAATTTTGTCCTCAGCTACTTTAACCTGTCCAGGAGCTGCTGGTTTCTTTTCTTCAGGAGTTAAAATTTTGTCCTCAGCTACTTTAACTTGTGCAGGAGCTGCTGGTCTCTTTTCTTCAGGTGTTAGAATTTTCCCTTCAGCTATTTTAACTTGTGCTACATCTGTTTCTTTTGGAGCTTCAAATTTTTCCTCAGCTTCAACAAAACCAGTGTTAACTTGTGCCTGTTTTTCCTCAGGTTTTGCAATAATCGGTTTAATTTCGTCCAATTTCGTCTTCTCTGGAGTTATGACATTTATTACCTCAGTTTTCTCCAATGGTTTTTCAACATTTTCAGCAACAATTACTTGTGGTTTTGCATCCTCTGTTTTCTTCTCCTCTGAAGTTTCCGTTACGGCCTTTTCAACTTCTTTTGGTGGTGTAGATTCGGGCACATCAAAAGCTTTTACAATTTCTTTCTCAGTTGAATCTTTCCCCTCTACACTCTGCAAATTTCAAGGTCTACGCATCAAGATATTCATATCTCATTGAATCCTATAAAACAATTAATCTATTTGAGCAAAATTCTTAGGGTTAAATTGGATAAAATCTCGAAGTCTTAGTTTTGAGACCCAATCTTATCTCAAAAATCTTTCAATTTTTATGAAATTCAATACAAAAATTTTAAAATCAAACTTTATCAAATACACTTAAAGGGGTAAAGGATAAAAGTAGATAAAGGTAGATTGTATAATATAAAAGATTAAAGCCCAAATTTCATGATACAAATAACTCTTGTAAAATGCTAAGAGTCTCCTCATCATAAAAAAAGATTGGAGACCATTTTTTCTTTCTGACCATAGTTTAGAATTAGAATAGAATTCCAATTCTTTTGAGCCATTAATTATGGAATTAAAATTGAATATAAAATCTATTTATCTCAATTTCAAATCAAAACTTAAAAATTATTCTAATTATATAAGATTTCTATATTCATCACTTCCATTATTAATTATACAATTTTATGTTCATATTTTTTACACACACTTTCTCTCACTAAAATTCAAGACACTTTTTCTTTTTAAAATTCTTGACACTTTTTCACTAAATATTCACGATACTTTCTCTCTATAAAAACTATGACACTTTCTCTCTTTAGAATTCACGACATTTTCTCTCTCTAAAATCATGATACTTTCTCATTTCTGAGGCTAAATTAGCCTTGTTCAGCAAAAAGCAAGACTATTTTAGCATTCAAGAATAGGTGACGTGCCATGTCTTTTTGATGCAGAAAATTGACATATTGGAGTGAAAGTTGTAAATAAAACAAATATAAATAGTAGTAGTTTAGATATAAAAATAATTTAAAATCATGATACTTTCTCATTTCTGAGGCTAAATTAGCCTTGTTCAGCAAAAAAGCAAGACTATTTTAGCATTCAAGAATAGGTGACGTGCCATGTCTTTTTGATGCAGAAAATTGACATATTGGAGTGAAAGTTGTAAATAAAACAAATATAAATAGTAGTAGTTTAGATATAAAAATAATTTAAAATAAGAGATAGTGGTTATTTTTAAAGAATTCTAAAAATTCAATGCTATTTATTATTATTTTCCCCTTTTTATACCGATATTTCGTTTCAAAGTAAAAAAACAAAAGATGTAAATTTCATCTGCCTTAAGAGGGCTTTGGAGAATTTTTTTGGAAAAAATTGGAGGGGGAGGAGGAGATGTTGGTCCAATCCAACACAAACAAGCTATGGAAAACAGGGTAAAGGATAACAACAAATGACAGAGAATCCTAGTACTATTTTGGCTAGCCAAGTACCAAACGTCTTAGAAGAGAATTCTCAAGACCATACATACAATAAGAAACATAGTGGTGGGACCTGGCCAATAAGATTCCATTCAGAATGACTTGTACAAAGAGTATCCAACTTGATCAACATCCCTACAATAAAATTATACAAAACAATATTTTTAATTCTCAAGTCCTCATACCTAACAGCAAGTCCTTCATACCTAACACTAACAGAGGGGAAAAAAAATACTACTTTTATAACAATAAAACTACAAGTCTCATTTTGCAGTTGGAGATTATGATGCTGACAGAACACATTAGACAAAAAGGTAAATGTGATTGGTCCACCTTGGATTATGGTCGATCAAGAATGTCTTTTTTTTTTCAATTATTTTTTTAATCTTGTAAAATCTTTCTGCCGAAATATCTAGTAAGAAAAATCATCTTCGGAAAAGTAAATTTAATTTATTACCCAAAACAGAGTTCAAAAAAATTCTTGAAAAGAAAATGAAAGAATAGTTTTGGAGTTCAGAAAATCTTGAAAGATTTGATCCATCTTCTTAAGGAGAACATAAGGTTAAAATGTCCTTGATAGACAAAATCATGGGGAGAAAAAAGGAAACCCACATGGTCTTCTTTCTTATTTTTCAACCAATTCTCATTATTTTGATTCACCACAAAAATTGGGAAAAGAATACTATCTTTCAATTATGTTAATCTAATTCCAACTAATTTGTTTCCATTTTAGCCCAAACATTCCATAAATATAGGAAGCAAGGAGAATTCGCATCATTAATCAAGATTCAACATTAAGTTTTAAAGAAGAAAAAAAAAAAGAAATCCCAAATTTTAAAACAAAAAAGAAAAGGAAAAGTAAAACTGTATATAAACAGAATCAAACTTTAAGATTCGAGAGTTTGAACATTTATATAAAAAAATCTTAAAAATATTAAGAATAAACACAAAAAAAAAAAAAAAATTAACGAATCTACAAATAGCTTATAAAATTTTTTATACATATTAAAGACTATGGTCTCCCACCCGGTTTTGTCCCTTTAATTTAGTGTCTAGTCCTTGACGAACACATAAATTATGAAATTATTATGAAAAGATGAAAGGGTACCTCCATAAACAAGTTACCAAGAGAACGATTCTTGTTTGGAGCATCATCATCATGATCATTGGTGGCTTCTACGGCTTCCTCCTTCTTAGGATCTTCTACTACGGCCTCCTTAACGACGGTGTCCTCCTCCTTTTGCGGTGGCGGACCGGGGACAGGAGGCGGAGCCGGGATAGGTTCATCACCCTTCAAAACGCTAGACTTACTTGCACAACCTCCCATTTTCTCCCAATTCTCTCTGGCCGGTATCCCCCGATTTTCTTCACCCGAAACAAAGAAGAAAACAAATCTATTCAACTTCTAAAACAATAAATTATGAAGAAATAAATAGAGAAAGAAACAAGAAGGCCAAGAGGCGTCTGGAATCTTTTCTTATTGGCGTTTGGAGATGGAAAGAAAATGAAGAGAATAATTATATGAAACGATGAGAGACACCTTTTAGAAGGAAAAAGATGAGAGAGAGATTTTATAGGGCGCGAAGGCAACGTTCATTGGTCCATTTTATTTTTTTATTATTATTTTTTTAACATTCTTTGGTTTAGAGAAATTTTAGTTTTTACTCCACAGATTTTTTTTCCTTTAATTCTCTAATGGTTTTGAAATTAATCGACGTGAAGTTTTGGAATTTTTTAAAATTCTGATCTTATCTAAAATTGTAGTTTTGGAAATATTATTGGTAGAAAAGCAATTGTGGCTCCTGTAAAATTTATGGTAAAATTTGCATGCTGGTTGTTTGTTGTATAATGAGCAGCGAAATGTGTACTATTAAAATAAAAGTTGGTCCAATGTGTGCTTATGTACTTACACATTAATATGAATATAATCAATTCTTATTAAACTTAAAATGTAATAGAAATTATTGAACAATAAAAAAACTTTATATCAACAATTGTGAAATTAATGCATATTAACATATAATTTGTAGGCATACGTTACACATACTTAAAAAATAATGTATACTTAAAAGTCTTTGGCGAATGAAAGGAAAATTTTACAACCATGTACTAACATGCTATTTGAATCTTTATTTCCTCTCTAATATGAGAAATGGGATTGATCAAAGTTATTTTCTACTTTTCAAAGTAAGAAGAACGTAATGAATTAAGAATGATTAGGAAGGGCTCGACCCCTCTTGGTTGACCGAAGGCCTTACTTCTCTTGAGCTCATGGACTCTGTTCATGGGAGGGTACTGAGCAAATCGACTACACGGAACAATCAAGCCCGAATTCCCCTAGATGAAAGGAAAGAATGTGGACACATGGAACCAAAGAGGAGCTCTCCCTAATTAAAAGTTAAATTTTATTTTATTATAATTGTCTTTTTAAAACTTCTAACAATCATTTATTATATTTCTTCCTATTTTATCCTCTGCCCTCTCTTTATTATTTCTCTCATATCTCTTCCGTCAAATTTCTCTCTATATATATTTATGAAGGATATATAAATAAAGTATATATTTTTTTTAATTTCAAAACTCTTAATATTTGTGCCATAAATTAAAAAGGTATTTATTTTAAAACACATTAAGTACTATTACCCCCTTTCTTTTCTCAAAAAATGGTCCAATCTTTTCAATTTTCATTAGGTTTAATTAGTAACATTGATATAAGATGGTTCGTTAAATATACTCTCTCCGTCTCATATTATTTGCCACTTGCATATATTTGTTTATTTTAAAATATTTTTTAATTTAACAAATCAAGAGAGTATTAAATGATACTTTACTATATATACCATTATTTCGTAGAATTAAACAATTATCTAGAAACTTTCATTAAAAATATTAATGATAGTCAAATGGTAATTTAGTGTATTTTCTTTTGAATTTAGATAACTTAATTATTTTATTAATTCTTGTACATTATCTTAAAACGACCGTTAATATGAAAAGGAAGTATTTTGGAAACTTATCAAATCAAGAAAATTTGGAACAGTATGGAAATATATTATTTCAATTAATGAAATATATTTATGGAAAGTAAACTTTTAGAGAATCTCCTTAAAACATTAATGAAAAGTTTTGGAACAAAATTAAAATTTATATAATAAAAATTAAAAATATAGGACATATAAGATATGGTCTGTTTCGTAAATTATATATTGCACCCTGTTTAGAGAATGTCATGCTTCCATTTAATGAGAGAATGTGTATCCAGGATTATCGATAATATTTTTTGTAACATCTTCTGGAACATTTTCTTTTATAATATATATTTTTTAATATTTATCTTTTTCTCTAGGGATTATCTTTTATTTTGTATATTTTACAAAGTTTACCAAATTAAAAATGTTACAAATGATAGGAATAGAGACGATAGGAACAGAGGATGTGTCAGGTTTTTCACTTCACATAAATTTCTTTTTCTCTTTTATGTTCCAGCACTTTCATCTCCTTCTTTTTCGTTCCTCCTCTTCTTACTCACCACAGTCTCTTCTCAAAAAATGGAATTTTACAACGATAGCAGCAGATTCCATAACAATGGCAATTCTCTTTTCATCTTGTACCATCGACAACAACAACTTTTTACTTATTTTTTTGTGTTTTAAAATATGTATATATGTTATCTTCTTCATTGTATAAGGCAAACCTATGGGGAATTACGGAAAATCCTTTTCAGAGAAGATGATAAATAATAATCGTTTTTCTTGTGTAATTAAATTTTTTTTTTTTGGTTGTGAAATATGTTATCGTAGTTCCATATTTCAATTGCTTGGGTTCATATTTCTATAACTGTAATTCCACGATTACATAAGTAACCATTCACAAAATATTAAGTCGTGTATTTTCTTTTTAGTATATATGTGAGTAACAAAGTTATATATTATTCGTTCCATAATTGAACCCGAACACATAATTTATGGAATATCATTACAACAAAGCAAAGATAGCTCAAAACTCATGAAAAATCACATAGAACTCATAAAATATGCATTATATTCCTATACAATATTAACACATGACTCATAGAACATCAATACTATTTCCATAAAACATTAACAAAAAACTCATGGAATATGCATTATATTCCTATGAAATATTAACATATAAATTATGGAAGATATATACTATTTTCAAGGATTTCTATCAAAGAATATGAAACATGTATTATTTTTCCATTTGGAACCTCATCACAACAAAAAAATTATATCCTATTGAACATTAACACAAGTAATGGAACATCAATACTATTTTCATAAATCATTAACACGAAATTATTGGAACATACATTATATTCCCATGTAAAATTAATACATAAACCACGGAACATCAATACTATTTCCATGGTCTCTAACTAAGAATATAAAATATGCATTATTTCTCCATGGAACCTCATCACAATAAAACATTAGAATCTAGGAAGAAAAATAGGAGAAAAGCATGGAACATTCACGTAGCTATTTCCATGGAACTTAATACTAATATAGAACTCATAGAACCTCATCATAACAAAACTATAGAACATGCATAGTGTTTTTATGGAATCCGAATGCACAGAACCTATGCGCGTGTTCGTGACTTATCTTTGTTGCGACAAAGATGATTTCTTGACTTTTTTCTTTCTAGTTGGATGGCGTTATTTTTGCACTTGTAAAGTGCAGCCGGATGCAAGATATAATTACTGTATCTATTTGACGATTACCCAAGCGACACATGTTAGTATAGATAAAATATATCATCTATGATAGTTTAAAACTAATTTATCTAATAAAATATAAATCCTAATAAAAAATTTTTTGAATCTTAAAAAATTTGTATTTCAAATTAAGAATTTATTTTATATTAATGTATGCCTTCGAGACACGTGTTATATAAATCCATAAAATTTGACAATTAATCACATAAATGTTTTTCTTTCTTTTCACTCAAATAATTTTATTTCATGAATTTAATATGAAACATATATAATAAGAGTCACAAGTTATACATCAAATAGAGTGATCAAATTTGTCATACTGATTAATTAAAAATCCTTTAAAAGCCAATGCTCTACTCCAGACATGATTAATATTTCCATTTCCTTTGTAAACATATAATATTTCTCAAAATAGAAATAATTAAGCATGGTGGAGTTGTAGGGACCTGATTTTCCTTTATCCTACAATTTTAAGGCTGTGGGCTCATTGTCGCATCACCTCAGTTGTATACAAACTCCAAACTGAAAAAAGGGGGAAGATAATTAAAGCTCACTGATCTTCTCATCATAAATTATGTACATAAAGATGACATTATGGTGTAGTGTGGTAAGCCTGTAAATCAATAGTAGGAGCATCTTTTATCAGGTCAAGTTAGAAGTATTTATCGGATCACATCTCTTCTACAATGTATAAAAGAAAGAGAAAAAACATGTGATTATGATTGTTTGTTTTGTATTATAAAAGAACTTGACTTATTACTGCATTTCATAACATTTTATGGATCATTATTAAATATGCCAAATTTCATAAAGACTTACAAGAATTCACGTCTTTAAATTAAACATATATTTTTTTCAATAATTACGCCTTTAAATTAAGTAAAATCGTAGTGGAGAATATAGTATATTTTCTTTCTGTTGGGATATATTGTATATATTTAGTTTTCTAATTATTTATGATTGATTAGTCTAGATTAGGACCGTAATTATGGGAGGACTTCTTTGTACACTCTGAAAGAATATAATTCCCCTTCTTTATCATTGCTATTAAACACCAATATATACAAACAAACAAGGCTACAATCATATAGCTAATGTTTAGGCTATAATCAAAGATTCTAATAACCATATCCCACGATTATAGGCAATAACAATGATAACTAAATATTGACAAAATATTTACAATATACCACGATTACAAGCGATAACAAAGGTAACTAAATATTTACAATATTTATATAATCTATCACACCCCCGCAATCGTAGCAGGAGGAGCACGAACACTGAGACTGTTCCGGAAATCTTCAAACAAAATAAAGGGCAATCCCTTAGTGAAAATATCTGCAATCTGATATCGAGATGGCACATGATGAACTCGAACCTCTCCACGCGCAACTTTTTCTCGTACAAAATGAATATCCATCTCAATGTGCTTCGTGCGCTGGTGTTGAACGGGGTTTCCAAAAAGATAAATGACACTGATATTGTCACAATACACCAATGTAGCCTATCTAACTGGACAACGTAGCTCTAACAGGAGATTCCGAATCGAACAGGACTCAGAAACAACATTAGCTACCCCCTATATTCGGCCTCGGCACTCGAACAGGATAGAGTAGGTTGGCGTTTCGACGACCATGAGATCAAATTGTCCCCCAAGAACACACAATACCCCGAAGTATCGTCAAGTGTCGAGACAACCACCCCAATCAGCATCAGTATACGACACAAGATCTGTAACTGAAGAAGAAGAAAGATGTAGACCAGAGTGGAGAGTGCCTTGAACATAGCGTATGATCCGCTTAAGAGCATGAATATGCTCATCCCGAGGGTCATGCATATGCAAACAAACCTGTTGAACAGCATATGAGATATCTGGCCATCTAAAGGTAAGATATTGTAGTGCACCTGCCAGACTGTGATACTTTGACGGATCCGCATACCGATTACCTGTCTGAGCACGGACCTTCTGTTTGGCATCAACTGGAGTAAGTGTGGGTTTGCAAAAGACCATACCAACATGGTCTATAAGTTCTCGGCGTATTTACGTTGGGACAGGAACAATCCACCTGTGTGACATTTTAAGAACCCAAGTCCTTCATTGCAAACTCATAGCTAAGACTAGTCATGATAGATTTCAGCAGATTATTAGAAGAAGCAATCAAGATAATATCATCAACATAAAGCAAGAGGTAAGCCATATCAGACCCATTCTTATAGACAAATAATGAATGATCTGATTTACTGTTAGTGAAACCAATGAGGGAAACGAAATCAGCAAACCTCTTGTAGTATGCACGAGGAGCTTGTTTAAGCCCATACAAAGACTTCTGTAGTAAACATACATAATTCGGATACACAGGGTCCTTAAAGCCCATAGGTTGATGCATATAGACTGTTTCTTTCAGGTCACTATGGAGAAATACATTTTTGACATCTAACTGATGAATTGGCCAATGTTTCGTCAAAGAAAAACTGAGGACGGTCCGAATGGTTGCTGGTTTAACCACCAAGCTAAAAGTCTCTCCAAAATCAATGCCAACCTGCTGTGTTTTGCCATCACCTACAAGACGGGCTTTACGTCTGTCAAAAGAACCATCAGACTTTCCTTTCTAAGTGGTGTAACGTATAGGTGGAAATTTCCAGCATCCAAAAAATTATAATCATGTTTCTGTGGTTCATGCACCTTTGCAAATGGGAAAACGCTCTCATAAAAAATGACATGCCTACAAATGATGATTTTATTACTGGATATATCAAAACATTTATAGCCACGGTGATTAGAAGGATACCCTAAAAACACACACGGAGTGGAACGTGCTTGAAGCTTATTTATCTGAGGAGAAGGAACAAGCAGAAAACACAAACATCCAACGACTCTAATGTGAGAGTAAGAGGATCTCTTTGGTAAAGGACTTCTAGAGGAGACTCATTGGCTAATAATTAACTTGGAAGAATATTAAGAAGATATGTGGCAATTTGCAATGCATGATGCCAAAAGGATGGTGGCATCGAAGCATGATGAAGGAGAGTTCTAATGATATAATTGATAGAATGAATTTTCCATTCAGCTTTCCCATTTTGTGGGGAAGTATGAGGACAAGACAAACGAAATGAAATGCTATTGGACGCATAGAATTGCCGAAAGAAGGTATTATCAAACTCCCTCCCGTTATCACATTGAACATTTTTAACGCCACGTTCAAATTGAGTGCGAATATGAGCTTTTAAAGTGGAAAAGATAGAAAAAAACTTGTGATTTGTAGAAATAGGAAAAGTCCACAAATGTTTAGAATAATCATTCGAAAAAAGCACATAATATCGATGTCCCAAAGAACTCAAAATGGGAGAAGTCTAAAGATCACCATGAAGAATATCAAAAGGCATACATGTAACAGATGTAGAAGTAACAAAAGGCAACTAATATGTTTTCCAAGTACACATGATTGACAAATATTACACCTAGAGGAACTAGTACAATCAATCAATTTATTTTGCCGAAGGGAATTCAAAACTGAAGCACCCAGGTGACCCAAGCGGTCATGCAAAGAGTGGAGGCCAAAAAATAGAATGAGGAAGAATGGAATGTTGACTCGTGGTAATAGGATAAAGGTCACTCGAGCTATCAAATCTCATTAGTCGTGTCCCCATCTGTAAATCATGCATAGAAAATCCAAATGGATCAAAATTCACAGACACCTGATTATCAGTAGTAAACTTTCTGACTGACACTAAATTTTTAATGAGATTAGGTGCATGTGGGACATTTTTAAGGACAAGGGTGGGTGTGGGTGAGGTAGTGATGTGTGACCATAACCACGAATTGGAATTGATTGACCACCAGCAACAGTAATACCTTTATTTTTGCTCAAATTAAAATAAGACGAGAGAGTACCTTGAACGGCTGTCATATGAGATGTGGCTCCAATGTCCATAATCCAGGTTGGATCGAGCAGAGCAAGAGACATTATGTGCATTACGGACTCGATGTCTTTTAGAGCCCATTGAGTGGTATAGGCTTGTGGCTGTTGTTGCCAAGGCTGTTGTTATTGCATAGGCCTCAGACCCAGAATACCAGGTTGCCTAGTGGGCCCAGTTTTCCTAGCCCAAGGTTGAGTGGGGTATGTACAAGGAGGCAAGGGCCAAGGAGAAGGTGGCTTCCACGTCCACCATGGGGAAGACTGTGTCTAGGTCTACTGCTGCGCCCGGGAGCCACCTCCACTAGTCTGACCACGAGCACCATCGCGTCCCCCACTAGATTGACCGCCACCACCACTACCATTATATTTGTTGCGGTACTTATTGTTATTACGGTTTTTGGTGCGGGATTTGAGAGGACGAGAAATAGATGACTCGTCTAAGTCCTTTGAGGCAACTACCATGGCCTCATCACCATTTGCAACTGCTTGCTTCAAGCCGGCTTCCTCTAATGCCAACATAGATCGAGCCTTATAAAAGGAGAGAGAATCTTTTGGTGCCAAATTACAGAAGTAATACCCTGATAAGCAGGGGTGTGACCAGCCACCATACATAGAACAAGGCGATGGTTTGAGACAGGGGCCTCGACATTCTTGAGTTGATCAGAAAGGGTCTTAAGGTATTGGTAGTATGCCGAGACAGAGGAAAAATTCTATAAATAGGTCGAGATGAATTCTTCTTCAAGGGCAATAGCACGAGAATGCTCATTATCCTGAAATAAAACATTTAACCTATCCCATAATGTCATGGCTAAAGCATCAGTTTCAATCATGGTGTTTAAAAGATCCGTGGAAATAGTGGAATAAATCCATTGAACGACGACGACGACGTCCAAAATGTCCCATAGTTTCTGTTCTTTATCAGTAAGAGGAGGTTTCTCATTAACTGAACCATCATTTGGCATTGGAGGAATAATATTGTACAGAACCCTGTGTGAACGACAATGGACTTTGAACAACTCTGCCCAATTTGCATATTGGACATTCTCCACTGCAAGGGTGACGGAACATGGGTCTTGATGTTAGACATAGCAAGAGCTGGATGAAAGGATGATTTTGTGTTGCCCATATCGACGGGAAGGAAGATGGGTCAGAGCAAAAATCTTAATTAAAATAAAAAAAATTAATGAGGAAGAAAAGAACATTGGCCACGCGCTGTCGGCAATAACGACGACTGCTTTTCTTCATCTCTCTATTAACATACCTCTGGAGAATGCGTTCTCCCTCACTTCATGTATCGCTTCTCTCATGGGCAAGCATTTCATACTTCTGTGAGATAATTAGAATTGCTTCATAAAAGATTAGGTCATCCTTCATTCATTTCAATAGACTAAATTCCTGGAATTTCTTTACATTCTAAGTCTTTCTTTACTTGCAATGTTTGTCCTCAAGCAAAACAGATACGTTTAATTTTCCCTAAAAGTGATACTATTGCTAGTGATCACTTTGATTTGATACATTGTGATGTATGGAGCCTGTACTGTTATAAATCTTTTTTCGGGTATTCTTATCTTTTTAGTGGATTTATCTTTTAGTTGACAAAGTGAAGTTCATAGATGTGTTGAATAATTTTGCGCACTTATCAAACTCAATTCCAAAAATCTATTAAGTGTGCGAGAACTGATAACGGGACCTAGAAACCTTTCCTTTTCCAACATGGAATCATTCGTCAAACTATTGTCCCATAAATCTCCAACAAAATAGCCGAATTGAATGCAAATATAGTCATAAACTCAATGTTGCTCACACTCTTCACCTTTAAGCCTCTCTTCCAATTTTTTTGAGGAGAATATGTTAAAATGACATATTATCTCATACACCGGACTCCTACCCAAGTTCTTCATGGCGAAACAACCTTTGAGATTCTCTTTAAGAAAGCTCCCAATTACTCTCACCTTCGTATGTTTGGGTGCCTATGCTTCGTTCTTGATCACATGATGGATAAATTTCAGGCCCATATTCGAAAATATGTATTTCTTGCATATCCATATGGGTAGGAAGGTTGGAAATTCTATAACCCATATACCAATAAAAGCTTTGTGTATGAGGATGTTCTTTTTTATGAAACCACTTTTCCTTTTTCTCACACTTCTTGTTCTGATATTTCAGTTTTGAATAACGCATTGCATCAATCTTCTTTTGACCTTCACATGAGTCCTGATCAACTTCCTACTTTAGACTACGATGAATTCTTTGGGCCTTTGACTTTTTTGCCTGCATCCAGCTCCTCTCCCATTCTAACTCCAGACCACCTTTTGAGTTGGTGTCTCCCACTATGTGGGCTGGCCCACAACTAGCCCACTGCTCTGACCCTATACAATCTCCACCAACAGACTCTTCTCCAATTCTGCCTAATGGGCCTTCCTTTACTTCTGAGCCAACACCTTTGGGCAACCCAACTTCTTCTGCCTACTCTGATGGGCCACTAATACTTGAGTCACAGAGGGCATTTTGATTTACAGCCCAACTTCTCCGCTGATCCCATTTCGTCTGATATCTAGTTTGATCTTCCTCTCTCTAATAGTTCTGAACTCTGGCGTAATCAGCGGTCTCAACGACCATCTTCTTAGTTAAATGATCATATTTGCAATAATGAGAGAAGTGTTATAACCTTGATGACCTCTGCCTCTCTCCAGTCTTTTGCGTAAGGTATATGTTCTCATCCTATAACTCATTATGATTCAAATGGAAAGTTTCCCTCTGGGTATAAAACATTTCTTGCAACAATTTAGGTTGATACAGAACCTTCAATATTGTTTGAAGCTATCTCCTCTCCAATATTTACAAGTAAGCTGCCATGAAAAGTGAAATTGATTCATTGTAAAGGAATAAAACTTGGAGTTTCACCATTTTACCTTACAGTAAGAAAATTCTTGGATGTGAATGAGTGTATGAAATAAAGAAGAATCAGATGCATGACATCATAGAAAGATATAAGGCTCGATTGGTTAGAAATACACATGTGGAAGGACTAGACTTTCTTGAAACCTTTGCTCCTGTGGCAAAGATAGTCACCATTAGAACACTCTTATATGTTGCTGCTCGTAAATGGAAAGTTCATAAAATGGATGTTCACAATGCATTTCTTCATAGAGATTTGCAAGAAGAAGTTTACATAAAACTTCCCCCGGGTTTTTCTCATGGTAACGAAGGAAAGGTATGTTGTCGCCAAAAGTCTCTTTATGGTCTTAAGCAAGAATCTAGATGCTGGTTTGCTAAATTGACTTCTGCTCTGAAGCAAAGGAGTTTTCAACTGTTATATTCTGATTACTCTTTATTTATATATTCTGTTGCAGATATATTTCTTTGTGTCTTAGTTTATGTGGCTGATTTTATCATTATGGGGAATAATCTTCATGCTCTTTGAAATTCAAAGCTCACTTAATTAGTTGTTGTTGGGATTTATGCCCCAGAAAGACTATCCTATTATGTAATATTAGGAATTTTTATATAGTATATCTAGTTTAATACAAGACTTTGAATTTGAATGCACATATAATTATATAAGGTCTACATATCTTAAGTATATAGTCCACGTGATGGGTTGTGGTTCACAAAAAGATGCAAATTATTGTTACTTACTTTAAAAGAATGTTCTTGGCCGGTTGATGGAGTTGGGCATGCTATTAGATTAAAAGTCATTGCATGGTAGTTTCCTTTCTCAAGCTAAAATCAATACAAAGTTTCCCGATCCTCAACCAAAGTCGAATACTGTTCTATAGGAGTCACTTGTTGTGAATTCAAATGGCTTCGTTATCTTCTATGACACATTCGAGTCCCTTAACCTTCTCCCACACCTCTTTATTGTGATAATCAAGTCACACTCCATATTACACCTAATCTGGATTTTCATAAATGCACAAAATATATTGAGATTGATTGTCATTTTGTTAGAGATGATTTCCAAATCCTACAGGTTTCTTCTGCATACATTCCTATTTGATACTCAACCTAAAGACTGTTGGAATCCGTAGGCAAAAACAAAGTAAAATAAAACTACGGAAATCCACCAACAGGATCTGCACATACTAGAAAAATCAATTGGATAGAAATTACCTCAATGTTTTGATTGTTCGTTGTGGAGGCGCTGCTTTGTACGCTTCGCTCTCTACTGGTATCTACGCGACGAACTCCTCTGTAAGCGATCGGGATGCTAGCCCCTTCTGTGTTCTGAAAACTATTCAGAACTGATCCTGACTATCTGGTAATCGGTCGTATTTTAGAGAGGAGGCTAGATACTATATCGCCATTCTAGAGTTTAGGGTTTTTTTTTTTAATCAGATAAAGGACGACCACCAAGAAAAGGTTAACATAACCTTTTATAGCTGTCAATATCAAAACCCTAACTGTCATCTAATGACAGTTTAATCTCGTCCGTCTATTCCTATAATCATCCAACGGTTGGATGAGTAATATTAAGTAATTAATTTCATTTATTCGATTAAATAAAATTAATTACTTATTAACCTACCAGAAAATACAATATGGAATCTGATTCTCCTTTTGTATACGTTCAACGAATCTGGACACAATCTAGATTCATTGAACATGGACATTATGCTCACAAGATCGTCTATGCGTGTGACCCTGAAGGTTCACTTAACGTTGGCAGTGAATGAAAAATGTCCTAGACATTTACTCACAAAACATAAGCGGCCTCTAGCAAGACATTATGCTTACCCAAGTTAAGTAAATGTAATAATAACCTAGCATCAGATTTAATATTTAGTCCTTTTGTCACACGATATCCTAATTAAGTATAAGGCATGTATCAAGTCATCTTTATAAAACTTAATTAACCATTTACTTGATCACCAGGCAGACTGTTCCAACAAATAATATTAATAACACCTTATTAATACTTATTTGAGCATGGCCATGCATATTTTCCAGTCTTCCTTATCAAGGGGCCCATGGATATCTCTCTCTAAAAAGAGGGACAAATCCCTTTCACTATCTCCAATATTCAAGCCATGATGAGAAAATAAGCCAACCAATAATCATAATGATCACCTAATTAAAAGTGATGTTTGACTATGTCAAAACATATTTTTCTCCCCATGCAAGAAACATTAGAAACATTAGGTCGAAGGACACCAAATATAAAACTGAGAAGAAATACTTATAACTTAAACCCATGCAATATTTCTTCTTCACTTTGGGTCATGTCCAATACAATATTCTCAATATGTATTTATGAATTGATTTTATATCTCATATTCATGATAAGTAAAACTTGACCATCAATCAACTTCACACTAGTTTACAAGATGTAATAAACTAGGGACAAATAAGAATAGTATTTTATTAACTATAAGGGTTTTACTATCAAGTCACATACTTGATGACCAAGAGCATCAAATACAATTCAAAAATACATGCTTCATAAATCATAAATGTGAGTCAATTGGTCTTAGGGCATATACTAACAAAGACATATTTACCAAAGTTCTGAGATAGTCTCAATTTCACTTACTATTAGGCAAGTTGGGAGTTTGTAATTTACACACTTTACCTTAAAGGAGAGTGGGTGTTGGGAATATATTTCTTTCCGTTGACAATATAATATGTATGATTGATTAGTCTAGATTGGATTAAGACTGAAATTAAGGTAAGACTTCTTTGTATACGCTATAATATTGGCATAATAATAGAAAAACTCTCAAGCTTTGTGCAGTTTAATTATGTGTGAAAATATTAATTTTTTTACAATCAGTTTAGCACATTCAGAAAAGAGTTCTTTCATTACTTACCGTGAAATATACGGTAAAATTATTTTGTAGCCTTTGTGTAATTTTATTAAAAAGAACAGATAAAGCACAACAATTAATTAGGACCACATATTTAATACAAAAGAAATCAAATTGAAAAGAACAAGAATGTTTGTGCCTACACGTGCATATGAACTTATGAACCTATTATGGTGTTCAATAGAAATACAATAAACAAGTGTTTCGATCAAAATGTATAATGTATTGTAGGCAAGTCTACTAAAAAAAGGTGTAGGCAAAAGTAATTAAATGGAATTAATCCAGCAAAACAACATTAAAACGCCGCAACGTGCATTAGGCGATTGGCTGGCCATGTTTTGTATACTTGCACCCACGTCTGTGAAGATGTCCATAACAAATTTCTCATATTTTTGTAACCTGGTTTTCTTTCCCTTCTTCTTTTCTTCCCTTTTCTAAATATAACCAAAAAACTAAAAATAAAAGAGCAAAAATCACAACCAGTCAAATTAATAAGAGTAAATCACTATAAATGTTCATAAATAATTTATATACTTTTAAATTATTATAAATTTTTATTTCAATTCTTTATACTTACGAATAATTTTAAATCAATCTATTTTGACAAATTATATGGTACAAAAGCCAAGAATTCCCTTCATTATGTATAGGGCTGTTATGTGATGCGTGAAAAATTTTAGGGCTGAAATAAAAAATAAAAAATGTCAAAATTTTCTCTTCTATTATTTTCCCTAATTCTTCTTTTGCTCTTTCTTTAGTTTTAATTAGAAACTTACCTTAGTTATTTTTTTCTAACTAGAATATGTGTCTGATCTTTGATCGAGATATCATACTTATCAGTAGATCCTGCTGGAGACAAATCTTTAAAAAATATTTCAGAAATTTTAAAGTAAATACTTAAAGTACTATGGATATAGTAAAAACCTTGTTGGCTCAAGAATGCAACTGTCCTAATTTTGATGGTTAACAAAATTTAATCAATTAAAAATGTGTCTACTTGACGTGTAAGTTTTTCTATAGTAGACTCTACCAATCTAATAGTGACAGTTGAGTATAGAAGCTAATAGCTCCCTGCAAAGCTAATATGTGGCCGCGAAGCTAACTTGGTTTCCCCGATCTCTTAAAGGCGAGAAATTGTAGTTGCATAAATCCACCCTACAGCATGAAAGATTTGGTGCAGAACTGGAATGTAGCGGTAGACACACAAAAAAAGCTCCTATCCTATGCGTTTAATAAATGAAATACCAAAAAAAGGAGACACCTTCTTTTGTGCATAAAACGCCCAAGTTGACTTATTCTTTATATCTATATTTGGTTTTTACTTGGGTAAATTGATTTTACCTTTTCTCTTTTCTGCATCTCTTAATTACTCTCGGCGTTATCCAAATGACAAAGAGAAGAAGCGGTAGAAGTTTGAAGTCAAAGACTCTTTGTTGAGTTGGAGTATAAAAGAACGATGCTCAACATTTATTCTCAACAAGAGAGAAAGAGAAAGAAAAAGCAAGTAAGAACATTCCTTGTTTCAGTTTGAGGTCTTTGATGTAGAAATAATGAATGCTCAAACATCCATGGAGTTTTTGAGCTTTGATGGAAGCATCTTTGTAATTAAATAGTTGAGTGTCTCTTATAAAGAAATTCTCTTGTTCGTGATGACGTGTCTTATGAGGTATAACTAAAACTAATGCAACAGGCAAGTGTACCTATCACTGTAGTATCAGAGATGCACCTGAGTTGTCGAACTCAGGGAACAGATAAGCTGAAAGACTCACCATTTTAACTAATGTCTAGTCTAACAAATTAATTTTTGAGAAATTATTTTGAACTACTAAAAATAATTAAATAAAAGCAATCGTTTTGAAGGTATAAATTTTAGAAAAATAATTTGAATGATGGAATTCCCTTAACTTTTGTTAACTATTTTAATTAGAAAACTCATGAAATGATGTTTAAAAATTAAGGTCGGGTAATCACATGAAAATCAGGTAATCTTTATCTCTAGGTAAGGCCACTCTACTCACTAACCTTTAGAGGAGAATCTCTTATCTCCCTAACCGATTATGAATGCAATAACAATTTAGGTGATCTAATAACCTAAAAGTGCAATGAATATCTCTATTCAATTGCCAATTTTTATTACTCAATTAGTTGCCCTAGATTGGTCTTTCTTTTTCAATTCTAACCAACCTTGTGAAATAATCGATTATGCGTAAATCAATTATCATTAAAATATAATCGAACAGCAACCAAAAGTAATAAAAACATCAATTTCATGAAATTCAATAAAAATTCATATCATCCAAGAGTTAGGGTTCAACCCTCAATTCAAATAACGGAAGAATTAGCTACTAAATATCCTAACAATAATCAAATTTGATGGGATATAACCCCATTGCTTGGCCCAACATCGCCACTAGGCTTATGGGGATGCCATTTAGTCGCCCAACACAGCAGCACAATTGGGCCCAAAGGAGACCACGAAGATCAGCTAAACAATTAGCTTGACCCAAACACCATAGACAAGAGGCCAACAAAGCCCATCAAGAATGCCTATAAAAAGGCCACCTCTCACCTTAATAATGCTCTGATATGAATTTTAGCTACCACTGCCTTAACTCCACTTCTCACTTCTTATTGAGCATCATATTAAGGCATCAGAGTGCCCGTGGGGATCTAGTCCCCATCTGTCTCTGGCTGCTTCTTGCCTTGCAGGAGTAAAGGCATCTACTGGCAAAGATTTGGAACCATTAATTGGCACCCACCGTATACGAATGAACCCGTTTTCCGTGGTCCACAACAGCTTAATTTTTTGGAGAACGAAAGCACACTAACTCCTGACTTGCATGCGTTCACATCCATGCATTAGCAACCCGTTACGACACCAAACGAGCAACCCGCAACCGAAATCCCATTTACCCTGCAAAAGAAGGCTTATCTTGTGACCATCTTAGGGATAAAAAACAGTTAATTAAGATCGAGGAGCTCATCAACATAACCGCTGCATCCACCCTGGCAATAATACAAACCCATGTTCAGAACATTATGAATGATATTCGTACCCCTACTCAATCCTATGATTAACTAGAATTATATAGTTTCCAGCACTCTTTCCGCAGTCTACCAACAAACACCTATCCTGAAGCAATTCAACACGTTGTGTTTTGAGCGATACAATGGCACCATCGAGCCCGACAAACATCTCCAGTACTTTCTTGCTTTGATGATGATCCATGAGATGGTTATAAAAATAAAAGGGGATTTCCTAATCACTATAATGCCAAGCAAGTGGAGCTAACACTGCAGAGGTGAGTTCAACCCGAGTGTCAAATCTCTCGAGGACAATAAATGCTAAAGTACTAACCGCGTCTCTAATGTTTAGTCTAAGAAAAGATGGTCGTTGAAAACGAAATAATGAAAGCCAAAATGGAAATAATCAACCAACTAAGAAAGCAGTGAAAACTTAGGATTTTTAAAAATTAATAAAGCAAGAGTTTGGATGGTGGAATCCCCCTAATCTTTGTTACTAATTCAATTAGAAAACTTTTATGAAAAGGATGTTGAATTAATTAAGTTGGATCATCACTCAAGTCGGACAGTCTCTATCTTTTGGTGAAAGCCTCCATACTCACTAACCCTTAAAGAAAAATCTCCTTTCTCCCTAACAAATTATGAGTGCAATAAAATTAGGTGATTTAAAGGACCTAAAAGTGCAATATCGTATCTTTAGTCAATTGCCCCAATGAATCCCCAATTAGTTGCCCAAGATTATTCTTCCTTTTTCAATTCCGCACAACTTTGCGATTAATCTAACCTCGCGACAGTTAAATTCTAATCAAACACAATTGGAAGACGGCTCTTTGCTGCCGACGGCTCCGTTTCGTAGTTTTTTCTCTATTTTCACCCTTTTTCGTTTTGTTTCATTTTTTCTCTTTCGGAAGGCACCTAAGACAAGAATAAGGGATATTAAACTAAAATATACACTTTTACATATTAAAATATCAAAAAATAATGAAATTAATGTATAAAAAATATAGACAACTATGCACATATCAATTCACAACACGTCGGATGTTGAATTATGCCACTTATTTCCAAGTTCACTTCGAGATACAGCTCTTTGCTGGCTCACATCGCTACCCCCGTGATCGATTTTAGCTTCCAAGACTTAGGTAAAAAATTTCAACATTATTTTGCAGCTCAGAGAGAAATCATACCCACCTCTGATCACCTCCTTACGGTTAAACAATAACAATTTGAGTCTGTCCGTGCATATACAAAATGATTCAACAAGGAAGCCATGAAAGTACTTAATTTTAGTGACTGCGAACATATCCAAGTTTACAAACATGGAATTCGATCACTGTCATTCACAAAGGTACTGGCAATGAAAAGTCTGCTCACTGTTGATAACTCACTTGACACAGTCATCAAGAGGGAGATTAGCGTTCAGAGTAAATACGAGCAGCGTGACAACATTTTTGCAGAAGGAAAAGGAAGAAAACATATCATATCCAAGACACTAACCGCTAACCCGTCAAAGAACAGTTGTCCTACCCGTATCATCGAGAGCTGCAAAGATATCGACCGTGCAAAAGTTCTGGCAGAAATGACACTTTCACACTTCTTAGAAAGTCACGCGCAAAAATTCTGCAGCTTGTTGAATCATTGGGAATCTTAACAACACCAACCAAAATGACTTCTCCACCAGAACAACGAAGTAACACAAAATACTACGAGTTCCATAGGGATCGCGGGCATGATACGGAACAATACATTGAGCTAAGAAAGGAAATAGAAAACGTTATCCGACAAGGACTGTTAAAAGACTTCATTGCTCAATACACAGACTATCGGTAGGACAACAGGAGAAAAGGGGAGCGAGAACATCATCCTCACAAAACCAACCAACAGTCAAACATGGGGGACTACAAAGTCACTAACATAATCTCTACCAAAAACAAACAACAGCACCGCAAGAAAGAAAGGCCAGAGGAAGACGACGCTCTACTTGTCATCACACTGAACATCAGCCATTGTACTGTTAAGCTGGTCCTAATTGACATCATTAGTGTTATAAACTTTTTGTTCAGAGACGCTTTTGACCACATGAGAATCCTCCATAAGGACATTGAACCCAAAGCTACACCGCTAATTGGGTTCACAGGAAGGAGCATTAGTTTAATAGGGAATATAACCCTACTGCTTACCATAGTTATTGAATTTTTTTGTTGAATTTCAATTTTTATTAATATGAGTATTGAGTAGTTCTTATTGTTTGGTTTGGGATTGAACCCTAATTCTTGATTATGAAGTTATTGGTTTGATTTCTTGATTTCAATATTTGTTGTAATTTAAGTTGTCTTCCAATTGCATTTGTTTATAACTTAATTGTCGCAAGATTAGATTATTTGCAAGGTTGTTTGGAATTGAAAAAGGAAGAACAATCTAGGGCATCGAATTGGGGATTAATTGGGGCAATTGGCTAGAGATATAGTTTTGCACTTTTAGGTCTTTTAAATCACCTAAGTTTATTGCACTCATAATTTGTTGGGAGAAAAGAGATTTTCCTCTAAGGGTTAGTGAGTAGGGTGGCTTTCGTCCTAGAGATAGGGATTGCACGATTTTGAGTGATGACCCAACTTAATTAATTTAATATCATTTTCATTAAAGTTTTTCAAATTGAATTAGTAACAAGGATTATGGAGATTCCACAAACCCAAACTGTTATCTATATAATTCTTTTAGAAATCATTTTTATTTGCTTTCTTTTTACTTGTTTTATATTCTTTTTAATCAACGACATCATATTTTCTTTTCTGACTAAATATTAGAAACACGATTAGTACTTGAACCTTCATCCATCCCTGATAGATTCGACACTTGGGTTGAAACTTATCTCTACTTTGTTAGGTCCAGTTGCCTTACATTGTCGTAATTAGGATCACATCTTGTTTTATTTTAAACACATCACCAACATTGCCAAAAAAAAGAGAAGAGAAGAAGAGAGAGAGAGAGAGAGAGACAGCAAAGTCAGAATCATTCCAAATCATTCCTTCGTCAAAAAACAAGTACATTAAAAAGAATACATATGAAGAAGAGCTACTACATGCTCACTAATGGGGATCGGTACTACACCCGTAATCCTATTACATCATATTCCGCCTTCTTCATCGGAACACTTTTCAAGCTATTGATGTCCATAAGGAAAGTAGGCAATGCTACGAAACCATCAAATTGGGGAGTCCAGTACACTATACCGAACCCCCAATAATGTATAGCAGTCTATGCATCGGGAGCTACTAAGTGCCAGTCAACTTCGTGAGAAAATGCTTGCGCCGTATGAAGAAAGCGTCGAAATACGTGTATATGAGGAAATGACTTGTAAAGATGCTAGGTTACCACTATCAGTTCACCCAATATAACGCGGGGAAAATGTATCCAGAACTTTGGGGAATAAAATAATTCCAGGGGATTGTCCATGGCGCTCAAGCAAATTCTTAAAACTTTAATGAACCAGCTGAAGTTTTGATCCTTATGGTCACCCATTTTGAATGCGTGACCAAACTTAACCACCACTCTTTGGGGAAAACCGTTCATGGGTGACCTAACGATCAGACAATGATTGAAGCGACAACATAAGCTGATTACCTAGGGCTCAAGAGCACCATAGGGAAACAGACCAGGAGAAACCATGTTGAAAGATAAGTCTTACACTCATATATCACAAAATATAAATTCTTAAGTAGGAAAAGAAATTTTCTTTGGTATTCATAGAAGAAAGAGTAATGATAAAACCCTTTCGGCTACCCAGTTATTAATGACTAATCTGATGATTACACCACGAAGCACACAAAGGGTGCATTAATAGTAAAGTGTAAACATCCCAAATAAATCGACAGCTGCCTCATTAATTAGAAATGATGGGGAACGTCAGTCGCACTAAATTCATGTACGTGTCTCGTCAAAGACAACAGGTCACATCCTTACATGACGGTAAAAAACCCATTGACAACAAGGACTAACGAGCACACGTCGAAGTGGGCTCGCTATTCCCTGGCCAACTAGATACATCCGTAAAGCGAAAAGACGACATCATCTTTTCATAACGAATAGCACCAGTATGAGCACCCTAGAAAAAGGGAATTGGTACGTTTCCTTGGCTAGCCCAATATGTGGTATCTTTTCTTGGCCACACAAACATACGTGTGCAAAATGACATATCAATAAATTATTAGAAAAATGACTTATGTGAATAGTCTTACTACAATTATAAAAGTTTCTCCTCATTGGATACATAGACAACAAAATTATTCAAAAGGACGGTCCCTGCCGTCCACATCCTGGAAAGGCATATCTGATCGAACAGCGTTCTCATCCCCATCAACGCCTGCAGGGACCTCTGTGTTATAGGCACCGATTGGTAAACGGAAGTAGAGGCGTCAGGAACATTTGAGGTACAAGCCACCCTCTCGCAGACAAAAAAGTCCTCGAATAAGCAAAATACCTCCGTCACAGCCCCGAGCAAACAAACAAAACTTCGCCAACAGGATCATCTACGACATCTTGGGTACTCGGCCACGGGTGTTTGTATGAAGAGACGGGAGCTTGGATAACCTGGGCGGTGTTTGCATCCATTTAGTAACCATGTGTGGCCTTCTGAACATCCTCCACGAGGTCCTAAATGATCTTTTGAATGGCTAAAAACATCTAGCGATAGAATAAGTCCCTCATATGAGCAGTCCGAATAAACCTCTCGCAAATACCCTTACTACCATTGATTTAGTCACCCATCCTTACTCATCACAAGCTCAAGCAAACGCTTTGCATTGGTAGAATCAAGCAATTTTTTGAGGTCTTTTTCCTTCTCGTCAACTGCCGCGTCTAAAGAAGGCACCTTACCCGGAATATCTGCTAACTCGTACTCCTTTACATATCGATTAGATTTGGCCAACTTACACCGTTCGCCTAAAATCTCGAAATCAAATTCCAGCTCCTTTATTTCCGCTTGAAGCTCATAAAAATGCTTCTGGCTCGCATCTCACCCTCACATCATTGCGGTTTTTATGTTCATAACCTCCCCCTTATGTAACTTCAACTCATGGACTTCCTCATCCAGGCTTTTTATCTTTTCGTCCGCAATGGTGGGATACACCCAACATCGCTGTTTGCGAGCGGAAGAGTAGCTAACGACTAAATATCATAGTCTGCAAGGCAATAGTACTGTCGGACAACTACACGACCATATATACATAAATAATAATAATAAATATAAAAAAAGAAGAAGGAAAAACCACAGCTTACCAGCATTAATGTCGCTGGAAAATATGTCATTAGATCTATGAAAAATAGCTGGGAAGCAAAGATCCTGTCCCGAGATAACATAGGATGGTCAAGCATCTCCGAACAGACATAGGGTCGATGGAACGGTCATTCACGTTTAGGTTCTAATCAGGACGAAACATCTCTTCATTACCTGTATCTAACTCAAGAATAGGATACTTTTCAAAAAAGAGGTCATCAACCTTCAGTATAGGGCCATCCTTAAAGGGGAGATTAACAAACTTACCTTGGCTATCCAACACACAAAGAAATAGTTATTTTCGAACCCGTGGGTATGTTGCGATGCACGGGACAAACCACCCCTCTGTGACGCAGACGCATCAGTCGTAGAGCAGGGATGGACAGTTTGTGGGGTAGCAGACACCTTTGGTGGGGTGTATTCGGAATTAGAAAATGAATGTGACCGCTAGCCCTCTCGAATAGGTGACATCCTACCCCTGTCTCGTATTTCTCCATCCGCTTGCAAAGAAGGATCTTCTCCTAACAAATCATAAATGTCATCAGACTCTACACCTGCCTGTGCAAACTTTTTTCGCAACTCCCTCATCGGTGTACCTAAGATTACAGAATCGATACTCAGACAAAATATATAAGAAAATAAAGAGATATATCAGAAAGGAAAACAAGAATTCATCACCGAACTGGGTCTAGCAGTATCTGCGCATTTTCTTTTCACACGGGATAATGAAACCCCTGAGGACAGAACATTCTGAGCCCAGGAACTAAAAGCCTCATTTTGACTGCATGCACCTCCGATATCGGTGCTAACAGCTACTCTTGATCGAGTCATTTCGAATGGTTTTGAGGCACCCCTATTCTGGACGCCAAAGTAGCAGCATCAAGGTAGAACATATATTCATTACCTAGATAATAAAAACTTCCATCATTAAGAGTTAAAAAAGGAAAAGAAAAACATATCGTGGAAGAAAAAAATTCTATGAATACTAATGTGGAACGGCTCTATCGAACTACCTACCATAAAAGTCCCAACTTTCTAGTAGCAAGCGTGACCAACTTTCCCTAATCCGAAGCTGTACGGGAGAACAATCAATAATTTCCCCGTAATGTTCTAATTCAGCATCCAGCTTCATGGGCGAACTAGGTAAATGTTTGCGGGAAGTCAGGAAGAGTTCAAAGCAAGACATGGGTCCCGTACAAAGAAAAGCTATCTTTCCAGTCCTTTATTTTGAACGTGTTTTGAGAGAACTAAAGGTTTCTTTAGCGTACAAGTATACTAACCATCTTTACCATGATGGAACTTGTGGTATCTCCGAAACAAGCCGCAACTGGTGGGAACTCCCAACGTTATCATGATAAACCCCATAAGGTGTCGTGCAAACAACAAATGCACTTGACCTATAGGGAGATTCTGAAATCTTAACACTTCAATAATTAATGGGCGCGGAGGAGCACACACCCCAGATTTCAGATGCTCCTCGTAGACAGAATAGCACTCTGGAGGGAAGTGGGAGGGGTGGGAGGGGGAGAAGAAGATGCCCTTGTACCCGGGTCAGGACAAAAAAGAGCATATTCATCAGGAATTAAATATTTCTCGCGAATACCGGCCAAAGAAATATCAGTAAGGATACTAGCAGAACTTGTGCCGAACCTTTAAAAACTTCAGAATTAGAACGTTTACGAAACAAGGCTGCTATCATCTTGGGAAGAAGGTTGCAGAGAACCAGGGATTATCAAAAGGGGGGAAAATAACCTCAACAGGGTAAAGCCTATGCTTCAAACTAGAAGAACAAGCAGAAACTTGGACATTACCTGAAGGAGTGGCAGGAACTTCCATCCCCTCAGCAAAGCGGGTGTTACGACTATCAGAAGGAGCCATCTCTGCGATACGGTACGCAACCACTGGAAATTACAAAATAATAGAGGAATACAAAAAATTAATTGTAGAAGAGCCAACAACCCCAAATTAAGGAAAATAAGATCACCTGCCATTACAAATTTAAGAGGCATGAGAAATGGAATGAGAAGACAGGAGGAGTCCCCAGGAAGCTAAAGCAGTGAGTCAGATGGAAAGGACGTGTACTGATAGTAACACACCTTTTAAAGGAAGAGAAGAGAATGGGACACATCCCCATCGCTTAGCCCAAAATTACAACTCGGCCTGTGGGGACGCCATTTAGTAACCAGACCCAGCAACATAATTAGGCCCAAAAGAGACCACGAAGGTCAGCCAAACAATTAGCTTGACCCAAACAGCGCAGACAAGAGGCCAACAAAGCCCATCAAGAATGCCTATAAAAAGGCCACCTCTCACTTCATTAATGCTCTGATATGAATTTTAGCTACCACTACTTTAACTACATTTCTCACCTCTCATTGAGCATCATACTGACTTAGGCATCGGAGTGCCTTTTGGGGATCTAGTCCCAATCGATCTCTGACTACTTCTTACCTTGTAGGAAAGGCATCCATTCGAAAAGATTTGGAAATATCAAAATCAATGATCGAATTCATAATTAACAAGAAAAAAGAAGGCTTAGGCTGAAGAAGGTTTGAATTCACGATTCCAGAGGCCACCCGAGCTCGTCTCTCAATTCGTTTTGATGAAACCCGAAATTACTTTGTAAAATATCTTCAATCTTCCTGCAAGAGCCTCAATTTAATGTTAATTATTGAGAATCTACCTAATTGAAGAGGAATTGAGAGGGTTTTCTTGCCAAAGTTCGCCCCTAATTCCTCCTCTCTAAACCTAAAATAACTTAATAAAGAAAAAGAGTGAAAAGATTACATAAATATAGCTGAAAATGCATTTACTGCGCTACTGACGGAAACTACTGCATCCGGTAGGTCGAGACTTACCGTCACGTGGTAGGGTTCTATCCAAGAATTGTTGGAATTCTTGAGACCTACTGCGTACAGTAGGTTAAGCCTACCAATCTTCTTTTGACCCCTGGACCTACTGTCTACAGTAGTTCTTTTTCGTAGGTGTCGGCAACTTCCGTTTTCTCTATTTTTGGTCCATTTTTGCTCATTTTCACTCTTATTCTCCATCTTCTTCATTGGGAAGTACCTAAGATAACAATAGAGGTAAATGGTGTAAATTATACATTTTGTAAATTAAAAACATCGTAAAAATGATATCAAATACCCCCACACTTATCTCTTGCTTGCCCTCAAGCAACACATAACTAGGAAAAAACTAGAAAATATAAAAAGAGAAGTGCACAAAATTTATTCATTGAAAATGACACATAGAAGGACAACACAAATGGCAAAAAGACTTTAGAATGAAAAAGATAAAGGGTAAAAAGAGAATAAAAATGAGGAAATACATCACTTCAATGGGGGTTATAATTACTCAACCACATAAAGATCTTTAAAAGGGTGAATCACAAGAATCGACATTCCCACCACTATCTTACTAATATCCTTACTAATCAATGGTCTGTGTGTAAATTGCTCATGTCGCCTTTCAAAGAAAACAAGGAAAATTAGGTTATTAATATAGTGAAAAATTATATTGGAAAATGCACAACACAACTGATATTTCTCAAGATCTTTCTACTCTAAGTTTTATTCTAAGTCATTTCCAGATTAGGTAAGACTTTTTAGCTTGTAATGTTAGGCTTGGGACATCAAGGGTGTCAAACAAAGGGAAAGAAAACACAGGATCAATTGAGATAGCGATAATGCAACCGAAAGGAAAGATATCAAACATTATGAACACTTTCTAGCCGCTTTTCGCTTATTCCGATTTACCCTTGAACGTCTTACTTCGTTCAAATTATACTCAATCCACCTAACAATTTTTTTCTATTTCTCATAAACCATATTATTTTCAAATATAAGAGATAGAGCTGTTGAGATTTTTGAGAGATGTACTAGAAGATTTTAAATACTTATTTCTTTCTTTGTTTTCTCTGATTTTTTTTTTTTTTTTGAAAATGAATCACTTAGCCTTTTCTTTTCCAACCGCTGCATATAGCTTGCTTACGAATGATTTCCCATAATACCCTTTTTATACAAAAATCCTCTTCTTTACATAATATTCCCACACTTATCTATTTTCCTCACTCAAAACGGCTAGATAGTACTAAATCATTAGCTCAACGAATTGAGGTTTTATATGGTTTGAGTTTAAAAGGTAAAGAATGGAAGGGATTAAAACCTTGGCATGAAGGCACAAAAAAGGAACTAGGGTTTGATTTTTATTAGGGATAAGCGAGAAAGGCACAAACGGTACAATGAAGGCCTGTGATCATCATTTCTAAGATCAATCTAGACTAAACCTTATCATTTCAAAGATAAGAAAAACACAAGAGTGGAGGAAAAGGCTCGAAAAAGTATTCACTATACTAATCCCCTATGATTCCAAGGCTTCTATTACTAACCGACACTTACAAGTGCATAAAAACCATTGGCTTTGTAAGAGTAAAAAGTAAGTGCGATTTCAAGCAGATCAAGTAAAACGCCTTTTTAAAATCCTATTGGCTTTGCAATCAAGACTCCACTACAAAAATCTTTTTAGAGTTTTCTAAGTATGGGAAGACTGAAAAAAAAAGGAAAACGAAGGCAAAATTTTTTGGTTTTTTAAACTGTCTAATTTTTTTGGATTTTTTAAAATGTGAAGAACAAGAGAAACATGACTCCATAGACTATAACAAAAACTAAACTTAAACACACATAAAAAAAAGAAATAATCAAAAGACACAAATAGCCACATACTTAAAACCACAATGTCCTCAATGTGGGGGCCAGAACAAAGTGTAAACAATAAAAGCACATACATGGGAAGCAATCCCGCAGATATAAAGTATGATAGGGATATCGAGAAGCAATCCCCATAAAAGGACAAAATAGAAAATGAGAAAAAGAACAGGAAGAAATAATAAGAAAAATAGAAAAGCAATGGAAATAAGGAAAACGTGAAAATACAGAAGGAAAAGAAAAATAGAAAAGAAAAACTCCCTCATTGCGGACCAAAGTATGTTTCGCCGCCACCACTGCTACCCTGATCAGGTAAGAATCGATTGCACAGTCAGGCTAGGATCACCTCCTGGTGGTCTATTGATGCCCTTTGATATGCCAACTCGTTTGCATAACTCCACTATCTTCGCCAGCTAAGCCACATGGATATCTTGTGTGAGGCGGAGCTGCTCGAAAGCAGCTTGTATCTTGGTCTAAAAAGCGTCCATGGGGACTTTGGGAGGTGCATCCTCGATCGAGAGGTCATAGGATTCGTCATCCTCACTCTCATCATCGGCAGGTTGGGAGAAGGATGCTCCTATGATGATTTTTGTGGTTCTCTTTATCGAATGAAAACCGGCAATGTTACGTTACTACAGCCGATCCTTTTCGGTCGGAGGTATCCAAATCTTTTGGGCCTCGTCCCAAGAATACACGTAGTTGTTGAAAGTGGTGAATTTTATAATCTGCGGCTGCCCCGTTGTTGCTTTCCATTCCCCTATGAAATCAACATTGTAAACAACAAATACACATGAAAGTATTGCAGGGTAATGAAATATACGAGTGCAAGTAGTATATCACAACCAGTATTGCGCATAGCGTGTATAATGAGAAAGTGTGGCCACCATTTTTTTGGATTGTGTAGCCAAAGAAATAAGAGAGGATGTGGGGTAAAAGTTGTGGAAAGTCATCCCCATGAATGATACATCGCTGATCACCCTGATGTAGCCAGATCTCGAGGCAATCGCAAGTTGCATTGTAGTTCCAGCCCGAGCCTTTGATGATGGTTTTCTTATTAGAATATAGAGTTATAGTGTTTCTCGCATATTTAATCCCTATAATAGAAGCTAGATGCTCCCTATCTAAGACTATCCTCACTCCCTTGACCGTTGAACTAATAGTAGAAAGGTCCTTGTCCATTTTATGAAACATATTGTAATGAACTTAGGGATAAGCTCGGGGTAAAAGGTTCAAGAAATATGCAACAGGGGTTCCCACCTTAACCTAGCAAAAAGTGCATTCAACCTAAGTGTTCGATAATAGGAGCATTGAAGGATTTTTATACTATGAGCTTAAGATGCTCTCTATCAGCTATCCATTTCCAGGCTACCGCAGAGAGGTGCTCCAAAAAAGGAGGAATAGCAAGGTTGGTGGGATCGGGCATAGATTCATCAACCCCAGCCCTTTTTGAGATGTTTGTTCATTTGAAGGAGGAAGCAGTGGACTTTTCGGGTGCCATATGGGAGTTAATCAAAAGATACGGAATAGGAGGAGTACAAAGACTACAACACAAAACTAATGAATCGCTAAAACAAAGAACACGCAAAACAAAGATATATCAAAACTAACGCAACCGCTGTGTGTTTCAAGTATCTTATACATTGCCTGTTTGTGATGAAGTGTGATACAAGATAAATGAACTAAAAAACAAGTAAAACAACGAAGTGAATACTAATAAAAAAACACAATGAAAGCACAAAGCATAAAACAACCAAAAAAAAAAAAAATGAACACAAATAACAATTAACTAAACTAAAGTGAAGCAAAGGGTTTCAGATTTAGCCTGAGTTTGCTGAATAAACAAACTGCTGTCGCAATTCCTATGAAATGCGTACTTTGCCCCAAATGGTGTGCCATTGGAGTTTCCAAAATCTTCACCGGAATTCCGTTGAATTTGTTTTAAAATTTTTCTACAAATTTTTATTAGAAAAAAATGGAAAAAGATAACACTATTGTGAGTAAAAGAAGAAATAACAAAAGAAGTAGAAAAATAGAAAAGAAAATAAAAAAATACAAGTAAATGCGATAGAGGAGGAAAGTGGGGAACGGTAGAGGTGCGAGGGTGAAGTAGGGATTGGTGGAGTAGAAAGAAAGGGGAAAACAAATTTGTTGATGGTGGGTAGTGTGAGATAGAAGGGAAGAAGATAAAGAAGAAGAAGAAGAAGAAGAAAGAGAAAGAACTAGAGATGAGAGCGAGAGGGGGAGAGTGCAAACCGGTGGTGCTTGTCATCGGAGTGCGTTAGAGGTGGAGGGTGATCGGAGATGGAAGATTACAACTGAGAAGGAGAAGTAAAAATCTAGATGTAGAAGGAAAAGAGAAAGAGGGAGAGAGTTAGAGATGTGAGAAATATTTTGGGGAAATTGCAGAAAATTTGGGGAGAAAAGCTAGAAATTGCAGTGAAATCAGGTCGATCCAACCCGTTTACTTGGAAATTGACCTGTACCGCAGCTTAAAATTAACCGACTGTGTCTTGTTGGTCAAGGCCTACTGTCCGCGGTAGGCTTCTATTCACCGAGGAAAATTGGTCGCTAGGCCTACTACGTGCAAAAGGTTAGACTTACTACCCGCGGTAGGTTTCTGTCCGTTGAGAAACTTGATGCCTTGACCTTACTGCGTGCGGTAGGGTTCTGCCTGAACTTCGAATTTTCTTCTTTGTGCACTTTTCAGCCGCGTTTCATGCCTGCTAACGTTGTGGATTTGTTGTAAGCTTAAAATAAGTATAAAGTAGGCATCCATCTCTACAAAAACATCTTGCAACAACACAAACAAAAAAACGATCAAAGAAGAAAAGGAGGGAAAAACCAAAATACAAGTACATGATACAACAAGTGTACAAGGAGTTACAGGAAATTCTCCCTTCTAGGTGCCAAAAGCATCTCCTGGATCATGACAGTCCAAGTTCTTCTTGACCTTCCCTACTAAGCAAAGACACTTCTTGAGTTGCTTGATTGATATAAAATAAAGTGTCTTGACTTTTAGATGGGGGTTGGATTTAAAGGGAATTTAAATACTATTTCATTCTCCCCAACCTTTCCATTTCTCCATATCTATCAAAGCCGTTGAAGTACATAAAAATGGCCATCCTAAGATTATAAGGAAGTCTACATCCTCTTCTGTATCGAGAATGACAAAGTCTAGAGGGAATACAGGGTCTTTGTCCTTAATCAGGACATCTTCTATGACCCTTTAGGATGTCTAACACTTTTATCTACTAGATAAATGGACATCCTAATGGGTCTTTGGTTTCCTGGGCCTAGTTTCTTACATATAGAATATGACATAACGTTTATACTAGTGCCCTAAATCAGCTAAAGCTTTATCACTTTGAAAACTACCAATAGTTCAAGGAAAAGAGAAACTCCCTGGATCTTCTAACTTTTGGAGTAGTTTATCCTTGTTGATAAGAATAGATGAACATTCTTTACCCAAGACATATGTTGTTGCATCGTTAAGTTTGCTCTTCTTTGTCAGCATCTCCCTCCAGTATTTAGCATACTTGGGTACTTGCAAGATTAAATCAAAGAAAGGTATGTTCATTTTCAATTTTTTAAAAATCTCTATGAATTTCCTCATGTTGTCCTAGCTGCGATCCCAAACAAGAGTTGGCGGGATTTTCGGCTTGTTCTAAACGATTGCCGACTTCTCATTCCTCTCTTCTTGGCTTGGCTCTAAGGGTTTAGAGTCAAGAGTTTCAGATGATCTCCTTTCCTTTTAAACACAGCTTTTCGGTTGTATGATCATCACTTTTTCTTCTTTAGGAACCTCCTCATAAAATCTTATCGAAATAGCATTGACATGCTTTCTCGGATTCACTTCGGTATTACTCGGGAGAGTTCCTGGAGTCCTCTCTGATACTAACTTGACTAACTGCCCAATTTGTTTCTCTAGATTTCCAATTGAGGCTTCTTGGTTCTGTTAGGCAGCCTCTATAGTGCTCATTCTGGTATCAATGGCGTTCAAGAACTTTACTACCAACTCTTCCAAATTAGCTTGTGCTGGTGGAGGATTCTGCGGAGCTGCCTCATAGGGTAGTGGCTGGGTAAGACCTCTATTCATAAATCTCGGAGGTTGTGGTGGTCTTTGCTATCCTTGCTCACCCCAAGAAAAGTTGGGGCGGTTTCTCCAACTAAAATTATAAGTGTTTGCTTACTGGTTATTACCCTGTTGGTTCAAAATCTACTTGCTCCATAGGGCCTCCAATGCTAGGGCATTCATGATTGGTATGCACTCCACTACAGAAATTGCAGAATACGACTTGTTGATTATTTTTACTTGAATGTGTAGTGGTCAAGTTCCATGTCTCCTGCTCTATCATTGCTACCAATCTAGCTTCCATGACAGTGATAGTATCTACATTTGTGTACTCCAATAGGTTTTGGCTTGGGTCTCTGTCCACCCCAGGTATAGCTATTCATAGCTATTTGTTTAATAAGATCATATACCTATTAGGGAGTCTTGTGATTTATGGAACCACTAGTAGAGGAATCAATCAGTTGCCTTGCCCCAAATGAGATTTCATTATAGAAGGACTGAATTTGAATCTCCAAGTCTAGCTGTGGTGGGAACATTTCCTGGGGAACTCCTTCCATCTTTCCCAAGTCTCATATAGGCTTTCTCCAACAATCTGCTGGAACGATAGGATCTCGTTCCAAAGTTTAGCTGTACGACCAGGAGGAAATTACCTCCCCAGAAACTTCTTGGCTAGTAAATCCCATGATGTAATCAAGCTGGAAGGTAATGATTTTAGCCATGATTTCGCCTTCCCTCTCAGAGAGAATAGGAAAAGGCACAGTCTAATGGTATTCCCTAAGACTCTATTTATCTTGAATGTATTGCGCACCTCCATGAAATTGCCGATGTGTGCATTAGGATCTTCCTCAGGGAGTCCATTGAACTGTGTATCGTTACACAACATCTGGATCACGTTCGACTTGATCTCAAAGTTATTCGCTTAAACTCGTGGTCTGGCTATACATGATTGCATCCCAACAATAGACAGTCTGGCATAGTCTTCCATTGTTCGCTTGCCATTTGTGATGGTTGATGTGGTGCAAACAGATTTATGAAAGGTGGAGCCTCTTCACCATGTTCCCTCTTATTGAAGGCAATGATGTTATTGTTATTCGTCGTCTCGAATTGAAGAGCATGGCGGGCTCTCCGCAGTGGACGTTCGGGCTCTGGATCAAATGGGACTATTTCACTCCTTTCCTTCGGGGCATAAACTAGTTACCTAAAACCTAAAATAGACAAATCCAGTCAAGTTACACAATTAACATATCAAAATTCAAAATGTAAGCCAAAGATAAACCAATAATTGCAACAATAATCAACGATCCAAATCAAAAGCAAAAAAAAACCAGAAAAATAAAAAAAAAGACTGAAGCACAAGAAAAATGGTTTTCTTTAAGTTGTTGTTCCCCTGCAACGGTGCCAAAAACTTGATGTGTCTTATGGGGTATAACTAAAACTAATGCAATAGGCAAGTATACCTGTCACTGTAATATCAGAGATGCACCCGAGTTGTCCAACTCAGGGGATAGATAAGCTAAAATACTCACCATTTTAACTAATGCTAGTCTAACAAATTAGTTCTTTAGAAATTATTTTGAACTACTAAAAACAATTAAATGAAAGCAACCGTTTTAAAGGTATAAATTTTGGGAAAATAGTTCGAATGATGGAATCCCCCTAACTTTGTTCAACTATTTCAATTGGGAAACTCATGAAACAATGTTTGAAAACTAAGATTGGGTTATCATATGATAATTGGGAAATCCCTATCTTTAGGTGAAGGCTATTCTACTTACTAAACTTTACAGGAGAATCTCTTCTCTCCCTAACAGATTTTGAAGGCAATAACAATTTAGGTGATCTAATAATCTAAAATCGCAATGAGTATCTCTATTCAATTGCCAACTTTTATTACCTAATTAGTTGCCCTTAGATTTGGTCTTCCTTTTTCAATTCCAACCAACCTTGAGAAATAATTGATTTTTCCAAATCAATTATCATGAAAACGTAACTGAACAATGACCAACAGTAAAACAAATATCAATTTCATGAAATTCAATCGAAATTCAAATCATCCAAGAGTTAGGGTCAACTCTCAATACAAGCAATGGAAGAGTTAGCCACTAAACATCCTAACAATAATCAAATCAATGATAGAATTCATAATTAACAAGAGAAAAGAAGGCTTGGGCTGAAGAAGTTTTGACTCCACAGTTCCGGAGGCCACCGAGTTCGTCTCTCGTTTGATTGATGAAACTCAAAATTACTCCGTAAAATCTCTTCAATCTTCCTCCAAGAACTTCAATTTGATATTAGTTATTGAGAATCTACATAATTGAAGAGGAATTGAGAGGGTTTTTCTGGCCAAAGTTCTTCCCTAATTCCTCCTCTCTAAACCTAATGTTTTTGAAGAAAGAAAAAGAGGGAAAAATATACATAAATATAGCTAAGAACACATTTACTACCTTGTTGATTAGACCTACCACGTCTGGTAAGTGGAGCCCCACCATCCGCGGCAGGGTTCTGTCGAAAAATTGCTAGAATATTCCTGTTGGCAATCTTCTTTTGACTCTTAAACCTATTGCATGCGGTAGGTTGGCCTATCATTAGCGGTAGGTCTTCTTCTTTTGTGCCGGGAGTTTTCGTTTTCTCCATGTTCAGTTCGTGTTCGCTCTTATTCTCCATCTTCTTCATCGAAAGCACCTAAGATAAGAATAGAGATAAATGGTGTAAATTATAAATTTTACACATTAAAAACATTATTAAACGACGAAAATAATATATATGTATAAATGTAATACTAAATGGCACATATCACGGGGATGCAAGAACCTAGAGGAAAGAGAGAACGAGAAAGAAGCAGCAAGCAAGAACACCATTTGGTTTCGGTTTGAGGTCTTTAATGCCAAAATAGTGAATGCTAAAACATCCATGGTGTTTTGGAGCTTTGATGGAAGCATTTTTGTTATAGAATAGTTGAGTGTCACTCATAAAGAAATTCTCTTGTTCAGGTGGACAATTACCTAGACGGAAACATGTGGAACTTGCTTATGGGGAGTTGAGTTCATAGTTGCTAGGTCTATTGAAAATCAAGTGTAGAAAGTTCATGTTATTTTGAAAAAACCATTATTATAGAAAGATAGTTTCTAATTATCTATTGAAAATTAGCATGCAAGGGTTTTACCTCTCTCTGAGGAAAGGATCCTTAGTGGATGTCCATAAAGATTGGTTCATTAGGAAGAGTGAATGTAAGCATGTCGGCCGAACCACTATAAATTCCTTATTTAATTTTCTTTCTACACTTCTTTACCACTTTGAATAATCTGCTTTAAAATGATTAAGTTCAGTTTCGAAGATTGCTTAAGTCTTTGAAATTAGCTTAATGATTCTCTTCCAAGTTAACTGGTTTGAAAGCTATCTCTTGATCAAATATGTTTTTATATCCATTTTATTTAAGTATTCCGATTCATCCCTCTCTTGGAATTCTTTTGGGACCAATACATGGTATCAGATCTTAGTTTCTTGACGAAAAAAGTAATGGTTTGAGAGTGATCTAATGGCTAATATTGTTGAAGCGGATCCCTCTTGTGAAGGGCAATCCATAATTCATCCTTCCATCTTCAATAGAAGTAACTATTCCTACTGGAAAAGTTGGATGATAAACCTTGTGGAATCTTCTGATATAGATGCATGGAAAGTTAGCAAAAATGAACCACATATACCTAAGAAAAGGGTTGGAGAAGTTGAATCCTCAAGAGATGAGTCCTTGTTTAATGTAGCTAATTGGAAAAATGTTTAGGTTAATTCTAAAGCACTGAACAAGCTCCATTGTGCTCTAGATGTAAATGAATACAACAACATGTTTGGCTGCACTTCTTCTAAGGATGTTTTGGACAATCTTGAAACTACTTATAAGGAACTAATCTTATGAAAGAGCCTAAAATTTATATGCTATTTAGAGAATATGAATTGTTCCAGATGAAGGATGAAGAGTTCTTGACTGATGTGGATAACCGTTTCACTATGGTTTGAAGGCCTTGGGAAAGGAAATTACTCAAGAAGAAAAAGTCAAAAAGATCTTAAGATAATGACTGAGAAGTGGGAAGCTAAAGTTTTTATGATTTGTAAAGCTAAAGATCTCTCAACACTAAAATATGAGGATCTAATTGGTGTCTTGCTAACTCATGAGATGATGACTTCCAAACCTAAAGGAACTTAAAAGAAAAAGAAACTACCTGAAAAGTACCTCTGGGGAAAATTTGTCCAGAATAATTGATCATATGGCTCTCTTATTAAAGAAAAGCAAAACATACTATAGGAAGTTCAAGAGAGGAGGAAAATAAAAAAATGATGAAAAATCCAAAACGAGGACTACAAAAGAAAAGAGACAAATAATGAGATAGTTTTTCATAAATGTAATGAACCTAGAAATATTAGAATACGATATCCGAAGCTAAGAAAAGGAGGATGAAAAGAAAGTAAAAGGCATGGCAGCTGAAGAAAATTGGATACACAATGAAACCATCTTAGAAGAAGAAGAACAAAAGGAAACTCACGAAGCTGAAGAAAAGGCAGTGGTGTGTCTCATGGCTATAGAAGAATGAGAATGTAGCAAAAGTAAAAAGGTTGAACAATTTGGCAATGATGAGGTAAGCTCTCTGGAGTCTAAAACTCCCTTTGATTTTGATAATTGTGAACCGTAAGGGCATATTTGTTTAAGTGATTTGATTATGATTTACTTGTGCTTTGTGATAATAGAAGTACTTTTGTAAGAAGAACAAAAGATGCACAAAAGGAGTCTCAAGGATGATCTACAAAGAAGCAAAATATCACTCAAGATTACAAGACTTTATGAAGATGAAGTGATCAAGTGAAAAGACCTTGAAGACAAGAAGAATGGTTAAGGATAGCTCTATAAGGTATATATGTAAAACTCCTTAACTTTTTTCTTTAAAGTTTTGATCGTTTATGTTAGCATCTTAGAAGAAACTTTTTTTTGTAAGATTATCTTTGAAAAACTAAGTGTTCTTGATCAAGCCTTGAGGATTTAAAGTTATTATTTTTATAAGTTTTTCCAAGAAGAATACATGTCTTAAAAGTGACGGAAAATCTATGTTTTACAATATTTCAAAAGTTTTGGAAAACAGGAAGACCGGTCATCCATATTTTAAATCGGACGTCCGAAATTTTTGAATATCATAAAAAATTGGTCATCCGACTTTTTACTCTTTAAGAAAATCGGTCATCCAATTTTATGTTCTTTAAGAAAATTGGAAGTCCACTTTCAAAACTAGACATCCAAATTTTTTAAGGCCCATAAAAACCGGTCATCCTATTTTCCAAAATAGATGTCCGAATTTCTAAAGCATCGTAGAAATCGGTCATCCTATTTTTGTTCTTTACAAAAATCGATCTTCCTATTTTTTTGTTCCCAAAAAAATCAGACGACCTATTTTAAAAATAGGACGTCCAGTTTCTGTAAAAAATATGACCGTTGTTACTGTAACGTCTGGTTTTCTACCTTCAATTATAAAAGGCTTTTGATCAGCCATAAATTAAGAGTTGCTGATGAAGTTTTAAAGAACACATTCAAGAGCATTTAAGACATTTTTCAATCATCCTTATTTTATTCAAAACAAAAACTTTTTAGAGCTATATAGTTTGATCAATTTTTCAAATAGAAAGAAGGGAGGCTTGTAGAAGCACTTCAGAAAGTTGTAATCTATTCATATCAAGTTTCTTTGGTAATATTGTCCCAACTCTACTCTCACATGTTATATCGTAATCAAAGGTTTTGTGAAAAATCTTTGGGTAATCCTTTGATAGTTTGATAATCTTGTATTGTTCTGTGATCATTGAGGTTTATGTGTAAAACTCTTGAAGGGTGATCCTCATTGTGGTGTTTTGTAAAGATTTGTGACTAGCAAAATTTGTGAAATCGTTGAGTTGAGTCTCAAGGTAGTGGATGTAGCTCTATTGAGAGAGCGAACCACTATAAATACTTTGTCTTCCTCTTTGTGTTTTTTGTTTGTTGCCTCTATGTTTATTGTTTGAACATCTTTTATAAAAGAGAGTTTCTTTGGTTAGGAATTTTATTAAAAAGAGTTATTAAATTCTTCTTCAAACGAATCAGAGGTTCTATATTTTAACTATGCAAAAGTTTTTTAACTAGCCAAAAACCTTATTCACCCCCTTCCCCCTCTAAGGTTTTTCAATATTCTTGCCTCAATAAGGATTCACGTGAATTGATTTGTGAAAATGTATGAGTCTTACAACGCAAACCTTTTGAGAGTATACAATAATTTAAAAAGAGATTACAATTTGGCCATTAGAGAAAGTACCAGTGTTCATTAAAATGAGCTTTTTAAAGCTTATAAATCTCTTACGAGAAGACACTCTACGCTTCGTAACTTTACCAAACATCTAAAGATGAAATGGATTTTGTGGAAATAAAAACTTCTTAGCAATGTCAATTCAAGAGTGTGTCTGTTGAGGTAGATGTGAAAGGCTAGCTGATGAGCTTGAGGAAACAAACTATGAACTACATAGCTTTATAAAATAGGGTGCAAAAAAGGACTCTCTGGAAGATGAGATTCTTCAATTGAAAATGCAGAATACTTCTCTCAAGATTAGCAATGACACTGTCACTAAGGAGCTAATCGAGTGCAGGAAACAACCCAAAGTCATTTAAGAAGAAAATGAGAATCTGATAAGAAAGATTGAGAAGCTAACCAATGATCTTGCAAGATAATCAAAAGGAAAGACAACTCTAGATCTTTTACTAGGAAACTAGAAGCTTGCAAATAAAAAAATCAGTTGGGGGTATATAGCATATAGAAAATCCTAGGAGAGTCTTCCAAAATTTGTTTTAAAACTAATATTGAGGAAATTCTTCTTTCTGAAAAACTATTTGAAAAACAAATTCTTGATCATTGCACGATTAGCACAATTTTTGTGAAGCTAAAAGGGAGTATTTTGTCAAAGCAGAACCAATAACGCTATTTGTTAACACTTCTCTTTTAAAACACATCATTCAAAAGAAAGGGTCAACAAGGCTTGTCAAAAATGTATTAAAAATGGCCATTTATTGAATAATATTTTTAAAAAGAACCAAAATTTGGGAAGAATGGTATCTATATTTCATAGACATCTCAATCTAATCTTTGTTTGAAAATAAACCCAAGTATGAACCTAATATCTTTTCTGAAGCTAATGTGACTAACATGAAAGGACCCAATTTAATTTGGCACCCAAACCAAATAAATCCTTTTGCAGGTATGTTTGGCAAGCAAACTTTTGAAGGAAGAATGGTATATTGATAGTCCTTGCTCAAGACATATGACGGGAAACATCAGGATGTTTACCAAGCTAAAGAAAAAGGATTATAGATTGGAAGTGGTCATTTTGGTGATAATTGAAGGCGAAGAATTATTGGAAAACGCACGGTTAGAACTAATCCCAAGATTGAACATATGTCACTAGTAGATTGTCTAAAATTTAATCTAATAAGTGTGAGTCAACTTTGAGAAAAAGGAATGAAGGTAACATTTGAGAAAAACCGCTATGAAGTTTTGAAGCTAGCTGACAATAGTTAAGTTCTCAAAGCTAAAAGGAAAGAAAACACTTATGTGTTATGTCTAGAAAAGGTTCAAGAGAATAAGAATGCATGCTTAGCCTCAATAGTTGATGAAAGTGCCCTTCGACATAGAAGACTTGGTCATGCTAGTGAAGGGTTAAAGAGGGGCAGTGGAAGACAAAAAGAGAGCAGAATAAAGGATATTTTACCTTTGGAGCGTGCTTTTAAATGATTGTTGTTTGGAAATTGCGTAGTCGTCAGTTTTGTTTCCTACCACTAGAAAACTACATTTTACAAACCAAAATTATCAATCGACCAAAAGAAATTTAGTCGGTAATTTTCAAGAGCTATAGACTGATTCAAATTTAGTTGGAATTGGTATGTAATTACCAATCAATATATTTTTTGTGTTATATTTTTAAATTATGTATAGTAATATTAATAATCATAATAGTAATAATAATAATAACAATAATAATGATAATAATATTGCACAACTTTCACAACAACTTCAAGAGAGGAAGTGGTTATAACTAAAACTTCCAACTTATATGTCACATGTTCAAACCTCCTCCATGCTAATCTCAACATTTAAAGTCAAGGTTATTGCATGTCAGATCAAGTTCTGGGTTCGGGTGAGGTTGGCTCCACGAGTCCTTGATCGGTTGGCAATTTGGCTTTTTTTTTTAGTGTCCATTGATCGGTTTTTTTATCCTTTTTTAGTGTGGTTTTTTTTTATGATCTTTCTAGCAAATATCCTACTGTTTCGGTGTCCGAATTGAAGTCGGACTGGTTCAACCTCTACCTTCATAGCTTTCCCTTTATAAAAGACCCTTGAAGATTTCCCATTCCTTTCCTGCTGAGCCATTTTCATCAACTTCACAGGCTTCTAAGGCCTTGTGGATTATTTTTGGAGCTTGCAAGAGTCTCCGATGAAAGAGAAAAGAACTAGAAGAGAAGAGATGAATTGTTGAATTATTTTTTTCAGAAAACTTGAAGAAGCTTTTGTGTTCGTCTTTTCTCAGGTATTTTGGCCAAAATAAGGGAGAGGAAAGCTGCAATTTTTGTGATTGTGGAGAATGAAAGGGAGAGAGAGAGAGAGAGAGAGAGAGAGAGAGAGAGAGAGAGAGAGAGAGAGAGAGAGAGGGTCTTGGTTGTTTGGATCAACTTTGATGAGTTTTGGATAAGTTCTAACTCATAAGTGATCACGACCACCTCCTTGATTCTCTCTTTTCCAACTATGACTCCAAGGAGTCAATTATCGCCATGGTGGCTTAAAATTCCTTAGGGTTTCGACAATAGGCTCCAGTTTGGGTCTTGGACTTTTTGGTTCAACTCAGAAAAAGCCCGTCCTCTTTATTTGGTCCAGTTATTCTGGGCTTCTTTTAATCAATAAATTAACTAAAACCCTTTGAGATTTAAGCTTCTTATTTAATTAAATAGATTGACCTAATTTACTTAATAAATACCCAGGGGCCTATTAATTAAATAAGCATTATTTCTTTTCCAATCCTTTTATTCTTTCGTTGTGACAGTTAAATCACCTATCTTTTATGAGCTACTCTAGGGACCAAAGACTAAATTATTACGAGCTACTAAAATGACTAAAAAATACCCTAGCTATAAAATACCATTATTTCTCATTTTAAATATCTCCATTTATCACCATGTGGAGATATTTATCCCATAACAATACTATGTGAACAGGTCTTTGCTTTACATGTGTAATGACGAGAACACCCCTCTACGTAACACCCACATTAACTATAGGTTGAGTGTACTAAATCCTCCAATGTTTTCTACCATCCTTAGATATCTATTCCAACAATCAATAAAGCTTCAGGATATTTCTTGCTTATCTTAGAAAGATAAGTCTAAAGTAAATATTCAGAGACATTATTCTAGGCCTGGATCTTATTGATTGTCTCAGACAATCACAAGGGGGTGATTCCTATAGAAGTTTATATACGAGTCTGTCTTGACTAACTAATTTCAACTACCGTACAAGGATTATTGACCTCATGGCTAGAAGTCGCTCCTATAGCACATCTAAGAAAAAGGAGCTTACCTTTCCTAGAATGCCAACTCATACTCTAACCGTAGAACATTCATCCACGTTTTAGATGTGATAGACTAGGTTTCTTTTCCTTTATAGTACTTTCTATAAAACCTCTATCACGGGGTCCAGTTCTATATGCCAAGCATACTTTTATAGCAGTCATGAGAAGACCACTCATTAATCCAAGGTACAATCATCCATGAACAAGACTGTCATAAAATGACCTTTAATTCAATGGTATACCCAACTCCATTGATCGGCCGAGAACAATATAGCTTGTATTTTAAGTAACAACAATCCATACCTTCCTGTGAAGCAGGACCCAACACGTGAATTGCTTACTTGAAGTACATGGACTTATGTGTATATATTAAATAAATGCCTCCAAACAAACACATAATCTTAAAGATTATTTCATATTAATTCTATTAAGTATAGAATTTTACATCAAATAGAAGTCTTTTCAGGCATATTTCCCAACAAACTCCTACTTGGACAACAAAGACTAATCTAGCCCTGAATTCCCTACCCCTTAAATATCAAGGTGTTTCTTGAGCATCTTCTTTGCTCAAGACATGGTAAGTGAGTCTGCAAGATTTTTTTCTGAAAGGATATGTTCCACCATTATCTAATTCTTCATGATGATCCATGAATCAGGTGGTTCTTCTTCTCGGTGTGCTTGTCTATCTTGTGGTTTTCAGGCTCTATGCATGTGACATTGCTCTGTATTTGTCATTAAAAATAAGTATCAGCCTGTCCATATTAGGCATTAGTCCAAGTTCCAAAAGTAACGTTCATAGAGACTGCCTCCTTGGATGCTTCCGATGCTACTACACACTCTGATTACATGGTAGAATAAGTATACAAAGCCTCCTTGATTCTTCTCCATGAGATAGTTTTTCCAGGCAAAGTGAAGAAATATCCACAAGTGGATTTTCTTTCACTTTATCCGTTTTGAAATCAGATTCCATATAGCCAAAAAGAGCTTTAAGTCATTAGCTCTTTAAACTAGCATATAATATCTCATGCTTTTCCAGTATCTGGGAATAAGCTTTATAGCTAGCTAATAAGTATCCCCTTGATTTGACTATTGTCTGCTTGCTATGCAAAAAGAAAAATAGATATGTGACCTTGTACGAAGTATGGCATTAATTAGATTTCCTATCGCAATAGCATTTGGAATCCTTATTATTCTGTCTTTCTCTTCTTATGTTGAAAGACACATTTGTAGAAGATAGATTTAGACCATGCCTGAAAGGAATGGAAGTTTCCTTACACTAGTCCATGCTAAACTTTGACAAAAATCTTGTCAATATATGTAACTTGGGAAAGATAGCCAAACTTTTACAGTTGACAACATTACTACCTCATTTCCATTCAGTAGGATATAATTTTATAAAATATCAACAAAGATATATTAGCTCCATCCAATTCTTGTAGACATATGGTTTATCCATATTTTGTACAAAACTATAAGCTTGATACTCACATCAAAACATATGTTCCATGATCTTGATTCTTGCTTTAGTCCATAGATAGACCTCTTGAGCTTGCAGACCAAGTGTTCTTGGTTTCTAGCAGTAAACTTATCTAGTTACTCCGTTTAGACATCTTTACTGAGAATTCACCTTAGAAAAGCATTCTTTGACATCCATATGCCATATATCATAGTCATAAATGACACATTAGGTAAGAAGTATGCTGATGGATTTAACCACGAATACCGATGCAAAAGTTTGCACATAGTAGATAACTCATGTTTCTGAGTACAACTCTTTTCATCAATCTAGCTTTATAGGTTTGCACCTTTCCCTTCTATACCTCTTCTCATCTCGTAAACCCACTTGCACCTAATGGGTTTTATACCATCAGGTGCTGGGACAAGATCCCATACTTGATTAAAATAAAAAAAACTCAATCATGACCTCTATGGCCCTCTTACCATTTATTAATATCTATAATAGCCTCATTATACCTTATAAGATACAATTCTTGATAGTCAGAATCTAGGCCGAAGGCCTCTCATATTCATCCATTAGGAACTCTAGGAATCCTCCTACTAGAACGTAGTTCCAGGATTTGTGGTGCTTGGATAGTTGTATTCTTTGATACTTAGACTAGGTTTAGAAGTTTGAGAGTCAGACTTTCTAATTTCTAAATCCACCTTTCCAGAACCCCTTGGAGATATTATTTAATCATCATCCAAGTATCTAGCACTAGTGCCAACAAGCAATTTCTGCTTCTTAAGATGATAGAAATATTCTCTTCTTTAAACCTTTTGGATACCCAATATAGCATGATTATCTTAGGTCTAGCTTGCTTCCTTTAGTCAGTACATAAGAAAGACTACTCCATATCTTAAGATAACTCATACTGGGTTTGCGTTCAGTCTGCATCTCATATAGTGTCTTGTCTACTAACTTAGAAAGCACCAAGTTCAAAATTTATGCCTCAATATCTAGGGCATATAGAAAAAGAGAAAGGTAAAGGTGGATGAGACATCATGCTCCTTACCTTTTCCTTAAGTGTTCTTGTTCTTCATTCCACTAAACCATTATGCTAGGGTATACCCTGCATGGTAATCTGAGATATTATTCCATGATATACCAGTTAATCCTGAGTCACTGAAGAGGTATTCTCCATCATGTTCTGATCTCAATCCCTTGACTACTTTACTTGTTCAACACTTCACTTCTGCCTTGAACTCTAAGAAGAGTTAGACCAATGACCTATTAGGTAAACTTAATCGAATATAAGTAATCATCTTTTAAGGTGATGAAGTACTTGTAGCCTCTTGTACCTAGTATAGTTTTACACCACATACACGGATATGACTTAGTATTTTCTTGGACCTTTATGCTTTATGGGTAAATGGCCCACTGAACATCATTCTCACTAAGCAAGATTCATATTGAGGCCACTCTTCCAGTTTCATTGAGCCAAATGGCCTATCTTGGATGAGTCTCTGAATCATAACTTAAGGTGCCATATATAAAAGTCACCTAGAACAACACTTTATCTTTTATTTTGTTCCGATTCTATGTTATTTATTGAGATAGGATGTATTACTTTCCATATGCACTACCTTAGCAAATGCATTATCCATTTCTCCTGATATAGACATTAGAACGAAAATTCATTGAATATCCATCCTTTATGAATTGTGAAATGGAGACCAATATTTGCCTTAAAACTAGGCACATATATAACATCCTTTAACCATAAAACAACATCTCCCACCGCACATACACACAAATGAGCTTCAGTACTAACTCCCAAACTATGCCTCCTCTTACTAAGTTTCTATGTCCATCTAAACCTTTGTAAGGAGTTATGGACTCAATTGGTGGCTCCAGAATATACTATCCTTGCGGATGTGAACTCTTGCAACATAACATGACTTAAGAAAGATAGTTGTATCTGCATTAGCCTTGGTAGCTAGCTCGGGATAGCCTCTTTCTTGTGACTTTTACATTATATTTGAGACACTTCTTTTTTACGCACTATCGGGTTGAAGACTATCCCTCTTACTCTTATCTTTGACATCTAACTCTATTTTTAGTTTTTTCTTTTTGAATTCCTCGGTGTTAACCTTAGTTCTGTAAGAGAAATCACTAGAGGTAACGGCCATAAATGTGAATCTATTAGGCCCAAAAATCCCTTTAAGAGTTAAGTCAAGTTCATGTGCAATGACAATATGTCTAGACATGAGGTTTAGAGTAGTACACATGGAAGCTAGCATAGAGTATTAGACCTTTTAGTTAGTGTCCTTCTATATATGTGTAGCTTTGTGCTCTTCTTAAGTGGATTATTCCCAATCTTTGGATAGGGGGTCTGTTCGAACATAATTTTACTCCACGAATTTAGGTACTATGTCCAAGTTCCTTTTTGGTCCATGTCATTTGGGCACTGTATGCTTATTCTCAAAGAGAAACACCCCCAAAAGACAAAAAGAACATCCACTAGACATAAGATGTAAAATAAAAATGGGATAAAAATGGTTTGGAATAATACATTTAAACACACATATAATATTTCATGGAAATATTGTTCTTTTTTCGTATTATCTTGGATAGAAGATAACCCCTAACTTATGGTCCTTAATATAGTAACTTAGTATGTTGATGTATGCAGTGACATAACAATATCTAATAACACGTTTAACTCATAGAATGAACAACTGACCTCCTTTGGGAGGTTAATACCCTCTAACTTGAGTGTATAACCATTACATGACCAAACACCTAGAGCTCGTATCTCGAGCATAGCTTCAACGTGGGCTGACTGCCACCTCATACAAGTTACGGACAAGCCAGTGTTAGTACCTCTAACATAAGCTGGCTGATCCTAACACATGTCCGCAGTTTTAGTCTTGAGTTCAACTTGTAACGTCTAAGTCTAGGAAAACCATCCTATATGGGGTAGCCGCTAGGGTGATACGAGAAAATCTAGGACTAGTTACTTCAACCAACAATGGAAGCCATGGGACCATTGGGGTCTCTCTCCCACTCAATACTTACATTTATAAAAGGGATTTTGTCAAAATTTTCTTTTTCTGAAATTTTTTGGAAACTTAGTAACTTAAATAGTTTTACTTTCCAAGGTTTGATCCTTTATAGAAAACCTGTTACCTTTCTTCAAAAAGAGTTTTTGAAGAAAATTTTTTTGACCAAAGTTCATCTGTGAACTTTCATGTTGTAAACACATATACAACACAAGGAAACAAAAAGCAACAATAAACATGTTACATGCTTGTCTTTCCTTTAAATGCGTGTGACCAACAACAAAAACAAATAAAAGCATAAAGCAAGCAAATATGTCCTTTTATCCTAAAGTGTCTTTCGAAACATGCATAAACACATAAGAAAGCAAGTAAAACTATCATAAGGGATAAAATCAAAACAATTAAAACTATATATTATAACATCTTTAACTTCATGGATCTTCTCTTGAATTTTTGGCAATGCAAGCCGACAAACACATCTGCTTTAGCCTGACCATTAAAACAGCCCACAAATCCCTTAACTTGGTCCATTAGAGGCCCAAAATAGTGCCAATCCCACTATCGAAAGATTGGGCAGCCTTGGCACAACCGAACAATCTGTAGACTGCCAAAACAGTCCACTATGCTGGTTGCTGAACAGCTTGGACAGTAGGCTGTCCGAGCGTCTGATGTGATTTCCCAATTTTATTGCAATTGGAATCCATCACCATCCCGAGATCACCTCTTTGTTGAAGAACTTCTATTGAAGATTTTGTAGTTCAAATATCTATAAAGAACTAAGGAACATAAACCCAATAGTGACAGGAAGAACTCTTTCCCTACTTGATGATAAGAATCTTAGGGAAACTATGGCCCTAAAATAAAGTTACACAAATTAGAAGACCTAGATTAATCAATTCTAGAAACAAATACTCATAGAATCAATCAAAGAAGGAATTGAAAATGATCAATTGACTTCCATAGATTCATCAGTCTAAGTAATTAATTGTTCACAAACTAGGGAAGCACACCTTTAGAAGCTAACTAAGATGGGTTGAAGAACCCTAGAAACTATTAGAGAAAACTCTCAATTTCATTAATATTCAAGTTGATTAACAATATAGGCTATAAATGGATAGTTATAGTGTTAGGGCTAAATGCTACAAATATTGACTTAAGATTCTAAAGACTAATTAGCCTTTAATTAACAAATGAAAATAGAGTTTAAACATTAAAAATCTTCTCAAACAATGCATTTTACTAAAATTACAGTACCTTACTGTTGAGGTAGGGTTCCCTAAAACACGCGGTAGTTCCTCACCCACTATACCAATTTATCCAGAAGCCTACCGCGGAAGGTAAGTACAAGGCCTACCACCTACGGTAGTTCCCGTTCTTCACTCTTCTTGGACTTTTTCACCTTCAACTTGCTCAATTGAATATCCTTGCTTATGGTATGAATCATGAGTAACTTGGGAGGTTTTCCTTTATCTTCAATGCTTTCACTCTTACTCTTTAATATATTCTTCATGGTTTCTTCCATGAATGCAACCATTCCTTTAGCTAAGCTATCATCATATGCCTTGATCCTCTTTGCCCTTGTTTTAGTGATTGGTCATTGAATCAACTCCTTAGCTTCATGGTCATCTCGGTTCATATAATCTGCCCCTCCTCTGGAAAGATTCATCCTCAGATCTCTACCCACCATCTCATCTTTTATTCCTCCGGTTTGTGCTTTCGTCTATTGTATGACTTACTAGGAGCTCATGTAGCCCACGCCGGATTAATCGTATTCTGGGCCGGAGGGAACAGTGAAGCTTCATAGGGTCTTTCTGTCCAGGTGCAAGTAGTCCGCATTACTTATGATAAACAATTACTTCTCTCATCCAAACATAATTTTACTCTCTTAAACATCCACTTTATATAATTAGGCATACCTTTGTAATAATTTTCACACCGATATACTATTTTTCCCCAATATGCCAATTTTATTAATTGAAGAAAAATAACAATAGCTTGAATAAATTCACCGAAAGTACACGTCATCATGATGCATTTCTAGCCGTCCATCGAACCACCTACTGCTGAGGAGGACACAGCTCTGAAGTGAAGATAAATCACCTACATTAAACACCTACTTCAAAACTCAAAGGATGTTGTCTCCTAAACAAGCACCTATATTAAACAAAGATAAATCAGAAATGTTGAAGATAGCACTAATATTATGTTCACTTGGAAGATCAATATTATAGGCATTGTCACTAATGCGCTCAAGAACATCAAAAGGGCCATTGCCATGGGCATCAAGCATAGAATTTCGTTGAGAAGGAAATCATTCTTCTTTAAGGTGAACCCAAATCCAATATCCGGGTTCAAAGTCTACTCGTTTCCTTCCAACATTTCTTTTAGCCACGAGCTTGTTGTTGTTAGCTTCAATAGCTTCATGGACTTTAGAATGGATAGACTTGACAAACTCTGCTTTCTTTTTTCCATCCAAGCTCAAAGCATGGTCTATAGGTAAAGGCACCAAATACAATGGAGTTAGATCATTGAAACCATAAACAAATTCAAAAGGAGAGTAAGAAATAGTAGAATGACACATTCTATTGTAAGCAAAGTCCATGTGAGATAAACAATCTTCCCATTGGTGTAAGTTCTTCTTAACAATGGCCCTAAGAAGTTGTCCAATGGTTCTATTAACCACCTCTATTTGGCCATCAGTTTACGAATGGCAAGCTGTAGAGTACAACAAGTTAGGTCCAAGTTTCCTCTACAAAATACGTCAAAAATGACTAAGGAACTTAGTGTCATGATTCGAAACAATAGTTCTAGTAATGCCATAGAACCGCTCCACCCAAGTAAAGAAAAGGTCTGCAAAATAACTAGCATCAATGCTTTTCTTACAAGGTATGAAATGAGCCATTTTAGAAAACCTATATACTACAACAAAGATAGAATCCATGCTCTTAGATGACCTAGGTAGTCCAAGAATAAAATCCATAGTTATATCTACCCAAAATACTTTAGGCACATCTAGAGGAGTATAAAGACCATGTGGCAAGGATTTAGACTTAGCTCTTTTACACTCTTAGAAATTACCAATGAACTTTTCAACATCTTTTTTGATGTGAGCCCAAAAGAAGTTCTCATGCAATATGTCATAAGTTTTAGCAGTGCCAAAATGTCCTATTAAACCACCACAATGAGCTTCTTTCACCTATAACAACCTAGTAGAACTAGAAAGAATCCACAATTTCCCCTCATAATAAAGAAAGCCATCATGTATGTGATACTTATCCTTAGGCACACACAAGAAATCATCAAATATATCTTTAAAATCTTGATCACTAGCATAAAATTCCTTAAGCATTTTAAAGCCAAGTAATTGACCTTGCAAAGTAGAGATAAGAGCGTACTTTCTAGACAGAGCATTGGCTAAAACATTTTCTTTACCTTTCGTATATCGGATGATATATGGAAATTTCTCAATAAACTCCATCCATCTCGCATGCCTCTTATTATGCTTTTGTTGTCTATTGAGAAATTTCAAGGACTCGTGGTCGGTATGCAGTACAAACTCTTAGGCCAAAAATTATGTTGCCAATGTTTTAATTTCCTTATTAGTGCATAGAGCTCCTTGTCATAAGTAGCATAATTCAATGCTCCACCTGTAAGATTTTCACTAAAATAAGCAAAAGGCCGCTTCTCATGCATCAAGACTCTTCCAATTCCAACCTCGAGGCATCGCATTCTATCTCAAATGTCTTTTCAAAGTTATGTAGTGCAAGTAGAGGTGCACTACTCAACCTTTCCTTTAACAACTTGAATGCTTTCTCTTGTTTCTCCTCTCATTTGAAGCCATTCATCTTCATGATTAGTAATGGTGATGAAGTCCTTGATGAATCTCCTATAAAAGCTTGCTAGGTAATGGAAGCTCCTAACTTCGGATGCATTCTTAGGAGTAGGCCAATCCTTAGTGGCTTTCACCTTTTCTTCATCTACTTGAAGACCTTGAGAACTCACCATATAACCTAGAAATGTCACATTTTCTAAACAAAACTCACATTTTCTAAGGTTAACTTGGAGTTTCTCACTTCTCAAAACCAACAAAACTTACTTAAGATGATGCAAATGATCTTCATATGTTTTGCTATAAATCAAGATGTCATCAAAATAGACAATAACAAATTTACCAATAAAGTTCCTCAAAACATGATGTGTGAGTCTCATGAATGTGCTAGGTGCATTAGTTAAACTAAAAGGCATGTCTAACCATTCATGAAGAACAAAATTTTTCCTGAAAGCCTTTTTCCACTCATCCCCTTCCTAATGCAAATTTGATGGTAACTCGATTTTAAATCTATCTTTGAAATATTTTAGAACCATGCAACTCATCAAGCAAATCATCTAATCCAGGAATGGAATGCCTGTACTTGATGGTAATATTGTTAATGGCTCTGCAATCTAAACACATGAGCTATGTAGCATCCTTCTTAAGAACTAATAAAACGGGAATGACATAAGGGCTTAAGCTTTCTCTTACATAACCTTTGTAGAGAAACTTCTCAACTTGTCTTCTCAACATAGAAGACAAATTATCATTAGTAGAAGTAAATATACCTTTGCAATGAAGAAGTAAGACCAACTCTTTTTTCTAAATGGTTGATCTCACTCTCTTTTGCATAGAAACATCTTTTTCTCTCTTGCAACTATCACTCTTTTGATCACTCATTTTCTTGTCTTTCATCTATTTTCCCTCTCTTAATTTTTCCACACTCATTTCTTTTTCCTCAATCCTTTTTCCCTATTTAATACTCTTTCTCTTTTTCTCTCTCTTAAGTATTTCTTTTTCTCTCATTTTCTTTTGTGCTTCAAAGACATGACTAGGAGTCAAAGGATTCAACATGAACTTCTTGCCATCCTTTTCAAAAGTGTAGGTGTTTTTCATACTATCATGAATAGTTTTTCTATCATATTGCCAAGGACGTCCCAACAACAAATGTCCCTCTTGCGTAGGAGCCACATCACAAATAATTTCATCATTATATGACCCCTTAGTAATAGAAACTAACACTTGCTTGTTCAACTTAACTTCCTCACTATCATTTAGGCAATGAGGCTTATAAGGTTTAGGATGCTTGAGGAGAGGTAAGTTCAACTTTTCAACAAGATAAATACTAGCTACACTAGTGCAACTACCACTATCCACAATAATGTTAGCAACCTTACCTCTCAGTGAGCATTTAGTGTGAAAGATGTTTCTTCTTTGAATGCTAGATTCCTCTTCAAGGACTTGAGTAGACAAAGCTCTAATAAACACCAAACTCATGCCTTCTTCATCGGCTTCGAAAGATGCAATTCGTTGAACTTCATCACTACTTTCTTATTCTTTTTCAACAATGTCCTCTTGGCAATCCTCCTCATCCTTTTTAATCCAACCATTCAAATCTTCATGAAAGATCAAAGTCCTCTTGGTAGGATAATTGATGGCTATATGTCCCACACTATTGCACTTGAAGCACCTAGTTGGATTTGTAATCAATCTACCTTTCTCTTCCACCTTAGGCTTAGAATTATCTTTGAAAGCCACCACAGCTGTTTCATCTTTCTTTGGCTACCCTTCGAAAGTAGATGCTTTAAGCTTAAACACCACATTTTTTGAAGAAGGAAGAGTAGTTTTAGAGAAACACTACTCTTCCTTTGACTTTCAACCATGGTTGCTAAATGGCACATGTCTTCATAAGTGGTGTAAGGGTACAACTCTAGTTGATCAACCATGTCCCTATTGAGACCACTTAGAAATCTAGCAATAGAAGCATCCTTGTCCTTTTCCAAGCTCAACCTCAAAGTGTGTAACTTTATCTTTTGCCTATACTCCTCAACACTTTTGCTACGTTACCTAAAAGTCATCAATTTGTAGTGAAGCTCCCTATAATAATGCTCCGGTACAAATCTTTCTCTCATAAGAGTCGTCATTTCTGCGCAAGTTTCAATCGATTGCCTTCCATTTTTAACCCTTTGAGTGACAATCCTTTCCCACTAATGAAGTACATGACACGAAAATTCTGCAAGGACTAACTTAGCTTGGACATTGTCACTATAATTTCTCACCATGAAAAGGTTCTCCACTTGACGTTCTCAATCAAGGAATACATTTGGATCACTTTCCCCCTTCAAAGCTAGAAACCTTCTACTTGATCTTATCTAAGGCTTTATCCCTTTTTTGTCCACTATAATAACCACCCAAATATTCCTGGCCAACATTAGGATTCTCCCTATAGTCATCAAACAGGTTATCTTCATGCCATGCTTCATTTCCTGGAACCTCTTCTTATGGTCTGTCGTTACTCTTCCTCCTAGACCTCCTTTTCTTCCACCTTTAGGAATGGTGTGTCTACCACCATCATAGAATTGCTGAGTGCTTTGAACCAGTGTTCCAAATGATCCATGATGATTGTAAACCCCTTTGAATATGTGAATGGACATGCCCTTCACTGTACTTTGGCCTCTTTGTTCTATAGAAAGATTAATTATGTCCCTTCGCATATCCATAGACATAATAAAGCTTGTGAATTAAACAAAACAAATAGAAATAAGACCTCACAATCACTCCCTAAGTGTTTGCCCTCTTTTGATTATCACTCAGTTCTCTCGTGCTTAACTCTCTTAGTGGTTTTTATAACAATAGTTTCACCCTTTTGACTTTTTCCAATCACTCTACTCTCAAGGTTCTATAGATTCTTCAAACATCTTACCCAACTCAACCAAGAGAAACAACCCAAGCAAGTAAAACAATCAATGCACTTAGTTGGATACAAGAGTTAAAACAGGTAATTTATCAAACACTTGAAGTGTAAGGAGTTTTAAAGAATTAATTTACGGAAAAGAGCCAAAAAAATTAATTGATTGTCAAACAAAGAGTAGAAACACACAAGAAAATAGTGAGAAGTCAAATTCAAAGAAATTCAAAACAAACTAAGCTAAACAAAGAAATAAAGAGTACTAAGAAAAACTTTCCACAAAACAGGGGATAATGACACCCTATTACGAAAGTAGATATAACTCTACCAATACTAATCCAAACAGAGTGAAAAAAGTTAATAACGATTACTCACTCGATGAGGATGATTTTAAGCACAAATTTTAATCAAATTGAACCAAGATAACACAAGATATGCTCAGATTAATTTGCACTTTTTCTGCAACCGAGATATCAGAACACTTTTCAATTTTCAATCAATTTGATCAATAAAATGGACTCCAAATTGAGTCAAACTTATTTAAATTGAACCTGAAGTCAAAGGAGAATAGATCCATCAAAAAATTTTAGAACACTTTTCAATTTTCAATCAATAAAATGGACTCCAAATTGAGTCAAACTTATTTAAATTGAACCTGAAGTCAAAGGAGAATAGATCCATCAAAAAATTTTAGCACACTTTTCAATTTTCAATCAATTTGATCAATAAAATGGACTCCAAATTGAGTCAAACTTATTTAAATTGAACCTGAAGTCAAAGGAGAATAGATCCATCAAAAAATTTCAAACAAATTCTCACTTAATCATTCTTTTCATTTGATTTTTTGGATTTTTTTTCTACACTGGTTTTGCATGACCTTCATGGAATTTTGTTTGTTCATCAAGTACTTTCTCTTTTTCTTTTTTCAGAGAATTCAAAACAAAATAAACATAAATGGACCTTCAATTGGAGGTTTCTCTGATACAAATAGGATGTGATTTCCTAATTGAGATTGCAAATTACATCCATCTCCATCGCAAGATCACCTCCTTGTTGAAGAACTTCTATTGAAAATTTTGTAGTTCAAATACTCCACTAAAGAACCTATGAAGAACTAAGCAACATAAACCCAATAGTAAGAGAAAGAACTCCTTCCCAACTTGATAACAAGAACCTTAGAAAAACTATAGCCCTAAAACCCAAGCTAAATAAATTAGAAGACCTTTATTAATTAATTCTAGAAACAAGAACTCCTAGAATCAATCAAAGAAGGAATTGGAAATGATCAATGGACTTCCATAGATTCATCAATCAATGTAATCAATTGCTCACAAACTAAGGAAGAAACCTTTAGATGCTAACTAAGATGGACCTAAAAACCATTAAAGAAAACTTTTAATTTCATCAATATTCAACTTGATTACAATGTTGGCTATAAATGGATATTTATAGTGTTAGGGCTAAATGCTACATTTAATATTGACTTAATATTCTAAAGACTAATTAGACTCTTAATTAACAAATGAAAATAGAGTTTAAAAATTAAAAATCTGCTCAAACAACTCCATTTTACTAAAATTGCAGTACCCCACCGTTGATGGTAGGGTACCCACAGCATGCAGTAGATCCTCACCCACCAACACCAATTTATCCAGAAGCCTACCGCGGTTGGCAGGTACAGGTTCTACCATGCCTACCGCCTGTGGTAGTTCTTGTTCTTCACTATTCTTGGATTTTTCACCTCCAACTTGCTCCATTGAATTTTCCTTGCTTATGGTATGAGTCATGATCAACTTTGGAGGTTTTCCTTCATCTTTAATGCCTTCACTCTTACTCTTTAATCTATTCTTCATGGTTTCTTCAATGAATATAACCATTCCTTTAGCCAAGCTATCATCATATGCCTTTATATTTTTTGCCCTTGCTCTAGTATTAGTCTTTGAATTAACTCCTTAGCTTCATGGTCATCCCGATTCATATTAGCGTCTGTTAGGGTCGTTCTGGACTCCGTTTTTCTCCGTTCACTCGATCTTTGATCTAGGTTTAATTTCAAGCAACCCACCATCCATAAAATGAAAAACAGTGCACCTAAGAGGGGAATAAATCTACACTAGCCTATACCTCCAATCGCAAGGTGTACATCGATTTTCTAGTGGAAAAATGCTAAAATTAAGAAAATAAAAAACCAACAGATAGATAAACCTCTAATCATGAGACATACAAAGAATATAATCCCAAGGGATGCTGTAAAACAGCACAAACAGCCTCCAAAATAGTTTTTAAAATTAAAAACCAAAACAACAAGAAACGGTAAAAAAGTCAATTTCTGGTTTTTTAGCATATAAAGTAGCATTCCCCTTAGGTGAATCCACTGTAATACCATATGAATGGTTAAAGAGGGGAAGTGTAACAAAGGGAAAAATAATGGATCTTATGCATTTGGAGTGTGCTTTTAATCGATTGCTGTCTTGAAATTGTTTAGCCCCCGATTTTCCTTCTATTCATCACTTTTTCGTCCTTTTTTGTAGTTTTTTTGACGATCTTTCCAGCCAATATCCTACTATTCCTCATAAATAACATGGTCTTCTAAGGCCTTCCGGAGTATTCTCGGAGCTCGCAAGAGTATCCGATGAAAGAGAACAGAACTAGAAGAGAATAGAAGAAATGTTGAATTGTTTTTGTAAAACCATGAAGAACCTTTTGTGTTATTCTTTTCTTAAGATTTTTTTCCAGAATTTTGTAGAGGAGAGCCGCAATTTTTGTGAATCTGGCTGAATGAAAGAGTGAGAGTGAGAGAGATAGAGAGAAGTATTGTTTGTTTGGATCAACTTCTATGAGTTCTGGATAGGTTCCAACTCATAACTAATCACAACCACCTCCTAGATTCTCTTTTTTCCAACTAAGACTCCAAAAAGTCAATTATCTCACATGGTGGCTGCCACCCATGGCTGACAAGTCCTTAGGGTTTCGGTCATGGGCTCCGTTCTGCGCCTTGGACTTTTCGATCCAACTCAAAACAAGTCCGATCTTCCCTATTTAGTCCAGCTATTACTGAGCTTCTTTTAATTAAATGAATTAATTAAAATCCTAATAACTACCAACTCAATATTTAATAAAGCTTTTGGGATTCTTATTTAATTAAATTGCTTGGCCAAATTCACTTGATAAATACTAATGCCCTATTAATCAAATAACCCTTATTTCTTCTCTAGTCCTTTAATTCTTCCATTGTCACAATTAAGTTACCCAACTTTTATGAGCTATTCTAGGGACCAAAGGCTGAATTATTCTGTGCTGCTAAAATGACAAAAATACCATAGCTATAAAATAGCTTTATTTCTCATTGTAAATATCTCTATTTATCACTATATGGAGATATTGACCCTTAGAACAATACTTTCTAAGCGAGTCTTTGCCCTATAGGTATAATATAAGAATATGCCTCTACGTAATACCCATCATTGACTATAGGTTGAGTGTACTAACTCCTTCCTCAATGATGCATACCATCCTTATATTTCTAGTCTGACAATCAACGACTCCTCATAATATATCTTTTGTATCTTAGGAAGCTACTCTAAAGCAAACATCAAGAGAAATTATTACAAACCTAGATCTTATCGATTGTCCCAAACAATCTAAAAGGGGTGATTCCCATAAAAGTTAATATACGAGTCCATCTTGACTAACTATATCTAACTATCCAACGTATAAGGATTATTGACCTCATGGCTAGAATTTTTACCTATAGCACATCTAAGCAGAAGGAGCTTAGCACTAGACAACCAACTCATACTCTAATCATAGAGTACTTGTCTATGCTGTAACTGTGATAGATTAGGTTTCTTTTCCTTCACCGTACTTTCCAGAAAAGCTCTATCACGATGATATAAACATGGACATGCATGAATTCTTTGAAGATTCAAGTCCAATAGTTAAAGTTAGAAGAATAATTAAAAATGGAGACAAATTGGAATTTCTAGAATTTTGGACCAGTTCTGGAAGAACTCTATTTTGGGGATATTAAAATCTCAAATGTACAAGTGGTCTTCATTGAGATTATAGAAGACTTCATGAGGTTCCCAAGTATAGATCATTCCTAGATGAGTTTATTTGGATATCTTATGACAAGTCAAACCGGACATTCTATCTTCGATCACAAAGATAATACATTCTGGTGAAATGGTCGTAACTTAATATATAGGAGTTGAATTGAGGATATTATAGATTTATTGGAAACCTAAGAGAATACTTTACAACTTTACTGAAGACACTAAACACCAGTTTGAAATGTTTGAAGGTCAAATAAAGCCAATAACCGAGAAGATGCAAAAATGCACAAGAGGCTAAAACAGAGCCTACCGACGACAGTAGACTCCCACCCAACCATCCCCAGCAGGCCTTGGGTTAATTGGAAAGATTTAAAGGTTGAGTGGTCGGACATGGCCACCTTCTTGTTCGGACCCACCCGGGTCGAGACTACAACTTATTTTTAGTCAAAATTTGTTAATTTTAGGTCAATTATTGGTTTCTTTATTTCCAAGCTTGTAATTAACTTTATTAAAAGGATAATTAGGTCTTTTAAGTACTCATTAGGTTTAGGAGAGTTGTTGGAGAAAACACTCCTAACTACTATTACAATAACTATTACTATTACAAATTCATCAAATAATAAATTACAGCGGAAGAAATAAACAAAAAGATTTGATCTTTCAAAAAGCAGAAATCAGCCAAAGAACAATAAAAATATAATCTGCAAAATAACACCCGATTAGTACAAAAATAACCCAAATAAAACAATGAACAGTTTGCTCACCACCGCCAGTGTAACCGGCCAATAGAAAAATAAAGAGATGACTGAGGAGCACAAACCGAGGGGTTATCAAACCGTAATCGGACACCAAGCAGCAGCGCTGCTGCGTCGAGGCGACACTGATGAAGAAAGGTGACGATCGGGGTTATAACTCTCAGAACGGGCCTCCACCGGGAAGAAATCACCGGCAGTATACAACCTTTATATCTCTCTCTCTTTTCTTTCCTCACGGCCATCTCTCTAACCTCACCAACAGACAAGCAATGGTAACAAAGAAGAAGACTGGTAAACAGTATAAAAGTACCAGAACAGAGGGAGATCAGCAGCGGCAGAGCCGAAGGAGAAGGAGAAGAAAGCAGGAGTCTTGAAGACTCAAAGAGACACAGAGAGAGAATAAGAAACGGTGAGAGGAGGAGTTCGAGAGTCTGCAGCAGAAACGAAGAGGCAGCATTGAATTAAAGGGGAGCTAAGCGGTAGAGCTGCGGGGCACCAACAAACAACCAGGGCCGCGGGCATCCTATAGGGCTCGGTCAAGAAGGCGGCCCAGAAACAAGCAAGAGGCGGCCCAGAAGGCAGCAGGTCCAGCAGACGGCCCAGAGGCAGCCCAATAGCCTATTCAACTTCGATTGAGGCGCAGAACATCATTGGGTATAAGAGGAGAGATAATTGGGCTGGAAAGTGAAAAATATTGGGAAGAAAATGGGCTATAAAGCCTACAATCTCCACCTCGAACAATATTTTTTCATCCCTGAAAGAAGACTCAATTTGAGTCAAACTGCCTGCACATGAAGAAAGTCCCTGCAAAACATAAATTTATCAGTGTTTACAATTTTCGTACCAATCAGCAGGATTATTATCAGTACTAATCTTATCTATGTCAACAATACCACTAGAGACCTTTTCTCTAATAAAGTGGTACTTGACATCAATATGTTTCTTCCGTTCGTGATAGACCAGATTTTTACACAAATGTAAACAACTTTGACTATCAGTGTAAATAATAAGTTTGGAATTTAAAATATTCAATTCACTCAATAACCCTTGAAGCCAAATGGCTTCTTTGATTGCTTCCGTTGCTAAGATATACTCAGCCTCAGTAGTTGACAAGGCAACTACAGGCTGCAGTTGGGATTTCCACGAAATGCAATTACCCGCAAGGGTAAAGAAGTAAGAGGTGGTAGACTTTCTATCATCCTTGTCACCTACAAAATCAGAATCAACAAATCCAATCAATTCAAATTAGACCAATTATGGTAGTGTAAACCCCGATCCACAGTTCCGTTTAGGTAATGTAATAGCCACTTGAGAGCAGCCCAATGATCTCTTCTAGGATTTGACATAAATCTGCTAAGAAGGCTTATGAAAAAAGCAATGTTAGGACGGGTGGATATCATTGAGTACATGGCAGAGCCTATGGCCATTCTGTATGGGATATTGGCCATATCTCTCTTTTCACTTTCAGTTTTAGGATAAGTTTTGTCGAAAAGTTTAAAGTGGCTAGCAAGGGAGTAGTAACGGGTTTACAAAGTTGCATTGAAAATTTGGATATGATTTTCTGAAGGAAAGGCTTTTGGGATAAGAAGAGAGAACGATCAGATCTATCTCTAAAAATATTCATACCAAGGATTTTGGATGCAGCACCCAAGTCCTTCATATCGAACTCAGATTTTAGCAGAGACTTCAGTTCATCAATCTTAGCTTCGTGACGACAAGCTATCAATATATCATCAACATACAACAATAGATAAATAGCAGAATTCACATCATTACCAGAAAAGTAAAGACAACTATCGTAGTTACTTTTTGAAAAACCAATTTTGGACATGAAATAATCAAACCTCTTGTACCATTGCCTTGGCGACTGTTTAAGTCCATATAGGGACTTTTTCAAAAGACACGCCATATGTTCCTTACCCTTTACTTCAAAACTAGGTGGTTGACTCATATAAATGGTTTTTTAAGATCACCATGTAAAAAGGCAGTTTTCACATCAAGCTGTTCAAGATTAAGATCATAGAAAGCAACAAGAGCAAGAACAATCCTAATTGTTTTGTATTTAACAACAGGAGAAAAAATTTCATTGAAATCAATGCCTTCAACTTGTGAAAAACCTTTTGCAACAAGTCTAGCCTTGAACTTGGAGGTTCATTAGAAGACTCAAACTCCTTTAGTTTGAAAATCCATTTACAATCAACAAGGTTTTGTTTTGAAGCTTTTGGAACAAGAATCCAGGTTTTGTTTTTGTTTAAAGAAAACATTTCTTCTTCCATAGCACGTACCATAAAACGCGATTGGAACTTTTCAAAACCTCAGAAAAACATAAGGGTTCTTTTTCTTCAACATAAGAAGCAACAACAAAAGTATATGATACAATGTAGGAGTAACCATACCGAGAATGATCCTTAGGTACTCTATGGACTCGATCTCTAGCGAGTTGATAATCTCTAAGAGCTTGGGTTTGAGCTCAGGATGTTCCTCTTCCTCATCAGAACCATCTAGAATAGGGTCAGAAGCTTCAGGAACAGGAGTACTACTAGAAGGAGCAGAAGACTCAGAATTTGTTTCAGGTTCATGAGGTGGCTCTAGAGTGGGTTCGAAAATAGTCTCCACCTCCACCGGAATGCTACTAGGAGAAGGATCACAAGAAGGATTATCAGTGATGGTGTTATCTTTAAGACAGGGCATTTCTAACTCATTGAAGATGACATCCCTACTGATGATAACGCTCACCTTGGTTCACCCTTCAACCATACTCTACAACCCTTTACTCCACTAAGATATCCTATAAACACCCCCTTCCTAGACCTTGGATCTAGTTTCCCCTCTTTTTGTTGAGCGAAGGCTGCACAACCGAAAACTCTCAAGTTGGAAAGATTGGGAGGTTTCCCTGACTAGAGTTCTATAGGAGTCCTAAAGTTTATAGCTGTGGATGGAGATCTAATGATGAGGTATACAGCTGTACTAACAGCTTCACTTCAGAACGGTTTTGGAACACCAGAAGACACTAACAGACAACGGACCTTATCCATAATAGTACGGTTCATCCTTTCGGCAACTCCGCTTTGTTGTGGGTTATGTCTAACCGTTCTATGGTGTAAAATGCCATGTGATGCACACAAGTCAGAAAACTTCCGGTTACAAAATTCAAGACCATTATCGGTCCTGATAGTTTTTAGTTTATTTCGAGAATGATTTTCGGCAAAACGTTTCCATTCACAAAATTTTTCAAACATTTGATCTTTGGTTTTTAAAAGAAAAACCCATACATGCCTAAAAAAATCATCAACAATAGAAAGGAAATAAATGTTACCACCGTAAGTTGGAACCTTTTCAGGTCCCCACAGATCACAATGCACATAATCAAGAGGTGCAGATGACTTATGTGTGCTGGTTGAAAAACTAATTTTGTGTTGTTTTCCCAAAACACAGTGATCACAAAAATCCAAGGAATCGATTTTATCACCACATAAAAGTTTTTGCTTTTGTAAATGATAAAGTCCCTTTTCACTAATGTGGCCAATCCTTCGATGCCACAACATAGTTTTCTCAGGGACAGTTTTTGAAACTAAGGCAGTAGAGTTGCAAACTGTTTTACCAAGAAGGATGTATAAAGTTTCCTTTTTAAAACCTTTTAGCATGACTAGGTTTCCTGTGCAAACACGCAAAATACCATTTTTGGATTTAAAAGAGAGACCCAAAGAGTCTAAATAACTGAGGGAAATAAGATTCCGACGCAAGTAAGGAACATATCTCACCTCAGTGAGTTTTTTAGTCACGCCATCATGCATTTTTATAAAAACACTGCCAATGCTTTTTATATCACAAACCTGATTATTACCCATAAAAACTTTTCCTTGGTTTAGAGTTTTGAAATCAGAAAACCAGTGTTATTAGGTGTCATGGGAAATGAGCAACCAGAATCAAGCACCCAATTATCAACAACATAGTACATGAAGGAGAAAGAGAAACACACAAAACTTCAGAAAACATAGAGTTTCCATCTGAGTCAAAGCCGTGGGTTTTATCGACTTTATTCCCTCCTTTACCATGTTTAAAATTTTTATCGTCTTTGATTTGTTTAAAACACTTGTTTTTCAGATGCCCTTTTTTCCCACAGTAAAAACATTTTACCTTGCTTTTCTCTCGTGATTTGGAACGGCTTTTAAAACGATGACTAGGAGGTTCTCTCCGGTCAATCCTTCCTCTTACAAAAAGATTTTCACCATGAGACTTGTTCTCTTCTTGCAAATCCAAATCTTTTGATTTTAAAGCATTTTTGACATCAGAAAGGTAAAGATCATCTCTACCATATTTAATGGCATATTTGACATCATTAAAAGAATCAAGTAAGGCATTTAGTAAAATGACTGCAACATTTTCATCAGAGATTTTCTCTACGACGTTTTGAAGCTCCAAAATGATTTTATTTAAATCATCGATATTTTCAAAAAGTGATTTTGTTCCACTCATTTTGAAACCAAAAAGCTGTTCTTTTAAATAGATTTTATTTGAAAGAGATTTTCCCAAATACAATTTTTCCACTTTTGTCCAGATTTCAAAAGCATTGTCTTTTTCATCAATTTCCTGTAAAACATTATCAGTCAAACGCAAGGTGAGATAGCTATGAGCGTCATCTAGCTTTTCTTTGAGAACGTCGCCCTTCCAAGATTCCGGATACTCTTCAGGGTTGCAAATAGCAGGAGCAATTTTGTTTTGTACCAAAACTGCTTTCATTTTCCTCCGCTACATTACGAAATCAGATTTGCCATCAAACCTGTCAGTTTCAATTTCTGGAACTGACATGTTTTAAGGGCAAATAGGTGTAATTTGGTGGTTTCAGAAAGATGAAAGATTTGAAAAAGTTTTGAATAAAAATTGTCCAGATTTTCCTTTTTTTAAAAAACAGAGGAAAGATCTTCCAAAGAAAAATGGCGTTGTTTGTTTTAATTTCGTTTGATTAGGTTTGGTTTTGATTACAAAATAGTGCAACACAAAAAAGGCACAGAAAAACCAAATCAACAGAGTAAACAAACAGAATAACCAAGAGAACAGGAACAGCCAGATATAGCAGAAAAAAATAGAAAGAAAAAAAACCTTTGAAATCAGAAATATAACCGCCAAGACACAGATACTTGATATCTCTTGGATTCAAGCCAGGCTTGGGTTTTGGTTTTTGTAAAAAAAACAATAAAACTGGAAATAATAAATCAATAGAAAAGCACAGAAAACGGAAGAACAGAAAGTAATAGCAACGCAGTAATAGTAACCAAAAGTGGCAGCAAGCCGTCAAAACAACAACCAACAGAAACAGAACTGGCGGCAAGCCAAAAGAGAAAAAATATTAGAAATCGGCTACAAGCTGAAACACATAAACCAGATAAAGCTGGCGGCAAGCCGAATAAACTAAAAATAAAACTGTAAAAACAGAGAGGAGAAGAAGGAACTTCACTGGTCGGATTCTGAGATACTTCTCAGATTCGAAGGTTGCTGCCGGACGTCGAAGCCAGAGAGCCAGAAACAGAGGCTCTGATACCACTTGTTGGAGAAAACACTCCTAATTACTATTACAATAACTATTACTATTACAAATTCATCAAATAATACATTACAGCGGAAGAAATAAACAGAAAGATTTGATCTTTCAAAGAACAGAAATCAGCCAAAGAACGATAAAACGATAATCTGCAAAATAACACTAGATTAGTATAAAAATAACCCAAATAAAACAATGAACGATTTGCTCACCACCGCCAGCGTAACCGGCCAACAGAAAAACAAAGAGATGACTGAGGAGCACAAACTGAGGGGTTATCAAACTAGAATCAGACGCCCAGCAGCGGCGCTACCATGTCGAGGCGACGATGATGAAGAAAGGTGACGATTGGGGTTATAACCCTGAGAAACGGGCCTCAACCGGTAAGAAATCACCGGCAATATACAACCTCTATCTCTCTCTCTCTCTCTTTTCTTTCCTCACGGCTATCTCTCTAACCTTACCAACAGACAAGTAATGGTGACAGAGAAGAAGACTGGTTAACAGCATAAAAGCACCAGAACAGAGAGAGATCAGCAGCGGCAGAGCCGAAGGAGAATGAGAAGAAAGCAGGAGTCTTGAAGACTTCAAGAGACACAGAGAGAGAATAAGAAACGGCTGAGAGGAGGAATTCGAGAATCTGCAGCAGAAGCGAAGAGGTAGCATTGAATTAAAGGGGAGCCGAGCGGTCGAGCCGCGGGTCACCAACAGACGACCCGGGTGGCCAACCCAGGCCGCAGGCATCCCCCAGGACTCTGTCAAGAAGGCGGCCCAGAAGGCAGCAGGTCAAGCAAACGTCCCAGAGGCAGCCCAACAGCCTATTCAACTTGGATTGAGGCCCAGTACATCATTGGGTATAAGGGGAGAGATAATTGGGCTGGAAAATGAAAAATATTGGGAAGAAAATAGGCTATAAAACCTACAAGAGTGGTTAGGATTTTTTCTATAAATATTCTATTATGCCTACTTTTGTAACCAAGTTGAATGATATATAAAATTGGTGAGTTTATTCTTAGGGATCTTAGACTTTGAGGCTTTCTCCTAAACTTTATCTAGGGTTAAAATTCCTCGGATTGATTTTCCTGGAGCACTTGGAGCTGGGATGATCCAAGGGTTCGTAGTTTGATCACAATTCCTAATTCTATGATAATCACATCATTGTAATTTGTTCTAGATATTAGGTCTTCTTCAATTGATCTAATTAGGTGGGGGATAGCCAATCCCTTTTTTTGATTTGAAATTGAGGGAAAGATCATCATTATATACATTTAACTCTTAGATTGGTTTGAATTATTGGTGGGTATTGTTGAAGAAGATCTAGTCCAATTGAAGGCAAAGTCCTTGGGTGGAGGATAAGAAGATTTTTTTTTATTCCAGATCTTAAATAATATCGTTTGGCATTTGAGCCTACCTTCAAAGTAAGCTCAATTTTATGTCTATTTTCTAAAAAATTCATAAAAAGAGTAAAAGTGTATGATGATCTATGGAAAATACATGAAGATCATGCAAAATATTGGATAGAAAAATTCATGTTAGGTATAGTTATTGAAAAAAAAGTTAGAGATTTAGTTTGTAATCTACTATGAGTTGGGGGATTATTTGAAACAAGTTTCTCTCAATTTGGAGTTGATTTGGTTGGTCAATTAGATCAATACTTTCGATCTAGTCAGAAACCAGAACTGTTGAACAGTGGTGGACTAATTTGATTATGTCTCATGTTATACTGGTTCAATTTAGACAAAATTTGTGACTAATCTTATCCTCATCTAGTTGTGCTTCTACCGAAACTAATATGACTCAATTTGGAGTTCATTTGCTTGTTCAATTCGATTGCAAATCAAAAGATGTTTTGAGATCTCTGTTTTAAAAAAAAGTACCAATTAGATCGATCAGATTTTCTGTTAGACTGATTCAATTCAATCAAAATTTGTGCTTAAACTCATACTTTTGAGTAAAGAATCTATCTAATGTTATTTGACTCGATTTGGATTTGTACTTGTGGAGTTATTGCTGATTTAGTGACAGGGTATCATGTCCCCATTTTCTATGAAAATTTTGTTTAATACTCTTTCACCTTTGTGTGGCTGAATGCTTCCTTTAGTGTTTTTTCCATTCTTTGTGGTGACCAATTGATTTTGTTGGCTCTAATTACTTTTTGATAATTTTTTAAAGCTCTTGTACACCAAGTTTTTGTTGAAATTTTCTCTTTAAACTTCTTTTAACATCTCAACTAAGTGTTTAATTGAAGTCAATCTTTGGTTGATTACTTTTGGTGGTTGTGGTAGAGGAAGTTTGAAGGCTCAAAGAACTCTTGTAAGGTGAGAGTTTGGAAAAAGGCAAGAGGGTGAGCTCATTTTTTTATAAAATCTACAAAAGAGTGCATATAAGAGTTGAATAAGTGATCATCTAAAGAGTGCATACATTTAGGGAGTGATTTTGATGTTCTTTTTTTTGGTTTTTATTAATTTTCTGGTTTAATCATATGCATAGAAGCTCAATTACCTACTCATTACAATGAAGGAACTACTGGAAGCTCTCATTCCAATTTGGATATGACGAAGGTTAGCATGCAAGAGCTTTAACAAATGAGAAAAGACATGAATGATTTAAGAAGAGATGTGACTATTCAATCTATAGAGCATAGGGAAAGAAGTCACAATGTAGAGCATGTCACTTCTCATACTCAATGGAGATATGATAACTTCTCTCTTTATGCTAGATCTTATGAGCATAATTCTTATGATTATTATGAGGGCAATAGAGTTAGAAATTATTATAATGATAGATCATATGAGAGAGCTCCAAGGAATGAAGTTGGAAATGGAGGGAATTATGTGAGAATGGATGAGAGGATACAAAAAAGAAAAGGAGATGTTGAAAGATACTATGATAGTTATGATCATTATGTGTATAACTATGGTAGTGAGAACATGTATGAGCATAATGATACTTATAGCTATAGAGGATATAATTATATAAAAAGTTCTCAAACTTTGAGAACTACATCAAGACCTCTTAGTTACAACAGTTAGAAATTATCTCTTTTGCGGGGCACTTTTGGTCTTCATGATTATGTAGCATAGGAGCAAGAAGTGGATTATTGTTCTATTCCTATGGTGCAAGAGAAGAAGAGAAGTTTGGTGCTAAAATCTTTCTCTTATGTGGTCAACGAATGGTGGATTGCAATTGGGAATATAGAAGAAGAGTGAGATTAAAACCAATCAAGACTTGGAGCTTAATGAAGCAAGCATTGAGGATTAGATGTGGAGTTAAAAACCATGATGGACAAGGACAAGTTTAAGCGAAGGTTAAATTCATGAAACCATCAAAGAATGAAGAGTCTCAAAAGGTCAAAGAGCTTTCACAAGCTAAACTTGAACTTGAAGTGAGTGTTCATCCCCATGTTGAGGAAGAAGCACTTATGGAGGAACTTCATGATTTCATGAGTGGGAAGAACAATGAAAAACAAGAGCACAATGAAATCAAAGAAAAAGAAAGAGTGGAAGAAAAAGAGTGATTAGTAGAGAGTTATGTATCTTTGATTTCATGTTCGTCTTTTTCAAAAGAGAGTAAACATTTAGAGTGTTCAAAAGAGCATGAGAGTGAGCTTGAGAAAAGTGAGAGACTAAAAGAAAATGAGTGTTTCATTGAGAAACAAGAGAGTGAAAAAGAAGAGCAAAGAGAAAAAGAGATACTTGTACTTGAAAAGAGTGAGTAAGTGAATTTCTATACTGATGAAACTAACTCTTTCTTTGCTAGTGAATCCTTGTGTGTGCAGAATTTTGAAGATTCAAGCAAGGATGAAGGAGGAAAGCCTGCCTACAAGTCCATCAAGACTCTAAACTTCTTTCCCTCTAATTCCTACTTGTCCTTTGAGATTTATTTTAAGGAAATTAAGTTACTCTCTCTTGTTTTTAGGGAGAATGGATATTAATTTTACTTTCTCAACTCTTTTGGAACTTTATTAGAAAAGAAACATTTCATAGAGTTTAATTCCTTATCTTGTGTTATCCCTAGTGTTGATGAGTATTACAATGATGTTTCTAGTTATGCTTCTTGTGTGCTGGAATAGAAGACAAAGGAAGGAGCTTAGAGAAAGAGCTTGGAATTTGTCTTGAAAATTTACCAATGAGCCCATTTCTTAACCCTTCTCTTTCATTTCCTGAAGTTTCTTTTGAGAAATTAAAGTCTCTGTTGGTTTCTTACACTTTTCATGTGGATATACTCTATGATATGTGTGTTATTTCTTTTGATGGGAATTTATTTCTTCTTGTGCCTTCTATGTCAAAGTGCCTTTCTTCTCATGGCTCTCATTAGGATCTATTGCTGAGTAGTGGTGTTATGTTTAATCTTTCTTGTTATGGCTTTGGTATGTTAGATGATACTTCCTTTGATCCTAACATTGTTGGTTTTGAGCTTGATTGTGCTTTATTTGACATTTTACGTGCTGAGTAGGAAATTGTTGAGGATGTTGATTATGTATTTCCTTTCCTTGATGCTTTATTCCTTTAACCCAACATTTTCACCTTTTGAGTGGTCAAGTTGAGCTTTCTTGCAATGAACTTGAGCTTTTAAATGTTATTGAATCTTTAAACTCATTCTTTGAAAACACATTTGGTTTCAAATTTTATCATTTGCACTTTAAAGATTTCTTGCTAAACGATTTTGAAAACCAAATGGTAGCATATTTTGAGATGTTCAAGGTTAATCAATTGGCATTTGAAAAATCTTTTTTGAGAAAAGAAGCCTCTGAACAAGTTTGCAAATATTATGTTGTTGAGTATCTTTATTACCACAAACCTTTCAAGGATTGGTTTATGAAGTTGTTCATTCCATTTTCTAATCTTCAAAAGAACTGTTGTGAATTAATTTGAAACATGAAGGTGAAGCTATATTGTTTAGCCATCTACTTCTTAAAGAGTTCTTTGATAAAATGGTTTTCAAAGAGAAATATAGACCACTTTGGAATTTTGAAAATTTTATGTCTACATTTTCTCACCTTATTTCTGAAATGATGAAATTTGAGACTCATCAAAGCTATTTTATCATTCTAAATTCTTTTGAATACATTTGCAAGGTTCATTTTCATTATCACCATCTTTTCAAAGACGAGCATTCTCAAATTATAAGAGCAATTATAGGAATAGACGGACGGAATAGTATCTAGCCTCCTCTCTCTGAAATACGACCGATTACTAGATAGTCAGGATCAGTTCTGAACAGTTTTCAGAACACAGATGGGGCTAGCATCCTGATCGCTTGCAGAGGAGTTCGTCGCGTGGATACCAGTAGAGGGCGAAGCGTACAAAGCAGCGCCTCCACAACGAACAATCAGAACATTGAGGTAATTTCTATCCAATCGGTTTTTCTAGTATGTGCAGATCCTGTTGGTGGATTTCCGTAGTTTTATTTTACTTTGTTTTTGCCTACGGAATCTAACAGTGGTATCAGAGCCTCATACATACTAATTTTATTGATTTTATCTGTTACCGCTTAGATTTCATATGTTGTTTTCAATCGGCCTTATAGTGAGGTTTCTGATTAGTGTAATAATCAGAGTAAATTAAATTACAGGATTCGCATATATCATATTCTATTTTACTTATTAATGCGATTAATTAAACAGAATGTTGTTACTGCCAAATTGTTTGGCGTACCGTCTGTAATCTGTGCAATTTAATTGTTAAACTAATATGCAGAATCACATGATTTAATGTTTAACTGTTAAACAAAATTTCTGGCGGCATGATTTTAGGGTTTATGACGGCAATAACTTATTCAATGAGTTAGAAAGGAAAATTGTTTTTCTTTTTTCTTCTGGGGCCTTCGCCCCCGGAACCCCCCTTGTTGTTTCTTTGCATGTTTCTTCCTATCTTTAGATGCATGGTACATAGCATGGCCCTTTACCTCTTGTGATTGATTGGCTTATTTTGTTAATGGGTTGTATGTTTTTAAATACGGCCTGCGTGTCATTGTTTTCGTTGATGTAATATTATCAAGCTTTACTAGAATGGGTTAATTTTATTTCCTATTCCTATGTATATTTTTCTGTCCTATGTAACAAGATTAGAAGGCCAAGACATTGGAGGCAAGCGCATGGAGATGAAGACTTACCTAGATTGACCTTTGACTTCCATGAGGCTCGTGGAAGTCAATATAGGATTTGGGGCCATGCTATGACACGTTTTATTTGATGTATATATATTATGCATGTGATGTTTAGTTTATTTCCTTTTATTTTTTATATATGTTTTGTGAAATAATATACAAATAAAAAGGGAAGAAGGTTTTTGAAACCATGTAAAAAAAAAAAAATTAAGTCGTAAAATGCCTTCCATGATCATAGGCACTTCCCCATGCTTGGATCATCATTTTGTCTCATTGCCAAAGCAAGAGATAAATGGTTACCTAAGTAGGGGAAGATGGAAAATGGTGATTTCCATATGCTTGGAATGGTTTTGCTTAACTAGGCTATCAAAACGGTTTTGAGCCTAGGACATCATATGGGATTTTGCCGGTACATGTAGATGTAAATCCCATTAATTCATTTTTCTCTAATTATGGGTGTTAAGCCAAAGCTTATTTATGATTAGAATAAAATGAATTTTATACCCATGATTTATATCAAGTGTTGAATATTTCAGGGAAAATTTAATGCTTCATTTATTTAATTTTACTTTGCAAATTCTATGTAGATAATGGCCTCAAACAATTCAAACACATCGTTGTGATCCCTGCGTGAAAAGAATAAGCTTAGTGGGACTAACTTTCTTGATTGGGCACGAAATTTAAGGATTGTCCTTAAACAAGAAAAAAAGATATATGTACTTGAGAAAAAAAGGATACTTATAGTAAGCACAAGGATGATTCTAACGATGTGACATGTCTCATGTTGGCTACGATGGAATCTGAGTTGCAAAAGTAATTCGAGGAAGTTGAGGCTTATGAGATGATAAAACAGCTCAAGGAAATGTTCCAAGAGCAGGCACGTCAAGAGAGATATCTTACCACTAAGTCGTTGAATAGCTGCAAAATGACCCCTGGCACTTCAGTTAGTGCTCATGTCCTTAAGATGAAAGGGTATTTTGATCAGCTTGAAAAACTTGGAGCACCTGTAAGTCATGACTTGGCTACTGATATGATCTTGGCCTCTTTGACCTCTGACTATGATCAATTTGTCATGAACTTCAATATGCATAATATGGAAAAGTCCATAAATGAATTGCACGGGATGCTCACAGTAGTCGAACAAAACATTAGGAAGTCTACTCCCTAATGTTCCGATGGTTCGAGAGGGGTAGTTCAAGAAGAACAAGGGAAAGGGAAAGGGAAAGGATATGGCCAAAAAGGGTAAAGGCAAGCAGAAGCCCAAGCCCAAGGTTAAACCACCAAAGAAAGGGACTTGCTTCCACCGCAATGAACCCCGGTCATTGGAAGAGGAATTGCAAGCTCTACTTGGAAGAAAAGAAGAAGCAAAAGGCCGGTGAGACCGCCGCTCGTGTATTTTCGTTATAGAAATTAATATGTCTACTCCTACTTCATGGGTATTAGATACCGGAGTGGAGCTCACATTTGTGTAAATGTACAGGGACTCAAAAGGAGTAGATCTTTGGCAAAGGGAGAGGTGGACCTACGAGTTGCAAATGGAGCAAAAGTTGCTACTGTAGCTGTAGGGACATTTGATTTACTTTTGCCTACTGGGCTTATAATTGAACTTAAAGATTGTTATTATGCTCCTGCTATGAGTAGGAACATCATTTCAGTTTCTTGTTTGGATATTGATGGTTTTGAGTTTAATAGTAAGAATGGTAACAGTTCTATTTATAAAAATGGTATTTTCTATGGGGATGCCTCTTTATGTAATGGACTTTACATTCTTAACCTACATGATTCCATTAGTAAGTCCATCTATAACATAAATACAAAGAAATTTAAATCTACTGATTTAAATCGAACTTACTTCTGGCATTGTCGTTTGAGCTATATAAATGAGAAACGCATATCAAAACTCCATCAAGATGGACTTTTATCTTCATTCGACCTTGAGTCTTATGAAAAATGTGATTCTTTTTTATTGGGAAAAATGACTAAAAGTCCATTTACAGGACAAAGTGAAAGGGCTACCGATTTATTGGAACTTATACATACTGATGTATGTGGGCCAATGAACACACAAGCCAGAGGAGGTTTTAAGTATTTCATTACATACACTGATGATTTCAGTAGATATGGTTATGTCTATCTAATGAAACATAAATCTGATTCCTTTCAAAAGTTTAAGGAATTTCAAAATGAAGTACAGAATCAACTTGGAAGGTGTATCAAATTACTTCGATCAGATCGAGGTGGTGAATACTTAGGCCAAGAGTTTGACGAACATCTAAAAAATTGTGGGATATTATCACAATTAACTCCACCAGGAACACCACAATGGAATGGTGTGTCTGAACGCAGAAATCGAACTCTATTGGATATGGTTCGATCTATGATGAGTGAAACAGATTTCCAATTTCTTTTTGGGGTTATGCTCTAGAAACTGCTGCATTCATATTAAATAGAGTTCCATCTAAAGCTGTTCAGAAGACACCATATGAGATATGGATCGAGAAACAACCTAGTTTAGCATTTCTCAAAATTTGGGGATGTGATGCTTATGTGAAGCGATCATTATCTGAAAAACTAGCACCAAAATCTGATAAGTGTCTGTTTGTGGGATATCCTAAGGAAACTAAAGGATACTACTTTTATCTTCCATCTGAAAACAAAGTGTTTGTTGCTCGGAACGGAATTTTCCTTGAAAGGGTCCAAAAGAGTCAGTGGGAGTAGAATCCATCTTGAAGAAGCTCAAGGACAGCAGACCATTTCTGAACCGAGTATGGATACTCAGTTGGACTCACGTATTCATACTGAGCCTGAACTTTTGACACAAGGGCCAAGAAGGTCTAGTAGGATTTCTCAGATACCACAGAGATATGGATTTCTTGTGACTGAAGATCATAATATTGATCTTATTGATCAAGGTAAACCTAATTCCTACCAAGATGCTATTCATAGTCCTGAATCTAGCAAATGGCTAGAGGCTATGAAATCAGAAATGCAATCCATGCATGATAATCAAGTTTGGACTTTGATTGATCCACCTGAAGGTTGCAAGACCATAGGGTGTAAATGGGTTTTCAAAAAGAAAAATGACATGGATGGCAACGTGCACACTGACAAAGCACGATTGGTAGCAAAAAGGTATAGACAAACTCATAGTATAGACTATGATGAAACCTTTTCTCCAGTTGTAATGCTTAAGTCAATTAGAATTCTACTTGCCATTGCAGCATATTATGATTATGAAATATGGCAAATGGATGTTAAAACTGCTTTTCTTAATGGAAATCTACTGGAGGATGTGTAAATGACACAACCTAAAGGTTTTATTCATCCTTCGAATTCTAGTAAAGTGTGTAAACTTCAAAGATCCATTTATGGCTTAAAGCAAGCATCTCGAAGTTGGAATCTTCGTTTTGATGAAGCAATTAAAGAATTCAATTTCATCAAGAATGAGGATGAACCTTGTGTCTACAAAAGGGTTACAGAAAATGCAATAGTCTTCTTAGTACTCTATGTCGATGACATCTTGTTAATTGGGAATGATATCCCCACTTTGCAAAGTGTAAAAACTTGGTTGGGGAAGTGTTTTTCAATGAAAGATTTAGGCGAAGCGGCCTATATTCTAGGCATTAGGATCTATCGAGATAGATCTAAAAAGCTTATTGGCCTAAGTCAGAGTAGATATATTGACAAGGTACTGAAAAGGTTCAGTATGCAAGATTCTAAGAGAGGATTCTTGCCAATGTCACATGGCGTTAAACTCAGTAAGTCTCAAAGTCCTACCACAAGGGAGGATACAGAACACATGAGTAAAATTCCTTACGCTTTCGCAATTGGATCTATCATGTACGCCATGTTATGCACTCGCCCAGATGTCTCGTATGCATTAAGCATGACTAGCAGATTCCAGTCAAATCTTGGTGAACCGCATTGGACTGTAGTAAAAAACATTCTCAAGTACTTAAGAAGGACTAAAGAGATGTTTTTGATCTACGGAGGTCAGGAAGGAGAGCTTGTTGTAAATGGTTACACGGATGCTAGCTTTCAGACTGATGTAGATGATTTTAGATCGCAATCTGGATTTGTGTTTTGTTTGAATGGAGGTGCTGTGAGCTGGAAGAGTTCAAAGCAAGATACCGAGGCCGATTCTACTACAGAGGCTGAGTATGTGGCTGCTTCTGATGCAGCTAAGGAGGCAGTTTGGATCAGAAAGTTCATCACAGAACTAGGTGTAATTCTTAGCATTGTGAACCCAGTGGACCTATATTGTGATAATACATAAGCCATTGCACAAGCTAAGGAACCTAGATCTCATCAACGATCCAAACATATTCTCAGGCGTTTCCATCTCATTCGAGAAATTATTGAGCGTGGAGATGTTAAAATTTGCAAAGTAGACACCAATGACAATGTTGCAAATCCATTGACAAAGCCACTCCCACAACTTAAGCATGAGAGTCATACTAGGTCAATGGGTTTGAGAGTCATGTCAAATTGGTGGTAGGGCAAGTGGGAGATTGTTAGTATATGCCCTAAGACCAATTGACTCACATTTATGATTTATGAAGCATGTATTTTTAATTGTATTTTATGCTCTTGGTCATCAAGTATGTGACTTGATAGTAAAACCCTTATAGCTAATAAAATACTATTCTTATTTGTCCCTAGTTCATTACATCTTGTAAACTAGTGTGAAGTTGATTGATGTTCAAGTTTTACTGATCATGAATATGAGATATAAAATCAATTCATAAAAACATATTGAGAATATTGTATTGGACATGACCCAAAGTGAAGAAGAAATATTGCATGTGTTTAATTCATAAGTATTTCTTCTCAGTTTTATATTTGGTGTCCTTCGACCTAATGTTTCTAATGTTTCTTGCATGGGGAGAAAAATATGTTTTGACATAGTCAAACATCACTTTTAATTAGGTGATCATTATGATTATTGGTTGGCTTATTTTCTCGTCATGGCTTGAATATTGGAGATAGTGAAAGGGATTTGTCCCTCTCTTTTTAGAGAGAGATATCCATGGGCCCCTTGATAAGGAAGACTGGAAAATATGCATGGCCATGCTCAAATAAGTATTAATAAGGTGTTATTAATATTATTTGTTGGAACAGTCTGCCTGGTGATCAAGTAAATGGTTAATTAAGTTTTATAAGGATGACTTGATCCATGCCTTATACTTAATTAGGATATCGTGTGACAAAAGGACTAAATATTAAATCTGATGCTAGGTTATTATTACATTTTTCATTCACTGCCAATGTTAAGTGAACTTACAGGGTCACACACATAGACGATCTTGTGAGCATAATGTCCACGTTCAATGTATCTAGATTATGTCTAGATTCGTTGAACGTATACAAAAAGGGAATCATATTCCATATTGTATTTTCTGGTAGGTTAATAAGTAATTAATTTTATTTAATCGAATAAATGAAATTAATTACTTAATATTACTCATCCAACCGTTGGATGATTATAGGAATAGACGGACGAGATTAAACTGTCATTAGATGACAGTTAGGGTTTTGATATTGACAGCTATAAAAGGTTATGTTAACCTTTTCTTGGTGGTCGTCCTTTATCTGATTAAAGAAAAACAAAACCCTAAACCCTAGAACGGCTATGTAGTATCTAGCCTCCTCTCTCCGAAATACGACCGATTACCAGATAGTCAGGATCAGTTCTGAACAGTTTTCAGAACACAGAAGGGGCTAGCATCCCGATGGCTTGCAGAGGAGTTCGTCGCGTGGATGCCAGTAGAGGGTGAAGCGCACAAAGCAGCGCCTCCACAATGAACAATCAAAACATCGAGGTAATTTCTATCCAATCGGTTTTTCTAGTATGTGCAGATCCTGTTGGTGGATTTCCGTAGTTTTATTTTACTTTATTTTTTACCTACGGAATCTAACAATTCTATCATTCTAAATTCTTTTGAATACATTTGCAAGGTTCATTTTCATTATCACCATCCTTTCAAAGACGAGCATTCTCGAATTATAGGAGCAATTCTCCATCAACTTCAAGGTTTTGGAAGTTTGTATTCAACCATCTTCATTTTAAAGAGTGTTTGGAGAAATGGATTTTTGGCATGAAGTTTGACAACTCTTGGGATTAACTCTTTTTCTATGTTCTCTTATCTTGATTCTAAAGTTGAAGAGTTTGTAGAATCTAAAGTCTTTTATTTTCTTTCAAACTTTTTTTACTATAATTGGAAAGTACATTTTGCTTATCATTATCCTTTTAAGGAAGAAGTATTTCAAGCTTTGGAACTTCTTGAATTATTCCTTGGATTTGAAAAGGACAAAAGCTTCTTTTATCATGTGCCTTTTAAAGATGTTATTATTACTCCTTTCTTTGATTTACAAGAATTCTACACTTTCAATTGTGCTTCTATTTGGAGAATTCTTGTAAAATTTGAGTGGTTCTTGAATAGTCCTTTTTGGAGTTTCTTTGCCCTGAACTTCTTTGTCTATACATCATTTACATATCATAGATCTTTCAAATAAGTTATAGACATGTTGCTCTCCTTGTTGTTTACATGACCATTGGATTTACTTGTCTAGTTCTTGAGTGCTTTAGCAATAGTGATCATAGCATCGTTCATTTGAAAATTGCACTTCTAATGTTGCCCGCCTTTCATAGTTTAATGAAGGTGCAAATTTGAGGACAAATTATTTTTAAGAGAGGGATATGATATGACCATGGACATGAATGAATTCATAAAAGATTCAAGTCAAAGACTTAGAGAAAGAAGAATGGTTGAAAACGGAGAGAAACTAGAATTTCTGGACCAGTTCTGAACAACTCCATTTTGGGGATTTTAATGATCTTAAATGAACAAGTGGCCTTCATTAATCTTGTAGAAAAATCCTTTAGATTTCTAGAATGGTCTAGCTCAATGCTAGATGAGTTCATTTGGATATTTTATGACCAGTCTTAAATCGGACATTCTATCTTCTATAGCAAAGATGACATATTTCGGTAAAATAACCGTAACTAATCTATAGGAGTCTAATTGAGGAGATTCAAGATTCATTAGAAAGCTAAGAGAGTTTTCTACAATGTTGCTAAAGACACAGAAAACCAATTTGAACGTTTTGATGGTCAAATAAAGCCGATAATCTAGGAGATGGGAAAATGCACAAGAAGGCTAAAACAGAGCCTACCGGCGACAGTACGCTGCTATCTTACTGTCCCTGGTAGGCCTTAGGTTAAATGGAAAGATTTGAAGGTTGAGTGGCCGGACTTAGCGGAGTCAAGACTACAACTTATTTTTAGTCAAAATTAGTTAATTTTAGGTCAATTATTGCTTTCTTTTATTTTTAAGCTTGTAATTGACTTTAAAGAACAATTAGGTCTTTTAAGGAGAGTTTAGGAGAGTAGTTAGGGTTTTTCTATAAATATCCTACTATGCCTCCTTTTTTCACCAAGTTGAATTATATATGAAATTGCTGAGTTTATTCTTAGGGATCTTAGGCTTTGAGGCTTTCTCCTAAACTTCATCTTGGAATTGGTCATTCCTTGGATTGATTTTACTTGAACACTTGGATTGGGATGATTCAAAGGTTCACAGTTTGATCACAATTTCTAGTTTTATGATAATCACATTGTTGTGATTTGTTTTAGATATTAGGTCTTCTTCAAGTGATCTAATTGGGTAGGGGTAACCAGTCCATTTGTTCAATTAACAATTGAGGGAAAGATCCTCCTCATATATATATATTTAACTCTTAGTTTGGGTCGACTTATGGGTGGCTGTTGTTGAAGAAGATCATATCCTATTGAAGGCAAGGTCCTTGGGCGGAGAATATGAAGATTTGGTTTATCGAAGATCTTAAATCATATCATACAGGGTCTAGTTATATGTGTTCAAGCATACTTGTATAATAGTCATGAGAAGACCACTCATTGATATAATTTACGATAATCCATGAAGGAGACTATCATATAATGACCTTTAATTCAATGGCATGCCCAACTCCATTAACTAGCCAAGAACAATATTTCTTGTACATTAAGTAACAGTAATCTACACATTTCTGTGAAGCACTACCCAAGACCTTATGTGTGTACATTAAATAAATGCATCCAAACAAGCACATAATATTGAAGATTATTTCATATTAATTCTATTAAGTATAGAGTTTTATATTAAACAGAAGTCTTTTTGGGCATAATTCCCAACAACTAAAATGTCATGGATCTTTAAACTATCCACGAAGGCTAGTGAAGGATTATCAAAGATTGAATTTGTCAAGGACATCATTTGTGAAGCATGCCAAGCTTGAAAGTAGACTCAAACTTCCTTAAAATCTAAGAGTGACATCTCCACTGCAAAACTTCTCGATCTAATGCTTTGATCAATCTTACCTTCTACTCTCGCAGAGGTTAGTCTTATTGCCTTGTCATTGTATATGATTATTCACAGTTTACTTGTAATCTTTGTGAAGAATAAGGATGAAGCTTTTCAGAAGTTCGCCACTTTGTGCAGAAAGATACAAAATAAAAAATGAAATGAATGTGGTAGCCATAAGAAGTGATCATGGAAAGAAATTTGAAAACAAGGACTTTGAAATATTTTGTGATGAAAATAGGAACTCCAACTTTTCAGCACCAGGAACTCCACAACGAAATGGAGTTTTGGAAATAATTAATAGAACACTTCAAGGAATGGGAAGAATTATGCTGACTGAAAGCAAGTTGCCTAAGTACTTTTTAGCAGAAATGGTAAACACTACTTGTTACATTTTAACTGAGCCGTTTGAGACCTGGGCTAAACAAGACTCCATAAAAGCTTTTGAAGTAGGCCCAACATTGAATACTTCAAAGTATTTTGATGCAAGTGTTTCATTTTGAATAGCAAGGATCATTTGGGAAAATTTGATGAGAGACAATTGAAGGAATCTTCCTTGGACATTCGGAAACAAGTAGAGCCTACCGTTTGTTCAGTAAAAGGAGTCAACAATAGAGGAATCCATAATTGTAACTATCTTTGAGGTAAGTGGTAAAATCATAAATGATGAGACTAATAATGTTATGTCTACTATGCAAGAAGTTGAAGCTAATGTGATATGTGAAGCTAATCTACAAAGTGAAGCTAATGTGAATGGTGAAGCTAATTTGAATGAACTTTGAAGGGAATGGAGATTTCATTGATGTCATTGTAAAGAGGGCCTTCTAATAGATCCTTAAAAAAATGGTCAAGAGGAGTGGGCTTAGAAAGATGATGGGAAATGGAGCATGTTCCCCAAATTGAGCCCAAGAAATTTCAACAAGCCCATGATGATTGAAATTCGATGATGGCCATATACAAGAGGAGATGAATCAAATTGAGGGAAGCAAAGTGTAGAAGCTAGTACCTGGACCTCAAAACAAATCAATCTGTGGCACAAAATGGGTCTTTCAGAATAAGCTAGATGAAGAAGGAAATATGGTAAGAAATAAAGCTAGGTTGGTAGCGCAAGGGTGCAATCAAGAAGAAGGTATTGATTTCGATGAAACTTTTTCTTCGGTTACTAGATTAGAAGCTACTCATATTCTATGTCCATTTGCATGTTTCAAAAAGTTTATTCTTTATTAAATGTGTGATACCGTCAACCCTGCCACTAGGTCAACTGCGGCTGAGTAGGGTATCTGTGTGCCTCTTAGCACTAAATTATAAGTTCCAAAACAGAAGCACAACCTTGGGATAACACTCATAAGTATATACACACAGTACGCAATGGAAAAACTAAGTAAACTAAATACTGACAGGGCGCTCAAAACTCAAAGTTCAAGAAAACTTCTTATCATCATACTAATACAAGAATGGAAATACTTTATAAACGGCTCGAGCATAAGAAAACAAAACAAGAACACATATCCTTTCGGAGAGCCTCAAACGAAAAACTCCATACCTAACTTTAGCGGGTTATTGTACCTCTGACAGTCCTGAGTTAATCTGAGGAGAAAACATGATATGGAAAAATGTGAGCGCAAACACTCAGTGAGGCCACGTGTGTGTGTGCTTTAGTGGTTTCTTTAAAATAATGGTGATGTAGTTTCACAAAAATAGTTCATGCAATGTCATAAGAAAACATTTTGTTTTGTTACTTTAACACCACTGATGCTTAAACCTACATGAGGGGTTTGAGCGCAGCTGGGAAGTCTGAGCGAATCAAGACACATCAGCGTAGCCTCTATACCCGAATACAAAAGGACATGTAATGCAATAGTCGGGCCCCACGGACAAAGTCTAGATCCCATAACATAATGAGGTCATCCGGATCAAGTTCCGGCATCTTGTAATTAATACCAGCCAAACACCATACGAACGCTCGATTTCCATAACAATAGCTCTTCCCATATTATTGGTCAAAATAAGCTACAGATTCTTGGGGCAACTTCCAGGTCTATCCTGGGACCAACCTTAGTTTCAAGCTCCTCCTGGCTATCTACAAGGTGGCCGGCCCCCTGTAGAGCATGATGCGGTGTCCACGTAGAGCGATTAGGCCAAACCCTCCACGGTGCTACATCCCTCTTCAAATGGATCCACTCTCCTGAGTCTGAAACCTTCCACTCCATCAGAAGAGGCCCTAGTACGGAGGACTAGCCACATACAGTACAATCCTCTGATGCTTCCGAACACATGATCATAACCATAACTGTAACCCTGGTCAGAATGGGGTTTTCATATGTATTTACGAACCGAAGGACCATTTGCCCGGCGTCGAAACAGATTCAAGTCATAAACATTTCAGAGCATCCCCATCCGTCAGTCATAACATGCTTCTGCAACTTTCACAATTATGCCAATGCCCGGTCTATATTCATGCATGTCAAAACATGTAACTGTTTAAGACCAAAGTATTTTCCAGCTTATGCAGATTTACAAACATGCCAGGTTTACATTCATGCATGCCAAATCATATAAATTTTCAAAACCAAAGCATTCTCCATCTCATAAATATTTCCAGAAAACCCATGTACAGATTAGTTCTTTTTCACAACAAAAATAATATGTTTAAAAAAGACAACACCTATGTGGAGCACCGCTCCTATACATTTCTAATGAACATGTAACACATCGTGGAGAACATCTCCAATTAAGAAAACCATGTCAAGTTATTCCGTTTCAAAAACTGTAGTTATTTTATGATAAGTTTAGAGATCATATTTATATGGCTCGGAACATTTGAAATAACGTAACAATACGGGGTTTGTGGATTCACCTGGATGCAGATATGGTGCTAAGATCCTACAAATATAGTAATAGGAAAATACTTATTATTTAGGTACCAATCAAATAACCCTATTCCCTAAATAATTATTCAAATCTTGAGAAATGAACTTAGGATGTATATATATCTATATATATGTACTTATAATAATTCTTTAAAAAGATTGAAAATCTTATACCCTTAAAAAATATATATACTCTCTTAGGAAACCATAATTAACTATATACTAAAACCCATTTAAACCATTTAAATCCTAAAGGAAATCACAACTTAAACTAAACTATATATAATCTAATTAACAAGAATAAAATAAAATAAAATAAAATAAAAACATGCAATACTAACCTTAACTTGGAGTCTCAAATATGGCTGTCAAAAATAAGGATAAAAAGACTTATAATGTATATATGGGCTGCTTTCTTATTGCCAAACAAATCAAAAGAAAAAGAAAGCTATGCTATATATATATATATATATAAAGAACTGAGGCGGTTAGGGGAAGAAAAAGAAAAAAATGAGAAAATGGTGGGGTGACGGGTGGACAAGAGGTGGCAGCCATTTCTTAATGACTAAGGTTTTTGTTTTTTAAACCTTATATGGGATTATCAAGTACTTAAATTTCTAAAATGCACTTAGCAGGTATACTAGAAAAATCTCACTTAAAAATACTTATAAACCCCAGTAATATAAGCTCAATATAATGAAGCTTTACTCTCATTCCTAAGTATTGACAAATTACCACTCAATGTCGAAAATACTATACTCCACTATATCCGATTCTAACTCTACTTTTCTAACGTACGTAATATAAAAGTCATATTAGGTGCTTACTAGGTAGGTCGTTACAAAATGAATGTAAAAAATGAAATTTCAAATAGTTTTCTATAGGAAGTCTGTGTTGAGCACCTCCCAGATTTGAAAGTTTTGAAAAACCAAACCATGTTTTCAAGCTAGTTAAAGCTCTTTATGGTCATAAACAAGCACCCCGTGCTTGGTATGAAAGGCACAATAATTTTCTGTTGAAAAATGGTTGTTTTGTGCAAGGAAAACTTGACAAAAATCTCTTTACAAACATTCATAAGCTTGACACTCTCATTGTTCAAGTGTATGTCGATAACATCATTTTTGAATGATTTAAGGTGCAAGGAGTTTGGTAAGATAATAAAAGGAGAGTTTGAAATGAGCATGATGGTGGAGCTAACATTATTTCGAGGGCTACAAATAAAGCAAAGCAGAGCTGGAATCGCAATTTTTGTCAAGCTATATAATTAAAGCAAAGCTAAACCCTTTAAAACTCCAATGTGCACAAGTGTAAAGCTAGACAAAGATGAAAAAGGTAAGTGTAGATCAAAAGCAATACCGAGGTGGGATAAGATCTCTCTTATATCTTAAAGCAAGTAAGGCTGATATTATTTTCAACGTTTGTCTTTGTGCAGGCTTCCAATATTATCCTAAGGAATCGCATCTAATTGATGTGAAAAGAATTCTAAGATATCATGTAGCCATTGTGGAAGTAACTCTCTGGTATCCTAGATATACAAGTTTCAAGTTAATGAGATATATATGTTGGAATTCGTAGACAAAAAACAAAAATAAAAACTACGAAAATCTGAAAAAAGGATCCCACATACTAGAAAAACCGAGTGGATAGAAAACTACCTCAATGTTTTCTGTTGTTAGGTGTGGAAGCGCTGTTGTTTATGCTTCATCCTCTATAGGTATCCAGGCGAAGAACTCCTCTACAAGCAATCGGGATGTTAGCCCCTCCGGTGTTCTGAAAAACTTTTTAGAACGAAGCCTGACTATCTGGTAATACGTGGAATTTCGGAGAGAGAGAGAGAGAGGCTAGATATTATTCTCGCCGTTCTAGGGTTAAAGTCTTTTTGTGTTTAATCAGATAAAGACGGCAACAGGGAAAAATGTCAACATAACCTTTTATAGTTGTGAACATCAGAACCCTATTTGTCATCTAATGACAGTTTTAATCTCGTACGTCTATTCCTATAACCATCCACGGTTTGATGAATAATATTAAGTAATTAATTTCATTCATCTGATAAATAAAATTAGTAACTTATTAACTTACCAAAAAATACAATATAGAATTTTATTTCCCTTTATGTATACGTTTAACGAATCTGGAAACGATCTAGATTTACTGAATGTGGACATCGTGCTCACAAGATTGTCTATATGTGTGACCCTGTAGGTTCACTTAACGTTGGCAGTGAATGAAAAATTTCCTAGACATTTATCCACAAAACATAAGTGGCCTCTTGCAAGACATTATGTTTACCCAAGTTAAGTAAATGAAATGATAACCTAATATCAGTTTTAATATTTAGTCCTTTTATCACACGATATCCTAATTAAGTATAAGGCATGGACCGAGTCATCCTTATAAAACTCAATTAAGCATTTACTTGATCACCAAATAGACTGTTCTGATAAATAATATTAATAACACCTTACTAATACTTATTTGAGCATGACCATGCGTATTCTCCAGTCTTCCTTATCAAGAGGCCCATGGATATCTCTCTTTTGCAAGAGAGGGATAAATTCCTTGCACTATCTCTAATATTCAAGCATGACAAGAAAACAGCCCAACAAATAGTCATAATAATCACCTAGTTAAAACTGATGTTTGAATATGTTAAAACATATTTTCTCCCTATGCAAGAATCATTAAAAACATTAGGTCAAAGGACACCAAACATAAAACTGAGAAAAAATATTTATGACTTAAACGCATGCAATATTTATTCTTCACTTTGGGTCATGTCCAATACAATATTCTCAATATGCATTTATGAATTGATTTTGTATCTCATATTCATGATCAGTAAAAACTGGTCACCAATCAAGTTCATACCAGTTTAATATACAAGATCTGATAAAACTACAGACAAACAAGAATAGTATTTATTAACAAGAAGGGGTTTACTATCAAGTCATATACTTGATGACCAAGAGCATAAAATACAATTCCAAATACATGCCTCCAAACTAATAAATGTAAGTCATTGGTCTGGGGCATATTCTAACAATCTCCCACTTGCCCTACTACCAATTTGACATGATTCTCAAACCTGTTGACCTAGTATGACTCTCATACTTAAGTTGTGGGAGTTTCTTTGTCAATGGTTTCTGCGACATCGTCATTAGTATCTACTTTGCAATTTTTTACATCTCCACGCTCAATGATTTCTCGGATTAGATGGAAATGCCTGAGAATATGTTTAGATCGTTGATGAGATCTAGGTTCCTTAGCTTATGCAATGGCTCCTGTATTATCACAATATAGGTTCACTGGATTCACAATGCTAGGAATCACACCTAGTTAAGTGATGAACTTTTTGATCTGAACTGCCTCCTTAGCTGCATCAGAAGCAGCCATATACTCAGCCTACGTAGTAAAATCGGTCACGGTATCTTGATTTGAACTCTTCCAACTCATAGCACCTATATTTAAACAAAACACAAATCCAAATTGCAATCTAAAATCATCTACATCAGTCTGAAAGCTAGCATAGGTTTAACCATTTATAACAAGCTCTCCTTCCTGACCTCCATAGATCAAAAACATCAGTTTAGTCCTTCTTAAGTACTTAAGAATGTTTTTAATTGCAGTCCAATGTGGTTCACTAGGTTTTGGCTGGAACCTGCCAGTCATGCTTAATGCATACAAGACATCTGGGCGAGTGCATAACATGGCGTACATAATAGATCCATTTACGGAAGCATAAGGCATCGTACTCATGCGTTCTGTGCCCTCTCTTGTGGTAGGACTTTGAGACTTACTGAGTTTAACGCCATGTGACATTGACAAGAATCCTTTCTTAGAATCTTGCATACTGAACTTTTTCAGTACCTTGTCAATATATCTACTTTGACTTAGGCCAATTAGGTTTTTAGATCTATCTCGATAGATTCTAATGCCTAGAATATAGGCTACTTCACCTAAATCTTTCATTGAAAAACACTTCCCCGACCAAGTTTTTACACTTTGCAAAGTGGGGATGTCATTCCCAATTAACAAGATGTCATCGAAATAGAGTACTAAGAAGACTACTGCATTTTCTGTAACCCTTTTGTACACACAAGGTTCATCTTCATTCTTGATGAAATTGAATTCTTTAATTGTTTCATCAAAACAAAGATTCTAACTTCTGAGATGCTTGCTTCAAGCTATAAATGGATCTTTGAAGTTTACACACTTTACCACAATTCAAAGGATAAATAGAACCTTCAGGTTGTGCCAGATACACATCCTTCAGTAGATTTCCATTAAGAAATGCAGTTTTAACATCCATTTGCCATATTTCATAATCATAATATACAGCAATGGCAAGTAGAATTCTGATTGACTTAAGCATTACAATTAGAGAAAAGGTTTCATCATAGTCTATACCATGAGTTTGTCTATAACTTTTTGCTACCAGTCGTGCTTTGTGAGTGTGCATATTGCCATCCATGTCAGTTTTCTTTTTGAAAAATCATTTACACCCTATGGTTTTGCAACCTTCAGGTGGATCAATCAAAGTCCAAACTTGATTGTCATGTATGGATTGCATATCAAATTTCATAGCCTCTAGCTATTTTCTAGATTCAGGACTATGAATAGAATCTTGATAGGAGTTAGGTGCACCTTGATTAATAAGATCAACATTATGATTCTCAGTCACAAGAAATCCATATCTCTGTGGTATCTGATGAATCCTATCAGACCTTCATGGACCTTGTGTAAAAGGCTCAGGCTTAGTATTAATACATGAGTCTAACTGAGTATCCATACTTTGTTCAGAAATAATTTGCTATCCTTGAGCTTCTTCAAGATGGATTCTACTCCCACTAACCCATTTGGAAACGAATTCCCTTTCAAGGAAAATTCTAGTTCGAGCAACAAACACTTTGTTTTCAGATGGAAGATAGAAATAGTATCTTTTAGTTTCCTTAGGATATCCCAAAAACGGACATTTATCATATTTAAGTGCTAGTTTCTCAATAATGATTACTTCACATAAGCGTCACATCCCCAAATTTTGAGAAATGTTAAACTAGGTTGTTTCTCGGTCCATATCTCATATGGTGTCTTCTGAACAGCTTTAGATGAAGCTCTATTCAATATGAATGCAGGAGTTTCTAGACCATAACCCTAAAAAGAAATTAGAAGATCTGTTTGACTCATCATAGATCGAACCATATCTAATAGAGTTCGATTTCTGCGTTCAGACACACCATTCCATTGTGGTGTTCCTGGTGGAGTGAATTGTGATATATCCCACAATTTTTAAGATGTTCGTCAAACTCTTAGCCTAAGTATTCACCACCTCGATCTTATCGAAGTAATTTGATACTTTTTCCAAGTTGATTCTGTACTTCATTTTGAAACTCCTTAAACTTTTGAAAGGAATCAGATTTATGTTTCATTAGATATACATAACCATATCTACTAAAATCATCTGTAAACGTAATAAAGTACTGAAAACCTCCTCTGGCTTGTGTGTTCATTGGTCCACATATATCGGTATGTATAAGTTACAATAGATGGGTAGCCCTTTCACTTTGTCCTGTAAATCGACTTTTAGTCATTTTGCCCAGTTAATAAGAATAGCATTTTTCATAAGACTCAAGGTTGAATGAATATAAAAGTCCATCTTATGGAGTTTGAATATATGTTTCCCATTTATGTGGTCTAAATGACAATGCCAGAAGTAAGTTTGCTTTAAATCCTTAGATTTAAATTTCTTTGTACTTATGTTATAGATGGGCTACTAGTGGAATCATGTAGGTTAAGAATGTAAAGTCCATTAAATAAAGAGGCATCCCCATAGAAAATACCATTTTTATAAATAGAACTTTTACCATTCTTAGTATTAAACTCAAAAGCATCAATATCCAAACAAGAAACTGAAATGATGCTCCTACTCATAGCTGGAACATAATAACAATCTATAAGTTCAATGATAAGCCCACTGGGCAAAAGTAAATCAAAGATCTACTCTTTTTTAGTTCCATTTGCTACTCGCAGGTCCACCTCTCCTTTTGCCAAAGATCTACTCTATTTTAGTTCCTGCACATTTATACAAATGAGAGCTCCACATCCCGTATCTAATGCTCATAAAGTAGGAGTAGACATATTAATATCTATAACGAAAATACTTGAAGCAGGAGTCCCACTGGCCTTTTGCTTCTTGATTTCTTCCAAGTTGAGCTTGCAATTCCTTTTCTACTGGCCAGGTTCATTGTGGTGGAAGCAAGTCCCTTCTTTTTGTGGTTTAGCCTTGGGCTTAGGCTTTTGCTTGCCTTTACCCTTCTTGGCCATGTCTTTTCCCTTTCCCTTTCCCTTGTTCTTCTTGAACTGGCCCTTCTGAACCATCAGAACATTAGGAGTGGATATTCTAATGTTTTGCTCAGCCTGCTTGAGCATCCCCTGCAATTTATTTATCGACTTTTCCATATTATGTATATTAAAGTTCATGACAAACTGATCGTATTCAGAAGTCTAAGAGGCCAAGATCATATAAGTAGCCAAGTCATGACTTACATGTGCTCCAAGTTTTTCATGCTGATCAAAATATCCCTTAATCTTAAAGACATGAGCACTAACTGAAGTGCCTGGGGTTATTTTGCAGCTATTCCACGCCTTAGTAGTAAGATATCTCTCTTGACGTGCTTGCTCTTGGAACATTTCTTTGAGCTATTTCATTATCTCATAAGTTTTAACTTCCTCGAATTGCTTTTGCAACTCAGATTCTATCGTAGCCAACATGAGACATGTCACATCATTAGAATCATCTTTGTGCTTACTATAAGCATCCTTTTCGACTCTTGGAGTGTTGTTAGCTGGTTGATTAGGGGTAGGGTTTTTGAGTACATATATCCTTTTTTCTTGTTTAAGGACAATCCTTAAATTTCGTGCCCAATCAAAGAGAGTTAGTCCCACTAAGCCTATTCTTTTCAAGCACGGATCGCAACGAGGTGTTTGAATTGTTTGAGGCAATTATCTACATACAATTTGTAAAGTAAAGTAAATAAATAAATGAAGAATTACTTTTCCCTAAAATATTCAACACTTGATATAAATCGTAGGTAGAAATTTTCTATTTTATAATAATCACAAGTAATCTTTTGCTTAATACCCATAATTAAGGAAAAATGGATTGATGGGATTTACATCTATATGTCCATGCAAAATCCCATAGGATGCCCTAGGCTCAAAACCATTTTAATAACCTAGTTAAGTCAAACCATTCCAAGCATATGGAAATCACCATTTTCCGTCTTCCCCTACTTAGGTAACCATTTATCTCTTGCTTTGGCAATGAGACAAAATGATGATCCAGGCATGGAGAAGTGCTTAAGATTATGGGAGGCATTTTATGACTTAATTTTTATATGGTTTAAAAACCTTCCTCCTTTTATATATTTTATTTTATAAAACACTTATTCAATTAAATAAAAGGAAATAAACTAAACATCACATGCATAATATATACATAGAATAAAACGTAATATAGCATGGCCCCAATCCTACATTGACTTCCACGAGCCTCATGGATATCAAAGGTCAATCTAGGTTAGTCTTCATCTCCATGAGCTTGCCTCCAAAGCCTTGGCCTCATGATCTTGTTACATAGGATATAAAAACATATACAGGAATAGGAAATAGAATAAACCTATTCTAGGAAACTTGATAATATTACATCAACGAAAACGATGACACGCAGGCCATATTTAAAAGCATTACAACCGTGAACAAAAGAAACCTACCAATCACACGGGGTAAGGGGCCATGCTGTGCACCATTCATCTAAAGATAGAAGGAAACATGCCAAAACCAATGAGGGGGTTTTGAGGGGCGAAGCCCTCGGAAGAAAACGGCGGTCCCGCTTTCTTTCTAACTAATTAAATGAGTTAATGCCGTCATAAATCCTAATAATCATGCCGCCAAAAATTATGTTTAATAGTTAAACATTAAATTATGTGATTCTACATATCAGTTTAACATTTAAGCTACACAGATTATACTGCGTATGCCAACCAATTTAGCAATAGCAACATTCTGTTTATTTAATCGCATTAATATGTATAACAGAACATGATATATGCGAATCTTATAATTCAATTAAGTCTGATTATTACTCTAATCAGAAACCTTACTATAAGGCCGATTGGAAACAACATATGTAATTAAAGCGGTAACAGATAGAGCCAGTAAAACTAGTACGTGCAAGGCTCTGATACCACTGTTGGAATTTGTACACAAAAAACAAAAATAAAACCTAAGAAAATGCACCAACAGGATCCGGACAAACTAGAAAAACCGATTGGATAGAAAACTACCTCAATTTTTTCTGCCATTAGGTGTGGGGGTGCTGCTGTTGACGCTTCGCACTCTACTGGTATCCACGCGACAAACTCCTCTCTAAGCGATCGGGATGCTAGCCCCTTCAGTGTTCTGAAAAACTCTTCAGAACGAATCTGGACTATATGGTAATACGTGGAATTTTTGAGAGAGAGAGAGAGAGAGGCTAGATAATATTCTCACCGTTCTAGGGTTAAAGCCTTTTTGTTTTTAATCAGATCAAGATGGCTACAGGGAAAAAGGTTAACAGAACCTCTTATAGTTGTCAACATAAGAACTCTAATTGTCATCTAATGACAGTTTAATCTCGTCTGTCTATTCCTATTAATCATCCAACGATTGGGTGATAATATTAGGTAATTAATTTCATTTATATGATAAATAAAATATGTATTAACTTACAAAAAAATACAATATGGAATCTGATTCACCTTTTGTATAGGTTCAACAAATCTGAACACGATCTAGATTCATTTAAGGTGGACATCATGCTCACAAGATCGTCTATGTGTGTGACCTTTTAGGTTCACTTAACGTTGGCAGTGAATGAAAAATGTCCTAGACATTTATCCACAAAACATAAGTGGCCTCTTGCAAGACATTATGCTTACCCATGTTAAGTAAAAGAAATGATAACCTAACGTCAGTTTTAATATTTAGTCCTTTTGTCACACGATATCCTAGTTAAGTATAAGTAATGGACCGAGTCATCCTTATAAAACATAATTACCCATTTACTTGATCACCAGGCGGACTGATCTGATAAATAATATTAATAACACCTAATTAATACTTATTTGAGCATGGCTATGCGTATTCTTCAGTCTTCCTTATAAAGGTGCCCATGGATATCTCTCTCTAGCAAGAGAGGGACAAATTCCTTTCACTATCTCTAATATTCAAGCCATGACAAGAAAATAGCCCAACCAATAGTCATAATAATCACCTAATTAAAAGTGATGTCTGACTATGTCAAACATATTTTCTCCCCATGCAAGAATCATTAGAAACATTAGGTCAAAGGACACCAAATATAAATGAGGAGAAATATTTATGACTTAAAACCATGCAATATTTCTTCTTCACTTTGGGTCATGTCCAATACAATATTCTCAATGTGTATTTATGAATTGATTTTATATCTCATATTCATGATTAGTAAAACTTGATCATCAATCAACTTCATATTAGTTTAATAATACAAGATGTGATAAAACTATGGATAAACAAGAATAGTATTTTATTAACAAGAAGGGTTTTACTATCAAGTCACATACTTGATGACCAAGAGCATAAAATACAATTCCAAATGCATCCTCGTAAATAATAAATGTAAGTTAATTGGTCTAGGATATATTCTAACAATAAGGATGCTGGCTTTGCTTGAAGTAGGGTTGACAGAAAAAGTACCTCTGGAATGTGTCAATTCCTTTTAAATGCCTTGGTTTCATGTCCCAACAAAGGGTAATCATCAGTTAGCTTGTCAACTATTGAAGCTGAATATATTTCCAACTAAAAAACAGCTTGCAAACATTTTTACTAAGCCTATTCGAGAGGAAAGTTTTTACAAGAGACGTATAAAGCTATGGCTCATGTTAGCCAAATTCATTTTAGAAGCTAATGACCTCTCGAGGCTAACCTTGATTGATTTTTTTGAAGGCTGTTGAAGGTTTTCCGTAGTATAAGAAAAATATTTCAAAAAGTACAAGTATGTCACTTTTCATGAGATTTATCTATCTTAGTCTTTGGACCTATGCTGTGCTGGTCAAATCTCTCGTATTCAGTTACTTTTTTACACCAACCTGTCTTTATCTATGAAAAAGAAAAAAACTTTTTGTGCTATATGGATCTTTATGCATTTAAGCTTAATTAATTACAAAAATTTATCATAAGTCATATCAATCTATTATTTTTTTAACTTATCAACTTTTTCTCTTCCACTTTCCTGTAATCTGTGGATAATAACTTCCAATTATAACTTCTAAAGCCCTAGACCTTCTCTTTGTTGATGAGGTGAAAGAACTCCTCTAAGAATTTTCCCTACACTTTGTGCTATTGTGGCACTTCCTTTGCCCTTCTTTAACTCTTTAACATCTCTAGCCACACCTTCGAATTGTCTTGCCAAACCCTCAATAGATTGTTGCATAGATTGCAAGGTATCATTCAAGTTCATCCTTATAGGATAACTAGTGCTTTCTTGATGAGATGGGGTAGGTGAATGACTATTTGTTGACATTGTAAACCTGCAAATTAAACAAAGAAAACAAGAAGAGAGGACCTTACCAACACTCTCTAAGTGTATGCTCTCTTGTAATGGTCACTCAATTCCCTTGTGTTTGACTCTCTTAAGTCTTCTATATAAATAAGCTCACCCTCTTACCCTTCTCCAAACTCTCACCTCACAAGAATTCTTTTAGTCTTCAAACTATCTTCCCCACAACCACCAAAGGCAATCAATCAAAGATAGACTTCAATTAAACACTTACTTGAGGTAGTAAGAGAAGTTCGAAGAGGAATTTCAATAAACACTCAATGTGCAAGAGTTCCAAATATTATCCAAGAGCAATAAGAGCCAAAAATATCAATTTGATCACCACAAAGAAGTAAAACATAGAAACAAAGCAAAATTATAGTAAAAAAAAAAAAAGAAAATCAATACTAAACTAATCAAGGAAGTAAGAGTACTGAACAAAATTTCATAGGAAACAAGAGTCATAGACACCCTATGATTAAAGCGATGATCTTTCACAAAATAGAAATCCAAATAAAGTAAGATTATTCTAGAAACAAGGAAAGCTCGAAGAGGCTGAAGTTGAGCACAAGTTTCAATTGAATTGGATGAGAAAAACATAAGATATGATCAGATGAATTTGCATTTTCAAAACAGATTTGATTTCTGTATACTTTCTAACTCTTGATCTAATTGATCTATTAAATCAAGTCCAAATTGAATGGAACCAATTGCAATTGAAAGTACCTCATTGATGAAGAGATCCATATCAAATTTTAGCACAAACAACATAATTCTACTTCGGATGAAGCCAAACTTATGGGATCAATTTTTCTGTTCCAGAATTGCATGTTCTTCATGTTTTTTTTTTTTTTTTTTTTTTGTAGATCTACATATCACATATATATTTTTTTCGCGAATTTTCATCAAAAAAACACATAAAATTGAGCTTACATTGAAGGTTTTCTGATACCAAATGATATGATTCTTGTTGTGCAAGATAAAAGTCTTCAATTAAGCTTCCCAAGGATCTTTGCCTTCAATAGGACTTGATCTTCTTCAACAAAACTCACCCATAATCCACCCAAACTATGAATGAATGAATATGAAGAGAATCTTTTACTCAAGTGCTAAAAGAACAATGGGGCTTGTCACCCACTTCCCAAGTAGATCAATTGAAGAAGACCTAAGCTCTAGAAAAATTGCAAGGATGTGATTATTATAGAATTAGGAATTGTGATCAAAGTAGAACCCTTGGATCACCATAATCCAAATATTCAATAAAATCAATCTAAGAAATGCTCAAACCCTAGATGAAGTTCAAGGAGAAAACCTCAAAACTTAAGAACCCTAAGAGAATACTCTCAATTTTCATATATCATCAAAGTTGTTTACAATAAGCCTATAAATGAGTATTCATAGTGTTAGGCCTAAAACCTCCATTAGCTATTGGCTAAGTACTCTAAAAGATAAATTAACCCCCTTGTTAACAACTGAAAATAGAGTTTAAACCTTGAAAACCGTCTAAAAATAACACATTGAAAATAATTCCCTGCACCTACTAGCTACGGTAGGGTATACCCTACCACACATGGTAGGTCTTCATCAGTCAAGCAATTTGTAGGCAGAAGACTATCAGGGTGGTATTGTCAGGTCCTACTATGGACGGTAGGCTCTGTTTTTCCAATCTTTGTTTATTCTTCTCCCAATTTGTTCCATTTTTTGCTCTAAGTTTAGGAATTGTTTAAGCAACTTAGGATGATTTTCTTCATCTTTCAAAGCCTTTCTCCATTGAAAACAGCCCTTCTTTTAGCCATTCTTTCATCATATATATTGATCTTCTTGCCCTTGCTCTAGTGATTGGATCATGAATCAACTCCTTCGCTTCTTGGTCATCCTTATTCATATAAAAAAGACTTACATTATTTCTTTGAATACCTTGAGTAAAGACTTGAAAATCCGAAATAGTGATGTCGGGATTGGAATAAATGGAGAAAAAACGACATTGAGGTTTATGATGAAAACAAATTTAGGAAAAAGATTATAGAAAAACCATTTGAGAGGAAGAAAAAGGGAAATAACTTTGCCAAGCTGAAGACATCTTTTAAAGTTATATCTAAATTTTGTAAGGCTTTCTGAAAGTATATTAACTCAAGTCTTGTTATGTGAATGGTTTGAAATGTTTTTTTTTAATATTCTAGGATAGAACCTGGTGAGCATCCCCCCTTATTATTAGATTAAAAAAGTTACATAGGACAGTGCTTAAGCCTTCCCCGCAGTTAAAGATGGAGATAAATACACTTAAAAACACAATAACAACAACAACTAATCAAGGTCCAATGAATAGAAAGGGTTCCTAACTCCGTTAGATAGAAGAAGGTGTGACTTTTTCCATTAGATCACCTAAACTTTGCAAGAAAATCAGCTATATTGTTGGTTTCCCTATAAATATGTATAATAGTGCATTGAAGGCCTTTGAGAAGAGAGCAGATGGTGTTAATTAAAGAGTTCCAACTTCCACGGTGGAGTATAAATAGAATGGAGAATATCCAGGGCAACCTACAAGTCTGAGAGAATACAGAAGCTTGAGAAACCCAAATCGATATATAGCTAATGTTGGCTCAAGGGTTCAACTATCCTAATTTTGATGGTTAACAAAACTTAATGAATGGCTAATGTGTCTACTTGACATGCAACGTAAGTCTTTCATATAGTAGACTCTATCAACCTAATAGTGATGGTCGCCTTTCGAAGCTAATACTTCCTGTGAAGCCAACCTACAACCAAGAAGCTAACTTTGTAGTAGAACCTCTCCAAGGCAGGAAACAATTCTTTATAAAATCTGCCCTGTAGCCAGTCAGGCTTGCGTGTAGAAGTGGACTACAATGGCTAATACATAAAGGAAGTGTTTCTCCCATGCCTAAATGAAACACAAAAATGATAAGAGATTTTCTTGCTTTAGTAGAGCACCCAAGTTGCCTACTCTTTCTTTCCTTATTTGATTTTCACTTAGGGTAACATGCTTTTACCTTTTCTGTTTCTTCTTTAGGTTTTAATTGATCTTGGCTTTATCGCAAAAATGATGCTAAAGAAAGACACTCAAACAGTTATTCTTCAACAAGAGAAAAAGAAGGAGGCAGCAGCAAGAAGACTTTCTTGGTTTTGGTTTGAGGTCTTTAAAGCCGAAGTGTTTAATGCTCAATGATCCATAAAGTCTTGAAGCTTTTATTGAGAAACTTTGTAATAGATTAGTAAGTGCCAAAAAATTTATAAAAATAATCTCTTGTTTGGGTTGACAAGTACCTAGAGAAAACTTGTGTGGAACTTACTCATGGGGAGTTGCAGTTTATAGTTTGCTAGGTCTATAGAAAATCTACTATAGAAATTTTTTGATCTTTGAAAAATCATCCTTGTAAAAGAATAGTTTCTAGTCTATGAAAACTAGTGTGTAAAGGTTTACCTCTATCCAAGAAATAGGATCCTTATTAGATGTACTAGAAAATGGTTCTTTAGGAAGAGTGGATGTAGGCATATTGGCCGAACCTCTACAAATTCTCCGTTTTTCTTTGTTTTTTGCTTATCCTTACTACCTTGGTTTAACTGCTGCAAAATGATTAAGTTAAACTTTGAAGACTTTCTAAGTCACAGAAATTAGCTTCATGATTTTTTCCAAGCTAAATTCAGCTAACACATAAAAAAGATTTTATAACCATTTTATCTAAGTGTTCCGATTCACCCCCATCTTGGAATCCTTTTGGGACCAATACATGGTACCATAGCTTAGTCTCTTGAGAAAGAACCCAACGCTTGGAGAGTGATCCAATGGCTAATCTTGTTGAAGTTAATCCGTCACTGGAAGGGCAATCCATAACTCGTCCTCCTCTTTTGGATAGAAGTAACTATTCCAACTAGAAAACTAGGATGAGAAACTTTTTGCAATATTCGGATGTAGAGGCATTGAAAGTTATAAAAAACGAAACATAGATACCGAAGAAAAAAGGTTAGAGAAGTTGATTCTCCCAAACTTGAGTTTGAGTGTTACGCGACTAACTTGGAAAATGTTCAGGTAAATGCTAAAAAACCGAACATGCTCCATTGCGCCCTAGATGTAAATGAGTATAACAAAATCCTCTGGCTACACTTCTATTAAGAATGTTTTGGACAATCTTGAAACTACATAAGAAGAAACTAATGGTGTTAAAGAGTCCAAGATTAATTTCCTCTTTAAATAATATGAATGGTTCCAAAAAGGAAGACAAAGAATATGTGATTGAAATGTTTAACCATTTCACTTCTATAGTAAACGGTTTGAAAGCCTCAGGAAAGGAAATTAGCCAAGGAGAAAGAATAAAAAGATCCCAAGATCAGTAACTAAAAAGTGGGAAGCTAAGGATTTGTAATCTGCAGAGCTAAAGATCTCTCGATAATAAGATATGAGGAGGTTGTGAGTTTGTGTTTTAGGCTTATAGTGTTAACTGTGTAATTTTGCAGTATGTTGTGTTAACTTTGCAATGTTATAGCACGTAAATAACATAAACAAATCTCAACATACATAATGGTAACGTAGTTCGCCTTAATGAGCCTACATGAACGAGGCCACTCCTAGAGAGAAATTCCACTATAACTGATAACACAATATAAGAAAATACTTAGCTCTTTAACACGGCTAATGTTTTCTTAAGTGGATGGTGCAAACTCCCTTTGCGCATAACACAGTTGAACTCCATTCAACCCTTCAAGGATCTCCTTGGTGAAACACTGTTTTGCTAAGCTCCCTTCAATAAGTTGTGACGACTGAACTCTCTTCAACCTCTTCAAGGATCTCCCTTGGTAAACTACAGCTTTGCTAATCTGTTTTTAACCTACAACTAAGTTGTACGCAGCAACACTCCTTTCCCAAGAAGCTAAAGGCTCGAACAAGAACCAATTTTATGAAACTGATGATACAACAACGTGTTAGTATATGCCCTAAGACCAATTGACTCACATTTATGATTTATGAAGCATGTATTTTTGAATTGTATTTGATGCCCTTGGTCATCAAGTATGTGACTTGATAGGAAAACCCTTATAGTTAATAAAATACTATTCTTATTTGTCCCTAGTTTATTACATCTTGTAAACTAGTGTGAAGTTGATTGATGGTCAAGTTTTACTGATCATGAATATGAGATATAAAATCAATTCATAAATACATATTGAGAATATTGTATTGGACATGACCCAAAGTGAAGAAGAAATATTGCATGGGTTTAAGTTATAAGTATTTCTTCTCAGTTTTATATTTGGTGTCCTTTGACCTAATATTTCTAATGTTTCTTTCATGGGGAGAAAAATATGTTTTAACATAGTCAAACATCACTTTTAATTAGGTGATCATTATGATTATTGGTTGGCTTATTTTCTCGTCATGGCTTGAATATTGGAGATAGTGAAAGGGATTTGTCCCCCTCTTTTTAGAGAGAGATATCCATGGGCCCCTTGATAAGGAAGACTGGAAAATATGCATGGCCATGCTCAAATAAGTATTAATAAGGTGTTATTAATATTATTTGTTGGAACAGTCTGCCTGGTGATCAAGTAAATGGTTAATTAAGTTTTATAAGGATGACTTGATCCATGCCTTATACGTAATTAGGATATCGTGTGACAAAAGGACTAAATATTAAATCTGATGCTAGGTTATTATTACATTTACTTAACTTGGGTAAGCATAATGTCTTGCTAGAGGCCGCTTATGTTTTGTGAATAAATGTCTAGGACATTTTTCATTCACTGCCAATGTTAAGTGAACCTACAGGGTCACACGCATAGACGATCTTGTGAGCATAATGTCCACGTTCAATGAATCTAGATTGTATCCAAATTCGTTGAACGTATACAAAAGGGAAATCAGATTCCATATTGTATCTTCTGGTAGGTTAGTAAGTAATTAATTTTATTTAATCGAATAAATGAAATTAATTACTTAATATTACTCATCCAAACGTTGGATGATTATAGGAATAGACGGACGAGATTAAACTGTCATTAGATGACAGTTAGGGTTTTGATATTGACAGCTATAAAAGGTTATGTTAACCTTTTCTTGGTAGCCGTCCTTTATCTGATTAAAGAAAAAAAAAACCCTAAACCTAAGAACGGCGATATAGTATCTAGCCTCCTCTCTCCGAAATACGACTGATTACCAGATAGTCAGGATCAGTTCTGAACAGTTTTCAGAACACAGAAGGGGCTAGCATCCCGATCGCTTGCAGAGGAGTTCGTCGCGTGGATACCAGTAGAGGGCGAAGCGTACAAAGCAGCGCCTCAACAACGAACAATCAAAACATTGAGGTAATTTCTATCCAATCGGTTTTTCTAGTATGTGCAGATCGTGTTGGTGGATTTCCGTAGTTTTATTTTACTTTGTTTTTGTCTACGAATTCCAACACAGCGTAGCAACGGAAGTAAATCATTTATGTATGACTGATTACCTCCATGAATTCCGTGATAAGATTTTGCATAACTCTAGCTCAGAACGATGGATGAAATACTTCAAAAAGTCTGAGCAGAATGGTGAATTCTTTCAACCCTGATTTTTCATTCGTATGTCTCTTAAATACTTAGGGTTGAACTCTTGTAGGAATCCTAATCTTTTTTTATATTTTGATTCTCAAAAGATTTAGTTTCCTAACAGAATTAAGTTTCCTAAAATACTTGATACTCTAGGATCCATATCTTTAACAAGTGTACATATATAAGGAAACTTAGATTTTCATAATCTTCGGAGATGTGCAGCGAATCTTCTTGACTCCAAAACAATTTCAACTATCTTCGAATGATTTCCTATGGGTCCCATGTTGAGTTATTGTGTGTATTAAGATGGCACAACGAGCATCAACATGACAACATATGTATATCAAACATAAACCGATAAGGAAACTTAGATTTTGCTTAATCTTCTAGGACTTGATCAACCTCATATTCTTTTTTGATCTCCCAAAGACTTAGATTCTAATCCAACTAAGTTTCCTATCAGATGTGGTATTCCAGGATTTCGAATATCTTTTCCAACTCGGTATCTATAATAGTCTAGATAAATTAGAGAACTTAGATCTTACACAATCTTGAAAGATACGATCTATTTGATGCAAAAAAAATGCCAACCAACTTAGAGTAATATTCGACGAAACTTATGTTATGTCAGCATGTGTAGTTCATGCAACATGACACAACATGCTTTGAAGTCAATATTTAAAAAATCCCCCTCTCTTTGGCATTGTTTTGAGAAAACATATAACATACACAACGTATATATAAATATAGCAAGAATTATTAACAATGTCATGTGTCCCAGATTGCGCATCTTCTGGAAGGTTTTCAATCTTCATACATAACCAGAATAATTCATCATGTAGAGCAACATAAATAATCCCATAAGATCGGAATTCCATAAACTATTGTGTAGGAAACCATCATAAGAATAAAATCAAACATCCCAAGATAAATTGGTCACACATTACCAACATAACGCATCACCAAAATATCCAACAGATACCTTGTTGGTAGAGATCTTCCTACTTGAAGTCAACTTTCTTCCAATGTGTAGCTGATCGGAACCAAAAGACTTCAAGTATATCTCCAAGTCTTGTAAAACACCTGCTCAAATTTTCTCTTAAGATATTGGATATATAAAAGAGATTGAACTCTTTGTTTGATTGGAATTTTTCTTGTTCTTATCCAAATAATGCCAATTCACATCTTCTAATACAAGTAGGAAGCTTAATTTCCTTAACACATCATCCCCTTTGGCATTGTTTGGTTAAAAAACTTATTTTCAAAGTTTAGCAATAGAAAAGTTCATCTTTATTGTTGACATAACACGAGAAGCAAATAGAAGGAACAACACATCACATAGTCCCCTAAAACACGTAAAATGTTTAGTGCATAATAGAATGGATGATAATACCAAAGAAAATCAAATGATGCGACTGACATTTGTCTAGCAAGAAATTGAATGACTAGTGAACACATTTTGATAAAACAAAATAATGAGCATATCCTGAACCGACAACAAGGGTATGTACAAAAACCAATCATTCAATAGCAGGACCATATAATTACTCCCCCTTAACACAACATCAACAATGTTCTCTTAGCATATGCTTAGCTCTCCTTAACACATCATCCTTAACATAATGTTGGCTCCCCCTTAACAAAGTATCAACAATGCTTCCCTATCTTTATTCTCTCCCTTTTTAGATCAAACAATGATAAAGCCAATATAAGGAATAATTGAGGGCCTTGTAGGTCGAAATCCACCACATATTATCTAAATAACGCCGTATATCATCCACACAGAATGATCTATTTTGTTAAACAAATGAACCATAATACCAACAGTCATTACAAGAGCCCATAAAAACTTCAACATAACCTTCATCTTCTCAAACTTCACATAGTTTCATGTAAATATTTCACCATATAACCAGAAAATGACGCTAGGATTTCCTCTCCAGAAGTAAATGTTTATAGTATTGTGTTGAGAGTAAGAAATCCATGACATAATATGCAGCCACTGAATCCATAGTATGACATCCAACAAACAAATCCATAACATGAGATCATGGAGAGATACATAGTAGTGAGGACTCACCAAATCTTGTGTCCTCAATAGAGATATTGTTTAACACATGATAAGTAACACATTAAATTAGTATATTAAACCGTGTGATTATGAGAAAGATTTCGAGAACACATATCCCCAAAGCATGCAAGAGTTCCTCAAATCTCATGGCATCAAGGGATTTAGTAATAATATCTGCCAATTGCTTCTGAGTAGAGAAAAAATATGATCAATAACTCCTTGTTCAACTACTTCTCGAATAAAGTGATGTCTGATGTCAATATGCTTCATCTTGTTGTTTTGCCGAAGATTCTTTTTTATCTTGATTGCATTTATGCTATCGAACAACATGAGTAGATGCATTTGTGCAATCCTATAGTCACTTAACATTTGTTTCATCTAAAGTAGCTGTGTGCAACAACCTCTAGCAGTAATATATTTAGCACAATTTCTAGCCCAGTCAGCACCATTATAACCAACAAGATGTGTTGTAGTATCCTTACTGTAGAATATTCCATGATCTACAGTATAATTCACATATCTCAACACCTGTCCTACAACCTGATATCTAGCACACACTCCAATAATGTCAGATTCAGCATTGACTTCAGATTCACTACTATGTTGTAATCTTATGTTAGATGTACTATCATTGTGCTTAGCATTGGTGTTCTATGAGCTCTCCTTACTAATAGAGTCCAAGGTCTCGTTCATTTGATAATAGTTGTTAGATATTCTTGTCCCATTGACAACACAGTCTTCATCTTCTTTCAACACATAACGTTGTTGTTTATCAAAGTGAACATGCAGATCATCATCATACAGTTAACTAATACTTATCAAATTTGCTTTCATTCCTCCCACATGAAGTACATTGGTCAGTCGAGGATGCCTTTCACATTTAGAGTTCCAAAACTAACAACTTTGTTCTAACACCATCACAAAAGACAACACTCCTTGATGAGCTTTCAACATAGTTTGTTAAACACTCTTTCTTTCCTGCCATGGGCCCTGAACATCCGCTATCAAGATATAAGAAAAAAATCATGTCTGACAAAGATAAGTGTGCAACATACCTGTTCAAATTATGTTTTCTAATCCAGATCTAGCATGCGCCTTTCTCTCCTTTTGTGTTATTTTTAATATGTGTCGGTATCCTTCTTTCTTATTTGAGATCTTTGCGCCAATAACACTGGTGCCACACATGCCCTATCAACATGCAGTAACTACACACAGTTAGGGGTTTCTTAGGCTCCGATTTATTGATCATTCTCTTTTTCTCAGAACTTATCATGTTTGTTCTTCTAAACATACCTTCCACATTGCTTGACTTGCTCACAGCATGGTTAGTGTTCTTTCAAACATATCCAAGACTAGTTTTTACACATGTGGGTTGCCTAATTTTCAACATCTTATCAAGCTTAGCCTTGCCTATGTTCACTCGTGTGAAGATAGACTCAGCATAATTAAGTCTCTTAGTCGAATCTTTGCCACGTTTGAGCCATCAACTCATAATTTATTTATTCTAATGACTCATTTTGCTTCTCAACACTTTGCAAATCCTTTCTCAATACCTTGTTGATCTCAACTAGCTCGACCCATCTAGTGTGAGATTGTATTTATCTTGAAGCTATTCAAAAATAGCCTTCTCATCATCCTCGTCATTGTGGATTGACTCATCATCATTAACATAGTTCTCCTCACCGTCAACAAGATTCTCATCATTGCCAACATGATTCATAATCATTAACATAGTCCTCATCATCATGCATGGTGGTGTCCTTCATGTCAAATACAACATTGAATGCTACAGTGTCAGTGTGCTCTATTTTATCATCTTTTATCATAATCAGTCTCTTCCCTTCTTTCATCATCCCTTAGTATTTGTTCAAATATCTATTTTTCTTCAATGTGTTTGTATAGTAAAGTTGTATGTGGCCAAACCCTTCAGATTCCCTTTGTTAAAAACCTTTCCCGTTTTGTTTCGGTTCAAAGGGTTTCCTTTCAACATGCCTTTTCAGTTCATTGCATGTTATCTCTCTTTCGATCTATGCTCTCACTTCTGATAAAGTTTTAATTACTTAAAGTTTTAGCAGAGTTTCAAAGAAGTTTACCAATATTCCTTGTTAACATCATTAATTCATTTTCAATGTGTGGAACATTGCCTGAACCATTTACATCAACCTTTAAAGCACTATCCTTGTCCTTGGTTTGTGCCTTCAGACTCATCCCATAAGCTTGTAATTGTCCTAACAGATTATCAAGTGTCATTTTTCTAACATCCTTAGCCTCTTCATTTGTAGCAGCATTTGCACCAAACCTCATAGGTAGTGTACTATCTTAGTGTTTTTCTTGTAAACTTCTTCTCAGAATATTATTTCTCTCAATTGAAAGACTTTGTTTGCAATGTCTCTGAGTTTACTACTAAATAAAGCAATATTGTCATCTTCCTACGTCCTCAATTATTCAAACTACGTTATCAGTATCTAAAATTTTTAGATATGTACCGTGCTTGTACCTTCAAATATTGTTTTGGTAGACGTGGATATCAACTTAAACTGTTCTTCATCAACAGCAGCAAAGATTATGTTCGTACTGACTTCTTTTCAACATCTATCCATTCATTCTGTATGTTGGCAACATCTTGAAGATAATGTACAATGGATAAAATCTTCAAGTCTTCACCCAAGGATCTTTGCCTTCAATAGGACTTGATAATCCACCATCCTCAAGCAACCTTTACCCTATTTAAAGACCTCTTGAGTCCATGAGGAACAATCTTTCCTCCATAAGCCATTTCAACATTGGGATTGATTGTCTAATACCTAATTAGACTCTTATAGAGAAGACCTAGTTCTATGACAATTGCATGAGTTAAATATCAAAGAGTAGGAATTTTGATCAATTGTAGAAACATTGCATCATCCCAATCAAACTGATTCAAATACAATGAACCTAAGGATGATGAAACACTAGATAGAAGTTAGGAAAAGGCTTGAAAAACTCAACAACCCTAATTCAAATACTCTCAATTTCCTGCATAATCCAACTTGAAACAAATGAGCTAATGAGAAGTATTTATAGTGTTTAGGACTAAACTCTACTTTGACCTTAGTCTTAGGTCACTAAGAGACCACTGAAACCTAATTAAAAGATGGAAATAGGATTAAAACATCAAAGCCCATCCTAAAAAATGCATTCACACATTTTAGTACCCTAGAAGGTAGGTTGTTGAACCTTCAGACACTTTCCAAGCAGAATCCTACTGTGGATGGTAGGTGCTGGGTGATAGGCTCTGTTTTCATCTTTCCATGATCTTCTGCATCTCCAACTGGGTCTATTGATCACCCCTTGCTTAGAACATGAATCATGAGTTACTTGGAAGGTTTATAACTATCTTCTAAGGCTTCTATCTTGAGTTTTCATCCTTCCTTCATGGATTCTTCAATAAATTCCATCATTCTTTTAGCTATACAATCATCATAATCATTGATCTTTCTTGCCCTTACTGTATTGATGGATCATTGAATTATCTGCTTAGATTCTTGTTCATCCTGGTTCATATCTACCCCTTTTCTGAAAAGATTTGTCCTCGAATCTTCACGTACACTAAACAAAGATAAATCAGAAACATTGAAGATAGCACTAATATTATAATCACCTGGAAGATCATACTGATAAGAATTATCATTAACGCCTTCAAGAACCTGAAAGGGACTATTGCCACGGGCATCTGACTTTGTTTTTCTTTGAGAAAGAAACTCTCTTTTTGAAGATGAACCCACACCCAATCACCAAGTTCAAATAGCACACATTTCCTTCCCACATTCCTCTTAGCTACAAGCTTCTTATTATGAGCTTCAATAGCATTATGGACTTTAGAATGAATAGCCTGAACGAACTCCGCCTTTTTCTTTCTATCTAAGCTCAAGGCATGATCCATAGGTAAAGGTATCAAATCAAATAGAGTTAGATGGTTTAAACCCTAAACAACCTCAAAAAGGGGAGTAAGAAGTAGTAGAGTGATGAGCTCAGTTTTAAGCAAATTCAATTTGTGGCAAACATTCTTCCCACTGGCGCAAGTTCTTCTTAAGAATTGTGGTAAGAAGTTGTCCAATGGTTTCATTAACCACCTCCATTTGACCATCGGTTTGTGGATGGAAAGCTATAGAATACAACAAGTTAGTTACAAGTTTCCTCCATAAAACACTCCAAAATGGACTAAGAAACTTAGTGTCAAGATTGGAGGCAATAGGTTTAGCTATACCATGGAATTGCACAACGCAAGTAAAGAGGAGATCCGCAACATGATTAGCATCATCAGTTTTCTTGCAAGCTATAAAGTGAGCCATCTTAAAAAACCTATCTACGAACAAAAATATGGAATCCATGCCCTTAAGAGTTATAGGTAAACCAAGAATAAAATCCATAGATATATTAACCCAAGGTTCCTTAGGCACTTCTAATTGAGTATAAAGACCCTGTGGCGAAGTTGTAGACTTAGCGCTTTTACACTCTAAGCAATTACCGATGAACTTTTCTATATCTTTTCTCATGTGAGGCCAAAAGAAGTGCTCATGCGCTATGTCATATGTTTTAGCAATGCCAAAATGACCTATTAAACAACCACAATGAACTTCTTCCACCAACAACAATCTAGTAGAACAAGAAGGAATGCACAATCTACCCTCATGATAAATAAACCTATCATGTATGAGATACTTATCATTAGGCACAATCAAGAAATAATCAAATATGTCCTTGAAATCATGATCACTAGCATACGATTCTTTAAGCACTCCTTGACAAAGCATTGGAGATAATGTTTTCTTTATCTTTCTTATAATGTATGATGTGTGGGAATATTTTGATGAACTTCATCCAAAGTGCATACCTCCTATTAAGCTTTTGTTGTCCCTTGAGATACTTCAAGGAATCATGATAAAATTGAATAGCAAAGTCCTAGGGTAACAAGTAGTGTTGCTAATGCTTCAATGTCCTCACTAGTGCATACAACTCCTAGTCATATATAGCATAGTCAAAGGCCACACTTGTCAACTTGTTACTAAAATATGCCAACGATCGTTTGTCTTGCATCAAGACTCTATAGATTCCAACTCCCAAAGCATCATATTTAATCTCAATCATCTTTACAAAGTTAGGTTGTGCAAGTAGTAGTATGCTACTTAACCCTTCCTTCAAGAACTTGAATGCCTTCTCTTTCTTATCCTCCCATTTGAATCCATTCATCTTTTTTATTACATCCACAAAAGGGCTAGGAATGGTGCTAAAATCCTTGATGAATCTTCTATAGAAGCTTGCTAAACCATGGATACTTCTAACTTTGGATGCACTCTTATGAATAGGGCATTCCTTGATAGCTTTCACCTTATCTTCCTCTACTTGAAGTTCTTGAGAACTCACCACATAACCTTTAAAAGTCACCATTTCGAAACAAAACTCACATTTTCCAATGTTAGCATAAAGTTTCTCATTTCACAAAAAAAGCAAGACTTGTTTAAGATGATGCACATGATCTTCATAAGTTTTGCTATAAATCAAGATGTTATCTAAGTAGACTACAATAAATTTTTAAAAGAAATCGGTCAAAACATGATGCATGAGTCTCATGAATGTGCTAGGTGTATTAGTTAGACCAAAAGGCATGACTAATTATTCCTATAGACCAAAATTAGTTTTGAAAGTCATTTTCCATTCATCCCCTTCCTTCATGCGAATTTTATTGTAACTCAATTTTAAATTTATCTTTGAAAATATTTGGGAACTATGCAACTCATCAAGTAAATCACCCAATATAGGAATGAGGTGTCTACATTTGATGGTAATGTGGCTAATGGCTATACAATCTACACACTTGCACCATGTACCATCTCTGTTAGGAACTAAAAAAACGGGAAAGAAAAAAGGGCTCAAGCTTTCTCTGACATAACCTTTGGAAAGCAACTCTTCAACTTGTCTTCTCAACTCTTGGTCAGTTTTGATGGACTTCTATAAACTGGTCTACTTGGAAGCTCCACACTGGGAACCAAATTAAATTTGATGCTCAATCCTCTCAAAGATGGAAGTCCACTGGGCATCTCATTGGGGAAGACATCCTTGAACTCTTCAATAACTTCACTATAGCACTAGACAAAGAAGACAAATGTTCATTACTAGAAACAAATGCATTCTTGCAATATGAAAGTAAGACCAGCTCTTTTTTGTCAATAGGCTCTATAATCTCAGTCTCTTTTGCATAGAAACATCTCTTTTCTTTCAAAAACCTCTCTTTTGTTTGATCACTCATCTTCTTGCCACTTTTCATTTTTTCTCATTTTCATGTTTCTTCACTTACATATTTTCTCTCCAGTCTTTTGCCCTCTATTATACTCTTTTTCTTTATTTCATTCTCAATCCTCTCTTTCTCTCTCATTTTCTTTGCTCTTCATGAACTTGTTTAGGGGATAAAAAGGATTCATGGTATAGTATTTGCCATCCTTTACAAAAGTATAAGTGTTCTTCTAATCCCTTTCCTATCAAATTGCTAAGCACGACCAAACAACAAGTGGTCCACTTGAATAGGAGCAACATCACACCACTTCATCATTGTATGATCCCAAGAAAATGGTACTTTAACTTCCTTCCACATCAGATATGATTCCTGTTGTGCAAGATCAAAAGCTTCAATTAAGCTTCCCAAGGATCTTTGTCTTCAATAGGACTTGATCTTCTTCAATAATACTCACCCATAATTCACCCCAAACTATGAACATATGAATATGAAAAGGATCTTTTACTCAAGTGCTAAAAGAACAATGGGGCTGGTTACCCACTACCCAATTAGATCAAATAAAGAAGACCTAAGCTCTAGACAAATCACAAGGATGTGATTATCATATAATTAGGAATTGAGAACAAATTAGAACCCTAGGAACACCCTAATCCAAGTATTCAATAAAATAAATCTAAGAAATGATCAAACCCTAGATGAAATTCAAGGAGAAAGCCTCAAACTTAAGAACCCTAAGAGAATACTTTCAATTTTCATATATCATCCAAGTTGATTACAAGAAGGGGCATAAATAAGTATTTATAGAGAAAACCTACTCCTCTTCCTAAAACCTAATGAGTATTAAAAATACCTGATTAACCTTTTAATAAAAGTTAATTACAAATATGGAAATAAAGAAACCAAGAATTACTCCAAAAATAACTAGAATTGACCAAAAATAAGTTGTAGTCTTGACCCTGCCGGGTTCGGCCGCTCAACATTTAAAACTTTCCGTTCTAACAAGAGGCCTACCAGGGAAGGTAGAGTGGGAGCTTACCATTGTCGATAGGCTCTATTTTAGCCTTTCTGCTGTCATTTTTGATCTCATTCGTTATTGTCTTTGTTTGACCTTCAAAACATTCACACTGGTTCTTGGTGTCTTCAGCAAACTTGTAGATAATTCTCTGAGCTTTCCAATGAATATTGAGTCTCCACAATTGGACCGCTATAATACAAGTTATGGCCATTTTATCGGGATATGTCATCTTTGCAATCGAAGGTAGAATGTTCAGTTTAAGACTGGTCATAGCATATCTGAATAAACTAATCTAAGAATATGCTATACCATTCTAGAGACCTCAAAAAGTCTTATACAATCTTCATGAAGATCACTTGTTCATTTGATGTCATTAAGAGCCCAAAAATAGAGTTCTTCCAAAACTGGTCCAGAAATTCCAATTTATACTCCATTTTGATCATTCTTCTAGCTTTATCTCTTGAACTTGAATCTTCCAAGAATTTATGCATATCCGCAGTCATATCATACTCCCTCTCTTAAAAAGAATTCGTCCTCGAATTCTCACCTTCATTTAATAACAAAAGGTGGGTAACATTAGAAACGTAATTTTCAAAGTAACAATGCTATGATCACTATTGCTAAAGCACTCAAGAACTAGACAAATGATTCCAACGATCATGTAAATAACAAGAAGAGCAAGATGTCTATAACTTCTTGAAAGGTCTATGATATGCAAATGTTGTATGAGCGAAGAAGTTCAAAATAAGATAGCTTAAATAAGGACTATGCAAAAAATGCTCAGAGATTACAAGATTTCTTCCAATGAAAGCATAAGTGAAAGTATAGAAATATGTAAATCAAACACAGTAACAACATTTCCTATAAAGTCCTCAAAGGGTGATGAAATTGGAAACTCAAGTTTTCTAACTCGTTCAAGATGAAGAACATAAAGTGTTGTAGAAGTTCAAGTTTCCAAATAATAAGTGTTCCTTCAAAAGTTTTAGAAAAGAACTTTAAAATGAAGCTTTTTAGGAACAACTTTCTTGATAATTCTTCAAAGAAAAGATTAAAATCAACATCCTTAAAAGGGAGATGATAATAAAAGCTTTTATCCTTTTTCAACTTAAAGAGTAAATAAAAAATATGAAGAGTTTGAAACATGACCTCTTTAAAAGGGTGATGGTCTTATAAGCTTAGATCCTCAACACTTCTCAAAGTTCCTTCTAGGATTCTTGATAAATATATTTTCAAAACTCAAAAAACACATTGAAGAATCCATGTTTGAACCACAATACATCCAAGAGCATAGACAACTTTAGTGAGGAAGTTTCTTTTGAAATCATAGAATTGGAATTGAAAAGTTTAGCATCATTTTGTACTTCATTTGCTATACCTAATTTAAAGAATAACTCTACAAATGGAAAATGAAGATACCAAATCCTTTCTCCTTTTCTTTTCAAAGAAACTTGAAAACGTTTTCTCAATTCTTTAATCAAAATTTCTAAACAATGAAATTCAAGACTTAACACTTCTAATCCACCAATAGCTCTCATAAAAATCCTTAGAAGTGCTAACTTGTCCATTTGCTAAATCATGTTTCCAAAAGATTTCTTTGAAAGGAAGATGATAAAATAAGATGTTTTCATGCAAATTCTTCCACAATAGTACCAAGAAACCTTTCAACAAAGATTAACTTTGGTTTATCATCAAAACATGACAAACTTTCAATTCTCATTTGAAAATCAACTCATCCAAAAACTCTTTGAAGGTTAAGAATAAAGCAAAGTACCACTAAAAGGTTGATTCAAAAGTTTGACACAAGAATTTATATTTTGAACTAAGAATTTTTCTAAAATGACACCTTAAGAATAATCAATAAAGGAAATGGAATAAGCAAGGATTTTTAAAGTTAGTTAAAAAATAAAAGTAGTTTTCACAAAATCACAAAGATAAACTTTAAGCACTTTAAAACTACTTTTCATTTTCTTTTCGCAAAATAGAAACCATATGAATTATTTGAAATGAAAATGATAGAATTGAAACCCATGACTGTTTTCAAGCAATAAAGCTTTAAAAAATTCATCCACGATTAAAACCTTTTGTTCATTATGAGAAAATTGAAATTGATGACTCACAAAGTACAAGAGTTGAATAGAAGGAATAAATCCATCAAAATTCTTCATCGAAGCATAAAGGAAAGATGACACATCATCACAATTTCCAACAAGCTCTCCTTTTAAATTAGCATGAAATTTACCTCATAAAGACCAAGAGAACCAACTAATTTTCTCATCATAACCACTTTCAACAAAAGGTTCAAGGAGGATATGAATCTTACTCCACATAGATTCACAAGAAGATGAGAAATTAGAAACAAGAATATCAAAGAAAAGACTATCATGTAATAACTCAAGGTCATGGTAAGATGATTTAATTCTAGCAACACTATCCAAAAGTTGTTTATCAAGATAAGCACACGGAGAAGGGCACTTAAGCATATGATCAGCATCAAGAGCTAGATCACAAGTGAAAATATTAACCATCACCATTTCCAACTAAAGTCACATAAGAAGAATACAACTCTAAGAACAACTTTAACTCCTTAAAAGAGAACTCATGGCATAAAAGAAAAGGGTTTAAAGAAAGGCTTGTTAATGTGTCTTCATAGCCAATACTAAGCTACTTTCCAAGCCTTCTCATTTAACTTTCAACCGATGGTTTGGCTTTGTTCTACAAATTGTAGTTAAGAAGTCCAAGAATTAAAAACGAATTCTATCACAAAAGAAGGAAAAAGAAGAACTGTTAGATTCGTTGATTATGAAATCAAACGACAAGAAAGATGTAGAAGGGAGGAAGGTTATGGTTACGTAGAGCTTGTAGTCAAGACCTCCTTCATTTTCCATGATTTGAGCTTCAAATTTCTGCACACTTGGAGAAAAACAATCAAGGAAATGGTTATTGGAATTAGTAAACAAGTTCATCCCCTCATTAGAAAGTAAGTTTAATGGTGAACTAATCTCACAACAATGCTTTCCTATTTCCTCTCTTTTATATCCATAAAAAATCATCAAGCTCGTCTCTACCTTTGTTTCCTCAGTCTTTTCAATCTCATCTTGCTTTTCTTCCACTTGTTCTTCTTTTAAACTCTCATATTTTCAATCAAATACTCACTCTCTTTTCTTTTTCCCTCACTTTCTTTTACACTCACGACACTTTTCTTACATTTCCACTCTTGCAAAGAAGTAGAAATGGATTCAATAACACTTTGTTCCTCATGGAAATTTACTCTTCTTTCGTCTTCTCTTCCATAGCACTCTCTTTTTTTTTTTTTTAATCACACATGTAACGCCCTACACTATAAGCACCTCTCACATGACACTAAAAACGTGGAAGTCACGAACTTTAAGTTTAGGGTCTAAAATAGTTAAATAAATTTTTTGAGGTGTAATGGTCACTTTGAAGATGCTTAGGAAAGAAAATAAAAAATTTTTACTAAGACATGTATTTGTTAGTGGAGTTTATGAGTATCCTTAAATGGATTATGTTTAGTATGCCTAGCATATAATTTTAGAGATTTAAATACTTTGCATTCTCTTATAAGGTTTAAAGTAGTGAATTTAATAAAAATATATTAGATCTAATTTAACAAAATGGAGGTATCTATTGTAAGAATGTAATATTAGTAATATTTAAAACTTTAATAAAATAGAAATATTTATCGTGAGTTTAGAATATTTTTAGACGGAGAAACTTAGGTGTGTAATTGCTTGATATATTTGAGATAAGGCTTATAAATAGTCTGATAAAATGATGTCTAACCTTAAAAAAATATTTTGTAATAGGATATGCATATTCTTTATGTCAAAGAATAAGTGAAGAACATATAATAAAGTAATAGATAAATATATCAAAGACTTATTATAAGTATTCTTTCAAATTTGTTGCCACTCATCTCATCTCCTTGTGCCACCTAGCTCACCATTTCCTTTCCCTATAAATCTATATATATTCATCATTTATCTATTAAGTAATATGATAATGGAGATCAAATTAACTATTTTTTTCTCTTCCCTCTACTTCTCTTTAATGATCACCACCACTTTTGACTTTCCTTTCTTTCTTCTTCCTCTTATTTTCCCCTTTCATTTTTCTTCCCCTAGCTGACTCACCCTTCTCAGTTTCTGATCTTCTTCATAAATTCACCTCCTTCTCTCTTGATGTTCTTAAGTCCTGGAGTTTATTCTTTCTGATCTAAAGGCCGAGGCTAGCTAGGCATTCAAACCCTCACAATTTGCTCGCGAATACGAACCTAATTAAGGAGCTCGTAGCTTGAGAGTGAAGAATTCGGTATATATACAGGTGAATCCACAAGCCCAACCTAAATATTTTAACGGTATTACAAGTCTATGCTTAAGTGACTATACTTTTTTATGTGCTGTCTAGTTAAGATTTACATAAAATGTTTACTACTTTTTGGGACGATATAATATTTGGTTCTTTTAAATTGGAGATGTTCTCCCCAACATGTTTAACTTGTGTAATAGAGGAGCAGTGCTTTGTATATATATGTTTCGATTTTGAAAAGAGTTATTATTGTTTTGAAAAATAGTTATTATTGCTTTCAAAAGAATTGTTATTATTAATATTGTTACACACAACTTTACTTGGAGAATTACGAGTTGGAAATGCTCTAGTGTTTTTTAGTTGCATGGTTTGACATACATAAATATAAACTTGACATATTTGTAAAACCTGCATACACTTGACTAGACTGGCGGATGAGAATTTTGATTATTCTAAAACATTTATGACTTGAATATGTTTGGATGACCGAGTAAGTGGCTTTTTGGTTTGTAAATATATATGAAAATCCCATTCTGACCAGGGACGAAGTTCTTGATATAATCATGTGTTCAGAAGTGTTAGAGGATTACACTTTACGTGGCTAGTCCACTATACTAAGGCCTCTTACGATGACGTAGATGGTTACAGAATTTAGAGGATGGATCCACTTGAAAGGGGGCGTAATATCGTTGAGGTTTGACCCAATCAGTACTACGTCAGACATGACATTATCCTCTTGGTGGGACAGCCACCTAGTGGGGAGTTAGGAGGGGCTTGAAACTAAGGTTGGTCTCAGGGGGACCAGGTAGGTGCCCCAGGATCCGTAGCCTGGTTTTATATTCTTGGAGAGTGTTGTTGATATGGAATCTGAGTGCTCGTATGGTATTTGTCTTGTACTAACTATGGGTGCAGGAACTTCTTTCTGATGACCTCGTTATGGGTTCCGGACCTTGTCCATGGATCCTAATTTTTGTATGGCATGGTTTTGGAACTCGGGTTTAGAGGCTACATTGACGTGTCTGTATTCGCTTAGACTTCCTAGTGGCGCTCGAATCCCTCATATAGGTTTATGTATTTACACTGTTAATGTGGTCAAGAAAATGTTTTCTTTCGGTATTGCATTAAACGCTTACGAAAAGTGCACCATTATTTTAGAAAAGCACGGAAGCGCACACTCTCGTAGACTTACTGAGCGTTTTCACTCAAGTCTTTAAATATCATGTTTTTTTTCCAAATGACTCGGGACATGATGTGTCGCTATAAGCTACGATAGTATTTTGCATAGAGTTTTTGGGACCATGACAGGCTATGCATAGTTTTCTTTTTATTGGAAAAATATTCTATATTTCTTATGCTTAAACAGTAGAAAAAATTATGGTTTGTAAAATATTTCCTATGTTAGAGTTTTCATGAGAAGTTTTCTCTAGAACTTATATAAAAGTCCCAGTATTTGTTTACAGGTTTCGGCTATTTAGTATTTGTACATATATACATATATTTATAAGTGTATCTTCAAGTTTTAAGTTGGGTTGGACACTTGCAGTTTAGTGCCGAGGGGCACGCTGATACCTTACTTAGTCGTAGTTGACCTAGCAGAGAGGTTGGGGGTATCACAGCCCATATTTTTTTCCACTATTCACTTTTTCCTCTCTTGATTTTCATTCCTTTACAAAGGTATAAGTGTTCTTTTTCTCTTGGTGAATGACTTTTCTATCAACTATATCTTGAGCTTTGGAAAGCTAATCTATTTTTGTAGAATTTTCACCCATTGAAGATTCCATGAATTTTTCCTTTGCTTGACCTTGTCTTTATCCTTCATGGTTTTCAACTCAAAATTTGGTCTGAATGCTTGCTTAATTAAGCTCCAAGTCTTGATTTGTTGAGCTCCCATTCTCCTTCTTTTTCCACATTTACAATCCCACAAATCATTAAACTCATAAGAAAGAGATTTTAGCACAAATTGGAATTTTTCTTCTTCGCTTTCACCAGAGGAATAGAACAATGATTTCACTTTTTGCTCCCATTCTTCATAATCACAAGACCCAAAAGTTCTACACAAAAGAGGTAATTTCAAACTGTTGTAACTAAGAGGTCTTGATGTAGTTTCCAAAGTTTGAGAACTTCTTCTACAATTATATCCTCCATAGTTATAACTATCATAATATCCCTCATAATCACCTCTTCTTTTATGGAACCTCTCATCCATATTTACATAATTCCCTTTATTTCAAACTTTATCCATTGGAACCCTATTATAAGTTCTATCATTATGACCATTTCCAGTTCCAAGTCTATTGCCCTCATAGCAATTATAAGAATTATGCTCATAAGATCTAGCATGAGGAGATAGGTTACTATGTCCCCATTGATTATAATGCATTGGATGTCCACCAAGGTTTCTTCTACTACTCTGTTCCAAGATGGCTTTCTCTTCTCTACTTAAGTCCTTCTCACCCTTTGCTAGGCATGATAGTTGTTGCTCCAATCTTTCCAAGGCTTGTTGCACATGATGCAAATCCTCTTCCATGTTTGATTTAACTGTCTTTAAACATGCAAAATAAACAAAAGAAACAAGAAATAGGATCTCACAATCACTCCCTAAGTGTATGCTCTCTTGTAATGATCACTCAACTCCCTCATGTTTGGGTCTCTTATGGCTTTTATAATAATAAGCACACCCTTTTGCCTTTTTCAAAGCTCTCAACTCACAAAAGTTCTTTGAGCTTTCAAACTTCTCCCCTCCAAAAACCACAAAAGGTTATCAACCAAAGATAAATTCTAATTAAACACTTAGTTGAGGAATTAAAGAAGTTCAAAGAAAGATTTCTTCAACACTTATAGTGCAAGAAATACAAAAAAAAAAAAAAAAAAAAAAAAATCCAAGAGAAATTAGAGCCAATTGAAATCAATTTGATCACACAAAGAAGTACAAACACTGAGAAAAGGAAATTAGAATACAAAAACAATGAAACACAACAAGGCTAAGATAAAATAAGAAGAAAGAGTACTAACCAAAAAATTCCAGAAAACAGGGGACAATACCCTGTTACTAAAATTACGATAACTTAAAGAATATAGATATAAAGAGATTCAAACTGATCCATAAAGGAGTAAGCCCAATTAAGATGAATTTAAGCACAAATTTCGTCCAATTTAAATCAGTATAACATAAGAAATGAACAAATTAATCCACTACTGTGTAACAATTCCCAATTCTTGATAGATCGAAAATTTTAACCAATTTGATCTATCAAATCAAGTCCAAATTCAGTGAAACCAATTTGAAAAGACTCCTAAAGCATAGTAGATGAGATCCATGTCAAATATTTTCAAAAACAACACAATAATACCGCGGACCAGGGCAATTCTTCTGGCATTACTTTTTCTGTCAAAGAATTTTCATGATCTTTATGTATTTTGTATAGATCATCGTATACTCTTCTTTTCACGAATTTTACAGAATTTAACATATAAATTAAGCTTCCTTTGAAGGTGGCTCTGATACCAAATGATATAATTCTTGTTGTGAAAGATCAAAATCTTCAATTAAGTTTCCCAATGATCTTTGCCATCAATAGGACTTGATCTTCTTCAACAACACTCACCCATTATTCACCTCAAACTACAAACAAATGAATATGAAAAGGATCTTTTCCTCAAGTGATAAAAGAACAGTGGGGGTGGTTACCACTACCCAATTAGATCAAATGAAGAAGACCTAAGCTCTAAACAAATCACAAGGATGTGATTATCATAGAATGGGAATTGTGATCAAATTAGAACATTTGGATCACCCCAATCCAAGTATTCAATAAAATAAATCTAATAAATGATCAAACCTTAGATGAAGTTCAAGGAGAAAGCCTCAAATTTAAGAACCCTAAGAGAATACTCTCAATTTTCATATATCATCCAAGTTGATTACAAGAGGAGGCATAAATAGGTATTATAGAGAAAACCTACTCCTCTTCCTAAAACCTAATGAGTGTTAAAAGTACCTAATTAACCTTCTAATAAAATTTAATTACAAATTTTGAAATAAAGAAAGAAAGAATTAATCCAAAAATAACTAGAATTGGCCATAAGTTGTAGTCTTCACCCGACCCAGTCAGACCGAGAAGGTGGCCGGGTCCGGCCACTCAACATTCAAAACTTAACATTCTAACTATGGGCCTACCGAGGACGGTAAGGTGGGTAGGCTCTGTTTTAGCCTTTCTTCTTCTAGTTTGCATATTCTCGTTTATAAGCTTTGTTTCACCTTCAAAACTTTCAAGAGGGTTCTTGGTGTCTTCAGTAAACTTGTAGATAATTCTTTGTGCTTTCCATTGAATCTTGAATCTCCTGAATTGGACACGTATAGCTTAAGTTATGGCTATTTTACTAGGATATGTATCCTTGCAATCGAAAGTAGAATATCCGATTTAAGACTGGTCATAGGTTATCCAAATAAACTAATCTAGAAATGAACTAAACCATTTTGGAACATCGAGAAGTTTTCTACAATCTTCAGGAGACCACTTCTTCATTTGATGTCATTAAAAGCCCCAAACTGGAGTTCTTCCAAAAGTGGTCTAAAAATTCCAAAAATTCTAATTTGTCTCCATTTTGACCATTCTTATAGCTTCAACTCTTGGACTTAATCTTCTGAAAATTCATATATATCCGTGGTCATATCAATATCTTAATCTCACCACTATCATTCAAACAATGCAACTTGTAAGGATTAGGATGCTTGAAGGTAGGCAAATTCAATTTCTCCACAAGATAGAGGCTAACTATATTAGTGCGACTACCACTATCAATTATGACGTTAACAAGCATACCTTCCACCTTTCATTTAGTAAGAAAGATGCTCTGCCTTTGAATGCTTGAATCTTCGTCAATGACTTGTGTGGTCAAAGCCCTTTTAGTCGCCAAATTCAAAGCATCTTCTTCGATATCTAGAGTGGTGTTTCCAGTGACTTCATCATTATGGTTATCCTTTTCATCAACAAGATCTTTAGCACAATCCTCTCCATCCTTTTCAATCTAACCATTCAAGTCTTCACAAATGATCAAAGTCCTCTTGGTAGGACAATTTATAGCTACACGTCCCACACCATTACCCTTAAAGCATCTAGTTGGATTAGTAATCAATCTACTTTTCTCTTCCACCTTAGGTCTAGAATTATCCTTGAAAGCCCCTTTAAGTGTATCATCCTTCTTTGGCCACCTCTTGAAAGCAGATGTTTGGGGTTTAGTAGCAATACTTCTTGAAGAAGGGAGATAGGTTCTCATGAATCCGCTCCTTTTCCTTTGTCTTTCAATCTTAACCGCTAGATGACACATCTCCTCATAAGTGTAAAAAGGGTAAAACTCAAGTTGTTTAGTTATATCCCTATTGATTCCACTTAAAAATCTATCTATTAATGCATCTTTGTCTTCTTCCATGCTTAATCTCAAAAGGTATAACTCCAACTCTTATCTAAACTCTTCAACACCTTTGGTTCCTTGCTTGAGATTCATCAACATATTATGAAGTTCTCTATGTAACTATTTCAGAATAAACCTTTATCTTATGGGCATCTTCAATTCGGTTCATGTCTTAACCATAGACGCTCCAATTCTAGTCTAGGAATTGTAGTCTTATCCTACCAATAAAGTGCATGACCCAAAAATTCGCCAATGGTCAATTTAGCTTTGACATGCTAACTATAATTTCTCACATTGAAAAGGATTTCCACTTTTTGTTCCTAATCAAGAAACATATTTGGGTCACTATCTCTATGGAAGTTAGGCACCTTCCATTTGATCTTTTCTACAGCTTTGTCTCTTCTATTGACCAAGAAAATGATAACCAAAGTATTCTTGTCCAACATTTTGATATCCATCTTCTTCAACACCAAGATTATCTTCATGCCATGCTTCACCCCTTTGAAATTCCTTAGGAGGTATTTGATAACCTCTTCTACCTAGTCCTCCACGTCTTCCACCTCTAGGAGTGGTGTGTCTACCAGTATCATACAATTGATGGGTGCTTTGAACCAGTGCTTCATATGGACCATGAGGATTGTAGCTTCTATAACCCCTTTAAGTATGAGGAGTAATATACCCTCTAATTTCACTTCGACTTCCATGCTCGATAGATAGACTAGTCATGTCCCTTCTCATATACCCCATATCCTTTCTCTTTGTTGAAGCTCTTGTATGATAACCTTCACTGGATCCAAAATTGGAATGAAAACTTTTACTAGTTCCTTCATTGCGATTGGTAGGTAGTTGAGCTTCCTTAGACATGACTAAGCCTGCAAATTAACGATAAAAAAACCAATAAAGGACCCCACAATCACTCCCTAAGTGTATGCATTCTTGTGATAAATGCTCATTTCCCTTCGTGTATACTCTTTATATGGCTTTTATAAAGATAGGATTACCCACTTTCCTTTTTCTAAACTCTCACCTCACAAAGATCCTTTAAGCCTTCAAACTCCTTCCACCACAACTTCTAAGGTAATATCAAAGAATAGATTTCAATCAAAACACTTAGTTGAGGTATTAAAGGAATCCAAAGAACATTTTCAACCAACACTTAAATGCAAGAGTTTCAAAAATAATTCAAGAGTAATTAGAGCCAATCAAAGATAATTGTCACCTCAAAGACTTAGAAACACTAAAAGAAATCAATTAGAGTTTAAAAACAATGAAACAAAATAGAAGTAAGCTAAAGAAGGAAGAGTACTAAACAAATTTTCAAAGAAAACAAGGACACCCTGTGACTAAAACGGAAATAACTTAGAAAACGATAATCCAAATCGTGGCAAACAAGTTTGGTTAGATTCCCACTTGAAGAGGGCGGGTTTGAGAACATATTTCGATTGTATTTGGTCAGTATAACACAAGATATGATCGATTAAATTCACACTTTTTCTACATCTGAGATCTTAAAGCACTTTTCTGTTTTAAATCAAATAGATCAATAAAATGAACTCCAAATTGAGTAAAACTTATTTCAAAAGATCCCTAACTCATAGGAGCTTAGAGCCATCACATGTGTTGGACATAAAATCACATTTAACATTCTTTTTCATTCAATTTTTCAATAATATATTTTCTATATGAGTTTTGTATGATCTTCATGAATATTCTTTTAGATCATCATGTACTACTTTCTTTTCTTTTTTAATAATTTGTAGCAATTGAAGTAAAAAAGAGTTTGCTTGAAGATAGCTCTGATACTAAATGATATGGGTTTTGATTTACAATTGATCAAATCTTCAATTCTTCACTCCAAGGATCTATGCCTTCAATAGGACTTGATAATCCATCATCCTCAAGCAACCTTTAGCCAATCTAAAGACCTCTTGAATCCATGATGAACAGTCTTTCCTCCATAAGACAATTCAACATTGGGATTGATTACCCAATACCTAATTAGACTCTTATAGAGAAGACCCAGGTCTATGCAATTACAAGACTGTAAATATCAAAGAGTAAAAATTATGATTAGTTGTAGAAATCCTTGGATCATCCGAACCCAAATTATCCAAATAAAATAAACGTAAAATAATTGAAACCCTAGATAGAAGTTAGGAAAAGGCTTGAAGAACACAAGAACCCTAATTCAAACACTCTAAATTTCATATATAATCCAAGTTAATACAAATGAGCTAATAAGAAGTATTTATAGTGTTTAGGACTAAACACTACATTGACCTTGATCTCATGTCACTAAAAGACCATTTAAAACCTTAATTAAAGGCTATAAATAGGATTAAAATATCAAACCCTTTCCTAAACAACGCATTTACATATTTCAGTACCCTACCATCGATGGTAGGTTGTTGAACCTTCAACCACTTTCCAACTATAATTCTACCATGGACGGTAAATGCAGGGCTTACCGTGATGATAGGCTCTATTTTCAGCTTTCGTTGATCTTTTGCACCTCCAACTTGCTCCATTGATTGCCTCTTGCTTAGAATATGAATCATAAGGAACTTGGGACATTTATCAATATCTTCTAAGGCTTCCATCTTGACCTCTAATCCTTCCTTCATGGATTCTTCAACAAATGCCATCATTCCTTTAGCTATGCCATTATCATAACTTTCCTTGATCTTCCTTGCCCATGCTCAAGTGATTGGTCCTTGAATTAACTTCTAAGCTTCTTGATCACCCCAATTCATATACTTTTAGTAGGCTTCACCCATTCATATTCAACGGCATCCTAAGTAGATTCATCGATATATTGTGTGATGATATTAGTCATTGTCTTCTAGTAGGTATAGTTTGTCCCCTCATGTAGTAGAGGATATGACATGGAAGCACCATCCTTGATTGACGTAATGACCTAAAACACCAACTTCCCACAATCTCACTCGCTAAATGAATAAAATAATAGTAGGGTGTCTTGTTCTGATATCACTTGTAAGTTCATATTTAAGGCCTCTTATGTTATAGCTGTGTAATTTTGAAGTATGCTGCGTTAGATTTACTGTGATATAGTACGTAAATAACATAAAAAAATCAGCACAAGAATGGTAACACAGTTCGGCTTAAATCTGTGGGGCTATGCCGAGAAAGAAATCCCACTATAACTCATAACACAATACAAGAAAATACTTATCTTGTTAGCACATCTAATATTTCTCCTAGTAGATGGTGCAAAATCTCTCTACAAATAACACAATTGAACTCTCTCGACCCTTCGAGGATCTTCTTTAGTAAACTATTAGTTTGCTGAACTCCTTTCAACAAGTTATACGCAGTAGCATAACATGGTTGAACTCCCTTTAACCTCTTCAAGGATCCCCCTTGGTCAAACAGGCCTTTGTTGAACTCCCTTCAACAGGTTGTGCGTAACAACACAACACAGATGAACTCCCTTCAACCTTTTAAGAATCCCCCCTGGTAAACCACTACTTTGTTGAACTCCCTTAAAAATATAACTAAATTGTACGCAGCAACACTCCTTTTCCAAGAAATAAAGGGCTTGAACAAGAACCGATGTTGAGAAACTGATCACACAACAGCCTAGCACTGGAAGAAAATCGTTTATTCAAGAATGATGAACTCCATGAATTTTGTAATTTGATTTTGCACAAACTTAAGCTCAAAATGATGAATGACGTACTTCGAAAAAGTCTGAGCACAATTGTAAATTCAGCTAATCATAATTCTTCATTCGTATATCTCTTAAATACTTAGAGTTGAACTCTTGTGGGAATCCTAATCTTTTTATATCTTCAGATTCTCCTTTAATTTTCCAAAGATTTAGTTTCCTAACACAATTAATTTTTCTACAACATGTGATACTTTAGGATCCATCTCTTTACCAAGTGCGCACTAATAAGGAAACTTAGATTTTCATAATCTTCAAAGGCGTGCAATAAATCCCCATGATTCAAAAATAATGTCAACTATCTTCGAATGATTTCCAATAGGTTCCATGTTGAGTCAGTGTGTGTATTCCAGATGACAAAACACAATATCAAGATGACAACTGGTATGACCCGGGATGCACAAGAAACCGTAGAGCTATTGTAAGGTCCAATCACAAGAGTCATGGCTAAAAGAATGGAAGAGGAGCACCAAGGAAAGATAGCTATTTTTGAAAAGATAATCAAAGACTTAGCTAGGCAAGTGATAAGAGCACAAAAAGGAGCTTTGGGAAGATCTTCAAGCTTTAAAACCAAACAGAGAAGAAGACTTGAACCCTACTGAAGGTAGTAGGGTCATGGCAATGGAGAAGGAAAGGTTGCCTACTGCCGACATAGGTTTACCCTACTGTCGTCTGTAGGGTTCTGGCGAAAGGCTTGCTCGAGAACTTTGACATACCATCCATGGTAAGGCATGGCCTATTGTCGACAGTAAGTCTTGCGAAGGTTGAAATTTGGGAGTTTTTAACTCCCTTGACCCATCACTTTGTTTGTTAAGTTCTCTTTTACTTGTCTTAAGCTAGTTTAACCAGTAAGGTTTGGAATTAATGATTAGGGACACTATAAATATGTATTTTCAGCCTTTGGCAAGACAACATTAAAGATATATTGAAGGGAAAATTGAGAGAAGAACCTAGGGCTCTTGGGTTTCTACTTCCTTCTAAACTAGGAATTTATTCCATAGTATAATCTAGGTAAGGAATTCTTGAATCTTCAATTCAGGAGTTCTTGTCTAATTCCCAAATCCTATTCTCTCTTGAGGTGCTATCTCTCTATATATAGTGTTGCTTGTGAAAATTAGGTATTCCTTGCGTGTGGAGGGTATGTGCAGTTTCCTTAAACCTTGTTGAATCTCCCCAAAAATAGGAATGTTTTTATTTGTTCTTTATTATTTAAATTAAGTGCAATTTTTTCTTGAGCTATCAAGTTCATCAATATGAATCCATTAAAGGGGTGCCTCTTGAAGGGAGTTGAATCTTGAGAGTGTTTGAGCCTCATATAAGCCTAAGAAGGTTCATACCATTTAGTATCAGAGCAAAGCTCTCTTGCAGGTGATGTTTTTGTGTTTCTAATTGTTGAATTTTAGTTATATTAAGCTAATTGATAGCATGTGAAAAAGGTAAAGTAATGTGGAAAATTTTAGACAAAAACTTACATGCGAAACTTTGAGATGGAAAACATAACAAATGAGGCTAAAATTGCATGAAACTGTCCAGTATGACTCCTTGTCGAGTTGTGGTTCTTTAGAAACAAATTCGACTAGATTCAAATTTATTTGTTGGGTCAATTGAATGCAAATTTGCTAACTGTCCAAAAATCAGGTTAAACTGTCTATATCTTGTGTTATACTCTCCCAAAGTGGACGAAATTTATCCTAACATTCATTTTCTTCAAGTTGTACATCTTTATTAATTTATTTGAATTAATTTGGACCTATATTCACTGAGCTATTGCAAATTTGGTGACAAAGAGTTATTATACTCTGTTTTTTAGAATTTTTTCCTAGCACTCATGAATTCTTTGAATTGGGCTTTCAATTGTCTTTGTTTTGAATTGGCAACTTCTTTGCATATATTTCTAAGTGTTTTACTAATCTCTCTATGTGAATTAGACTTATTCATTGACTCATACTCTTGAACTAATCTTTGGTAATCTTAACATTCAACGTGTTTGATGAAATGCCTCATTGGCTTCGTTTCCTTATCTATTGAGAATTGCTTGCTTGATTTCCTTTGGGAAAATTACTTATTACTTTGAAGTTCCATAAATCATTAAGCAACTCTAGTGGGTGAGAAATAAAGGCAAGAGGGTAAGATTATTGTTATAAAAGCCGTAGATACTGAGTGTAAACTGAGGGTTGAGTGTAATCCACTTTGAGCGGTACACTTAAGGAGAGGCGAGGTCCTTGTTTTTTTCTATTACTTGTATTCTATTTTGTAGGTTTTAAATGTTCTAATCATATGTGAATGGAAGTGCAACCGAGGAGAGTATGTGAGATTTCATGAAGGTTGTAGCTACGATGCTCATAATCAAGGAGGAAATGCTTACAATGAATCAACCATAGTGGTATCAACTTCACTCCAAGAAGAGAAGATGGCGTTGGTAACTTCTCTCTTTGTGCTAGATCTTTTGAGCATGCTTCTTATAATTTCTATGAGAAAAATATAATTGGGGCAGGAAATGATACTGATTATAGGCCTTTTGAAAGGGTTCAAAGGAAAGAAACTAGAATTGAGAAAAATTATGTGAACATGGATGAGAGGTTCCATATAAGAGGAAATATAAGTTGTGGAAAGAGTTCACAAAACTTGAATCAAGCTCCTAGATTGTGCAATCATAACTTGGAGTCTTACCTGCTTTGTATGGGAAGTTTGTTCCAACTTACTATCTAGAATGGGAGATTGAGATGGAACACTTGTTCGATACCTATATTGTAGATGAAGATGACAAGGCTATCTTAGCTTCTTGTTCCTTCTCTCCTTCGATTTTGGAATACATACTTGGTTATAGAAGGAGGAAAGGAGTGGGGTCCAATACTTGTTGTGAGTTAAAGGGTACCTTGAGCGACAAATTGGATGGCTAATTGGAAAAGCTAGAATGGAGTCAAGCAATGGAAACTCGAAAGAGAAGCAAGAAATGTACATTTCATTCAAGGGATTGAAAAGGAAGAGTCTATGAAACCATCATTGTTAGAGAAGTCCTCAAAGGGCAGTAAACCTCTACAAGCTAGAATTGGAATTCACGGAAGTGTTGAAATATATATTGAGGAGGAGATATCCAGAAAGGATCCTTGTAATTTAATGAGTGAGAAACACATTGAAAGAAAGGAGTAAATTGAAACTAAAGAAAAAGAAATAGTGGAAGAAAAGGAGAGCTTAGATAAAGAATCATATTTCCTTGATTACATTCCTTCTTATTTGAGGAGCTTGAAAATGATGACTTTGTACAAGAAGAAGAGAATGATCTTGAGAAAATAAGCGAATAAAAGAAACGAGTGAAGAAAAATGAGAGAATTCAAAAGAAGGGTTAGAAATCTAGAAGAAGAGTGAGGGAATAAATTTCTTTACTAACCAAACAAACTGTTCTCTTAGTAGTAAATTTTCTTTGTGTAGAATTTTGGAGAACCAAGCAATAATCAAGAGGGAGGACTTGGCGATAACTCCATCAAAACATTAAGCTTCTTTCCTTTTAATTCCTACTTGTGCTTTGAGATTTATTGTAAGGAAATTAAGTTGTTCTTACTTGTTTTCACAGAAACATGGAGATCATTTCACTTTCCTTAACTCTCTTGGAACAGATCTTGAAAGGAGACACTTCATTAAGTTTAATTCCATATCTTGTGCAATTCCTAGAGTTCATGAATATGATTTCAATATTAATTATGTTTCATATTCTAGGAGTTGAGGATAGAAGGAGCATGGAGAAAGAGATTGGCCCAATTCTTGAAACTTATGAATAAGCCTATCTCTTAACCCTTCTTCTTTATGTTATAAAGTTTCTCTTGAGGAACTAAAATCTTAGTTGGATTCTTATACTTTACAAGTGAGGTTAACCTGTCTATGACAAATTGCCTTTTCATTTGTCTCTTGAGGATCCATTAATGAGTAGTAGTGTTATGTTTGATCCTTCTTGTTATGGCTTATGTAATTTAGATGATACTTCTCTTGTTAAGCTTAACATTGTTAGCTTTACGCTTGAATTTGATAGGAATTCTCTCCAATATATTTGCAGTATAACATCAATGAGAGGAAGGAGATATACCATGGAGTTCAAAGGCCAAGCAAAAATGTTGGAGAAAGCTAATCTTATGCTATAGAGATTTCAAAATGAGTTTTTCTTCAAACCTATTCCTCTTTTACCTTTTCTTTTCCTTGAAAGAGTTAAAATTGTTCTTAGAATTAAATGCCTTCTATGTGATCTGGCTGGGAATTTTATGGTTAATCTTTTCACTTGTGAGCTAGTTCATGATATTGACCATATGCTTAAGTATTCTTCTTCTTGTGCTTTTCTTTAAAAACACTTTTGGTCAATATTGCTAGAATTAAACCATCTTATCATGACCTTTAGTTGTTATATGATAACTTCCTTTGATAGACTTAATGCTAATGTCTCAACTTCTTGTGTATCTATGTGGAGTAAGATTTGGATCTTCCTTCAAACTTTGTTGAAAATGGTTATAATGATAGAGTTTGTTGTTTCTTTTGGACCTTTTATGGTGATTTTCAAGCTAACTTAAAGGAGAGTTTTTTGAGAATTGTGATTATGAATCATCTTTCCTTCATGCATCTAAGAAAAACTTTGATGGGTTTATTCCTTCCATTAAACTCATGTGCCTTGTGAGTTATAGATTTGAATTTCCTCATGAAGAACAAAAGGTTTAATTATTGAATAATTTTTGGAAACTTTGTTGTTTGGAAAAATTCATGGAATTCAATTCTACCATTTTCATTTCAAGGAATTTATGTGGTTGCTAAACTTTAGAAAGAAAATGATGGTAGTCTAAAGGTGTTTAAAGCCCATTCTTGTGACCTTGTGAAAACTACCTTTGGAAATGGTGTTTTTGAACTAAACTTGAAGAATCTTGTTGAGAAACATCTTGTCTATTCTAGTGCCTTGATTGACTTTCTCTTCAAAAATAAAGCTTAATGAGTCAATTATTTAAAGCACAAAGCCTTGTATCAAGATTGAGAATCAATCTCTTGGTGCTTACTTGCTTTATTCTCTAACCTTCAAGGAGTTTTTGGATGAATTGGTTTTCAAAAGAGGATTGAAAGTTCTTTGAGTTTTGATGTTAAACCAAGAGTGTTCTTCGTTGAATAGTTTCTTGAAGCTTTTTTGGAAGAATTTGCACAAGAACTTCTTATTTAACGATTTTCCTTTCAAAGACATCTTTTGGAAACATGATTTAGCAAAAGAACAAGTTAGCACTTCTAAAGATTTTTATGGGAGTCATTGGTGGACTAGAAGTGTTAGCCTTAAATTTCACTGTTTAGAGCTTTTGATCAAATAATTGAGAAAATGCTTTGAAGACTATTTAAAATGGAAAAGAGAAAGAATTTTGTGTTTTCACTTGCAATTTGAAGAGTTATTTTTAAAATTTGGCATTGCAAATGAAATACAAAATGATGTTAAAGCTTCTTGGATTCTTCAACATATTCCTAGAATTTTTCAAAAGCATCTATCAAGAATCCATGATGGAACTTTGAAAAGTGTTCATAATCTAAGTTTATATTACTATCATCATTTTAAAGGGACCACGTTTCAAACTCTTGATCTTTATGATTTTACTCTTTGAGTTGAAAAAAGAACAAAAGCTTTGTTATCAACTTTCATTTAAAGATGTTGAAGTTAACCTTTTCTTTGATTTACAAGAATTTAATACTTTCAATTGTGCTTCTTTTTGGAGAATTCTTGTAAATTTCGAGTGGCTCTTGAATAATCCTTTTTGGGGTTCCTTAGCTTTGAACTTATTTGTTTATACTTCCTTTTGTTATTACAGACCATTTAAGAAAATATGTTACTTATGGAATTCTTATGGCGTTGAGACGTTGGAAGACAAACTTGATACTTTAATTGCTTATTCTCTTCTAAGTTTTTAGTGCTTGGGTAACTTTCATAGTATTGTGCCTTTTAATGCCAACATTTCTAATGTTTCCTACCTCTTGTGGTTATTTGAAAGAATGGATTCGAGGATTAATCCTTTCAAATAAGGGGTGGATGGTAATACCTTGGATGCGCAAGAAACTTAGAGCTATTGCAAGGTCTGGTCACAAGAGTCATGGCTAGAAGAATGGAGAAAGAGCACCGAGGAAAAATAGACATATTTTAAAAGATAATCCAATACTTGGCTTGGCAAGTGATAGGAGAACAAGGGGGAGCTTTTTGGAAGATCTTGAAGCTTCAAAACCACACGGAGAAGAAGACTTGAACCCTACCTCAAAAGGTAGGGTACAATACCGTCCACAGTAGGGTCATGGCAAGGGAGAAGGAAAGGCAGCCTACCGATGGTTGGTTCACCCTACCATCACCGATATGGTTCTGGCCAAATGCTTACTTGAGATGTTCGACCTACCAACCACGGTATGGTTCTAGTATGGTTCTAGGTATGGTTTTTCATACATCGTTTCTTATGCTTTTGCTGCTGCATCTTTTGTTGAAGAGAAAGAACCTGTTTATTTTTCTGATGTTTTAAAGAGTCCTAATCACTCTTTGTAGATGCATGCTATGAATGAAGAAATGTCTTCTTTGCATAAAAAAAAACTTTGTTGCTTCTTCCTAAACCACCTAAACAAAAACTGATTGATTGTAAATGGATTTTCAAAGTTAAAGAACCTAAATCTATTAATGAACCTCCAAGGTTTAAGGCTAGATTGGTTGCAAAAGGTTTTTCTCAAGTTGAAGGTATTGATTTTAATGAGATCTTTTCTCCTATTAAGTATAAAACTATTAGAATTATGGTTGCTATTATTGCCTTCTTTGATCTTGAGTTTAAATAGTTGGATGTTAAAACTGCCTTTTTGCATGGTGAACTTGATGAAACCATTTGCATGCGCCAACCACATGGTTTTGAGGTGAAAGATAAGGAGCATATGGCCTATCTGTTGAAGAAGTCCTTGTATGGACTTAAGTAATCACCTAGACAGTGGTATAAAATGTTTGACTCTTTTATGCTTAAAACTAGTTTTGTGAAAAGTAATTATGATAGTTGCTTATATTTTTCGGCTGATACTGTTGATAATGCCATGTATTTTCTTTTTTATGTTGATGATATGCTTATTTCCTGCAAGCATATAGATAAGATTATACACTTTAAATATTTGTTGAAATCAGAATTTGAGATGAAGTATCTTGGATGTGCCACTAGAATTTTAGACATGAACATTGATGGGGTTAGAGCTGACCATTCTTTGTTTATATCCCGAAAGTCCTTCTTGTAGAAAATTGTTTCAAAATTTTCTATGCATTTGTGTAAGCTTGTTTGTACCTCTCTTGCAAGTCGTTTTCAGCTTTTTCTAAAACTTGTCCCAAAATTGAAAATGAGAAGAAAGATATGGAAACCATCCCTTATAAAATGGCTATAGGATCTGTCATGTATTCCATGATTTCCACCTGTCCTGATATTGCTTATTCTATAAGCCTTTTGAGTCGTTTTATGTCTAATCTAGGTAGGGATTATTAAGCCACTCTTAAGTGGCTATTGAGGTAGATTAATGGGACTATTGAGAGAGGCTTGCATTATCAATAACTAGTCTGAAGAATTTGATTTCATTGGTTATGTTGACTCTGATTTTGCAGGTAATAGAGAAGGTAGAAAGTCTACAACTTCTTATTTCTTTACCCTTGCTGGTAACTGTGTTTCTTCAGAATCACAGCTACAGCATGTAGTCGCTCTTTCGACTATAGAGACTAATATATTACTTCCATGGAGGTAATTAAAGAAGCCATTTAGCTTCAGAGACTTTTATCTGAACTGCATATTTTATATTTTGAAGCTGTAATATTTAGTGATAGTCAGAGTTGTCTTCATTTGGGTAAAAATCATGTCTATCATAAAAGGACTAAACATATAGATGTTAAGTATCATTTTATTTGTGAAAAGTTTTCAAATGGTATTGTTAATATAGAAAAAATTGGTAGTAAAAATAATCCTGCTGATTTTAGTACTAAAATTGTAGCAACTGACAAGTTTGTTCTGTGTAGGGACCTTCTACATATTGATGTAGGTTGATTGTCTTAGCTAGAAAGTTGACAAAAATGTGTTCAAGGTGGAGCTTATAGGCTAGTTGGGCCTTTGTTCACACATTTTTCTTTTCTTTTCAACCCATGTTCTTATACCCTGTGATGAGTTTGACGGAGCATCACAACCCAAATAGGATGAGTTTATTTTCTTTAACCCAAGATGCCGGGTTGGTCAATAGCCCAATCTTTTCTTGTGTCTTCCCTAGGTGACTTGGCTTTTGATCTTTTGAAAGAGTCTTCAAGGTACTTGGTTGTTCTGTTTTGAACGGCCCTTCCAGATGGCTTATCTATTATTGAATGAGTCTACCTTAAGAACGCAATAAATACGCTCATGCTTCCTTCTGCAGACTTGAGGTGACCAATAACTCTGTGTGAAGCTTACGTTCTTTTCGCTCTTCTTCTTCTTCTCTGCAGTTTCTTATTCATATGTTATTGCCTGTTCTCTGTGAATTCTTCTGTTGTTGCCGCTGTTAGTCGCCATTCTTGGTTGACTGCGTGCTTGGGCAGCTTGTGAAGGAGAGAACCGAGAGTTAGAGATTAGATTGTTCTTGTGTATGAGGCTCATCCATTGTTCTGAGTGTTTGATCGAGTATCTGAATTCTACTTCCTCATCCGTTTTTTGCATCAGAATATCTCTATTCCCTCTTTTACATAGAAACCAGTCGTCCGATTTTTCTGTGATGGTCGTCTCGTTATGAGTATTGGTTGTCCGATTCTGTTTGTTGTGGGAAAAATTGGACGTACGATTTTTGCCAGCTTCATCCAGCTTCTTTATCTGTTTTGCAGGTACTCTGGATTGAAGAAGAATCGGCAGTCCATTTTTCGGACACCTAATCGAATTTTGAAGAGCCATTTTAAGAGTTATTATCCGGTTCCGTCATTCGGTTATTTGTAATAGATTAGAATAGTTATATTCTATTCTTTTGCTGCTTTTGTAATAGTTTTAGAGGTTTTGTTTATGTAACGGGGCTGATCACCAGTGTACCTCTTCTCAACAATGGTATCAGAGCCAGAAGGAGATTTTATCTTTCTAGGGTCTGGTGTCTGTTACATTTCTCAATTGACATAGACGTCATCTGAAACCTCCCAGGTTGCCTTCTAAACTCGCGGGAACTATTGAGTTCCATGAATCTGGCAAAGTCACTATTACTGCTTTTCGCTTTCCTTTTGTTTAAAGGTTTATTGTCTGGATATATGTTATGTTGTTTATATCTCTGATTAAGGACCAAAGTTTTGTGATATCTGTTTTTTCTTTAAAAAACCAAAACCCAAGCTTGGCTTGAGTCCTATTGAATCTCCCAGTATCTGTGTCTTGGTGTTTTTCTTGTTTGATTGCGAGAATTTTTCTTTATTATCAGTGATCATTGAGATTGTTTTATTGTCTCTTTAGGGGCTGTTGCTCAACCTGTGATTATTTATATTGTTTCTCCATTGATCATCTGTTTTGTGGCTATTGCTCAGCCTTTGCTATCTGATTGATCTATTATGAGTTTATTATCTGCATATTGCCTGTTTTTCTAGCTGTATTATTTTTTCGGGCTGTTATTGTGACAAAACTTTTTCTCAAATCTTGTATTTTTCGCACATTGCTCTTATTTGCCAATGTTTAGCATGTCTATTCCAAAACTTAAAACAAACAAATTCGATGGCAAATTTGATTTTGTAATGTGGCGCCGAAAAATTCAAGTTGTTTTAGTCCAAAAAAATTGCACCCGCTATTTGCGCTCGTGACAAGTATCCGGGATCATGGATAGGAGAAATACTAGCTGAAAAACTTGGTGATCCACATAGCTGTCTCACCTTGCATTTGAAAGATAATGTTTTAAGAGAAATAAATGAAACACACAATACTTATGAAATCTGGGCGAAATTTGAAAAACTTTATTTGGGAAAGTCTTTATCAAACAAAATCTATTTAAAGGAACAACTTTTTGGCTTCAAAATGTGCGGGTCAAAATCCCTTTCTATAAACATGGATGATTTAACAAAATTGTTTTAGAACTCCAAAATGTTGGAGAGAACATTTCTGATGAAAACATTGCTATTGTTTTATTGAATGCTTTGCCTGAGTCATTTAATGATGCAAAATCTGCTATCAAATATGGCATAATTAACTTGACTCTTTCTGATGTGAAAAACGCTTTGGAATCAAAAGATTTAAATTTGTGAAAAGAAAAGAAAACAAACGGAGAGAATCTTTTCGTGAAAGGGAAGGTTGACCAGAGAGAACCTTCTAGTCACCACTCTAAAAGTAAAAGGACGTGTAAATCTCAAGATAAGAATAGAGTGAAGTATTTTTACTGTGGCATAGATGGTCATATGGAAAATAAATGTTTTAAAGAAATCAAAGATGAAAAATTACGTAAACAAGGTAATGGGAAGGATAACACCAACAAAACACACGATTTTAACTAGATGGTAATTCAATGCTTCCAGAAGTTTTATGTGTTTTCCCTTCCCATCTACCTCTGATAAATGGATTCTTGATTCTGGTTGCACTTTTTATATGACACCCAACAAGCATTGGTTTTCTGATTTTTTTAACCCTTGATCACGGAAAATTTTTCTGGAACATAATCAAGTTTATGATGTCAAGGGAATTGGAAATGTTTTTATAAAAATACATCATGGTATGACTAGAAAATTGACCGAGGTGAGGTGTATGTCTGATCTTAGGCAGAACTTAATCTCTCTCGGTGTTTTTGACACGAATGGCTATTCTTATAAATCTGAAAATGGAATTTTACGAGTTTGTAAGGATCTCTAGTCATGCTCAGAGGTTTTAAGAAAGATGGTTTGTACACCTTACTTGGAAAAACCGTTTGTGAATCATTTGTATTATTTTCTAAAATTGTTCCTGAAAAAACCATGTTGCGGCATCGACAGATTGGCCACATTAGTGAAAAAGGTTTGCATTACTTACGCAAAAAAAATATTTTAAATGGTGATAAAATCACTCCCTTAGATTTTTGTGATCATTGTGTTCTTGGCAAACAACACAAACTCAGTTTTTTCACAGGCACACACAAATCCACTGTTGTTCTTGATTATGTTTACTGTGATCTTTGGGGTCCTAAAATGGTACACACTTTTGGTGGCAATGTTTATTTCCTTTCTATTGTTGATGATTTTTCTTGGCATGTTTGGATGTTACTTTGAAAAACCAAAGATTAAACTTTTCAAAAGTCTAATAAATGGAACCGTTTTGCCAAAAACCGAACCAGAAATAAAATAAAGGTTATAAGAATAGATAACGATTTGGAATTTTGTAACAAGAAATTTCATGATTTGTGTCATTTGCATGGTATTGTTCATGATAGAATCGTTAGTCAGAACCCACAACAAAATGGGATAGCTGAGAGGATGAACCGAACCATTATGGATAAAGTTAGGTGTCTTTTGGTATCATCTAGGGGTTCCTAAACCTTTTTGGGGGGAGGCTGTTAGTACAATAGTTTACCTAATAAATAGGTCTCCTTCTACTGCCGTAAACTTCAAAACTCCCATAGAATTGTGGACTGACCAACCACCAAACCTTTTTTACCTTAGAGTGTTTGGGAGTGCTGCTTTTGCACATTAAAGGGAAGGAAATTAGACCCTAGGTCTAAGAATGGAGTGTTTATAGGCTATCCTAGTAGAGTAAAGGGTCATAGAATGTGGCTTAAAAGTGAACTGGGTGTGAAGGTAGTTGTTAATAGAGGTGTTGCCTTTAACGAACTAGACATCCCTTGTCTTAGAACTGAAACCAAAACCGAGAGTTCTACCAATATACCCATAGTTGGAATATTCCTGTGAAGGTGGAGGATACCTCCGAACCTTCTTAAGAGCACACACTAGAACCCGAGCTAGAACCTGAAACCAATGGAGAGTCTAGTAACCAAACTAGTGTTCCTGAACCTGATGAGCCTAATCTAGGTAATTCTAATGATGATGAGGATCATCCAGAAGCACAAGGACAAGCCCTTAGAGATTATGATGTGAAACGGTAGGACATGTAAGAATTTCAAGGAGTTGAGACAAGAGCCAAGGCAAATCAGCTAAAGGTTACGAGGATCAAATTGAGCAAGAGTAGTTTCAAGGGTTAAATTTTGATGTCCAAGCCTTTATGGGGAAATATGCTAAAGTTTTGAATAAGTTCGAAATTGAAAATTCACCTTGGTAGATAGTTGGAAGGCCTTTTGCCCAAGCTAGAAAATTGTCTCCTATTTTTGGCAATGTATTGGCTAGTGCTCTAGAATAGTCCAAATGTTTGAAAACACTTTTATTGTCTTATCAAGTGAATGTATAGGTTATATATATCCTTTGGGCTGAAAATATGGGAGGGTTGTTATATGCCTTTATGGTGCTTAAATTTGGGACTTAAATTTGGGCTTAAATTTGTGAGGCTTAAATTTTGGGCTGAAAATCTCAAGTCTCTATATATATATATATATATATATATATATATGTAGTATTCCATTTTGAAGAAGCTTATCAAGAAATATTTCAAGATAAAAGTTCTTCTCTTAGTATTCTTAGTTCTTAGCTTAGTTTTTTTTCTATCTTCTTCAAGGGTGAACTTCCTTGAAAGAAAAATCACTTTGAAGACTTGTTAAAGTTCCAAGAGCTTCAAGGTTGATCATCAAAATTCCTTCATACTAGTTACTACACTCTTATAGAAAACTAGTCCTGAGGTCTTCTTCTCGTTTCATTGAGGGCTAAGGTTCAAAATACCTTAGGTTTCTTGAACTTTGAAGAAAAGATTTTGTTTAAACCTTCATGAGGTCTTGGATTTAATATTTCCAAGGTTGCTAGAAGTTTAACATTTTCAAGTCCTTTCAAAAGTACTTTCTCTCTTCTACTTGTTACACTTGTTTTGTTTGTTCTCTCCCTCACTTCTTAGATGATATTTTATGCTGTTGAAGATCATTCCACATCAAATTACCAACTATCCAGGGATAGGGTTAGAAGGGTGTAAAGGGAACCTTCTAGGTATGGTTTTTCATACATCGTTTCTTATGCTTTTGCTGCTGCATCTTTTGTTGAAGAGAAAGAACCTGTTTATTTTTCTGATATTTTAAAGAGTCCTAATCACTCTTTGTAGATGCATGCTATGAATGAAGAATGTCTTCTTTGCATGAAAACAAAACTTGGGAGCTTGTTCCTAAACCACCTAAACAAAAATTGATTGATTGTAAATGGATTTTCAAAGTTAAAGAACCTAAATCTATTAATGAACCTCCAAGGTTCAAGGCTAGATTAGTTGCAAAAGGTTTTTCTCAAGTTGAAGGTATTGATTTTAATGAGATATTTTCTCCTACTATTAGAATTATGCTTGCTATTTTTGCCTTTTTTGATCTTGAGCTTGAACAGTTGGATGTTAAAACTTCCTATTCGCATGTGAACTTGATGAAACCATTTGCATGTGCCAACCACCTGGTTTTGAGGTGAAAAGTAAGGAGCATATTGCATGTCTATTGAAGAAGTCTTTGTATGGACTTAAGCAATCACCTAGACAATGGTGTAAAAGGTTTGACTCTTTTATGCTTAAAACTAGTTTTGTGAAAAGTAATTATTATAGGTGCTTATATTTTGCTGGTGATACTGCTGATAATGCCATGTATTTGCTTCCTTATGTTGATGATATGCTTATTTCCTGCAAGCATATAGATAAGATTATGCACTTTAAATCTTTGTTAAATCAGAATTTGAGATGAAGGATGTTGGATCTGCCACTAGAATTTTAGACATGAACATTGATAGGGTTAGAGTCGACCGTTCTTTGTTTATATCCCAGAAGTCCTTCTTGCAGAAAATTATTTCAAAATTTTCTATGCATTTGTGTAAACCTGTTCGTACCCCTCTTGCAAGTCGTTTTCTGCTTTATTCTAAAACTTATCCCAGAACTGAAAGTGAGAAGAAAGATATGGCAACCATCCCTTATAAAATGGCTATAGGATTTGTCATGTATTCCATGATTTCCACCCGTCCAGATATTGCTTATTCTATAAGCCTTTTGAGTCGTTTTATGGGCCACTCTTAAGTGGCTACTGAGGTACATTAATGGGACTATTGATAGAGGCTTGCATTATCATAACTAGTCTGAAGAATTTGATTTGATTGGTTATGTTGACTCTGATTTTGCAAGAAATAGAGAAGGTAGAAAGTCTACAACTTCTTATTTCTTTACACTTGCTGGTAACTGTGTTTCTTCGAAATCACAGCTACAGCCTGTAGTCGCTCTTTCGACTATAGAGACTAATATATTACTTCCATGGAGGCAATTAAAGAAGTCATTTAGCTTCAGGGACTTTTATCTTAACTGCATATTTTACATTTTAAAGCTGTCATATTTAGTGATAGTCAGAGTTGTCTTCATTTGTGTAAAAATCATGTTTATCATAAAAGGACTAAACATATAGATGTTAAGTATCATTTCATTCATGAAAAGGTTTCAAATGGTATTGTTAATATAGGAAAAATTAGTACTAAAGGTAATCCTGCTGATTTTAGTACTAATATTGTGGCAACTGACAAGTTTGTTCTGTGTAGGGACCTTCTATATATTAATGCAGATTGATTGTCTTAGCTAGAAAGTTGGCAAAAAAAGGTGTTCAAGGTAGAGCTTGTAGGCCAGTTGGGCCTTTGTTCACATATTTTTCTTTTCTTTTCAGCTCAAGTTCTTATACCCTATGATGAGTTGGACTGAGCATCACAACCCAAATAGGATGAGTTTATTTTCTTTAACCCAAGATGCCGGGCGGGCCGGGCTGGTCAACAGCCCAATCTTTTCTTGTGTCTTCCCTAGGTGACTTGGCTATTGATCTTTTGAATGAGTCTTCGAGGTACTTGGTTGTTCTGTTTTGAACGGTCCTTCCAGACGGCTTATCTATTATTGAATGAGTCTACCTTAAGAACTCTATAAATAGTCTCATGCTTCCTTCTGCTGACATGAGCTGGCCAATAACTCTGTGTGAAACTTACATTCTTTTCTCTCTTCTTCTTCTTCTCTACAGTTTCTTATTCCTCTAGTACTGCCTGTTCTTTGTGAATTCTTCTCTTGCTGCCACCATTGGTCGCCATTCTTGGTTGACTGCGTATGGCTTGTAAAGGAGAGAACCGAGAGTGAGAGATTAGATTATTCTTATGTGTGAGGCTCATCCATTGTTCTGAGGGTTTGACCGAGTATTTGAATTCTACTTCCTCATCCGTTTTTGGCGTCAGAACATCTCTGTTTCCTCTTTTACACAGAAACCAATCGTTCGATTTTTCTATGTTGGTCGTCTGGTTATGAGTATTGGTCGTCCGATTGTCTTTTGTGGGAAAAATCGAACGTACAAGTTTTGCCAACTTCATCCGGTTTCTTTATCTATTTTGCAGGTACTTTAGATTGAAGAAGAATCGGTAATCCATTTTTTGGACACCTCATCCAATTTTGAAGAGCCATTTTAAGAGTTATTAGCTGGTTCCATCATCCAGTTTTTTGTAATAGATTAGAATAGTTATATTCTGTTCTTCCGTTGCTTTTGTAATATTTTGTAGAGGTTTTGTTTATGTAACGGGGCTGATCACCAGTGTACCTCTTCTCAACAATGGTATCAGAGCCAGAAGAAGATTTTATCTTTCTAGGGTCTGGTGTCTGTTACATTTCTCAATCAACGCAGACATCATCCGAAACCTCTCAGGTTGCTTTCCAGACTCATGGAAACTGTTGAGTTCCGTGAATCTGGCACAGGTCACTATTACTGCTTTTCGCTTTCCTTTTGTTTAAAGATTTATTATCTGGATATATACATATTCTGCTGTTTATATCTCTGATTACGGACCAAATTTTTGTGATTTCTGTTTTTTCTTTGAAAAACTAAAACCTAAGCCTAGTTTTAGTCCTATTGAGACTCCAAGTATCTGTGTCTTGGTGTTTTTCTGGTTTGATTGAGAAAATTTAACTTTATTGTTCGTGATCATTGAGATTGTTTTACTATCTCTTTTGGGGTTGTTGCTCTACCTGTGATTGTTTATACTGTTTCTCTGTTGATCATCTGTTTTGTAGCTGTTGCTCAGCCTTTGCTATCTGATTGATCTATTGTGAGTTTGTTATCTGCATATTACCTGTTTTTCTAGCCGTATTATTTTTCCGGGATGTTTTTGTGACAAAACTTTTTGTCAAATCTTTTATTTTTTGCACATTACTCTTATTTGCCACTGTTTAGCATGTTTGTTCTAAAACTTGAAACAGACAAGTTCGATGGCAAATCTGATTTTGTAATGTGGCGCCGAAAAATGAAAGCTGTTATAGTCCAAAAAAAATTGCACCCGCTATTTGCATTCTTGACAAGTATCCGAGATCCTAGATAGGAGAAATACGAGCTGAAAGACTTGGTGATACACATAGCTGTCTCACCTTGCATTTGAAAGATAATCTTTTAAGTGAAACAAATGAAGCACACAATACTTATGAAATCTGGACAAAATTTGAAAAACTTTATTCGGGCAAGTCTTTATCAACTAAAATTTATTTAAAGGAACAACTCTTTGGCTTCAAAATGTGCGGGTCAAAAAATCCCTTTCTGAAAACATGGATGATTTAAACAAAATTGTTTTAGAACTCCAAAATTGTTCTAGAAAAAATCCCAATCATTTCTTGTGTCTTCCCTAGGTGATTTGGCTGTTAATCTTTTGAATGAGTCTTCCAGGTACTTGGTTATTCTGTTTTGAATGGTCCTTCCAGATGGCTTATCTATTATTGAATGAGTCTACCTTAAGAACTCTATAAATAGTCTCATGCTTCCTTCTGCTGACATGAGGTGACCAATAACTCTATGTGAAGCTTACATTCTTTTCTCTCTTCTTCTTCTTCTCTGCAGTTTCTTATTCCTCTATTACTGCCTGTTCTCTATGAATTCTTCTGTTGTTACCGCCGTTAGCCGCCATCCTTGGTTGACTGCGTGCTTGGGTGGCTTGTGAAGGAGAGAACCGTGAGTGAGAGATTAGATTGTTCTTGTATGTGAGGTTCATCCATTGTTCTGAGGATTTGATAGAGTATTTGAATTCTACTTCCTTGTCCGTTTTTGGCGTCAGAATATCTTTGTTCCCTCTTTTACACAGAAACTAGTCATTCGATTTTTCTGGGTTGGTCGTCTAGTTATGAGTATTGTTCGTCCGATTTTGTCTGTTGTGGGAAAAATCGGACGTACGATTTTTGCCAGCTTCATCTGGTTTCTTTATCTGTTTTGCAAGTACTTTGGATTGAAGAAGAATCCGTAGTCCATTTTTCAGACACCTCATCCGATTTTGAAAAGTCATTTTAAGATTTAGTATCCAATTCCATCGGTTATTTTTAATACATTAGAATAGTTATATTATGTTCTTTCGCTGCTTTTGTAATAGTTTGTAGAGTTTTGTTTATGTAACAGCGCTGATCAACTGCATAACTTTTTTCAACAGCATAGATAAGGAAGAGGGTGACAATTAGATAGGAAAAGACGGAGAAGGGAACAACTAATTAAAACCGAAACCAAATTAATGAGAATTCATAACTTTTATCAGCAAGATGAAGAGAAGAAATTTCATAATACCAAAAGCCTAAAAGATCCCAAAGATTATTAAATATCTTATAGAATCTCTTAAGATTAAAGCAACACACCAAGTGGCTTATCAAATGTTTCTCGCTCCGAAGAAACAAGCGCTTCATTCTTAAGCCTTTAGTTATAAACACTAGCAATCCATAGTTGTGGATTTATTGCTCATGTACAAAAGCATAGAAACTCATTCTTTTTTCTAATATTGCATTCCACCTCTATTTAAAACCCACTTCTTTTCTCTCTAGAACCTCCCTCTTTTCGTTTCAAAAAAATTCTTCCTTTAGACTCTTCAAAAGCTCGCTCGTGGGTCATTTAATTCTACAGCAGAGGAAAACAAAAATCTTAAGAACTCCAAATAGGTCTTGCGTTTCTCCTCTACTTTTTGTTACAAGAAGTATGTTTAGAATCTCCCTGATAGATTGATCTAAAAGTTAAACATGGATAAATTCATTAAGCTCTACATTCATCTAATTGAGTTTTTTGGGGCATGTAGAGCAGTAATCAGCATCCAGGGAGCAAAAGTGATATACTTGAAGAACGAAAAGTTGTCCAAAGAAAAGGAATAAGTGATGCTAATGAAAAATGCTTATGCAAACTTCATTAAAACAAAAGAAGAACAAAAACCAAAAGAAAAAGTATGGATTACCTCCAAGAATCTGATATGGGAAATAGGACAAAAGCATCTTTCTCGGAGGAACTATGAAGCTTATTAACTTTACGATGGTCCTGTTGTAGTGCCTCGATGTATAGAGCCTTATCCAAGATTTCTTTTTCTAAACTACGCATCATTTACAGTCTTTTCCTCAAAAGATTGTAGTTGTTCCTGTGCTTCATTTGCCGCTGCTTATGCCAATTGTCTTTCTATTTCTTTTGATGATATCATAGAATCTTTTTCCCTCTGAGCCTCAACAGCAGCCAGCTTCAGATTAATGATCGTTTCATTAAGCTCTAGGACATGCCTTAAAAGTTCCACTGTTATGCTTAAGGCAGTTTTTGCTTCTTCTACTAGTTTCATAGTTTCAAGCTTTGTATCATTTTCTACAGCAATTTCTGTTCCCAGTCTAAGGACTTCTCCTTCTGTAACCCTAAACTCACTCATTTTACCATAAAAAACTCTGTCAACTGATTAGCCATATCTTTAATACTTGATTCCAATTTACTTACACGCATTTTAGCTTCTTTGCGTTCATTGATGTAAATATCCTTCTCAAGGTCAGGGCTCTTTAGCAGTTTAGAAAGCTCATCTGCTGTTTTCTGGTAGTTCTCAAGCTGAAGATGAGGTTCGCTTCTGGGCAGGGTCCTTTGCCTCCAGTTGAACTTTTATATTTGCCAACTCTTTCAATATGTTTTCAAGCTCATTTTCTTTCTCCAACTCCTAAAAATAGAAACGGAAGAAAAATTGAAGACTAATGGTTGAAAATAAATCATTACTTTCAGGTTTATCATATCAAGGTTTTCTCATATAGCTTGTTTTATCAAGGTTTTGGTTGTAATCTAATAGTCATAAAACCACAAGAAACAACAAAATAAAAACACTTTAGGGAAATTCATTTATGCAGTTAGATTGATCAAACGTAGATAAAGAATAATCAGAGTCATTACTACCAAGAAAATGAAAGAATCTAGCTTAAAGGTGGAGGAACAAAAATATGACAAAAGAAGCGCCAGGTGAAAATTGGACAAGGCAAGTGCCATAACTCATGAATAAAAGGTAGATTATCCCTATAATGCATTAGTCTACTATGAAATAATCAAGGTATAACACGATCTCGAGTCAAAATTGAATAAGGCAGCTGATTATATTAGGAATCAAGTTAAGCATATTTGAGCTATTCATAATGTGCAAGACACGAAAAACTTACATCCTTGTTCATGGACTTGTCGCGCCTCTGATCATTTTCTGGGCAAAAGGAAATAGCAGCTTGAACCGACTCAATTGGTTTTGTGTCAATCTTCCCCATTCTAGATCTTCAAATCTTGAAAACAACCTGAAACCCATCAAATCAAACTTAGCTCAAAGTTTTAACAAGGAAAAAAAACAAATAGTTGGAGTGCACCACGTTAATGGCAAGGCAAACTATCAAAATCTATCTTTTGCTCCGAACTAGTTACGATTTTATACAAAAATTTAGCAATGCAAGAATCATCATGATACAATGAATTGAAAACTGCAAGAACTGCAATAAAATTGAGCACCTGAAGAGCAGATTAACAAACTGGAAAACGAAAAGCTGGAAAAGAGCACAAAAAATAGTGGTAGAAGACGGCGAAATGGTTTTGGAAAAGAAATCCTAGTCTATGTTCATTAGTGGGAAAAACAGAGCTGCAAGATTTTTGTCTTCACAGGATCGTCGAGTAGAGTTTTGCAGATAAAGATAAAACAGGATGAAGAATATAGCACAAAGAAGAAGAAGAAAAAAGAAAAAAAAAATTCAACCTGACATCTCTTGCAATTGAAATAAATTTCCCGCAACCTCATTCACTCCTTGGAAACTAATGGACTCCTCTTTAGCACATTCTCTATATGGCCTCTTCTGAACATACGAATTATTCCAATTATGATGTCATACGCCAAGCTTACCTCAATTCTAAGGAGACAGTTCCATAGTCTTGAATATTGAGCAAATCCCAAATCACACAAGCAATTACAATAATTCAACTAATCCAAGAAAACTTCCAAAATCAACAACCAAGACATTTTACACAAACATAAACAGCCCGAATAGTACATAACTCAACGAGTAAACTAATATAATTTTTAACTCAAATCGATATAAAATGTGACCTTTTATAAATTTTTATGCAAAATTTTGGCAAGGGAGGAATGGAGAATGAAACAAACTTCAACATAGTAACAAAAGGAAATAGTTAAAAAACCTTATCTCAGTAAAAATAAACTATATTTCCTAAAAAATACTCACTCCCATATGAAATAAAAAAATAACCCCAATTCCACACTTAAAGCACTTCAATACTTGATTAAACCCAAAAAACTAAAAACTTTTCTACATGCTAACCTCAACAAAACAAATGCTAGTTTTTTTCCACTTCTACTCGTACCAGTTTCTTCTGTTCCTCCTCCTGTGTGTCGTCTTGTTTCCAACAACTTCTTAAAATCATTCTGACAAGTTCAAAAACAAATAACACTATATTAGGAAAAATGATGAGGAGGAGTCAATCAAGAACACTAGCAATTTCTAACATAACAACAAAATAAATAGGAGAGAGGGGAGAAAGAGAGAGTCACCGATAGGGAAAAGCGAGGAGGGGAATGGCCAACCGTGACTGTCCTGGAAGTTCAAGGAATTGCTACCGGTATTGTTGAAAGTGGTGCCGGAATGCCTCTTTGTTCCATTTTCATGCTCCACACATAATGGTCATTCCATTAAGCTTCGAGAAACTCCTCTAAGACAAACAAACACAATGAAATTTATTAAAAACGAAAGTAATGAAAATAAGGGAAAAAAGACACAAACGATAACCAAACTTTAAAACAAAGCATGCATAACTTGACGATAGTAAAGAAGATACGGTCATGCGCAAAGGATACAACAAAGTTTACAAAAGAAGTATGAAATACTCCTTTTTAGGTCCAAACGCACCTCGTGGACATGAGAATCCGAGGTCCTTTTGACTTGTCCCTTTTTTATACACCATATGGGCACCCACTTCATCAAGCTCTTCTCTCTAATTCTATAATTAAGGAGAAGACTTCTCCTTACCTTTCAATTCCTTCGAGGTCTTTTGTCATGGTGACTTGGTTTCCTGAGAAGAAGAAGACACGTCATGAATAGTATGAGTAATGCAAAATAGGATGTTTTTACATTTGGAGGAGGGGATGGGAGTTTCTGAGAATTTGAAAATAACTTCATTCTCTCCAACCCTCATAAGTAACTTCCCTTTTTCCCAAATCTATCAATGCCCTCGAAGTATACATAAAGGGGCGCCTTGAAATTCAAAGGAAGTCTACATCCTTTTCCATTTTGAAGATAACAAAGTCTACAGGATAGACAAGGTCCTTGACCTTTATCAAAAACATCTTCTAAGACCACCTTAAGATGCCTAACGCTTCTATCCACTAAACTAATGGACATCCTAACAAGAGTTGGGTTTCCTAGGTCTAGTTTCTTAGACATAGCAGAAGACATGACGTTTATACTAGTACCTAGGTCAGCTAGAGCCCTATCAATTTGAGAACTACCAATCATGCAAGGGAAAGAAAAACACTCTAGGCCTTTTAACTTCCTTGGTAGCTTATCCTTGTTGATGAGAATTCTCGGCCAAGGTATGTGTAGATGCTTTGTCAAATTTTCTCTTCTTTGTAAGCACGTCTTTCAAATGTGTCACTTACTTGGGGACCTACAAAAGAAAACCACATAGAGGTAAGCGTATTGTTAGTTGTTTAAACATATCCACAAGCTTCCTCATTTCATCTTTGCTACGATCACGAACAATGGCCGTCGGACAAAGGATTTTTGGCTTGTATGCTACAACCGTTGGCTTTCTGTTTATTCCCTTTTTACTTATTTCCACTTCTTTGGATTTAGGATTGGTTGATACCTCCCATGCCTCTTCATTACAGCTCTTCTTTGGGACGATTACCACTTTCTCCTTTTCTGGAACCTTCGCATTAAATCTCACCGAAATAACATTGACATGGTCTCTCTGTTTCATCTTAGTATTGCTCAGGAAAATTCCAGGAGTCCTCTCAGATGCCAGCTTAACTAATTGCTTGATATGCTTCTCTAGATTGTGAATGATGCCTCTTGGTTTCTCTGAGCAGCATCTGTACTATGTATTCTGGCCTCTGCTGCAATCATGAATTTTACCATCAAATCTTCCAAATTGGATTTCCCTGGTGGAGAATTTAGATTGGGTGCATTATATGGCAATGGTTGTGTAGGTCCTCTATTTTGAAAACTTGGAGGATTCGGAGTTCGTTGTTGCCCTTGGATGCCCCATGAGAAGTTGGGGTGATTCCTCCATCAAGGGTTATAGGTGTTTGAGTACGGATTGTAACCTTGCCTATTTCTCTAGAGAAAATCCATGTGCTCAACAATGGTACACATACTAGGGTACTCATGTTTTGGATGCCCTCCGCTGCAAAAGTCACAGTATATAACCTATTGAAGATTCATCTATGAAGTTGCTAGGTTCATGTTTCCCATCTTTTGCTTGATCATGGTTGCTAGTCTGGACTCCATAGCATTAAGTGCATCAATATTGCATACCCTGGTAGATTTAGGTTTGGCCCTCGGTCCTCCCTTACTGTAACTATTCATCGTGATTTGCTATATAAGATTATACACATGTTGAGGGGTTTTACTGTATGTGGACCAACCCACAGAAGCGCCTATCAATTGCCTGGCCCCAAAAGAAACTCCATTTCAAAAGGATTAGATCTGAAGTACCAAGTCCAGGCCATGGTGTAGACAATTCCAAGCAATTCCTTCAATCTTTCCCAGGCTTCATAAAGACTCTCCCCATCAATTTGTTGGAAAGATAATATATCATTTCCAGTTCGAATCATCTGTAATATCTCCTATAACACTCTCTGTAACATTCCTAATTTAGTATATTTTATTAATAAAACTTACCAAATAAAAGATAAACCCTAAGAGAAAAGGGTAAACCCTAAGGGGAAAAAATATTATAAAAAGAAATGTTACAGGAAATGTTACAAACGATCTTGAGTAATCATTTCTCAGCTTAGCGGTGTGACCAAGAGGAAAGTATCATCCCAAGAATTTCTCGGCCAATGAATCCAAGGATATGATAGATCCAGAAGGTATTGATTTCATCCATGATTTCTCCTTACGCCTCAGAGATAGTGGGAAAAGACGAAGGTGGAGGGCATCATTCGAGACTTTGTTGATTATGAAAGTATCGCAGACTTCTGGAAAGTTGCCGATGCGAGCATTAGGATCTTCTTTGGGGAGTCTGTCAAATGGCACATTGTTCTGCACCCTCTGAACTATATTGGGCTATTTGAAAAGTATTTTCTTGTACTGCTGATATGGTTTTTCCGCAAGTACACGACCTATGTGTAATAAATAATTATCGATCTCATAGAGACAGTTTTCTAAGTACGAACTACTGCAATTCTAATTATATAAGCTGACCCAATTTAATGATTCATATATATTTACTAAAATAACAAAAAAAGTAATTAAATGCAAGCAAAAACTTTTAGAAATAAACTACGAAAAAAACATCTAAAACAGGGGTTCAACATAAAGAACTCTATTAGTCTAGAATTGCCTCTCCTGAACTTTTAATTATATGATCAAATATGCGAAACATCCTAAGGTAATTATTGTTTGCTCTCGAATTACAATAATTTATCTAACCCCTATTCTCATGGTGATTATATTGAACTAGACCCATTAAGAGTTTTGATAATAATTTAATCCTCAGCTATATTAAAGCTACTCTCGTGATCTAAAAAATTCCTGTTTAATACCTATTCTTCCAATAATAGATTTCACCTTTCGGTCCTTCACCCAATTATCTAAAATCAAGCAATTATAACTAGCTTTAAAATCACTAACATTAAGCGCATAAGAATTAGATATTGATCAATAATAGAAAACACCGCAAAATTGAACCAATCCATCAACTAATACAAATTCATTGGGCTAATCCAATCATGAACTTAGCAACTAGGCACATATATCTGGACAATAAAGTTCAATCATCAACAAATTCATCTTGCAAATAATTGATAAACAGAATAAAATAAAAAGACAAGAGAGAGAAGAATAGAAACTCTACTCGATGAATTGAATTAAAAATATGAGGTTAATCATCTAATATTGCTGAGAAAAATCAATTCTTGTTCTTCAATTGAAATCCTAAAAACTAGGGTTCTTAAAAGAATAGAGAGAAAAGAAACAATAAAGAGAGAAAATGATCGCCTCTAAATCCTCTCTAACTCCTCATCGTTTTCACCCTAAAGTATTACAATAATACCCTATTAAGTCTCCTAATCAGCCTTTAAAATAAAAGAATAAAATAAAGATTAATAATAAGTCAAACTTTAAAGTCTTCTAATATAATTCACGACCTATTTTATGCGGCTGTGCAGAATTTCGCGTGCCCGCGTCAAATTTCCAAAAACCTTTCAAATCTCGAGAGGCTTGTGTGGCTGTCCAAATTTTGCGTACCCGCACAAAGGGTCCATAACTTTCAATCTTCTTGTGGGTCTTTAACTCAATCACAAAGAATCTTGCTGGATGACACACAATGCTAAACTTCATAACTTAGTCCCTTTTCTTGTGCCCCTCCTTTGACACATTGACCCTCGAGCATCTCTTAATCATACCCTAGGCTCTCCTTTGTCATTATATGCATTATCATCGACTACAGTGACCAAAATCAATCAACCTACAGAAAAGAAGAGTAAAGAAGTAATCTAATCCATATAAAGGAAAACTAAAAGAAAACAAGTCACAAGTTCATTAACACCATGACGAATGATGATTACTTGTATGCTATAAATATAATACTTTAGCCCCTATCAAACTCCCCCAAGCTTAGATCTTTGCTTGTCCTCAAGCAAAATAAACTTGAAAGTACCAAGGAGAGTTGTAAAATGATGTGAAAAAAGAGATCTCCTTCTCAGTTAAAAGTTTCCATGGAATTAACAACCAATTAGAAGACTTTTCAAAATATCATAACTTAATATAGGCTTGTATCAAGAATATACAATCTTACCACAAACATTCTCTCAAGATTTGTGCAACAATATAGTAGATCCTCACTTTGGTTAGCACTCTCACTCAAAAAGATAAATGTTTCACTCAAGTACCCACTCAATAGTCATGGTATAATATAAGTTTGCCCATTATCTCATCTCCCCTTCAAATAAAATAACAAAAAGAAGCAAGTCAAGAAACCATTGGTTACCTAGGTTGTAATGTAGGCTTGGGTTAAGGGTAGGAAAAACATTTTGGAAATGTAGCTTAAGGAGCCAAAAGAACAATGGAGCAAATTTCAGCAAACTCCAAGTACACCATCATCTCAAGTTACAAATCCCAACTTCTAAACTCAACCAAAACACCCTTGTAACATACTATGAAAAATCGACACCAACACCAACTAATGTCAAATAAAACATAGGGGAAATCACACTCTTAAAAGAGCTCAAAGCATTGAAATCAAATCCCCCAATTGTTATGGCAAAAAAGATTCTGTAACAAAACAACAATATTTTTCTTCAATTTTTTTTTCATTTTTGCTCTTCTCTTCTCAAAATGTTTACTATTTTTTTTTCTTCAATCAATTTTTTTCAATAAAAAGAAAATGCCATCATAAAGTAAAATAATATCAAAAGCCACAGAGTTCTATACATATACAAGAGATCCATACTCCTAAAAAATCAGCCATACCACAACTTAAAGTAAAATAATATCAAAAGCCATAGAGTTCTATACATATACAAGAGATCCGTACTCCTAAAAAATCAGCCATACCACAACTTAGAATAAACAAACCCCAATTTCTCTTCTCATACACTCACACAATCAAAAGAGAAAAAATAATGGTCCACCGATGGCTCAGGTTATTACATTGTTTTTCAGTCAATAGGCTCATAATGTAGGTATAAGAAAGAATGAAAGGAATTAAGGCTCAAGGGGGTTTAAACCTGAAGAATCTTTCCAGTATGTCGCTTACTTGGGCACCTGCAAGAGAAAACCACATAGAGGTAAGTTTATTATTAGTTTTTTAAACATATCCTAAAACTTCCTCATTTCATCTTTGCTATGATCACGAACAAGGGCCGTCAGATGAGGGATTTTTAGATTGTATGCTACAACCGTAAAAGCCACATAGTTCTATACATATACAAGAGATCCATACTCCTAAACTATCATCCATACCACAACTTAGAATAAACAAACCCCAACTTCTCTTCTCATACACCCTCACAATCCAAAGAGAAAGAACAATGCTCCACCGATCGCTCGGGTTATTACATTGTTTTTCAGTCACATAGGCTCATAATATAGGTATAAGAAAGAATCAAAGGCATTAAGACTCAAGGGGGTTTAAACCTAAAGAACGTTTATTCAAGGTAGGCTTATTTGGCTAAAGTATTTCAACACTAAAATAATGGTTTCCATCTTCCTTGCTCATGTAATGACTAAAAAGTACTCAAGAGAGAAAAAGGGAATGAAAATTAAATCTTCCTCTGAAGGCAAGTTCTACAAGACCAACAACTATAGGAAGGTGTCACACACGAAAGAAACAAACAAGACCACTTTATAAATGATCTTTAAGATTCAAAATTCTCACTAGTTTCAGTGTTTTGTTTCTTTTTCTAAAAAAAAGTTACACAATTCTTTAGGGAAACAACCAAACATACTACAAACATGAAGTACAAGCACACAAGATTCATTATTTGTACTCTTCTAACAATCGACCAAACTATGGAATCTCATATATCATCATCATTGAAAGATCATTTCTCAAATTTTCTTTTCCAAATGCACTAATGAAATGATATGAAATGTAACTAATAAAAGATAAATTAAGAATGGGAAGATAAAATAAAATATAAAAAAATTTGCAAATACATGAATGCATGACATGTATATGTATATCCAAAATAAAACTCCTTCCCAAGCTTATACCAAACATTGTCCTTAATGTGTGCAATAAATCATAAGGAAAAGAAAGAGGAAGGATAAAGAAAAGCTCGTGAAACCAATCCTTCTTAGGACTGGAGTGCTAACGGTGGCAGAGAGTTGATGCACGAAATTGAACTTCAATGACCCTAGTCTAGTCAAATACCTCGTAATTCCTTACAAAACCAAAAATGAAAACTAACGTCTAAGTCTAACAAAAGCTAAAAATAAATTCCAATTGAAAAGAAAATTAACATGTTTCCTTTTTTTTAATTTAAGAAGAAAGCTAAATAAAATTCTAAGAAACAATAAAAATACAAAAGTTAAGCTTGGGTTGCCTCCCAAGAAGCGCCTGCTTAAAGTCATGAGCTCGACTCCTTTTTTATTACTCGGATGAAAGATCAAAAAGAATAAAAACTTGTCCTTTCTCGATTTCTGCGCCTTTGAGGTAGGGCTTCAACCTCTTTTGGTGCTTAATGGAGTATTTGTTGCCATCTTCCAACAAAGTACGATGCATGTGAATGAAAGGTTTAATGCCCATAATATAAGTAATGGTTTATCCTATATCCTTTTTATGCAATCTCAGGATATTAAGTAATTTTTCAGTTTCAACATCATTAAGACTTGCACTAACAATCAATGGATGAATAAGATTAGGCCTAAGAATTCATGCCTGAGATTGGGAGGAAGAGGTTTGAGTTCTACCTTCGGAGTTTTCTCTTCTTTCAAGAATGTACAAGTAGACTTAACCTCAAATTCCTTAAATCTTACCTTATGAGGTGGAACTGCAGAAGTTTCTTCAAGCAATTGTGCACATGTGACCATCTCCTTGTTCTTATGGCCACTTGAACCTCTATCAACGGACACTCTTCAAGATAATCGTCTCTTTTATGACTATAGGGATTCTCTTGCATCACTTCATCAACCACATCAATCATGCAACAATTATCCTCAACAGACGGTTGTTTTAAAGTATCATTCAAACTAAACTCAATTGTCTCACCCATAACACTCAAAGAAAGCTCTCTAATTCTTCACATCACTAATAATGGCAGCAGTAGCTAAGAAAGGCCTTCCAAGAATGATGGGGAATTGACTATCCATATCCATCTCTAAAACATAAAAATCTGTAGGAATAAAAAACTTACCCACCTTGATTAGTACATCCTTAATAACACCTACCAGAAATTTCACAGAACGATTCGCTAATTGGAGAGACATTATGGTAGGGTTCAATTCACCTAAACTAAAGTTCTCATAAATAGATAGAGACATGACACTAACACTAGCCCCTAAATCACACAAAGCATGATGAAAACACATATTACCAATCTTTCATGGAAAGGCAAGGCTTTGCAGATCTTTCAAGAAAAGGCAAAGGTGGTGTTGACTCAAGGGTCAGTCATGCTTTGATGAGTAACAAAATCAAGTTAATTTAACGAAGTGTTTTTGTTGAAAGACAGCAGTGGAGCTAATGTTAGTGGAAGAACAGGTTAGCTAACAGACTGAGCTACCGATTTGGGCAGAAACAAGAAAATTCAAGTTTGTAAAGTTCTCACTAAAGCAACAAAATTTGAATGCATTCTTGAAAATAGCAAGTATAAATTAAAGTTGGGGAATAAAGGAAAGAGAAGAGAAGTTTCCTTGTTGATAAAATGTCTTTTGCTTGATGCTTTATGGTTTTGTGCTTTTGCTTAAATCTCCTTGTCTTACTTCTGTGCATTTATGATATTTTCTTTCTTGTGTAGAAATTCTTTGAGAGCAAGACAAAGAGAGCTGATTTGGCACTCCATTATTGGTGCAAAAGAGTAACAAGAAGTGGTCCCCTACCAGTGTGTCAAAATATGGTGCAAGGAGTGGTCCCCTCTACCATATGCAAATGAAGCGATAGCATATGAGATGTATCAAATGGAATCGGTACTCCATTTAATGCTTTTTTTTTTTTTGATAAACATCTCCAAATCAAATTAGAGTGCGTGAGTTGGCATATCTCTTGATGGATAAGCAATTAAAGATGAATAAGCATATTTTTTATCCTATTTTATGAAAATGACACAGAAGCCCTTGTGAGATAACTTGAGCATTGGATGGTCCTATGTATATCTGAAGACCACATCTCTCAAGACTTGAAGAAGTGAAGACCAAGTTGCAAAAAGCAAGAAGAGAGAGTCCTTGAAAAGAAAGAGAAGCCTTCTTCCCTCTCTCGGTTTTGACCAAGGAATTCGCAAATTGTGAGAAAGAGTTTCCATCATCAAGTAGAGAGAAATTTTAGAAACATATTTGAGAGAATAAAAGGCTTTGAATATAGTTTCTTAGTATGCAGAAGAGTCCTTGAGCTAAAACTGTTTTCATATTTATTTCTTTTGGTTTACAAATTTCGTGTGAAAAACTTATAGTTAGTTTGCAAGTTCCAGTACAAAACTTGTAAGTAAGTTTCTATTGAAATAAAGGAGCTGTAGTTGCTAGAACTAGGTTTAAAACTAGTTGTTGGTGTTGTAAAGGTTGATGTCACCTTGAACGAGATCGTTTTTAGTGGAATCCTTGAGATGGTATTCTTGTGGGAAAGTGGATGTAGGTGTATTACCGAACCACTATGAAAATTCTTATGCCTCTTTTCTTTGTTGCTTATTTTGATCTTATTTTGTTTTTGATGAGTCTCATGCTTACAAGAATGACCATGATTGGTTTCTCCTTGAATATGCTTTCATCACTACGTCAGTGAGTCGAGCTAATATCTTTAGAGATATAGATTCATACTGGTTAGTCTTTCCTATCTTTAGCTAGTTTTGAGTTTCATGTTATACATAAATTTTATTCTCTGTAAACTTATTTTACTTAAATTGATTTGTTTTTGTTATCTGGCTAATTTCAAAGAAAAGTTTTTATCAAGTGTATTTTGCAAACAACGTTAAATCACTAAGTCGAGCTAATGACTTATGTGTCAGACCTTGAGTTGATTGATTGTAATTAGTTTTATGTCACTGAGTGAAACCAGTGGCTTAAGTGACAATTTTTTAGTTTATGGATTATATTGTACTAATTAGCTTTATGTCATTGAGTCAAGCCAATGGCTTAAGTGACAGTTTCTAAGCCGGTTGATTTTTCTCATGTCATGCTGATTAGCTTTATATGATTAAGTGAAAATAATGATTTAAGTGATATCCTTTGAGTTGGTTACCATAAGTAGTTTTCAGTCGAGTTGTTCTGTTTTGGGTTATCTTTGAATTTTAGAAAATCTTTTTAAGAAGGGCTAAAATTTTTAATAGATCCAACTCACCCCTCGCTTGGATCTAAACGGGACTTTCATGTGGTATTAGAGCAGTCTCCCTCAAGGAAAGAGTTTAACAGCTCGAGAGAGGATCCATGATTAGCTCAAGTGATTTTGTTGAAGGTCAATGTGTAACTCCTCCACCACTCTTTAGTGGAATGCACTATTCTTACTGGAAGACAAGAATTAGAAACCTTATCCTGTCAACAGATCTTGAATGTTGGAAAGTTATAAAAAATGGACCACATATGCCTAGGCACAATATGAATGTATTTGAAACTATCAAAGTAAAAACTGATTATTCTGAGGCTAATTGGAAAAAATGTTCTAATTCATACCAAAGCACTGAATATCCTTCATTGTTCACTTGAGATGAATGTATATGATAAGGTATCAGCTTGCAAGTCAACTAAAGAAATTTGGGACAAATTTGAGACTTCTTTTGAGGAAACAAACGAAGGGTTGAAGAAGAGATAATTTTCATGGAAGAAGCATGGAGTGGTTGAACCAAGCTCAAGTGAAAGAGAAGAAGAGGAAGGTGAAAAAGCTAAGGAGTCAACCAGAAAGGTAACAAAGTGTTTATTGGCTCAAGAAAAAGAAGAAGAATGTGAGGTAGCCTCTCTAGACTTTTCTGATTATAGAAAGTTACAAGATGCTTTTGATGAACTTTTTTTGGAATAAAATACTCTTGTAGATAAATATATTGTTCAGAAAAAAACAGCTTGAAAACACGATTTGTGAAGTTAAAATTTTTAAATCACAAAAATCTAAAAAGCAAGTGTTGAATTCTTCCTTTTCAAACTCCAATGAAGCTAATTGTGATCTACTTGTTTTCAAAACCACGTTGAAATCTTGTGAAGAAAAGAACACTGTGTTGATGAAGAGAAATGTGAGTTTGAAAAATGACACTGAAAAGCTTACGAAAGATTTAACATAATTTACAAAAAAAAAAAGAAACTTTAGATAAACTTCTTCTACATTAGCGTCAAGCTAGAGAAAAAGTGTGTTTAGGCTTTATTGGTTCTTCTATCCAAAGTAGAAGTAAAATTCTATCCAAAAAATCTGTTGGTAAAGCTAAGCTAAGTACTTAGTTTGTGAAAACAACTTCTAGTCAAACTAGAACTACTACTCACTTTTAAGATAAAGCTACTCTTTAGTCTATGAAACCAGATTTGCAAAGAACTTTTAAAAAAAACCATTGAGCTAAATTGAGACTAGCAAGTTCTCAAGCTCAACATTTTGCAAAATCTAGAAAGAATGCTTTTCATGAAAATGCTCAGAAAAACATGAGACCTCATTTCAATCAAGGGTACTACAAACATGAGACCTCATTTCAATCAAAATGCTGGTTGATTTTTATCATGTCATACTGATTAACTTTATATCACTAAGTCAAACTATTGATTTAAGTGATATGCTTTGAGTTAGTTGCCATAAGTAGTTTTCAGTCGAGCTATTCTGTTTTGGGCTGTCTTCCTTTGAGTTTTAGAAAAATTGTTTTAAAAGAGCTAACATTTTTAATAGGTCCAATTCTTCCCCCCCCAATCTTGGATCGAAATGGGACTTACAGGTGGCTTATAATGTGGAGGAGCAACATACTTAGGTTCTTCTTCACTCTTTTCTTCTATAGGTTCAACTCCTTCACTTTGGTTTTTAAATTTTCTAGGCTTCTCGAACTCAAAATTCCCATACCTTAGGGTCCTCCAATTGTTTACCACACCTTTAATACACCACTTGACAATAATCCTTAGGATTCTCGGGGTGACCAGGTAACTTACCTTGAGGCCTACTTGATCAAGAGACTTTTTGGGCAATTTCAGTTTCCAACATCTTATTGTTTGTGACTAAGGAATCAAGTTTTGAGTTAATTTGGTGAATAGCTTCATTCAGACTTTCATTTTGCTTAGTTTGAGTCACCACAAAACTCTTGAACAATGACTCTAAAATGCACCTATGAGGAGGTGGGGGATTAAAGGGACTTGGTTGAAAACTGGAAGGTTGTCTAAAAACATCTTGGGAAATAGGATTGGGATTGGGGTTGGACCTATATGAAAATTTTGGGTGGTTCCTCCAATTAAGGTTATAAGTTTGAGAAAAGGGATCATTTTTCTGGTTGAAAGAGTTTACCATGCTAGCCTACTCAACAGACAAACCTTGGGAAGAAAAGTTTCCCAGTACACATTCAATAGTAACATGGTCACAAGACCCACAAATTTCACAACCAACAAAAGATGTACGAACAACATTAACATTCATATGATCTAATTTTTGAGATAGAACATCAAAATTAGCACTAAGATAACTTATGATAAAAACATTATACTTACCTCCGGTCCTCTTAGAACTTGCTCTCTCACCAAGCTTTTGGTAGTGATTTTGGGCCATGTTCTCGAAAAGGTCATAAGCTTTGTCTAGGTCTTGTTCATGAAAATACCATCGGCAATAGCATTTATTGTATTTCTTGTAGTGAAGGTCATCCCATTGTTGAAAGTCTGAACAAGGAGCCACTTAGCCAACCCATGATGAGGACATGATCGTAGCAACTCCTTGAACCTCTCCCAAGCTTCACACAATGACTCATCCTCCTTTTGCACAGCTGTGTTAATTTGCTTCCAAATTTGGGCTGTTTTTCTAGGAGGATAGAACTTAGTCAGAAATGCATAAGTTAGTTGGTCCCAAGTTGTGATAGATCCTATTGGCAAGTCTTGCAATCACTTCGCCTTGTCCCTCAGTGAAAAAGGAAACAACTTCAATTTAATGGCATCAGGGTAACACCATAGCTGTTGGTGTGTCCCAGACTTCAAGGAATATTGAAATGTGCATATCCGGATCTTCACTAGACAAACCACCAAACTGGTTCTTCTAAACCATTTGAAGGAGAGAAGGTTTTAGCTCGAAATTATTAGCCTCAATGATAGGCTTTACAATCCCATAACTAAGCCCTGTAGCATTCGGTCTAGCAAATTCCTTCAAAGATCTAGCACCGTCACCCATTTCTTCTTTGGTGTCTTTTCCTTCCAAATAATTCTTCTCCTTGCATGGAATGTACACTCAATCTCATGATCAAGAGGAACAAGATTGCTAAGCATTCTAGTTCTTTGCATACAAGAAGAAAACTTGCAATTTAGAGAAGACAAAAAGACATGGTAAAGTAGAAGAAAACAAATAAATAAATAAAAATAGCTTAAGCTAACAGAATTGCATTAAAATTAATATCAACAAAGCTGTTCCTGGCAAGGTGGCAAAAAAACTCGGTGGTAGTTTTCGGCAAGTGCACGGCCTATAGTGTAATAAATAAGTATCGATCCCACAGAGATGGTTTGCCAAGTAGCAACTATTGCAATTCTAACTATCGAAGCCGACCCAATTTAATGATTCATATATTTTACTAAGTAACAGAAAAATAATTAAAGTAAAGTCAAAACTTTCAAAAATCAATTATGAAGAAAACATCTAGGACAGGGGTTCAGTACAAATAACTTTATTAGTCTAGAAATGACTCTTCTGAACTATTAATTATATGATTAAAAAGGCAAAACATCCTAAGGTAATATTGTTTCCTTTCAAAGTAAAATAACGCATCTAACCCAACCTAGCCCCTATTCTCATAGTGATTAAATTGAACTAGACCCATTAAGAGTTTTGATAATTGTTTATTCCTCAGGAATTTAAAACTACTCTCATAATCTAAAAATTCATGTTTATTCCAATTCTTCCAATAATGGCTTTCACCTTTTGGTTGGTCAACCAATTTATCTAAAATCAAGCAATTATAACTAGCTTTGTAATCACTGCCATTAAGAACATAAGAATTAAATATTCATCAACAATAAAAAAGAAGCAAAATTAAATCAACCCATCAACTAATAGAAATTCATTGGGCTAACCCCATCTTAGATTAAGCAATTACTCACACATATCTGAACAATGAACTACAATCATCAACAAATTCTTCTTGCAAATAATTAATAAACAAAATAAAATAAAAAGACAACAAAAACAAGAAAAGAACTCTGCTCGATGAATGGAATTCAAAATTTGAGATTGTTCATCAAAAAATTGATGAGAAAAATCAATTTTTGTTCTTTAATTCAAGTTCTAAAACCTAGGGTTTTTAGAAGAATATCAAGAAAAGAAACAATAAAGAGAGAAAGAGAAGAACGATCGCCACTGAATCCTCTATGACTCCTCAGTGTTTTCACCCTACACTATTAAAATAATACCTTATTAAATCTCCTAATCAGCCATTAAATAAAAGAATAAAATAAAGATTAATAATAAGTCAACTTTTAAGTCTTCTGATATAATTCACAACCTACTTTACACAGCCACGCAAAATTTTTCATGCCCGTGTAAAATATTCAGAAACCTTTCAAATCTTTAGAGGCTTCCATGGCAGTGCAGATTTTGCGTACTCACACAAAGTGTCCATAACCTTCAATCTTTTTGCGAGACTTCAGCTCAACCCCGAAGAGACTTGCTTGATGACACACAATGTAAACTTCATGACTTAGGCACTTTTCTTATGCTCTTTCTTTGAACTGGCCCTCGAGCATCTCTTCATCAAACCTTCTGCTTCCTTTGTCATTGTACGCATTATCATCGACTTAAGCGACCAAAATAAATTAACTACACAAAAGAAGAATAAAGAAGCAATCTAATCCATTTAAATGAAAATTAACAGAAAACAAGTTATAAGTTCGTTAAAACCGTGACAAATAATGATTACTTGTATGCTATAAACATGATACTCAACTGTCGATCTAGCAATGATTGATTGCAACCTAGTGATGGATGGTCGAGCATAATCTGCCATCGTTCTCTCCACCATCAGAGATGGTGGAGGCGGTACGATTGGAGGAATCGGAGGAATTAGATCATGTTGGTCCTTCTCCATCTTATCCACAGAGATAATCTCGTTATTCACCGTTTATAACCTTAAGGCGTAGGGGATACTCCGCTGTAGTAGTTAATTATGAACCTGAAACAGAGAAATACAACACGTAAGTTTCCAAGAGTATGATATGAACAAAACAATCAAGAAACAACCACCACTAAACACAATCCAAAAGGATGCAAGAAAAAGGAAATAAATAATATGAAACATAAACAAAGAAATAAAAGCGATTAAAGCACTAGATAGATAGCTTTCTTCACTTAACTCTTCCCCGGGAACGACACAAAAAATTTGACATGTGGAAACTACTCTAGGAAATTACAACTAATATGCAAGTGTACTTAATGAAAGAGTATACTCTAAGAATCCTTAGGATGTCGATATCTAGGGACAACGAAGCGATGATACTTACTATATCTCTAATCTCTAATCAATAAAAATTTTTTGAATGGTTTTTAAACTTAAGAAAACAATTAATGTTTCAAGGAAACATGAATGAATAAAAGACTAAGTAGAAAAAGCTTCAAAAATCAAGTTTGATAAAAGGATGTTTGAACGATGGAATCACCCTAGGATCTTCAACTTCTCCAATTTGAAAATTATAGGTAAGAATATTTAGAAAACTTTGGTTGGGTCTCAGTCACAAATTCAGAAAATCCTTATGTCTAGGCGAAGTCCCACCTATTCAATTAACCATTTACAGAAGAATCACTTCTTTTCCTAACCCGATTACGAATACATTAATGTATTAGAGTGACATTAAAGACTTAAAAGCCATAATTAGCATCTCCACTCAATTACCAACCTTTATCCTTCAGTTAATTGATGTAGGTTAATTTTCCTTTTCCAATTCCAACTAACCTTGCATGATTAGTGATTCGACCAAAAAAAATAAACAAGAGTACAATTGAATAACAACCAACAAGAAAAACAAATATTCATCCCATAAAAACCAAGTAGGAAACATAGTATTTTCATACCTAGGTTTCATTCCCATTCAAACAACTAAGAATTTAGGCATTAAACATTGTTCCTAAATGCAAATTTATGATAAAATTCATAAAAAGAGAAAAGTTTAGAAGGCTTAGGTGTAGAATTGATGACTCTATGTTTAGGAATGCCACCAAGCTCATCGCTTCATTTGCCCAAAGAAATATGAAATTGCCTCCAATGGATGCCTTCAACTATTTCTTCAAAATCGAAATTCAATGCCTAATCTATCGAATTTTCTGACTGCAAGATGATTTGGGGTGAATTTATAAGAATTTTTTTGCCCCTAGAAAGTCTCTCTAGCCCTAGAAAGTAGAATGCCTCAAAATTGTCAAAAAATCCACTTAAAACCCCCAAAATCACGGTCAACTGTACTTTGACTACAACAACCACTGTCAGATTAGTGCATCTACCAAGGCCTGGATAGCTTTTGGAAACATCCTGCTTGAAATTTCTAGTACTACCTCTAGCAGGAATAGTTGCTTGCCCTATCAGGGTAGTACAGCTTTTCCTTCTGGAATTCTCCATTTTTTATAGTTTTCACGGAATGTACCTACAATGAAAAGAGGATACTTTGTGAGTTAATAATCCATTTTATTCATAAACTACTTTGAAAATAAAGATAAATCCAAATAAAAGCATATATAAAATGGACATATAAAGTTCATCAAAGAAGAAGAGAAGTTACTGGAGGAAGGAAGATTGCAATGGGACAGTGGTGGTACTATGCAGTGGAGCAGAGCTTGTTGGGTGAGGAAGAGGGAAGGGTTTCTTAATAGGGAGAAATACGAGCAAGTCAAGTATAGAAGTTTTACCAAAATAAAAAAATATAAAAGGGATCCAAATTTTATTTTTAAGAAAGTAACTCTCCCTAAAAAAAGTGGGAAGTTGCCCAATTTCTTAACTCAAACCCCAGAACTTTTTAAGGGCATTTACGTGATATTCCAAATGTCTATAAACGTCTAACTTGTTGCAACACGAATGCGACAATATTCTTCATTTAAGGAGTTTAAGAAGTGTAGGGAAAAATACATATTGCGGGCATAGTTTTTTAAATACCTTAATAGTGTGTCACTATAGCCATATTTTGTTGTAGTGCAAGGCGCAGGATGATGGCATGACCCGAGTGCTTGCATTTATAGAAGATACAATGAAGTATGGACTAAAATGCAGGATTGAGGGCTTAGAAGATGGTGATAAACCATCCAAATTGCACATGGTTCATGTATTAAACAAAGAACAATCAAGGGAGCAAGTGAACAAACAAAATCACAAGGGAGAGCTAGAAATAGAGCCTACTGTCGCGGTAGGCCTTGAACCTACCGTCAACAGTAGGCTTCTGGCTGAAAACCCTTCAAATGATCAAACACCTAATGCTAAAGGTCATACCTGTAAAGGGTCCTTTACCTATGACTCAAAATTTCTTGGACAAGCTACATGAAATAGATTTCTGAAAGTCCACAAAAAAATTATTGCTAATTGACCGAAGCGAGAAGCAAAAATATTGAGATAAAGACATTCCTCATTAATATCATCATGACTCTCGAAGTCATGTACGGTAGCAATACCAAACCAAATACGACGAGTAGTGGGGTCCTGTGCTAAACCTTGGAAATCTTAATGCCATAATTCCCTTCAAATCCTCCTAGTCGTTATCCTACTGCAATAATTCTTGCTAAGAAGAATGCAATGAGTTTAATTGTATGAACCGAAAACTTAACATTGCTATCAAAACAATTGCAAAACCTTATGGGAACCCTAATATTCTTGCAGAGTTTATAGCCAAACAATTAAAGGATATAGTTTCATTTCGAAAACCAATGAAAAAAGCTATTGAATTAATTGAACAAGCTATAAAAGGAATTCAAGTACAAATTGCAAGTCATATTGACGGAAAAGAAATTGCACGTGTCGAACGAATGGTAGGTCCTGTGTTAAATTCAAATATGATGTTTTGGCCAATTTTAAGTGTTCTAATCCTATTTTTAGCTTTAATTAAGGGCTTAATTAGTCTCTTAGAGGCCTAAGTCAATAGCAAAAGTAGTGTTTATCCCTAACACTATAAATATCCCTTTATAGCTTTTTTTGAACTAAGTTAAATTTGAATAAAAATAGAGAGAATTCCCAATTGGGTTTCTAGGATGCTTCAATCCATCTTAGTTTAGTTCATGAGGGTTTTCTTCCTTAATTGGTGAACAATTGATGAGCTTAGATTGTAGGCCTCTGGAATTTCATATATCTTCATCAATTCTTCTTTAATTAACCTTAGAAGTTCTTTTTTTCTTTTGTTGATTGATTAGGTGTTTGAATTATGTAGCTCAGGTTTTATGGCCTTTGTTTCCCTAAGGTTGTTGTTGGCAATTTGGAAAGAACCATCCCTCTCATTTGGAGTTTATGGTGCTCAGTTCTCCACAGACTTTATCTTGGAGGGTGTTGATTTCAAATCTTCAATAAAAGTACTTCAATCATGGAGGTGATCATGGGATGGTGATTTAATCAATAAAAATTCTATAACTAGATTCACATCAAATTGTTTCAAATAAATAACAAAGACAATGGGAAGTCGAATTCAAAGAAATCATAGGAATACCAGGCAATTTTCAGAAAATAGAGTATAATGGCAACTTGTCACTAAAAATACAATAATTCAATGAATATAGCTCCAAATCGAGTCAAAGCAATTTCGAAAGATGAACAAATCAAGGAGGATGAATTTAAACACAAGTTTAAATCAATTTGAATCAGTAGAACACACGATATAAGCAAATTAGTTCCCATCAAATTGGTATCGAGGCAACCTCAAACTAATGATCCATTTATGACTATGTTTTTTGAAATTCACTTAAAATGAAGAAGTACATGATGATCTAAAAAAAATCCACAAACATCATGCAAAACTTGTACAGAAAAAATCATGTAAAAAATCGAATGAAAAAGAATGTTAAGTATGATTTTGTGTGCAAAATTTTTGATGGATCTAATCTACTATGAGTTGGGGATTTTTTGAAATATGTTTACTAGATTTGGAGATCATTTGATTGATCAATTCAATTGAAAACTGAAAAAGTGTTTTGCGCTCTCGATTTTAGAAAAAGTGTGAATTAATTCAAGTATATCTTGTGTTATAAAGATTCATTTCATTCAAAATTTGTTCTCAAATTCATCCTCTTCGAGTAAGGAATCTGTCTAAACTTGTTTGACTCAATTTGGATTAGTACTTGGGGGGTTGTTGTTGTTTCAGTAACAAGGTGTCATCATCCCCTATTTTCTGGAAGTTTTCTTAGTACTCTTATTCCATTGATTAGCTTAGTTTGATTTGAATTACTTTGAATTTCATTTTTAATCTCTTTCTTATGTGTTCCAATTCTTTATTTGATGATCGATGATGTTTGTTGGCTCTTTTCCATAAACAATGTTTTTTAACTTCATTATACCTCAAGTGTTTGATGGTTTGCTTCTTTGAACTCTTTGTGTCCAACTAAGTACATTAATTATTTTACTTTCTTGGGTGGATTCTCTTGGTTGAGTTGGCTAAGAGTTTTAAAGAATATATATAACCTTTAAAGGGGAGTGATTGTAAAAGGCAAGAAGGTGAGTTCATTCTTCATAAAAGACAACAAGAACGTTAAACACGAGGGAACCGAATGATCATCCAAATAGAAAACACTTAGGGCGTGATTTGGAGGTCCTATTTATTGCTTTCATTTTTTAGTTAAAGGTTTACGATGTCTACGGATGATCATTTCCCTACCCCTCCTTATCATGAAGGTACTAGGGGTCCCTGAAGGATGAATGTGAATGAAACTTTGAAAACTATTCAATAATTTATTAAAAGCTTGGCAAGACAATTCCAAGGAGTAGCTAAAGATGTTGAGGAGCTAAATAAAGGCAATGGTAGTGCTACAATAGAGTAAAGATTGGGGGGGAGGGAGGGGGGGAGGGTAGGTAATCTTGGAGGAGCTTTCTCACCTCATCACCAAAGGGCCTATGGCAATGTACCTCCTTATGGCTACTATGATATGCCAGTTCAAAGTTCCTATGCATTTCATGATGGTTGTTACCAAGGAAGGCAATCCACTAGAGGTGGAAGAAGAGAGGACCTAGGAGGAAGAGTGATCAATAGACCACAATTAGAGAATCCAAGAAATAAAGCATGGCATGAAGATAACTTGTTTGATGATTATGGGGAAAATCCTCTTGTTGTCCAAGATTTCTTTAGTGGGTACCAAGGATGAAAACAAGGAGATAAAGCTTTAGATAAGATCAAGTGGAAGGTGCCTAGCTTCAAGAGGGAAAGTTACCCAAATGTATTCCTTGATAGGGAATGTCAAGTGAAGAATCTCTTCATGGTGAGAAACTACAGTGACAATGTCAAGGCTATACTACCCATTGCCGAATCTTCGGGTTATGCACTTCATTAGTGGGACTAAATTGTGGCTTAAAGGGTTAGAAACGGAAGAAGATAGGTGGAAACATAGACCGAGTTGAAGGCTCTTACGAAAAAATATTTGTGTCGGAAGCTTCACTACAAATTGATGACTCCTAGACAAGGTAGCTAGAGTGTTGAAAAATATGGACAAGAGATGGAGTTATACATTTCGAGGTTGAGCTTGGAGGAGGAAAATGATGCTTCGATTGCTAGATTTCTAAGTGGTCTCAATAGGGACATTGCTAATCAACTTCAGTTGTACCCTTACACCACTTATGAAAACATGTCCTATTTAGCAGCAAAGATTGAAAATCAAATGAAGAGGAGTGAATTCTCTAAAACCACTCTTCTTTCTTCAAGAAATGTAGTGGCAAAAAAAGATGAAACGTGTAAGGTGGCTTTCAAAGATAAGGCTAAGCCTAAGGTGGAGGAGAAAAGTAGATCTGTTATTAATTCAACTAGGAGCTTCAAGTGCAATGATGTGGGACATATTTCTATAAATTGTCCCTATGAAGATGACTTTGATCTTTGGTTAAGAATTTAATAGTTAGATTGAAAAGGATTGGCAAGAGGACATTGCAGAAGACGAAGAAGAGATTAGTGATGAAGCTCAAGGGACCACTTCTTTAGACTCCATTGAAGAAGGCATGAGTTTAGTGACTATTAGAGCTTTGTCAACTCAAATCTTTGCAAAAGATTCTAGCATTCAAAGGGAAAACATCCATTATACTAAATGCTTAGTGGGAGGATAAATTTCTAATCTTATTGTTGACAGTAGTAGTTTTACTAATGTAGCTAGTACTTATCTCATTGAGAAATTCAACTTACCTCTCCACAAGCATCCTAATCCTTATAAGTTTCACTAGTTAAATGATAGTGGGGAAGTTAAGGTTAACAAACAAGTGCTAGATTCCATTACAAAAGGGTCATATAATGATGAAATTCCTTGTGATGTGTCTCCTAAGCAAGCGGTGCATTTGTTGTTGGGACATCGTTGGTAATATGATAGGAAAGCTATGCATGATGGTGTGAAGAACGCCTACACCTTTGAAAAAGATGGCTAAAAGTTCATGTTGATTTCTTTGACTCCTAGTCAAGTCTTCGAAGAGCAAAAGAAAATGAGAGAAAAAGAAAGACTTGAGGGTGAGAAAAACATAAAGAGAATTGAAGAGGGAAAAAGAATTGAGGGAAAAGAAGTGTGTATGTAAAAATAAAGAGAGGAAAAATTAGATTTACTTCTTTATTGCAAAAGTACATTTGTTTATGCTAATGATCACTTATCTTGCATGTCTAATGCTAGTAAAGGTCATTTAAGAATTTAAAGATGTCTTCCCCGATGAAGTGCCCGATTGACTTCCTCCTTCTAGAAGAATTGAACACAAATTGATTTGGTTACTAGTGCAGTGCTTCCGAATAGACCAGCTTATAGAAGTCCACCCGAAGAGATCAAGGTGCTTAGAGGACAAGTTGAAGATTTTCTTTCCAAGGGATATTTAAGAGAATGTTTAAGTCCATGTGTCATTCTCGTTTTATTAGTTCCTAAGAAAAATAGTACATGGCGCATGTGTGTAAAATGTAGAGCCATTAACAACATTACCATCAAATATAGGCTTCCCATCCTTATATTATATGATTTACTTGATGAGTTGCATGGTTCCCAAATATTTTCAAAAGTAGATTTAAAATCAGGTTACCCTAAAATTTGCCTGAGGGCAAGGGACAAGTGGAAAATGGCCTTTAAAACAAATTTGGTCTTTAGGAATGGTTTAGTCACACTTTTTGGGTTAACTTATACACCTAGCACATTCATAAGACTCATGCATCATATTTTGAGAGATTTTATTGGAAAATGTTTGTAGTCTACTTCGATCACATCTTGATATATAGCAAAATTTATGAAGATCACGTGCATCATCTTAGACAAGTTTTGTTGGTTTTAAGAAGTGAGAAATTATATGCTGACCTTGGAAATATTAGTTCTATTTGGAAAAGGTGACCTTCCTAGGTTATGTGGGGAGTTCTCTAGGCCCTCAAGTAGATGAAAAGAAGGTGAAAGCCATAAAGGATTGGTCTACTCCCAACAATGCATCCGAAGTTAGAAGTTTCCATGGTTTAGCAAGCTTCTATAGGATATTCATCAAGGATTGTACTACCATTTCTAGTCCTTTGACGGATGTAATTAAGAAGATGAATGGATTCAAATAGGAGGAGAAACAAGAAAAAGCATTCAAGTTGTTGAAAAAAAAAAGTTGAGTAGTGTTCCACTACTAACACCACCTAACTTTGGCAAGACTTTTGAGATAGAGTGTGATGCCTTGGGATTGGAATTGGAGGAGTCTTGATGCAAGACAGGAGACCTTTGGCATACTTTAGTGAAAAGTTGACCGGTGTGGTATTGATTATGCTATCTATGACAAGGAGCACTATGCACTAGTGAGAACATTAGCAACATTACTTGTGGCCTAGAGAATTTTTAGTGCATACCGACCAAGAGTCTTTGAAGTCTCTCAAAGGAAAGAAAAAGCTTAATAGGAGGCATGCTATATGGAAGGAGTTTATTGAAACATTTCCATGCCTTATCCTGTATAAGAAAGGTAAAGAAAACATTGTAGCCGATGCATTATTTAAAAGGTACACTCTTATCACTACTTTGCAAGCTCAATTACACGGCTTTGAAATGCTTAAGGAATTGTATGCTAGTGATCATGATTTCATGTATATATTTGATGCTTTTTTGATCGTGCCTAATGATAAGTATCTTATACATGATGGTTTTCTTTATCGTGAGGGTAGATTGTGCATTCCTTCTTTTTTTACTAGGTTGTTGCCAGTGAAAAGAGCTTATTGTTGTTGTTTTATGGGTTATTTTTGCATTGCTAAGGCATATGACAACTTAAATGAGCATTTCTTTTCGCCTCACATGACAAAAAATGTTGAAAAATTCATAGGTAATTGCCTAGAGTGTAAGAAGCTAAGTCTACATCTTTTGCCACATGGGTTTTAACTCCTCTATAAGTGCCAAAAGAACCTGTAGATATATCTATGCATTTTATTCTTGGACTACCTAGATCAGCTAAGGGCATGGGTTCCATCTTTGTTATGGTAAATAGATTCTCTAAAATGGCTTCATAGCTTGTAAGAAAACTAATACGCTAGTTATCTTGTGGATCTCTTCTTTACTTGAGTAGTGCAATTCCATGGCATTCCTAGAACTATTGTTTCAGATCATGACACTAAGTTTCTAGTTTGGCATGTTTTGTGGAGGAAACTTGGAATTAACTTTTTGTGTTCTAGAGCTTGCCATCCCCAAGTCGATGGCTAATGAAGGTGGTTAATAAAACCATTGGGCAACTTCTTAGGGGCCATCCTTAAGAAGAACTTGCACCAATGGGAAGATTGTTTAACTCACATCGAGTTTGCTTACAACAGAGCGCATCATTTTACTACTTCTTACTCTCCTTTTGAGGTTGTTTATGGTTTCAATCCCCAGACTCCATTTGATTTGGTACCTTCACATATAGATCATGCTTTGAGCTCGGATGCAAGGAAAAAGATGGAGTTCGTTCAGGCTATTCATTCCAAAGTTCATGATGCCATTGAAGTGAACAATAAGAAGCTTGTAGCAAGGAGGAATGTTGGAAGGAAACGAGTGGTATTTGAACCCCAGCGATTAGGTTTGGGTTCACTTTCGAAAAGAGTGATTTCCTTCTCAACAAAAGTCTAAGCTAGATGCCTGTGACGATGGCCCTTTTCAAGTCCTTGAGCACATTAGTGAGAATGCTCATAAGATTGATCTTCCGGGTGATTATAATATTAGTGCTACCTTCAATGTTTCTGACTTATCTTTGTTTGATGTAGGTGGAGATTCGAGGACAAATCTTTTTAAAGGAGGGCCGGATGATATGAATCAGAATTAACAAGAAACTAAGGAGCTCTTTCAAGGACTTATTACTAAAGCTAAGGCAAGAAAGATCAAGGAACATGATGATGGCATTACCAGGGAATGCTTGAATTTGTGGAAGAAGCAAAAAAGTTTAAGATTAAGGGCTTAGAAGATGGTGGAAAACCTTCAAATTGCTCATAGTCATGTCTTAAACAAGAAGTAATCAAGGGAGCAAGTGAAGAAACAAAATCACAAGGGAGAGTTGGAAACAGAGCCAACCGCCAGAGGTAGGCCCTGTACCTATCGTCAGCGTTAGGCTTCTGGCCGAAAGCTCTTCAAATAATCAAAAAACTACCGCTAACAGTAAGGTTCGACGTGCCATCCGTAGTAGGTCCCATTTTAAATTCAAATGCCATGTTTAGGCCGATTTTAAGTTTCTAATCCTATTTTCAGCTTTTAATTAAGGGCTTAATTCGTCTTTTAGAGGCCTAAGTCAATGGTCAATGAAGGGCTTAGCCCTAACATTATAATTATCATTTTATGGCTTATTTTGAACTAAGTTGAATTTCAATGAAAATCACTAGATAAATTTGGGCTTTTACCAACGGCAGTTGCTTCTGTCGGAAATTTTCGACCGAGAATTGATTCTGACAGACAACTTTTGAATTAAGACAAAAAGCTTGGAAGGAAAAGGCATGCCAAGAGACAACAATCGACTATAAGAGCCATCTGTAAATAAAGGTATCGATGACATTTTCTTTTGGCAATTAGTCTGTTGGTTATATAATTGAGGTACCGACGGACGTGTCGATGATAATATCATCAGTAACAAAAATGATCGACGATGGTTAATTATGAAAATGACGTCTTCGCTAATATTTTTTGTTACGATCGACCTTACCGACGCATATGTCGTTGGTACACTGCAAATATTAGGTACCGACGAAATGCCCATCGGTAACGAATTCAAGAATACAGATTAGTAAAATCCTTCTCCTTTCTCCCCAAAATTGATGTCCCCCTTTAAAAAAACCCCTCCTCCCTCCCAAGATTCCCGCTACTGACCGAAAACCCTCTGACAACCATCAACCTCTCTGCTGCCAACCCCGTTGCCATCTATCGCTGGTAAGTCTTCTCTCTCTCTCTCTCTCTCATTACGCATTTCCCTCTATTAATGTATCTTCTTCTTCTTCTTCGTCTTCTTCTTCTTTCTTCATTAGATTCCTTTTCACAGCTATTGGAGCTCCTTCAATTAGAGGCCCTTTTCCGACGTCTTCCATTAGCTGCCGCCTTCTTCTCGCTGCCCGTTCTCAAGCTGCTCTCTCTCTCTATCTCTCTCTCTCTCTCTATCTCTCTCTCTCTCTCTCTCTCTCTTCCACCGGAGCTTCCATGAATACTACTGCGTCTTTGGAACCCCTTGAATCATTCCAGCTAGCTACAGACCATAGAGAGGTAGGTAGAGTTTATTTTGGTTTTTTCCTGTGATTTTAATCTTTTTTATGATGTTTTCAGGTTTATTACAGGTAGTTTAGATTTTAATTTGGGATAAATAAACTTTCTTTTAGGTTTACGTTTTTTCTTTCTTCAGTGATTACTATTTTATTTTCTGGGAAAATAGTTCCTAACTGTTCATCTGTGTTTGTTTTCATCTTAGGGTTAATTTGTACCCTAACTATTGCTTCTTTTGTTGTTTCTGTTCGAGATGACGTTTGTGTTTGAATAATTGTTTGAGATTTGATGTTTCTATTCATGGTGCGAGGTTTAGGTTTGAGACTATACGTACGAGCATGCTCCTCAGAGAATTTTTGTGCATATGATTTATTGGCATAAACGTGGAGGTCAAACAAAAGTTTTAGGGTTTTTTGTGAAGAATAGAAAGTTTGGGGTCATTTGGTAATTTCTAGAAAATCAAAAGAAGAATTTTTCGTTGGAAAACTTTTTGGGCATATTTTAGAATTATTAGTGTTTAACGCTTTAAATTGGAGATTGAGATTTTAAGTTTAATATGAGTTTTAAGTCATTTTTAAAGTTTGGGGCCAACGTAGAAAATTTAAAAATTTAGAGGACTTTAATACAATTATGAGAGTAAGTGGTGCGAAGTGGGTTGGTAATTTTTGGACACATGGCAAGTAAATGTCATGTGCCTTTACCACACAAGCCAAAACCACGCATACATGGCTATATATATGGGGTTTTAGGAAGCCTTTTTCTCACCTCTTTCCCATTATCTCTTCTCTTCTCTTCTCTCTTTCCATTTTCCCCAATTTCTCTCTCTCCTCCTCCTAATTTCTCTCTCTCTCTCTCTCTCTCTCTCTCTCTCTCTCTCTCTCTCTCTCATGGTAAGTCCTTATTCTTTCTTTTTGTTTTTTTTATAGTTTTATTTTATTTTATTATTAGGTTATATTTTCTAATATAAGTAATATTAAGGTTTAATAGTTATAGATTTATTTTAGGAACTCATGAATTTTAAGAAATTATTATGAAATTATTTTGGAGCCTTTTTTACGTTCCTTTGGGTTTAGAATAAGTTTAGGTGAACCCTAGGGTCATCTTGGGGTCAAGTTTATATTTTTATGCTGTTATTTGATTAAGTTTGGAATTGTTATTTGTAGGGTTGGCTTTCTTCGCGACTCCAGGTGAGTTCACCAACCTTTTCTTTTACCAAAGATTTAATTATTTCTTGAAAACATATTTTTGGATCTTGACGAAATTTACAAAACATTTACCGGGGGTATTACGAGTTGTGCTAAATATGTTTTGAGTTATTAAAATAATTTTGTTTTAAATATTCTTTTAAGGCTTTGTAATATATTTGAGTTAGTAACATATTTTTATACTACTTTAATTTTTAAATATTTTTATAATACTTCTAATTTTGGGTTTTGAGCTTTAAAATTATTTGGAGAAATTATTTTTAAAATATTTATTATTTCTTTATGGAAATAATATTTTTAAATATTTTAAATTCTCCTAAAAGGTTTTGAGTTTTAAAATTATTTTGAGAAATTATTTTTAAAATATTTATTATTTCTTTTTGGAAATAATATTTTAAATATTTTAAAAAGGTTTTGAGATTTAAAAATTATTTTTAAAATATTTATTATTTCCGTTGAGATAATATTTTTAATATTTTAATTATTCTGATAAGGTTTTGACATTTAAAAGTTATTTGAAAAATATTTATTATTTATTTTTGAAATAACACTTTAAATATTTTAAATATTTTTATACGACTTTGAATTATTACAATATTTTTATAATACTTTTATTTGAAATATTCTTATATTATGATTCTAAAAATATTTACTATTTCTTTTTAAAGAATATTTTCCACGGTTTTGTTCATATATTACTTTAAATTTTTGAAGTATTTAAAAATTCCTTCTGAGAAATATTTATCAGGATTTTTGGAAAAAAAATTAGCATAACTTATTTATACCTAGTAATATTGTTAAAGCTTACATTCCAAAGTCACATACGCATACTCTCATGGTGAACATGATTTTGAAAGTATTTGAGAAAAATAAATGTTTTTATGAGTTTTTATAAATACATGATTTAAATTGCATTCATGGTACATTTGTCATGGGTACGAGTTTTGCAGTTTGGCCTGTGGATAGGGATTTTTTATACATGAAAAGATTTGTGTGGCTGAGAGATGGCCCATGATTTTATAAAATTGAATTCAGAACCCTAATCCGGCAGAAGGAGCTTGGTATATATTTTGATCAACATGTCAAGATAATTGCACTGTGCGTGGCTAGTCCCGCGTACGAGGGCCTCTTCCGAACAGCATGCATAGTAGGTTTACTCTTGATCTTGATCCAGTTGACAAAGGTCGTAGTACGTTGGAGGGTTAGGCGCAAGGCAGCATTACGTTATAACTCCGTATCATGCTCTGCGGTAGGGGCTATTTTCTAGAAGGTTGAGTAGCATAGGGCGGCCTAGTAGGTACCCAAGGGCTTGTTACCTGTTTTGTGTATGAGTTGTATATGCGGTGGTTTATGAAAAATTAAACGTTCATACAGTGTGCTTTAGGTTTCAGGATGGCATTGACTACGGGATGCCGGAACATCCGATGACCTTGTTTAAGGTTCCGGACTCTGTCCGTTGAGCTTATCATAGTACATACATGGTTTTGAAAGTTCAGGTGTCACGGCAGCACTGATGTGTCTTGATTCGCTCAGACTTTCTGGCTGCACCCGTACCTTTTAGAAAGTTTATAACTTGCATACAAGAGTTCCTTTTATGAAATCATTTCTTTTCTAGCATGACAAACCGTTTTATGAAGAATTTTTTACCCGTATGGGAAACTCATGAAAAACACACGTGTACGTGAACTCACTCAGCGTCCATCGCTCATATCTTTCAAATGTTTCTCCCCTTTTTCAGATGACTCGGTAACCTGATGTGGCTAGTTGACCCAATGTTAGCCCACTGGATTCGGTAATATTGGGGTCTTCCACCTCTAGCAATAAGGTTTTGATCTATGAAGATTTTGGCCCTCACGGTCTTAAACCTATGTATAAGTTTTGAGAAGTTTTTATTATAAAGTTATAGTTATATTATTCTTTTTTCTTCCACTATTTAGTTTAGAGAAACACGCTCTAGTTCCTGCCGGATGTATCCTAGCTTTATGATTTTGTAAGTCCAGTGCCGAGAGGCACACAGGTATTTTACCCAGCCGCGGTTGACCTAGCGGAGGGGTACGGGGTATCACAGTGATAGTGGCCAATGGCTTAACTTCAATCCATCGAGTAAAATTATCAATAGCTAGACTGAATAGTTTTTCCATGCAATAGCTTTAGGAAACGGGCTTAATAAATCTATATCCCATTGTGCAAATAGAGTCAGAATACCAAAGATGGGTATTCGGTCATGGGAATATGATGGTATTCGGCATTTGGTACATGCCTTAACCAAAGTAATAGAATCTTCTTTCATAGAAGCCCAGTAATATCCATAATGCATAGCTTTTGTGACTAAAGCTTTAGCACCAATATGAGATCCACAAATACTTTCATGAATTTGTTTAAGTACATAACGACCATCTTCCAGGCTAACACATTTAAGTAAAGACCCGTTACACATAGTTCTAATAATTGATCATCCACCAAAACATATCGGGCAGATGTAGTACGTATTTTTTGCTCCTGTATGGGGCCATCAAGAAGTTTGTCATTCAAAATAAAATCCCGAATAGGAGTTTTCCAATCATCTACTTCTTCATTCATGCAAACATCCATGTCAAGGCTTTTCTTTGACAATTAGTTTAAGCAAGTACCATCAAAGTGCTCACCAGCATTATGTTTAGATAACATATCTGCTATGGTATTCTGTTCTCTAAGAACCTTCTCAAATTGTCGCTTAGAGAATTCTGAATCATAGGTTGCACGGAAAGTAAGTATTTCTACAGATTATCTTTCTTTGCCTCAAAATTACCAGTCACGTGCTCGATAACGACTTGTGAAGTGCTTCAGACTAGGATGTGAGTAAGCTTAAGAATTTTTGCCATTTTTAATCCGGCTAATAAAGCTTCATGTTCAGTTTAATTATTACTAACGGGGAATAAAAATTTCAATACATATGAGATTGATGGCCTCTGGGATCCTCCAAGATAAATCCTGCTCCTTTGGTTTGTTCCCCGGTAGAGCCATCAACATTAAGGAACCAAGTATCGAGAGACGACTATGGAATATCAGGCTGATGACTGTCTTTCTTATTAGGAAAAGAGCATTCAACTAAAAAATCCGCTAAAGCCTGCCCTTGAATGGTTTTCCTAGGGAAGAAGTCAATTTGCTATTTAATTAACTCCAACGCCCATTTAGAGGTTCTACTCGATATGTCAGACTTGTGCAAAATGCGTCTTAGTGGAACATTAGTTAAGACAATGATGGTATGTGCTCGAAAATATGGTTTCAATTTCTTGGCCATGATGATAAGGAAAAATATGTGTTTTTCCAGAGAGCTATAACGCTCTTCTAGCCCATGCAAAACATAACTCACATAGTAAACGAGTTTCATATTATTATCACGCAAAGCACATAAAAAAGAGCTGATCACTTTGGGAGTGATAGCCAAATAAAGATACATTGACTATCCTATTACCGGGATAGCAAGGAGGGGAGGGGAAGATAAATATGCTTGCAGCTTTTGAAAAAGCTGTAGAAGCGGCCGAAGTCCATTCAGATTTTGAAGTGTTTTGTAAAAATATGGTAGAACGGAAGTCTTGTTTCTCCTATTCGAGCCAGGAACTGTCCTAGAGAAGCCATTCGCCCTGCTAAGCATTGAACCTCTTTAATAGTTTTTTTGACTTAGACATATCCTTGATTGCATTGATTTTTGTAAGATTTGCTACAATACCTTGCTGTGAGACCATGTAACCTAAGCATTTCCTAGATGAAACACCTAAGGTGCATTTCTTGGGATTTAATTTCATTCTAATTTTCCAAACCCGTTCGAACATCTGTCTCAAATCCTCCACTGCTATGTCTTTGGTTTTGGACTTGACAATAACGTCATCAACATAAATTTCCACAATCACCCCCATGAGGCCTTCAAAAGCCTTATTCATGCCCTCTTGAAAATCCACTCCAGTGGTTTTTAGCCCGAATGGCATCCGTGTATACCAATAAATATCATCATCGGTGATAAAAGCAGTTTTTGCCATATCCTCTTCGGCCGTTGGGATTTGGTGACATCTCTTGTAGGTATCAAGAAAGGAAAGGAATTCATGTACCGCTATAGAATCAACAAGCCGGTCAATCCAAGAGAAAGGGCATGGTCTCTTAGAATGGACTTTTTTAAATCCATAAAGTCAATACAAACTCGCCATGCTTCCCCAGGTTTTACAACAACCACTGGATTGCATAAACATTCAAGAAAATTAATTGGCTTGATTATTCCTACTTTCAAGAGTTCTTGTACTTCATTTCTAATAATTTCCTGCCTTGGTTTGGCAAACACCCTTTTTTCTAAAATATTTACTTTTGTCCTTTAGGAATGCCTAATTATTGCACTACAATATGTCGAGGAATTTATTCCTAAATCAGAGGAGGACCATGCAAATATGTCTTTATATTCAACCAATAGTTCAACCAAGTTCATTCTCAGATTATTCGAGAGATTATGTCCAATACGCACAGTATGGTCAGGGTGAAGATTGTCTAAAACAAACAACTCATACTCGCCTTCAGGCTCAAGCTTTGGAATTAAATTGTTTTCAACAGAATCCTTGGTCTTCTCTATTTCCTTCATGGTAGCAAAGTAGCATTTTTGCGCTGCCTTTTGGTCTCCATAAATAATGTAGACTTTTATGCCCATGGGAATTTCCATAGATAAATCGACAGTGGAGATACGGGCATGGAATTGGTTTAGAGCTTATCGTCCCATAATACAGTTATATGAAGAAGAAATAGAGACAATCAGAAATTCTATCATATGAACCATATCATTAATTAAAAGAAGAAGGGTGATTTTCCCCTCAGATTTTATGGTCTGCCTAGAAAAGTATATTCCCATCTAATTGAAAGTATATTCTTGAAAAAGAATGTTGACGGAGCTGCCACTGTCTATCAAAATGCGTTTGACAACACATTGGTCAATCGTCATTGTGACAACTACGGATCATCTCCATGAGTGTCCCGATGTCATTTTTTTTGGAAACAGGAAGCCCAACATCCTAAATAACATTGATCACCTTTAATTTGGAAGTGGAGAATCATGCTTATGCCCTTTCTTGTCATCGTGCCATGGCCGTTTGGTATTATCGGGTCATGCAGATTGCTTTACCGAAGCATCATCAATGAATTCCTTCAAGTTGCCATCTTGTATGACCTTCTCAATGGACTTTTTTAATTCATTACACTACTCCGTATCGTGCCCATGATCTTTATGGAATTGGAAAATTTTAGCTTTGTTTCGCTTCTCAGGTGGAGATAACATTTTTGCCAGTTTTTCTAGAATGCCCAAACATTCAACTTTCTGAAGAATGTCAGATCTGGGTACCTTTAAAGGAGTGTAGTTGTATCGGACATCATTTGACTTGACTGGAACCTAGTCTATCATGAACAAGAGGTCTTGATATGATGTCCAACGGTTTGGATTTTTTTGAACTGGGTTCTTTAACTTCATGTTCTAAACCCCGCTTGCGACGAACATAATCATCAGTATGGATAAAATGTTGAATTTATCCTAAGAGATCAGAGACATCAGCGAGTTCCTGTTTAGCTAATTTTCTGGAGAAAGACTGATTGGTCAAACCATGACGATATCCTTGAATATACTCACTCAGATAAGTTACTAATTTCTTGGTCTGCTTGATTAAAACAAGCCGTGAAGTCGTGGACAGTTTCGTTTGGTCTTTGACGTACACTGAGTAGTAAATTAGAAGTTGGTCCTAAAATAGCTTATGGAAGAAAATTTTGAATAAATTTTTTTCTCCTAGATCCCAAAAACTATAAATGCACCTAGGTGGTAGATGAACATACCACTGTAGAGCTTTTCCCGTTAAAGAACTAGAAAACATACGGCAACAAGTGCTATCATACGCATTGTAAACATAAATTTGAGAAACAAATCTCATGATGTGCTCTTTTGGATCACTAGATCCATCATAAGTGGTGAGTTTTAAATGAGAAAACTCATTGGACACTTTGGCTCAAGCATCAGATTTGCACAATGGATAATGTTGCAAAAAATCCCAAGTACAAGATATGGGGGCTAGTGAAGGGGCCATTTGAGCTAAAGTTTGGTTAACCAAGTCATGTATAGTATAGGTGGGTGGGGTAGGAGATAGGGGTCTATAAGTAGTACCATCCCCAATAGTAAGGTGGAAGGAAAAGAATGTAATGGGAATTGACATATAGTGAAGGAAGTAGGGGTTGTGATCGATGCACACAGAGGGTATAGAAGTTTAGGTAAAAGCCTAAGATGCCAAGAAAGTTTGTAAAGATGCCAAAAAGGCTACATTTGTGTAGTTTAATCGGGTGGCAACTGCATGAGCATGTGCAATTATTGTAGGGGAAAGAGAAGAAATACCAATACCTCTTGTTTGTTGGCAAACGGGGGTATGGGTAGAGTAGTTACTACTGTTGATGAAAATTGAGGAGGATTTCTTTGCTTGAGAATGAGTAGATGCCATAAAGATGATTGTGTGGATAAATGACAGAAAAGAATATGAGAATAAGAACACTAGTGGGCACCAAATAATGGTTCTTGTATTCCCCATCCTCCTAATTATAACCTACAGATAAACAAGAAATCACCAAAGCGGGGCTGATCTCCCATTTCACCTCTGATGCTTAAGTTAGTCTCAGGTTTAACAGAGTAACAGTATTAATAAAGACAGAATGAATAGCAATTAGGAATGGTACCTAGCTCTCCAAGAGAAATAGCATATGATATTAACAATTAACCTTTAGGATTAAAGGTTATTTAAAGTTAATGATTCAATTAAGGAGGAATTATATCTTCCTAAGAAGATATGGGCCATCTAGACATTTTGTTAATAATGTCTACTAAACTTTATGGGTTAAGCCCCAAATATTTACTCTGATGGGCTTTCTTACTCAATCAAGCCCAATAATCCGAACCGAAATGTATGATCAATGGACTGTCCCCATCAGATGTTTTTGGAGAATTTGAAGAACACAAACACACAATTACAGGAATAACAAACAAGAATATAACAACTAAACCTTCTCATATGAAGAAGAGAATCAACAAGGCTTGAAGAAAATCTCACCTATCCTCTACACTCTAAGAAGCACCTATGACCCAAGCAATACCAACTAGAAAGTTGGCACCTCAAAGGATTAATAGGATTTGAAATTAGAGTTGAACTCTTGAATCTGAAGATTCAAGAAGTTTCTTGTCATGAAATTATACAATAGAAATCCTTAATTTACAAGGAAGAAGAAGAAAACTCAATAACCCGAGTTCTTCTCTCTTTTGATTTTTCAATACATCTTAACTTGGCCAGATGGCTGCCAACATAAAGAGTATATATAGTGGTCTTTACAATTACTTCTAACCCTAGGTATTAGACAAACTTAAAAAAATTTTAAAGGTACTTAGACCACTTAAGTATAAGTCAAAATAAGTTTACAACCAAAATAAATAGTTAAGGAAGTTAAAAAACTTCTCAATTCCTCCTCAGCTGAGACCTACCGTTAGTTCTCGACCAACCGTGCATAGTAGGTCCATGGCCTTCAGGTCCTCTTGACCAGAAACCTACCAGCTATGGTAAGGTGGACCAACCATCAGTGGTAGGGTCCAAAAAAATCATTCTTTTGATTTTTGAAGCTCTCAACATCCCAGGTTTGCTTCCTTAGATTCCTCCACTTGCACACTAGACTATAGGATGGTTTTGGACCTTTTAAAGGCCTCTTCTTAATCTCCTATCATTTGCCAAGCCAAGTCTTGGATCATCTTTTAAATCAGGCTATCTTTTCTCGATGCTCCTCTTCCATTCTTCTAGCCATGCTCTTGTGATTAGACTTTGCAATTGCTCTATGGTTCCTTGAGCTTTTCGGGTTATACCGCTACATCAGCGGGGCTATGCCCAGAAAGCAATCCACTAAAACTGTCAACACAGTACAAGAAAACTCCTAGCTCTTTTACACATCTAAAGTTTCCCTATGGGAATTAGTGCAAATTCCCTTTGCAAACTACATAGTTGACTCTATTCAACTCTTCAAGGCTCCCACTTGGTGTATAGCTATATGGACTTGAACTCCTTCAATCCTCAATACTATTGAACCACAGCACAGCTGAAATCCCTTTAGCTCTTCAAGGCTCCCCCTTGGTATGTGGCTGCTTGATCTTGAATCCCTTTAAGTCTTCAACTCGATTGAACTGTAGCACAACTTCTATCCCTAGAAGTTATAATCTTCAAAATATAAAAGATGAAAAATGAGCATCAATGGAGAATCACAATGTTTACAGTTTGTGACTACACAAGCTCACCCACCATGAATTGTCGTCGTCTTCTCTAATGAAGAATATCTTTGAAGAATTGCAGAACGACTGAGGCTCAACTTTCCATTTCAATGCTTTGTTTATAGATGTTGAGGCTCGCAGGTCAATCGTGTATTTCCTAGAGAATGGGGACCAAAGATTTGGTTTCCAAATAACACTTCTTGTTTTGATTCCTTGCAAAGCCTATTTTCTTTTAGGATTCTGACCTTTCTTTATGTTTTCAACTTCCCTTAACCGGACTTCCATATCTCAGCTCATAATCCCAAATTCTTCAGGATTTTATCAAGTTTCCTAAAACTATGCCAATACATAGTGCCGCTGCAACATTGTAGTTTTTATGCTGCCACATGATCAACCTGTGTGACCACACTTCAAGCCGTGTGACAAGTTTCTATAGGTTTTCTAGCACTTTTTTCATTCATTGCTAGGACGATTTTTCTTCTGATGTTGTTCAAGCTGCGAGAGTTTTTTGTTCCCTAAATCTTTCTCCTGCACTTCCATTGTTTTTATTCCTAAAGTACCGGACCCTTTCAATTTCTAGGGCTTCTATCCAATCAGTCTCTATAACTTTACACAAAAAATTATTTCTAAGGTCATTAGCCTTCCGCTTTGCTCTCTTCTACCCTCTATTATTCGTGAAAACCAGTCAACTTTTCTTAAGGACAGGAATATCACTAATAAAATCCTCTTAGATTTGGAGCTCACCAAATCTATCAATTGTAAAACTTTGGGCGGTAACCTTATTCTTAAGCTTGATCTCCAAAAAATTTTCGATCAGATTTCATGGGTTTTCCTCCAGCAGGTCCTTATCTGGTTCGAGTTTAGTCTACACTTTTGCCTTCTTAGTAAAAACTGTGTCGAATCTAATTTTTTCTCGGTCCTCATCAATGGCAGCCTGGCGAGTTTTTTCCCGTCAACCAAATGTGTCAAGCAAGAGGATCCACTCTCTCCTATCCTTTTTATTCTGGTTGCCAATGTCCTTTCTAAGGGTCTTAATTTATCTTTTACTTCATCGTGACATCGACCCCTATTCTCTTCTCATGGGGTGTCGCTCGGTCTCAATTTTCTCTTACACTAATGATATCATCCTCTTCCCCATTGGGCGCTCCAAAAGTTTAAAAAATCTTATGTTCGTTCTTAAGAATTATAAAGCTACTTCTAGGCAGTGGATTAATATTTCTAAAAGCTAATTATACACTGCCAAGTGTTGCTCCTTAGATTGGGACAACAATGTTCACCCTCTTACTGGCTTTCGTTAGCAAAATCTGTCTTTCACCTACCTCAGTCACCCTGTATATCATGGTAGAAAGAAGATACTTATTTTCGTGATCTCACTCAGAATATTAGTTCTCGTATCCTTTGATGGAAAAGTAATTTGCTCTCGATGAGCAACTGGCTGATCTTGGTCAAACATGTGTTGCGATCGATTCCCATATGTACGTTATGGCTGCTCTTGACCCTCCTAAGCAAGTCATCAAGGACATCGAGAGGCTTTTATCTAAATTCCTTCGGGCTCTCACGAGGGATCAGATAAGCGTCACTTGATGTCTTGCACCCGCATCTGCTGTGCTGTTAGTTCTAACGGTCATGGTGTTATCCCTTTTTTTTATCCCTCTAAGGCTTTTGCTGGTAAGCTTTGGTGGGCTTATCGCACAAAAAGATCCCTTTGGACTGACTTCATGCGCTCTATGTACGGTGATCCGATTCTTGTCATTTCTCATCCTCTTGTCTCTCGGGTTACTGATTCCCATACATGGACTCGTATGATGGCGGTTATGGATGATATTAAGCCTCATATTAGTGTCTATATCCATTCTGGCACCTCTTCTTTTTGGTTGGATAACTAGACCCTAGGAGAAAACTCTCATCTCATGCTCTTTATTCAGTCTCCACTCTGAATCTCTCTCTTTCTGTTAGGGGTGTTACCCTTCATGATTCTTGGAATACCCGTCCTCCTTTTTCTCCTCTCTTCTTCTAGTATTCAGCTTGTTACATCCTCCTTATACTTATGAACGGGTCCTGACCTCTTCAGCTGGATGCGAGATCCGAGTAAGTTCACCATCTCTACTGCCGCCTCACTTTTCTCTATTGGCTATACGTCTTCTTTCTATTGTAATATGATATGGGATTCTCAAATTCCCTTAAAATTTTCAATTTTTATGTAGAATCTTTTTAATTATTTCCTAGTTGTTGAGAGTGGTAGATAGGGCTTGAGTTTCAATCTTGCCTCCTGCTGCCATTGCTTTGCTGGCCTTGACTCCTTGGATCATATTCTCTTTCATTTACCTTTTTCTCAGGCCCTCTGGCAGAAAGTTGCTTTCCAAATTAAGTTTGGTGCTATCCATAGAAGACTTTCTGCATGGCTAAGGAATGCCTCCTCTTTTGGTGGTCTTTTGGGAAGTACAAACACTTACTTATTAATAAGTTACTCCCTATTATCATTTTCTAGTGAATTTGGGTGGATCGATGTTAGTTTTATTTTAAGGCTATTTCTACCGCGACGAAGGCTTCCTTCCACTGCCTTCTTAAGCTTATGCAAGAGTTTGGCATAGCTAAGGAGTATAGATATATATATATATATGTGTGTGTGTGTGTGTACTAGTAAAAAACTCGTGTATGCACAATAATATTCATTCTTAATCAATCTACTATATCGATTCATTTATATAAAAAAATTCTACTATATCGATAAAAATAATTGATAATTTATAATTAAATTATTAAAGTAAATATCATTATATATGTATTATATAGTCTTGCATAAAATGAAACGACAATAAGTAACAGTTAATATAGTATTAAAAACAATCATTTAAATAGGCAAAATAAATATGTTAATTTATAGTTTTCTTTCTAGATGGGAACATATCTGCACTAATGGACACATAAAACGAAGACTATTTACAGTAGGCTGGCAATCTAAATATCATTTGGTACTCAAATCATGAATGTAAAAGTATGACCTTTGCCTGAAGAAAAATATTTTTAAAATTGTATAGATTCTGTAGGCCTTTGGGCCTTAGTCTCCCAATCTTTTTCCCTATTTTTCCAGCCCATTACTTTCTTTCCCTGTGATGTTACTGTTGGGTCACAATAGAAAGATAAGGCTGTTGAACTAGTCAGAGATGCCGGGCCGGGCTTGCCCGTTGTAACCTGACCTATTTGTACCCTCTTCTTTCCTCGGTTCACACACCACAACCGACTCTCTATTTTCTCTTTTTCTCTTCCTCTGCTGCCCGTTGCTTCTCTGTCTCTTCTTCTTTCTTTCTCGGCCTTTGCGGCTTGCTGCGTCTGCTGCCTCTTTGCCTCTTTGGCTTCTGCGCCGCTGCTTCGCTTGTACCGATCATCGGTCTCTTGTGATCTTTACTTAATAGTTGTTTTGCTTGAGGGAAATAGAAAGGGTATTATAGAGAGAGATAGAGAGAGGAACCGATGATATTTTGTGGCCCTTAGACTAAGGGAAAACCCTCTCTTTTCTACAGATCTTGCTTCGTCTATCATCGGCACCTCGACGCAGCTTGTTGCTCTTCGCCGCTGTTCAGCGCCATAGTTATCTCGGCACGGTGGTTCTCCGCTAGCGGTACCGACACTGTCGCGGCAGGTAAGGGTGTTTTTTACTGTTTTAGTTTTCCTTCTCGTGACTGGTTTTGTGGCTGTCGTTTGGTCTTGCTGTTTCGGCTTGAACCGATTCACAGGAGGAAGAAGAAGGGACCTTTTCTGTAATAGATAAGGTTGTTTATTTTTCCGCTGTTTTTAGTTTTGATTTTGAAATAGTAATTAGTTTTCCAACAAGTGGTATCAGAGGATTCCAGGTCTGAGGGAACTGTTGAGTTCCTCAGGTCCGGCCAGTGAATTTTTCTTACACTTTCCTCCTTTACTTTCGATTATTCTTTATTGTTTTTCATTTCGGCTTGCCGCCAATTACCTTTTTCGTTTCTATTTTGTGTTCTCGTCTTGCTGTCAATTATCTCTGTTTTTCTGCTGCTTTGGCTTGCTGCCGGTCAGTGATTACTATTACTGTGTTTTTCCCTAAATTGTGTTACGGTTCGACTTTTCTGTTTACTATTCTTATTTTATACCTGCTTCTGTTTATATTATTTTGTTGCTGCTGCTGTTCTGTTTTTTCTTGTTTTGGGCTTTTCATTCAGTTTTTCAAAACTATAAAACCCAAGCCTAGCTTGAATCTGTGAGATTTCAAGTATCTGTGTCTTGGTGCGTTTTTTCATTTTTCAAAATATATATTCTTTTATTTTTTATTCCTTCTATTTTTATCTTTTTCTGCTCATTGGTGAGACAGTTCTGTTCCTGCTGTGTTTCTCGTTACTCTGCTATATTGTTTGTTTTCTTGGGTTTCGTGCTTTATGTTGTTGTGCCGTTTATACATATATATATATATATAAACCAAACGAATAATTCAAGCAATCTAAAACAAACCAACGCCATTTTTCTTGAAATTATATATTTATATATTTTTTTTGAAAAAAATCCGGGCATTTTATTTATCTCTTAAACCTTTTTTCAAATCTTTCATTTTTCCTAGTCACTTAATTACACTTATTTACTTTCAAAACATGTCAGTTCCAAAGATTGAAACTGATAAGTTTGATGGCAAATCTGACTTTGTAATGTGGTGAAGGAAAATGAAAGCAGTTTTGGTACAAAATAAAATTGCACCCACTATCTGTAGCCCTGAAGAGTATCCAGAATCTTGGAAGGGTGAAGTTCTTTCAAAAAAATTAGGTGATTCTCACAGTTACCTCACCTTGCATTTAACTGACAATGTTTTACGAGAAATCGACGAAAAAGATAACGCTTTTGAAATTTGGACTAAACTGGAAAAACTATATTTGGGAAAATCACTATCAAATAAACTTTATTTAAAAGAGCGGCTTTTTGGTTTTAAAATGAGCGGGTCAAAAACACTTTCAGAAAATATGGATGATTTAAATAAAATTGTTTTGGAACTTCAAAACGTTGGAGAGAAAATCTCTGATAAAAATATTGTACTCATTTTATTAAATGTCTTACTTGATTCTTTCAACGATGTTAAATCTGCTATTAAATATGGCAGAGATGATTTTTCTCTTTCCGATGTAAAAAACTCTTTGAAATCTAAAGATTTAGATTTACAAAAAGAAAATAAATCACACGGTGAAAACCTTTACATGCGAGGAAGAGTTGACCGGAGGGAACCTCTTAGTCATCATTCTAAAAGTAATATTTCATGGTTTTCAAATTTTCCTGGCTCCCACCTTAGACGGAGACGGTTACCTTCATTTTAAGAACCGCCTGGATTTCGCTAGAAAACGCGGATCCTAGTAAGACTTTCCATCCTCTCCCTTTTGGTCGAGCACTACATTCCTTCTGTGGACCTTTCTTCTCTTATGAAAGTGAAGTGTTTTTATGGTGGAAAGAGGGTCATATGAAAAACAAGTGTTTAAAATTAATTAAAGATGAAAAACAACGTAAATATGGTAAAGGGAATAATAAAATCGACAAAACCCACGATTTTGATTCAGATGGTAATTCTATGTTTTCAGAGGTTTTGTGCGTTTCCCTTTCTCCTTCTCGTTCTGAAGTTGTTGATCATTGGGTTCTTGATTCTGGTTGTACATTTCACATGACACCCAACAAACACTGGTTTTTTATTTTAACTCTTAAATCAAGGAAAGGTGTACATAGAAAACAATCAAGTTTGTGATGTTAAAGGCATTGGAAATATTTTTATTAAAATGCATGATGGTTTTACTAGAAAACTCACTGCGGTGAGATATGTGCCCGACCTTCGTCGGAATCTTATCTCTCTCGGTTGTTTGGATTCTCTTGGTCTTTCTTTTAAATCCAAAAATGGTATTTTATGTATTTGTAAAGGAAACCTAGTCATGGTAAAAGGTTTTAAAAGAGATAGTTTATACATCCTTTTTGGTAAACAGTTTGTAACTCATCTGCATTGATTTCAAAAACTGTTCTCGAAAAAAAAACTATGTTGTGGCATTGTCGGATTGGCCACATTAGTGAAAAAAGACTTTATTATTTACAAAAAAAAAAATCTTTTATGTGGTGACAACATTGATTCTTTGGATTTTTTTGACCACTGCGTTTTGGGAAAACAACACAAATCAGTTTTTCAACAAGCACACACAAGTCTTCTACTATACTTGATTACGTGCATTGTGATCTGTGGGAGCCTACAAAAGTTCCAACTTATGGTGGTAATGTTTATTTCCTGTCTAATGTTGATGATTTTTCAAGGCATGTTTGGGTTTTTCTTTTAAAAACTAAAGATCAAACTTTTGAAAAGTTTTGTGAGTGGAAACGTTTTGCCGAAAATTATTCTAGAAATAAGCTAAAAACTATCAGGACCGATAACAGTCTTGAGTTTTGTAACCAGAAGTTTTCTGATTCGTGTGCATCGCATGGCATCTTACACCATAGAACGGTTAGGTATGTAACCCACAGCAAAACAGAGTGGGCGAAAGGATGAACCGTATCATTATGGATAAGGTTAGATGTCTTCTTGTTTCTTTTAGTATCCCAAAACCTTTCTGGGGAGAAGCTATAAGCATGGTTGTCTACCTCATCAATAGATCCCCTTCCACAGCCATAAACTTTAGGACTCCTATAGAACTCTGCTGTGGTAAACCCCCTAACCTTTCTGATCTGAGAGTTTTCGGGTGTGCGACTTTTACAGATCAGAAGGAAGGTATGCTAGATCCTAGATCTAGAAAGGGAGTGTTTATAGGATATCCTAGTGGGGTGAAGGGTTATAGAGTATGATTAAAAGGTGAACTAGGAGTAAGGGCTGTTATCAGTAGGGGATATTATCTTCAACAAGTTAGAAATGCCCTGTCTTAAAGATAAACCCGTCTCCAATAGTCCACTGAGTGTTCCCACTTCTAGTAGTATTCATGTGGAGGTGGAGGTCACCTCTGATCCTTCTTTAGAACCACCTAGGAACCTGAAACCAACCAAGAGTTACTGGCTTCATCCAATAGCACACCTTATCCGCTTAGTATTCCTGAAACCTGTGATCCTATTTTAGAAGGTTCTGATGAGGAGGAAGAGCACCCTGAAGCCCAAGCTCAAGCCTTAGGGATTATCAGCTGATGTGAATCGGTTAGACACGCAAGAACATCAAGGAGTTATGACAAGAGCGAAGGCAAAACAACTAAAGAGTCACAAGGATCAAATTGAGCAAGAGAAGTTTCAAGGCTTAAATTTTGATGTCCAAGACTTTATGGGGATTAAATTTTGATGTCCAAGACTTTATGGGGCAATATTCTAATTTTTGAATAAGTTAGAAATTGAAAATTTACCTTGGTAGATGGTTGGAATCCCTTTTGACCAAGTTGAAAAATTGCCTCTTACTTTTGGCAATGTGTTGACTAGTGCTCTAGAATAGTCCAAATGCAATTAAAACACCTCTATTGTCTTATCAAGTGTATTTATAGGTTAATCCTTTGGGCTGAAAATATGAGAGGGAAAAATTCCTATTTTCTCCCTCAAGTCTCTATAAATATGTAGTCTTCCATTTTGAAGAGGTAATCAAGAAATTTTTCAAGACAAAGGTTCTTCTCTTAATATTCTTAGTTCTTAGCTTAGTTTTTCTATCTTCTTCAAGGGTGAACTTCCTTGAAAGAAAAAAAATCACTTTGAAGACTTGTTGAAAGTTCCAAGAGCTTCAAGGTTGATCATAAAAAAAAAGAAAAAAAATTCATTCATACTAGTTACTACACTCTTGTAGAAAACTAGTCTTGAGGTCTTCTTCTTGTTTCATTGAGGTCTAAGGTTCAAAATACCTTAGGTTGCTTGAACTTTGAAGAAAAGATTTTGTTTAAACCTTCTTGAGGTCTTGGATTTGATATATCCAAGGTTGCTTGAAGTTTAACATTTTCAAGTCCTTTCAAAGGCACTTTCTTCTACTTATTACACTTGTTTTGTTTGTTCTCTCCCTCACTTCTTGGACAAAATTTTATGCTCTTGAAGATCATTCCACATCATTTGGTATCAGAGCCACCTTCAAGTAACTGTTTTTGAGATATCTTACATACAAATACAAGACAGAGAAAAGAGACAAGATTGCTGGAAAATGGTATCACAAAAATAGAATGCTTGAACGACCTGGTATATGACTAGAACTTTGCAATATTTTTACATGGAGTTATACTACATTGACCTGGGAAACAAATGAAACAAGTTTCATCTAATTTGGACTTCATTTGATATCTCAAAATAGTCAAAACGTGAAGGTGTACTGGCTTTTCTGCAGACAAAAAAGTACTGAAATGATCTGAGCATATCTTCCTTTTTACTAATCCTTTTTCTTTGATTCTTGAGCCTAAACTCAAGAATTTTGAGTGAGGATTCTTTATAGACAAACCTTATTCAATTTAGACTTGTGGTTAAATACCAGTTTTCAAAACAAGCCGAGGATGTCATCTACTCTGCTTGCTGGAAACTTTTGTTGTGTATTCTTTTGTGTTCTTGAAGTGTCCTAGCTTTGTGTTTGTATTTGTGGTCGAATTTATTTCCTTTTTCAGTAATTATTTCTTCATTTGGTCAATCTACCATTATTGACTCAAATGCTCTTGGAAATGTTGTTGAACTTCCTTAAAATGAATGGATGACTCAATATCATTTTCCTTGCTTCTCATATTTCTCAACTAGTTTTTGTTTGTGATTTTTTTTTTTTATTTTGGTTGTTTTAAACTTGAGTAGAGGTGTTAAATCTTTGTTAAGAACCCATAGAACTCTTTGAGACTTGAACCTTTAGAAAAAGGCAAGAGTTGTGAGAATATCCTCAACAAAAAGGCCAAAGAGAGTTAAACAAGAGAGTTTTGAGCTTAGTTAAACACTACCAAGATGTCAACCCAAGCTCAAGCACCAACTCTTTTTGGAGAAGAGTCTAGCAACTCCCAACATGATGACCCTTTGAGGCTCATAATGCAAGAGTTACAATCCCTAAGAGATGAGATGAGGGATATTAGAAGGGATGTCACTAATCTCTCTAATCAACAAAGGGAGGTTAGTCCTCATGGTAGTCTCAATGTTACTACCCCAAGGAGCAATGGACCACTCAATTTCTCTAGGACAATCGAGTTCCACCAACCTCCACATTTTGATGAAGAACTTCATCCACCTCCTTATGGTGGTAGAAGAGGCGGTTTTGGAGGAAGAGGCATGCCTAGACACTTTGAAGAAGTTCCAAGGCCACAAGCTAGGCATGGAGAGCCATTATATGATGATCATGAACATGTTCCATTTGTTGCAAACCGTGGAAGAGACCAAGGTGACCAAACCTTGGACCGAATGAAGTGGAAGCTCCCTAGTTTTAAGGGTGAGAATGACCCTAACATTTTCTTAGATTGGGAGAGGCAAGTAGAAAACATGTTTATGTTAAAAAATTGTAATGAGTTCTTAAAAGCTAGACTTGTAATAGCCGAATTTTCCGGCTATGCTTTACATTGGTGGGAAAGGGTAGTAAATCAAAGAGTTAGAAGTGGTAGACCATCGGTTGATACTTGGAGAGAGTTAAAAGCTTTGATGAGAGAAAGATTTGTGCCCGAGCACTACTATAGAGAGCTTCATTATAAGCTCATGACTTTAAAACAAGGTGCAAAAAGTGTAGAAGAGTATAGACAAGAGCTTGAGCTCTACATCTTGAGGTTGAACTTGGAAGAAGACAAGGATGCTTCAATGGCTAGGTTTCTTAGTGGTCTCAATAGGGAGATAGCCAACCAGCTTGAGTTGTATCCACATACAACTTATGAAGACATGTGCCACCTTGCCAACAAGATCGAATCACAAAGGAAAAGGAGTGGGATGATGCGATCCTCATTTCCCAACCAAAGACAAGTTGCAACAACAAAACCACCTACTTCCAACTTCAAGCCATAGCCAAAAAAGGAAGAGGCTCCTAGAGGTACTTTCCAACCTCCAACCAAACCAAAGATGGAAGAGAGAGGTAAAATCATTTCTAACCCTCCAAAGTGCTTTAAATGTAATGGTGTAGGACACTATGCAAGTAGTTGTCCGACAAAGAGAGCTTTGATCCTTAGGGAGGATTTGAATGGTTGGATTGAGAAGGAGGAGGATGAAAGTAACGAATGTGTTGAGGGTGAAGAAAATGGTGAGGATGATGAACATGTTGATTTGAATCCTTTAGGAAGTGATGACGATGTCTTGAGCTTAGTTACCATAAAAGCACTAAGCGCTCAAACTTTTGATGATAACATGATTGAACAAAGAGAAAACATCTTCCATTCTAAATGTAAAGTTGAGGGAAGGGTTGACAACCTTATCATTGATAGTGGTACTTGTATAAATGTGGCTAGTGCTTATCTTGTTGAGAAGTTGAAACTACCTACTACAAAACATGATAAACCCTTACAAACTCCATTGGCTAAATGATAGTGGAGAAATTAAAGTGTTGAGACAAGTAGTGGTACCAATAGAAATGGGAGCTTACAAAGATAAGATACTATGTGAGGTGGTGCCCATGCAAGCATGCCATCTTCTCTGGGGAACCTTGGCAATTCGATAGAAAGTCCCTCCACAATGGGGAGAAGAATACTTATTCTTTTGTGAAGGATGGAAGAACATTCACTATGAATCCTCTTACACCTCAACAAGTGAGAGATGAACAAAAAAAAGATGAGGGAGAAAGAGAGGGCCGAAAGTGAGCTCAAAAGGAAAAAAAAATTGGGGAGGGAAAGAGAGTTGAGGAAAAAAGAAAAGAGTGAAGAAAGAGTGATGAAAAACAAGAGTGAAAAAGAAAAAAGAGTGACCAAAAAAAAAGAGTGAGATGAAAGAAAAGAATTGTTTCTTTGCAAAACCTAGTGAGGTGATTGAAGCAATTGAAAGAAAAGAAGTGGTATTGCTCTTGTATTGTAGGGAATCTTTTACTTCATCTAAAGAACACTCACCCTCTTTTTCAAGTGAAATTTTGCAGGTTATTGAAGATTACAAAGACGTATTTCCCGATGAGATGCCCGGAGGTCTTCCACCAATTAGAGGAATCGAACACCAAATCGATTTTGTCCCCGGGGCGGTCTTGCCAAACCGACCGGCCTATAGGAGTCCACCGGAAGAGACTAAGGAGCTAAAAAGGCAAGTTGAGGATCTAATTTCAAAAGGGTATGTGCGTGAGTCCATGAGTCCTTGTGCGGTTCCGGTTTTGCTTGTTCCAAAAAAAAGATGGTACATGGAGAATGTGTATAGATTGTAGAGCCATAAACAACATTACTATTAAGTATAGGCATCCCATACCTAGACTTGATGATTTACTTGATGAGTTGCATGGTTCTAATCTTTTCTCTAAAATTGACTTGAAATCCGGATACCATCAAATTAGGATGAGAGAAGGGGGATGAGTGGAAAACCGCTTTTAAGACTAACTTTGGTTTGTATGAATGGATGGTTATGCCCTTTGGATTAACTAATGCTCCTAGTACATTTATGAGATTAATGAATCATGTGTTGAGGAATTTTATTGGGAAATTTGTTGTTGTATACTTTGATGATATTTTGGTCTATAGCAAGACATATGAAATGCATGTTGAACATCTTAGGGAAGTACTAAATGTCTTGAGAATTGAAAAACTTTTTGCTAACCTTGACAAATGTGAGTTTTGTTTGGAGAAAGTTACATTTCTAGGTTATGTGGTAAGCTCACAAGGACTTCAAGTAGATGAAGGTAAGGTCCAAGCAATTAAGGAATGGCCAACACCAAGAAACGCATCGGAAGTGAGAAGTTTCCATGGCCTAGCAAGTTTCTATAGGCGGTTCATCAAAAAATTTCAGCACACTTGCTAGCCCTTTGACCGATGTGATCAAGAAAACCGAAGGATTTAAGTGGGAAACAAAACAAGAACAAGCATTTCAATTGTTGAAGGAAAAGTTGTGTAGTGCACCCCTTTTGTCACTACCAAACTTTGAGAAAAACTTTTGAGGTGGAGTGTGATGCATCCGGCATTGGTATAGGTGGTGTACTTATGCAAGATGGAAAGCCCTTAGCCTATTTTAGTGAAAAACTTAATGGGGCAGCCGTGAGGTACTCAACTTATGACAAGGAGCTTTATGCTTTAATAAGAACATTAAAGCATTGGCAACACTACCTATGGCCAAAGGAGTTTGTTGTGCACACCGATCATGAGGCTTTGAAGTTTCTCAAGGGCCAACATAAACTCAATAAGAGACATGCAAGATGGATGGAGTTCATTGAAACATTTCCATATGTCATCCATTACAAGAAAGGTAAGGAGAATGTGGTGGCCGATGCTCTATCTAGAAGGTATACTCTCTTATCCACCCTTCAAACAAAAAATTTTGGGTTTTGAAATGCTTAAAGAAATGTATTCTAGTGATCATTACTTTAAGGAAATTTTTTGAGAAATGCTTGTTAGCACCTTTTGGAAAATATTTTTTGCATGAAGGATTTCTTTATTGTGAAGGTAGATTGTGCATACCATCTTGTTCTACTAGAATTCTACTTGTCAAAGAAGCACATTGTGGGGGTTTAATGGGACATTTTGGTGTCACTAAAACCTATGAAATTCTTCATGAACATTTTTTTTTGGCCACATTTAAAAAAGAGATGTAGAAAGATTTGTAGGAAGTTGTATTGAATGCAAGAAAGCTAAATCTAGAACTCTTCCACATGGACTTTACACACCATTAGAAGTTCCTAAAGAACCTTGGGTTGATATTTCTATGGATTTTATTCTTGGTTTACCAAGGACCTCTAGAGGTATGGATTCTATTTTTGTTGTTGTGGATAGTTTCTCTAAAATGGCACACTTTATTCCTTGTAGGAAATCCGATGATGCTAGTCATGTAGCTAGCTTGTTCTTTACTTGGATAGTTAGATTCCATGGAATTCCAAGGTCTATTGTGTCGGATAGGGATACCAAATTCTTGAGCCATTTTTGGAGAGTTCTTTGGAAGAAGCTTGGTACTAACTTGCTTTATTCTACAGCTTGCCATCCACAAACGGATGGACAAACCGAGGTGGTAAATAGAACAATTGGCCAACTTCTAAGGGCTATTTTGAAGAAGAAATTGAGGCAATGGGAGGAGTGTTTGCCACACATTGAATTTGCTTATAGTACGGCACCTCACTCTACTACTTCTCATTCTCCATTTCAAGTTGTTTATGGTTTTAACCCTCTAACTCCCTTTGATTTGGTTCCTTTGACTGTAGATCAAGCATTAAGCAAGGATGCAAGCAAGAAGGCTGATTTTGTGAAAGCAATTCATGCAAAGGTCCATGAAGCCATTGTCAACTCCAACAAAAAGCTTGTAGAGAAAAGAAATGTGGGAAGAAGAAAAGTGGTATTCAAACCCGGTGATTGGGTTTGGGTGCATTTTAGAAAGGAACGATTTCCCCAACAAAGAAAGTCTAAGCTTGATGATAGGGGAGATGGGCCATTTCAAATCCTTGAGAAAATTAATGACAATGCCTATAAAGTTGATCTTCCGGGACATTACAATGTTAGTGCCACTTTCAATGCTTCCGATCTCTCTTTATTTGATATAGGTGATAGAGATTCGAGGACGAATCCTTTTCAAGAGGGGGAGGATGATGTGAATCGGTTAGACACGCAAGAACATCAAGGAGTTGTGACAAGAGCGAAGGCAAAACAACTAAAGAGTCACAAGGATCAAATTGAGCAAGAGAAGTTTCAAGGCTTAAATTTTGATGTCCAAGACTTTATGGGGATTAAATTTTGATGTCCAAGACTTTATGGGGCAATATTCTAATTTTTGAATAAGTTAGAAATTGAAAATTTACCTTGGTAGATGGTTGGAATCCCTTTTGACCAAGCTGAAAAATTGCCTCTTACTTTTGGCAATGTGTTGACTAGTGCTCTAGAATAGTCCAAATGCAATTAAAACACCTCTATTGTCTTATCAAGTGTATTTGTAGGTTATATCTATCCTTTGGGCTGAAAATATGAGAGGGAAAAATTCCTATTTTCTCTCTCAAGTCTCTATAAATATGTAGTCTTCCATTTTGAAGAGGTAATCAAGAAATTTTTCAAGACAAAGGTTCTTCTCTTAGTATTCTTAGTTCTTAGCTTAGTTTTTCTATCTTCTTCAAGGGTGAACTTCCTTGAAAGAAAAAAAATCACTTTGAAGACTTGTTGAAAGTTCCAAGAGCTTCAAGGTTGATCATAAAAATTCATTCATACTAGTTACTACACTCTTGTAGAAAACTAGTCTTGAGGTCTTCTTCTTGTTTCATTGAGGTCTAAGGTTCAAAATACCTTAGGTTGCTTGAACTTTGAAGAAAAGATTTTGTTTAAACCTTCTTGAGGTCTTGGATTTGATATATCCAAGGTTGCTTGAACTTTAACATTTTCAAGTCCTTTCAAAGGCACTTTCTTCTACTTATTACACTTGTTTTGTTTGTTCTCTCCCTCACTTCTTGGACAAAATTTTATGCTCTTGAAGTTCATTCCACATCATCAGCTTGCGAGAGACAGGGTTAAAAGGGTACCTAAGGAACATCCTCGGTTTGGTTACTCCTACATTGTTTCATATGCCTTTGCTATTGCATTTAATGTGGAAGAAAAAGAACCATTATGCTTTACTGATGTTTTGAAAAGCCCTAATCGTGCTTTATGATTTCGTGCTATGGATGAGCAAATGTCTTCTTTAAACAAAAACAAACCTGGATTCTTGTTCCAAAACCCTCAAAACAAAAGTTAGTTGATTGCAAAGGGATTTACAAAATAAAAGAGCCTGAGTCTTCTAAGGAACCTCCAAGGTTCAAGGCCAGGCTAGTTGCAAAAGGTTTTTCACAAGTTGAGGGCATCGATTTTAACGAAATCTTTTCTCTTGTCGTTAAATACAAAACGATTAGGATTATTCTTGCTCTTGTTACTTTTTATGATCTCAATCTTGAACAACTTGATGTTAAAACCACTTTCTTGCATGGTGATCTCGAAGAGACTATATGTGTGGCAACCACCGGGTTTTGAGGTTAAAGGTAAAGAATACATGGCGTGTCTTGTGAAAAAGTCCTTATATGGGCTTAAATAATCACCTAAACAATGGTACAAGAGGTTTGATTTTTTTATGTTAAAAATTGGTTTTACTAAAAGCAACTATGATAGTTGTCTTTATTTTTCTGGTAATAGTGTTGATTCTGCTATTTACTTATTGCTTTATGTGGATGATATGCTAATTGCTTGCAGTCATAAAGCTAAGATCGATGATCTAAAATCTCTGTTAAAATCTGAATTCGATATGACGGATTTAGGTGTTGCATTCAGAATCCTTGGGATGAGTATTTCAAGAGATAGAACTGATCGTTCACTTTTTCTATCTCAAAAGCCCTTCCTTCAGAAAATCGTACCCAAATTTTCCATGTACCTGTGTAAGCCTGTTATAACCCCACTTGCGAGCCATTTCAAACTTTCTGACAAAACCTGTCCTAAAATCGAAAGTGAGAAAAGAGATATGGAAAATATCCCATATAGAATGGCCATAGGCTCAGTTATGTACTCAATGATATCTACCCGACCAGACATTGCCTTTTCTATAAGCCTCCTCAGCAGATTCATGTCTAACCCTGGGAGAGATCATTAGGCTGCTCTCAAGTGGCTTGTACGTTATCTTAACGGAACCTTAGATCGAGGCTTACACTATCATAACTAGTCTGATTTTGAACTAATTGGATTTGTTGATTCTGATTTTTGCAGGTGAAAAGGATGGTAGAAAATCTACTTCATCCTATTTCTTTACCCTAGTGGGTAATTGTGTCTCGTGGAAGTCTCAGTTGCAGCCGGTAGTTACTTTATCAACTACCGAGGCTAAATACATCGCAGCAACAGAAGCGATCAAAGAGGCCATCTGGCTTCAAGGGTTATTGAATGAATTACAAGTTTTACATTCAAGAGCTATTATTTATACTGATAGTCAGAGTTGTTTACATTTATATAAAAATCCGATCTATCACGAACGGTACAAAACATATAGATGTCAAATATCACTTTATTAGGGAAAAAGTCTTAAGTGAATTAGTTGACATAGACAAGATTAGTACTGATAATAATCCTACAGATTTTGGTACTTAAATTGTAAACACTGACAAGTTTATGTTTTGTAGGGATTTCCTTTATTTGGACATGGTCTGATTCTTGGTAAGTTAAAAGAACGGTTGGAAAAATATTATTCGAGGTGAAGATTGTAGGCCTTTGGGCCTTAGTCTCCCAATCTTTTTCCCCATTTTTCCAGCACATTACTTTCTTTCCCTGTAATGTTACTATTGGGCCACAACAGAAAGATAAGGTTGTTGAACTGGTCAAAGATGTCGGGCCGGGCAGGGCCGGCCCAACCCGAGCTTGCCCGTTGTAACCTGACCTATTTCTACTCTCTCCTCTCCTCAGTTCACACACCACAGCTGACTCTCTATTTTCTCTTCTTCTCTTCCTCTGCTGCTCGTTGCATCTCTGTCTCTTCTTCCTTTCTAGGCCTTTATGGCTTGTTGTGTTCACTGCCTCTTCGTCTCTTCGGCTTCTGCGCTGCTACTTCGCTTGTACCAATCATCGGTCTCTTGCGATCTTTAATAGAAAGGGTGTTAGAGAGAGATAGAGAGAGGAACCGATGATCTTTTGTGGCCCTTAGACTGAGGAAAAACCCTCCCTTTTCTACCGATCTTGCTTCATCTATTGCCGGCACCTCAACGCGGCTTGTTGCTCTTCGCCGCTGCTCGGCACCGCAGTTATCTTGGCACGGTGTTTCTCCGCTGGCAGTACCGACGACGCCGCAGTAGGTGAGGGTGTTTTTACTATTTTATTTTTCCTTCTCTTGACTAGTTTTGGGACTGTTGTTTGGTCTTGAATCGATTCATATGAGGAAGAGGAAGGGACCTTTTTTGTAATAGATAGGGTTGTTTATTTTTCCGCTGTTTTTAGTTTTGATATTGTAATAGTAAATAGATTGATCTGTAATAGTAATTAGTTTTCTAACAGATTCATTTTCAAAAAATTGATAATAAATATCTAAATAATTAAATGTTTGAATAAGATTTAAAACAAAATCATGTCACACGAATAAAGTTATGTAAAAATAGTAAAATATTAGAGAGTAGTTAAGAGAGTCATATAGGAAATACTAATTACCATTTAGATCATCTTTATTTATTTATTTATTTGGTAGGATTCTTCAATTGAAACGAAAGTTCAATAATATTTAATTAGCTGTTAAAAAAGATATAGTATTCTTTAGAAATAAATGATCAAATATATATATATAACTTTTGTTTGTTTGGATAGGTTTTGTTTCTATCCTCAACGTAAAATTTCAGTTTACACTCCTTTTAAACAATTTAATCTTTTTTATGAAACTCAAAGAGAAATATACAACGAGTTATAGGTTTCATGAATGGAAAAAAACATGAGAAACTTCCTTCCTTTACTGGTCTTCAATAGTAATTTATTAATAACTCATTTGTGAATCATCCATGTTTTGATCTTCTATCCAAATTCCTTTCCAATATATGGTGGGAAAAAAAAGGATCAAAGCCATATAAATCTAAGAAACTAAATAAATAGAAAAATAAGGGAAAAGATGTAATAACTTCTATTTTCAACAAATTGTATATGGCCTTTCAAAAGAAAGGAAAAAGAAATTGTATCTAGTTTCAAAAAAAGAAATTGTATATGGACCTTAATCTGTGTCAAAGCCATATTTGGAAAATGATAAGCAAAGAAAGTTATGGAGCATCATTACATATATCAAGTATATCATTCGATATAACAACTTTCATAATAAAAAAGAAACTAAGTTGATATTAAAGAGAGTACTTTCCAATATCAATGAAAGAAAATCAAGGAGTTAGAGATCTTTTTATTATTTTTTTAACTTATTAAAAAAATCAAAATCCTAAAGATCATTTTTTATGCATGCATGCGTTGGCCATGGTTTATAAATGAAGTAACATTAATATAAAAACTATTTGGCATATAATATAAAATTAATTATTTGGCATTCTGCGAAAGGAATAAAACAAAATTCTATTTGATAAAATTAAAAATGAAGCCTCAAAATTGAATTACTTAAGTTTTAAATTATGAATCTTAAGTCTAAACACTGAAGTTGAATACTGAAGTATGAATGCAAATGCTAAATTAATTAATAAGTATTAATTATATACGAAAAAAGTGTAATAATATGTCAAACAATATAAATATTCAGACTTCATAGTTAAACAAAAAAATTTCACTTAAAATTTATAATTATAACCAAGCACACCTCTTAAATAATTAAATAATTTACAAAAATTATTTCAAACATACTTAAATATTAGGCACTTAATAAGGTATATTATCACACACATTTTAATAAACTCTTAATTAATTAATTTTAAAAGGTGAATTAATTTAATAAAGATGGCCAAACTCTTCTCAATTCATACCTATCTTCTTTTCCGTTTTCATTATGGTTGTAGTATTTTTCATTTTTTTTTGTTGTATTTTTAAAGCTACTGTATCTTTGAGTTTGGATATGTTTCGTTCGATCCTCAATGTAATATTTCAGTTTCGAGATTCCTCTTTTAAACAATTTTAATTTTTTTAAGAATCTCAAAAGAAACTTTCAAAAATTAAACTTTATTCAAATAAAATCGATCTTGACTTTTCAAAAGAACATGCTCCTTTTACTTAACTAACATGGTTATAGTAATTTATCCTCAAATACTTATACAATAAAATTGGCATTTAAAAACAATGAACTATAAAAGTATGCAGCAACTAATATTTTAGTTTCAAAAAGTCTGTACAAAAATAAAATAAAATAAAACAAGAAGTGAATGAAAGAAATTCTTGGAGGATTAAGATATTCTTTTTTCAAGAAAAATTATATATGTAACGAAATAATAATATACAAGAAGCCCTGACATAGCGATAAAAAATCTGCATACAGAAAAAGTGCTATGAAAATTAATAGAATCATTTCTTAATGTATACTGTAACTGTTGATTTTTGAACCAAATATGAGAAGCTCTCTTTTTATCTAATAAAACTATCGTTCAATCATTGAAACTCTTTAGTAACTCTTTAAGAGATAATGTTCTTGATCAGTGAAAATATATAGTAATTTTCTATAATAGGTGAAGTGACTTAGATTAATTTCAAATCAAAATTTTAAAATAAAGTGAATAAAAAATAAAAGTTTTTTAATCAAATAAAGTAAATAGAACATAAAAGATTTCTTTTAAAAAAATGATTAAAGATTGAGTTTGGAAGAAAAGATTAATCTTCCCGTTAAAATTCAAAATAAAATTATATAAAGTTTGAATTTTTTTAAAAATCTTGCAATTTTGGAGTAGTTGATCAACATTCAAACTAAGAAATAATTCTTTTAGTCAAAATGAAGATTTTTATAAAACTGAAGATTAAAGAAAATCAATACTTTACAATTGAATATTTCTTGATAATTTTATATATTTTGTTGAATGATAAATTGTAAAGAAAATTAAGATTCATTCGCAAGAGCATCACAAAAGAACAACAAAATATATAGCACAAAAAAAAAAAAAAAGTTTCTTTCTTTGTTTAGTCCATTTTCAAAAAATGGATACTAAATTGGTCCAATTTTTCTTTTTAATTCTGTAATGGCCACAACGCACAGTCATTGTGCGTTATCAATAAGTATAACGCACTACCATTATGCATTATTACTAGCGATAACGCACAATGCGTTATCACGTTATAAACCCTACCTACTGTCGTGCCTCCTTCTTTCTTCTTTCTTATTTCTTCCCCGAAAATTTACTTCATTCTCTCCCGAAAATTTTCTTTTCTTCTTTCTTTGTGCTATCGCTGCTTGGTAAGTCATTTTCCTCTTCCTTTTATTTTCTTCCTTCTTCTTATACTTGTATCTTCTCTTCTTCTTATACTTCTGTATTTTATTTCAAAATTTAAAAATTTAGTTCAAATTTTGAAATTCAAGTTTGAGTCGGTGAGACTTTCCTTGGAGTACGAAGGTTGTTAGAGTTTTGGAGTGAAAAACGGTAGACAGAGCTTATTGGTACAAAGGTGCATTTTTAATTTTCAGTAAGTTTTTATTTAATTAAATTATTTAGTGTATTATGTATTAATTTTAATTATTGTTTATTTGGCTTGTTAATTGTTGTTTGTGAATCATTTTTATGATTTTTATTTGGATTATTTGTTAATTTGAAATAATTTATTTTTGTGCAAATGGGGTTTGGGTTTATGTTTAAATTTGTTGTTATTCATAAATTTATGCATAAATTTGATAATTTTATGGATATAATTGTGTTTTGTATTGCAAAAGTGATTTTAGGGTGATAAATTATTTTGATGAATTTACTAGGATAATTAGGTAATTTTTTTACTTTAGTTTATGATTATTTGAATTATTTTATTTATTTACATAATTATTTTGCATCTTTCTTAAAAAAATTTTAGTAAAAAAGATGGGGATTTGGAATTTGAGTTTTTTTTTTTTATCTTCACTTGTTGTTTTTGTAATTTGTAAAACCGAAACTTGGAAATTTAGGGTTTAGTAATTAATTGTATGCCATTATCAATATGAAGACTTTTATATAAAATATATATATGGACTAAACCCTAATATTGAATTTACCAAGTAGTAAAATACTTAGCTATAAAATATAGCATCAACAACCCTAAAAAACTTAAAAATTCTAAACTTCAAATAATAAAAAACTTAAAAATCTATTATTAAAATCCTAAATTTTACATCAAATATTAAACCGTAAAACTCTAAACTTTTTAACAGTAAACCATAAAACCTCAAAATCATAATATTAAAACCTATAGCGTAAATTATAAAAACCTTAAACACTCTAAAAACCTAAAATTGATATTTTAAACATTAAACCGTAAAACTCTAAACTTTTTAACAATAAACCCTAAAAACCCTAAAATTAATATTTTAAACATTAAACCGTAAAACTCTTAACTTTTTAATAGTAAACCCTAAAAACCCAAAATCACAATATTGAAATCATGTAGCGTAAATTATAAAAATCTTAAAAACCCTAAAATTGATAGTTTAAACATTAACTGTAAAACTCTAAACTTTTTAACAGTAAACCCTAAAATTGATATTTTAAACATTAAACCGTAAAACTCTAAACTTTTTAACAGTAAACCCTAAAAATCAAATAATTGATATTTTAAACATTAAACTGTAGAACTCTAAATTTTGTAACAGTAAACCCTAAAAACCCAAAATCTTAATATCAAAATCCTATACCGTAAATTATAAAAACATTAAAAACCCTAAAAACACTAAACTTGATATGTTAAAAATCATACATATCCTAAAAACTCTAAAAACACTAAACTTGATATGTTAAAATCATACAAACCGTAAAATAATTGCACCATAAAAAATACACCATAAAAAGTTTGGAATTATAATTTATTTAAAATTTTTTACTTTAATTTATAGATATTGACCGTAGCTCAAACTGTAAATAATGTAGATGTAAGAAGTCCTAGCCCACGTGCATCCGAGTCCCATAGTCCCTGATGTTTTGACGAGACAGCACGAGCATAGGTTTGAGTTAATATGGAGTAGGGACCGTGAGATGTGTTTCACTGATCTTCAGTGTAGGCGTTTCGGTCGCAAACTATTCCAGTGTTACAGTACGGCTCCCCGTAGATTGGTAGATCTTGTTGATAGGACTGGTTTAGGGGGAGTGTTCAAATGTGGTTACATTGGGCTCGACCACACTCTTATTACCGCATTAGTTGAGCGTTGGAGACCGGAGACTCACACATTTCATATGGCTTGTGGTGAAGTCATAATAACCCTTCAGGATGTGCAGGCATTACGGGTTTTAGGGATTGAGGGTTTGCCCGTTACCGGTCCCAGTTGGAATGTACACCAGAAACAGAATTGGATTGAGATGATCGAGAGACTTATTGGTACGTTGTCTCTTAGTCACTTTTCTGGTTACAAGTTTAAGAAGGAACCTCTGGAAGCTTGGATCTTGAGAGCGTTTACTGTTTCAGAGACCGATGATAACCTCATCTTGCGCGCTCGTGGATTTATTTTTTTACTTCTTGACGGTCATATGCTTCCCGATTTCTCAGGGAATTTGGTTCATGTGCGCTACCTCAATTTATTAGAGGATTTGGATGCCATCAGAACATATAGCTGGGATAGTTGCATTCTTGGTTTTTTATATAGGCAATTGTGCACAATAGCTTTGGGGGTGCACGACAGATAGGGGGAGCCTTAGTCATAGTACAGGTTTGGGCGTGGTCACGTATCCCTGTATTGCAGCCTCAGTTGATGACGGATGTTCAGGCCGACCCTCTTGCTCTGCTTGGTGCTATATGGTGTACATCATTTGACTGCATCCAACTGCCTACTCATATGCCATTTCTAGTCAATCTGAATCAAATGATGACAATGACCCGGAAGAAGGAGAATTACAAACTCCTGTAAACACTGTAAATCCTGTAAACCCGGTAACTGAAAATAAGTGCCCCAATGGGAGAGCAGTCAATGGTTCAACAGCGCTAGGTATGACTACACACATTCTGGTGCATTCCTAGATATGGGCTCGGGTTCTCCTATAGATGACCTCGTAGAATCTGGTACCATACGGTTACTTGATTGGAACGATTTCATGACTGACATTCAGTTAGGTATGAGATTCGTTGACAAAGTGCAGGCAATAAGTGCAGTTCATAAGTGGTCCATCAGTGTGGGACGTGAATACAGAGTTGTGAAAAGTAAAAATGATACATGGACCACATGATGTTACCATCACAGTGATGATAATTACTGTTCATGGTACATCCTTATAAAAAAGAAAGCAATGCACAGTCGATCGGAAATAACCAGATTCGTAAAAAAACACACATTCCTTATTCAAATTGAACAAAACAAGCACAGAAACTTGTCCTCAAAATTTATTCCAATGTCAATATCACACCTAGTTGCCAATGATCTTGAGATACCTGTGTCAAACATCATTCAAGAAGTGCAGGTATTGTTTCAAACGGATGGTACCTACAAGCGGGCATGGTATGCTCAAAAATTTGCCATAGAGAGGGTTTTTGGTAGTTGGGAGGCAACCTTCAATATTTTACCGAAATACTTACAAGCTGTACAAGATTTAAACTCGGGGACTGTATATGAATTTTTGCATCATAGAATAAGCAGTCCCCCTAATTATGTTTTCAAATTTATTTTCTGGTGTTTCTCGCCATGTATAGACGGATTTCAATATTGTCAGCCGGTGATTTTTGTGGATGGAACACACCTAAGGGGACCATACAAGGGCATACTGTTAACTGCAAGTACGTGGGATGCCAATAATCACTTGTTCCCACTTACTTTTGCAATTGCTGATAAAGAATCCTCTGAAAGTTGGAATTGGTTCCTTAAAAACTTGCGACAATACATTGTCAAAGATCGCCGCTTATGCCTCATTTCTGATCGCCACAAAGGTATTTTCTCTGCTATTCAAAGTCAATCTTTATGGCAACCACTATTTGCAGTTCACCTGTTTTGTTTACGCCACATTCGAGTAAATTTCAACAAGACTTTTAAGAATACAAACCTAAAAAGCTTGATATGCTAGGCCGGAACAGAATCAAAACAATGGAAATTTGACCGTGTAATGAAAGAGATTCAAGAAAGAAATGTTGATGCTTACATTTACTTGATGAAGTTGGACCCAGAGAAATGGACACTGTTGCATGATGGAGGGCACAGACACGCTATCATGACAACCAACATTTCTGAAGCACTTAATAGTGTGTTGAAGAAAGCTGGGGTCCTACCTTTAAAAGCCCTGGTTGAACTAATATTCAACAAACTAGTTAAGTACTTTCACCAACACCATGAAGAGGCTAAAAATTGTGTGCATCCATTTCCAACCCTAATTTTTGACAATTTCTTGCAGATTGAAATGAAATCAAGAGAACACAAAGTTACAACTTACAATCTGCGAGAAAGAATATACATGGTCAAATCTCCGATTCGGGTTTCTGGTACAGGCAACAACGTCTATACATTGCGAATAAATAATAAATCTTGTAGTTGCTGAAATGGAAAATATATACATTACCTTGTTCTCATATTCTTGCAGTGTGTAGAGAAAATGGGTCAAGAGCAGATACTTATGTGCCGGAGATATATTCGCGACAAACATACAGAAGAACTTACCAAGCAAATTTTCATCCGTCTTGAGTGAGAACTTTTGGAGGGATGTTCCTTTTAATTTAACATTTTATCCTCCAAACATGAAAAAGGAACGGGGTAGGAAACAGGGTAAGTGATTTCAGGGGGAAATGGATTATAGAAATCCGGATTCTCCCCCAAGATGTGACAGATGTTGCATGCCGGGACATAATAGAAAAAATTGTAATAAGCCCGGACCAAGTAATGTATAAGTTTGTTTTCTTGAAATTGTTGTAATGAAACAAGTTTCAATAAATGAAAATTTTCTTTCAATTACTTCTAATTACTATATTATTGCTCTAAATTTTTACAATATATTTACTATTACTTCTTCAAATAACTTGAGATGGAATGGTTAAAAGTTAAATATATTTTTCAAGAAAACGATATAAATATTATCATAACAAATACACTTAAAATAAGTTAAATATTATATATACTCTCTTTTTAAATAAATTATACAATTATAAGTTTTGAAAATAATATAAAGAAGTTTTCATTTTTTAAAAAAATTCAAAAAAATTTAAAAATTAAATAAATAATAAATAACTGATGTGGCAGATTGCATTATTACTGGGTCATAACGCACGATGGTTGTACGTTATCCGCCACATCGGCGGATTAGTGGGGGTAATTTTAATTAGGACATAATGGACAATCGTTGTGCGTTATTAATAATGATAACGCACAACCATTGTGAGTTATGGCCACAATAGGGGAAAAAAAGGTGGGCCACTTTCATAGCCAAATTTGAAGGATGGTATAACCATAGAAAAAAACCCAAAAAAAATGAATGGGAAAAAGTATAAAACCTCACCTCATAAAAGAACAACAAAATGTATATAGCACACCAAAAGAAATGAAAAAAAAAAAAAAAAAAAGATAAAATCTCCCCTACAATGATGATACCAAAAGAGGTGTGAAAGAACAAAAAACAGGAGTTGTTGAAAGGAATAAATGATAACTTTTTCTTAAGCAAATTTGTGTCATGCATTGATAGGTATATATGCGTATATATATACATGAGATTTAGGTTAGGAAGAAGAAACAAATTAATTAACCCATTTATACAGAATGGTAGAGGGGCGAACTAGGGAATATTTATATAAAAAATATATCTTTGCATTTTAATATTTTTTAGGAAATATCTTTGCATTTCTTTGTACGTACGTCAGTTTTATATGGTCTTTATATTAGGTTTACTTATATTGTTAGCTTGCTTAATTACCTTGTAAAAGTTTCCTGGTATACTAAACCAATGTAATCATTATACTTTTAACGATTTGTGAACTTCAATCTAATCAAAATGATGATATTCAAAATACTATTTACTAATCGATCAATTCCTTAAAAAAACTAATCAATTAACTTAATTTAAAATTTAAATTAAACTATTGAACTTACCAATCAAATTAATTCAAAATTTAAATTAAACTATTAAGTTTATATTATTATGAAATAAAAATGACATTAACCAATCTAAAATTTGTAAATGAATTAAAAAATTTGATATTCTAGAAAATTAGGATAGAGAGTTTAGAAGAAACAAAAGAAAAATAAAGCAGCATGCGCGTCAATAGGGAGCCCCAACAATTGCAGCTTCTGGTCATCCTCTTGTCCTTACTGACAATCATACACTGTAGAAGCTCCACCATCACTTAAGAAGACCTCTGATAATTCAGATATTCTCATGGAGGATTCAGAACAGGCTTTGAAGCAGCCCAAGTCTACAAATTTACTTTCATCTACTGTACTAGCAGTGGCGGTTGTGAATTAATCTTGCCGAAATCAATGAGTCTCCTTTATTGGAATTTTCAGGGACTTGAAAGTCTTCGTACAATTAGAGCTATTCGTATCCTTATTCAGTCTCCAAAACCTTTTATTGTTTTCCTTTCTGAAACTAAATCTCAAAAATAAGATGAATAGTATTAGAATTTTTTTGGATTTCGATTGTAGTATTTTTGTAGGTAGAGTTGGCCTTTCTGAAGGTCTTGCTATGCTTTGATAATGAAACTATTGTTACTTTGCTTGGTTATTCTGCTGATCACATTGAGTTGTCTATTTCTTTACTTAATTCCCATTGTTTCCATTTTACTAATTTCTATGGTAACCCAAAAGATGAATGTAGATGGTTCTCTTGGGATTTTCTTTTATTGTCTTTTCTCTATCAAATTTACCTTGGCTTGGTGGATGTAATTTCCATGAGATTCTCCCTCATGATGAAAAAACTGGAAATGAGAAGAAAAATTGGCAGATTGATAATTTCAAGGATGTTCTTTCAGATACTGGAGTCTTTGATATGGGTTTAGAAGGCCCAGAATTCATTTGGAAGGGTCCCAAAAATGATTCTGATTATATTAGAGCCGATCAGGATTAGGATTAATCTTTGCTTCTTTCTCTCAAAATTTTCCTTTATGTAGTTTATCTAGCATAATTGCCAGCCAATTTGGCGACTTTGTTCTTGTTATTTAGTTGTCTCAGGATCTTACTTCCTCTCATCGCAAGAAGGTTAAATCTAGGTGTTTCGAACCGCATTGGATCAATGATCATTGTTTAGAGTTTGTTTTGCAAACTCTGGCTACCTGACCTTTCTCTATCAATAAATAATGTTTGGGAAAATCTCAGCTCCATACTTGACCATCTTCTGGATCGAAGTAAGAAGAAGCATGGAAACCTCACGACCACTAGAAGAAAACTCAAGGCAAAACTTGACTTCATTCATCCCAAAGGAATCAAACCTGGAAATGGAGTATCTCGTTGGAAGAAGACTATTGGAAAATCATAGCTAGAGTAGACTAGCTCATGGAAGGTAATAGGAACACATCATTCTTCCACCACAAAGCTTCACAACGCCACAAGAACATGACTATCACATATTTTAAAGACTCTAATGAGATGGACATCTCTTATGCTAAAAGATTGAGCTTGCAATACTACCTTATTTTTAGTCCATTTATAATTCTAACAAGTGTTGTATAGGATAGAATAATAAATCAGGCCTTATTTCCTCCTGAAGTAGATTCCTTGACAAAAAATTTTTGATCAAATAATGTTTTGAAGCAGATGAAGGGTACAACCTTCAGGCTGGCTTCCTTCAAAAGTATTGGCCTGTTTGGGAACAAAGGTAACTAATATAGTCCTTGGTATTTAAATAATTGGGATAACCTTAATGCCATTAATTACATCTCATTAATTCCTTGTTTTTATTAAAGATTATAGACCCATTGACTTGTGTAATATTATTTACAAATTCGTTTCGAAGATCATTGTTAATAGACTCAAACCTTTTCTAAATACTGTAGTTCCTGATAGTCAAAGTAATTTTATTGAGAAAAGACTTATTACAGATATGTTATTTACAATGTTAGGTCCGGGTACAAGGTCAGAATGAACTATAGGCGCTTGATCAAATTAACCGATGGACCCTCCAACACAATCCAGGAATCCAAGTTATGGAACTCCATTCATAAACTCACAGTGCAACAAAAAATTAAAATGTTCCTCTAACGAGCAATATTGAATATTCTCACGACTAGAGAAAACCTCATGAGAAGGGGAATAGCAACTAATCCAAGTTCTGTTCATTGCGGATACTAGCCAGAAAATGATTGCCATACTTTGTTTCATTGTGAATTTGCATAGAAAGTTTGAGATCTAGTTCCTTTTGGTAGCAAATTAAGGAAAATTTCAGCTCTTAGTTTCAAATATGTGACTCTCTATGTTTTTAGCCTTATAAAGCTAAGGACGTCCCTATTTTTGCTACATGTTCATAGTTGATTTGGTATGTACAGAATAAATTCCTTCATAAAGGTGTCATGCTCCTCTGCAAATCTTATTGCAACACAGTTCTTCCATCTTGCTAATGAATATAAACTTCTTCCTGACCATTTTGACTCCTCAATAAGAAGCAACCCTCCCTCTCTAGAAAGGCGCTTTTGGAAGCCTCATGACCCAAGATATCTTAAGGTGAATATTGATATAGCCTTCTTTAAATACAAAATTGGTACTGGAATCCTGGTTCGGAATCATTTGAGGATTTCAGTCCTTGCAAAGGCTCTTCCTTGTCAAGGTCGTTTCACAATGAATTATAGAGAGTTTATTAGTATCATTTCTTCCATCTCCGACCACCTGATTATTGAAAATGATTCGCTCTGACCATCCAAAGTCTCTCCTCTTCAAGAAGGAGACTTATCAGAACTTAGTTCCTTATCTTCCCACTTTCTTAACTTTATAGACCCTGGCTCCACTAGTTTTTATCATGTTTGTAGGTCGGGCAATTGCTTGGCACATCTTTTAACTAAGTATCCTGTGCTTTCAAAAGTAACTATAGAATGGACCCAAAATATTCTATCTGATGTAGCACATATTATTCAATTAGATATTAATAAAATATAATCTACTTTCTCCTAAAAAAAAGAGACACAAAACAAAAAGATTAAATTTCTACTTTATATATATAATTATATATGTGTATATGTGTATATATACATATATATGTGTATATATATGTATGTATATATATTTACATATATATATATATATAAAATTTGTTGGTAATTTAAAAAAATTAAAATTCAATGTTGAGGACCACCATAAAAGAAGAAAAATGTTGAGGATTAAACATCACAATTACTCATTTATGAAAAGAAAAATCATGGCTGAAAAAGTGGACAATGGGGAATAATCCATGGTATCTTCAAAACCATTACTATTTTTTTTTTCTTTTAGAGTAAATGTGGAACTTTATATTAATGAGAAGAGCCCATCGCACGTACAAGTATGACAATCATGAAAAAGAACTTATTGAAAACACAAAATCTTCTATATCAGTCTGCATACTATTTTATGTATCAATTTTTTTATAATATATATTTTTTTAAATTTATTTATTTATTTTTAAATTTATTTTTTATTTATTAATGATAAAATATACAATTGAAAAATATTACGAAAAATAATACATAAAGTGCTAGAATAGATCTGATTCTCCTACTCAGTCCCACTGATGAATCTAATAAAACAACTTAAAAACAGCATCCCCACTATTTACTCCCTTCCAATCAAAGCATCTAATCAAAACCCAATTTTTTTCACAACTCATTCTCTAAAAGAAATATAATATATTATTGCAATTCATAAAAGAATCAAATTAAAATACAAAAAAATGAAGAATCCAAAACATATATTCCAGTGGATGGCAAGTTGCCAATCCTTCTTATTTGTCCCAAATTATTACTGTCCATCCTTATACAAAGATGATACTATTTTTTTTTTCTTTCGTCTCAGATTATGTTTCTATTTTTATTTATGTATATTAAATAATATATTAAGTTCTTTATACACGACTTATTATTCTATATATTAATTAATAAAAATTTTATTTTTTAAAAATTATTAATAAAATGTGGTCCGGTTATAGTGTTCATGCAAAAATATAGGTTAGAAGGATTCCGATTTTACAGGCGATACCAAATCCGTCAACACAATTAAATAAAGATGAAACCGGGATCAACGCCTTCATATGCCTTCCAACGGCTTTGAACAAGCTAACCCTCATCTTTTAGTAATTGTGGCCAGTTCTAGATCTCCTAACCCAAACCTTGAATTTTTACATAAAACTCTGAAACCAGACAAAACAGGATCTCCACAATATAGTTATCATGATACATGTGATTTCATAGCTTAACATCAATGGATTTAGCTTGCCATTAGGCTAAATCTAATAAAACAATATTGAAATAAAATAGAATAAAAGAAAACTTACAAGAATTAATGCTCTTGAAAACTTCAATCTCAGATTTATTGTTGAGAATATGATACAAGAAGTAGAAAATTTTACAATAGAGAAGGTAGAGAGATAGAGTTTTCTAATCTTCTGGTCTTATCCCTCTTTGGATGATTTTTCATCCTATTTATAGCCATCAGAGGGCTGGACTTATCAAACTTTTTCTATTCTAGTTTTCTTCGGATTTTAAGTCCGAATAATACTATAGTACAGCTATTACATTATTAAAGTGTAACCTATTAGTGTAGTCTTTTCAGAATTTTTGTCTTATTAGGCTATCGCTTTTTGGAAAATTTCTTCCCTTGCTTGTTGTTCAATCTCTTTGGCCATTTGGTCAATATCTTCTTCTGATATTTCTTCCATATTAGGTTCCTGAGATTCTCCTACTAAGCATTTTTCATTTGATGAACCTGTCATTGACACATCTGATTTATTATCTTCCACCAAATTTTTTTACCAAATCCTTCTTTAATTCTTCCATATATGATTTGATCAATTCTTCTTTAGTTATAACCTCCTTCTGTGATTTTAATTTCATTGCAATATGCTGAAAATGACTAATTTCCTTTATTTCCCCTTGTTCTTTCATGGTTTGGTATTTATCATTTTTCATGTGGATTTCATCCAGAATATTTTGTCCATGAATTTGATTCGTTTCTGGATTAATCTTAGTCAATCTATCCCAAAACCTGCTATGAGTAAGTCTTCTGAGACAAGGTATTTTTGTGGAGTATAACTCACTTCTGGGGTCCACTTACAAACCCACGGAATTGAAAATTCAATAAAGAAAATAAAAGATGCTATTTCTTCTGTATATTGATTTGAAGTGATATAATCTGCTATTTTTGGTGAAATATTCACCCATTCACCATATAATGGTTTAAATCTGTCCGGAAGTATTTTCCCAGATGTGCCATAAATATTCCACCATTGCATGAACCAATTTGGTATGGGATTGTTATAAACGTCCCCACAAATCTTTATAAGCCATGTATGTTTCCTATTAGGATTTTCATACAAAAAGGCTTTATGAAAGGCATCAATATAATCCCAATAATTATATTTAAAAGATATTTTAGACTCGGAAATTATGAATTCCCTTTCTTTTAAAGGAGATAATCCCCATTCTTCAATAGATATAATCCGTTTAATTATGATTTTACTAAAATTATAAATATTAGTCATTTTAGTATTATTATAAAAATGTGTAATATCACATGAGTTTACTTTAAGTGTATTCTCATAATATGATCTTTGTTTATATGATGTAGCAGCATATGATGCTGTATCTAGCTATCTATTCATGAGTATCCATGGATCATTTTTCCATTGACGATCTTTATTTTCTAAAAGAAATATATTTTCTTTATGAGTGTTTGTATAATATGAGGTCATATTATCTTCTTCTGATAAAATTTGGGAATATGATCCTGTAGAGGCGGTTTCACCTTCCTGTTGCTTTTTATCCGTAATAAATTTTTGAATTCCTCATATAATGAGGCATCCTTATTAGCAATGTTTTCAGCTACTAGCTTTTTGTTTACCATTTGGACAAGGATATTATTTCTTCCTTGACTATAAGAGGTATTACCTCTTCTACCTCGTCCTCTGAAGTGACTATCTTTTCCCCGAGGTATCATTCTGTAAAAATTCACAAGTTAAGAAATCAAGAAGACTATTTTCTTCACTTTTTTTTTATAGATTATTTCAAAATCAAATGGGGCTAAATGAGCTTGCCATCTTGCAAACATTTGTTTAGAAACATTATGCTTAAAATCCTTATTAAACATAAATTTTGCTGCCTTACAATCAGTTTTCACTATAAACTTTTGATTATATAAATCATCTTGAAATTTTAAAATACATTTTACTACTGCAAGAATTTCTTTAGCAATTGTTGCATAATTTTTTTTGACTATCAGTCCATTTTCCAGAGTGATATCTAATTAATCTTTCCTGTTTATCATCAGGACAAATTTGCTTTAAAGTTCCTCCATATCCTATATATGAGGCATCTGTTTCAATGATTTTTTCCCAATGAGGATTGGCTAATATCAAACAAGGCAATGTTTTTATTTTTTCTTTTATTTTCTGAACTGTTTTAGTATGTTTTTCTGTCCATGGCTTAGGATTCATTTTTAATCTTTCATATAAAATGGTTGTATCATAAGCTAAATTTTTATAATATGGTAAGATATAATTTAGACTTCCTAAAAACCTTTGTAATTGAGGTTTTTCTAAGATTTCATCTATATAGACTATTATAAATTCACTATAAGGAATAAAAATATCATTCATTTTTTTCTAAAACTCTGAAGGTGCATTTTTTAACCCAAAAGGCATAACTTTCCATTCAAAATGTCCTATTGGAACATTAAAAACTGTTTTATATTGGTCACTTTCAGCAATTTGAATATGCCAATATCCTGATTTTAAATCAAATTTAGAAAATATTATCGCCTCACATAATCTATCTAATAAGTCTTTTTTATTGGGAATTGGATGTCTAATCCATTTTAATACTTTATTTAGAGGTTTATAATTTATTACCAATCTTGGTACTCCTCTTTCTATTTCATTGTGTTTATTAACATAAAAACCTGTACATGATCAAGGAGAACTTCCTTACATAATTCTAGATATTGTGAATTCATTTGACAAGGTCTTGCCTTTGTTGGTATATGTCTTTCATCAAAGTTATCTATATATGGAATGCTAACAATATGTTTTTTTCTATTCCAAAAAGCATTTGGATGGTCGTTACGAATTTCTATTGAAATATTATTTTGGATTTTCTTTATTTTATCTTGTAATTTAGGATTTTGTAGAGTTTCTTCAATATTAAAAGAATTTATTTCGAAATTAAGAAAATTAATTTGATTATGTTTTCTAAGAATAAAATCTTTTATTTCATTAACAAATCTAGTATTTGGTTCAGTTATAAACTGAAAAGATACATGAGTTTTCTCATATGTTCCTATAATTGAATCTGTATCAATATGAGTAATAGGGAAAATCCTTTTTATAAAAGGAGTTCCAAGTATAACTTGATTAGTTATATTTTTTTCTAATAAAAAACTTTCAGGAATGCAAACTTTGTTATTACAAACATATGCTCGTGGTAATTTAAAATTAATCTCTAATTTTTTACCACCCGCATGTCTTAAGCTACGAGTAGTTTTTTCAAAATATTTATACAAAATTATACAAATATTTATTTAAATGTTCTAGGAGAACAGATTATATCTCTTCATAAGAGAATTGATATATTAATACGAAGACTAGAAAAATATGATATAAATGCCTCAGGAAAAATAGAACCTATAGCAACCCCAACACTTCAACCTCCATCTGAAATAAAAAATTATAAATTAAAAACAATGTCAGATCTAGAAATGTTAATAGACAATAAATTTAAACAGTTAAAAATCAATACACTAGAAAATGAATATTCCGAAAAATTAGAAGAAAATAAGGACTATAAATCAGTTATAAATGATGAAATTAATAAATTAAATAAATTTGCAGATAGGCCAACTCAAAGAATACATTATTATAATAGACCATCTCCAGTAGATATTCTACATGAAGAACAGGAATATATAGGTAATAATAGTTATAATGGAAAATGCATTTATGAATGGAATTTAGATGGTTATACAGAAAAACAAATTTATAATTTGGCACATAGAATGTTGATGTATAGTACTATAAGTAAAACTATTGGTAATACTGATAGTAATATGGCAAAAATGATAGTTGCAGGATTCACTGGACAATTAAAAGGTTGGTGGGATAATTATTTATCTCCACAAAATAAAGAAGAAATTTTTAAAAATATAAAACAAGAAGGAAATCAAATAACTGAAAATTCAGTTTATACATTAATAGTTACCATATTAGAACATTTTACAGGAAGAATATCTAATAATAGTGAAAATATTCGTACTTTATTACAAAATTTAAGATGTAAGACACTATCTGATTTTAGATGGTATAAAGATGCTTTTCTTAATAGAGTAATGGAATTGCCAGAAAGTAATAGTACCCATTGGAAGTCAAAATTCATAGATAGACTACCTAATTTATTTGCAGAAAGAGTAAAGAAAGCTCTTAGAAAAGATAGGATGGCCGTTCCCTATGAAAATTATACCTATGAAAATTTAATAGGCACTTGTGTACAAGAGGGTATAGCCCTATGTAATGAAATAAAATTGAATCAACAAATTAAAAGACAAAGATTAACCGAAAGAAGACAACTAGGCCAATTTTGTAGTCAACTTGGGATGGACATTCCATCAGAAAGAAAATTAATAAGAAGCTATAGAAAAGATGATAAATATTTAAAAAAGAAAAAGAGAAAATATTCTCAAGAAAAATTAAATAAAAAATTAAAAAGAAAAGCTGATAGATTAGAAAAAAGAAAAGACAAAAATAATATTTTATGTTATAGATGTAAGCAAATAGGACATTATGCTAATAAATGTAAAATGAAGAGAAAATTAATAGTTTAGATATTAGTCAAGAAATAAAAGATTCTTTAGAAAAATTATTTCTAAAATCAGAAAATTCTGAAATTATTAGTTCAGACTCAGAAATAGATCAGATAAATAATACTTCTGATGATTTTGATAATAATGCATGTTGTATAATTTAGAGAATCAGATATAAATGTTTTAAGTAATAATAACATATTAGAATTCTTGAAATCAATAAAAGACCAAGAATTAAGGTAAAAAATAATTGAACAAATAGATGACATTTCATCTTCTAGTAATGATAAAGCGGAATTAGAATTAATAGTAAATAATAATCCTTATACAATGTCAGAAGTTTATAAAATGATGAAAGAAAAGAACAATAATTCTAAAAAATCACCTAGTACAACAAATGATTTATATGAAGAAATTAATAATCTTAAAAATGAAATTAAATTGTTAAAACAATTTAATAAAAATCTAGAATTTGTAACTTAGAGTTATGTAAAGAAGAAATAGCTTCTTTACTACATAAAAAATTAATAAAAGAGTCAAACTCGCCTTGGTCATGTACAGGGTTCTATGTTAATAAACATAGTGAGATTGAAAGAGGTGTACCAAGACTGGTTATAAATTATAAACCTCTAAATAAAGTATTAAAATGGATTAGACATCCTATTCCTAATAAAAAGGATTTATTAGACCAATTATATGAGGCTTTAATATTTTCTAAGTTTGATTTAAAATCAGGATATTGGCAGATTCAGATTGCTGAAGATGACCAATATAAAACAGCCTTTAATGTTCCTATTGGCCACTTTGAATGGAAAGTGATGCCTTTTGGACTTAAAAATGCACCTTCTGAATTTCAGAAGATTATGAATGATATATTCATTCCCTATAGTGACTTTATATTAGTCTATATTAATGATATATTAGTATTTTCTAAGAATGTTCAACAACATTTTGAACACTTAGATATATTTAAAAAATTAGTTATACAAAATGGCTTAGTTATATCTAAACCTAAAATGGTTTTATTCCAGACCAATATTAGATTCTTAGGTCATAATATTGAAAAAGGAAAAATAATTCCTATTAATAGAAGTATAGATTTTGCTTCTAAATTTCTAGATGAAATTCTGGATAAAACTCAATTACAGAGATTTTTAGGAAGTTTGAATTATATTCTCTCTTATTATAAAAATTTAGCTTCAGAGACATCTATTTTATATGATAGATTAAAAAAGAATCCTAAGCCTTGGACTTCTCAACATACTGAGACAGTCAAAAGGATTAAAGAAAAGATTAAAACTTTGCCATGTCTCATATTAGCTAATCCTACTTGGCAGAAAATTATAGAAACTGATGCCTCTGATATAGGCTATGGAGGTATTCTAACTCAAATTTGTCCTGTTAATAACAGCGCACACTTAGTCAGGTATCATTCTAGCAAATGGACTGAAAGTCAAAGAAATTATGCAACTGTAGCTAAAGAAATTTTAGCTATTGTCAAATGTATTTTAAAATTCCAAGATGATTTATATAATCAACGATTTATTGTTAAAACAGACTGCCAAGCAGCTAAATTTATGTTTCAAAAAGATTTTAAACATGACGTCTCTAAGCAGATGTTTGCGAGGTGGCAGGCTCATTTAGCCCCTTTTGATTTTGATATTGTTTATAAAAAAGGTGAAGAAAATAATCTTTCTGATTTTTTAACACGTGAATTTTTGCAGCATGCAGGGCAGGGAAAATAATTTCCGCGGTCGTGGCGGAGGTAATACCTCTCAAGCCAAAGGAAAGAATGTTGTTATACAACGAGGCAATAAGCAGCTTATAGCTGAAAATATTGCTAATCTTAAAGATGATGAAGCCCTCTTATATGAGGAATTTAAAAAGCAATATCTTGCTAAAAAGGAAGGTCAAACCTCCACAGTTAGTTCATATGCTCAGATTATATCTGATGAAGATAATACAACTTCATATTATACTCATTCTCATAAAGAAATTATATTTCTTTTAGAGAATAAAGATTCTGATGGAAACACGATCCATGGTTATTGATGCAACGCTACCTGGATACATCGGCATATGCCGTAACCTCGTATAAACACAGGTTATTTTATGAGCAGATACTTAAAGTTAGCTCTTGCGATATAACGCATTTTTACCCAGGTGGTAATACTGATACAAAAGTTTATAACTTTAGCAAAATTATTATTAAAAGGATTATATCCATTGAAGAATGGGGTATTTCCCCTCTGAAAGAAAGGGAATTTATAATTCCTGATACAAAAAATTCCTTAAGATATAATTATTGGGATTATATGGATGCATTTTATAAAGCATTCTTATATGAAAACCCTATGCGAAAGCATACTTGGTTAATTAAAATTTGTGGCAATGTTTATAACAGCCCAATACCAAACTGGTTTATACACTGGTGGTCCATATATGGCACATCTGGGAAAATACTCTCTGACAAATTTAAAGCATTATATGCTGATTGGGTAAATTTATCCCCAAAACTAGCTGATTATATCAGCATGGATCAATATTCTGAGGATATAGCCTCTATGATATTTTTTATTGAATTTTCCATACCATGGGTGTGGAAATGGTCTCCAGAAGTGAGTTATACTCCTCAGCATCTTCCATGTTTAAAACGAACTACTTATAGTAGATTCTGGGATCGATTGATTAAAACAGACTCAGAAACTAAAACCATATATGGTAAAAATATTTTGGATGATATCCAAAGTCATAATGAGTCTTATAGACGCTTAAAAGAACAAGGAGAGATTAAATCTCTCAGCCCATTTTATCATATTACTACACGGTTAAAATTACAAAGAGATGTTATATCAAAAGATGAGTTGATTAAATCTTATTTGAAAGAAGTTAAAAAGGAGCTGGTTAAAAATTTGCTTCCTGCAGAAGATAAAGCGGATATATCCATGACAGGTTCTTCAAATGAAGATTATTTAGTTGGGGAATCCCAAGATCCTGATATGGAAGAAGAGTTGTCTCAAACAGCAATTGACAAATGGTCCAAGACATTGAAGATGCGGCCAAACAAAAGTTAAAATAGTGCGGCCCATTACATTATTGTTATACACCATTATTGTCCTTTAAATGGGACCCAGGAATAGTGCTTCGCATTATTACGGATTTCAAATCCATTTGTAAATTGTACTATTATGGATTTAAAATCCATTTGTAAATTGTAATAGATAGGAATTGACGTCCGCCTTCCCCAATTGTCTATATAAGGAGGCATTCCCCTTCTCTCAAGGCAGGACCTCATAGATAGAATTCTCTACTTCTCCCTCTCCTCTCATATTGTAAAGTTTTCATATTTTTAATACAAGAGTTTTCAAGTTTTCTCTTCATCCCTGGTACGCTTTTCTTTTCTTATTTCTTATTTTATTTTATTAATACATTTATATATTTAGGATTAGCCTCATGCAAGGCTAAATCCTTTCATGTTAAACTATGCTATCATATATATCATTATGATTATGTTGTAAAGATCCTTATTTTGTCTGGTTGGTTAGTAGTCTAATGTAAGAACTCACGGTTTGGGTTAGAAGTTCTAGATCTGGCCATAATTATTGGAAGATAAAGGGTTAGCCTGTTTAAGCCGTTGTGAAGGCATGTTAAGGCGTTAATCCCGGTTTTATTTTCTATAATTATGTTGACAGATCTAGTTGTTCTGTAAAAGTTCTACCTTATAACCTAGGATTTTACATAGAAGACTACCACCGGACCTGATTTGGTAATATAAAAAGTTAAATTTTTTTTAATATTAAAAGAGAATATAAAAAAATCAAAATAAAATTTTTACTATTTTAACAATTTTTTTTAATTTTCATAAAAATTAAAATAGAACCATTAGGAGGAAAGAATAATACTTAAAAAAGAAATTTCCATAAAAGAAATACTTGAAAGGAAAAGAAAAAGATTGGGAAAACAATATTAGAAAATAGAAAAACTCCAATTTTCTCTAAATCACTTCTATCATTCTTCGCAGTCTACACACAGCTTCCCGGTCTATCAGAAAACGGCTGCACCGGATCTAATCCTCCTTGAATCATTGACGCCAAAGAATGGCGGATCCTACCCATGGTCTGTTTCAGGCTTTTCTCACCACGCCGATTTTCGTATTCTGACGTTTCCGGAAGACTCATCTTCATCTTCAGTTTTCTTGATGTAATTTGTAAATTAATGCAATTGGAGATTTTGCACATTTTGATTCACTGAAAATATATTTTTGTTTTGGGATTTTTGTGGAAATTTTGGAATTGAAGATTAAAAGTCAACGAGAATGGATTTGGATGAGTTCAGGGTGATGTTATCCAAATCCAAAGTGGATGTATGGGCATTGATTGAGACGGCGATTACGGTGGCGTCGTTGGAGTACGGCGAGGAATTGAGAGATCGGAGGGATAAGATTGTCGAAAAGCTTTATCTTGCTAGCTCAACTCCGGTGTGCCGGACCTGTGAAAACGACGGCGGTGAGAACCATCAGGAACACGACCAGCACAACCTGCGTAAGCATAGTAAGAGTCCGTTGAGTACCCCAGAGTCCAATCATCGGAATGATGATGAACATGAGAATAACGAGGAGGAGGAGTTGGATCCTTTTGGAGGATTGTTCGATGATGAGCAGACTAAACTTCTCGAACTTAAAGAACAGCTTGAAGATCTAGACCAGGTCTCAAGTTCTTCAATTTTGTGAATTTTTGTATTTCTTTGTGTGGTTTTTAATTGGTTTGGTGGTTTGTGTAGACTGAAGAATCTCTTATTGAGTTATTGCAAACCCTGGCAGATATGGATATTACCTTCTCAGTTCTACAGGTGCATTGCATATCAATTCACACGCTTCTTAGATCGCTACTTTGTTTTTCTTTTTCCTGATTTGAGTAATTGCATTTCTTGATTGGTTTCTGGTTTGCTTTTAGTCTTCGGATATTGGCAGATATGTGAACAAATACAGGAAACATAGTTCTTCAAAAGTTAGAGACTTGGTGAAGCTACTTAACAGGTGTCAATTTTATCTTCTGAATTCTAATTCAATATTTCTCTGTTATTTTCAGCTTGTATTGTGTAACAATATGTAAACTTTCACTGCTCTGTTCCCTTTTGGCAGAAAGTGGAAAGAAACTGTGGACGAATGGGTGAAGCTGAACCCTGAAGCACCCTTAAGTGGTAGTATTTTCTCTCTTAAGATTTCATGTGACAAATGTCTCGTAGTTAGAGTTACATTAATGATGGCAATTTTGTGCCAAACGATTTCTAATTAATGGTGATGGTTGTTTTGACAGCTAATGAGGATTCACCTCAACAAAATGTGCGTCGGAAAGTTCAAAAAAATGGCCAAAATCAGGTTAAATTATTCTGTACTAATTATTTGTATTTTTGTTCAATAAGGAAAGAGTAGTGGGAGAATAAGGTGTGGGTTGAGAATTAATTGCCTGTGGGGATCTCTGAAGTTGTGGCCTTGATGGTGTTTTTTACAGGTTTCTGATTTCGCGTACTCTCCAAACCCAAGTAAGCTCCAGATTAGATTCTTCTTAGCTGGAAATGTTACTGTGGGATTGTATATCCAGTCCTATTGTTTACATCTCATTCAGTACTAACTTCCTGTTTTATTTCTTCTTTTTTTTCCCCTTGTTTTTTAAATATTAGATGGAGCTTCTAGTTCTGAAAAGAATACTTCAGAGCCAGAGCGGAAGCCAAAACCAATCCCTTCACGAGAAGCTCCACCCAGGCCACCGCAATCTGCACCTAAATCTGTTTCTGCTCCTCCCCCAAGTGTACCTAGCGCAACCCTTTCTGTATTTCTACACGTTATCTTTAATGCATGGGCACTTTCTTTTCTCTGGGTTACAAAAATTAGTAGCAATTGTTTTCATATAATCTAGTCCATTGAGTAGATGTTAGTGACAGATACCAGGAGCCATAGTGTCAGATGAATTCTTGTGTATGCTTTAGTGCAGTTGATCTTTAGGTTGGCTTAGATATTGAATTAGCAACAGTTAACACTTCTCTACTATGGTAATTAAAGATACTTGTGGCGGGTTTTGGGGGATAGCTACTTAGATTTCCTGCTTATGGTCTTTTGTTTTGCTATAGATAGGAAAAAGTGATAAAACTCCTCTGCTGTTTTTCTCCCGTAGTATATGTGGTTGGACCTTTATTAAGATTTCTGATGCGTGAAATAGGTTTTAATCACTGTTTGGGATTTTGCAGAGACCAAAGGAATCTACCATAGATGTTGAAAGGCTAAATTCAGCAAGAAGGCGCCTTCAGGAGAACTATCAAGAAGCTCAAAATGGTCTGGTTTTACACTTTGAATACAATACAATAGTGATACTCTCACTGACCACTTACTGATTGGTTTTTCATTTGCTTGATGTCTTTTTTCTTTGTGAAGCTAAAAAGCAGAGGACTATACAAGTTATGGATATCCATGAGATACCAAAACCAAAGAATGCCTACTTTGCCAAGAACAAAGGCGGCTTTCAGGGGCGGCACCACCGCTGACTTCTCAGTTCCAAAGTGCCCCTCTTGCAGCGTTTGTGAAATTGGGTTTTGCCAGAACTGGTTAATCCTGACTATAATTTTTATCATCCACCGCTAAACCAGAACCAATCTTTTTAATTATTAAATACTGTTCACTGTTTTATGGTGCTAACACTACTGTTATAAGGGAATCAAGAAGCATTCATGTCAATGCATATAAATAGCAATAGCAATTGTGGGAGAAAGGGTTTATCAGTTTATTGCAGTTGAATCTTGGAGTACTGGGAATGGAAAATTTTCATTGCTTTAAGCATTTAAGTTTGGATAATGGAGTTCTGGTTATGCTGTGGTCCTTGTCTGTAAATTCATTACCCGTAGGATATGGTCAATGAATACTTTAAAAGGCTATAAATTTTACTAATAATAGAATGAGGGGTGGAATGTTTGTTAAGGAAAGCACCTTCATTCCTCACTTCTTGGGAATCTTTTTTTGAGGTGAAGGATTTTAGTGCCTGTGAAATGTGGTTAATGTGCTGAGAACATTAGTTGATTTTCCATATGCTATTCATGTCTAAGCGAATGTAGGCTGGTAATATTTTAAGAAAGAAAATAAATGCAGAAAGTACATTATGTTCATGAATGTATTAACGAAAACAAATTGTTTTGGTTTGGCATGATTTTTATTTTCAATTAGCTATGCCCCTTGTTTACACAGTGAATATTACTAATAAAATTAAGATGTTATATTCATAAATAGTTGTAATATAATAAAACAGATATAACAAATGAAACTAATTTAAATAAACTTACATGTAACAATAGTTGTGAACTCAAATCTGAGAAATTTTTAATAAATATAATCATGATATGAAATGAAATATCTGTAAATGAAATTCTATTTTTAAATTTATACCTTCTAACACAAATTTTTTTGGATATAAATTAAAATTTTCATTATTATAACAACTCTTCTATTAAATAAAAGTGCATATGAAGAGATAAATTTTAATATCATGAAATATTTTATAATAACACTCACAATTTAGAGTTATAGTTAATGATGACTACTGCTTAGATCAGAGGGAGTTCAACACACTTTTCGAACTCAAGGAGATAGACTGACTTTTTTTTTTTAACTTTACTGAGCCCGATTCCAATGCTTAGCGGAGAGAGAGAGAGAGAGAGAGAGAGAGAGAGAGAGAGATTTCAACCACTAAAAGCAGCCATTTAGATTATATATGTTACCACCTCTTTCTTCTTTTCTCCTTCCTCCACTATCATCGTCTGCCTATCCCTCTTACCTTTCTTTTTTTCTCCCTTCCCCTTCCCACTTCCATGCCCGATAGCATCTCTCTCTTCTTTTTTTCTTCCACAACTATGAGTGACCCCTCCCCCCCTCCCTCTCTCTCGCTTTCTATATATATATATATGTATGTATATATGTATGTATTTGTATATCTTCTCTATCCCTCCCACCGGTATGGCCGATCACCTCTTCCTTTTTCTCCTCTCGTCCCATCCCAGGGTCAGTTATAATAATTCTTTCTATTTTTTCTTTTTCCTTCCACAAGTCTCTCTTTCTTCTTTTCTCCTTCCTCCAATTGACCACCCTCCCTCTTCTCTATTTTTTCCTTACCCCTTCCCACACCTATGCTCAGTAGCACCTTTTCCCTATTCTTTTATTCTCCCACAGCTATCAATCAGTCCTCCCTATCTCATATTTTAAATCAACATATGTTATTCTGCCTAGAATCAAACTTTTACTTTTTGTTAGTTAATTAGTCAATTTTTAAAAAGAAGGTAGACGAAAAAGATATATTTCAAATTTCATAGATGTATTTCGTAATAAATCATAATTATAAATTAGAATGCACTAAAATTGATTTTACATCAAATTTTAGGAGATTATTTTGTAACAAACCATAAACATAAAAGGTATTTGAAAGTTTCCAGTAGGGAAAACAATCCAATGTTTTCTGTCTCATTATTGCAAAATAGTTTACATTATATAGTTGTCAAGTATTGACAAATCCTAAATAAATTATAACTAGGAAACTAAGTTCATGTGCAATTGAAAACCTAAATATACATGGATTAGGAATCCTAGATAAACAGAAAATGAATAATAATAATCCTTTCCATAATAGAATTTAATCTTAATCCTTAATGTTTAATCTTAATCCTTATTACTCCCCCTCAAGTTGGAGCATGAAGGTATGAAATATCCAACATAGAAGCTAAACGATGAAAATAAGTAGGATGAAGAGTTTTAGTGAGAACATCGGCCGGCTAAAATTCACTGCAAATGTAAGAAGGAGAAATAAATCCAGCTTAAAATGCATTACAGACAAGTGACAATCAATTTCAATATATTTATTACGTTCATAAAAAAGAGGATTTTCTACAATATGAAGAGCAGCTTGATTATTATAGTGTAAGAAAATGGGGCGGGTGATAGGCACATGAAGATCACGAAGGAGGCTAGATAACCATTTTAATTCACTTAAAGTCATTACTATGGAATGATATTCAGCTTTGGCAGAAGTGCGAGAAATATTATGTTGCTTCTTTTTCTCCGCGAAATAGGAGAACCACCGAGTGAAATAAAATAGCCGGTAACAGAATGCCGAGAAATGGGGCACGTGGCCCAATCGGAATCACAATATGCAATCAGTACAAGAGGAGAATTAGACTAAAGCAGAATACCACGATCAGAACTACCTTTGAGATATCGAACAACCCTGATAGCCGCATCCCAATGAGCTTGGCGAGGAGCGTAGATAAATTGAGTGAGCGTGTGAAGAGAATAAACGAGCTCAGGTCGAGTAAGAGTAATGTAGACTAGCTTACCAATGAGTTTGCAATCAGTGGCAGAACCAGGAAAGAAAACTTGGAGGGTCTGATTAACATTAAAAAAAAAAAAAATTTTTAATTAGCAGTCTAGTCCAAAAGTTGTGGGGCTCTATTGGAAAAAAGATAAAATTGGAGGGGCTTGAATATAAAAACATCAAAATTCTTTAAAAAATTTTTCTCTCAGGTGGGCTCGAGCCCACCCGAGTCCGTGAGTGGTTCTGCCACTGTTTGCAATATCGTTCTGGGTTATCAAAATAAGATCCAGTAGCCTTGGCTTACTGATGATTTGGTTCAATAGAAGTAGAAACCGGTTTGGCCCATAATAATCTAGTCTCAGAAAGAACTTCCAAAGTGTACTTTCGTTGGCACAAAAATAAACCCAAAGAATTTCTTGCTATTTCAATGCCCAAAAAAAATTTGAGAGGACCTAAATCCTTCATGTGAAAGCAGGTATTCAAGGATGCTTTGAATGTATTTATAAAGGGTAGTGAATTGCCAGTAAGTAATAAATCGTCCACATAAATGAGAACACACAAAAAAAAAAAAATCATCCCTTGAGTATGTAGAGAGAGAATTATTTGCATAAGATTAGGAAAAAGCACATTTACGGAGAGCAGCAGTCAGCTTGGAAAACCAATAACAAGGAGCTTGTCGAAGGCCATATAATGATTTCTTTAGAAGACAAACCTGTCCGTGAAAAGAAGGACGAAAACAAGGTGGGGGATGCATATAGATTTCTTCCTGTAAATCTCTATGTAGAAACACATTGTGGATATCCATTTGATGAATAGGCCCGTTTCGAGCAATAGCAACAGAAAGTAAAGTTCGAACAGTAACCATTTTAGCAATAGGGGCCAAAGTGTCTGTAAAATCAATGTCTGCCGTTTGTGTGTTGTCCAAAATCACCAAGCGTGCCTTGTATCGCTCGATAGTACCATCTGCTTTATATTTAATGCGATAAACCCATTTACTGCCAAGAGCACATTTGCCAGGGAGCAAGGATGTCAAAAAATCTATGTGCCATTTTTTCTAGGGCATCAATTTCTTGTTGCATTGCAGTACGCCATTTAGAATTAGAGATAGCCTCAGAGTATGTGGTAGGTTCTGTTTCTGTGGCAACAGATGCTAAAAAATGCCTATGTGAGGGAGAAAATTTGTTATAGTCCACAAAATGTGTTATAGAATAAAGAGACGTACCTGTAAGGTCCGAAGAGAATGTGGGAGCAGAAGAGGAATGAGATATAGAAGACTTATATTGTACTATAGTCAAAATCTCGGAGTTGAGCAGGAATTCTTTTAATGCGAGTACTTTTTCTAGTACCAATAATTTCTGTGGGCGGCAGTATTTCCATAGGCTGACTGGAGGAATCTGCTGGGCTGGTGTCTAGATAAAAACGGCTTCTTGGCCAAGAGCAGCTGAATTGGAAGGAATTGGACTAGGATTATCATAGTGGGCCGCGGGACTGACTGGGCTGCGTGATTCTGTGGGCATTGGGTCAGAAGCACCCCCGGCAGGACCTATCGGATGTTGCTGGACCGCGTCAGGTGCTAGAGAATGCTGGCCTGCGTTGTTTCCTGTTGCTGGATCGTGATCTTGCTGGACCGCACTGTGGGATGGGTCAGACGCAGCTGGGCAGTGTTGTTGGGCCGCGGGTCTGGAGCTTAGTGGGCCTCGTTTCTGCTTCCAGGTGGCCCATGTATTGTTGGTCCAAAGAAGCTTAGTTTGGGCTATTTTCTGGGCAGATTTTCTTGTGCTCTGTCTTCTTAGGTTCACTCTTGGTAAAATTTACTTCCCCTTTCTGGTGAGCCCAAAATTTGTTCTCCAAAATTGTAAGATTGTGAAAAATCCAAAATATATTGTGGGGTATCCAATTTTCCTTCGTATGGAAACTTGGTCTCATAAAAAATTACATCTCTGGATAAATGAACTTCTTCTTCTGCAAGTCATAAAACCGCCAACCTTTCTTGTTAAAAGGATATCCAAGGAAGACACAAATTCTACTGCAAGCTCAGAATTTATCTTTAGGTAGATCATGATCATGAACATAAGCTAAACACCCAAAACTTCTAATGTGTGAATAAGATGGCATTTTCCCATGTAGCATCTCATAAGGCATTTTTCCATGTAACAATGAAGATGGTGTGCGATTGATAAGATATCCGGCTGTCAGAACACATTCTACCCAAAATTTTATGTACAGGTTAGTTTGAAACCGTAAAGCACGAGCGACATTCAGAATATAACAATGTTTCCGTTTGACCCTACCGTTTTGTTGTGGGGTCCCAGTAATGGTGGTCTGATGTATCATGCTATGAGCGGAAAAATATGATTTTAGACAAATAAATTCCGTACCATTATCACTCCGGACTGCCTTTTACTGTTTTGCCAAATTGGGTTTTCACTATGGCAAAGTAATCTTTTAAAACGGATGCAACTTCACTTTTCTCTAAGATCAAATATATCTAGACTGCCCTGGAATAATCATCTAATATAGTAAGAAAATAAGAGGCGCCAATAGTAGGCAAAATTTTGTATGGTCCCCATAAATCACAATGACGTAAATCAAAAGTTTGAAATGCCTTATTTATACTGAAAAGAAAATAGTCATGAGTCTGTTTAGCATGCAGACAAATATTGCACGATGCACATCCAGTTTTAGATTCTTTACAAAGTCCTAAGAAATTATTCACCACAAAATCCGAAGGATGGCCCAATCGGATATGCCATAATGTGCTAGAATCAAGAACATCACTAGAAAAAGCATATAAAGCTGATAATTGCAATGGTTTGTAGAAGAAAATCTCATTCCTTTGCTCACCCACTTCAATTGGCCTCATCGAGATACGCTCCTGTATAACACATAAATTATCAGAGAGAGTGATGAAACAATTAGAGTCTCGTGCCAATTGAGACAAGGAATTAAATTGCATTTAAGCTCAGGAACTAACAACACACTGTGGAGTTTGAGTATAGGATTTAAAAAAAAACCTCTCCTTCTTGCAGACCAATTGCGTTAGCGCCATTAGGCAAAACAATAGTATATGGATAACTATTATTCAAATTTCTCAAAAAAACTTTCCTACCAGTCATATGGTGAGAGCATTCTGAGTACAAGATCCATAAATTTTTTATACCAGATAAATTTTCGGATGGAGTGGCATTTATGTTATTATTAATGGTTAATAATTTTGACCATTGTGTACTTGTTAATCTTGGAAGGTTACTGGAACCTTCTACTGTGAAGGTCACGCCATGGGTTGGGAATGACGGATACAACTCAGTCTTTTTCTCAGGGCGCGGCGGCTCCGGCGAGGTCCGACGGTGGTAGCCACAAGAGTTGAGATCAGAATTATTGTTGTTGGAAGAAGGGTCGAATCGAGGACCGATCCTGCTGCTCACGCCATGGTTGCTGAAGCTGTTGTTCACGCTGCTGTTAGCTCCAGTGGTTCCTTCTCGCCGAGTTGCTGCGTTGGCCCAAACGTTATTCTTTCTTTCTCCCGGCGTCTGGTACAGCTGTGTTCTGCTGCTGCCTGTTGCTCGGCCAAGAAGAACACAAGCTCGAGATCTGCCGCCACGACCAGGAAGAGTTCTTTTGCGTCTCGTCGTCGTTCCACGGCCGCCGCGACTGAATGGTGGTCTGCTCTGATAACAGTGCGTGCACAAGGTTTAAGACAATGCTAGCGATGAATGGCGTGTAGCGGTGAATGCAGAGGCCATACTGTCACTGCTGTTCTTTCTTTCTTTTTTTTTTAAACTTGGCTGATACCATGAAGTTTCTAGTAAGGAAAACAATCCAATGTTTTCTGTCTCATTATTGCAAAATAGTTTACATTATATAGTTGTCAAGTATTGACAAATCCTAAATAAATTATAACTAGGAAACTAAGTTCTTGTACAATTGAAAACCTAAATATACATGGATTAGGAATCCTAAATAAAAAGAAAAATGAATAATAATCCTATCCATAATAGAATTTAATTTTAATCCTTAATGTTTAATCTTAATCCTTAATAGTATTTTGAGTATTTTATTTAATTTGACCATTGACTTATTGTCTTAGGGGTATTTTATAATAAAACCTTATTTTAACGTGTACTTCAAGAGAGTTATATTAAACAGGTCCATATACTTATAATCCTAATTGATTTTAAATCTTAAAGATTCATAAAAGATTTAAAAAGTTAAAAAATAAATCATCCTAATTTTGATTTCAAACCCAAAGAAATGTCACACATTAATTGTTTCACCAATTTCCTTCACCCGCATGGAGGTAGCTCAATTAGTTCTTGGGCTGCAGAGTTGGTACCAAGGACCAAGGTTTAAATCTTGGCAGCGGCAGTGTGGGAATTTTAACCTCTTCAATGTGAGGGATGGTTCCTTGTGTTACACCAGTGCCTGGCCTCCAGTCTCTAGAGCCGCTGAGTCACCATGATTTACATCCTCCACTTGAGTATCGGGCAGTTTGGTAGGGGCCTGTAGGCGAGGGATTTCTCCTTTGGTACCAAGAAAGAAAAATAGTCATTGTTGAATGATTTTTGTTTAAGGAAAAAAGGAATTATATTAAAGAAAATTGGCCAATAAAGCCGGCAATACATCATGATAGTTCATTCTTGAATGATTAACTATGACTATATGTCACTTCTATTTTTAATGTCCATTGATCCATCCATTCTTTTTAGAGGTCCCAAGAAGAATATTCAAATTCAATATCAAACACAGTAGTTAGAAAATATTGACAGTAGAAGCAAAAAGATGCATTGTTTTGGATTATATATATATTATAAACTTAGTAGTATAATATCAAGTAATCAATAATTATATCAAAAGATGATGAATAAATAAGAACACAAAGATGATGAATGAATAAGAACACAAAGTAAAAATGTGCAATGGGTATCACTATTTCTATTCACCTTTCATCCTCACCTTAGCCTCTATTTATAAGCTTAAGGATCATTACTCCAAATTGAACATTACATAACCTAAAAATATAATCTATATATGATAGTTACATAAGCTTCATATGTTACATAGAAGAGCGGAGATAAGGAGTTGATGAGAGAAAATGCATGGACTAGTTGAAGTTACATGTCCATCCACTAAAATATATCTTAATAATACTTTCCCTTGGATATCCATTTTATGGAATAATGCCTCGTTAAATCCTTTATTAGGAAAACCCCAATGTGATAAAAACCTAGATAAGGAAAAAGAGTACATTTTCCAATATGGCATTGCCTCATCAAAAACCTTTCCAGGAAAAACCCAATGGGATAAAAACCCTGATCAAGAAAAATAGAGTAGTGTATATTTACTCCCCCCCATTGAGCATATTACCTGATATCTTTTTGTCCCGCATTCCAATCTAATCAAATTTTGGAAAGTTGAAGTTGCTAATGACTTAGTGATTAAATATGCGAGATTGTTACTTGAGTGGATTTTTTTAACACAAATTAGCTATTTATAGACATACACTTTTTTGGTTTTCTCTTTATAGTCACAAATTTTGATTTTATCTCTTTCTAACCATGTACTATTTTTGCTTTTCTCTTTATAACAACAAACTTGACTTTATCTTCTTCTAACAATGAACTATTTTATTTTTCTAGAAATAGCGGTGAACTATTTTTAATAAATTACTATTTTTAAGAGGTAAAAAATAGTTGTACTATAAAGAGAAAATAAAAAATAGTTCATGACTAGTAAAATATAAACGTTAAGTTTGTGGCTATAAAGAGAAAAATAAAAATAATTCATGCTTAAAAATGATAAAATCAAAGTGCCATGCCCTAAGCCTGCAAGGTCAAGAGCGCTATTCATGATCCAAACAACACCTATGGGCCTACCTGGCGACGGTCCTTGTCATGCCAAAATGGATATCCCAAGGTGACTATGGACACTTATGTCCATGCTTATATAGTATACACACTTTCATACGTACCTTAAATGGGATTAGGGTTTCACATTACCCCCCTTAAGGCCCTAGCGTCCTTGTTAGACACCCCAAACTTAGCTCAGGACCAGACTAGGCTCCCAATATCCGTTCACCGTGTAACACTTAGTTCCCACATATCCGACTAGTAACCATACTCTAATACCAGAATGTCACGCCCCGAGCTCGCGGGCTCGAGATTACAACTCATGGGCTTGACAGCACCCATGGGCCTACTTGGAAATCGTCTTCACCATGCCAAAATGCATATCTCAAGGTGCCCATGAATACTTAACCCCATGCTTATAACATACACACTTTTCATACATATCTCATGTGAGATTAGGATTTCACATTCTTTTTCTCTCCTTCAACACTAACTGGCGGTTGAAGATGATGTTGTATATGTTTTTATTTGTTGTGTGTTGGTTTTTTGTCAAAAGCCAATTAACTTAGGATTATCATTTATATTTATTGCCAACGTGTTTAAGAACCTAAAGAGTCAAACAAATAAGAACCGTCTTTTAGTTATTGGCATAGCAAAAGAAGAATAAGATAATAAAAGGGATTACTTATAAGATAATAAAAGGAAATAATAAATTAATTCCATGTGTTTATTATTAATTTCATGTGTTTATTGGATTATTAGGTCTTTGACCCAAGCCCATTAAATAGCTTATTATATAAGCCTCAACCGTTAGTAATGAACTAAGGAGTATTCCATAATCTTCTGTGGTTTCAGAGATCGCAGCCTATATTAGCCTATATTGAAATTCTACGGTTAAAAGGAATTAGCCATCATTAATTAGTGGTTAATTCCAAGAATTGTTCATGTGGATACTGTTAGAGACCATACACTTGTGTGACTCGTGATCGGAATCATCTGCTACAGATGTAACATGGTTGTTCCTTTGTTCATATTGTTCATAGATTACAAAGTGTTTCTAATATAAAATTAGTGTATATTTTATTTCACTACGTGTAAATTAAGTTACTCACATTGTTTGATTTGTTCAAACTTTTCTTTAAACAGCTTCTTTAAACCATTTCGTAGACATCTAACTTTGTCGACATATTAGGACTATTTATTTTAATACTATTTATATAATTTATATCGTGATGTTGCTTTACTTAGTTTGTTCACTAATTTAGATATCTTAATGTTTTTGTTGCTAACATACAATGCCTTTGTTCATTATTTCAATGATATTTTGATGCAATAGCGTTGAAAACAATAAATTAGACAACCTTTTTCATTTTGGTGTAAAACATAGAATTTCAGTGTAGAAGTCATATAAATCGATCATGCATATTAAATTCCAAACTTGATTTTAAATAACCACATAGCTCTCACAATGATGCAGGTTTAAATTTTTTTTTTCGATTTTTCCTTGATATATACCTTGCATAATGAGGTCTATTTCAATTTTTAGTTTGCTTTTACATTTTCAATCGTGATGAATATTTTGTAGACAACTTTTATGGATCCATCTAACGATGAAAGCCTCTCCAGTGGCCCTAGCAATTCATTCAATGTTATAGTTGGTAATTCATCCAGAACCGGAAGTCCTATGGGCAACTACTTTGCTCAGCCAGACCCGTTGACCTCTCTTCTCCAACGTACGAAGAAAGAATCAAATTTGCTTTCTCTTCATTGACATGAGCCTATGACTTTCATAGAGCTGCCACACAAGAAACACCACTTATTCTTTAACATTGGCAACTTGGTGGTGAGTTAAGCATATATATATAATAGGGGATTTATTGGTTTTTTGCTATTATTGGCCATATTTTTTTTAAAAAGCCACAAAAATAGCCACAATATTTTTTTTAGTCTTATTTTGGCTATAACGCACATGGAATGTGCGTTATCTTTAGTGATAACACATCTTCCTTGTGCGTTATCACTAACTCACAATTTTATTTGCTAAATATATCCTATGGATAACACATCTTGATTGTGCGTTATTTGCCACGTTATCCTTTCATTAATTTAAAAAAAAGAAAAAAAAAACTTGTAAAAAGTTTGAACCCTTGACCTCATGAAAAATGACATAAAGGACTTATCAAGAGACCAACATGAAGCTTCATGTTAATAAGTGCATGAGATTTTATGTAATAATAACTTATGTATGTATTTTAATATTTAACGACTTCAATGATTTAAATTTTTAATTAGAGAAAACAAAAGAATGGCTCTTTTGTTTAATTTTAAAATTTACAGCGTAATGTTTTAATTAATAAGAGAGAAAGTATTAGAAAAATATAAAACCATAAATTAAAACGAAACTAGAGCGTTTTTTGTGGAAACGGTCGATGGAAACCGTAGATCTCAAAAAAAATACCCGAAATGCCCACAAGAATCGCCTCAATCGGACGTCCAAGCACAAAGTTATGCCCTGTCAAAATTTTCCACTTTGGGAGAAGAATTCTTTGCCCTGAAACGCATTTGAATCACTTTTTTGGTGATGCCATTGCATTTACCTTTACGAGAACCATCAAAACTAGTGGTCATATTCGTGAAACGGACCTCCGATCAAAGAGTTATTCATGTTTCAAGTTTTCCAAATGCCTACAAAAATTCTAACCAACATAAACAAAAAAAACTGATATGGCTGATAACGCACAAAAGTTATGCGTTATCCGCCACATCGGCGGATTATAGTGGAAAACTGGGATTAAGTGATAATGCACAACTGTTGTTCGTTATCCTAATTAATAATGCACAACCATTGTGCGTTATGACCATATTACGAATAAAAAAATTTGTGGCCACTTTAGTGACCTTTTTAGAAAAAGGGCTAAACCAAGAAAAAAACCGAATTTATTCCTCCCTGATCAAGGAAGTTGTAGCTTCAGCAGAGGCTAGCAATTCAAACATTAATACTTGCCCTACAATGAATTAATACTATTAAAGGTCTAAGTGTTGGAAATAACTGGGGACATGGCATAACGACTGGAAATTATTCACCTGATTGTCTACTTTGTGCTAGTGGAAGAAATTAAGGAAGGTGCGTAACTTGATCTGAAGATTCTTCCTCGGACAGAAATGGAATAAATGCTAAAGATACATGAAGTTCCTTAACTTGATCGTAGCAATGTACCCCCTGCCCTAATCGTTCAGCAAGAGCGATCAAGATAAGCCTCATCACAAGAAGCTCCAAATCCAATCATGGCACTTGTTCTAGAAGGAGATGAACTCTCTGGAAAATAGATAGGTATATCTACAATTTCTCATTCTATTTTTTAAGTATTGAGAGATGCGCAACCTTTTCTTGTTGCTGCAAAAGGTCCACCAACAGTAAGTATAAATATTGTAGGAGATGATAGATATTTAAGTATTCTTTTGTCAATAGCAGGCGACCAATTGACCTTTAAGCATTAGACTACTCTAGAGCACCAGAACTAATAATTGAGGTACTTGTGTTTGGTTTAACGGTGAGCCTACCTCTTACTGTTCCCACAACAATGGAGCAAATATTCCACAATATAAATACTAATTTTCTTACCTATAATTGGAGGTTCCAATGTGTCACCCCCGTACCTAGAAAGAAACACAATCGTGTAAATGAATTTTTCCACCAGAAGGTCTCTTAAATCATAACTTTAACTCTAAGGAAAAAAGATACTCCATACATAAAATGAAATCCTTAACTATAACTGAAAGTTTCCCGTGGAGAAAACAATCAACTGTTTTCTATTTTATTATTGCAAAATAGGTTATATTATATACTTGTCAATATTTGTGATAAATCCTAAGTAAATTATAATTAGGAAACTTAATCTATTTATAAGTATGAAAGTAAATATACATAATTTAAGATTTTATGAGAATATGAAGACTAAGACTAACAGTATTAATCCTATTATGAATATAATCCTTAATAAATCCTCAATATTCCCCCTCAAGTTGGAGCACGAAGATTTGAAATGCCCAATTTGCAAGCTAACCAATGAAATTGAGTGGGATGAAAAGCTTTAGTCAGAATATCGGCTGACTGAAAATTGCTGCGAATATAAGCAGGAAAGATAAAACCATCTTGGAAGGCATCGTGGACAAAATGGAAATCAACCTCGATATGCTTAGTACGTTCATGAAAAATGGGATTAGCGGTGATGTGTAGAGTAGCTTGATTATCACAATGTAATGGAATGAGACGAGTGATAGGCACATGAAGATCACGAAGCAAGCCAGATAACCACTTTAATTCACACAAAGTCATAGCCATGGAGCGATATTCAGCCTTAGCAGAATAGCGAGAAATGGAATGTTGTTTCTTTGTTTTCCAAGAAATAGGAGAGCCACCAAGGGAAATAAAATGGCCAATGACAAAGCGATGGGTAATAGGACAGGTAGCCCAATCAAAGTCACAGTATACAATCAGTAAAAGAGAAGATTTAGATTGAAGAAAAATACCGCGACCAGGAGTACCTTTTAGATATCGTACCAACCGGAGAGCAGCATCCGAATGTGCGAGCCGAGGTGCTTGCATGAATTGTGCAAAGATGTGAACTGCATAGGCGAGCTTAGAGCATGTGAGAGTAAGATAAATCAATTTTCCAATGAGTTTGCGATAGCGATCGGGTTTATCAAAATAAGGGCTAGATGCTTTAGCCAACTGATGATTCGGTTCGATCGGAGTAGAGGTCGGTTTAGCTCCAAATAGGCCAGCCTCAGAAAGGATCTCCAAAGTGTATTTGCATTGGAACAAAAATAAACTCGGAGGATTTCTTGCAATTTCAATCCCCAAAAAGTATTTTAGAGGACCTAAGTCCTTCATATGAAAACATGCATTTAAGGAAGCTTTGAAGGCATTAAGAGAGGGTAGTGAATTGCCAATAAGTAATAAATCGTCCATATAAATGAGAATACAAAGAAATATGGTATCTCTAGAATATGTAAAAAGAGAATAGTCACATAGGATTAGATAAAACCACACTTAAGAAGAGTGGCAGTCAGTTTAGAGAACCAACACCTAGGAGCTTGGCTAAGACCATACAAGGACTTCTTGAGAAGACAAACCTCTCCATGGAAAGAGGGGTAAAAATCAAGCAGGGGTCGTATATAGATTTCTTCCTGTAAATCTCTACGAAGAAAAGTGTTGTGGACATCCATTTGATGTATAGACCAATTTCGAGCTGTAGTGACGGAAAGTAAGGTGCGAACCGTTACCATTTTAGCAACAGGAGCAAAAGTGTCTATAAAATCAATACCTTCGGTTTGTGTGTTGCCCAAAATCACCAAGCGGGCTTCATAATGTTTGATTGTACCATCCGCCTTATATTTAATGCAAAAAATCCATTTACTCCCAAGTGCACGTTTTCCTAGAGGCAAAGATGTCAAGGACCATGTGTAATTCTTTTCTAGTGCATCAATTTCTTGGAGCATGGCGCGTGCCATTTAGGATTAGAAACTGCCTCATATTAACTGGTGGGTTCAGATTCTGTGGCCACAGATGCAAAAAAATGCCTGTGTGAAGAGGAAAAATTTTCATAGTCCACAAAGTGTTATAGGATAGAGTAAGTGGTGGGTTCGGATTCTGTGGTCACGGATGCAAAAAAATGCCTGTGTGAAGAGAAAAATTTTTCATAGTCTAGAAAGTGTGTTATAGGATAACGGGATGTACATGAGAGGTCCGAAGAGGGTGAGGGAGTAGAAGAGGAATGGGATATAGAATACTTCTATATTGCATTACAGTTGAAATCTCAGAGTCGAGTAGGAACCTTTTTAATGCAAGTACGTTTTCTTGTACCAAGTATTTCTGCGGGTTGGCTTGGAGAAGGAGAAGGAGCAGCTGGGCCATCTGGTGTTGGATCAAGCGCTGCTGGATGGGAATCAACTGGATGGGGTGCAGCCAAAGTGGATTGCGCTGCAGACCTTGCTGGATTGGGCGTGATTGCGGTTGGATGGGGGCGATCGAACTCGACCTCAACGTGGGCCTCGTTGCAGACTGGACTGGACGCGGTAGTTGCTAGGTCGAACCATAGGAACTTTCGTCCGTATGGGCGAAGTCACAGCTACTTTTCGCCCATCTGGGCGAAAGTGGTGCAGAACTTTTTTTTTTTTTTTTTTTACTTTTTTTTGTGTTTTATTAATATTTTCATTTTATATTAACAGGCTGATGAAGATCCAAGTACGTTTGAAGAATTTTTAGATCCGGAAGAATATATTGATCTTGGACATTTATTCACAATTGACCGAATATTTAGCTCGAAAGATGAGTTGGTGCAATGGGCAAAACAAATTGCAATGAATGCGAAGACATACTTAATCATAACTTGTATTAGAGATCAAGAACAGCTGACCGGCTACCATATGTTACATTGGCTTGCGAGCGCGGAGGTTCAGCTAAAAAATATAAAAAAGCAATAGTTGACGATGAGGAAGAAGAAGTTCCAAAAAAAAGGCGAGTACCGTGTGGGACAAAAAAATGTGGGTGTCCATTTAAGCTAAAGGGAGAGCAAATGGCAACAAACGAAAGTTGGCAATTGTTCGTACACAACGGGAGGCACAACCATAAGTAGCTGTTTACAATCACGGTCATGCTCAGGCTGTAAGACTTACGGAGGAGTAGTTGCACCAGACTAAGTAGTTCAGGAAGAGTCATGTGCCGCCTCGCAATATATTACCATTTTTTCGAGAACAAGATGTTAGCTATTGCAGTTAGGTAAATTATAAGGGAATTATTTTTACAACTTTATTTAAATATTAAATATTTTAGATTTGTTTTATTCCGTTAATAATTAGAAATTTATGATGTATGTAGTGCCCAGAAAATTTACAATGTTGTTGCCAAGATTAATAGGAACCGGATGCAGGGAAGAAACACGGTAGAGGAAGTTCTCTGCCTAAGCGCAGAAAGGGGTTGCACAGTTTTCCATAGAAACCGTGAGGAGAGCAACGTACTTAGTAATATTGTCGTTGAATACCCAACCTCAATTGCAATGATTAGAACGTGATCGTATGTACTTATAATGGATACCACGTATAAAACGAACAATAAGTACTTCAGTGCATTAATTGTATTATTAGATATCTTTATTAATTTTTTCGCATTTAATGTTAAATTTATTATGTATGTAGTGGATATTTGATATTTTATAATATTTTTTTATTAAGAAATAGTTAATAATATTTTGAAGTCCGTCTGAAATAGTTGTCAATGTTAATAATTAATTTTTCATTTAATTTTTATTTAAGGTACAACATGCCACTATTAGAAGCTGTAGGAATGACTCCTACAGGAAAGAACTTCACAGTGACAACAACTTTTATATGCAATAAATAGGCAACGACATACAGATTGGTTCTTCAACAAATCAAGCATTTATATTTCACATCTGCTATGTCAAATAGCCATGGTTCAATTATCAATCAAGGAGAGCCACTAGTCATTCTTATCGATAGGGAAAGCGGACTAATGTCGATGATTGATGATGTGTTCAAAAATTCATACAATATGTTATGTAGAAGACACATCGATCAGAATGTGATGGCAAAGTTGACTGAGAAGGTGAATGATGAAGAGGTGGCTCAACGTTCGTGAATGGCTCTTGAAAAAAACTAATAAATGAAATTGATGAGGTTGAATATCAGAGAAAGTTGGAGTTGTTGAAGACTAGGTGGAAAAGTAGGCAGGACTTTCTGCATTACCTGTTCATCACATGGTTGGATCCGTTTGCCCATAAATTTTGCCGGGTTTGGACATCTCAAGTGTTGCATTTTGGTGTAGAGACACGAACCGTGTTGAGAGTGAACATTCTGTGTTAAAGGTGTGGCTATCAACGTGTCACGATGATTTGGACACTATTTTTTTGAATATTGACCTTTTAATCCAAGGTCAAATTGCTGAAATAAAATACACATTGGAAATTTCTAAACTTAAGGAGAAGTATGGCTAAGAGTAATGCCATATTGAAGGATTTAAGTAATAAAGTTAGTCATTTGGCTTTGAAGAAGATAATGGATGAGCTAAAGAAAGCACGAGAGATGATTGAAGAACCGGGAAGCAATTGCCTGCATTACTTAAGGAAGTCGCACGGTCTACCATGTGCATGTGAACTTATTCATAGGTGCCAATATTTAATTCCAATCCGAGAGGACGATGTTGACATTTTTTGGAGAAGACTAGAAATCGGTTCTGATATTCCTGAGCAACATAATAGAGACATGGATTCTGAAATGCATAATCTCACCTTACTGATACATGAGATTAGTATGGGTCCAATTTCTAAGGTACGGGAAGTGAGACTCCTCATCAAAGGTATTATATCTCCTGTGTTGCCTGAAGATCCCTGTCAGTCGTTGAAACACTCCCAGAGACCGTAATCACGAAGGGACGACGGAAGACGAATTTTACCAAGAGGGATAAGTATCACTGGGAATACGTCTCTATTGCGCATAGGAAGATTGGAAAGTCTAGCGGATTAGGTTCTGGATCAGGAAGCAGTTTAGGTTCTGGTCCTAGTCTACGTGGAAGAGGTAGGCCGCCTCGTAGCAGTAACAATGGTAGGTCCAGTCTATCATCCGTTGTAAACTCGGATGCCCCACCAACGCCATTTCCCTTCAACAATGCATTTCCCGGGTTCATCTACGAATTCATACTAAACTGGAAGAACGTGGTTGGTGATAGTAATTGTGGATTTAGGGTTGTATCTAATTTTTTGTCCGGGGATGAAAATCATTGGGTTGAAATTCATAGAAGAATGTGCTTTGATTTACACCACCATATGAACGTATATGTGCAACTGTTCGGATCCGTAGAACGTGTAACTAAGTTGATAAGGCGGACCAATTGGGAAGAGGGTCCGGCGCCTGAAGACTATTGGATGGATACATATGATCATCTTTATGTCATCGCGAACACATTCAATTTGTGCGTTGTTTTTCTTGCACAGTTAGGGTTGACCACATCCTACCTCTTGTTTCTAACATAGATGGTAATGCTGGAACACTTGTCATCGGGTTCATAGAGGGACAGCAGCATTTCATACAAGTATTTATTACTGTGATTTATTTTAAATTATTTAATTATTATTCTCATTCTTATAATTTTAGCCGAATCTTATATTTAATTTATAATAATTTATTCTGCAGCTACACTTGCGGGATGGATATCCTTTGCCTCCACTATAAGTGCACTGGGAATATCATCGAGACGTACGAGTTAGTGGATGAGCAGCACAATATCGTGACCGGATTTTAGATTGGGTTGCCAGATATCGTGAAATGTATCCGCCTCATAGTCATCCACACGTTAATATTAACTAGGAAGTTTAACATTTTAGTGTATAATTAATAACTTGTATACGGTTAGTTTGTTAATACATTATTTTTTGTTAGATTTGATTTTATAAGTATTCATTTTCCAAATAATGCACAATTACCTGATGAAATAAAAATAATGAACAAAACAATATTCACTAATACAACATAAACAAAATGGTAAAAAAATATGTAAGAACATATCCAAATACATAAAGATTGACTAATGTGCGCCGTAATGGTTCCTTAGTAAATCTTGCACTATACATCCTAACTCACTGTCCTGAAGATCCTCTCGGCTAGCCTCAAAACATGTTAAAATATGTTAAAATAAGAGTTATAAAATAAATATAAATTATGAAGACCGTAAAATATAAAACATAACATAATTCACTCTACATTTAAAACACGTACCTATAAGAGTGACCAGAACCCAGCAAGCTCCTTCGCATCAACCCTGGACGCCTGACCCAGATTCCTGTATAGGTACGCAAGACAGGCAGCACCCCAAGCGAACCTCCCAACAGAACTCGCATCCCGCAGCTGTGGCAATAGTCTAGCTGGGATAATGTTGCCTTTTATCACTGAAGAATGAGCTGCCCAAGATGTACTATAGATAACATGCAACCCTGACACGAGGCGACAGTGAAGTCTGTCTACTGGTGGCAAGAGCATGTAGCTCCACTACATTAAACCCCAAACCACCGGTGGAAGCTAATCCCTGATCATCCTGAACCATATGTAACAACTGCTCCCTGGATAATCTCGAATCCACTACCGAACCATATGCAGGAACCCCGAGAATAAGCTCCACATCGTGTAGTGTAACGGTCATCTCACCCCATGGCATGTGGAAGTTGTTCGTGTTGGGCTGTCACCTCTCAACAAAGCCCGACAACAATGCAGCGTTGGGGTGTTAAAACATGCACGAACGTAGGTGTGTAAGACCCGACCCGGAAGCCAAGGGCTGAACAGGTGCATCAGTAAGTTCTCATGTAACGCAATCGGAACTTAAATGAACCACGATCTTGAATATAAAATAAATTAATTAAATAGTTTCATTACATTATTATACTCTATTTATAACAATAAAAATATTTTACATCTTAAAGAATAATAAAAATAATAATAACATGCAACTTTAACATAAAGAAATGTACCTGTCCACGCCATATCCGACCCGCGACATGTCCACCGTATGATGGGATGAGCTCTGGGTCAATAGGACCTCTCTCTGCTGCTCTGTCTACTTCCAATCTGACGGCTTCACTTTCTTCCTCTTTTGTGTCGAAGCCGGAATTTCACAAGCCACTTCGGGTCTTTTGTTACGAGATCCCGCAAACTTACTCATCATTGACATAAAGCTACCGGTCAACCCTTTTCCTTTCTTGTGACGAGGACGCCCGTCGGATCCACTAGCATGTGCCACAGGCACCACGGGCACGGGCTGCTCCTCATCACCAGCATCATCACCCTCATCCTGATCATCATCACCACCATCACCGTCATCATCATCATCACCTCTCTCATCCACTTCTCTTTCAATATGTAGGGATTCGACTCTTTCTTTCTCATCTCCAACCCCTATCACCCTCCAAGTCAATATCACCCTCACATACCCTATCTGCAGGAGTTGGTACATAAGGAACAGAAGATAAAACACCATACTCAGCATGAGAATACCCATGTGTGCTGCATGAAGAATCTTGAGGGGCGGCCCCAAACATCTGATCAAAAAACTCAGCCCCTATCTGCCTCGGGTGACCAATAAACTCCAGCATAGGCTCCTGGGTGGTAGATCTATATGGTATGCGAGGTCTTATAGTGGGAGCATGTAAGTATGGATCATATACTGTTTTTGTGGGGTGTGATGATGGCTGTGCAGATCCATATGGCTCATAGGCACAGGGGTGTGAGAATTACGGGGTTGGAGGGGAGGTCGAGATCTAAAAGGTATGGCCGGTGGTTGTGCAGAAGACCCGGGTTCACCTGTACCATGATGGAAACCAGGTGCAAAATAGGTAAGAGCAGCGGGGAGGTCGGACGTACTATGTTGTCCCCTCGCACCTCTAGAGGAAGCTGTGATAGTTTGCCCCTCAACTCGACCTGTCCTGTCCGTGACAGGAGCAAGATCATCACCTTCTCTGCGGCCGCTAGGTCGAACCATTTATTATTAATTTATATATTATTCAATCTTACCTACTAAACCCTAAACCTAAGGCCATTCATCACTCATATTTAGTAATATTGTTATGTAATATTTATTAATTTATATATTTTATTCAATATTACCTACTAAACCCTAAACTTAAGGCCAAGAATAACGATCAATTCAAATTATAATTCAAACTTTTTAGCAGTTACATAACACGTTTCCTTATTAAACACATAATTATAAACAAACAATTTTAAACTAGTTACATTTACTTTACATACACAATATTTTTTAATATTATATATTCATTCATACTCATAATAACAATTGAATATTATCACGTTAAAAAAATTAAACAACTAGTCACAGTCATTCTACATATACAAAATTAATTAACAATTCAAATAATCATTTATTGAAAATAATAATTCTAAAAAAATAAATAAATAAATAAATTGCACTTTCCCCAGGGCTGGACGAAAGTGCATGGAAACTTTTGTCCAATGCCAGCGAAAGTTCCATGCACTTTCGCTCCAACCGGGCGAAAGTGCCCGAAAACAGCAAAAAAAATTTTAAAGCTCCGATTTTTTAATATTAAAGGGATATTTTCACGATCTAAACCGATAAAACTGTAAATAAATGATAATAGATTGAAGAACTAACATTTTTTTTTTCAATTTTGACGGCCGGATCTTCCAAGATCTGAGATTGAATTTAGGACTCTTAGAGAGAGTTTAGAGAGGAGAGAGGAAGTGTTTAGGTGAAAATGAAAATTTTTGAATTTTTTCAAGTTATCCTTACAAATTTTCGAGTTGACTTTATTGATGACCTAACCTAAAGGTTCAGGATCTTACATAATGGTTCTCTCAAAAGGTAGCCAACAACAGAATGTCAGCTCTTTATATAGAAATATGGTTAATAGATCCCTACTAAAATGTACCGTCAACCAAAATTGGCATCAACAACAATATTTTTTATTGGTAACGTCAACCAGAGCCATGGTGGTCCTTCCACTTCTATCCAGCCGATCCGGTGTCAACAAGAGGAATCCAAGGCAGAATGGTCAAAAAATATTGTTTCTACATATTTATACAAAAAGTTTTGTCAAGTCCCAGATATTCTTCAATCTGGAATAGATAGATTTCCTTTCAGTATCCAAGAAAAGCAGGTTAGGATTTGGATATGTCATAATTCTATTTAATCAGTGTCTTCATCAATAAGTTTCTTTGTGAAAATGTAATTTCTAATTATATTTTTTATACATTTCTTATGACCTACATGCACCCCATACTGATAAACTAAGGAATTTGTTGGCTATGTCATGATAGGTGGTTAACAATGCTCAACAACTTATGATAAGATGCATCTGGACGTAGAGAATTTGAGCAACAAGGTCATAATATAAGAATTTCATTCCTTTAATATCTACAAATACTAGCCTCGAAGAGAGTATTGGAAATGTGTGCAAGGGATTAAATGAGAAAACAATTCGTAATAGCCCAAAACATGGTAAATACTACTTTAATAAATATAAAACTCTAGAAGAACCAGAAATATGTTGCATTTATCTGCTAAAAGACTTTTACTTTTCGAATTTTTGTTTTCTTTATTTGAACCCTCAATTGATTTGATTATTAATTAACGCTTATTTGAAAATTTTCTCTTTTCAGAATGATTCGGTGAAACCTCTGGAGATCCTCTAGAGATCAGAAAGCTTCATACTGCCTTATCTACCATTTGGCTTGGATTGAGCAATGGCCCAAGAAAGAGAATTGTTATCCACTGTAGAAGAGGAATGCACTTCTTGTGTAGAAAAAGAACCATATAATAGTATTGTAGAAGCTACAATGCTTGTCTTGTATTTCTTGTGAACTAACATATATACAATTTCCTAACCTTGTTATAATTATCCTAGCTATGGTAATTGCCTAATCTTGTTATCTTAGCTATGGCAATTGCCTAATCTTGTTAGCAAAGTATTACAAGAGACGTGTAAAATCTACATAAGGAAAGAAATCCTAGTATTTAGAGTAATCATTAGGATTGTATGAATCTGGGAGTATCTCAAATTATCTTCAATGTCTTAGTATCTTCAACCCCCCCTCCCCTTCCCTCCCCCCTCAAGTTGGAGCATGGAGATTTCAAATGTCCAACTTGCTCAGTAAATGATGGTATTGAGAAGCACCAAGGGTTTTGGTGAAAATGTCCGCGGGTTGCTCAGTGGTTGGAATGTAGGAGGGAATAATGTGGTTGGCTTGTAGTTCATCTCGGACAAAGTGAAAGTCAATTTCAATATGCTTGGTACGTTCATGATAAACAGGATTGGAAGCAATATATAAAGTCTCTTAACTATGACAAAAGAGAAGAATAGGGTGAGTGATGGGCACGCAGAGATCATGCAGTAGATAGAAGCCATTTTAATTCACAACAAGTAGACGGTCATAGTTCGGTACTCAGCTTCAGTAGAAGACCTAGAAATGATGTGTTGTTTCTTAGATTTCCAAGAGATAGGAGAGTGTCCGACAGAGATGAAATAGTCAGTAAGAGATTGGCGAGTGATAGGACGAATCACTCTATCACTCGAATCACAGTTTGCGAGAAGTTGGAGATCAGTATTCGAGGAAGCAGAGTCCCTGACCAGGAGCGCCTTTTAAGTAACAAATGAGGCGAATGGCAGCATCCCAATGTGCCTGGTGGGGTTGTTGCATGAATTTGAAAGAACGTGAACATAATAGGCCAATTCGAGACAAGTGATAGTGAGATAAATCAGGCGGTCGAAAAGACGATGATAGGTGTCAGGTGAAGACATAAAAGGACCAATTGCCTTTCCCAAATTGTGATTTCGCTCCATACGAAAACTGAGAGGTTTAGTGCCGAGGAGACTAGCATCAGGTAATATATGCAGGGCATATTTGCGCTAACATAGGTACATCCCTGTAGAGTTGCGAGCCTTTAATACCCAAAAAATATTTCAAGGGCCCGAGATCTTTCATGTGAAAGCAAGTGTGAAGATGAGCCTTGAACCGTTGCAAGGCAGTGGAGTTATTATGAGTGATAACGAGATCATCTAGACACACCAAGACGCATAAGAAAACATTGGGGGCAGAATAGGTAAAAAAGAAGTAGTCAGAGTAAGATTGATGGAAACCACTGGCCTTGAGAGCAGAGGTCAATTTGGCAAACCAATAACGAGGTGGCGGCTTCAGACCATAAAGAGACTTCCGGAGTTTGCAAATTAGTGTTTCATGCCTGTGATAGAACCCCGGAAGAAGTTTCATGTAAACTTCCTCAAAAAGATCACCATGGAGAAATGCGTTGTGGATGTCCATTTGATGAACTTTCCAATTCCTGGCAGCAGCAATAGTTAAGAGGGTACGAACGGTGACCATTTTGGCAACCGAAGCAAAGGTCTCATGATAATCAAGGCCCTCGACTTGAGTATTCCCCAAGATAACCGAGCAAGCTTCGATGCTACCATCGGTTTTTTGCTTGATTTTAAATATCCATTTGCAACCAAGAGCTTTCTTATCACGAGTAAGAGAGGCAAGATCCCAAGTGTGATTTCGTTCAAGAGCGTTAATTTCACATTGTATGGCAGCCCACCATTGAGGATGGAGAAGAGCCTCAGAAAACTGAGAAGGTTCAGTTTGACCGTTGATGGTAGCTAGAAAAGCATTGTAGGGAGGGGAGAACTTATGACTGGAAACATAGTTAGAGAGAGGATAAGTACACATACCTGAGGCGGAGGATGAAGCTAGCGTATCAAATAGAGAAACACTACTTTTAAGAGTCTCACAAAAAAAATCATTTAATTTGGGGAGAGGGAGATGTCGAGAATGGGAGCTGCTTTGCAAGTTAATATGAGAAGTAGAAGAGGGGAGGAGGAGAAGCACACATGGCGGAGTCCAAAGAGGAAGGAAGAGAGTTTTAGGGAGAAGATGCAGAAAGGGGAGAAGATGGAGGCCTAGAAGAAGAAATCTGTGGGCTGTGGGGAAGAGATGACCGTGGGCCAGGGGAAGAGGAGGTTGGGCCGAGGGAAGGAGGAGATGGGATCAGCTTGGGAAGAGATTGTGGGCTAGGAAGGGAAAGTGGGCTGGGGGGTTTGGTTTGGTACTGGACCATCCGAGAGTGGGCTAGTTGGAAGCATAATTAAAGGGTCCTCACTAGGAGAGGATTCAGCCAAAATTGGTGCGGTAGGAGAAGAGTGTTGAAAGGGAAAAATTGTTTCTTGAAAAGGGACATCATGAGAAATAAAAATTGCTTAGTATGCAAGTCAAATATTTTCCACCTTTTTTTCCCAAATGGGTATCCCACAAATATACATTCACAACTTTGGGACTTAAATTTATCACGGAGGTGAGTATGAACATGGCAGAAACATCTAAAATACGTAAATCAGAGTAGTCAGGAGGGGTGTGAAAAGGAATTTCATAAGGAGATTTTTCATGTAAAAGGGTATTAGGGGTGCAATTTATGAGGTACACGGCAGTTTGTATATATTCTCTCCAAAAATATTTTAGTAAAGAGGCTTGAAACATAAGAGAGCGGGCAATGTTTAAAATATGTCGGTGCTTCCTTTCTATTGGTCCATTTTGTTGAAGAGTAGAAACAGTGGAGGTCTGATGAATAATACCATGCATGGAAAAAAAGGTTCAAGATAGAAATTCTGTTCCATTATCAGAACAGACAGATTTGATTTTTATATTGAATTAGGTTTGAATAAGATGATAAAATTGCTCAAAAAATTTTGGAACTTCACTTTTAGCAGAGATTAGGTAAACCCAACCAACATGTTAGCAATCATCCACTAAGGTAAGAAAATAAAAGGATCCACAGGAAGAAGGTTGTTTATATGGTCCCCAGAGATCACAATGAATTAAATTAAACGTATTATTAGCAATTTTATTACTTATAGGAAAAGCATACGAGTCTGTTTGGCTCGAAAGTAACTAGAACATTGTTAATTAATACTGGGTAAATTTGAGAAATTCGGAAAATATCATAAAACAGAAAAGGATGGATGCCCAAGGCGTTGATAAAATAATTGTGGAGAAATCACAATACCATGTAAAGCTTGTACTGAGGAGGATTTGTGAGACTGTTGAAAAAGTAAAGTCCATCAGATAGTCTACTCGTTCCAATCGCCGTTCTCAAAGTAAGATCCTGTATTAATAGCCATTTTTACCAAAACCAACAAAGAAATTTAGTTGAAAATATAATATTTACGACACATAGATTAAATTGCAAGTGAGTCCCGAAACAAATAAAGCATGTTTTAGAAGGAAATTTCGTCCCAACAAATCCCTTCTAAGACTGCCACAGTTTGAGAGCCATTGGTTAAACCAATGTAACATGGCAGTATTGATATGATATTGAAAAGATACTTTCTTTGTCCAATCATTTACCGTGAAGTAACATAATCAATAAGCCAGAAAATATTACCAGATGATTTCGATGGTGCAAGATTAGAATTTTCCAAATATTCCCACTTTTCTGTTTCAACTCCAGGTGACTGTCCCAACAGGCCGCTCGTCGTCCCGCCTAATCCAGGAGCTCCGACAAAAACTTTTGCGGCGATTGCTTTCTAGCCACAGTTTCCTACTGGGAAGGGCTAGCTGGAATCCGATTATTCCAAAGGTTGTCACTGTCGATTCCCACCCTACGCTTCCTCCATTCCAGCCAAAGCTTTCACCAGCTTTGGACTGACCTCTGCTAGAGAATGGAGTAGTGGAGAAAGCTGTTGCGGCTACTGCGGTTTGCGGCTAATGTTGCTGCATGAACATGAAGGCTGCAAAAGTAGGTGTTCCTCCTCTCCAGTTCATGTTTCGTCCACGGGTGTGACTGGTTCGACCACTGCCACGCCCTTTCCTCCTCCAATGAAGGTGATGCTTTTTCCCCACCAATCTGGGTACCCAATTACCTAGTAAGCTTTCCACAAGGTGGCCATTTTTGGAGCAAACATAGCAAAACAGAGTCTTTCTATGTAGTTTTAGCCGCAAAGGCTACTACCTGTGAGTTGTCATCTCTTCCTCTAGCCATGATTCTTTATCTTTCTTCCCTTATAATAATTGAATAAGCATTGTTAATATTGGGAAGCGGATGCATAGTAACAATTTGAGATATGATGGTAATATAGACGAAATAGTCAAGACCAAGAAGAAATTGGTACAATTTCTCTTCTGGTTGACACTGTTTCGTACATTTCATGTGTGTGCAAGTACGTCCCTTACAACAACAATCCTCAATTTATTCGTAGTTTGATAATTCATCCCATATTTGTTTGAATTTTTTGTAATAGTTGAATACGGAAGCTCCTTGCTGTTGGCAGTTTGATAACGCAATTTTTAAATCAAGGACCCTTGGTCCTTTTCTAGCAAAGAAACGTGATTTGACTTCGTCCCAAAGATCTTTGGTGTTTTCTATATACGAAATCTGTTTGCTGACTTTAGGATCTATCGTGTTGAATATCCATGACTGGATTAACAAATTCATAGTTATCCAATCTTCAAGCTCTAGGGAATTATTGTTTGGTCGTTTCAAAGTTCCATCAAGGAAACACATCTTCCGTTTTCCTTTCATGGCATTTGGGATGCCATTGACCACTGTTTGTAATTTTCTTCTTGAAGTTTGACATGTGTCAATAGTTGTGCTGAGGTATCACATGACATTAAAGTATACGGATTAAGATCTTAAGCATGGTGGAAAGGGGTTTTCATGTTTGAGATTGGTTGTCTTTCAAAAATTCCGTCAAAAGACGTTCTACTCTCAGTTATTTTTGGATGATTCTTCTGTCATATTTTATTGTTTTGGCTTAGATACCATGTAGAAAAAGAACGATACAATGGTATTGTAGAAGCTACAATGCTAGCCTTGTATTTCTTGTGAACCAACATATATACAATTTCCTAACCTTGTTACAATTATACTAGCTATGGTAATTGCTAAATCTTATTAGGAAAGTATTACAAGAGACATGTTTAAAATCTGTATAATAAAAGAAATCCCAGTGATTAGAGCAGTCACTGGGATTGTATGAATCTGGTAGTATCTCAGAGTATCTTCAATATCTTTAGTATCTTCAACATCCTACAAAAGAAGGAAAGTATAAGTTCTGCTCTTTCTCTTGCTCTATTTCTCTCATCTAATGCTCTTGTTGGCTGTGGAAGATAGTGATATTTCTTTTCTGTTAGTTCGTATATTTTCTTTTAACAGTTTCATTAAATCTTTCTCGTAGACATTTAACTATGTTAAGCTTGTTTCTTTACATATTAAGACCATTTATCTTAATGCCATTTAAGCATTTTATATCGCAAGGTTATATTACTTAATTTGTGATATGACCAAGGATAAGCATGAAACCATGGAACTCTTACAACGACCAGTCACAAGAGCTAAAGTAATGAGTTGGTTGCATTTGCAATTAAAGTCTTGAGGGAGAGGCTTAAGTCCATATTTGAAACCCGAAAGACGGCCACAAAGTCCCCTTCCCCCTCCCCCTCCCCCTCCCAAAGTGTTTATTTTACATACCTTAACTAAGGAGCATCAAATGGAATAAGTTAGAGGAGGAAATTGCACAAAGGAGGCAAAACATAGCGTACCATCCAGCCTACCGACAGCGACAAGCTTCTATCCAAAATGGAAGGCAACCTACTGCTCAGACGATAGGCCTATAGGAGGTAGTCCTCGATTGAACTACCCATTTTAGTGATTTTTAGCTTGTTTGGACATTTTAGCTCAGGTCTTAATCATTTTGACTTGTAATTAAGAGGCTTTTGAAGCCCATTCACTCCTTTAAACTCAATTAGTAGCTAGGGTTTGAGATTAGACTTCAAGGAGCCTATAAATACTCCTTATGTTAAACCTTTTGAACACATTGAATGATATTGAGAGAAATTTGCAGTTGAGAGGCTTCTTCAAGGGTTCTTGTGGTTTCCATCACTTTCTTGTAAATTAGATAGTCCAATTTGTAAATTAGGCAAGTTATTCTTGAATCAAATTCAAGGTTCTTGTTAAATCCAAATCCTACATTCTCTAGAGGCGGTAACTCATTATAATTAATGTTGCTAGAGATTAAGATTTCCTAGTGAATGAGAAATAGATAAGGATTTGTACTAAAATCCTTGTTGATTCCTCTTCTAAAGGAGAACATTAATTACTCTTTTATTGCCATTTTCTATTGTTCTTAGAAGTAACCATAACAATTTCATCATCAAGGTCCTATAGTTAAGAGAGAAGATCTTTGGAAGAGATGGACCACAATTCAAGCTTGGAGGAGTTCCAAAATTGTTCTAAATAACCATATGTGATGTGTACGTTTTAAAAAATGGAATGAACTACTAAACTATGCAACAAGAAAGTGGACCTATCACTGCAGTAAAAGAGTTACACCCGAGTGTCGAATCTTGAGGAACGATAAAGGCTCAAGTACTAATCGTTCTTTCTAATGTTTAGCCTAAAAGGAATGGTTTGAAGAAGAATTAAACTAAGAATACTGAAAACTAAGCAATAAAATTACAGTTTTAAAAACTATTAAAGCAAGAGTTTGGATGCCAGAATCCTCCTAATCCTTGTTACTAATTCAATCGAGAAACTTTAAAGAAAAAAAGATGTTAAATTAATTAAGTTGGGTCATCACAGCTAATAAGAAAATCCCTATCTCTAGGCGAAAGCCACCCTACTCACTAATCCTTAGAGGAAAAAATCTCTGTTCTCCCTAACCAATTATGAGGGCAGTAATGTTAGGTGATTTTAAAGACTTTAAAGTGTAAAATCATATCTCTAATAAATTGAAAATAAGTACAATTAGAAGACAATTCATTAAAAACAAACATCAAAATGATCAAATTAAATAAAAAACATTGTAAACAAGAACTAGGGTTCAACCCTCATCAAAACATAAAAAACCGACTCCCAAATCATTGTATCAAAATGAAATTAAATATTGAATTCACTAAAACGTAAAGAAAAGAAAGCTTAGGAGGAAGATTAAGTTCGCAATCGGAGTCCCGAACGTTGCCTGAGCTCATCTCTCGAGTCTCCCAATTAAAGTCAGGAATCTTGATATTGAATGTTAGAATCTTTATCTCCAAGAACTAAATTACAGAAATTCTAAAGACTACCTAACTAATTGAATGTAAATTTTGGGGAATTATCTAACCTAAATTCACCCCTAACTGCCTACTAACTACCTCCAACTACTTCTCCCTTGCCCTAATGGTAGAGCTACATATTAATAGGGAAAAATTGCATTAAAATAGAGTTAAAATTGGATTATAACTGCTACAACGGGGACCTACCGTGCAAGTAGGTCGAGCCCTGCCGTTTGCAGTAGGATTCTGCCCAAAATTTCCTTCTTTATCGTCTGGACGTACCATCAACGGGTGGGGTAGCCTACCATTGCTAGTAAGGTTATGTCTTAGCTCCACTGTTGACTCTAAGACCTATCGTTGGCGGTAGGTTAGCCTACCTCAGGCGGTAGTTCAGCTTAGTTGATGTCATCGGCTTCGTTTTGGTCATTTTTGCCCGTTTTTGTTTCCTTTCATTTTTTTCTATTTTAGAAGGCATCTAAGACAAGAATAAAGGGTATAAGTCTAAAATATGTATTTTCACATATTAAAAACATTGTAAAACAATGAAAATAATATATAGAAATATAGATAATTAAACACTTGTCAATATGCCTTCCACAAAGATGCACCTTTTTTTTTGGCTCAGTATATATTCATAGGCCTTGCAAGATAATGCATATTTCAATTTCTATGTATATAAGATTGTGATTTGATTCAAAGTATGAATACAAGTATGTGCTTATGTACCTGTATATCTCAATTTTTCTGATGTGGGTATGTGTTGCTTTTACATTTTCAGTCAAAGTGAATATTTTGTTGGCATTAGTAATGGATTCATCGAACAACTGAAGCCTCTCTAATATAGCACTATACCAATTCATTCATTCATGCCTAGTACTTCATCCAGTACTGGAAGTGGCATGTCCAGCTACCTTGCTCAACCAAGCCAATGACCTCTCTTCTTCAACGCACTAAGGAAGTCGGAAACTTGTTTTCTCTAGTCCAACGTCTTCATATAACATTCACCGAGCTGCTACACAAAAAGCACCACTTATTCTTGAACATCGGCAACTTGGTGGTTGACTTAAGCATATAAAGAGGTGCTTTAGCATGAATCGAGGAATTTGTAGCTTCAGTAGAGGCTAGTGATTGAAACATATTCATACTAGGTCTACATTGAATACTAAGTCAAGGTCCAAGTTTGTAAAACTGAGGACACGGCACGGCAACTGGAATTGATTCCTCTAATGGTTTGCTTTCTGCTTATGGAAGAAAAAAGGTACCTGAATCTGAAGGTTTTTTCTCGAACGGAGATGAAACAAATTAGTGAAGATGAGGTAATTGTGAAGTCCCTCAACTCATGCAAGGGAATTCTTCTGGAAACATTGACTCACAAAATGCCACGAGTAGCAATTGACGTCCTAGGCATTCAACAAGAAGGATCTAATTAAGAGAAGAAACCACATCCGAAGAAGCTCCAATCATGGCAAGTCGTAATAAAAACATCCAAAGAAACACTTATTCTAGAAGGGGAGGAACTCTCTAGAGGATATATATGTGTATATTATATATATAATATACATATATACATACATATATGTATATTATATATATATATATGTATATATATACATACATATACATATATACAAATATGTATGTATACATATACATATAGATACCTGCATACATACATACATATATATATATATGTATATATATAGTTTCTCATTTTGTTGTTGAAGTTCTAGAAAATGAACCAATTTTCTTGTTGCTCCACAAGGTCCACCATCGGTCATTATAAATATTGTAGGAGATGGTAGTTGTTTCAATACTTAAGAATATATATCTTGCTAGTAGACATCTATTGAGCTTCATGCATTAGACTTTAGAGCTTAAGAACTAATAATTTGAGCACATGTGTTTGGTTTAATAGTGAGCTTGCCTCTTCGTATTCCTATAATAATAGAGTAAATATTTCATGTTATAAATATTGTTTGCTTTTTGCCTATGCCTAAAGGTTCAAATGGTTCACTCAAACACCAGTAAAAAACTTATGGCAGCTCTTCATCTAGTAAAGTTGTTAATCATAATTCTTCCAGATTGTATCATCGACTAGACATCAACAGTAAGAGTTTGTATTGGACATGTCAACTAGTACCATGGTGATAGTTCAATTACAACCAATTTTATGTTAACATGAGGGATCAAAGACAAAATGGTCGAAGATCTAATCAGCTACTATTTGGGCAGGCCTTGACCATCATTGATTCCTCTAGTAAACAAACTATCGGACCTTTTTCTAATTGGAAGGACTTGATAGGGCTACGATTTGTATATGTCACATTTCTAATTAACCAGTGCCTTTAGTAATAAGTTGTTTTGTCAAAATAAAACTTTTGATTACATTTCTAATAGATCTCATTTTTTATGACCTATCACATGCAGGCAATACAAATAAACTAAGGTATTTCTTGGTATGTCATTCCAGGTGGTTAGCAATATTCAAAACAACTCCTCTGAGTATTATAGGATGAGTTTGGACATAGAGCTATGCGGCAATAATATAATAATTTCATTCCTTTAATATCTACAAATTCACATATTCAATCTTCTTTAGCTAATTTTAAGGAAAACAATGTTGTGAGTCTTAGCATCTACTATCAGAATGTATCACAAGTTTAAATAATGAAATAATTTGTAATTGCTTAATCGTAAAAACCGTGTTAGTAAATATAAAATTCTAGAAGAACTAGAAATCTGTTGCATTTCTCTTGTAAGAAACTTTTGCTTTTGGCCTTTTTTCTTTATTTGAACCCGCAATTGATTTGACTATTAAATTTTTTTTATTTGAACTTTTTCTCTTCTTAGAATGAATTTTCGAAAGCTTTTCTGCCATCGCAACCATCATGTGGCTTGCATTGAACAATGGATCAAGAAAAAAAATTGATGCCCACTCCAAAAGGACTGCTCTTTCTGAATAAGAAGGAAAGTCTATTAATTCTCAAAAAGGATATTGAGAAAATAAAAATCATAAAGGAAATTAAAAACCTAATCCTACCATTATCATGTTTTATCTCCAAGGTTAATAATGGATCTTAGGAGAATGTTTTTCACCAGCGAACCAGCACTCAGAAGAGAAAGAATGACCAGAGAGGGGCTTTACCCCCGCTTCACCTCCGATTCTTAAGTCAGACCAAACTTCACACATGGCTACTATTAAAAAATAGAGAATAATGAAGTAATAAGAGAAACTGCCCTCCCTCCTTCTAGGGTTGATGCCTTTTATACATAAGGTCTATCTCCTCGCAGCTTCCGGAAAGGTCTCCTGATATCACTAGGAGTCCTCGTAACAATAGACCAAGGGTAATTCTGGAATTATTCTTAAACAGGCCGGTGGACATACATTTTGGTAGACAGGCCAAAACATATTTCTGTGTAGAAGGATATTAGGACAAATGAGTTGAGCCCAAATGAAGGGGCAAAATGGCCTACCCCCATCATAAGCCTCCGAAAAAAATCCATAAATGGTTGGCTCTTTGATTTTGAATCATCACCATCGTTTGGGTGAAATTTTGCATAAAGCTTCCCGAGGAGAGACTTGACTGATACCGATTTAGGTACTGTCATTTTCAATTGGTATATAAGAACTCCTAATTTCTAATTTTAACTTACAATTTTCATTTCCTCTTGCAGATCTATTATCATGTTCAACAAATCTACTATTCACCATGATGCCGACCTCTAAAGGTACCACTTCTAAGTCGCTTTCGAAGAAGGGTTCAAAAGCAAGCACTTCTGAGCAAGGTAGTTCCTTTCACCTTAATATTTTATTCACCCTCAAGAACCTTGATTTGGGCGGTTGGCTGTACACTATTGGAGATTGTTCTATTTTGTTCCCTGATGTGAATGAGGCCGACTCTGTGAACCGTATGAAGAAACATTATCGAGCTTCAAGAATGCTTCATTTTTACAACCTTAGAGATGAAGAACATATTTGCAAACCAACTGTTGGCATCCATCATTCCGAGATTCGATATGGCCATCTTGGAGCCATAAGGAAGGAATTTGTGATCCCTGATAATTTCCAAATTAAGGCACTGAATACTCAGAGGAGGGCACATCTACCCCCGAAATGATATATGGCAGTTATCGGGATCAGTTGAAAGCTAGTTTAAGATTCCCATTGCATAATATGTTTCTGGATATGACCAGTTACTGGGAAATCGACATAGGTCAAATAGCCCCTAATGGGGTAGGGTTATCTTCGACTTCATTTTAATGTGCAAATCTTTTGGGGTGCCTACTAGCTTAGAACTGTTCTCAAGATTTTTTGATATAACACTGATTTGAGATAGGTCAGGATGGCACACATTCCGAAGGAAGAGTGGCGCATTTGAGCTAATGAAAAAATTGCCGCCCTCTATCCATGGATGGAAGAAACAATGGTTTTATGTTTCTAGGCATGCTCGTGAGAGACCTTGGAATAGAATGAAGAAGATATCAAATCTAGCTCCTGCTTATAGAAGATTGTGTGAAAAGTATTCAAGGATATGGGTTTTGAATGCTCCTCAGAGAAAGAAACTGGGGCTAGGAGTTTATGAAGGCCGTTGGGTTTTATGATTGGGAAGGGTGCAACGTTCATGAATTTAGTTAGTATTATAATATTATATTGGTTAAATAATAGTTATATATAGGATTATCAACAGATTGTATATGTTGTATCAATTGTGGTTTTGAATTTGTGACAATTTTGGCAGGGAAGCTGTTGTTGCTAAATATGGCGGAGGCGTCTGTGAAGTTTAAGGTGCCACTCCCCGAAATCTGATTTGGGAAAAAATGGTAAGAGTGAATGTTGATAATGTCTTTGTTTGCTTGCATATGTAATAATAAGATATTATTTCTTTTGGAGTAGGGGATTGTCAATCCATTGCCCTATTGGAGTAGAGGCGAGAGGAGAGAAAGAAAAAGAAAGCGGGTATATATATCGGTCAGGGATGCACCCCCGACGAATGAATCAAGTTTTGTGGAAGTATATCATCTGCTTTCAAAGAAGCGGAAAATGAGTGAATCTAGGAAGAAAGGGTGGATGTGCCATTGATCCTAAAGAAACAAGTGACACTGGGTAGTGGAGATTCTGAGGCTCCTGGGGTTGGAGAAGATGAGAAGGGTCCTTTTGTGCCTGAAGGAGTGGAGGAAGAAAACTTTGAAAGTTGTTTTGTGGATTTTCGACTTGGATAGTTAGTTTTAACAGGAAGAGATCTGATCAGGGTAAGAATATTTACTACAAGAGAGCTGGCACTGACTCATTTTCATCAAGGAAAACACTAGACATGACTCTTGAAGACATGGTGAAGTCGTTTGTCATAAATAGTGTCGGAGTATGTTCAATATATGATGTGTTAATATCGCTTGTAAAGGTAATATTTGTGATGTATGTGTATTTTATCTGCAGAGTGTTAACATTTTGAATCGGGCGCACAACAAATGATACACACTGGGATGTTGAGAGGCAAAATATGGAGAAATATAAGAAGAGTCTTGAGGAATTCAATCGAGAACGGGTAGTTGCCATGGATCGGGTGAAAGAGTTGGAGGAAAAATTTTCTAATTTGGAAGGGGTGAATATGGCTTTAACGGAAATCAACAAATGATTGACAGATGAATGTGCTATCAAGGAGGTGAGTTACGGAGTTCTAATTAGTCATTTGTTCATACTCAACAAGATTTTGATGAATGAAAAGAGGCATTGATGCAAAACGAGCAAGAGGTTGGGGCAATAATGCAGAGCTGGTTGACCTTGTGGACGGCGAGGCAAGGTGAGTCCTAATGTGTAGGAGAATATTATCAAGGAATTATGTGAATCTGCATCTGGTGGTAAATGGTTTTATTCATTGACTATGCCTATGGTAAGCTGTGCTCTAACTGAGCTTGTTGATGCTATTCTCAATGAAAATCCTATTATGACAATGTCGTTTGTTGTAGATATGTACTACAATAAAGAGGCTGAATGTCCTAGATTTCTATGGGAAGTTTCTAAGGAGATAGAGGTGGATAGGTTTACGGCGGGTTCAAATGACGAATCGGCCGATAGAGACAATGAGGAGAGTGACTCATCCCATGTAGGTAGCCAAGGTGTTCCTGCTGAGCATACGAATGAAGCCTCCTGACCAAGAGAGTGTGACCAATCTCTTTTTGATGGGTCTAGTAATGTAGTAGCCCTGAACCTCGAAGAACCTGATGTGCAGCATTAACCTTCCTAAGGCCCAAACTATGACTGCTCATGGTTCTGGAGATTTTATTGACGGGTTGAGGCCTAAAGTGTTAGGAGGTGATCAAGTTCCTGATGCAAAGTTATTTGCTAGTATGGATGCTATGTGTCCAGTAAAGACTTTTGGTACGGTTGTGGGGCCGAGACAGAAGCCAGGGCATGTTACTCATTCAGATATGGCTGCTTCTCTGTGCAATGTGCAAGAGATTCCACAGTGGATATAACATAAATTTAAGTGGAGATGTTCCCCATTAGGTCATGTTTTGACCTTTATTTAGTGTGAAGCCACAGCCACCCTAATTTCAAACTTTGTAGTAGTTCCTAGGTGTTCCTTTGTAATAGACAGGTCGGGGTTTTTCTACTCTCGTTTACTATTATGAATTTTGATGTATAGTGCACTTGTTCTAATATATTGTGTTTTACATTTGTTAACCCTAGTAAAGTTAACTGTGGTACATTTTTAAAAGACGATGGAAGGACAAGTTGTGACTTTTCCTTTTCTGAAGCATTTAAGTAAAGACTGTGTCGTTTCATCCATATTGAGAAATTTGATTGGCTTTTTTTTAGGTTTCCAAGGGTAATAACTATAGTAACAACCATAAAAAGGTAAGTGTACCTTTTCAACTGCCTTTATAGCAGTTGCTCTGTATAACTAGCTGTGTTTATCCTTTGCTTGTATCCTACATTTTTGTTTTGTTTCTGATCTTTGAAACTATGAGCCATCATTTTGCTGCCATTGATGGGACTGAGGTCCCTTGCATGCCTCCTCTGGCTCTCTACTTCCGCGACTTGTTTCCAAAGTTGTACCTTTGCTGCACCTATTTTTATTATAACAAGTAGTATCTGAATGTGCCGTTAATGGCTGTTCTTAAGAACCATCGACCTACTCCTTTGGGTGTATTGTGTCACTATTGAAGGTGTATTTAGGACTCTGAGGTAGTGCTATGGAGCTGGAATTGGATGTTTACAAGTACTGTCATAAACTAAACATAGTTGATGGTCAGTTTAAAGAGACGGTTAGGGTTACTCTGGCTCCTCAGTATATGATTGACCTCTTTTACCGTTACTTTGAAGAGGCATTTGTGTATACACATAGGTGTTCTCCGACGATGGAATCCTTTTTGGCTCTAGATATTCTTATTCATGAGGAAAGGCTAACTAAGACAGGGAAGAGGGCAGAGGCGTTCCCGAAGTGACGACGGTGTTTTTCCTAAAAATTTACTTCTTTGTAATGGGCAAGCCCCCCGCCGAGCGGGGGCAATTGTGTGCTCCATGATCCCTATTCATCGGGATCATGGGGCTTTTGGTTGTAAGCCTATCGAGTTGGCCTCCCGATAGATAGATTACATGATAATGGCCCTTCTGCCTTTGTATTCACACAATTGTTTTTTTTTTTTTTTTTTTTTTTTTTTTTTTTTTTTTGTGTAATAGATAGTTTGGCCATTTGGCTATTTTTGAATACAAATGATATTTTACCTTTGATTTGTGTCTTTCTACTTCGAACTTGTTTGTTTTTTTACATTTGCATAATTTTCTATATTTTCTATATGTTAATTTCATTATTTTTTATGTTTTTAAAAATATATAAAAGTATATATTGTAGCTTAATATCTCTTATTCTTATCTTAGGTACCCTCTGGAAGAGAAAACAATAAGAAGAAACATAAATGGGCAAAAATAGAGCTAAAACGACAAAAAAGGAGTCATCGGCAACGAAACAGCCGACCTACCGCGCGAGGTAGGCTAACATACCATCGGCAGTAGATCCTTGGGCACAATGGCATTGGCAAAGGCAGAACCCTACCACGGACCCCGGTAGCATCCAACCTACCATCGGCAGTAGGTTCGGCTGGCAAGGGTGGTTGAATCAAACTTAAACTCGGTTTTGTTGTATTTAACCCAATTCAAACTAGATTTTCTTGTATTTTTCACCTCTATATAAGGGTTTTTATGCAGCTACTATAGAGGTCAATAGTTAGGTAGATAGATATACAATTTAGGATTTAGAACAGTTTTTACTTAGATTAGAATTAGATAAATTAGTTTAGATTAGATTAAACACTTTTAAAATTTCAACTTTTATACATTCAATTAGTTAGTAAATGTTCAAGATTTCTACAATTTAGTTTCTTGGTTCAAGAATTGAAGAATCAATTTCAAGATTTTGATCTTCAACTTGGCGACTCGAAAGACGAGCTTGGAAGACGTTCGGGACTTCAATTGCAGCTTCGATTTTAATCCTAAGCTTTCTTTTTCCTTTGTTGTTATTGAATTTTATGTTGATTTACAGTTTTATTGTAATCAATAATGAGTAGTTCTTTATTGTTTGGATTGGGGTTAAACCCTAATTCTTGATTATGGAGTTCTTTGTTTAAATTCTGGAACTCAATGTTTGTTTTGATTTAAGTTGTCTTCCAATTGCGTTTATATGTAATTTAATTGTCGCGAGATTAGATTAATCGCAAGGTTATTCAGAATTGAAAAAGGAAGAACGATCTAGGGCAACCAATTGGGGGTTAATTTGGGTAATTGACTAGAGATACAGTATTACACTTTTAGATCTTTTCAAATCACCTAATTTTATTGCGCTCATAATGTTTTAGGGAGAAAAGAGATTTTCCTCTAAGGGTTAGTGAATAGCGTGGCTTTCGCCTAAAGAAGGATTACCTGATTTTAGTGATGACCCAACTTAATTAAATCAACATCATTTTCATTAAAGGTTTTTTTCCAATTGAATTAGTAATAAGGATAAGGGGGATTCTGCCATCCAAACTCTTGTTTTATTAATTTTTAAAACTGTTTTTACATTGCTTGCTTTCTTTAATTGATTTAATTATTTTAGTTTTTCATCAACCACATCATATTTTTAGACTAAACATTAGAAACACAATTAATACTTAAATCTTTTCCATTCCTCGAGAGATTCGACACTCGGGTTAAGCTCACATCTGCATTGTTAGGTCCACTTGCCTTGCATTGTAGTGATTAGGACTTCTACCATTTATTTTTATAACACATCACTTTTCATCATTGAGATTGTCCATTGTTCGAATGCATAGTTGAAATGTGCTAAGGAAAATGGTGATGTATGGTGTGTATGTTTTATAATCATGTAGAAAATTGAACCTGTATTTGATATTTATAATATAGCAAAATACAATTTGATGCTATGTTATACAACATTTTAACGAAAGAATTTCCTTAATTTTAAGTGGTTCTATGTCCTTGCCAGGATTTTTCCTTCGAAGTCTTGCATTTGTAGCTCCCGTTGCCATTGTCTTTTATTACCCGATATCTTCCTTCCCATGTGGGGTGTAACTTTCTATTGGGGTCTACTCTGCTGACTTAGTTTTTTCTTAAGACCAAGTCTCCTTCTTTGACCATCGACGGCTTGGCTTTGGCATTATAGTAACAGGTAGCTTGTCTTTTATAATGAGCATCCCATTTTGCGGCTTGTTCTCTGATTTCATCAACGAAAGCTAAGTGTTCATGCATGAGCTAATCGTTTTTGTCTTCGCTGAATACGATGTATATGAGCAACTTGTTCCCATCTGCTGGAATCATCACCTCTACCCCGAAACAAAGCTTAAAAGGGGTCTTCCCCTTAAACCTCCTTGGTATTATTCTGTAAGACCATAAGATGTTTGGTAATTCATCTAACCATTTCTTTTTCAGCTCATCTATTCTTTTCTTTAGTCCTTGTAAAATTGTGAGGTTCGTGACGTCTATTGCCCCATTTGCTTGAGAATATCCCACAGAAGTGACTCGTTGTTCTATGCCAAGTTCATTGTAGAAGTCTGGAATTCCTTGAAGTCAAACTGTTTCCTGTTGTCTGAGACTAATATTTTTGGGATTCCAAATCGACAGATAATGTCTTCGTAAAAAAGTCCTTGATTTTTCTTGTTGTGATTGTTGCCAGGGCTTTCACTTCAATCCATCTAGTGAAATAGTCTATTGCAACTACTAGGTGATTCTTTCCTCCCACTGCCTTAGAGAATGGTCCTAAGATATCTATCCCCCACTATGCGAAAGTATCGGGGTACCAAAAGTAATGTATTCGAACATCGGGATATGGTGTTCATTGGCATGGATTTGGCATTTGGTACATGCCTTTACCAAGTTCATCGAGTCTCCTGTCATGGTTGGCCAATAATACCCGTAATACGATGTTTTTGTGACCAAGGCTCTCGATCCAATATGAGAACTGCAAATTCCTTCATGTAGCTCCCACAGTATGTATCTATCGTCTTCTTCACTTGCGTATTTAAGCAGAGGCCAATTTCTCATTCTCCTGTATAATTGATCATCAATAAGTACATATTAGGCAGAAGTTTTTTGCATCGTTCAGGCTTGTATTTGGTCATCAGGGAGTTTTTAGTGAATAAATTCCCAGATGGGTGCTGTCCAATCTTTGACCACGTCGGCCATACGAATATCCCTGTTGATGCTTTTTCCAACAAGGATTCTATCCAAGTGCCTTCGATGGGCTCTCCAGCACTTAGTTTCGATAGCATATATGCTATCGTGTTTTGTTCCCTTGGCAACTTCTCAAAGTTCACGCATACGAATTCAGATATTAGGAGTTTTACGCAAGCAAGATATTATTTCATGTTTTATTCCTTAGCTTCAAATATGCCTATTACTTGCTCGATAACTACTTGTGAGTCGCTGTGAACTAGTATGTGTATAAGTTTCAAACTTTTCGCCATGCGTAATCTTACCAAGAGGGCCTCATATTCTGTTTCATTGTTACTAACAGGGAACAGGAATTTTACAGCGTAGGCATATGATGTCCCTCTGGATCTTCTAGTATGAATCTTGTGTCCTTGGTATATTCCCGGATGAATCCATCAGTGTTGAGTGTCCAAGTATCTGGACTTTTAGTCGACTATAGATGCCCCTTTGTCTTCGTGTCATCGGGAAACAAACATTGGACTAGAAAGTCTTCTAATACTTGTCCTTGTATTATCTTCCTTAGGGAGAAGTCAATATGATATTCACTTAATTCCAATGCCCATTTAGAGGTTCGTCTTGATATATCGGGTTTGTGCATGACGTGTCTCAATCGTGGATTTGTTAATGCTGTGATAGCATGTGCCTGGAAATAAGGTTTTAGTTTTCTTGTTGTTATGATTAGACAAAGTGAGTGTTTTTCCAAAGAGCTATAACGTTCCTCTAAACCATGTAGTACATGGCTCACTTAATAAATAGGTTTCATGTTGTTATTGCGTAGAGAACGTAAAATAGAGCTAATCACTTTGGGAGTGACTGCTAGATACAAGTAAAGTTTTTCTCCCATTACTGGGGTAACGAGAAGGGGAAGGGAAGATAAATATTGTTTTAACTTCTGGAAGGCAGAAGAAGCTGCTTGAGTCCATTCAAATTTGGATGGATGCCCTAAAATTTGATAGAATGGAAGGCCTATTTCTCCGGCTCGCGCCAGGATTCTGTCTAAGGACGTCATTTTTCCTGTCAAACTTTGTACCTCCTTCATTGTTCTCAGTTTAGGCATCTCTTAGATAGCTCTGATCTTTGCCAGGTTTGCTTCTATTCCCCTTTGGAAAACTATATATCCAAGACACTTCACCGAGGAAACCCCAAAAGTACATTTCTTAGGATTTAGCTTTATTCCAATCTTGCAAAGTCTGTCAAAAACTTCTTTTAAATTAGTCGTTGCAATGCTTTTTCTTTCAACTTAATGATTATGTTATCTACTTATACTTCTACCGTTTTCCCGATAAGGTCGTCAAAAGCTTTGTCCATAGACTCCTGGAACTCAACTCCTGCATTTTTCAATCCGAAAGGCATACCTATACAACGATAGATACCGTCATCAGTGACAAAAGCAGTCTTGGCAATGTCTGTTTCTACCATCAGAATTTGATGATATCCCTTGTAGGGATCCAAAAATATAGGAACTCATGTCCTGCAACGGAGTCGACTAACTGGTCAATTCTTGGAAGTAGGAAAGGCTTTTTGGAATGGCCTTATTCAAGTCAGTAAAATCTATGCAAACTCTCCATGCACCTCCCAGTTTTGCGACAACAACTGGATTGGACAAGCATTCCGGGAAGTCAATAGTGTTTATGATGCCAGTGTTTAATAGCTCTTGCACCTCTTTCTAATGATTTCTTGCCTCTGTTTTGCGAATGCCCTTTTCTTTTGAAAGACTAATTTTTCTCTTTTTGGGATTCCCAATTTGTGCTCCGCAAATTCTCTGTGGACGACCCCGAGGTCATTGGAGTACCTTGCAAAAATATCCTTGTACTCAATAAGTAGCTCAACTAATTTCATTCGAAGGTCAACGGGTAATGTTCTTCCAATTCGCACTGTTTACTCTGGTTTCAATTGATCTAAGATAAATAGTTCGTACTCTCCTTCTGGTTCAAGCTTTGGTGTTTGATTATCTTCTACAACTCTTTCTCCTTTTCGACTTTTTGCATAGTGCCAAAATAACATTCTTGAGTTGCTTTTTTCATCACCATAAATCGTGTAAATTTCTTCTTCCATCAGGATATTCATGGAAAGCTCTCATGTGGAAATCTTTGCTTGAAATTGATTTGAGGCGAACCTGCCCAGTATAGATTTGTACAGTGATGGCGTGGAAAAAATAAGGCTCTACCATACGTCCCGTATATTTGACTGAAATGGGGAGTGTGATTTTTCCTTCTAATTTAACTGTTTACCCAGCAAACCCGACCAAAGGGGATGCATATGGGTGACTTTGTGCCAGGGTATTCCCATCTGCTTGAAAGTGTCCTTGAAAAGAACGTGTACTGAACTCCCAGTATCTACCAATAATTCTCCTAACCAGGCATTGATCGATGGTCATAGTGACAACCAAGGGATCATCGCCATGGTTGTCCCTAGTTCGCTTTCTTGATGATGGTAAGCCAATATGTTGGCCAGCCCATTCCTATTGTATGCATGCATGGCTGGCACGGCAGATGGCTTGTTGGCACGGCAAAGGGCTGGTTGGCACGGCATGTATGAATGCATGGCTGGCACGGCAGAGGGCTGGCTGGCACGGCATGTATACATGCATGGCTGGCACGGCAGAGGGCTTGTTGGCACGGCAGAGGGCTGTCTGGTGGTGCATGATTGCATGTCCCTTACCAGCCCCAGTGTACATGGGTGGAAAATTCGGCAAAGTCATTGCACCAAGTGGCCAGAATAAACCTCTCTCTATATATGTGCGAGAAACCCTCCCTAAGGGTGAGGGCGGTTCTTTCTTCGTTGATTCTACGGGCGGTGGCGAATGCATGCGTGCATGCATAGTCATATGGTGCGTGCACGGCCATGCATGGCCCTTACGGCTACCAAATTAAGTCATTTCAGTCATCTGCATGAAGTAAATTGTTCACGTATTCCATGGTTTACCAACTTCAACAATTTCAATTCACGTTTGAAAAAACTACCAAATCAGCAACATCAGGCGCCTTCTGGCAACACCTGGCAGGCGCCATTGGCAAAATTGGGGGCAATGGGCAAATTTGGAAAAACACGTCTCAAAAAAATCTGAAAACATTTGTGGACATTCCTAATGTTTTGACAATCAATCATGCAAAATTTCAGATCAAGATGATGTCTAAAAAGAGAGATATAAATTCGACAAAATTTTCCCACCTCCTCGGAATGCCAGTGTCTACTGCTGCCAAGGGGGCAAATGTTGCCAGGACTATTATAGGGGGGAACCAGTTGCTGGCACCAGATTGGGTGCCAGGCTTGCCGTTGCCTGCTGCAAGGCATGCCATGTGCTATGGTTGGAGACTTGGAAACTTGGGCAAGACGACATCGTCATCTAGCTCCAGCGGTACTCTCCGGCCACGGTTTTCGGCGTGCGGCGTGGCGTGGTGGTGGCGAGCTTGATGCCGAAGAAGGTGCCGGCGTTGGTTCCCCCCGTCCCCCCTCCTTTTCCCCCGTCCCGTTTTCGGTGATTGCTTCTTCTTTGGTTAGCGATGCGCATTGGAGCGAGATTAGTTCGAGCTCCGACGCAAATCTCTAGCCTCGGTCGGTCTCGGCGTGCGTCCCTATTGTCGGTGATTGTCGTCGTGTGCGTGCGGTGTGTGGTTGGGCTTGTCGGCTGGTGCTGGCGTTTGTCGTTCTTTCGGGTTCGATAGACGCCATCGTTCGGCTTGCATGCTCGATTCATACAGAACGTTGCGCCTCGTGAGTTGTGTTCGGATCGTGTGGGTAGGTCGGATCCTTGCTTACGGCAACGACTTCCTATTCTTCACGCCTCTTCATTTGCTTACGGCAAGAGCATTTGAGCCTTGTTCGGTCATGAGTTTCCTGTGTTGCGTACCAATACGTGAAGGCACTCGGTAGTCCCATCGTCCCTTATTCGTCTTGTGTCTCCCTTACGGGTCTCGGCACTAGATGAACCCCAAAGCTTACTCTGTGTTCACCCGACGCACTTCGTGCGGATGGTACATGGAGATAAGCTTGAGCTCTCGAATGCAGTATGCCCCGAGGGTATGAGGTCTTTCGGCCTCAGTTTTGCCCGAACGAGCGTTCGTCGCTAATCGGCGTACGACTGCCGTTTTCGTCATTGTGTCGTCGTTCCTTCGGGTATGTCGGCACATACGACAGCGGTGTCGTTGAGGAATGCTACCTGGTTGATCCTGCCAGTAGTCATATGCTTGTCTCAAAGATTAAGCCATGCATGTGTAAGTATGAACTAATTCAGACTGTGAAACTGCGAATGGCTCATTAAATCAGTTATAGTTTGTTTGATGGTATCTTCTACTCGGATAACCGTAGTAATTCTAGAGCTAATACGTGCAACAAACCCCGACTTCTGGAAGGGATGCATTTATTAGATAAAAGGTCGACGCGGGCTCTGCCCGTTGCTGCGATGATTCATGATAACTCGACGGATCGCAATTACCTTCAAATCTGCGGAGGAAGAAGGATCGGATTTAGTATTTCTCTTGTCATTATTCAAAGGCCTTTTGGCGTTATCAGATCCAAAAGACCTTTTTGCTAATGCGTTATCGATAAACTCTTTAAGTTTTCCATTACATATTGCCTATTCTATGGCCTTCTTCAATTCATTGAATTGTTCTATGTCGTGCCCATGGTCCTTACGGAACCGGAAATATCTTGCTTTATTCCTTTTGTGTGGAGGAGAAAGTATTTTTGCTAGTTTATCTAATATCCCTAAGAACTCTTCTTGTTGTAGGACATCTGCCCGTGGAATTCTAAATGGTGTGTAATCATACTGGGGAGCTTCAGGCCTTTTTGGCCCCATCCGGTCATATACTCTAGGCTTTGTCTAGTGATCAAGATGTCTGGGTCTTTTCGTGTTTTGTACCTCCTTGACTTCATTGTCTATATCTCGCTTTCGGCGAACATAATCATCTACATGAATGAATCTCAATAAAGTAGAAATAGTGGTTGGTTCCTGCTCAGCCAACTTTTGAGAGAAGGCCTGGTTGGTTAAACCATGCTGATATACTTGTATGAACTCTTTCTCAGATAAGTCTGCAATTTCCTGTGCTGCTTTGTTGAATCGGGCCATAAAATCACGTAACATTTCATTCTGGCACTGGCGTACACTTAGCAGGAAATTAGAGGTAGGTCGGAAAAAAGATTGGTGGAGGAAGTTTTGGATAAACTTTTCACCCAAACCCCGCAAGTTGCTTATGCTCCTTCGTGGCAGATGTACATACTAAGCCAAGGCCCTTCCCTTTAGAGAACTAGGGAACACAATAACAGGTGCTATCAGAGGCATTGTATACATACATCAGAGAAAATATCTCATAATATGTTCTTTAGGATCAGTAGAACTGTCATAAGTACTCAGCTTCAGATGGGAAAAATCACTAAGGACTTTGGCACAAGCGTATTGTTCACACAATGGATTGTGCTGCAGGAAGTCCCAATCACTGGAATCGATCGTCGAGGAAGGAGTCATCTAAGCTAGAGTCTTGTTGACCACATCATGGATAGTTTACGTTTGGGATAATGGAAATGCCTGTCAGTGAGAAGTTCTTTCCCCAAAAGCAAAGCTTTATTGGAAAGACGGAGAAGGGAAAGTAGAAGGGGTATATAACAATGGGTTGGGTACAAACAAAGCAGGAGTCGCTTGTAGGGATGGTTGGGGTATGGACGCACTTGCTTGGAATGCTAGTATGGTCTACAAAGAGACCAGCAAGGCTTGTAGTTGAGCAAGTTGATCTGAATTCAGATTAGCCGTCAAATGGCCAGTGTTCTGGAGGATGAACGAGGGCGATCCGGCGCCTAATGTCTACGGAAGAGACGAAAGAGCGATGATACAGTTGTGTTTTGCAAGATTGAAGGATCATGAAGAACGTCGTCCAATAGTGAAGAATCAGACGCCATCGATAATCGAGGGTGTTAGTATATGCCCTAAGACCAATTGACTCACATTTATGATTTATGAAGCATGTATTTTTTGAATTGTATTTTATGCTCTTGGTCATCAAGTATGTGACTTGATAGTAAAACCCTTATAGCTAATAAAATACTATTCTTATTTGTCCCCTAGTTTATTACATCTTGTAAACTAGTGTGAAGTTGATTGATGGTCAAGTTTTACTGATCATGAATATGAGATATAAAATCAATTCATAAATACATATTGAGAATATTGTATTGGACATGACCCAAAATGAAGAAGAAATATTGCATGGGTTTAAGTTATAAGTATTTCTTCTCAGTTTTATATTTGGTGTCCTTTGACCTAATGTTTCTAATGTTTCTTGCATGGGGAGAAAATATGTTTTGACATAGTCAAACATCACTTTTAATTAGGTGATCATTATGACTATTTGTTGGCTTATTTTCTTGTCATGGCTTGAATATTGGAGATAGTAAAAGGGATTTGTCCCTCTCTTTTTAGAGAGAGATATTCATGGGCCCCTTGATAAGGAAGACTGGAAAATATGCATGGCCATGCTCAAATAAGTATTAATAAGGTGTTATTAATATTATTTGTTGGAACAGTCTGCCTAGTGATCAAGTAAATGGTTAATTAAGTTTTTATAAGGATGACTTTGTCCATGCCTTATACTTAATTAGGATATCGTGTGACAAAATGACTAAATATTAAATATGATGCTAGGTTATTATTACATTTACTTAACTTGGGTAAGCATAATGTCTTGCTAGAGGCCGCTTATGTTTTGTGAATAAATGTCTAGGACATTTTTCATTCACTGCCAACGTTAAGTGAACCTATAGGGTCACACGCATAGACGATCTTGTGAGCATAATGTCCACGTTCAATGAATCTAGATTGCGTCCAGATTCGTTGAACGTATACAAAAGGGGAATCAAATTCCATATTGTATTTTCTGTTAAGTTAATAAGTAATTAATTTTATTTAATCGAATAAATGAAATTAATTACTTAATATTACTCATCCAACCGTTGGATGATTACATGAATAGACGAACGAGATTAAACTATCATTATATGACAGCTAGGGTTTTGATATTAACGCATTTAAAAGGTTATGTTAACCTTTTCTTGGTTGCCGTCCTTTATCTGATTAAAGAAAAACAAAACTCTAAACCCTAGAACGGCAATATAGTATCTAGCCTCCTCTTTCCGAAATACGACCGACTACCAGATAGTCAGGATCAGTTCTGAACAGTTTTCAGAACACAGAAGGGGCTAGCATCCCGATCGCTTGCAGAGGAGTTCATTGAGTGGATACTAGTAGAGGGCGAAGCATACAAAGTAGCGCCTCCACAACGAACAATCAAAACATTGAGGTAATTTCTGTCCAATCAGTTTTTCTAGTATGTGCAGATCCTGTTGGTTGATTTCCGTAGTTTTATTTTATTTTGTTTTTGCCTAGGATTCCAACACGAGGGTTCATTGGGGAAAGGTGTAATGAGGGTACAAACACGATGGGTGCCAAATAATGGATCTCAAGAGAATGCTCTTCACTAGAGAACCTGCACTCAGAAAAGAAAGGATGATCGGAGAGACGCTTTAACCCCGTTTCACCTCCGATTCTTTAGTCAGTCCAAACCTCAGACAGGCTACTATTAAAGAATAGAGAATAATGAAGTAATAAGAGAAACCGCCCCCCCTCCCCCCTTCCTTCTAAGGTCTCGTCGCAACTTTCGGAAAGGTCTCCTGATATCACTAGGAGTCCTTGTAACAATAGAATAAGGGCAATTCTAGAATTATTCTAAAATAGGCCGGGCAGACATACATTCTGACAGATGGGACAAAACATATTTCTAGTGGAAGAATGTTAGGCCAAATGAGTTTAGCCCAAATGAAGTGGCACAACGGGCTGTTCCTATCAGTTAAAGATGGATGTGCATTTTCCCCAAGTTTCTACTCATGGTTGTTATTGGTAAAAATACACAAAAGGCTCATTAAAAATATTTTAGATCTATTTCAAGTGAATTGTCTGCGAAAGAAATAGTTAATCTACAATTAAAAAGGAAAATTTTTTTTATTTGTATGCATCTCTTTTAAGCATCACAGGTTGAAATAAACCTTTGGAGTATGGGTATTTCCTTTTGCTGTAAAATAATTGATACACATGAAATAAGGTTAAGAGTTTGGTAAACCAAATGAATTGTTCTTATTTCATGAAATAAGGTCTCATTTTTTGGTTCTTAAACAATGAATTTTCACGTAATTTTTCTGAATAAATACCAATTTCTAATTAATGAATGCAACATGAGGAGAAGTTTCAAATGCAAACTTGAGTTTAGCCCAAATGAAGTGGCACAACGGGCTGTTCCTATCAGTTAAAGATGGATGTGCATTTTCCCCAAGTTTCTACTCATGGTTGTTATTGGTAAAAATACACAAAAGGCTCATTAAAAATATTTTAGATCTATTTCAAGTGAATTGTCTGCGAAAGAAATAGTTAATCTACAATTAAAAAGGAAAATTTTTTTTATTTGTATGCATCTCTTTTAAGCATCACAGGTTGAAATAAACCTTTGGAGTATGGGTATTTCCTTTTGCTGTAAAATAATTGATACACATGAAATAAGGTTAAGAGTTTGGTAAACCAAATGAATTGTTCTTATTTCATGAAATAAGGTCTCATTTTTTGGTTCTTAAACAATGAATTTTCACGTAATTTTTCTGAATAAATACCAATTTCTAATTAATGAATGCAACATGAGGAGAAGTTTCAAATGCAAACTTGAATAGTACTCACATATTTCTATTCATGAAATTAAGATATATTCACTTTTTTTCATGATTCACATTTCTTAATTAGAATTTGAATATTTTTTCCAACGCGATTCCATCACATTTTGAGCATAGACACGGCCACATTTGAAAGTATGTCCATTTCCTCCTCGCCATTTTGCATTGGAACCATCTAATTATAAATATGTCCATTGATGAATACTTTAACCTCGGAAGCATGGACGTTGTTCAGATGAAACCATTTTTCATTCTAAAGTTTTTCCCTCTATCATCAATTAATTAATGTTCTAAAATCTTATCTGCATCATCATCATCATCAGGATGAAGTCTTCTTCCCCTGTGAAGCTTTCTTCTCAATCTGATTAGATTAACTGCAAAACTGCATAGTGAACCAAAGCTTATCCCAAATCCCATTGCCAAACCAACTAGGAAAAAAATGTTCAGAAATGGTGTTCTGATCTTCATGTTGAATGTTATTATCAAGAAAAATCACCTTAGGAATGGAGAGGATGGATAGCCATAAAGATATTGATTCCCGTAGTATTATGATGATCCATCAAAAGTATCTAATTGGTTTCCTTTAGGAATTTTTCTCCTGACAAGTTAAATGATAAGTTAAGATAAGAAAGAGAAGAAAGAACAGATAGATATGCAGCTGGTTGGAATGAGGAGCAAGATAAGATTATTGCCAGACAAATCATAAGTTTCTAAACTTTCAAGTCCATCAACATCTTCAGATGACCGATTCAAGTAATTCAACCCCACCAGGCTTGTTAACCCCCTCTTGAAATCTCTCCAGATAACCGATTAGCTGAGAGATCAAAACCCAATTAGGAACTGTATGTATCTGAAATACATACCAGCATTGGCAATATTTATGTCCAACAAGTCCTTTTGAGATCGAAGCCATCTGGGAAACTTTGCTCATAAATTGGCAAGAATGCAGGTCTATGGTGTCCACTTCAGAAAAGGAAAGGGACTGTCCCACTCAAGGCTGATACTGAACACAAAACAATTAGAAGACCAAACGCACAACTTTCAAGTGACTGAAATTCAACAACTCTTCAGTAATGACGCCTTTCAAATCATTTGAAGCAAGATCAAGGACCACCCAGTCTGAAAGTTCTGCAATTCCAGTTGCTAAGGACCCATTAAGCAGATAATCAGAAGCAACAATTCTCTCAAGGATGATCTCCTATACTTTTGTTCACTACGAATTAGGCCAAAGAATTTGGGTAGAGGCAGCAGTCATACTGAACAACCCAAGCGGATAAAGAGTTTGAAGGATCAACAAAACCTTCTCTGAATCTCAGGAGAGCATTTCCTTCACTGTGGAGGCATTTAGTAGCTTTTGAAGCATTCCTGAGGTGAACCCTTTAGTCATCAAACAAGAAACTACTAAAGCTAAAAGCATTTCAAGGAGCAAATGTTTATTTCCATGAACAAGTGATTACCTTCAAAACTCCAGAAACGCCTACTCCGGATATAATAAGACTTGCTTTGTGAAGGAGAGGAAATCATGCCATTGATTCTTGGAAGGTGATCCAAGGAATCGTGGGACTCGAGCAGATTCCAGCAGTACTCTGTTTTTCACTGTTTTCATAGTCTTTTTGAGGGGTGGGTTGGGGTGGGGGGTGGGGAGAGGTGTGGGGTTGTTAAATTCTCAGTCTTCACAACAATTGAAAAGAACCTATATTTATTGGAAACATTTTCTAGTACGAATCCAGTTAGGCAAAGTTTTATTTAATTACTTTCACCGACTGACTAGTCATAGAAAATGCTCTCCCAGTCTTTCCTTCTGATGGTGAAATGAGTAAAGCCTGAATGAATATTTTTAGCATTTGGAGCTGCTCAATCATATCATAATCTTAATAACAAACGAGTAAGAGTCTTGAAATAAACCCCTGAATTGCGAAAACAAGGTAGTAAATCCTGAGCCTGACATCAAACATTAGCCAGGTCGATCCTAGCACCAGGGTATAGCTTCAGCCAATAGGGTCAGCCATTCACCAATATTTTGTACTCCATAAAAGTTAATTCCCTCAATTATCAGCCTTTTTATTTGTAAAATTGAAACAGAAATACAAAGAAAGAACATAGAGATAGATAATAATAAGAAGCTGAAGAATCAAAATTTCATCCAAATCAAATGCATCCTCAAATCATTACTATCCAAAACTAGTGTATGTGCTTTGTTTCTTTCATTAAATTACACTACATAAGTCGATGGCTCCAAAAATAGCAAGAGATGGCTACAATTTTAGTCACTCATGGACTGGATAATGAGTTCGCCACATCAATCACAAAACGGTACCTGACATCAGACCTAGCAAGCCGTTCCATAGCTGCATTAATATCATTCATGCGGATCAGTTCAATGTCAGCAGTTATGTTATGCTTGCCGCAAAAATCTAACATCTCTTGTGTCTCTTTCATGCCACCAATATCACTGCCCCCGACAAGCTTCCTTCCTGTGGATGCCATGCAGAGATACATGGAATCAATAACTATAATAAAAAATTTGAATGCTATTCCAGCTAATGTCTTGACTTCTCCTTTGAATGTACAAGAAAAATTAATGGTAGGACCGAAACATTAAATAAGGAGTTGGGATCGTCTAGTACATCTAATACACCCTCTCTAATACTCCTTTTATAGTATTTTTATTAATAAAATTCGATAGAATAAAAGATAAACTCTAAATTCTAACAAATAAACTCTACGAGAAAAGTTACTATTACAAGAAGTATACCAGAGAGAGTATTAGAAGATACATTAAACGATCGTGAGTGTTAAATAAGTCAAACAGAAATGTAAACAATGTTAGCCCCAAATAAAATATCTTATAGGGTTAATGAATGTCTAACATATCTGAATAAATACAATACTGACCAGGAATTTTTTAACCTCAATCAAAAAATTTTTACTCTTCCCATTACTCTAGGCCAACATTTTCTCTTACAAAAGTCACGTTGAGTTTCAATCCAAGAACAAATATATACATTAGACAAAAATAGCAATATATTCAACTGAAAAGTAAGGTTTATAACACATCAGAGTAGATAAAGAAATGTTAAGAGCACAGAGCCTGTGTTTTTCATCTACAAGGTTAAATATCACAACCGAAAACCACTTTGATAAAAAAAATAATAATAATTAAAACAACTGCATAATTCAGCATAAAAGAGCCCCTTAGTATTGCATTTTGCTTAAACAAGCCGGTTCTTCAAAATCCTTACAATGAAATTCGCTAAGCCCACAGTAAAACCAAAATCTTTTAAGAAAAGCAACTAAAAGAAAGTTCAGTGGAATCCATCTTACCCAGGACTAATGGGAAAATGGGCAGCTCCAGGGGCTTATCAGGCAGGCCAACAGTTATAAGCTTTCCATTCATCTTAAGCAAACTAATCAATGAGGCCAAGGGATGAACTGTAGCAATTGTGTCAATGATGAAGTCCATGGTACCTACAGCAGCCTGCAAGGAGGAAATAGCATTAAGAAGGTAATCATCAACTTGTAAAGCAGATTATTTGACTGGTGATGAGTAATAAATTAGAAAATCTATAAGAATCCAAAGCTGACACCAACAGGGCAATAAAACTTCAAAGCTGATGCTAAATTAGTAATGGAGATTAAGCTTTAGTTTGGTTGGGGTGAAATCAGGGAGGGGAGTAGGAAATGTAAATCAGGACGTAAATGTTATATTTACGTCATTTGACTGCAACGTAAAAGTGAAGGGGATGTAAATGAGGAGGGAAGAGCTCCCCCTACACGTCAGCAAATTAGCCCCTCCCAAAACGGACGGATTATGACGTAAATGATGTCAAAAAGTCCATTCTATCCTCTTACAAATTAGTTTATTACAAATTTATCCTAAACTAAACTCCTACCCTATATATATAATATTTCTAACTTTGTGCAATGGATATAATAGTAAATTATATATAATAAAAAACTATTTCCCTTTCACTTTTCACCCCAACCAGAGGAGAGTAAATGTGATTTCCTTCCCTCCCACCCCTACCAAACAATTTTGAAGTAAATGAATATACTTCCCCTAGTGGAAGTAAATAGTGTCAATCCTCCTCCGCAAAACAAACTAGGGCTAAATGAAACTAAGTGCAAGAAGGGCCAAATGACGATCTAAATGGACTGGAATACTGTGTTTTAAGTTGTCAACAAAAGATTGACAAAGTTTGGCAAAACTCACTCCAAAGCGCATTAGCATGCTCTTGGAAGGTGTCAAAACTCAAACCATTCCCATAGCAGACAGCCAATTTCAGTGCACTTAAGCAGTTTGTATAAAATAATTAGCAGATTATATTTAGTGAAAAAGAAAGGAAAAAAAATTGCAAGAATGTCCTATGAAACGCCAAAATTCTGCGACAGGTTAAACATGTAAAGTTCAATTTCCTCACATAATATTCATCATCATAATCCCTTTACCACCTTCATTTTCTCAGGGTCAGAGCTGACAAGAAAAGAATCAGCACCAAGCTTGTTTATGGCCTCAGCTTCCTTCTTCTGTGATGTACTGATTACAGTAACTTTCAGCCCAAAAGCTTTCCCAAATTTAACAGCAACATGACCAAGTCCTCCAAGCCCTGCAACCCCCAAATGCTTGTTAGGCTCAGTCATTCCATAGTATTTCATTGGGCTGTATACAGTTATCCCAGCACACAATAGAGGTGCAGCGGCATCAGAGGGTAAGTTTTCAGGAATGCTAAGCACATAACGCTGATCAACAACAATGTTGTCTGAATAACCCCCGTATGTCATTGTTCCATCATGAGATATGGAGTTGTAAGTGAATACTACTTTACGACAGTAATTCTCCAAATCTTGTTGGCAGATCTCACATGACTTGCAGGATCCTACTATCACTCCAACTCCAACACGCTCACCAACTTTAAACTTTTGGACATTAGTCCCTGTCTTGATCACAAGACCAACAATTTCATGTCTGAAAAAATATAAACATATGGGTTACTTTCGGTCATTGCATGTTTAGCAAGAACTGATTATCTTATCTATCAGAGATTTCTAATGGATATAGATATCTAGAAATTTAACCATGCTTGTAAGTTATTCAAGGAATATGTAGCAGTCCCAAATTCACATCATTTGCATTCTTCAACAAAGAAACATATATATTTACAAGATCCATTTACTTTCTATACCTGGTGAAAGAAGAGAAGATATTTCTCATAATTGGCATGCCAAAGTTTCAAAAAGAATGAAATTTACTTTGTAATTTGAATGCCTACTACAGTGGTTGTTTTCTATTTACTCTAGATAACCTAGATAGCTTTCACTGTATTCCAATGCTCAATCAGAATATCATTCCCTGAGTTCCTGCCAAAGAAATAAAAGAAAACTCTAACATAGGCCCACAAAGAATACCCCAACATCATTTTATGTGTTGCTGAAACATTAATCAATCACATCTATGAACAAGTAAACTTAATGCATGGAAAGTGCAGGATTATTGTTATTGCTTTATCGGTAATCCCGCGAAAGTCATAAAATCCCACGAAACTATTTTTTCACAAAATCTAAGGTAATCAGTAAGCTTGTTACGTCAAAGATAACCACCTTACATTTTAAAGTGGTATGGCTATGGACTTAGTAACATACAACTTCAATCATTGGTACAAAGCATAAAAGCATTCTTACAATCAAAGATACATTATAGACATGGCAGTTCAAAATATTCAAGCATACAATAATAGGCAACAGAATTATCGTCCTAAATATGAGATAAATTGCATACCCCGGTACTAAAGGGTAACGTGTGAAGCCCCATTCATTCTTTGCAGAATGCAAGTCAGAGTGGCATACTCCACAGTAAAGGATTTTAATGGTCACATCATCAGGGCCGTTTTCTCTGCAAAGAACAGAAACAAAATGCAAATTTAAAATGCCTAACAGCAGCAAATTTGTCGGCTCCATAAAAGTATCAGATAAATATGAATAACTATACGTAGATGACAAAGAAGGGCTTTTGCAGAACATAGTTCTCAAAACTGCACTTGCAGAGCCCCATATGAAGATATTCCTCAAATTTCATTAGTCAGCAGAAATCAGCACTTGAAGTTATGTATTCTCCATGGAATGACAAGACAAAAACAAAAAACAGTTTTGTTTTTGTGTATTAAATTGGGAAACTCTGTTCACTTCTTAGGTGGCTAAAGCTTATCAATCTTTTACCCGAAATCAATAATTAATTTATCTTGTTAAGATTACTAGCCAAAAACATTGAACTAAACATATCATCATTGGGTCCTTTCACTTATTCTATTGAAACAGTAAGCAATAGGAATCTTTACCATTCAAATCAGTATTTCATTTCAAAAACCAATGTTGTTATGGAGAAAACAATGAATGATCTTCAGGCTCCAAGACTGATTTTCACTTTCTGAGAATAAGAAAAAAATGATCTTACGAAGGAACTAGAGAAGAAAGATAGAGATTCCTTCTACTTTTGCTAAAAAAAAAAAAAGTAATATAAAAAATCAAAATCATAAATGAGCAAAATATTAAAAAGCCAGTCATTTGATCAGAAAAAGAACAAGAATAAAAAAGGGGTAAAGGCATTTCAATGATACAAATGTGCATGAATCACAAAATGACATTAAATAAAACGATCCTCTCAGTGGGCGTTTGTGTACATATACCTGCGAGAAAAATTGAAGGGTGAAAGAACCCCAGAAGTATCCCTTGCTGCCCAGCCAAAAGCCTTTTGTGGGTGCTCTGTTTCTGGTGTCTTTGCCATTTTCTCTGCGAATTTTCTCAGTGCTCTTCGGACTAAAAAACCCAACTCTTCATTTTATAGTAGCAGTAGAAGTAGCGGCACTGATGGTGAAGGACGTTTAGCGGTTGCCTTGCGTTAAATGATTTGGAAATTTGCTTGGAGACAGTACCATTAATCTACACGGAAAGTTGATACCCATCCTTATTTTTTTAATTTTTAATGTACTGGCGTCTTTTTTAATAACCAAATGATTTTTACTTGTTTTATTTTATCAATTCTTATATATTTTTATTCATCACAGTGGTACCAAGTAAATAAATGAACTTTAAAAATCGATAAAGGACACGCGAAAAAATTCAAAAAAAATAATTCTAACTCGGGAATATATATAGCGCGAAATAAATCAAAATAATTTATTTTTAATTATAAACTCTCTCTCTCTCTTCCACAAATCCTCTTACCTCTCTCTAAAACTTCAAATTTCAACTTCAAATTTAGGAAGATCCAACCGTTGTAATTCGAAAAAAAAGTTTAGTACTTCGATCTATACTCATTTATTTACAATTTTATCGGTTCAAAATTTAAAAATTACCGTTGGATTGAAAAAAAATTACTCTTTTTCAAACTGAAATTTTGACCGAAATGTCGCCTGAACCGGCGACTGAAACATCGTCAGGTCGCCCGGTCCAGCAACCACGAGAGTCTCTATCCGCTGTACCGCGCGGTTGCTGTACGACACCGCTCGCCCGGTCCAGTGACCCGGTTCGTTCGCGGCTGCCCGTTTTTTTTAAATTATTTTTAAATTTTTTATTAATTTTTTAATGTTTTTAATTGTTTTTAAATTCTTTTATTAATTTTTTTATTTTTTTACTTTTTATTTTTTATTATTATTTTTTTATGTTTTATTTTTTATTTTTTACTATTTCATTATATTTTTAATTTTTTAATTTTTTTATTTTTAATTTTTTATTATTTTATTATTTTTTAATTTTTTATTATTTTATTATTTTTAAATTTTTTATTATTTTATTATTTTTTAAATTTTTAATTATTTTTTATTTGTTTGTTATTTTTTAAATTTTTTATTATTTTAGTTTATTATTTTTTATTATTTTTTAAATTGTTAATTATTTATTATTTTTAAATTTTTTTATTTTTTTATGTTTTATTATTTTTTAATTTTTTGTACTTTTTATTTTGTTATTTTTTTGTATTATCTTTTTTAGTTTTTATATATTCAATTTTTTTTAATTTTTTTATTTCATTTGTTTATGCTTATGTTACCTTTTTAAAGTTATGATTTCGTTTGTCTATTTGTTTAATTTGGAGTTTATATTATGTTAATTAATTTGTTTTATTTTTTTATTACATTTGTTTATGCTTACGTTTTTATAATTAATAATAATGTTAATTTTTTTTTAAATTATGATTACATTTATGTATATTTGTTTAATTTGAAGTTTATGTTATGTTATTTAATTTGTTTAATTTTTTTTAGGATTTCTTTATGATTATGTTATATTAATCATTATGTGATTTTTTAAAAACTATTATTACGTTTATGTTTATTTGTATAATTTAGAAGTTATATTATGTTCGGCATAATTTGTTTATGTTTATCAAGGTGCCTGTGGACTTGACTGATTGTATAATTTTGTTTATTTAGAGTTTATGGTGTAGGGTTTATATGAATAATACGGCTTTATAAATAAACGTCCTAAACAAATTGCATAAATAAGCGTTTATGCAATTTGGATTTAGGTTTGTTATATTGAAAAATTTTGTGTTTAGGGTTAACACAATGTAATAAAAAAGTGTGAAGTGTTCAAATAGGGTAATAAATATAACTATAATGAATTTAGCTTAATGCACAGTTTTAACTTAATGATATAAAGATGAAGAAAAATGCATTACTTGTATCGTATAAAAATATGATGAATTAGACAGGTATTATGTAATGTCATTGAGGAAAATGTTTGATAATTTGTTTAGATGGTTCGGCCGGGGGCAGGTAGGGGTGATGATGATTTAGGTGCTGTGACAACAGAACCGGTCGGGTTGAAGGTCGTACAGTGACTGCGTCATCCCGTGGTCTGAGGGGACGCTACAGTACATCAGACATACCGTCCACTTCTGCACCTATTGCATCGGGTATGTATTATGACCCTGGTGCACCGGGGTCTTCCACTCAGCCCCCCTACACCGTTTAGGACCCATCCTCCTACCACATCATACTATCCGTACACTCCCGTACTCTATGACCCTTATGGATATTCTCAGCCACCACAAACATCATATGATCCATATACACATACTCCTTCTCTACCTATTCGTATGCCTGTCCTGGATCCAACAGCATTTCTCTAGAACTCAGATTCCATTAAATGATGTTAGTGGTCCAGGGTTGCAGTTAGGTGCACAGTTCTTCGAGCAGTTTGCTAGGTCTGTCCCGGTGGACTCATCTTACAGCAGTGTTGAGTATGGAGCCACTGCTCGTGGCAATCCCTCATCTGATGTTGGGTTGGGTAGAGATTCTGGTACATCCCGATCTGAGGAGGCTGTCAGGGTTGGTTCCCTCCACATTCATAGCAGTGAGGGCAATGAGGATGAGCGTGAGGATGATGGTGGACATGATGATGATAATGATGATGATGATGATGGTGATGATCACGGTGATGATCACGAACCTGTTCCTGTGGTTGAGGCCTCATCTTCTGGCCATAAGCCTGCTCGGGTAAGGGAAAAGGGTTGACTGGCAGTTTCATGTCAGTGATGAGTAAGATCGTTTTGGGTCGCGACAAAAAAGACCCAAGAAGTCGCGTCCTCCTACCAACCCTACGCAAAGGAATAAATCAAAGAATGACGGTTGGGAGCAAACAGGTCCAGCTGATGGCGGTCCACAGGATCCAGTCCTTGTCCCTTCGTATAGCGGTCATGTCGCTGGTAGTGTATGGTGTGGACAGGTCATTTGAATATTCTGAATATTATTTATTTCTGATTATAGATTTGAATATGTTGTTTATTTTTTATTATGGTGTTTATATTATTTTTGCAAGATAGAGGCATTCTGAAGTCGAGGTCCCGCTACGTGTCCCTGACCGGTTGGACCCTTAGTGATCCTGCAGTTGTACAGTTGGCAGGGGAGACAGGAGTACACATTTGAGGTCCTGCATGTTCCAGCATCTGAACTCCTCCTTGCTCTCTGCTTTTGTGGAGAGGTGGTAGCCAGACACTAACAGTTTCTACATGCCCTGGGGGAAGATGATAGTTACATTGCATGATGTTGAGTTGATTCTGGGTATAGCTCCTTACGATAACGTTGTCGACCATTATTATTCACAGGAGCAGTTAATTGCAGTTATCCAGAGCGATCTCGAGATCTCCGACACCAACATAGGCATAAATGGTCAGGATTTGGCGGGAGTTGCTGAATCACCTCGTAGTAGACTGTCTATGGAGCAAAGGGCCGCCTGTTACGTCTTGTATTTACTCAGCAGTTTGCTCTTCACTGACAAGAGTGGAAATAATGTCCTTGGGAAGCTGTGGGCGCTCGTGAAGGATATTAGTTCTGTTGGTGGTTTTGCATGGGGTGCTGCTACACTAGCCTACTTATATTGGAGTTTAGGGCAGGCCTCTCGTGTTGATGCGAAGGAGTTGTTTGGTTGTTGGTCGCTGCTTGAGGTAATATCACTATAATCTTCATCTTGTTTAATTATTTTTTACATTTTAGGGTTTTTTTTTATCTAATGATAGGGTTGTTGATTTTTTTTATTAATTTTTTTTCCAAAGGCTTGGATATACTTGTATTTTCCTATGTTTGCACATCCGGTGAGATCGGGAGCAAGGTTATGCAAACCACATATTCAGAGGTTTGCGATGTTGGGTCACAAAATGGAGAACAAATTAATCGACTTACGCATTCGTTTAGACACGATGACTGCTGACGAGATCAGATGGACTCCGTACAGATCTGATGAGATTACTGATGTATGGGTTTCTACGTACCATGGGATGATTGCATACTTTGATTGTGTAGAGCCCTATATGCCCGATAGGGTTGTCAGACAGTTTGGGTGGCTCAATGCATTCCAACTCATCCTATTCGTCCTCAGGAGCACCGCAGGCCAGCAAATAACGTGGTGTATATGGTGAAGAATGTGTTCATAGAGGCATTGTGGCTGGAGGCACCATCTCATCTGCTTACGTCTACATGGACCAGTATCCCTGCTATACCTCCATCTCGATGCACAGATGATTACATGCCTTGGTTTCTCCCCCCTACTCATCCAAGGATTCAGAATCCGAACAGGCTCCCCTGTGGCGTGCAATTGCCGACCATTGCTCCTATTACACCGCATGTTCTATTGGATATGGTAGTTCGTGAGTTGGACCATGACGATATTGCTGATGCTACGAAGGTTAGTAGGGCTTCCGACATGATCAAGAGGTATCATCAGACTCGACATTAGTGCGTTGTTTTATGTACTTGACTGGTTGTTGTTTATGACTTATTTTGTAGTGTATGACTTTTTTCGTAGTGTTGTTGTTAGTTGGTTGATGGGAATTTTTTTTATGCATTCAATTTTTTTACAATTGTAATAGAAAAAATGTAAAGCACCATAAACCTGAAACACATTAAATATAAAGATATTGAACCATAAAACGAGTTTACATTTATCAAAAATAAAAAATATACCAAAAAAGTAAACTTGTATATGTTTTAAAACTAATGTAAAAAATTTCGTACATATAATTTTCTTAATCAAAAAATAAAGTCTTATTTACTTTCTATTTCGAGCAACCCTCGCATTCCAATCTGCAATCCTATGCTGATACGAATCTACCCAATTGCTGACCCATTCGGAACGACGATGAATCCATTGAACGTATAAAGGAGGTATCGGATACATATCATTCAACTGTAGTTGTGTAAAACAAACGGAAATATGTAAATGTCAGAAAAACTGTAAACCCAAACATCATATAATACAGAACAACGTAAAAAATCATAAAGATACATGTATTCAATACTTACCTGAATAAAGTGTCGTTGTTCTGTCAAGAGACCGATAACCAATATACCTTCTAGACGATCCGAATACAAATACAAAGGTAACACAGTCGTATAACCAAGTTGTGCAATTAATATCACACATAAATTGAATGCATTTGCTATGATGTAAAGTGAATCAGGTGTTTCAAACCAATGCGCGTACGGTGCAGGTCTATCCACTGGTCAATGTATCCTATGAACGAGCTCATTAACACGAACCTCTGAACCCACTAAATTAACATACAAATTCGTCGAATGCTCCAATTCATAAAGCATTCGTCTACGAACCTCTGGCCATTGATGTTCATCACCGAACACAAAATCTGCCACAACCCGATAACCACAATTTTCATCACCAATCATGTTCTTTCAATTGCTGATGAAAGGATAAATGAAAGCATGGAAAGCGTTTGTGTAAGGGAATATAGAACACGGGGATGCATGTATCACAACAGATAAACTACTTCAGCCACGGTCGTGCCCTCTGCCCCTTTCCCTAAGAGCTCGTGGTGGTTTCCCTCTCCCACGGGATCCCGACCCAGAACCCGAACCGTGCAATAACCCAGATCTAGTGTCAGAACCAGAAACAGATCCGCTTGACTTCTGTATCTTTCAATGAGCAATTTACACGTGCTCCCAATGTGACTTGTCTCTTTTTGTTGAGTCCGTCTTCTTCCACCCTTTTAGTGACTGCTACCTCGAGAGGTGATGTCAATGTCACTCTCGGATCTTCAGGCAAAACAGGATTCAGTACCCCTTTCGCAAGACGACGCATCTCTCTAACTTTGGATATGGGTCCTGTACTTATCTAATGCAAGAGGTCAGTGAGAGAACGCATCTCAGAATCCATGTCCTGTTGCCGAGCTAAAGGATGACGACTGTCAATTTCTAGTGTCTTCCAAAAGGCATCAATATCATATAACTGTATAGGAAGAATGTGATCGAACCGTGTAATCAGCTCGCAAGCACAAGGGAGGCCGTGTGATGTCCTCAAAGAGTGCCCGCACTTATTTTTTAGATCATCATATATCCCGACAGCTCTTGTTATCTCCAACCATATCTTTTTGAATGCCAAATGACTGATTTTATTACTTACAATATAAAATATGTGATTACTCTTCGCATTATTCTTCTCTTAGTCTTGGAAAACTCTAATGATGCCATAATGTTTGCTATTTGACCTTCAATAAACGAGTCAATATTAAGGAACACAATATTCAAATCACCATGGCATGTTGAAAGCCATAGCTTCAGCACTGAGTGTTCACTCTCAGCCGGATTGGTGGTCTCCACCCCAAAATGCATATGACTCTTAGTCCAATATCTCACGAATTTATGAGCAAAGGGATTCAATCAATTGTTGAACAAATAGTGTAGGAAGTCCGGTATGCTCTTCCACTTCATCTTCAGAGCATCCAATTTCCTTAAGTATTCCTGCTCATCGATTTCGTCCAACAATTTCTTCCATGACCTATTTACAAATCGTGATGCAATCTCTTCATTTTTTGTCAACTGGGTTAATTTGGCCTACACATTCTGATTGATGTGCCTTCTACATAGCATATGGTACGCTGTACTGAACACTTCGCTGATCACGGGCATTAAACCACATTCTCTGTCTGTAATAATTACCTTCGGCATAGTCTCACAAACATCTTCTTGATTCTCTATTGACATTGTATTTGAAAAGTATAGATGCTTAATCTGTTCAAGAACCCATCTACAAGTTGTAGCCTGCTCATTTCGTATAAAAAGCACTGGCCATAGTGAAATTCTTACCAGTCGGGGTCATCTCTACCACTTCTAACAGTGGCATGTTGTACCTATTTTAAAAAAAACACATAAAGTAGATAACTTGTTTAGAAAATAAACATAAAACCCAGTAAACTTAACACAAAACCTATTAAATATGACGTATTTCATTCTAGTATTCATTCAAGGGTTACTCCTAAACAGTCAATTTGCAAATAACACATAAATGTACAATTAATATAACAAATTTAATACAACTTACTTGTTTGTTTTATATGTCGTATCCATTATAAGTATGTATGGCCACATTCTCAACATTTCAATTGATGTCGGATGTGCAACACAATGTCACTGAGCATGTTGTTGTCCTCACGGTTTCTATAGAAGACTGTGTAATCCCGTATAACACATAGGCAGAGAACTTCTTCAACCGTGTTTTGCCCCTGTATTCTATTCTTCTTAATTTTCGCAACGACGTTATATATTTTCTAGGCACTACAGAAAGTCATGCAAATCATATTATTAGAACCTCAATTTAAACCCTAAACATAAAATCAAGATGCATTAGAGTTGATGCAACATACCTGACAGCACAACCCACATTTTGTTCCCGGAAAGATCGTAAAATATTACGGGGTGGCACATGACTCTTCCTGAATTGCTCAATTTGTATCAGTTGTTCCTCCGACAATTTTGCTGTCTGAGCGTGACCGTGAGTATATACACCTATTGCATGGTTATGCCTCCCATCGTGTACGAATTTGCCAATTTTCACACATTGCCATTTGCTCGCCTTTTAATTTGAAGGGACAACCACACTTTTTAGTCCCGTAAGGACTCCGCCTTTTTACTTGAACTTCTTTTTCTTCATCGTCGACTACGGACTTCTTTCTCGGTTTATTTGCACCTCCACGCTTGCAACCCAGTGTAATATATGGTCGGCGGTCGGATGTTCTTGAGTTTAAATACCGAGTGACAATCAATTTCAATAGTATCTCGGGGGGCTCCTGCTTTCCTGTGTGTAGGGTTCCATTTTTTTGGTTTAAGGGCTGCAGCTTACTCTTTTCCATACGATAAAGAAAGGTAGATCGAAAAGAATCTGGTTCATATAGTAACATTTAAGGAAAAAAAACACAAAAAAACACAAAGTTCATATAGTAACATTAAAAAAAAAAAAAAAACATTCTAAAGAAAACAAAAAATTAACATTTTAAAGAAAACAAAAAATTAACACTCTAAAAGAAACAAAAAACAAAAAAAAAATAAAATAAAATAGTAACATTCTACAAAAAAAAAAATAGTAAATTCTAAAATTAAAAAAAAAAAGTAACACCTAAAATTAAAAACAAAAAAGTAACATTCTAAAAAAAAAAAATTTAGTAACATTCTAAAATAAAAAAAAAATAGTAACTTTCAAAAATTTCAAAAAAAAAAAAAAAACAAAAGTAACATTCTAACAAAACTAAAAAAATAAAAAAAAAAATTAATAACATTCTAAAAAAAATTTAATAACATTCTAAAATTAAAAAAAAATAGTAACATTCTTAAATTTCAAAAAAAAACAAAAGTAACATTCTAACAAAAACAAAAAAAGAAAAAAAATTAGTAACATTCTAAAATAAAAAAAAACATAACATCTAAAATAAAAAATAATAATAACATTCTAAAATTAAAAAAAAAAAAAGAACATTCTAAAAAAAAAAAGGAACATTCTAAAAAAACAATAGTAATATTCTAAAAAAAAAGGAACATTCTGAAAAAAAGAATAGTAATATTCTAAAACAAAAATAAAAAAAGAAAAATGGAACATTCTAAAAAAATAGTAATACTTTTAAAAAAACAATAGTAATATCAAAAAAACAAAAATAATATTAAAAATATAATATTTTTTTTTAAAAAAACCCCTAGGTTCGAGTCACCCAGGCCGGCGGTCTGGACGTGATCGGGGCGAGCAGCTGGGCGATCCTCTTAAGAGTGACGCGCACAGCTAGGCGATTGGATCGCGTCCGGGTTGCCACCCCTGGCGATTCGACCCCCAATTGCGGAAAAAAATTAAATTTTCTTACCTCTAAACCGATATTTTCTTATACAAATTCTTCACAATGATTCATATCTACCTCCAATACAAGTTCAATGTTAAAGTTTCTAGTTTTAGAGTAGAGAGAGAGTAAAGAAAAGTAACAAAGAAATTTTTTACGAAGAGAAAAAGTAAAGAAGAGGAAGGAAAATAATGATTTATTTCGCAATCTACATTCATATTCCCGAGTTAGATTTATCGACTCCCGATTTTTCGGACTAAAAAACCCAACTCTTCATTTTATAGTAACAGTAGAAGTAGTGGCATTGATGGTGAAGGACGAGTAGTGGTTGCCTTGCGTTAAATGATTTGGAAATTTGCTTGGAGATAGTACCATTAATCTACAGGGAAAGTTGATACTCATCCTTATTTTTTTAATTTTTAATATATTGGCGTCTTGTTTAATAACCAAATGACTTTTACTTGTTTTATTTTATCAATTCTTATATATTTTTATTCATCACATCGTGGTATCAAGATAATAAATGAACTTTAAAAATCGATAAAGGACATGCGAAAAAATTTTAAAAAAAAAATTTTCTCCTAACATTTTCTCTCTAACCTTTTTACTTTTAATTATATAATTCATATTATGTTTTAGTTTGATATGGTATTCATATTATGTTAGTTGTTAATTTTTACAATTTCAATAATTACTTATTAATAATATAAAATATATTAAAACTAATTAATATAAAACATAAATAATATTAATAATTGAAAAATAAAAATTTTGAAAAAATAAGTTGTTGGCACGCAAAACTAACTAGTGCGCCAGGCATTTGCACAGGATATGGGGTGGTGCACCCGATATTGGCGTACTAGCTAATTTGATGAGCCAACGGCTACTTTTCATTTTTTGTGCATTTTGGTGTGATTTTTGTATCAAAATTATATTTTCTTATACAAAATATTGAAAATGATCAACTTTTAACTTTAAAATTTTTAATAATCTTTAAGATTTTCTTAAGAGAAGGTAAGAAATCCACTCTAGGGAAAGAAATAGTTTGGAGGTAAATGGGAGGAGAAAATGAAATTTGAATTTTTTGCGTGTACATTTTCAAAGGTCCTTTCGGTCCCAAATTGTATGAATGAAATTCATTCATTATATTAATTTTATCATACTTTAAGTTCTTGTTGGTGACGTGCAATTAACTGTTGGATTTAGATGGCTTATTTACCATTACTTATTTGCATTATGTTCCTATGCCGTTCTCCGTTCTTATACTGATTTTGTGACTTCCTTTGTTGTTCGAATTGTAAAATTAATGTCTAGCTGATTGGTTTTATGTTGTTGTCTGTTTGCAGATTTATTATCATCGAATTGTAAATGGGTGGTCTGGCCCCATTTTTCCAGACTGGACGGTGAGCTAGAGATATTTTAAACAGAGAATACAATTAGAGTTGTAAATGGAACGGGTCTTATTCATATCCGCACGACTCTATACCCATTTTTAGCGAGTAAAGTTTAAATTTTATACCATGGACTCGTACTCGTATCTGTACCCGTATTAATTCTGTTATATGGGTTTGGACAGAGTATAATGATACCCAGACCCGTATTTCTGTATTAATAAAATAATAATATACTTATATATTATATTAATATATAATTTATTATATTCTAATTATATTATATTATTTATTTATATATTATATTATTTATATATCAGAGCCATCTAATTATGTGATATATGTGATTCATAGTTTAACATGAAAACTTAATTTTAAATTCAAATGAATTTATTAAAAGATAAAAGAAAAATTAAAAATGTTCATAAACAAGAAATAGATATTCCTGAAAACTTAGAAGAACTTAATAAGTGGACAATCCCAATGATTGATTTAAAAACTGTATATCAGTTAGGCACTTTTGAAAAATTAGGCTTAAGGCAAGTAGTTAAAACTACTGAGGAATCAGTTTCCTTAGATAATGAAGAAACTGAAATTAAATTATTATCCTCATATGACATAAATCGATATAAAGATTTTTATAAATTCATCCATATTGGATTAGTACAAATTGCATTTAAACCTTTAACTTTAGAAGGTTTACCTGAAAGTTTTATTGCATGTCTAAGAGATGCAAGAAATTTAAACTGGAAACAATCACTTATAGGTGTAATACAATCTAGTCTGGCACATGGACCAGTATATTTTAATGTTTATCCTAATCTTTCACTTTCTTTAAGTGATATTAATATATTAGATTCTTTAACATTAAATATTAAAACTCATGGATATAATTATATTTCTGGATCAGAACTAATCTATATCTGTTACAGAATTTATTTTAAACCATTATTTACATTGAATCCTAATTGTAAAATAATGGATAAAAAGATTAATGAAACTGTTTTAATAGAAACAAACTTTAATAGATCTAAAATTTCTACTAGAAGAATTATAAAATGGGATGAAATCCCTATGCCTCAGCAATGGAAACTGGAACGAACTGGTCATATCCAGTCAAAGACTGAACACAATATTGATCATATTGAACAAACTCCAGAAGGAATTATTTATATACAGATGGATAATACTCCATCCAGATTGGGTAATATCCCAAGGACTTATTCTACCAGATCTGGACACTCTTTCATTTCACCTCTTATAGAGGACAAGGATTATATTCCTTACAGAGTATCTACCTCACAGGTAAGTGAGCACGATGAGAATAATCATCATGTAGACAAAGTTTTTAAAACTAAAGATAATATTGTAAAAGGTATTTATAATACTAAAGATGCGGAAATAACCGAATCTGAGATGAATTTTTCATTATGAATAGACCAAAAATTGATTTTAAACCTGGATCTGAAGTCAGGCAAAAGGTTAAAACTGAATTTAATCTACCCAGTTGGGAACCATTTAGAAAGTGGTTTTTCTCCAATTTTGATGATACTTTAAAAGCTTATATTTCTGATGAATTTTATAAATTCTTAGCTTTCCATAATATTTTATTTCCATTTGTCCCATGGTTTATGTCTCATTATATTGAACCATATATTTCTATGTTAGAAAGAGATTATAAACTCTTAAATGGTAATATAATTAAAGGCATATTGCCGCCTCAACAACCTTTTTCTTTAGAAAAGGAAAATAATACTGTTAGTTTTACAGCATTTTCAAAGATATTTGAAAATGATACTTTAAGTATTACTGTTAAACAAATCAATAAAATTATAGAACAACAAAATTATACAAACATTTATTTGAATATTTTAGGCGAACAAATTCTTTCTCTTCATAAGAGAATTGATTTATTATTACAAAAATTAGAAAAATCTTCTATAGATTCTTCAGGGAAAAAGGCTCTTATTGTTAAACCACCTTTACAGCCTCCTCCTGAAATCAAAGATTATAAATTAAAAAGTATGTCAGATCTTGAAATAATGCTAGATCAAAATTTTAAAAAATTAAATATTAACACTTTACAAAATGAATTCTCTGAAAAATTAGCAGAAACTAAGGATTATAAGCCACTGATAAATGATGAAATTCATAAATTATATAGGTTTGCTGATAGGCCAACCCAAAGGATAAATTATTATAGTCGACCTTCCCCTATAGATATTCTACATGAAGAACAAGAATATATAGGTAATAATAGTTACAATGGCAAGTGTATTTATGAATGGAATTTAGATGGTTATACAGACAAACAGATTTATAATCTGACTCACAGGATGCTTATGTATAGCACAGTCAGTAAGCTGATTGAAATAGTGATAGTAATATTGCAAAGATGATAGTTGCAGGTTTTACTGGCCAACTTAAAGGTTGGTGGGATAATTATCTCTCTTCTCAAGAAAGGGAAGAAATTTATCATACTCTTAAACAAGAGGAAGATGGTCGCACTAGCGAACAAGCAGTTTATACACTGATAGTTACTATATTAGAACACTTCACCGGAAGAATTTCCGATGATAATGAAAATATTAGAACGTTATTACAAAATTCTAGGTGTAAAATACTTACAGAATTTAGATGGTATAAAGACCAATTTCTAAATAGAGTAATGGAATTACCTGAGAGTAATAGCTCTCATTGGAAGTCTAAGTTTATAGATGGATTACCCCCCTCTATTTGCAGAAAGAGTTAGAAAAGCTCTTCGGAAGGATAGATATCTATTCCTTATGAAAGTTATACTTATGGTAATCTTATAGCGGCTTGCATACATGAGGGTATAGCCTTATGTAATGAAATCAAATTAAATCAACAGCTTATACGCCAAAGATTAACTGAGAGAAATCAGTTAGGTCAATTTTGTAGTCAATTTGAGATGGATATTCCATCACAAAGGAAAATAGTTAATAACTATAGAAAAGATGATAAATATATTAAAAAGAGAAGGAGAAAATATTCTCAAGCACAATTAGATAAAAAAGCTAAAAGAAAATCTGATAGATTAGAAAGAAGGAAAGATAAACAGAATATTGTCTGTTATAAATGTAAGAGAATAGGACATTACGCTAATAAGTGTAAAATGAAGAAAAAGATTAATAGTCTTAATATTAGTGAAGAATTAAAAGATTCTTTAGAAAAATTATTTTTGGAATCTGATGATTCTGAAGATATCACTTCAGCATCAGAAATTGATCATATATCTAATCCTTCTGAAAATTCAGAAGAGAACATGTGTCCTTGTAAACAAGAACACAGTGATTCTGATAAAGAACATTCAGAAGATGATTATTATAAATTAATATCTCAATTTAAAGATTCTGATATTAATGTGTTACGTAATAATAATATTTTAGAATTTTTAAAATCAATAAAAGACCAAGAATTAAGGTCTAGAATAATAGAACAATTAGATGATATTCCATCTACAAGCACTAATAGTACTAAAAAAGAAGAAGAATTTCAACCGAATAATAACCCTTACACCATGACAGAAGTTTATAAACTTATGAAACAAAGATATGATAATTCTCATAAAACTCCTACCACAGTAAATGATTTATATGGGGAAATTGATAATCTTAAAGATGAAATTAAAATGTTAAAACAACTCAATAAAAATCTTGATACTAGGGTTTCTAATTTAGAAACTAAAAAGGATTATACTTTGGTTACACCAAATTTATTTGACAATCTTAATAAGATTGGTGAAGAAATTTTTTAACAGTTTTAGATATGACTACATCTTTTAAATTTTATGTTAAAATTACATTATTAATAAATCATGATGAAATCAAGGAATTTACTGCATTAATTGATACAGGTGCAAATATTAGTGTTATACAGGAAGGATTAATTCCGACCAGATATTTTCAAAAAACAACTCATAGTTTGCGCCATGCAGGTGGTGAAAAATTACAAATTAACTTTAAATTACCACGTGCATATATTTGCAATAATAAAGTTTGCATCCCTGAAAGCTTTTTATTAGCTAAAAATATAACTAACCAAGTTATACTTGGAACCCCTTTTATAAAAAAGATTTTTCCTATTACTCATATAGGAACTGACTGCCTTATAGGTACTTTTGAAAATACACCCGTTTCTTTTCAGTTTATAACAGAACCAAATAAAAGATTTGTGAATGAAATTAAAGATTTCATTCTACGAAAACAAAATCAAATTAACTTTATAAATTTTGAAATAAACTCTTCCACTATTGAAGAAGTTTTACAAAATCCTAAATTACAGGAAAAAATTAAAAGACTTCAGAATAATATTTCTGTAGAAATTTGTAATGACCATCCTAATGCTTTTTGGGATAGAAAAAAGCATATAGTGAGCCTTCCTTATACTGATGACTTTCATGAAAGTCATATACCGACAAAGGCAAGACCTTGTCAGATGAATTCCAAATATCTGGAATTATGTAAAGAAGAAATAGCTTCTTTACTAAACAAAAAATTAATAAAAGAGTCAAACTCACCTTGGTCATGTACAGGGTTTTATGTTAATAAACATAGTGAGATAGAAAGAAGAGTACCAAGATTGGTTATAAATTATAAACCTCTAAATAAAGTATTAAAATGGATTAGATATCCTATTCCTAATAAAAAGGATTTGTTAGATCGATTATATGAAGCAATTATATTTTCTAAATTTGATTTAAAATCTGGATATTGGCAGATTCAGATAGCTGAAGCTGACCAATATAAGACAGCCTTTAATGTTCCCATTGGCCACTTCGAATGGAAAGTGATGCCATTCGGATTAAAAAATGCACCTTCTGAATTTCAGAAGATTATGAATGATATATTCATTCCTTACAGTGACTTTATATTAGTCTATATTGATGATATTTTAGTATTTTCTAAAACGGTTCAACAACATTTTGAACATTTGGATATATTTAAAAAACTAGTTATACAAAATGGATTAGTTATATCAAAACCCAAAATGGTTTTATTTCAAACTAATATTCGATTTTTAGGACATAATATAGAAAAAGGAAAAATAATTCCTATTAATAGAAGTATAGATTTTGCTTCTAAATTTCCAGATGAAATTCTGGATAAAACTCAATTACAACGATTTTTAGGAAGTTTGAATTATATTCTTCTTTATTATAAAAACTTAGCTTCTGACACAGCTATTTTATATGATAGATTAAAAAAGAATCCAAAACCTTGGACTGCTCAGCATACTGAGATAGTTAAGAAAATTAAACAGAAAGTTAAAACTTTGCCCTGTTTAATATTGGCAAATCCTACATGGCAAAAGATTATAGAAACAGATGCCTCTGATATAGGATATGGAGGTATCTTAACCCAGATTTGTCCTGTTAATAACAGACCACATTTAGTTAGATATCATTCTGGCAAATGGACTGAAAGCCAGAAAAATTATGCAACTATAGCTAAAGAAATCTTAGCTATTGTAAAATGTATTTTAAAATTCCAAGATGATTTATATAATAAAAAATTTATTGTTAAAACGGACTGCCAAGCAGCCAAATTTATGTTTAATAAAGATTTTAAACATGATGTATCCAAACAGATGTTTGCAAGGTGGCAGGCTCATCTCGCCCCATTTGATTTTGATATTATTTATAAAAAAGGTGAAGAAAATAATCTTCCTGATTTCTTAACCCGTGAATTTTTCCAGCATGCAGGGCAGGGGAAATAATCTCCGTGGACGCGGGAGAGGTAATACCTCTCAAGCCAAAGGCAAAAATGTTCTTATACAAAGAGGTAATAAACAGCTTATAGCTGAAAATATTGCCAATCTTCATGATGATGAAGCCCTCTTATATGAGGAATTCAAAAAGCAGTATCTTGCTACAAAACAGACACAGGCAGGTCAAACCTCCTCAACAAGCTCATATGCTCAGATTATATCTGAAGAAGATCATACAACTTCTTATTATACTCATTCTCATAAAGAAATTATATTTCTTTTAGAGAATAAAGATCTACAATGGAAACATGATCCATGGTTATTGATGCAAAGGTACCTGGATATGGCAGCATATGCTGTCACATCTTATAAACACAGGTTATACTACGAGCAAATACTTAAAGTAAGCTCTTGCGATATAACGCATTTTTACCCCAGTGGTCATACTGATGCAAAAGTTTATAACTTTAGCAAGATTATTATTAAAAAGATTATATCCATTGAAGAATGGGGTATTTCCCCTCTGAAAGAAAGGGAATTTATAATTCCTGATACAAAAATTCCATTAAAATATAATTATTGGGATTATATGGATACCTTTTATAAAGCATTCTTATACGAAAACCCTCTTAGAAAACATACTTGGCTGATTAAAATCTGTGGCAATGTTTATAACTGCCCATTACCAAATTGGTTCTTACATTGGTGGACCATATATGGCACATCTGGGAAAATACTCCCTGACAGATTCAAGGCATTATATGCTGAATGGGTTAATATATCCCAAAAAATCCATGATTATATCAGTATGGATCAATATTCTGAGGAAATAGCCTCTATGATATTCTTTATTGAATTTTCCATACCCTGGGTGTGGAAATGGACCCCTGACGTGAGTTATACTCCTCAAAATATACCGTGTTTAAAACGTACTACTTATAGTAGATTCTGGGATATATTAATTAAAACAGACCCGGAAACAAAAGAAATTTATGGCAAGAATATTTTGGATGAAATCCAGATCCATAATGGGTCTTGTAGACGCATGAAAGAACAAGGAGAGATTAAATCCCTTAGTCCGTTCCATCATATTACTACCAGAATAAAGCTACAAAAAGATGTTATCTCAAAAGAAGAATTGATTAAATCTTATATGGAGGAATTAAAAAGGGAGCTGGTTAAAAATTTGCTTCCAGAAGAAGAAAAAACTAATGTATCTATGACAGGCTCATCAAATGACGACTGTCTCGCCGGGGAATCCCAAAATCCAGATATGGAGGATTTTTCTCAAGAAGATATTGACCAGATGGTAAAAAATATTGAAGATGCTGCCCGACAAAAGTTAAAGTAGTGCGGACCTTATCCTATTGTTATATCTCTATTATTGTCCTTTATAGGGACCCATGTAATAGTAATAGCTATTATTGCAGATTTAAAATCTATTTGTAAATTGTAATACATAGACTAGTTGAAGTCCGCCTTTCCATTTGTCTATAAAAGGAGGCATTCTCCTTCATACAAGGTAGGACCTCAAGAATAGAAGCTAGGCATTTCTCTCTCTCCCTCTCATTGTAAAAATTTCTTTATCAATAAGAAGCTTGAAAGTTTTTCTGCTGTATCCTTGGTAAGCTTTTACTTTCTTATTTCTTATTTTAATTTGTTCATAAATTTATATATTTTTATTTAGGATTAGCCTAATGAGAGGCTAAATCCTTCCATGTTAAACTATGTTATCATATATATCATTATAATTATGTTGTAAAGATCCTTATTTTGTCTGGTTGGATAGTAGTCTTATGTAAAGATTCAAGGTTTGGGTTATAAGATCTGGAACTGGCCATAATTATTACAAAGATAAGGGTTAACCTGTTTGAAGCCGTTGTGAAGGCATGTTAAGGCGTTGATCCCGGTTTTATCTTTTGATAATTATGATATTCTAATTTATATTATATTATTTATTTATATATTATATTATTTATATATATATATATTATATTATATTAATACCCATTGAGGTGAGTTTTTTTATCTTTAGTTACATATTCATAATTATCTCTATTTTACATACAATTTTAATATATACTCACTTCTATATTTCTTTTGTGGGAGACAAATAGGATCAAGCGGTATTCAAAATCCAAATGCTTTTATTAATATATTGTATTGAACTAAAACTTTTGTTCTTATTGGATTAATGTGCTATGAAGATTTTGTGTATATTTGAACTTTTAATCATTTGAATTAGAAATGTTAAATGATTGTATTTGTTAAAAGAAATGTTGAGGAGATTATGTTAATCATGTTAAAAGTTTTATTTTAGGGTTATACATTGTTTTATATATTTTTGTTTAACAAGGAAAAAATAGAAAAATATCATACAGGTACGGGTATACCCAAACCCTATCTTGGATCCTGGAGGGTCGGGTCTGGGTCCAGAAATTTTATATCTGGAAGGTCTGAGTTCGAATTTAGATCTAAATTTTACTATAAATGTATGAATCTAAGTCTAGTGTACCCTGAGGGTTTGGACCATTTACAACCCTAAATAAAATTATGATCAGAAGATGATTCTAGTATTGGCTTGAATCCATACCCTCTGTTCTGTTGGAGGTTTTTGGAGTGCTAGGCTTGGAAGAGTTAACTACTTTCGGTGGCGAAATTGAATTTGATACTTTAAATATTAGAGTTAATTGCATTTTCCTTTTTTAGGTTGTCTAAATTTACAATTTCATCCCTCTATTTTGTATTAATTATGAATATATATGCTTATCGTTTATATTTTTATAATTTATTAGTCTCTACTACTAATTTTAATGAAAAATATTATCAGAAAACAATGATTATATTATAAAAAGTTAATCTTGTTAAAATATTAGTTTGCAAGTTTATTTCTTATTTATTATCATATATTAAGACAATAATATCATTCAATTAATTGGTTAATTAAGCATTACTGACAGCTACCATGCATGCATCCTTTCAACATTAAATGAAATTCTTCTAATATTACTTACTACACTCTATTTCTAAGAAAGAAATACGGTTCCTCAGGGCAGGGCGGCATCTGGCTCGCCTAAAAATCAAAACTCGTAACCCAGCCTCTCAGCTTGACGAGCAAATCGTTATCCTTTATCGGAGAATGCGAGATGAGCGCTCCCCCTGATTGGAGTCTTCCTGCCAAGACTAATAGACATAGAAAGGGGAAAGGGAGGCTAACAAGTACTAAAACTTTCCACAATTTCTATTCAAGGATTCTTCTGCCTCACAAGTACCGGGCGATCCTGACCGCACCGATGCGGGTTAACCATCGTTTATCCACAAATGCTACTTTGAAACAACTTGGAGGCCCTTAGAAGCTGCATGAGCACTTTCATTATGGTCTTACAAAACGAAAATAACTTTAATACATTCGTATCTCCAGAAAAGCCAAAGGTCAACAGGTCAGGTTTTACTACAATTACTTGAAATGCGTTTGGATAACATCCTTTTTCCATTGGGTATGGCTTAGACTATTCCTGGAGCTGGTCAATTAGTTAACCATTGTTGCAAACAATCCCATCTGTCTATTAGTGATAGCTCCATCCGATTTTATGAAGTCTTTCTGAACTGTAATCATGAATTGGATTCGAACCAATATTTCTTTTCGACTTTCCTTTTGATGGTGAACTCAGCCTCTTATTAATGCTCAGAAAGTGGTATATTGTTGCCCGCTGCTCTTTCCTGTTGTGGAATCAAGCTAGGAAAGGGAAACTGTAGTAGGTAGGCATTAACTCTCCCCTTCCCTGGCTTCTCCTTGTTCCAACGGAAAAGGCATGCTCTCAGAGCATGACATTGGTAGTGAAGGCAACCAAAATCCCATCTCGTCCACTTAGGGGGGTGCGGACACACCTGCACGGATTACAGGTGACAGTTACAAGAATGGTGGAGAAGAAGCATCGGGAGCTCTAACAGTAAGAGAAAGGTGAAGCACTAGGACTAGCTCGGTCTCAATCTCCTCGTTATTTGAAGCGAAGGAAAGCTATTCAAATTCTTATTCAATAGCAGCTTGTACTCTGATTCCGATAACACAGAGAATCCTCCTCTAAGAGCTTCTTCAATGGCATCGCTTAGGCCTCATCTACTTCATCTGAAGCCAAAACCGACAGGGTGGGGTAGCGGGAGCAAAGAGCGCGAGGAGTGGGCAAACAATCATTCCCTAGGAGCTTCTCAACTCCTATCCTAGTGTGGTCAGCACCAATCGTGTTCGGACAACGAAGCTTACATTCATTCACATTGGTTTATCCAATCTATACGACAGTTTGAGACAAGAGGGGAATCATAGTTCCAATAGCAAAAGAATTAGAACTATTAGTTGTCGTGAAGGATACGGTAATAATAAAAAAAAAAAAAAAGAAAAAAGTTATACGGAGAACCAACACTCACCTCAGAATGAACTTTCCACAATGTAAAGTAACCAGATACCATAAGGAGTGGCTTTTTTTCAACCATACTTTTGAGGTCTTTGAACCTTGTTTGAGCTCCTCCTTTCTTGTCTAGAATGGGGAAATCCTTATTTTTGTTTTCACTTACATATGCGAATCTAGGTTCAGCCTCGCTTGCATTCAGTAGCTCGGCCAGACTGGCCTGGCATTTACATGGAATAATTTGAGGCATAGAAGGACGAATGTTTTGGAAAGGCTTGATAGGGCTTCCAAAGAGAAAAGGTGGCTTCATGAGCTCAGATGAGGAAGCGGAAGCAAGAAAACCCATCCTAGAAAGTCCTGCAAGAGGATCACAACCACCCTTTTGAAAAGTCGCTCCTTCGACTCGGAGTGGATTCTTCTCTTAAAGAAGGAGTAGCTCCGCTCTCTATAGATTGGGACTCTCGATGAATAGATGCAATCGTAGCATAGTAAAGATTTCGTCTAATTAAAAAAAAAATTAATGAGGTGTTATTGTCTTTATATATAATAATAGACAAGAAATAAACTTGCAAAATGATATTGTAGGAAGATTTTAAACTTTTTATCCCATAATCATTATTTTCTGATAATATTTTTCATTGAAATTAGTAGTAAGAATTAATAGTTTTTAGAAATATAAATGATAAAAATATATTTATAATTTATACAAAATAGAGAAATGATATTATAATTTAGATAAATTTCCGGAGGAAAAAGGTAATTAACCCTATTTTATTGTTACCTTCGGAGGGTAGGATCTTGGTCCTCTTTAGACATCAAAGAGATATATGAAGAGGTGGTTGATTCCCAACCTGCTTTATGGTTCATAAGCAAGTATTGGGAAGCAAAATAAGGAAGAATTTCCTTTTTCTAGTGGCTTTTTCCTGTTTCATTTATTATGCTCTCTTATTAATTTGAATATATAAAAGTTGTTGGCCTGAGCTTCTTCTCCCAACCTCGTAACATCTGCCTTCCTCACTAGGGCCACAACCACGTCTTCTTCTTGCCCTTACTCGCCGGTGAAGGGGGTGATTGAGTGGAAGTAGTTTTTTAATTAAAGGCTCTCTTTTTTTACCCATTGAGTGGGAGTAGCTTTTAATTTTTTTGTTTCTTAGTTGTAATTTTTAAATTTGATTTTCCTTAAGTGTTCTTTTTTTTTTTTTGGGGTTTTTTATAGATGTACAGATGGTGTTATAACAATAGAACATATAGTGTGATATCATTAAAGGCGTTTTCAGGCCAATTATTTGCTGCTCTTTACTCTTCAATAGAAGTTTTTGTTGCTTATGGTATTGGTCGTTACTCATGGTTTCTTGCTCTGATCGGTACTGTGCCGGCAGGATGCATCGTCTTTGTGGGCTTGTTTCGGAGTTCTCCGCTATATGCCACATGTCATTGGTTCTTGTGATGTGAATTTTTAGTTAGGTATACTTGTTGTATCTTTTAATTGTAGATGTCTTTCAATTGTGTAAATAAATATATCTCAGGGGTGTGTGTTCGTGTCATAGTTCAACTAAAGCTGTTGTCGTAACTTGGTTTGTGTTTGGTTGCAATGTTCTCTTGCAACAGTAGTAATGTTAAAACTTCTCATAACCTAGTTATAGCCATTAGACTAGTTAGATGTTAATCTGGTTATTTTTAAATTTAACTGTCAAACTTTCATATTCGGATGGAAGTATACGCCATCATTTGTAGCTAAATTTGTAATACAAGACTTTTAAGTCTTCCCTAATGAAATGATGTAGGGTTTCAAAAAATAAAAAATATGGCGAAGCTATTTGGGGGCTAAGGAGAGCCGTACCCCTTCAAATTTTTTTTTTAAAATTTTTATATAGGGTACATAATTGTTCTATTTCATATTTAAATTGGAATATTTTCTCATTTTGACCCTTCTCAATATTTTTAAGTTTATACAGTTTATAATTTGTCTATTTCATGTTAATATTAACATATTTTACTATTTTTACTCTCAAATTAATTAAAACTAATTTCGATAAAGAAAAATGATTCTTATCGTCTAGTTTTCATAATTAATTAATCCGTACAAATAATTTAGATAAAAAATTATTCAAAGACAATGATTCTTTAGTAAAAGATTTAAAATCTTTCTAAAATATTATTTGCAAGTTTACTTTTTTTTTTTTTTTTTCTATTATGATATATTGAAACTTGAATATATAAATGATAAGAATATATTTGTAATATATGAAAAATAGAAGAATAAAATAATATTTTGAACAAATATATACAGGTTTGTCCAATGCATGCCTTATGACACACGTTAATATAAATAAACCTATACTTTGGTAATTCAAATATAACTAATCTCATTAAATCACATATAAAAATTTTACATTAATTAATAAATATTATTTCTCTTTTAAAAAAATAATATCTATAACTATTTATCTTATTTGTGCCGATCAAAATCTTTAATATTCTCCTACCCTGCCTAAAAAAAATTGCTATGGATGTGGCAAAATCATGAGATCACTCTTACAAAAATATATATATATATATATATTTGCGGCAAAAGCATCCACTCAGTTCATATCTGAATACTTCATTAACTTTAAAAACAAAAAAATTCAAGGAAAAAATTTATCAAACTAAACATATAAGCCAAATACACGGATATAATCAGAGCTTAGATTGATTTAATAAAATCATAAGATGAGTGTTGAAAATTGTTGCATAGGCATCCATCCTTTTCGTTCTAATGACAATCCAAACTCTATACTAACTGCTAATTCTCTTGACTTCATAACCGACACACTTCGTCAATATCATTAGCAATAGATTCAAACTTGTCCATTTTTCCCCACCCAAAATCTGTACCATGTGCATCAAAATTTGGGGATCCATTTACACAAAAAACTCGTCCTTGTTTCGCTGCGTCTAATTATGAATATCTTGTACCGTTCAACGCCGCTTTCACATCATTCACACTTTTATAAATTGTCTCTCCAATCGAAGCTGTAATCAACAAGGCCTTCTAATCCAACCACTATATCACGGTAAATTGATTTCCCAATGCAAGGCCCTATTAAGTTCCCCAAGTATGTAGGAGGCACTTGGCGGATCTAATCGGGTCCGAAGATTTACAGCGCAAAGGAAATGCTCTGTTTCTGTTTCATCCACTTTTTCCCCAATTGCTTCCAATGATTTCAGCCAACAGATCCACATATATGCACAAGTTACCGTCAAGTCTGATACGTGAACAATTTGTGGCCGTTTCGATCGAACACAGTTCTTGAGTTTTTGGATCTCTGCTTTATAAATCACAAAAGTGGATCTAACTTTGTCGATAGCAAACAATTATTTAGATTCAGAAAAATCCTAATTTCTGGATCTCTGTTTCTTCTTCTTATTCAAGATTTTTGAAAGTAGACTAAATGGGTCATTGATCACAATTCTATCATAAAACGGTAACGAAGATCAAGGTAAAAATTGGGCATCTCCATTGAATTTGTAAATAAAGTTTCAATATAAAACTTTTTCAGAATTTTCTGTTTTTTTTAATGTATGTTTCAATATCTATAGCAAAATCTTCTTACAAATAAGGAATCCCTTACACAATTTAAGCTAGCATCTATAGTATCTCAACCACTGTTTACAACACATAAATAATACATATCCTAACTACTTTAACATTCCCCTTCAAGTTTTCCCCTTCAAAAGATTACAAATGCCAACTTATCAGACAACTTGCGAAATTACGGGAGATGTAGAGTTTTGTGAGAAGATCGGCAGGTTGTGAAGCACTCAGAATGTAAACCAGAGTAATCATACGGGCCTGAAATGCATCCCATACAAAGTGACAGTCTATCTTAATGTGCTTAACACGTTCGTGGAAAACAGTATTAGCGGCAATGTAAATAGCAGCATGACTATCACAATGTAGTGAGATAGAATGTTGTAGTGGAACTTGGAAATCAACAACAAGTTGGGTGAGCCATTTTAATTCACACAGTATCATTGCCATGAAACGGCATTCGGCTTATGCAGAAGAACAAGAGACTGTACGTTGTATCTTCATCTTCCAAGAAATAGGTGAATGCCCAAAAGAGAAAATAACCAGTTACAGAACGACAGGTAATTGGGCAGCTGGCCAATCAGAGTCACAATAAACAAGTAATCGAAGAGGAGCATTAGACGGAAGTAGAATACCCTGACCTGGTGCGAATGACACAGAGAGCGATTTCCCAATGTTCCTTGTGAGGATTTTGCATATATTGAGCCAGGACATGCATAGTGTACGCAAGGTCTGGACGAGTTATGGATAAATAAATCAATTTTCCAACAAGACAACGATATCAGTCTGATTGATTATAGAATTCTCCAAAAGCTTTAGCTAATTGATGATTTGGTTCTAATAGAGTAGACACGAGTTTAGACCCACGTATTCCAGTTTCAGAGATAATTTCCAAGTCATATTTACGTTAACTAAGATAAAATCCCGCTTGACTCCGAGCAACTTCAATGCCTAGAAAATATTTGAGATGACCTAAATCTTTCATAAGAAAACACGATCCTAGGTAGGACTTAAATTGAGTAATACATGATGCATTATTACCGGACATTAATAGGTCATCAACATAAATTAAAATGCATAAGAAAATATTATTTTTTCCTAAAAATAAAGAGAGAATAGTTAGCATATGATTGCACAAACACATACTGACGAAGAGAGGTTGCAAGTTTCGAGAACCAGCACCTAGGTGCTTGCCGGAGCCCATACAAGGACTTGTTAAGACGACAGACCTGATGTGGGTCTGATGCATGGAACACTGGAGCAATCTTCATATAAACTTCTTCAGCCAGATTTTCATGTAGAAAAGTGTTATGAACATCCATCTGATAAACTTCCCAATTTCGTGCAGCGGCTATAGATAACGGTGTCCGGACAGTTACCATTTTTGCTACATGAGCAAATGTCTCGGTGTAATCAACCCCTTCCTGCTGAGTATTCCTAAACACTACCAAGCGTGCTTTATATTATTCAACGGAGCCATCAGACTTATACTTTATCTAATAAACCTACTTACTACCAAGTACTCGTTTGCCGAGAGGTAGTCTAGTCATAGTCCATGTATTATTTTTCTCAAATACATCTATCTCCTACTTCATGGCATGAGCCCACTCTGGTATAGATGCCGCTTCGGAATATTTGGTGGGTTCTATGCCTACATTAACAACTACTACAAAACCCCGATGTGAAGAAGAAAATTTGTCATAAGAAGTATAATGAGTTAATGGATACAAAGAAGTACCTGTTGGACCCGAAGAAGAAGGTGAAGTGGGAGAGAGAGATATACCAAGAGATAACCGTATAGTATTACATATTAAATATATAATCCTTCAATTTACTAAGAAGTCGATATGTCCTATTACTACAATGAAGATTCAATGGCTCAAAATTATGTGCCTCGAATTGTTCACTACCTGAAGAATTACTGGAACCCGACTGAGTACTTGCGCCATTGGAGAAATTACTTGAAGTCTCGTCGTCCATGTGAGCTATGGCTTCCGCAGTGAAAAAGAAGAATTCTACCTAATTTTCTCAACCTAGACAGATTCATCTGAAGGCTGCATGTGGGCTGCATCAGAAGGCACGGACTGGTCTACTCCAGGATGTTCCAATTGGGCCATGCCATGGAGCAAAGAGGAAGCAGCTCGTGGGCTGCAGCAGGAAATGAAGATTGGGCTGCTCCAGAAGGCCCAAGCTGGGCCGTACCATGATGTGAAGAAGAAATCTGCAGTTGGGCCATCATCCGCGACCCAACACTTGTTGAAGAAACAGTTGTATGTCCTGGTTGTTGGGCTGCTGTAATAGCCTGCTGGGCTTCTCCAGAAAATTGAGAAGGGATGTTCTTCTTGGCTGCTGGGCTGCTCCTCTAGCTCCTGTACAGGTCTTGGGTATTTCACCAAAATCACAACTCCAATGGTAATGATCACCTTGTAGCCGATTGCCCAAAAGCCATAGAAAAGAAAAAAAGGAGCATTAGAAGCAAAGCTCGAAGCGTTAAAGAAAAAGAAGAATGGTAAAGGTCTAATAGGAGCTTGGGATCAAGACTCAAGTGAAGAAGAAGAAAAAGCCAACATGTGCTTCATAGCATTAGAAAGTGAGGTACAATCTTCACTTTCTAACTTTTCTAGTCTTGTTGATGATGATGATGATCCTAATTCTATGCTTATTGAAATGTATGATGAACTCAAAAGATTTCCAAAAGAAATAAGGAGTTGAAAAACAAGATTGATGATTTATTAAATGAAAATTCAAAACTTGTTTGTGAAAACAAAACATTTCTCGAATCTTTAGAAGTTTAAAAAAAATGAAAAGGATTTCCCAAACAAAGAATTTCAAAAACTTGTTTGTGAAAAAGTTCTTTCTTTTGAGAAATGCATAGTTGATTACAATGATTTGAAGAGAAAGGTGAATGATCTTACCATGTGTATTGAGAAATTTACAAAAGGAAAAGAAAATTTTGAAAAACTTCTTGGTTCTCAAAGATTACCGTTTGATAAAAATGGTATTGGATATAATCACTCCAATCTTTTTTCAAACCAAACACGCTTTATAAAAGCTTCTTGACCTTTCTCACATCTTTGTTGCACATATTGTAAAAAGAATGGTCACAAGGCCACAAAATGTTTCATAAAAAGAAAGATTGAAATGGGAGTAAAAACTATTTGGAAAGTAAAAGAAAAAGCAACAAACATTCATGGACCTAAAAGAATATGGTTACCAAAAGTCATCTCTACTTCTTCTATTATAGGAAAACAAACCAAGTTCAACTAAATGGCGCTTGGTTAGTGGATATTCAAGACACATCTCCGGCAATGCATCTCTTATGAGTAAGCTTAAGAAAACCGAAAGCGACTTTGTTACTTTTGGAGATAAGAAGAAAGGAAAAATCATTGGTATAGGTAACATCAGTAACGACTCTTCTCCTTTAATTAAGAAAATTCTCTTAATTGATGGATTAAAGTTCAATTTGCTTAGTATTAGTCAATTATATGATAATGGTTGCAAAGTTGTTTTTGAAAGTGATTCTTCTTCAATGATTGATGAGCATGACAACAAAACAATTTTTGTTGCAAAAAGAGTTAGAAATGTCTATGTTTTTCATTTTGAAGATCTTATTTCTCAAAACTTAAAGTGTCTCTTGGTTCATGATAATTATGCATTTTTGTGGCATAGAAGGCTTGACTATGTTAGCATGGATTTACTAAACCATCTTTCTCCAAAAGAGCTTGTTAGAGGCTTACCAAAATTACATTTTGAGAAAACTAACTTCGTGATACTTGCCAATTTGGAAACAAGTTAAGACCTCTTTTAAACCAAAGAAGATGATTTATACTTCAAAACCTTTAGAACTCATTCACATGGATTTATTTGGACCAATGAGGGCCACTAGACTTTGTGGTAAGAGGTATACTTTTGTTATAATAGATGATTTTTCAAGATTCACTTGGACATTGTTTTTAAGCTAAAAGGATGAGGCATTTCAAGAATTTGTCAAACTTTTCAAAAGAGTTCAAACCTCCCTTGATTGTACATTAATCTCTACGAGAAGTGATAATGGGAGAGAATTTAACAATCAAGATTTTATAAAACTATGTGACGATTTTGGTACTGCACACAAATTTTCGGCCGCTAAAACCCACAACAAAATGGTGTTGAGGAAAAATCACACTTTACAAGAAATGGCAAGATCAATGCTCTGTGAAAACTTCTTACTAAAATACTTTTGGCCGAGTCTGTTAACACCGCTTGCTATGTAATCGTGTTCTCTTGAGACCGTTTATGAAGAAAACTCCTTTTGAACTTATTTTTTAATAAAACTCCCTCAATTTTCTATTTCAAAGTTTTTGGATGCAAATGTCTTATTTTAAACACCAAAGACAATCTTGGAAAGTTTGATAGAAAATCCGATGAGGAAATTTTTCTCGGTTATTCTTCAAATAAGAAAGCTTATAGGATTTACAACAAAAGAACCTTATGTGTTGAAGAGTTGATTCATGTGAACTTTGATGAATCGAACATTTTTGAAAAGGAAGATGATGATATAGATAATTCCTTCAGCAACCAACCATTGCATACTCAAGCTATGGAGAAACATGCAAAGGAGGAAGAAGAGATTGAGAAGAAACAAGAGAATGATCAACGATCTCAAAATCTTCCTCAAGATGTGATATATCCAAAAGGACACTTCAAGGATGAAATTATTGGTGATGTATCACAAAAGGTAAGAACAAGGAGGTATTTCATTGACAACTTTACTTTATTATCTCAAATTGAACCTAAGTTTATAGATGATGCTTTATGTAATGAGTTTTGGATTATTGCAATGTAAGAGGAACTTAATCAATTTGAAAAAAACAAAGTTTGGACTTTGGTCCCAAGACCTCATGATCACCCAACTATTGGTACAAAATGAGTTTTTAGAAACAAAATAAATGAATCCAAAGAAGTTATAAGAAACAAAGATAGACTTGTTGCCCAAGGATTCAATCAAGAAGAGGGCATGGATTTTGATAAAACTTTTGCTCCGGTTGCTAGACTTGAATCCATATGAATGCTTTTAGCTTTTGCTCGTTTTAAAGGATTCAATCCTTTTCAAATGGATGTTAAAAGTGCTTTCTTAAATGGTGATATTGATGAGGAAGTTTATGTTGAACAACCTCCCGGTTTTGTATATAAAAATTTTCCAAACTCTGTTTATAAACTTTAAAAGCTCTATATGGTTTAAAACAAGCTCCAAGAGCTTGGTATAAAAAACTAAGTGGCTTTCTCCTTCAAAGAATTTTTCAAGAGGTGTGGTGGACATAACCCTTTCTACAAAAATCTCTTGTAACGATGATCTTCTACTTTTCCAAATTTATGTCGATGATATTATTGTTGGAGTTACTAATGTTTATCTGTGTGAAGAGTTTGTCTCATTAATGCAAAAGGAGTTTGAGATGAGCATGATGGGAGAATTAACCTATTTTCTTGGACTTCAAATTAAACAAACCAAAGAAAGTATCTTCATCAATCAAGAGAAGTACACAAAGGAACTTCTAAAAAAGATTTGGGATGAGCGATGCAAAAGAAATAGGAACTCCAATGAGCTCATCGTTTAAACTCGACAAAGACGAAAAAAGTAAAAAGGTAGATGAAAAATGTTATAGAGGTATGATCGGAAGCTTGCTTTATTTAATGGCTAGTTGGCCAGATATTATGTTTGCCATTTGTTAGTGTGCTAGATTCCAAGCTTGCCCTAAGAAATCTCATTTAATAGTTGTTAAGCGTATTTTAAGATATTTAATATCTTCTTATGATTATGGTCTATGGTACTCTAAAAAATCTTGCTTTGATCTTATTGCTTACACTGATGCCAATTATGCCGGATACAAGGTAGAAAGAAAGAGTACTAACAGAAATTGCCAATTCTTAAGGGGATTTCTACTATCTTGGTACAACAAGAAGCAATCATGCGTGTCCTTACCAACCACCGAAGCAGAATATATAGCAACTGGTTGTTGTTGTGTTCAAATACTTTGATGAAGCATACTTTACTTGATTTTGGTTTTGATTTAAAAAATATACCTATTTTATGTGATAACACAAGTGCAATAAATCTTTCTGTAAATCATGTGCAACATTAAAAAACAAAACATATTGAAATCAAATATCATTTTATAAAAGATCATGTTGCAAAAGTAGATGTATTTTTAGAATATATTTTCATAGAAGATCAAATTGCTGATACTTTTACAAAAGCCCTTTCTGAAGATCGTTTTTGTTATTTGAAGAAATTACTTGGTGTTGATAAATTGCAAGACTAATGAGTGTTTTGAGTTTCAAATTTTTTTCTTCATTTTTGAGCCGAGATTTTTTTATTATAAAATCAGACGAGTCTTGAAAAAACCAGACGTGCGCTTTTCCTTACAAGTTTCAAGTTCTTTTTTTTTCTTCACAAAAAAAAATTCGAGAGTTTCGGACTACAAAACTGGACACATTTGAAAATTTCAAACATCTGATTTCCTTTGATTTAAAAATTTGGACGGCTGTTTTCAAAAACCGGTTGGCTGGTTTTTCTATATTTTGACGGCAAATGTAATTTATATATTAGAAGGGGTATCTATCATTTGTTATATTCTTTTTCTCTATCTAAAAACAATCTCTATCCGCTATTTCTCTCTCTAAAAACCCTTGTTGGGAAGAGACGAAGCTCTGTTACATAAATCACACCTCTACAGAAGAACTATTACATGCAGCGGAAGAATAAAAATATACATATATATATCTAGCTAATCTATTACGAAACTGGATGATGGAACCGGATAACAACTCTTTAAAGAAAAGCCCTTCAAAATGAATAAGGTATCCAGCATATGGACTACCTATACTTCTTCAAATACTTGCAAAACAGATAAACCAAAACACGATGAAACAGGCAAAAATCGAACGTCCGATTTTTGCCACAAGACAAAACCGGACGACCAAATATAAAATTGGACGTCCAATTCTATAAATCGGACGCCAACACAGAAAAAATGGACGACCGATTTCTGTGTAGAAAGGAGAACAGAGATATTGAAACGATGAAACCGAATGAGGAAGGGCAAAACCGGATGACCAGTTTTGTTGTATTTTCAGAGTATCGATCAAACCCTCAGATTAAGGAGAGCCTCACACACAACAATCTAATCTCTCACTCTCGGTTCTCTCCTTCAATAATTACCCAAGCACGTAGTTAATTATGAACAACGACTAGCGGCAACAATTACAAAAGAATTCACAGAGAACACTAGTTACATAAGAATAAGAAAACTGCAGAGAAGAAACAAAAGAGAGAAAAGAAGAAGGCTACACAGATAATCGATCTCCTCATCTGTCAGTCAATCATGTTCTATTTCTCTTTCTCTCAAAGGAAATGGAAAGGATGAGAGTATTTATAGAGTTGAAAGACAGGCTTATTCAACAACAGAACGGTCATCTGGAAGGAATGTTCAACAACAGAAAAGCCATGTACCTGGAAGACTCTTTCAAACAGAAAGAGGAGCAACAGCCAAGTCATTTGGGAAGGCTCAGGGGAAAGATTAGGATGTTTACTAGCCTGACCCGCTCGGCATCTTGGACAACAAAATAAACTCATCCTATTGGGTTGTGAGGCTCAGTCAAATTCATCATAGGGAAAAAGAGAAATGGGCTAGAAAGAAAAAGAGAAAAAATGTGTGAACACAGGCCCAAGTTGGCCTACAAGCTCTACCTTGAACACATTTTTGTCACCATTCTAGCAACTTCAATCAACCTGCATCAATATATAGAAGATCTCTACAAAAACAAACTTGGCAGTTGTCACCACTTTAGTACCAAAATCAGCAGGATTATCTTTAGTACTAATCTTATCTATATCAACAATACCATTTAAAACCTTTTTACGAATGAAATGATACTTAACATCTCTATGCTTAGTCCTTTCATGGTAAACAGGAACTTTACACAAATGAAGACAACTTTGACTATCCGTATATATGATAGCTATAGAATGTAAAAAATGCAGTTTAGATAAAAGTCCCTGAAGCCAAATGGCTTCTTTAATTGCCTCCATGGCGGCAATATATTCAGCTTCTGTAGTCGAAAGGGCGACTACAACCTGTAGTTGTGATTTCCAAGAAACACAGTTACCTGCTAGAGTAAAGAAATAAGTAGTAGATTTTCTATCTTCTCTATCACCTGCAAAATCAGAGTCAACATAACCAATTAACTCAAAATATTCAGACCAGTTATAATAATGCAAGACTCGGTCAATCATCCCATTAATGTGCCTCAATAGTCACTTGAGAACGGCCCAATGATCCCTACCTGAGTTAGACATAAAAGGGCTTAAAAGGCTTATGGAATAAGCAATATCAGTACGGGTGAAAATCATGGAATACATGACAAATCCTATAGCCATTCTATAAGGGATGTTGGCCATATCTTTCTTCTCACTTTCAGTTTTGGGACAGGTTTTAGAAGAAAGCTAAAAATGGCTTGCAAGAGGGGTACAAACAGGCTTACATAAATGCATAGAAAATTTTGAAATAATTTTCTGCAAGAAAGACATCTGGGATATAAACAAAGAACGGTCAACTCTAGCCCTGACAATATTCATGCCTAAAATTCTAGAGGTAGATCCCAGATCCTTCATCTCAAACTCTGACTTTAACAAAGATTTCAAATGCAAAATCTTATCTATATGCTTGCAGGTAATAAGCATATCATCAACACAAAGAAGCAAATAAATGTCATTATCAACAGAATCACCAGAAAAAATACAAGCAACTATCATAATTACTTTTAACAAAACCAGTTTTAAGCATAAAAAGAGTCAAACCTTTTATACCACTATCTAGGTGATTATTTAAGTCCATACAAGGACTTCTTCAACAGACAAGCCATATGCTCCTTACCTTTTACCTCAAAACTAGGTGGTTGGCGCATGTAAATGGTTTCATCAAGTTCACCATGCAAAAAGGCAGTTTTAATATCCAACTATTCAAGCTCAAGTCAAAGAAGGTAACAATAGCAAGCATAATTCTAATAGTTTTATACTTAACAATAGGAGAAAAGATCTCATTAAAATCAATACCTTCAACTTGAGAAAACTCTTTTGCAATCAATCAAGCCTTGAACCTTGGAGGTTCATTAACAGATTCAGGTTCTTTAACTTTGAAAATCTATTTACAATCAATCAATTTTTGTTTAGGTGGTTTAGGCACAAGCACCCAAGTTTTGTTCTTATGCAAAGAAGACATTTTTTCATCCATGGCATGCATCCACAAAGAGCGATTAGGACTCTTTAAAACATCAGAAAAACAAATAGGTTCTTTCTCTTTAATAAAAGATGCAGCAGCAAAAGCATAAGAAACAATGCATGAATAACCATACCTAGAAGGTTTCCTAGACTCCCTTCTAACCCTATCCCTTGATAGTTGGTAATCTCTAAGGGCTTGTGCTTGCGCTTCTGGATGATCCTCATTATCATCAGAATCACCTAAATCAGGTTATCGAGTTCAGGAACACTAGTTAGGTTACCAGACTCCTCATTAGTTTCAGGTTCTAGTTCAGGTTTTAGTGTGTGCTGATGAGAAGGTTCGGAGGTGTCCTCTACCTCCATAGGAATACTCCTAACTATAGGTGTACCGGAAGAACTCTCGGATTTTGTTTCAGTTCTAAGACAGGGCATGTCTAGTTCGTTAAAGACTACGTCTCGACTAACGACTACCCTTATACTTGGTTCACCTCTAAGCCACACTTTGTAACCCTTCACCCCAGTAGGATAGCCTATAAACACTCCCTTCTTAGACCTAGGGTCTAACTTCCTTCACTCTGATGTGTAAAAGCAGTACACCTAAACACTCTAAGGTTGAAAAGGACTAGTGATTAGCCTGACCATAATTCTATGCGAGTCTTAAAGTTTATGGTTGCGGAAAGAGACCTATTTATAAGGTAAACTGCTGTACTAACAGCCTCTCCCCAACAAGGTGAGGAACTCTCGATGACGCTAAAAGACACCTAACCTTATCCATAATGGTTTGGTTCATTCTCTCAGCTACACCGTTTTATTGTTGGTTGTGTCTAACAGTTCTATGATGAATAATACCATGCAAAGCACACAAATCATGAAATTTTTTGTTGCAAAATTCTAAATCGTTATCTGTTCTTAAAACCATTAATTTATTTTCGGTTCAATTTTTGGCAAAAAGTTTCCATTCATTAAACTTTTGAAAAGTTTGATCTTTGGTTTTCAAAAGAAACACCCAAACATGCCTAGAAAAATATCAATAATGGAAAGGAAATAAACATTACCACCAAAAGTGGGTACCTTTTCAGGACCCCAAAGATCATAGGGCATATAATCAAGAACAGTAGTGAATTTGTATGTGCCCATAGAAAAGTTGAGTTTATGTTGTTTGCCAAGAACATAATGATCACAAAAATCTAACGAAGTGATTTCATCACCGTTTAAAAGATTTTGTTTGTGTAAATAATGCAAACCTTTTTCACTAATATGGCCAATTCGATGATGCCACAACATGGTTTTGTCAAAAATAGTTTTAGAAAATAATGCAGATGATTCACAAACAGTTTTTTCAAGTGAGATGTATAAACCATCTCTCTTAAACCCTTTACACATGACTAGAGATCTTTTACAAACACGTGAAATCCTGTTTTTAGATTTATATGAAAGACCATTTGAGTAAAAAACACCAAGTGAGATTAAATTCCGCCAAAGATTAGGACATACGTCACCTTGGTCAGTTTTCTAGTCATACTATCATGCATTTTTATAAAAATATTTCCAATTCCCTTGACATCACAAAACTGATTGTTTTCCATAAAAACTTTTTATAATCAAGAGGTTTAAAATAGGAAAAGCAATGCTTATTGGTTGTCATATGAAACATGCAACCAGAATCAAGAATTCACTTTTCAGAGGTAGATGGGGAAGGGGAAACACATAGCACTTCAGTAAGCATAAAATTATAATCTAGTTCAAAATCGTGTGTTTTTGTCAATTTTATCCTTCCCATTACCTTGTTTACGCAAATTTTCATCTTTGATTCATTTAAAACATTTGTTTTTCACATGACCATCTTCGCCACAATAAAAAAACTTCACTCTATTCTTATCTCGAGATTTAGACTTCCCTTTACTTTTAGAGCGGTGACTAAGAGGTTCTCTCCGGTCAACCCTCCCTCGCACGAAAGGATTCTCTCCGTTTGTTTCATTTTCTTTTCGCAAGTCTAAATCTTTTGATTTCAAAGCGTTTTTCACATCAGAAAGAGTCAAATTATCTCTACCATATTTAATAGAAGATTTCACATCATTAAATGACTCAGGCAAAGCATTCAATAAAATAACAGCAATATTTTCATCAGAAATGTTTTCTCCAACATTTTGGAGATCTAAAACAATTTTGTTTAAATCATCCATGTTTTCAGAAAAGGATTTCGATCCACACATTTTTAAGCCAAAGAGTTGTTCTTTCAAATAGATTTTGTTGGATAAAGACTTTCCCAAATAAAGTTTTTCAAGTTTTATCCAGATTTCAAAAGCATTGTCTGTTTCACTTATTTCTCTTAAAATATTATCTTTTAAATGTAAGGTGAGATAACTATGTGCATCACCAAGTTTTTCAACTAGTATTTCCCCCGTCTAAGATTCAAGATACTTGTTAGGAGTACAAATGGCGGGTGCAATTTTGTTTTGAACTAAAACAGCTTTCATTTTTTCGCGCCACAGTACAAAATCAGACTTGCCATTGAACTTGTCTGTTTCAAGTTTTGGAACAAACAGGTTGTACAGTGGCAAATAAGAGTAATAGAGGCGCGAAAGATAAAAAATTTAAGAAAAAATTTTGTCACAAAAATAGCCCGGAAAAACAATACAGCTAGAAAACAGGCAATACGCAGATAATAAACTCACAATAGATCAATTAGATAGCAAAGGCTGAGCAACGACCACAAAATAGATGACCAACAGAGGAACAATATAAATAAACACAGACTGGGCAACAGCCCCCCAAACAGGCAATAAAACAATCTTAATGATCACAGACAATAAAGAAAAATTTTCGCATTCAAACAAGGAAAAACACCAAGACACAGATACTTGAAGTCTCAATAGGACTTAAGCCATGCTTGGGTTTTGGTTTTCTAGAGGAAAAACAGAAATCATCGAAAATTTTGTTCCGTAATCAGAGATACAAGAAGCAGAATATGTATATATTAGGACAATAAACTTTAATAAAAAGGAAAGTAGAAATAGTAATAGTGACCTATGCCAGATTCACGGAACTCAACAGTTCCCGTGAGTCTGGAAAGCAACCTGGAGGTTCAGATGTCATTTGTGTCACAACAGGAATGTAACATATACGAGTCACAGCTTTCTTTTGTGCTATGATACCACTTGTTGGGAAGAGAGGAAGCTCTGTTACATAAATCATACCTTTACAGAAGAACTATTACAAGCAGCGGAAGAATAAATATATATCTAACTAATCTATTATAAAACGGGATGATGGAACCGGATAACAACTCTTTAAAGAAAAGCCCTTCAAAATGAATAAGGTATCTAACTAATGGACTACCTATACTTCTTTAAATACCTGCAAAACAGATAAACCAAAACAAGATGAGACTGGCAAAAATTGAACGTCCAATTTTTGTCACAAGACAAAACCGGATCTATAAATCGGATGCCAACACAAAAATTCGGACGACCGATTTTTGTGTAGAAAGGAGAACAGAGCTATTGAAACGATGAAACCGAATGAGGAAAGGCAAAACCGGATGACCAGTTTTGTTGTATTTTCAGAGTATCGATCAAACCCTCAGATTAAGGAGAGCCTCACACACAAAATCTAATCTCTCACTTTCGGTTCTCTCCTTCAATAATTACCCAAGCACGTAGTTAATTATGAACAACGACTAGCGGCAACAATTACAAAAGAATTCACAGAGAACACTAGTTACATAAGAATAAGAAAACTGCAGAGAAGAAACAAAAGAGAGAAAAGAAGAAGGCTACACAGACAATCGATCTCCTCATCTGTCAGTCAATCATGTTCTATTTCTCTTTCTCTCAAAGGAAATGGAAAGGATGAGAGTATTTATAGAGTTGAAAGACAGACTTATTCAACCACAGAACGGTCATCTGGAAGGAACATTCAACAACAGAAAAGCCATAAGGGGGAAGATTGGGCTGTTTACTTGCCTGGCCCGCCCAGTATCTTGGACCAATAAAATAAACTCATCCTATTGGGTTGTGAGGCTCAGTCCAACTCATCACTAGGAAAAAGAGAAATGGGCTGGAAAGAAAAAGAGAAAAATGTGTGAGCACAGGCCTAAGTTGGCCTACAACCCTCATCGTCCGTTTCTCTCTCAATCCCTCCCCAAAACCGATCTCTCTCTCCAAAATAGTTCTCACCGTCGACCCTCACCGTTGACTCTCTCTCTTTTTCAGTCCACTCACCATCAGCCCTGTAAAGATTAAATTGTTTCCTCTCTCAAGGTTTAATCACTTTCCTACTTCAAGTTTCTCTAAAATGGTGAAAGTTAAGAATACAATTATTGAAAAGGAAGAAAATTATGAAGAAGGAGGAAGTAGCAGAGGTGGAAGAACTGGAAAAGAAAGGTAAGAGAGTGATGGCTGAAGTGAGGTTACCATAAAGGTTCATCTCAATCAAAGAAGCTGCATACTTTGAAGAATGGACAAGAAAATAGAGAAAGGTTACTCCAGGTCACAGAGTTGATCTATCTGATATGGAAGATATGGAGATTATTCCTAATATTTTTTAAGATATTGGTTGGGGACTCTTGCTTACAGTTAATGAAATTTACTATCCTGAAATGATCTGTAAATTCTTTGCTAATTTACATAAAGGAAGAATTCAAAAGCAAGGAAATATTATTTATCAATAGGTTACTTCTAGGGTAAGTGGTAGAGATATTTCTTTTGATGATAGAATACTAAACACCATCCTAGGAACACCTGAAAATGTTATTAGATTTTATGCCAAAAACAAAAAATGCTTTGATCCTAACCTTTACAGTGACAGAAGATTTGAAGAACTATTTACTAAAGGAGAAGTTCTAAAGAGGCATGATGACAGAAATGCTAATAAAGTTGATGCTTTTGGAAGATTATTGCACCACATGATTTCCAACATGATTATTCCTAATGTGGGTCACAAATCTTCTATCACAAACATGCACTTTTTTGTTATGCTAGCTTTACATGAACATAGAAGGATGAATTTTGGTTTTATGGCCAATGAACATATGTTAGCTACTCAGACCTCTTCTACGAAGTGTCTTCCATATGATTGTTTTCTCACTAAAGTTTTCCAATACTTTGTGCTAAATTTGATTGGAGTTGGTGATCATATTAGTATTGGGAGAATCTATAACTAACATACCTTCGAAAGAATAGGATTTTCAAGAAATGAGAAAGGTATATTGGTGAGAGGAGGACAAGAAAGTTATGAGGAAGAAGAAGAAGAAGATGATGGGCAAGATGCCATGAATGTGGATGAAGAAGTCAGTGAAGAAGAACTGGAAGAGGAAACTTTTAGAAGAGAAATAAGACAGAAAAAGAGGCAAGAAAGGGATGAAGAAGGACAGTCATCCAAGGGTATGTCTCAAATTATGGAGATGATAGCCTCCATGCAAGCTCAATGATAGCCGTTTTGATGCCCTAGATGGAAAAATATCGAATATTAAAGAAAGGGTGATGAGGTTAGAAGCAAGAGGAAGAGAAAAGGACAAATGAGGCAATATGGATCTCAAAGAAATGAAGATAGAAAAACAACGAAAAAGGGAGTTTGAAGTTTATTAAGCTTATATTTCATTCCTTATGTCTTAAAGTTCTTAAGTTTCATAGCTTATATTTCTCTTTGGTTAGTGATTTTTATTTTTTTTTTGGAATTCATGTCATATTGCTTATGTTTTATTTGTGAAACCTTATTTTATTTTATTTTATTTTTTTTGAGAACTTGATGATGAAATCTTAATGATGAGAGTTCCCTTGTTCTATTTCAATGATCCCTCATATAACTTATGCTTTTTGATTTATGACAAAATGGGGAGAAATACAAGATGCATTATCACTTGTGATATTGCCTTGCATTATGACTTGTTGTTGATGCATTATGACTTGTTGTTGATGCCTTGTTGCTTTTGTGTTGCCTTGATGCCTTGAGTTGGCAACATGTTTTGAGGTATGTTGGGTTTTATTGTTGCTATATAATGTATTTTGTTGCTAAGGCATTACGTTTGTGTTTGATATGGCATTTTGTTTGATTGATGATGTTTTGGTACCATATTTGTTGTAAAGCATGGTTTAAGGGGGAGCTTTCAGTCTTCTAACTATCTCTTTCAAACCTTTGGCATGTTTTCAAAATAACAGGGGGAGTTCTTTCTCTTTCATGTTTTTTATTAGCTTTGAACTTAATCTTTCGAAGCATTCTCTTGGCTTAACTGTGTTCTTTTGCTCTATATAGTCATCATCTTGCATCTTTATTTGTCATAATAAAAAAGGAGAAGATTGTAAGCCCTAAGGGCATATTTGTAATGATTTGAATATGATTACTTGTACTTTCTAATAATAGAAATAGTTTTGTAAACAGAACAAAAGATGCACAAAATGAGTCTCAAGGGTAATCTACAAAGAAGTAAAAGATCACTCAAGACTATAAGATTTTCTGAAGATGAAGTGATCAAGTTAAAGACCTTGAAGACAAGAAGAATGCTTAAGGATAGCTTTAAGGTATTTATATAACATTATCTAACTTGTTACTTTGATTTTTGATCAATTACGTTAGCTCCTTAGAAGAAATATTTTTTGAGAAATTATCCATGAAAAACCAAGTGCTCTTGATAAAGCTTTGTGATGATTTAAAGTTGTTACATGTTTTGAAAGTGAAGAAAAATCTATATTTTACAACTTTAAAAAAAAAAAAAAGGAAAAATCGATCGTCCGAAATTTTCTAAGTATAAAAATCAGTCATCCAATTTTTGTTTAAGAAAATCGGAAAGAAAATTGGAAGTCATAATATTTTGGACTTTCATAAAAAATTGGTCCTCCGATTTTTTAAATCGGTTGTCCAAAAATTGTTTTAAGCATACAAAAATCGGTCTTTCTATTTTTGCTCTTTAAGAAAATCAGTCATTTGATTTTTCGTTCTTTAAGAAAATGGGACGTCCAGTTTCCAAAACTGATCGTCCGATTTTCGGTTTTACTGTAAAAAAATGATCGTTGTTGCTGACAATAACGATTAGATTTTTTTACCTTCAAAAGGGCCATTGATCAGCCATACATGTGCAATAGTTGAAGGAGTTTATAGAATACATTTAAGAGCATTAAAAGATATTTTCAATCATCAATTTATTTGTTTGATCAATTTTTAAAAAGGAAGAAAGGAAGCTTGAAGAAGCACTTTAAAAAGTTGTATTATTATCTCAACCTGTTTTTGGTAATATTGTTCAAACCCTTCTCTCACATCTAATTTGTAATTAAAGATTTTGTGAAAACCCTTTGGGTGATCGTTTGATATTTTGATTATCTTCTATTATTTTGTTGACTTTGAGGTTTATGTAAAAAACCCTTCAAGGGTGATACTACTATAAATTTTTTTTGTCTCTTTTGTGATTTGCTAATTTATTGTTTGATCTTTCTTTATAAAGAGATTTTTTTTGTTAGGAATTTTCTTAAAAAGAATATTTAAATTTTTCTTCAAATAATATGGGAGATTCTATATTTTAACTATACAAAAATTGTTTAATTAACCAAAAATCTTATTCATCCTTAACATTTTTTATATACCAAATCAGTTCCCACCTTTAATTTATAAGGATGAATGCATCTTGTTGAACACTTCCTGAAAATAATTAGCATGAACGACAAAGAAGAAGTATATGGACTTAGAAAAATAAAAAACTCCGAATTAGCACTAAAAAACTCAAAAATATCATACATGTATCTAACTTCACAGAATATACAGAAAATATTTCAAATAATTAAAATCATCATACGTGAATTCGATCATATATTTCTTTTAGCCTACCGATTCAGTCTTCTGGTCTGAAGATAAAGCTTACCTCTGGCAGAGAATAAGACCTTGATCAACAAAGGTCGGAGCAGAGAACAACCTCCTGTAGGAGAAACTTGAAATTTACAGAGAATTTGTGCCAATGAAACAATTCATGGGGTTGAATTCAAGGATTATCCTAATCCAAAAACTCCTAATACCATTTTGGTTGTTGATAAGTCATTCGATTTCTGCTCCAAGCCTGTGGATGTGACCAAGTTTGGCGTGAATCTATGGTGGAGCTCAGAAAAACGTCGGCCCATCTGGAATTACCATAAACATTCACCAAGTTCATCTAAGGGGTGGTTTTTTAAGCCAATCTTTCAGATCCCGTCGTAAGAGGAAAACAGCGTCTGGCTTGTCTCCGGTGATGTCTGAAGAATAACTGGTGTGTTCATTCAGTTTCGTCCTTGATTGGTGATAGAGCAAGACTTCAAGGGTTGGATTGGAGATAATCAATTGGGGTGATGAGAAGTTTACTGGGATGAATAGGAGAAGCTAATCTCCTCGTGATTTTCTCTGATTTGGATACCGAGGAAGATAGATGTGTTTTAGTGAAGTACTATTATTACTTACCAAAAAAAATGAAAAAAGAAATACTATCAAATGCGTACTTAGGAATATTTTAATTAGGGAAGTAATGTTTTATGAGAAGTATTAAACATACTCCTCAATTTCAAAATAAGAGTGGTTTTAGCTCTTGCATGTATATTAAGACTTTTGAGATAATGAATATTTTTTTGATATATCCTTCATATTTCATAAATATGGAGAGAGAATTATAAAGAAAGGGAAATGTGAGAAATAAATAAGGAGAGAGAAGGATAAAATTGGAAAATATATAATAAATGCGTTTTAAAAATTATAAAAAGACACTTATCTCATAAAGACACTTATTTGGAAAAGAAAGGAATAGTTAAGAATTATTGTTTGATTCTAAAAAAACAAAAATATCGTAATTCATTTTTCTATCTTATTTTTAAAATTTCTCAATAGAAAAAAGTGTCATAAACGTTTATAAGCCCATAAAATTGGATTATTATTAATTATTTTTTAAAGTATCTCTTCTCTTATATCATTTATTCTTTTTATCAATTAACAATCATTGATTATCTCATATTATTAAATATATTTTATTCTTATTAATTATCATTTCTTATATTTTAATTTTTCTTATTTTTGTGTGGAGAGAAAGAAAAGAAAAGAAAAGATGTCCACATGAAATTCTTATAACATTCCGTATGATTTTGTTTAATATATATATAAATATGTACATATAGATGTTCATCTTATTCTGATTATAAATTACAATGATTCATTTTCTGTTGTAGTATACCGATAGCACATTTCAAGACAAAAAAAAAAAAAGTACAGATTGCACAACTCCCGGCGACCATTTCATTAAGAAAATATTCTTCTTTTTCTTAATTTTGTTAAGGCTCCTCTTTTCATAATATAAAACAGGAAAATGCCATATCTTTAGGAAAATCCTCTTCTTGAATTTTGTTTGAACGCGAAAGATTTTTCAGATGAGACAAAATCAGAAGCTTTATGGAAAAGAAAATCAAGGGATACATGCCGCACGGGCAATTTATGCCATGGAGTCAACACACTTGTATGATGTGCTCACTTATAAAATCTACGTAATTAATTTAATTAATTTTTAAATTTCTATTCTAATTAAAATTCCTCCCTTCACCCTCTCCTCATGCACCTCTTTCCGAGTTCAAAATAGGAAAATTCACTATGATCATTTGCAATCTCTCCTCACTGTGATTTCTTTGAGCTGTAATCATCTTCCCCAGATCATTTTTCAAGATCACATGCAATTGTTTTTTAATAGAGAATTGTGAAAAGATCCCATTGCGTGATCAATTTGACATTGTGTTGATGTGGACAATGTAGATTGTGTTGCTTTCAACTCTTCTGTGGGTGATTATGGTGTTTTGGTGCTTTCAGAATGCGTGGAGGAAGAAGTTTCATGTAAGGACATTGTTGTTTTTTTTTTTTTTTTATAATAATTGTTTTGGTTTCGCGCTTTTGTGTTACTTAAGTAGGAGTTCTTAATTTTTATAACTAGGGGTGCCTAGTGTTATAACTAAAAGTGCCTAGTTTTATAACTAGAGGTGCCTAATTTACAACTATGGGAAACTTCAACTTTTCTATTTTTGTTTCTATAAGTAGATGCTTGTTGTTGGTTTCAATGTATAATTTTTATGTGTTTTTAATCTTTTATTACTTTCAATATAGTTGGAGATTTTTTCATGATACTTTAATATGTATTTGAACATCTGTGGTTAAGGGTATCTAATTTTATAACTGTAGGTATCTAGTTGTGTATAGCGAGGGGTGCCTACTTTTCCAACTGGGGGTGTCTATGTTTACAATCAAGGGGACCTTTCTGTTTTGTTTTTATATGTATGTGTTTTTTGTAGGATTTAATTTTTAGTTTTATGTATGTTCAACCTCATATTACTTTTAATATAGCTGGAGATTGTTTCATGATACTTTAATATGTTGTTGAACTTCTGTAGCCAGGGGTACTTACTTTTATAACTGTAGGTGCCTAGTTTAATAACTGGGTGTGCCTACTTTAATGAGTGGTGCCTATATTTACAACTAGGGGGATCTTCAACTTTTCAATTTTGTTTCTACATGTAGATGCTTTTTATTGGATTTAATTTGTAGCTTTTATGTGTTTTTAAGCTCATATTTCTTTTAATATAACCTGAAATTGTTTCGTGATACTTTAATATGTGTTTGAACTTCTGTAGTTTGGGATGCCTACTTTTATAAGTGTGGTTGCCTAATTTTATAATTGGGAGTGTCTACTTTCCAACTAGGGGTGCCTATTTTTACAACCAATGGGACCTTGAACTTTTCTGTTTTGTTTATATATGTAGGTGTTTTTTGTTGCATTTAATTTGTAGTTTTTATGTGTTTTAACCCTCATTTTTTGTTGAATGCAGCTGTTATGGAAATCTGTAATGACATTTCGTTGGTTGGAACTATTATAACATATGAGGAAGACGGATTCAAGTTGTTTAATGATTATGCATTCAAATTGGCTTTAGAGTTCCTAAAGGCAAACAAAAGCTTAAGACAGGAAGCACTACAGAAATATTTGAAACTGTTTTATTATTACAAACAAGGGAGGAAGCGCGATAAAGAGAAGGTGGAGAAGTGCCTTCCTAAAATTTATCTCTGTACTGATTATAAAGCAATGGTAGAGTTTCGTTTGAATGATGATGGTGGCTAAACAGTGAACAAACATAATATTAGTTATAATCATGAACTTTTTCTTGGGAATCATAGGAATCTTATGTACTCCCAAACGGCAGTGACAAAGAATCATGTAGGTATCTTCAAGAGTTGAAGGATAGTGTTGCTTCTATTGCTACTAGGCTAAGGGTTTTGAATAAACAAGTTGGAGGTTCCCTATTTGTTGGATTACGTGAAGGAATGCTTATAATAGCTTATGGTCGATTAAATTGAACGATTTGGATGGTGGGGATGTAAATGCTCTTATACAGATATTTAGGTGGAGGAAGGAAAACGAAGATGATTTCTATTTTTATTTTGAAGTTGACTATAATTGTATTATGTAGTTTCTTTTGGAGGGAAGGTCAGATGAGGCGTGACTATGATATTTTTGGGGATCTTTCGATGCACGACACGACTTATTTCACGAACAAATATTAAAATATTTGTGGTCCTTTTGTTGGAATGTATAACCACTGTAGGAATGTTTATGTTCAGGAGTAGGTTCTTGACGAACGAAAAAAAGAGTCATTTATATGATTATTTCATGCGTTCCTGAAGTTTATGGGAGGTAAACATCCGATTATATTGATGACCGAGCATCCGCTGTTATAGATGCTACTACTAGTGTAGTGTTTCCCAAGACATGGTATCGATTATGCATTTGGCATATTGGTGAAACTCAAAAAAGCATATTATGAGGTTAAGGGCAAAAGAAGAATTTGTTAAGTCGTTTAACCATGTGTTGAAGGATAGGAATACGATATCTATATTTAAATTTTATTAGAAGAGGTAATTTATACTACTGTTGAAGTTTCATGTAAGAACATGTCTTTTTTTAATTGCTTATTGTCGTGTGATTCAGTATGCAGGTATGCCTATTTTCTGATCTAGGGGTGCCTATTTTCATACATGGGGGTGCCCAATTTTATAACTAAGTGTGCCTTTCACTATTTTGTGTTGTTCAAGTGGCATTTTTATGCTAGTTTTATTGCTGAATTTTATGCTAGTTCTTATGTGCATTGACTGCCGTATTTCTTTGAACAGAGTTTAAGAAGTGTTTCATTATATGTTTTTGTGTGTTCCAACGTGTGTATGCAGGGGTGCCTATTGTCTTAACTATTGGTGCCTATTTTTATAACAGGGAGTGCCTACTTTTATAACTAGGGGTACTTTCACAATTATGTCTCAAGTGATATGTTTATTTTTGCTTTGTAGGTTGATAAATATTTTTGGGTGCGAAAATGACAAATGGTTGAATGATTTGTACAATTTGAGGGATAAGTGGTGTTCGGATTTTAGGAACGACTTCTCTTTTGGAGGTATTCTATCATCTCAAAGGAGAAAGACAACTAATAATGCTATTTCCAGAGGCTTTCAAAAATGTCTACATTGTGCGATTTTTACAGAATATTTTTTAAAGTTATTTCTGAATGGGAGAAGCAATGAGAATATCGAAGATTTTCATTACAATCAAGGGTGTGTTGAGATTGTGCTCCCTGACTCGAAACTATTGTAGCATGCTAATGGAGTATATAATATTGGGGCATATATGTTATTTGAAAGACAATTTATGAGATTTCTGGAGTATTCTCAAGGGCTTGTGGTATCCAATAATGGTAAGCATGTGTATGAGATCTGGCATCCAGATATAACTAGGTTTAGACATACAGTTGTGATGAGCATATATTAAGCATTTCATACACATGTAAGATATTCAGTGAAGTTGGGGTTCTTTGTTCTCATTGTTTGTGTGTCTTCAATTTTCACTGTGTTCAAGCCATTCTGGATGACTATATGCTGAAGAGATGGACAAAGAAATTCCTTTAAGAGGGGAAGTAGTGGGTTTGGTGATGCAGAGAAAGTGAACAAGAAGGATACTGCGGGTTCAAGTGTTTGGAGAGGGGAAATGATAAGAAGTTTTCAGGTTTGATTTTCTGCTAGTGAATAAAATATGAATTCTCGGGAATGTGTAGAAGAAAGATTTAAAACGACGAGGAATAGGATCATGGCTGAAGTTGGATCTTATTATGTGAATGATTCAGAGAATAAAGGGTTAACTTCTAATATTAAAGATCCAATTGGAAACCGCTCTAAAGGAGAACGTAATGTAAGGAAGAAGAGCGTCATTGAGATAAGGTGCAGTCAAACAAAAGGAAAGAGGAAGAATGCTTTGATGTGTGCTTCAAGGACTAAAATGACTGTTCAATTGTCTATGAACAATGAAGCTTTTGGAAAGGTTGTGAATGCTCAAAGTAGTGAATATTAGTTTAGTTTACGAACATCTACCTCTAGCGATATGGAACTTTCAAGTACATTGTAGCCATTCATAATTTTATATAGATTTTATAATTTTATTACTTTAAGCCTTTGTACGATACACTTTTTTTTGTGTGATTTTTGATGTTATCTGTGTTAAAAGTTTTTGAAAAGTCTGTTGTGATTATTTAATTTGTCGTCTAATTTCTATTAGTAGGGGTGCCTATTTTTACAACAAGGGGTGCCTATTTTCTTAACTAGGGGTGCCTTTTTATAACTAAGTTTGCCTTTTCAGTGTTCTGTGTTTTTCAAGTGATATATATTTTTTTTGTATATGTAGATGATTTTGTTGAGTTGTATTATTGGATTTATGGTATTTCCTTTGTGTTTTTTTATATGTGATTGGTGTTCCAATATGGTGGGAAGGTGTTTCATGATACTTTAACACAACATCAAACTTTTGTATTTAGGGGTGCCTATTTTCTTAATTGGGAGTGGCTTCACTATTTTGTGTTGTTTCAAGTGGCATTTTTCTATATATTATTGACTTTAGTTTTATCATTGGATTTTATGGTCATTTTCGTGTGTTTAGACGTGATGTGTTCCAATATAGTTTGGAAGTGGTTCACGATGATTTAACTTGTCATCAATTTCTGTAAGTATTAGTGCCTATTTTTAAAAGTGGGAGTGTCTACTTTATTTACTAGGGGTGCTTATTTTTATAACTAAGGGTACCTTTCACTATTATGTATGTTATCTCATTAAACATAAGTGCAAGATCATATAACTACAAAAACTAAACATATCTTCATAATATAGAAATTGTAATTTTCATTATCAACAACAATATATCCTTCGATGTTTTTCTTGTAGAAATCAAATACTGCAAGTTCTACACTTTCTCTTGCACCATTAATCTCAGACATTATTATAGTGTACATATACTTTGCTCTGATTGTTTGGATGATACTTGGGTTTGCCTTTGTCTCTTTTAGCATATGCATCCTAGCTGCAGCTTGTCTTTTGCACCTTATATGTCTCTATGTGACGTATGCAGAAGAATCCATAGTCCACATAATTTTCATTGTCCTGCCACTGCATCTTTTTAATTATCGTTTTGTATTTCATAACAACATATTTTTTGAATCCCACATGTTTTTCTTGATATTCTTTCAGGGTTTTTTTTTTCTGTCAAATATAAGGAAATATGTATGTTAGAGTTTTGTTATACGATCTTTCGTAATCATTATTTTTAATAGATAATAATAACTTATAAAGAACACTGGAACACCTTTATATTTTATTTCTTGTATGATTCCTTTGTCCGAGGTAGTAGCGTTCTGATGCTACCACAGGGAAGATGAGCTATATTTTGGATAAAAATTAAATCAGTGTATCAAAACTAATGTGTAAAAGAAGGATCATAGTGTAATTATTAGGATTTCTTACAACGTCAGCATCTTGGCGATAAGCAGGGGTAATGCCATAGAGGTCAAGCTCCAAGACAATCCTAGATGCGAAGTTTTCATATCGTATTTGCTCTAATAGCTCTTGTCCTCCTTTAACTGCTATGCCCTGTTGGGAAAAAGAAGTGGTGAAGGTTATTGGTATGCTGGAAATATATTGATGAAATAATATTACACCAAGGAAATTTATGAAGATGTTTGGTGAGAATATGATATGCTTAGGCTTAGTGTTCTTTAGTTTCTTTGTTATGTCATTAAGATGAGCAAACCATGCTTCAACTAGAATGTTTGCAACATATCCATTGGTCATCATCGACCTTGCATCTCCTTTTGAAATGTTGTAAGAGTCATTGTTGAAAATGGTGTTGCTGCTAAAAAAAAATCAATAAATAAGATAAATAAAGAATAATAAATAAAATAAAATAATCTGGGGTTTATATAGCAAAGGTGCATGATCTTTATGTACGGGTGCCTAGTTTTATAATCGGCGGTGTCTAGTTTTATAACCAGGGATTAGGGCTGTAAACGAGTCTAGACCTTATGGATACTCTCAAACCCAGAACCATACCCTTATAGTGAAACATGAACCCAGACCCAGACCCAGACCTAGACCCTCTAGGTATAAAATTTACGGACCTAGACCTGACATTTTAGGGTCTAGGGTAGGGTCTGGGTATACTCGTACCCATATGACATTTTTCTATTTTTTTCCTGTTAAACAAAAATATATAAAAAAAAATTTTCAAAAAATCTAACATTCAAAAATCATGCTTCTGTTATTCGCCTTTGGAACAAACAACCACTGGTATAAAATTTTAAATAAGAGAAACAAGTCTACAAGAAACATCGAATAGAGAAAACAGTAGTACTAATGTCTCGAAGAAGAAGAAATCTTGAAGAAAATTTCTTTTCTCTAAACTATGAAGAAAATTTCTCTCCTCTTCTCCAAACTAAGAAAATAAACCATTTAATATCACAAATGTATAAATTATGTATTAATAAAAAATATATAAAAATAATATAATATATATAAATATATTATTATTTTATTATAACGGGTATACGAGTCTGGGTATCATCATACTCTTCCCAGACCAATTTAATAGAATCTATATGAATATGGGTACGGGTACGGGTTCATGGGTATAAAATTTTAATCTTACCTATTATAAATGGGTATAGAGACGTGCGGGTACGGGTAAGACCCGCCCCGTTTATAAGCCTACTAGGGATGTCTATTTTCGTAATAGGGTGCCTATTCTATATAACATATAAATGAGTCATTGTAAGCAAGAGGTGGTTGTTTTATAATTGGGAGTGCCTATTTTTATACATAGGACCGCCTACTTTTGTTGCTGGGGGTGTATATTCTATATAACATGTAAGATCATTTACCTTAAGCAGGGGTACCTTTTTTTATATTTGGGAGTGCCTATTTTTATAACTAGGGAGCCAATTTTTATAACTTAGGTTGCCTATTCTATATAAGATGCAAATGAGTCACTATAAGCAAGGGATGCCTAGATTTATAACTGGGATGCCTTCTTTAATACCTAGAGGTGCCTATTTTTTATAACTAGAGGATCTTTATTATATATAACATGTGGAATTCACAAAAATAGGATATGACTTGAAAGATATACGTGAATAGTTGCTCACTTGAAATGTTGTATTTTGGCATGTTGTTGAGGAATGTAAAGTCAGTTAGAAGCATTTCTTTCGCAGATAGCTTAATGTGATCTTTATGTTCTGTCCAAAATGGTGATCTCAACTCATTGGGGACTTTCCTTTTTCGGTGTAAAGGGCTTGGCTCAGCGCTAGTCTCCTAGTTGATGTCCCCGTCATCCTCTATGAGTGTCATGCAGGAGTAAACATTGAAATGTTGATTAAAACTTTCAAACATGTATTTTATTGTCTTTGTAGTATTTATTATTGGAGGTCCACTTGTCAATGTTGTCATCCTCGTTGCTCTCTTCTTGTTGTTCTTTTTTGGCAGCTTGTTGTAATTGTAAGAGGTCCACTACGCCTTGTACAATGTCCTCAATTTCATCATTCGCGTAAAAACTGTTTTTTTTGGATTGTAGGGCAGAAGTGGACCCCTGCACCTTGCATTTGGGAGTCATCATCCAATCCAAGATCAAAACTAGGCACTGTTTTGTCTTTAATTTCCTTAGCCTTGACCATGTTCTTTTCAAATTCTTCATAGGCGTTTAAGAACTCGAGCCCTTTGAAGAATCCGTCTTCTTAGCTTTCAGTGGTTGCATTGCATGATGATCAGCAACATGTTGTTGTGTGGTTTGTATTTCTGGCTCTGTTTGTAAGATGGGCAACATCCTAGAATGTAACTTGTTGAATATACTGGTGAGATTTGAGTTCTCAACCTTTAGCTCCTCATATGCCTAATAAAACTTGAGGGCGTTGCTTCCCAATCTTATTATAGTCATTTTTACCTTTTCAATAAGCCCCCTGCAAGTTATAAAAAATATTTAGTATATGTGCTTATTAAACATAACATGCAAGATGGGTCACTGTAAGCAGAGATGCCTATCTTCATAACAATGGGTACATATTTTCACATCTAGGGGTGCTATTCTATATAACATGCAAGACCAATTACTTTTAAGCAGGGAAGGGTGCCTATTTTTATCTCTGGGGAGTGCCTATTTTTACAATTAGAAGTGCCTATTTTTATAACTAGAGGAACCTTATTCTTTTACAACAAGGAAGAAATCAAGCAAATTGTGTACCTTTGTCTTATCACTATAAACAACTAGTGGTGGCAATAGAGCTAGGGCAAGGCGGTTCATGGAGCATTGTTAATTGGTTTTATGTTCTATATTAAGGCGTTCAAGGACCCTTCCTAGTCCGAAATCTCCTGTCGCCATCTCACTTTTTTGCCTTTGCATAACAGCAGCATCATCCCAGTAACTTATTATTGGGGTTGCTTGCTTTCCTTCAAGCTTGAACCTATATAGGTAGAAGAGCTGCATAATGTAATTTTAAAGTGAGCTAGCGATAATGTCATATTAAATCAATAAGACGATATATTATAATAAAACTTACCACTAAGGGAACGACAGGCCCAATGAAGTAGCTTTTGTTTGAAGGATTTCTGTGAAAGGTTTCTTACTTGCCTATCAATGTCGCAAGTATGTATATGCACTAGTTGCAGTTTTGTATACTATTGATGTCAACTCGTGTTTTGAGGAGATTGTGGCATATTTTTTTCGACGTAGTGTGATTGATGAGACTTATGATTCAGAATAGAAGGAACTCTTTCTTGAAGTAATCTACCCCCTCTTTATTGTCAATTAATCTCTTCTGCAAGTGCGATTGTCGATGGAAACTTGGGATATTTCTCCTTCATCTCTCTTATGAAAGACATGTTTTCTTTTGTTTCAACAGTATGATTAATGGGCTCGTCCAATGCTTTTGTCTTATGTGGGATTCCCTGGACCAAATTCACGTTCTCCTCATCAATATTGATCATGGCCTGCTCAAGTTTTATGCTTGTATTTTGTATGCTAAAGTTTTGTAAACAATGCATGGCAAGTCTCTTTTGCAATCTGGTCAAACGCAAAGAGAACAAGGATCTGAACCTTCTCTTATTGTTGTTTTTCGGTCCTCAATAAAATTTGTAACCATAACATGTATTCTTGATGTTGCCATGTCTATTTTCACAATTGGGAATTGTTCCTCATCTGCATCGGGTTCTAGGCCTTTTGATACTGGTTCCTCATTGTCATGTTTGTTTTTTGGTTGTCTAGGCCATTTTGATTCTGCTTTTTCTGTTTTTTCTGCTAGACTTGGTCGTTTAAGCTTATTCATAATGTCAGCTGGCTTGGTCTTTTGTAATTGTGTTTTCTTTGGGGATAACCTTCATTATGCAACAAAAACAATGGTAAGCAATGTAAAATATATATGAAAGTGTAACTCTATACCCTATAAGCACCTCACACATGACCCAAAAATGAGAAAGTCACGAACATATTATCTGTGGTCTGACTTAGTGGAATAAAGTATTTAGGGCATAATGATAGTCTTAGAGATACGTAGGAAAGAGAGTTAAATTTTATTAAGATAAGTATTTGCAGGAGGAATTTACAAATACTTTTAAGTAGATTAGTTTTTATTTTTACTATGCTTCGCGTGTACATTTTAGGGATCTAAAAGATATTTAGGTTTAGAAATGAATACTTTGAAGGATATCCTTAGGATTAAAAAGTAATTTTTATGGGACAATATAAATAATTTAGGCATTGTTAGTGGACTAAAGTTTAAGATAAGATAAATATGAGTACTTTTAGCTCTAATATTACTAAGTAGTGTGTTGGTGGCATTTGCATGAGAATGACACTTGTCACCCTTAGCCCAACACTTGTCAAAACCGTAAAGACCTACTCATCACCCCCTCTCCGCGCTAACCATGACACTTGTCCTACCTTATCCCTTAACCATGACACTTGTCCTACAAAATTATCCTTATCTTTGACCATTTCTTTTGCACCTCCATATTCCCTCAATAAAAACTACATGCCCTTCTTCATTTGTTTTTGTTTCTATTTTTTCCTTTTCTCCTCCCCTCCCTATATATATATATATATATATATATATATATGGCCAGAAGCCATTTCTTTGATATCCTCTTAATTTGGAACTAAAATTTGGTCTTCATTTACTTATGGGATCAATGAATTTCCATGTAAGTTTCCTTCTCATTGTATTCTTTTCCTAGTTTAATTAGTTTTTGTTCATAAATAGTTAGGTTCAATTTTAAAGTTCTTAAGAGATAACTTTTTGGGATCTTAATTAGTTTAGGATTTTTACATGGTTAATGGTAGGTAATATTGAGGAGGGTTCTGGATTCGATAGTTCGAGTTAATTTTGAATTTTGTTTCGTATCGAGGTAAGTGAACAATGAATTTTAATTCATTTATTAATTATGAAAATTTGAGTACGTTTTAATTGAATATGATCATGGGGTCAAACAAGTGATGTGCTTTTGGTATGAATATTGATAATCAATTTTTTGTGTGTATAGTGTAGCTTTGGAGTTAATTCCTAAATTTCTTTAAGTAATTTAGGCGCTTCGAGTAAGTGGCCAAATTAAAGATTCTTAAGGGTATAAGATTTTGGGTCTTTTTAAGGGGCTAGTATATGTATATCTATCCTAAGATCATTTAAGGAAATAATTATATTCGTTAGCGAATAGAAATGTTGGGATTCTTAATTAGGTAACTTTATGACTCTATTTGTAGGATCATAGTACTAGTTCTGCACTTAAGTGAGTCCACAAACCCAACCTAAATATTTTAATGGTGTTACAGGTGTTTTCTTAAGTGTATATTTTTTAATGTGTTGTCTAGTTAAGATTTATATTATATGTTTATTACTTTTGGGGCAGTATAATATTTGATTCTTTTTAAATTGAAGATATTCTCCACAACATGTTTAACTTATGCTTTAGAAATGTATAGGAGCGGTGCTCCATATAGGGATTTCTATTTTGAAAAGAATTATTATTATTTTGAAAAGAGTTATTACTGTTTTGAAAGGAATTATGATCGTATATAGGTTTTCTTGAAATATAATGAGTTGGAAATGTTTTACTGTTGTCTAGTTGCATGGTTTTACATACATGAACGTAAACTTGACATATTTGTAAAACATGCTTACACATAATATGACTGGCGAACAGAAATTTTGTTATTTTAAAACATTCATGACTTGAATATGTTTGGACGGCTAAGTAAATGTCCTTTTGGTTTGTAAATATATATGAAATACTATTTCAACTAGGGATGAAGTTATGGATATGATCATGTGTCGGAAGCATAGAGGATTGCACTATACATAGCTAGTCCCCCGTACTAGGGCCTCTTCTGATGACGTGGATGGCTATAGACTCTGAAGGGTGGATCTACTTGAAAAAGGGTGTAATAACATTAAGGGTTTGGCTAAATCGGTATTGTATCGCACATCGCATCATGCTCTGTAGTGGTATGGCTGCCTAGTGAAGAGTCAAGAGGGACTCGACATTAAGTTTGGTCTTAGGGCGGACTAAGTAGGTGGCCCAGGATCCATGGCTTGGTTTTAAGAGCTTGGAGAGTGCAGTTGATATGGACACTGAGTGCTCCTATGGTGTTTGGCTAGTACTGGCTACGGGATGCCGAAACTAGTTTTCGATGACCTCATTATAGATTCCAATCCTTATCCAAGGAGCCAAACTTTTGTTAGAATGGCTTTGAAACTCCAGTGTAGAAGTTGCATTGATGTGTCTTGATCTCAGATTTCCCAGTGGTGTTCGAACCCCTCATATAGGTTTATGTATTTGCACTTTCAAAGTAACCAAGAAAATGATTTATTTTCACATTTCATGAATAGTTTACGAAAATTGCATCATTATTTTGGAAAAGCACGGAAGCACACACTCACGTGAGCTCACTGAGCATTTTTGCTCACGTCTTCAAATTTCATGTTTTTCAGATGACTTTGGATAGAGGTGGCGTAGTAAGCCACAAGAGTATTTTACATAGAGTTTTTGGGACCAAGACAGGCTACCTATAGTTTTTTTTTGGAAAAGTACTTCGCATTTTTATGTTTAAAACCGAACTACTTTAAACTTAACATATAAAAGGCAAGTGAACCTATCAATGTAGTACTAGAGAACCTCTCGGATTGTCGAACCCAGGAAACGAAGAAGCTATAATAATGACCGTCTCTCTAAGATTTAATCAAAATAAAATAGCTGGGAAGAATGTTTAAACTAAGAAAAGTAAAATACATTATAAATAATCTAAAAGTAATTGAAATCAAGTTTTAGAAATAAGTGTTTAAATAGTGGAATCTCCCTAGAATGTCTTAGTTGATGCATTGAAGACATTGAAAAATAGTTGAACAATTGATCGGATCTCACTCGTTAATTAGGATTATCCCTATCTCTAGGTGAAAACTCACTCTTCCCCTAATTGATTAGAGAAGAATCTGTTCTCTTTCTAACTCAATTATGAATGATTAAAGTATAGGAGTGATTAATAATGACCTAGAAACCGTAGCCATTATCTCTAATTAACTACCAAATTCCTATCGATCAATTATAGCCCTAGATTGGTCTCCCTTTCTCAATTCCAAACAACCTAGGCAAAAGTGCTAATTACCGATAATATTAGCAACATAAACAACACAATTGAATAACAATCAACTTTCAACTCCACAATTCATTCTATAAAATCCAATAAAAACAAATCTAAGATCATCTATGGTTCAATCCCATTTAAACACAAAAATAAATCCTAGCCACTAAGCATCATAAATATCTTAAATTTCACAGATGAATCATAATAAACAAGAGTTTAGAAGGCTCAGGAGTTTCAATTGAAGAATCTGCAATCCAAAATGTTGCCCGAGCTTCTTTCTTGATTTGCCTGAAGAATCCCAAATTTGCTCTGAAGAAGCTCTTCAATCTAACTATTGAGACTTGAATTCAAGAACTAAGCTATTATCTAAGGAGAATAATGGGAATTTTGGGTAGGATTTTCTCTTGAAATTCGCCCCTTTTCACTCTCTAGAAATCCTAATCGAAGATACATTAAAATTACAAAGAAAGACTATTTAAAAAGATGCAGAAAATTGTAGTTTTGCCATTGGCTGCACGACTAGCCGGGTCTTCCCGCTTGGGCAGCCAGGTCCAGATGGGTCTTTTCTTTTGGTTACTATTTTGGCCGGCTTCAGCTGGTGTTGTGGCTAAGTCCTTCCACCTGCTGGACTTTGTGAGTATATTCTCTTTTTCATTCATTCTTGCTCCGTATGCTCCCGTTTCACTTCATTCTTTCTTCTAACTCATTTGGGACATACCTATAAATAATAGAGAAGAAACAAAGGATAGATATACCATTTTACTAATAAAATACTTCAAAAATTGAAGATTAAACATTGTAAAACCGTGTATAAAATAGACATATCACATTTCATATCCTTAAACAATTTGAAACGATTATGATTTGTAAAATATTTCTTATGCTAGCTTTGATATAAAAAAACTTCCTCGAACATATGTGATGGTCGTCCTATCTGTATACAGTTTTCTGTTGCATAGTACTTGTATATATTTATAAGTGTTTCTTCAGGTTTAAAGTTAGGGTGGATGTTTGTAGTTTAGTGCCAAGAGGCACGTTAGTACCTTGCTTAGCCGCAGTTAACCTAGCAGAGGGGTTGGGGGTATCGCGAAAAGATGCAAATATATTATTTTGTCTATATATTGCCTTGCGGCTTTGCCAATGAATCATGTTTAAATTTTGTTCGCAATTCTGCCCTCTTGTCATTGTTAGGAGATATTACAAATATTTAGTATAAGTACGGGTGCCTACTTTTTAACAGCAAGTGCCCATTTACCTAGCCGTGCCTACTTTTAAACTATAGGTGCCTATGTTGTATAACATGCATGATGAGTTACTTTATGCAGTGGTGCCTTTTTTATAACTATGAATGCTCATTTTTGCAACTAGGGGTGCCTATGTTTTATAACCAAGTATGCTGATGATATAAAACATGTAAAATGGTGGCGGTAAGTAGGAGTGCGTACTTTTATAATTGTGAGTGCCTACTTTCATAACTTGGAGTGCCTACTTTTACAACTATGGGTGCTTATGTTATATAACTTGCATGATAAGTTACTTTATGCAGTTGCGCCTTTTTTATAACTGTGGATGATCATTTTTACAAGTAGGGTGCCTATTTATCATAATCAAGGGTACTTATGCTATAAATCATGTAAAATGGGTGACTGCAAGTAGGGGTGCCTAACTGTGAGTGCCTACCTTTATTACTCAGAGTATCTACTTTTACAACTATGGGTGCCTATGTCACGCCCTGCTTGCAAGACAAAAGGTTTTTCTAGATTTTTAGACAAGCCTACAAAGTTCTAGAACGTTCCAGAAAGTTCCACTATGATCTAGACTTGTCTAGAGGACCCTAGAAGAGCCTAGAAAACTTTAGGAGTCTCTACACAAGTCTAGAATCCTCTGGAAGTCTCTAGAACAGTAGAGAGAGCATTATGTAGACTAATGTAGAATCCTCTAGAACACTCCAAAGCTAGATCTTTATGTAGGATGTTCTAGAATGATATAAGGCAACCGTTGGATCGTTGCCACATGTAGTAATCTTAGCCATCCATTGAGGTTCTTGCCTATAAATAGGCTCACCCTCTTCATTTGTAAAAACACACCAGAACTTAGAGTTCTAAATACTTGTAAGCTCCTTCCAAGCAATAAAAGCTTTCTTTCATAAACATCCACTCTTTGCACACAACTTTCGAACGTTTTCGTTTAGCCTTTGAGATTTTGAGCGAATTAAGGCTTTCTTAGCATTTTTGGGAGTGCTAAGGCCGCACGTCTACTTACAAGAAAAAGTAAGTGCGTGACAAGTGGTATCAGAGCTTTGGTTGAAGTCATGACTAAGACCATCAAAGATCAAGTGGCGGGATCCGACACCACAAATGTGGAGTCATTGCAACAAGGCCGGGGACGTGAGGAGGAACGTGACCCTGTTATACCAAAGCCGAGGGGGAAGTCTAAGGACCTCACAGCTAGCTTTGAGTCACGCCTAACTCGAGTGGAGGAAAGCATGGGCACCGTGGACGTACACATGGAGAATCTAGACCAACGGGTGGAAGGTCTAGAGGCAGACATTGTCGAAACCCATGAAGAGGTGCGTGAAGCCCTTACCAAGCTAGGTGAGTCTAATCGAGTATACTTACAGGCCTTTAGGGATGAGTTTATGGCCGAGGTAGCCTGTTTGCGAGACGCCCATCAAAGGGAGCTTAATAGCTTGTTAATGCAATTGGAGGAAGCTCGAGGGGACCTAGCCTTATGTAAGAAAGCAGTCCTTGCTAGTCCAACCACATCCATAGTGGAATCTCGATGGGTCGATATCTCAAAACCAAAGAACTTCGCCGGTATGCGTAACACTCGAGAAGTAGATAACTTCTTATGGGGGCTAGAGCAATATTTCGACGTTGTAGGCATCATAGATGATGGAGCCAAGATCAAGAGCGCAGCTTTGTACCTCACTGATACAGCCATGCTTTGGTGGTGCCGACGGCAAAAAGACGTCAAGAGAGGTTTGTGCTCCATCAGTACCTTTGATGATTTTAAAGGCGAGCTTAAAAGGCAATTTTACCTGGAAAATGCCGAAGAGGAGGCACGTAGTCGCCTACGAAGGCTTAAACATTTGGGAAGCATCCGGGATTATGTGAAAGACTTCACAAATCTCGTGTTGGAAATCCCCAACATGTCTGATAAGGACTCGCTCTTCTTTTTTCATGGACAGTCTACAAGCTTGGGCTAAAATCGAGCTTAGGCGTCGTGGTGTGCAAGATCTTGCTACTGCCATCGCTATAGCCGAAAGCTTGATCGATTACTCAAGCAAAAAGGAGTCATCCAAGTCCAAAGAGAAGAAAGGTGGTCCCAACAAAGGTGGGGGAGAACATTGGTGAGGCAACCGCAAGGAAGACAACCGAAACCAAGGTCAAAGCCCTTTGGAAGCCGAAGGATAAAGGCAAACAAAAGGAGCACTTTGATCGTTCCGTCCCTAAACGTGGATGCTTCTTATGTGGTGAGCTTCACTGGACACGAGATTGTCAAAGACAAAGGCACTCAATGCTTTGACGGCCGATGTCAAGGGGCACGAATTAAGTGGCAACAAGGATGATGCTCAAGCCGGCTCCTTACAACTCCTCAATGTTATCCGAAGTATCCTGAAAACTCAAGCCAAGGGACTTCAGTTCATAGATGCAACTATCAATGGGAAGGAGACCAAGTCTTTACTTGACAGGTGCGTCCCACAACTTCATCTCCGTAGAGGAAGCTAATAGGCTAGGCTTTAAAATAGTTGGTGGCATTGGGTCTGTGAAAGCCGTCAACTCTATAGCCAAGCCAATACAAGGCATTGCTCGAGGCGTAAAGACTACCCTTGGTGCATGGATGGGCTACTTGAATTTTTCCGTGGTACCTATGGACTATTTCAAGGTGGTTCTCGGGATGGAGTTTCTCGATCAAGTGAAGGCGTTTCCCATTCCTTTTACCAACACCATGTGCATCTTGGATGAAGGAAAGACTTGTGTAGTACCAACGGTACGGTCTACCAAGTCCGATCCACAAGTGTTATCAGCCACGCAGTTCGAGAAAGGCTTGAAGAGGGACGAGGAAAGCTACCTAGCCATCCTCAAAGAGCAAGACGATGAGGAGATACCTACCCAACTAACTATTCCAAAGGAAATAGAAGGCATTCTTCGTGAATTCAAAGATGTCATGCCCAACGAATTACGAAGAAGTTGCCGCCAAGAAGGGAAGTCGATCATCAAATCGAGTTAGAGCTAGGGGCCAAACCACCAGCCATGAGCCCTTACCGCATGGCACCACCGGAGTTAGCGGAACTCAAGAAACAACTAAAGGGCTTAATAGATGCCGGTTTTATTAGGCCCTCCAAAGCTCCTTTCGACGCCTCAGTTCTTTCCAAAAGAAAGAAAGATGGTTCCCTACAAATGTGTATCGACTATCGGGCTCTCAACAAGGTCACCATAAAAAATAAGTATCCCATTCCACTCGTAGCGGATCTTTTCGACCAACTTGGCCATGCACGATACTTCACCAAGTTAGATCTTCGCTCGGGGTACTACCAAGTCCGCATCGGCGAAGGTGATGAGCCCAAGGCCACGTGCATAACAAGGTATGGCTCTTATGAGTTTTTAGTCATGCCTTTTGGTTTCACAAATGCACCTGCAATTTTTTGCACCTTAATGAATAAGCTATTCTACCCCTATCTTGATCAATTTGTGGTAGTCTACTTGGATGATATCGTGATATATAGCCAAACCATGGAGGAACACAAGGAACACTTGAGAAAAGTGTTTCAAGTCTTAAAGGACAATGAGCTATATATAAAAAAGGAGAAGTGTTCATTTGCCCAATAAGAGGTATTGTTCTTAGGGCATAAGATAAAGGGTGGAAAGCTTATGATGGAGGATACAAAGGTGCAAGCCATACAAAGGTGGGAGCCACCCACTAAAGTTCATGAGTTAAGGTCCTTCCTTGGACTTGTAAACTATTATCGTCGCTTTATCAAAGGCTATTCAGCTCGAGCGGCACCTTTGATGGATCTTCTTAAGAAGAATCGACCATGGGCATGGAGCGAGGATTGTGAACGTGCATTTGAAGATCTAAAGAAGGCCATTTGTAAAGAACCTCAGCTTGCCTGATTATTCCAAGCCTTTTGAAGTGCACACTGATGCTTCGGACTTTTCTACTAGAGGCGTACTTATGCAAGATGGTCACCCGATAGCCTACGAGAGCCGCAAACTTAATGAGACGGAGCGTCGCTACACCATGAACGAAAAAGAGATGACTGCAATCATCCACTACCTAGGATTTTGGCGACATTATTTGTTGGGCTCCAAGTTCGTCATCATGACCGATAATATTGCTACTAGTTATTTCCAAACTCAAAAGAAGCTTAGTCTAAAGCAGGCTCGGTGGAAAGACTTTCTTACGGAGTTTGATTATAGCTTGGAATACAAGCCTGGGAAAGCCATCGTGGTAGCCGACGCCTGAAGCCGCAAGGTGGAGCTCATATCCATCAGTCGAGTTGATAGCCCTCTACCCAGACGCATCAAGGAAGGCCTACAACAAGACTCCCTAGCCAAAAATCTTGTAGCACTTGTAATGGAAGGCAAGACAAGGCACTTTTATCTAGAAGAAGGGATGCTCTACACAAAGGGAAACCGACTCTTTGTGCCCAAGTGGGGCAACCATCGACTTGAATTGATCAAAGAATGCCATGATTCCAAAAGGGCTGGACATCCAGGTATGAAACACACCCTTGCGTTGTTGAAGACCACATATTATTGGCCCCAAATGCAGGATGAGGTGGAGTCTTATGTAAGAACATGCCTTATATGCCAACAAGACAAAGTTGAACAACAAGCACCATCGGGGCTACTTGACCCCTTGCCTATTCCTAAGAGGCTTTGGGAAAGTGTTTCGATGGACTTTATCACTTCCCTGCCAAAGTCAGAAGGATTTGGGAGCATAATAGTGGTGGTTGTTCGATTTAGCAAATATGCCACCTTCATTCCAGCTCCTGCAGATTGTACTGTCGAAGAGACGGCTCGGTTATTCTTGAAAAATGCGGTCAAGCTTTGGGGAGTTCCTTCTAATATAGTGAGCGATCACGATCCACGTTTCACGGGACGATTCTGGACGGAATTGTTTAAGTTACTTGGCTCAGATTTGAATTTTTCCACTAGCTTCCATCCTGAAAGTGATGGCCAAATTGAGCGGACAAATGCACTCTTGGAGCTATACTTGAGACACTACATGAGTGCCAACCAACGAGATTGGGCAAAGTTGCTGGATGTGGACTAATTCTCCTACAATCTTCAACGGAGTGAGGCAACCAACCGAAGTCCTCTTGAAGTAATCATGGGGCAACAACCTACAACGCCTCTTACTCTTGCCACAAGTTATGAAGGTAAGAGTCCATCGGCATTTAAATTTGCTTAATCATGGCACGAGCAAGACGAATTGGCACGAGCATACTTGAACAAGGCCTAAAAAAGAATGAAGAAATGGGCGGACAAGAAAAGAAGGCCTTTGGAGTTTCAAGAAGGCGATCTTGTCATGGTGAAACTTCTTCCTCAACAATTCAAAAGCTTCAGAAAAGTCCACAAGGGCTTAATTAGAAGATATGAGGGCCCTTTCCCGGTTTGAAACTTGTTGGGAAGGTCTTTTATAAACTCCAATTACCTTCCAAGCTCAAGATTCATCTGGTCTTTCATGTGAGTCTCTTAAAACCATATCACGAAGACATGGAGTTTAAGTGAGCGCCTACCGCCGTGGTCACTTCCTTTGACAAGGAAGTCAAGGCCATACTAGCCGATCGCCATATTTGAAGACGTGGTGTTACAAACTATCAAGAATACCTCGTAAAGTGAAAGAACTTGCTCGAAAATGAAGAAAATTGGGAGCACGAGGATGCCCTTTGGCAATTCAAAGATCATATCCAGCAATTCCATGATGAAAGCGCGATGAGGGCATTGCGAGCATAGGTGGGGGAGAATGTCACGCCCTGCTTGCAAGACAAATGGTTTTTCAACATGTTTAGACAAGCCTACAAAGTTCTAGAACGTTCCAGGAAGTTCCACTATGATCTAGACTTGTCTAGAGGACCCTAGAAGAGCCTAGAAAACTTTAGGAGTCTCTACACAAGTCTAGAATCCTCTGGAAGTCTCTAGAACCTTAGAGAGAGCATTATGTAGACTAATGTAGTATTCTCTAGAACACTCCATAGCTAGACCTTTATGTAGGATGTTCTAGACTGATATAAGGCAACCGTTGAATCGTTGCCACATGTAGTAATCTTAGCCATCCATTGAGGAGGTGCTTGCCTATAAATAGGCTCACCCTCTTCATTTGTAAAACACACCAGAACTTAGAGTTCTAAAGACCTGTAAGCTCCTTCCAAGCAATAAAAGCTTTCTTTCATAAACGCCCACTCTTTGCCTGCATTTTTCCAACGTTTTCGTCTAGGCTTTGAGATTTTGAGCGAATTAAGGCTTTCTTAGTATTTGTGGGAGTGCTGAGGCCGCACGTGTACTTATAAGAAAAGTAAGCGCGTGACACTATACTGTATAACATGTAAGTTGAGTTACTTATTGCATGGTGCCTTTTTCTTTTTTTTTTTTTTTTTTTTTAACAATGGATGCTCGTTTCTACAAATAAGGGTGCCTATTGTTCATAAAAGATGGTCCATATGCTATAAAATATGCAAATAGGTGACGGTAAGTAAGGGTGCCTAGTTTTATAACTGGGAGTGTCAACTTTTATAGCAGGAATTGTTTACTTTTACAACTATGTATAGTGTATAACGTGCAAGTATTAAATTCTACACACTTAATAGGCAACAAATCACAGAAAGACATTTATTATTACGTATAAATAAGATCATAGAATATGAGCAGGAAAACATGTGAAATTTACAAATGCAAGTGTTTTACTATTATAATATGGGGTGCCTCTTTTTACAACTGGGAGTGCCTCTTTCTACAAGTATGGGTGCCTTATTTTACAACTGCAGGTGCCTCTTCCTACAAGTAGAGGTGCTTATTGTAAAAAAGGGACAGAAATATGTGACATCCAACAAATATGAACACTAAACATAGAATCAATAGTAGTTTTTTCACTCTACACGTCTAATGGAGCATTAAACATGAAAAACATGGATCTTAAAGTTCCAAAACATGTAAATCAGACCCAAAACACACAAACACAATTCTAAACACAAATATAGGTAACAAAAACCATGAGTGATGAGTCAAAAGAACATATGTGACGGAAACTACTTTGTTGGAGTTTTTTTTTGTTTGAAAACTACAATTTCCGAGTTGATTTGATGAGTTGTCCAGGTTGAAAACTACCTGTTGTTGTCACAGTTGCTAGAAGAACCCACTTTTGATGATATTTTATTGTGGAGAAGAAGAAAGTAGCATAGAATCGAGACAAGGAGCAAGGAAAACTGAAGAAATCAAAAGAAATCGGTTGCTGAGATGAGATTTTAGGGAAGATATGGCTGAAATTTGGGAGAGTGAGGCTATGTACGTGAGGATTTTTTGCGAGGGAAAATGGCTTTTGATTAGCGCATCGGTTTAGTCTCCTGAGGGTATAGTGGGTTTAATTTTTTCCATATTGTTGGGATTAATTGAAACTAAGTAGTTTTAGTACTGGCCGCACCTTGCACGCTGCACCTAGGTCCAAGATATAACAATTCCTCTACAAGTGCAAAGTGCAGCTAATGGATCTAGCACAAATTATTAGTGGGGGCACAAGGCATATTTATATAGAGTTTGAATGCAAATTCATTATAAAATCTTAAATTTGAAATTTACATTTTTATTCTAAGAAATTCATATTACTAACTTTCATAAAATTCAACGCTCCCATCATCTTTCATATATTAGATATTTTAAGGTACACATATACTCCCTCCAATTCATAATAAGGGTCTTTTTTACTACTTTCAAAGAGCATTACATAATTTTTCATATGAAGTGCTTTTTACTACTTTCAAAGAGCATTATTATAATTTTGTTAATTTTATCCTTTTTTTCTCCTCATTTCTTTCTCTCATCTCTATTTGTTATATTTCTCTCCCTATATTATGAAGAATATATAAGACAACTTGTGTAAAATACTCCATTAACTTCAAAACCCTCAATATTTGTGCAATGAGTTAGAATGGCACTCATTTGTTTAATCAGATAGAGTACCATATATTCTAACAATAAGGAAAACAGAAGCGAAATTTATGTTATACCTTTTATTAATAAGGAGAAAGACAATATTTTGTAAATTAAAAATAAAATTTATTTACTTAACAATGTAAAGTAGATTTATAAATTGTAAAAAATATACTCAATTGTATAATTTGAAAGTAAATCTGAAAAAAACTGAAATATACTATATATTCTTTGAGATTTTGGTGGGAGGCCAGTGGGAACACGTGCCCCTGGTGCTCCATCCTAGATTCGTCTATGGTGAACGTAAATGATATAATTTGTGCCCCTAGTCTTATAAGAATGCTTATGTCACTCAACTATTATACTTTCCCACAGTAGACAGTAGGCTTTAATTAAATTTGATTTACATTACCTTTCTCCAAAAGCAGACACAAGAGTAGGCCCCACCAAATGTTTTAAAAAAAATTTCTTTATTATTGATATAATCAATCATTTTTGTAATTTTATATAATGGGCCTCCCCAAAATTCAACCATTTTCTCTTATATTATGTAAAAGACGTTAATTCAATAAGATCCATGCTAAATAATTTTGTCCTAACTAATTCGTACACTAAATTTCATAATTTGAACTTTACTTTTCCTCACAAAACCGGATAAATTTCAATTTGGTCCTTGGAAATATGAGTTTTCTTAATCAAAATTTCAATTTACAAAAGTCTATAAAAAGTCCCTCAAATTATGAAATCCTTAGCAACCGATCCGTTATGTAACTTCCAGCACTGTTTGACAATTAATTTCCTGAAGTCAACTTTCTGGGGCCGAAACAAACAATGAATATCTATATGAGGGTTTCTTCGTCATTTTCAACTATCCACCCTAAAGCTCACAGAGGTGTCCATCTTTAAGGTCAATGGCAGTAGCATCTTCGACAACAATAATAGTAGTAATAGCACTAATAATCTAACATGGGGATTAATGAATATTAAGCTGTTGCTTATCTAGTTATTTGCAAGATCAAAAGTGGTTAGAGACCGATGGATATTTATTTCCCAAAGGCACTCTGATGCTTAAGTCAATGGTCAACAAATGACTGAATCTAGAGATTTAATGAGTATCTATTACTTAATATCACATGAACAGTAATAAAGAGAGAGTACCTTTTATTGCCTGCCGATTGGTAAAATGTTAATTGAGTTTTCGATATGGGATTAGTTTTGTTGACCCGTGAGATATTGTCCAATGTGCATTAACCATAATGACCCAATCTGCGGACATTTGTTACGTTTTAGTTGTTCTAGTTTTTGGATTGGGCTTCGTCATTCGTGGGCTAAGGCCTTTTTTTCTTGGAGGGCTTATTCCACCATTTGCCCCCCTCTTTAGAAGCGTTTGTTTCTTCATTGGACTGCCATGATGCTTAGCTTCTAAGAGACGCCTCTATCTTGTCACCTCGTATTTCACACCCTATCGATTTGATTTTATGAAAAAATGTAAGTTGCTTATTCTTTCATCTCCTTCTTTTGATTCAAATTTCTTGGTATTGCACTGCTCATCATTCCTTTCTTCATTGTCATTTTCTTTAGTTCAGTTCTGGGCTTCTTTTTGTATTCACATTATGGCTTCCTCCAACAGCTTAGGTTCCGATCGAACTCCTTTTCGTCCTCTCAGTACGACTTCCATTCTGGAGACTCTGTGAGATAACGCTAATATTACTCCATATCTTTTTGGTATTAAGTATAAGTTATACCCTGTTGAGGTAATCTTCCATCCCCTGATGCGCCATGGATTTCTGATGGGCGTCTTCTTTTGAAGGTTATCACTGCAGTGTTTGATAAACGTACTCATGAAGATAATCTACAGATCCAAGCATATGTTACTACAAGCACTATTACCAACATGAATTTATTAATTTTCAAGGATAAATACAGGATTTTAGATGAATTTGAGTTACTGCGCCCTAGCCCAAAAGATGGGGCATGTTTTCCTCCTTCAGGCTATTATTCTGCTTATGAAGAACATCTTAAATCTGAGATATTTTTTTCTCCTCATCCTCTAGTGGTGGAAGTTCTTAGGTTCTGGAATTTTTGATTAGGGCAGATACATACCCTTTTTACCAAGCAATTTGTCGGGTTTATTATTATTTATCAGGCTTTTGGTATCCTGACTAGTTGTAACCTTTTTAAATGCCATTACTAGGTCCGCCATAATAGGGATGGGTGGTATACATGTACTACAAAAAGGACACTGGTTATCTTAAGCCTTCTAAAATAAAAGATTGGAAAGACCGTTTCTTTTTTTCAGCGGGACCCTTCTGTACCTCTCAAGTCTTCCTGGACTCCTCGGAAAACTCTTCCTCGATCCTTAGATGAGACATGATATTTACCTACTTCTATACTGCAATATTTTGGATCAATATCCTACCCACTTCCATATAGGAAAGCTGGTCTTGGGCATTACTGGAAAACTACGGCATTTAGAGGGGGTTGAGTGATAGAAAGACCATACGTTAGTACCTTAGGATTTCATATCTTTACTAACTGTTATGTGTCATTATTTATGTCATTATAGTAAGAACTTATTCATTGCAGGTACGAAATTCATGTGTTACTTTGCTTCTGCCACCCTTACCTCGAGCCTAAGCAATGAGCCGGAACTATTGGGCACAGGCCAGGCTACAGAAGCTATGAGAGTGTCTAAAACTGTTTCTAGCTTCCTTCCTTAGATCCTTTAGCAAGACGCACTAAGCGCAAGCGTATTGGATGTTGTGGTCTAGGTACGAATTAGTTTGATTTCTCCAAGTATTTCAAACTTTTATGTTATATTCTTATCACCCTCTGGTTCTTGCATCCTCAAGTATGCCTTTAAGGAGGTTGTAAGATCAAATGAAAACGTGATGGTGAATAATCTGATGATGTTTTGCCTTTTTAGGATGTGACTCCAACATAGAAAAGGGACGTTTGGTCCTTAACCGTAATCAGCAAAGGCGCACTATTGATAACATTGATTATCTGGACGTTAGCTACCGAGTTTCAAGGCAGGACTTCCTGTGTGTTTTTTGTAGTGTTTCCCATGTCTCTTCCTATTCTCTTGTCAGTGCTCAGCTCGCTAAGCAATAAACTCCTTTAAAAGGAACTATGGATGGCACTTTCAATCTCCTTTCATAACTCGATACATTGTTCTTTATCATGCCCATGATCCTTATAAAATTTGCAATACTTTGTTTGACTTCTTCATTCTGAGGGTGTCACCATCTTAGCTGGTGCTTTCAAAATCCCAAAAATTCCACTAAATCTAAAATCTCAGTTTGGGACTTTTTGAGTGGGGTAAAGACATTCTGACGATCAGAATGTCCTCAAGTCTCTCCCCGTGTTGATCTCAGTTGTGTGGGTAAGACAGCCATTCCCTCATGGGTTGCATGCTATGCTCCTCATTGCGAAATGGTTTCTTTCCCTTTTCTTCTACTGATCTATTACCCTACTGTTCTCTTTTAATTTGCACACTAATTTCTCCTTTAATCAATTCATGCACTACATCAAACAGGTTATCCACAGTCTACAATGTTTTGGTTATCAAGATCTTGGTAAGAGATAGAGATCGAAGACCATGTTTGTAAGCTTGAATATGTTACGATCACTTAAGTTTGGGAACTTTATTGCCTCCTTATTGAATCATCTGTGTATGCACAAACCGTTTCATATTGATGTTGATGAACTGTTAGCAAATGGTCTGAGATGGGAATGATCTCCCGTTAGGCAGCAAAATGATGCCTAAATTTGTCCTAAATCCTGAAAGCCAGAGATGGACATAGGTTGCAATGAGGCTAGCCAGCAAATAGGTGAATCCTGCAAAGAACTCGGGAACAGTCGACATAGTTCAATATCAGAGGCATTGTTGATCACCACTAACGCTGAAAAATATTGAAGTTGTTTGTCGGGATTGGATGTCCTGTCGTAGTGACCGAATCGTAAAGCGTTAAATTTGTCTATTATCGGGGTTTGCTACTATTCTTCTAAAAATGGGTTGTATGCAACATAGTTCCAATTGTTGTCTCAAGAGGAATTGGGAGCATGGATATCATCCATTATTGTTTGTACCTAATTCTTAATTATACTCAGTGTGATGGCTTCCCAAGGGGCTCACATAATGGGCTGTCCTATTCCAAACGTACCAAGTCGTAACATTGACATAAGAAAAGATCTTTGTTGTGGTGTAAAGGATTATCTAATGTGTTGCTCCCCGTGTGGATAGCGACTCGAGCTGATCAGAAAGATCAGCGATATATTCAGTTTACAAGTCATCCTGAGTATTGGGATCAATGTTGTTCTTGTCTTTCGTGGTTTCTGTAAATTTTAATTTTTTAGGTCTCCGAAAAATGAAATCGGTCATACACGGTGGGTGCCAATTAATGAATATTAAGTTGTGGTGTATCCAGTTATCTGTAAGATCAAAAGTTGTTAGAGACCAATGGTGATCTATTCCCCAAAGGTACTCCAGTGCTTAAGTTAGTAGGGTCCACAAATGAGTGAATCTAAAGATTTAATGAGCATTTATTACTTAGTATCACAAGAACAGTAATTGAGGAGAGAGGACCTTTTATTGCATGCCATTTGGCAAAATGTTAACTAAGCTTTCGGTGTGGGATTAAATTCGTTGACCCACGAGATATTGTCCAATGCGCATTAACTACATTGACCCGACCCGTTGACATTGGTTATGTTTTAGTTGTTCTTGTTCTTGGATTGAACTTTTTCATTCATAGGCCAAGGCCTTTTTCTTGAAGGACCGTATTCCATTAATAAAAGGCAAAATTTTTTAACAACAACTACTGCATGCATAAAAAAAATGAGAAAACCTAATAATTGTTAGTATATGCCCTAAGACCAATTGACTCACATTTATGATTTATGAAGCATGTACTTTTTAACTGTATTTTATGCTCTTGGTCATCAAGTATGTGACTTGAAAGTAAAACCCTTATAGCTAATAAAATACTATTCTTATTTATCCCTAGTTTATTACACCTTGTAAACTAGTGTGAAGTTGATTGATGGTCAAGTTTTACTGATCATGAATATGAGATATAAAATCAATTCATAAATACATATTGAGAATATTATATTGGACATGACCCAAAGTGAAGAAGAAATATTGCATGGGTTTAAGTTATAAGTATTTCTTCTCAGTTTTATATTTGGTGTCCTTCAACCTAATGTTTCTAATGTTTCTTGCATGGGGAGAAAAATATGTTTTGACATAGTCAAACATCACTTTTAATTAGGTGATCATTAAGATTATTGATTGACTTATTTTCTCGTCATGGCTTGAATATTGGAGATAGTGAAAGAGATTTGTCCCTCTCTTTTTAGAGAGAGATATCCATGGGCCCCTTGATAAGGAAGACTGGAAAATATGCATGGCCATGCTCAACTAAGTATTAATAAGGTGTTATTAATATTATTTGTTGGAATAGTCTGCCTGGTGATCAAGTAAATGGTTAATTAAGTTTTATACGGATGACTTGATCCATGCCTTATACTTAATTAGGATATCGTGTGACAAAAGGACTAAATATTAAATCTGATGCTAGGTTATTATTAAATTTACTTAACTTGGGTAAGCATAATGTCTTGCTAGAGGCCGCTTATGTTTTGTGAATAAATGTCTAGGACATTTTTTCATTCACTGCCAACGTTAAGTGAACCTACAGGGTCACACACATAGACGATCTTGTGAGCATAATGTCCACGTTCAATGAATCTAGATTGTGTCCAGATTCGTTGAACGTATACAAAAGGGGAATCAGATTTCATATTATATTTTCTAGTAGGTTAATAAGTAATTAATTTTATTTAATCGAATAAATGAAATTAATTACTTAATATTACTCATCCAACCGTTGGATGATTATAGGAATAGACGGATGAGATTAAACTGTCATTAGATGACAGTTAGGGTTTTGATATTGACAGCTATAAAAGGTTATGTTAACCTTTTCTTTGTGGCGGTCCTTTATCTGATTAAAGAAAAAAAAAAACCCTAAACCCTACAACGGCAATATAATATCTAGCCTCCTCTCTCCGAAATGCGACCGATTACCAAATAGTCAGGATCAGTTCTGAACAGTTTTCAGAACACAGAAGGGGCTAGCATCCCGATCGCTTGCAGAGGAGTTCATCGCGTGGATACCATTAGAGGGCGAAGCGTACAAAGTAGCGCCTCCACAACGAACAATCAGAATATTGAGGTAATTTCTATCCAATTTGTTTTTCTAGTATGTGCAGATCCTGTTGGTGGATTTTCGTAGTTTTATTTTGCTTTATTTTTGCCTACGGATTCCAACAGTGGTATCAGAGCCTCGTACATATTGGTTTTACTGATTTTATCTGTTACCGCTTTGATTATATGTGTTGTTTCCAATCGGTCTTATAGTAAGGTTTCTGCTTTACTTATTAATGTGATTAATTAAACAGAATGTTGTTACTGCCAAATTGTTTGGCGTACAGTCTGTAATCTGTGTAATTTAATTGTTAAACTAATATGCAGAATCACATGATTTAATGTTTAACTGTTAAACAAAATTTCTGGCGACATGATTTTAAGGTTTATGACGGCAATAACTCATTCAATGAGTTAGAAAGAAAAATCATTTTTCTTTTCGGGGACACTGCCCCCTGAGAGCCCCGCAAGGGCACTGCCCCTTGACCTCGCCCACTGACCAGCCAGCAGGACCACCGTTTTCTTCCGGGGGCTTCGCCCCCAGAACCCCCTTGTTGTTTCTTTGCATGTTTCTTCCTATCTTTAGATGCATGGTGCATAGCGTGGCCCTTTACCTCTTGTGATTGATTGGCTTATTTTGTTAATGGGTTGTATGTTTCTAAATACGGCCTGCGTGTCGTTGTTTTTGTTGATGTAATATTATCAAGCTTTTCTAGAATAGGTTAATTTTATTTCCTATTCCTATGTATGTTTTCTGTCCTATGTAACAAGATTAGAAGGCCAAGACATTGGAGGCAAGCTAATGGAGATAAAGACTTACCTAGATTGACCTTTGACTTCCATGAGGCTCGTGGAAGTCAATATAGCATTGGGGCCATGCTATGACACGTTTTATTTGATGTATATATATTATGCATGTGATGTTTAGTTTATTTCCTTTTATTTTTTATATATGTTTTGTGAAATAATATAAAAATAAAAAGGAAGAAGGTTTTTGAAACCATGTAAAAAAAAAAAATTATTAAGTCGTAAAATGCCTTCCATGATCAGAAGCACTTCTCCATGCTTGGATTATCCATTTTGTCTCATTGCCAAAGCAAGAGAGAAATAGTTACCTAAGTAGGGGAAGATGGAAAATGGTGATTTCCATATGCTTGGAATGGTTTGGCTTAACTAGGCTATCAAAACGGTTTTAAGCCTAGGACATCATATGGGATTTTGCCGGTACATGTAGATGTAAATCCCATTAATACATTTTTCTCTAATTATGGGTGTTAAGCCAAAGCTTAATTATGATTAGAATAAAATGAATTTTTATACCCATGATTTATATCAAGTGTTGAATATTTCAGGGAAAATTTAATGCTTCATTTATTTAATTTTACTTTGCAAATTCTATGTAGATAATGGCCTCAAACAATTCAAACACATCGTTGCGATCCGTGCTTGAAAAGAATAAGCTTAGTGGGACTAACTTTCTTGATTGGGCACGAAATTTAAGGATTGTCCTTAAACAAGAAAAAAAGCTATATGTACTTGAGAACCCTATCCCTAATCAACTAGCTAACAATGCCCCTAGAGTCGAAAAGGATGCTTATAGTAAGCACAAGGATGATTCTAACGATGTGACATGTCTCATGTTGGCTACGATGGAATCTGAGTTGCAAAAGCAATTCGAGGAAGTTGAGGCTTATGAGATGATAAAACAGCTCACGGAAATGTTCCAAGAGCAGGCACGTTAAGAGAGATATCTTACCACTAAGGCGTTGAATAGCTGCAAAATGACCCCTGGCACTTTAGTTAGTGCTCATGTCCTTAAGATGAAAGGGTATTTTGATCAGCTTGAAAAACTTGGAGCACCTGTAAGTCATGACTTGGCTACTGATATGATCTTGGCCTCTTTGACCTCTGACTATGATCAGTTTGTCATGAACTTCAATATGCATAATATGGAAAAGTCCATAAATGAATTACACGGGATGCTCAAGCAGGCTGAACAAAACATTAGGAAGTCTACTCCTAATGTTCTAATGGTTCAGAAGGGGCAGTTCAAGAAGAACAAGGGAAAGGGAAAGGGAAAGAATATGACCAAAAAGGGTAAAGGCAAGCAGAAGCCCAAGCCCAAGCCCAAGCCCAAGGTTAAACCACCAAAGGAAGGGACTTGCTTCCACTGCAATGAACCTGGTCATTGGAAGAGGAATTGCAAGCTCTACTTGGAAGAAAAGAAGAAGCAAAAGGCCAATGAGACTGCCGCTTCAGGTATTTTCGTTATAGAAATTAATATGTCTACTCCTACTTCATGGGTATTAGATACCGGATGTGGAGCTCACATTTGTGTAAATGTGCAGGGACTCAAAAGGAGTAGATCTTTGGCAAAGGAAGAGGTGGACCTATGAGTTGCAAATGGAGCAAAAGTTCTACTGTAGCTGTAGGGACATTTGATTTACTTTTGCCTACTGGGCTTATAATTGAACTTAAAGATTGTTATTATGTTCCTGCTATGAGTAGAAACATCATTTCAGTTTCTTGTTTGGATATTGATGTTTTTGAGTTTAATACTAAGAATGGTAAAAGTTCTATTTATAAAAATGGTATTTTCTATGGGGATGCCTCTTTATGTAATGGACTTCACATTCTTAACCTACATGATTCCATTAGTAAGCCCATCTATAACATAAATACAAAGAAATTTAAATCTAATGATTTAAATCAAACTTACTTCTGGCATTGTCGTTTGGGCCATATAAATGAGAAACGCATATCAAAACTCCATCAAGATGGACTTTTATCTTCATTCGACCTTGAGTCTTATGAAAAATGTGATTCTTGTTTATTGGGAAAAATGACTAAAAGTCCATTTACAGGGCAAAGTGAAAGGGCTACCGATTTATTGGAACTTATATATACTGATGTATGTGGGCAATGAACGTACAAGCCAGAGGAGGTTTTCAGTATTTCATTACATTCACAGATGATTTCAGTAGATATGGTTATGTCTATCTAATGAAACATAAATCTGATTCCTTTCAAAAGTTTAAGGAATTTCAAAATGAAGTACAGAATCAACTTGGAAGGAGTATCAAATTACTTCGATCAGATCGAGGTGGTGAATACTTAGGCCGAGAGTTTGACGAACATCTAAAAAATTGTGGGATATTATCACAATTAACTCCACCAGGAACACCACAATGGAATGGTGTGTCTGAACGCAGAAATCGAACTCTATTGGATATGGTTCGATCTATGATGAGTCAAATAGATCTTCCAATTTCTTTTTGGGGTTATGCTCTAGAAACTGCTGCATTCATATTAAATAGAGTTCCATCTAAAGCTGTTCAGAAGACACCATATGAGATATGGATCGGGAAACAACCTAGTTTAGCATTTCTCAAAATTTGGGGATGTGATGCTTATGTGAAGCGATCATTATCTGAAAAACTAGCACCCAAATCTGATAAGTGTCTGTTTGTGGGATATCCTAAGGAAACTAAAGGATACTACTTTTATCTTCCATCCGAAAACAAAGTGTTTGTTGCTCGGAACGGAATTTTCCTTGCAAGGGAATTCATTTCCAAAAGAGTCAGTGGGAGTAGAATCCATCTTGAAGAAGGTCAAGGACAGCAGACCATTTCTGAACCGAGTATGGATACTCAGTTGGACTCAGTATTCATACTGAGCCCAAACCTTTGACACAAGGGCCAAGAAGGTCTGGTAGGATTTCTCAGATACCACAGAGATATGGATTTCTTGTGACTGAGGATCATAATATTGATCTTATTGATCAAGGTGAACCTAATTCCTACCAAGATGCTATTCATAGTCCTGAATCTAGGAAATGGCTAGAGGCTATGAAATCAGAAATGCAATCCATGCATGATAATCAAGTTTGGACTTTGATTTGATTCACCTGAAGGTTGCAAGACCATAGGGTGTAAATGGGTTTTCAAAAAGAAAACTGACATGGATGGCAATGTCCACACTTACAAAGCACGATTGGTAGTAAAAGGGTATAGACAAACTCATGGTATAGACTATGATGAAACCTTTTCTCCAGTTGTAATGCTTAAGTTAATTAGAATTCTACTTGCCATTACAGCATATTATGATTATGAAATATGGCAAATGGATGTTAAAACTGCTTTTCTTAATGGAAATCTACTGGAGGATGTGTATATGACACAACCTGAAGGTTTTATTCATCCTTCGAATTATAGTAAAGTGTGTAAACTTCAAAGATCCATTTATGGCTTGAAGCAAGCATCTCGAAGTTGGAATCTTCGTTTTGACGAAGCAATTAAAGAATTCAATTTAATCAAGAATGATGATGAACCTTGTGTCTACAAAAGGTTTACAAAAAATGCAGTAGTCTTCTTAGTACTCTATGTCGATGACATCTTGTTAATTGGGAATGACATCCCCACTTTGCAAAGTGTAAAAACTTGGTTGGGGAAGTGTTTTTCAATGAAAGATTTAGGTGAAGCAGCCTATATTCTAGGCATTAGGATCTATCGAGATGGATCTAAGAAGCTTATTGTCCTAAGTCAGAGTGGATATATTGACAAGGTACTAAAAAGGTTCAGTATGCAAGATTCTAAGAGAGGATTCTTGCCAATGTCACATGGCGTTAAACTCAGTAAGTCTCAAAGTCCTACCACAAGGGAGGATACATAACGCATGAGTAAGATTCCTTACGCTTCCGCGATTGGATCTATCATGTACGCCATGTTATGCACTCGTCCAGATGTCTCGTATGCATTAAGCATGACTAGCAGATTCCAGTCAAATTCTGGTGAACCGCATTGGACGGCAGTAAAAAACATTCTCAAGTACTTAAGAAGGACTAAAGAGATGTTTTTGATCTACGGAGGTCAGGAAGGAGAGCTTGTTGTAAATGGTTACACAGATGCTAGCTTTCAGACTGATGTAGATGATTTTAGATCGCAATCTGGATTTGTGTTTTGTTTGAATGGAGGTGCTGTGAGCTGGAAGAGTTTAAAGCAAGATACCGTGGCCGATTCTACTACAGAGGCTGAGTATGTGGCTGCTTCTGATGCAGCCAAGGAGGCAGTTTGGATCAGAAAGTTCATCACAGAACTAGGTGTAATTCCTAGCATTAGCATTGTGAACCCAGTGGACCTATATTGTGATAATACAGGAGCCATTGCACAAGCTAAGTAACCTAGATCTCATCAACGATCCAAACATATTCTTAGGCATTTCCATCTCATTCGAGAAATTATTGAGCGTGGAGATGTTAAAATTTGCAAGGTAGACACCAATGACAATGTCGCAGATCTATTGACAAAGCCACTCCCACAACTTAAGCATGAGAGTCATACTAGGTCAATGGGTTTGAGAGTCATGTCAAATTGGTGGTAGGGCAAGTGGGAGATTGTTAGTATATGCACTAAGACCAATTGATTCACATTTATGATTTATGAAGCATGTATTTTTTAATTGTATTTTATGCTCTTGGTCATCAAGTATGTGACTTGATAGTAAAACTCTTATAGCTAATAAAATACTATTCTTATTTGTCCCTAGTTTATTACACCTTGTAAACTAGTGTGAAGTTGATTGATGGTCAAGTTTTACTGATCATGAAAATGAGATATAAAATCAATTCATAAATACATATTGAGAATATTGTATTGGACATGACCCAAAGTGAAGAAGAAATATTGCATGGGTTTAAGTTATAAGTATTTCTTCTCAGTTTTATATTTGGTGTCCTTCGACCTAATGTTTCTAATGTTTCTTGAATTGGGAGAAAAATATGTTTTGACATAGTCAAACAATACTTTTAATTAGGTGATCATTATGATTATTGGTTGGCTTATTTTCTCATCATGGCTTGAATATTGAAGATAGTGAAAGGGATTTGTCCCTCTCTTTTTAGAGAGAGATATCCATGGGCCCCTTGATAAGGAAGACTGGAAAATATGCATGGCCATGCTCAAATAAGTATTAATAAGGTGTTATTAATATAATTTGTTGGAATAGTCTGCCTGGTGATCAAGTAAATGGTTAATTAAGTTTTATACGGATGACTTGATCCATGCCTTATACTTAATTAGGATATCGTGTGACAAAAGGACTAAATATTAAATCTGATGCTAGGTTATTATTAAATTTACTTAACTTGGGTAAGCATAATGTCTTGCTAGAGGCCGCTTATGTTTTGTGAATAAATGTCTAGGACATTTTTTCATTCACTGCCAACGTTAAGTGAACCTACAGGGTCACACACATAGACGATCTTGTGAGCATAATGTCCACGTTCAATGAATCTAGATTGTGTCCAGATTCGTTGAACGTATAGAAAAGGGGAATCAGATTCCATATTATATTTTCTAGTAGGTTAATAAGTAATTTATTTTATTTAATCGAATAAATGAAATTAATTACTTAATATTACTCATCCAACCGTTGGATGATTATAGGAATAGATGGACGAGATTAAACTGTCATTAGATGACAGTTAGAGTTTTGATATTGACAGCTATAAAAGGTTATGTTAACCTTTTCTTGGTGGTGGTCCTTTATCTGATTAAAGAAAAAAAAAACCCTAAACCCTAGAACGGCGATATAGCATCTAGCCTCCTTTCTCCAAAATATGACCGATTACCAGATAGTCAGGAATCAATTCTAAACAGTTTTCAGAACACAGAAGGGGCTAGCATCCCGATCGCTTGCAGAAGAGTTCATCGCGTGGATACCAGTGGAGGGCGAAGCGTACAAAGCAGCGCCTCCACAATGAACAATCAAAACATTGAGGTAATTTCTATCCAATCGGTTTTTCTAGTATATGCAGATCCTGTTGGTGGATTTCCGTAGTTTTATTTTACTTTGTTTTTGCCTACGGATTCCAACAATAATAATACAACATATAAACAACATTTATTCCAAATGGATATTAGAGCTATAGATCTAAGGTTTCAAACAAAAAAAGAAAAGAATAGAACTATTTCTATCTCAATTTTCTTATTTTAGTGAAGGAACAAAATAAGCTAACTCTTCCAATAAAAAAAAAAGTTAGCAACAATTACATAAAATCAAATTTTTTTGTTGCTTTTATTTCCAACCTCACTACTCCCACTGCCTAGGGTTGGCTTCTCTGCAGGATTCTTGGACTATTTAGTAGTGAAGCCATCATCTTTATTCTTCCCCTAATTCCCACTATTCCTTGCCTGAGCTCTTTCCCTATTTTGTTCCCAAGGAAATGAAAATGAAAAGTTTGGGGAGTTCAACATCAACCCAAGAAGATTTTGAAAATACTTTTGAGCCCTAAGTAGTTAACTAGTTTGTGTTGACTGTTAAAACATGACAAATGACTCGATTGACCTAATTTTGATAGTTTGAAGGGCTCTTTATAGACTTTTGTAAAATGAGATCCTCAATTGAGATAAATGCATAATTTCATGGACCGAATTAAAGTTTATCCCACTAAACTCCATCTTAACATACTATCTAGCACTCTTATTTTTGGCTACTAGACATTAAAAAGAAAACTGAAAAGATTTCATGTAAATTCACTTATAAATGATTTATGTTACTTAGCAATGACAAGTATTTTGATTAATGATATAAATGTTACATTCTAGCCCATCCTAAATTTTGATTTTGCATCCGCTCGTGCTCTCCTCCTCCTAACGTAGCGGTGAAAGAAACTTTGAAAGACACTGACGGAATACATGATAGAAAATCTAACCATAAAATCATTACATCTCAGCAAATCTTAAAATTTTTCTCATGGAGATTATACATACATACACACATACATAAATATATATACATACATATATATATATATAAATATATTTTATTATTATGCATATATATAGATATTTATATATTATATATATTCTCATGATAAGGAGTTATATCTCAAATTATATCGTGCACCCAAGTATACGATGCTAGGTACACGTAGGTAAAAATGACGTCGTTCCACTCATTTTTGTTAAGCGATTTAAATTCATACCCAATCAAGGCCAGTAAATTGTAGCCATGCGTAAGAGGATTTTGATCTCTTCCCTCTAAAGCCTGCAACAAGAGTATCGTGTCAGGATCACATCATTTCGGTCAATTTTTTTTTCATTTGTGTGAATGGTTATGGTTTACATCTAAGCTCATAGAGAGATGTTATATCGTGCACCGTGGGTATATGATACTAGGTATACATTGGGTAAAAATGACGTTGTTCTACTTATTTTTGTTAAGATTGAAATTCATGTTAGTTGCGGCTAGCAATTGTAGCCACGCACACGAGAATTTTGATCTCTTCCCTCCAGAGCCTGGAACAAGAGTGTAATGTCAGGATCGCATCATTTTAGTCAAATTTTTTTGTCATTTGTGCGAATGGTTAACGTGTTTTCATATAAATCTCTGCATTTTTTTTGCTACAATCTGTTGTTGTTTAGTGTTTTTAGCACTTATAGAGTCTCAAGTGAAGGGCAAGGGCAAGGGTAGGAAGCATATTGTTGTTAAGAAGAAGGATGATGTGCAAAAGAGGTAATTTTTCTTTATTTTTCGTGATTTTTTTGTGTTATTTTTGTGTGCGAATGACTTGTATTATTGTATTAACATGTTTGATGGTTTTTGGTGGATTTTTCGGTTTGTAATGTTGCTTTGGGTACTTTGTTTTATGTGTTTAGTGAAAATTAGATGTTTTATAGATCTGCTTCTGTTCTGTGTTTTTTCATGTAATTGCTTAAAATATTCCATATTTCTGTGTAATATATTACACCACCTTCTGTTTCAGTGTGTTTTATGTGCATTGTGTTGTTTATTGTTTAGTAATACTGTGTCTAATGTTTCTTATTATTGTTATTCCATGGGTTTATACCTAATATTACATGTTGTGTAGTCTTCTATTGTGTTTTCTGTTTTTGTGGCTTTTGGTATGGTTTGTATTTTTGTTTGGCGGTTGTTTTTACAAAACTATGGTTTTTTTTTTGTGTTCTGTTGCGCATTGGTGGCGTGTAATTATTGTTTAGGCCCCATGGAATTATGATTCAGTGTTCATGTAAATATATTTTTAATGTTTTTTGTATTCTTTGTTATATGAGTATATAAATGATGTTCTATTTGGTACTTTGTCATGTCTATTTGTTATGGCCCTATAAAGTTTTGTTTTTGTTTGGTGTCTTGTTTTGTTTTTGCTTTGTTGTGTGATATATTATATGAAATGTTTGTTCTCTAATCATGGAATTATAGTATAGGTCTATTGTGGTAAGCAAGTTTTCAATTGATGTATGTATAATGTTTCATTCTAAATATTGATATATGACATTGGCGTGTGTTCTTTTTGTGAAGTAGTGGTTATTGTTCTTTTTGTTATTTTTTGTTTTTGTTTTGTTGTGTGATATATTGCATGGAATATTTGTTCTCTGAGCATGGAATTATAGTATAGGTCTGCTGTGATAAACAAGTTGTCTATTGATATAATATTTTTCTTTTCTTTTTCTTTTTCCTCTTAGAATGGAATAAAGTTTTCTAAAGCCTCAATTCTATCCCTAAACTGATAACATGCTCTCTACCAAAAACTCTTTAATCGAGAGACTTATATCATCGTCAGACAGCCCCGATGGTTATTTGATATAATAGAGTTTGTTGTAGGGTTAAATCTAGGAGTTGTACAGGATAGCCCCGATGATTTTGTTGGTCTTCCAGACAATGAAATGTTGATGTCATTTGTTAAAAGGCTAGTATAAAAGAAAGTTGCTTTATGCATTGTTTTTTGGGATTTTATATTTTATATGTTTTTTGAAATATGTACTTATTTTGTTTATGCAGAACGCCTATAGCTAGTGCGAAAGATACACAAAAGAAAGCAACAGAAACAATATTGGAAGAGTTGAAATGGCCAAAAAAGGGGAATATGAAGAAGTTAGAATCACAGCCACAGCTGAAGAAGTGAGGGTTGAATCTTCCAAGAAACAAAAAAGCAGGAAGCAAGAAAGATAGTCCACTAACTATTAATATAAGGACATACTAAGTGCTCCGTTTGAGTTGATCTCTGGTTTGAAAGAGAAACAGAGAGAAGTGGTGAAAAAGATTGGGTTTGGTTCTTTGTTGTTGTTGTTGTTGTTGTATACGTCTTGTCTACCATTGAAGATTGGTGAATACCTTGTTGAAAGGTTTTAGCACTTAGAAATGTCGGTTGAAATACGGAATTCCTTGGGGTTCAAAACTGGCCAATGAGTTGAGCATTTCTGAAATTGCGGATGAAAAATATGTTGTAGTGTTGGAAAGATTTAAGAATAGGCATGGGGAGTTAATCCCTCTTGTGACAAAGATGTCGTTAGTAGTTTTAGCACAAGCAGACGATGGGGATGATTTTAAGAGGAATTTTATTATTTACATCACTTCAAGCCTGATCAATTGCCCATGTACAAGAGGGTGTCAGTATAGGTTGATGAAGAGTTTGCTTGATACTTATGATATAAAAAATTACAATTGGTGTCGGTTTACAATGGAAAGGCTTATAGAAACCGTTAATGGTTGGAAACTTAATCAACACAATCGTTTCTGTGCGCTGATGATTTTTCTTGTGGTAATATATCTTAGGTGTTCTTTTTTTTTTTTGGGTACTGTCTTTTATTTTGTAATGTTATGATGCTAATTTACATGTTAATTTGTGTTTTTGTTTGTGAAGTTATTTTATTTGGACAAGGTGATGTTCAAGATTGCGGATATTTTAGAGAGATTTATTCCTATAATTTGGTACTAGAGTGGCAAGAAAGCTAGTATTAGAGAGAAGAATGAAGAAGAAAGAGGTGGTTTTCGAAGAGGTACTGCCATGATTTGAGAAAGTGCAAGTGCTAAGGAGTGAGGTGAAAAATACATGTATAGAGGTTGTCTTGAAAACTGTTACGGATGATGAAAAGAAGAAGGTATATACTCTATTGCATATTTCTAGTTTGTTTTTATTTGAGTGTCCCATGTAGTCTATTAACATATTATACATGACACAGTAATTCATATTTTTTTTTTACAGCGAGATGATATTATATATATTGTGGTACCCCTCTGCTAGGTTAACTGCAACTGAGTAAGGTACCAGTGTGCCTCTCAGCACCAAACTTCAAACATCTAAACTAATGCAAAACTTGAATAACACTTAGAAACATATACATATACTACACAGCGAAATAAGAAACTGAATACATATAGCACGACCATTACATAATATCCAGGGAAACCTCTTATAATATCTCTAACATAGGAAATACTGTATAAAAATGAAAAAAAAAAAAACGTTTCAAGTCGGTTGAGTATAAGAAGTACAAATATCCTTCACAAAACCTATACACAGCACGTCTTGACCCCAAAACTCCGTGCAAAATACTCTAACAAGTTACTGAGCGCCGTCTCTCATCCCAAGTCATTTGGAAAACGTAACAATTAAAGATTTGAGTGTAAATGCTCAATGAGTCCACATGAGTGTGTGCTTTCGTGCTTCTCTAGAACATAATGATGCAATTTTTCCAAAAACAACTTATACAATGACAAAAGAAATCATTTCCTTGGTTAATTTAGAAGTGCAGATAAACCTATATAAGGGGTTTGAGTGCAACTGAGAAGTCTGAGCGAATCAAGACACATTAGAGTAGCTTCTATATCCGATTAAAAAAAATGTGCCATGCAAAAGTTGGGCTCCACAGACAGAATCTGGAACCTAGAATAGGTCATCGGAAATAAGTTTCGGCATCTCGTAGTCATTATAGCCAAACTCATTATTACACCGGTCGCCAAATTAGAGACAAGTTAGACACTACATTTACAACTCAAATTAATCCATAATATTTGGCAAATGATTTGTTTAGAGATGGAAATATAAGTTTAGAGACGAATATGTTCTGTCTCTACAATTTAAAAATGAAAATATTTGTTTGCCTCAGTGTAAAAACGAGGGTTTTAGAGACGTAAGGATTTTGTCTCTAAGACGTCTCTAAAATAATTTGGAGACGAAATTTTGATTTTTAGAGATGATTTTTTTCCTACTCTAAAAGGAGTCTCTCCCGTAATGTCACTTAAGTTTTTAAGAGGAGTTCTAGCTAGAGAAGGAAAGACGAAGAGAGATCTGATAGAAGAAAATAACTAAAAGGAATTAGCTGAGAAACGAAAATACATATTAATAAAAGAAAAGCGAGGACTTACGTTGTTGAAGTCTTGCGCAAGTAGAAGAATAAATAGCAAGATTTCTCTCTACCTTTCACATTTATATATATATATATATATATAGAGAGAGAGAGAGAGAGAGAGAGAGAGAGAGAGATGTTACAAAGAGCAAAAATATATACGAAGTTTGGCTTTGAAAACTTAGTCAAGAGGAAAGGAAGTAAATTAGAGGATAAGGAGAAATGGAAGAAAGTCAAAGGCGGTGGTGATTATGTGTTATCAAAAAGAATAAGGAAAAGGAAATTGTAGTACTAGGAAAATAGATAAGTAGTAGTAGTAGTAGTAGTGATATGTCTTACATGTGCGTAGAATTTGGAAGATGGATGAGGAAGTCTAGGTGGCACAAGGTGGGTGGGATTAGTGGCATAAGTGATTGGAGATAAAGAAAACTAAATAATAATTTGTATCATATCTATATACATGGATTTGTTTTATTTTCTCAATCTTATTTTGACATAATCTTGGAAATATTAATAAACTATCACAAAATTATTTAAAGTCCTTATAGGTTTCTCCAAATATTTTCAAAGTTTACCATTTTACAAAATTGTCTAATTATCAAGCTTATCTCAAAATATATGGAATACTTACACACTAAAATTAAAGTTAATACTTTAATTTTAAATTAAACTCTAAACTCCAAGCAAATTGAAAATTAGATATGAAATATTCTTAATATCTAGTTCATATCATAAGTATTTCTATTTTGTAAAATTAGGCTAACTTTTTCATTAGTCATCCTCGTATGTTTTGACCGCCTTTAAGGAGCTTACGAGGTAGGCCATTACATTCTACCCTATTTAAAAAGAATTTCATCCTCGAAATTAAGATCACATTCCTATCAGTTCATGATGATTTTTTATATGTTCTTCCATTTCCTATATTTCTTCTCTAGTTCCGATGTTCCCATACTACTTTACATATTGAGATATACCTTTCCTTCGCGCCGTGTTCTACGATCCATGTAGGCTTCTTTTGTATTGGTGAGTTGTTAGTTATTTCCTAGTTCAAACTTAATATAATTTCTCTAATTGTTCGCTTAAAGTTTTTACTTATCTGTTATTGTTCGAAGCCGATCGTGAACAGCTTTTACTTGTCCATGTAATTCCTCCACCTCCGGTATCAAACTTATCGATCTCCAATTAGACCGAATTCTAATTTCATCCCAATACAGTGGTGTATGTCGCCTTATATCATATAATGCCTCACGTGTTGCTAATTCTATAGATTAGTGGTAACTGTTTTCATTAGAAAATTGCGTACAAGCAATATCATCAACCTTGCTCTTGTTTCCAAAGCCCAAAGCATAGGCTTATATCATGTACTCTAGGGTCTAAGTCATTTTTCTTAGTTTGTCTATTTGTCTTGAGGTGCACTAAAGTACTATAACTCAAATCAGTTCTACTGCTGCTTAAAACTATAACCAATATCTATATGTAAACCTCGGGTCTGAGTCTAATACAATATACATAGAGTACTCAAGGTACTCTTACAGTTCATTTCTGTAGCTCAGTATTAATATCCCTAAAGGATATGTCTTATTGATAGTAATAAAGTGTAAAGCTTTCTTAAATTTCCTTGCTTAAGACAATCTTTTAAAGAAATCCATCGCAGCCTAATCCAATTTCTTATCTAAGACTAATTAAAGTTTTAACTAACTTCTTAGTCTGATGGTCCAGTTTAACTTTTGACATGCAAGACAAGGTATTACATCCTCCTCTTTTTCTTTCATATTTTTCCCCCAGAATGTTTACTTCAACAATACATATCCTATTTTCTTCACAAGATTAATGACGTAGTTCATGTGTTTCTTCCAATATGTTTGTTTATGTTTAAGCTATACTTCTTTAGGTACACATACCGAGCTTAGTAGGCAAAGACTTTATTATGTTTCGATCACCAAGAAATTAGACAACTTCTTGACTTCTTATTCGATTCATATATTCTTTGGATCCCATGTTATTCTACTCAGTATGTTTAGTATCCTATCAGAATGTAGTTGTTAAGGTAGGATTTACCATCTTCACATTCTTCTTAAATTCTTCTAGTTGTTTCATCAATCGATATCTCAAATTCAAATCCTTTGGTGGAAATAGGTATTTGAAACTTGCTTGTTCTGCAAACACCTCATACTTCACTTCAAACAAGTAATGTCTCTATCTCCTCAAGCATACACTATAAATGCTATCTCCAAATTATGTTTCACTGGTTTTGTTCGTGATTCTTCACTTTCCTTATCGTGCATGTCAAACCTTTTTCATTATAAATAAGTACACCTGCTTGACCATATATAGCTTGAGCCCTACATTATACAAATCATGCTCTTTTCAAACAATAGGGTTTATCATAATGGGTGTCGAAGCCAACCCCTATATCGGTTCTTGAAAACTTTATATATCTGCATTCGCAAACCAAAAGAGCTATGTATCTCTTTGATGCTCTAGATTCCTCCTAACAGATCACTACTTCTATCAATGTGGTTGCATTAATATCCTTTCTTAAGTAGCTCGCATACCTAAAGTCACATACTCTATCCAAAATTCACTCTTATTGGTTTGCCATACAACTTATATGTTCTTCTAAAGTCTATAATACGTTTCTAAAAAGTTATTCATACATCTCAAGATTAGGTGAATACACAAGGATGTTACTGACAAACATTACCCAAAACTTATGTATATAAATAAGGGCAGAAAATCTTATGTATCAGACCGAGAAAGGCTGTGAGTAAGTTGATTAACTAGAACATCATAACAAATGACTCATAATTTCTGGATGATGGGCTACAAGCATTCGTAGGGATATGCACTCTTTGGTACATATCCAATGATATCCTTGCTTTAAGTCTTATGTGGTATGTCATCCTAAACATGTTTAGAAATCTCAGAATTAATGTAAAGATATACCTAAGTCAAAAAAAATTCGTACATATAAGAAAGCATCTACAAAACACTCACTTGGAAAACCATAGAAACTTATCTGCGTAAAACAAATGGCTCCCGTATTGAACATAGCAAACTATTGAGAACTCAAATATATGACCCTATGCCCTATGAGGTATATCGTGGCCTAGCTTCAAGTTTCAGCATTATTCATCTCGATAAAATCCCTTGTTGAGGCACACACAAGTGCGCAAAACACATTTACTACCCTTGTGCTCAAATCACATCGTCTATCTTTTCTTCACATGCAACTTGTTCATCTTTTATCGTAAGCGACTAGTCTCGAACATATCAGTCATCGTTGCCTCGTATTAGCATCCCTGTAACACTTAACTCATTTAATGAAATTTTAAAGTCCTTGGATGATAAAGAAATAGATCGGTAGCTTGCACAACTCATTAATAATCTACTTATCCAAACAAAATACCGAAGCTAGCACTCTAATACCACCTGTGGTACCCACAACCCCTCCGCTAGATTAACTACAGCCGAGTAAGGTACCAGCGTGCCTCTCATCACTAAATTACAAACATATAAACTAATGCATAACATGAATAACACTTAGAAACATATACATTTATTATGCAGCGAAAAAAGAAACTGAATACAGGTAGAGTGCCTATTACGTAAGATCCAAGCAAACCTCTTATAACATCTCTAACATAGGAAATACTTTACCAAAAAAAAAAAGTGTTTCAAGTTGGTCGAGCATAAGAAGTACAAATATCCTTCACAAAACATCTGTACACAACATGCCCTAACCCCAAAACTCTATGCAAAATACTCTAATAGCTTACTGCATCGTCTCTCGTCCTAGGTCATTTGAAAAACATGACATTTAAAGACGTGAGTATGAACACTCAATGAGTCCACCTGAGTATGTACCTTCTTGCTTTTTTTAATAATAGTGATGTAATTTTTCCAAAAAAAAACTCATGCAATGTCAAAAGAAATCATTTCCTTGGCTACTTTCAAAATGCACATAAACTTATATGAGGGATTTGAGTGCAACTGGGAAGTCTGAGAGAATCAAGACACATTAGTGCAGCTTCTATACCCGAATTAAAAAAAATGCCATGCAAAAGTTAGGTTCCATGGGCAAAATTCAGAACCTATAACGAGGTTATTAGAAACAAGTTCCAGTATCTCATAACCATTACCAGCCGAACATCATACAAGCGCTCAGTTTTCATAACAACTGTACTCTTCCAGTACGTAAAACCAGGCTATAGATCTTGGGGCACCTACCAGGTCTACCCTGAGACCAATCCTAGTTTCGAACCCCTCCTAACTCTCCATTAGGTAGCCGTCCCGCTGCAGAGCATGATGTGATGTCTGAAGCGATACCGGTTAGGCCAAGCCCTCAATGGTATTACGCCCCCTTTCAAGTGGATCCACTCTCTAGAATTGTAATCGTTCACATCATTGGAAGAGGCCTTAGTACAGAGGACTAGACACCTATAGTGCAATCCTCTAATGCTTCTAAGCACATATAATCATGTCAAAAACTTTATCCCTGATCGGAATGGGGTTTTCATTTCTATTTACAAATCAAAAGGCCACTCACTCGGCCATTTACATAAATTCAAGTTATAACCATTTTAGAATAACAAAATTCCTTATTCGCCAGTCAAGGCATCCGTATGCATATTTTATGAATATGTCAAGTTTTAATCAACTAGATCTAACCATGCAAACAGCATCAAAACATTCTCAACTTGTAATAATACTCCTTAAAAAACATGACAATTCTTCTTAAAGTAAAAACACCTATATGAAACACCGCTCCTATGCATTTCTAAGACACAAGTTAAACATATTGTGGAAATATCTCCAATTTAAAATAACACAATGTTATATCGCCCCAAAAGCAATAGACATTTGATAAAAATCTTAGCAATCGAAAATTATAGCCATTTCATAGCAACAAAAGTAACACAATTAAAATATTTAGGCAGGATTTGTTGATTCATCTGTGTGCTGAATCTTTCACTCAAGAACTATGAGCCCCTACACAAAGCAATCGAGCTACTCAAACATTAAGAAATCTACTATATCTTTAGTCTCCATATTATAATTAAATACCTTCTCCAAATTCTGGTACATTGACATCTAGACTTACCTCTCATAATTTAGATATACTATAAATTTCTAAGTTAGACACCCTTCCCGAGAAAAGTAATAATGTGCAATATATATACTGGAACAGAAATTAAATAAATTGTTCCCAAATACAGGGTATTTTAACCAAAATCTTTGAACCACCCAAACAAAATTAATGAATATAAAATTATATGAATACTAATATTTTATGAACTCTAAATATCTTCAATTTGGACACCTAACTAAAGTACATAGCACAATTTTACAAAAACTAGAAATTGATATGAGAAATAAATTATACTCTATATATTACTTAAAACTCACTTAAGTTTGCAAGAGGAGTACTTGCGAGAGAAGGAAAGATGAAGAGAGATCTAATAGAAGAAATAACTAAAACGAATTAGCCGAGAAACGAAAATACATATTAATAAGAGAAAAGCGAGGACTTACTTTGCTAAAGTCTTGCGCAAGTAGAAGAATAAATAGCAGGATTTCTCTCTACCTTCCATACACACACACACATATATATATATACATATATATATATATATATATATAGAGAGAGAGAGAGAGAGAGAGAGAGAGAGAGAGAGAGAGAGAGAAAGAGTTACAGAGAGAAAAATGGTATATGAGGTTGGCCTTTGAAAACTTAGTCAAGAGGAAAGGAAGCAAATTAGATGATAAGGAGAAATGGAAGGAAGTCAAAGGTGGTGGTGATTATGAGTTATCAAAAAGAAGAAGGAAAAAGAAATTGTAGTACTAGGAAAATAGAGAAGTAGTAGTAGTGATATGTTTCTTACATGTGCATGGAATGGTAAGATGGATGAGGAAGTCTAGCTGGCACAAGGTGGATGGGATTGGTGGCATAAGTGATTAGAGATAAAGAAAACTCAATATGAATTAGTCTCTTATATTTATATACATGGATTTCTTTTGTTTTCTCAATCTTATTTTGACATAATCTTGGAAATATTAATAAACTATCACAAATTTATTTAAAGTCCTTATAGGTTTCCTCCAAATAATTTCAAAGTTTACCATTTTACAAAATTTTCTAATTATCAAGCTTATCTCGAAAAATATAGAATACTTATTCACTAAAAATAAAGTTAATAGTTTTAATTTAAATTAAATTCTAAACTCCAAGCAACTATTTCCATTTTTGTAAATTAGATATGAAATATTCTTAATACTAAGTTCATATGTAAGTATTTCTATTTTGTTAAATTAGGCTAACTTTTTCATTAGTCATCCTCGTATGTTTTGACTGTGTTTAAGGAGCTTATGAGGTAGGGCATTACATATATATGTAACATTTTTTTGGGTACAACCATGCTCTGGTTTATGGAACTGTTTGTTCAAGTTAAGGATCACAATGTCAATGTGGATGAGATATTCAATAGGACAAGCTCTAGTCTACGACATGTTCTTGATCTTACAAAGTTAGAAAAACCTTCTGGTAATGTAGTGGGACAAGAGGGTGCCTGAAGTTTTAAATTTGTGAGTGACAACCAAAAAGATTTGTGCTTTGGAAGCAATGAATTCATCAAAGAGTTTGATAAGATGATTGCAAAGGCAAAAACTTTAAAAGACAAAAGCATGCCTAGCTTTGATATTAGGATTGATGATGTCGAGATTTAGAGCAGCAGCCAGTTGATGAGCAGTATGGTGAGTTATTGGGTTAAGAGCACCATCAGCAAGATGGTGAGGAATTAGGGAAAGAGCATCATGAGCATGATCCGCTTTATGATGATGATATCGTTCTTGAAGATGAATACACATGATTTTGTTGATGATGCTTTAAAGAATGTAGATTTTTATGAAATTGATGATGAGGATGGAGGTGTTGTTGCAGATATTGGTAGGAAACGAAATCTTTTTTCTTTCTTTTTTTACCAATGTTAAAAAAAGGTCCATGTGTTATTTTTTTAATTAGTAAGTGTAATTTATAGGTTTTCGATGTAGTATACTTAAAGAAAGTGATGGTAAGTATAGCGAAGAGATCAATATCTTGCAAAATAGAATACGAAGCTATCATGTGCACTTAGGCCTCCTTTTTGGATGAGAATGATTAAGAAGATGTTATTACCATCAAATGAGAAGTTAATGATAGACTTTGCGTTCCTTGAAGAAGACAAAGACATGCATATACGTAACATGTTAGTATTGTTATATGTTATAGTATTAGTTTTTGCATACAAAAAGTATAATAACCCAGTTTGTTGTGATGTTCCATGTTCTTGTGTGTGACGTTCCATGCTATAGTTGTTACGTTATATGTCATTATCGTATATGTTCCATTCCGTATGTGTTCATATTTTAGTGTAAGATTGAGTTAACTCTAGAATTTGATGTTCCATAATTCTTTTATATGTTGCATACAGTGTGAGTTCATGTTCCATTTTTATGAACTTTTTGTTGGTAAGAGTACAATTATTGTTTGTGTAGTGACATACTCTTTCAATAGAAGTGATGCTATTTTGATAGATAGGTAGCAAAGTTCATGATACATGGCAAGCGTATAGAGGCAATGATTGTTGACATAGGGGCATATCATTTGAATTACTCAATGACTTAAGAACAAGGGTATCAAGCCCAGGAGGATTTTCTTTTCTACAAAACTGTGTATGTAGTTTTTTTTTTGTTTCATGTGACACTTTTTGTTTTTAATAAGTTGTAGAAATTTTATATCTAACATTTAACGATCCTTATACAAAATAGCAATTACCTATACTTGAGAAGAATGAAAAAGTGACAAAGGTTGTATTGTGTAAGAGGTTTGCGGAAAGGATGACCTAAGAGCTTAAGTATATGAACATGGATAAGCGAGACATTGAGGCTGCTGATTTGGTAAGTCACTTGGAATATCTGTTGTGGATATATAATAGATTACATACTATTTAGATTTTTTTTTATTTATATTCATGTGTTTTATCCTTTTTTGAAATGTAGGTGATGTATCTAGTGCTTCATAGTCAGCACTTTTATTTTGTGTGTGCGAATGTTGCCTGGAAGTTTGTCGACATAATTGACAACAGGCCGATTCAAGAAGGGGTTGAAGCGAATGAGAAATACGTGGATGTCCGAAAGTTGATCGCAGGTTGTTTTTTGTTTTCTATTTTTTTACAAGTATATGCTAATGTATAATTATAAAAAGGGAATCTTTTTATGAGAGTAGCATCAGGGATTTAAGGTATATATGGGTAAGGGAAGTTCTAAAACACATGCTAATATTATAAAGTATCCATTGAACTTCCTAGTGTTAGAATGGCAAGATTCTTCTAGATTGTGGTATTTACCGCCTGAGCCATATGGAATCTTATAAAGGGCAGAACACAGACAGTAAATACCACAATATGTAATGTTCCATTAGCAAAGGAACTTAATTAATGTAAAAAAAAAAAAAAGCTACAAAAAATAATACACTAAAAGCAATAGAAAGATCTTTTAAACATATCCTTGAAACATTCTAATATAACTTTATTCATTATGTTACACCTTTTTTCTTCGATCTTTAATTTGCTCTATCTTTCTTTCTTTTTTTAGATGATTTTTAATTTTATGTGATGTTGTAAAGATCAAGACCCGATTGTTTAATACTATTGTTCCACAAAGGTATTAAAGATATTTCATGGTATTATATGATTTGTTCCAAGCACACATCACGATTATAACTAGGGTTGTGATGTTATTCCATTTGTATATAACTAATATATTACACACAGTTGCCATATGTTCCATAATAGAATATGTAATGTTGCATTTTAAAATTTTTCTTAAACAAAGCAACTTAATTAATATAAAACAGAAAAGGTAAAAAGTCATGAAAATGAACAGAAAGATCTTTAAACATATCACTAAAACATTCTAATATAATTCTAATATCTAAGAAAATTCTAATCTAATTCAAAATACCCATCTTGTACATACTATCCTTCATCTCCATTGATGTGCCCTCTTTCTAATCATAGAGCTAGTGTTGTCTTATATGCAAGGCACATCCCTGTGAGTGTGGGAACAAACATTTCCACAGAGCAATCATAGGAGGGTCCACTGTGAAAGGGTGGTCGTCTGTTTTAAAGTTTCCATTTCGTACATGGGTCATCTCAAACACGAAGTGTCTGTCATATAAGACAGGGTAATCATCTGCTATCAAAGAAACAAAAAGCATGAGCAAACAACATAATTGATAAAAAGTAATTTTGTGCCGATGAAGCAATACATCATATAAAGGTACACATAGGATCCAAGAGCCATGATGTTTATAGAATGTGATGATATTAAGTTCAGTTTTTGTTAATAGATAATTTATAAGGCTCCATCTTACTCGATCCAGTATATTAGCCTTTGTCAGGAGAAAAAAAGCAGCTTTGGTTGCAAAAGAGAGGAATGTATACATATATATATATCTAAATAGGACGGGTAGTTAGTGGGAAAAGGCCTTTTTTTTAAATAAAAAAAAATTTATGTCCATCAAATAAGTCTTTAAAACTTGTTATACATGCGGACATTAATAAATCTTGGAATTGGGAAGAGATGGGCACGTGGATGTAGGTTTGAATATTTTATATTTTTAAATGTCTTTCTCTATTGCATAAATTTATGATATTCCACATATATTGTGCACATGTTTCATGCCATTTGTGTTATATTTTTAATAATAAAATATGTATGTATATGTTTATGTATACATATATTGTTATAAATTTAAGAAATTATCACAAAGAAAAGGTTTAATTATTTTATTTCATGTGATTAAAGAAATTAAAGATATACATGTTATGTGATTTTCTTGACATATCTGTTTATGTGGTCATGAGTGTTTACTATAACTTTGTGTCAACTAATGGAATGTAAATAATATATGCATGTAACATATATAACTAATTAATGTACCATCAGTTAACTAGAGTAGTATGGAATATTACATGATTTTATATGGTACAATTTGTGGACTGTAATGGTGCGCCAACTTTTTTGGTATATCTGAAATTTTATTAAATGACTAGCAGTGTAATAGTTACCAGATATATATTGGATTTCCAACGCAACTAATTTGATATTATGTTTAATTGTTCAAGGGACGTTTGTTGATTTTCTTTAGGTCTTTTTGGTTTATTTATACTAGATTTTGCTTAATATTTTATTTTAGAACGACTAGTTTTTTGTCTATTGGTTTTCCAGTTAAAGGCCAAAAATGGAATGTCAAATTCCTCGTGAAGTTAAGAAGTTGGTGCTTGATTTTATGCTTAGAAAACAGATACCCTTATCAGTCACAAAGAAAATAAAAGATCTATTGTTGTGCCCTTGTATGATGTTTGTTGTATGAGGAATATCATTCGCTTTTACAAGTTTTGCTCTTTGTTGGAAGCCTATTCTCTTATCAATGGTGGGTGATTATGGAACATCATTCTGTTTATATTGTCTCAACTGTACATGTTGGAGAAAAGAACCCCTAATTACTATTACAAATACTATTACTATTACAATTTCAACAAGAATAAAAATACAGCGGAAGAAAATAAATAGAAAGATTTGATCTTTCTAAGAACAGAAATCACTCAAAGAACAATATGCAAAATAACACCCAATTAGTACCAAATAACCCAAATAGAAATAAAGAACAGTTTGCTCACCAATACCGGCAAGCCGGCCAACAGAAAATCAAAGAGATGACCGAGGAGCACAAACCGAGGGGTTACCAAACCAGAAACAGTCGTCGAGCAGCGGCGTTGTCGCGTCGAGGCGACGATGGTAGAGAAAGGTGATGATCGGGGTTATAACCCTAAAAAATGAGCCTCAACCAGGAAGAAATCACCGGCAATAAAACAACCTCTCTTTCTCTCTCTTTTCTTTCCACACGGCTATTTCTCTAACCTCACCAACAGATAAACAATGGTGACAGAAAAGAAGGTTGTTCGACAGCATAAAACAGAGAGATCAGCAATGGCATAGCCGAAGGAGAAGGAGAAGAAAAGCTGGAGTCTTGAAGACTCCAAGAGACACAAGGAGAGAATGAAACGGCTGAGAGAAGGAATCAAGAGAGACTGCTCCGGAACTGAGGAGACACCATCAATAAAAAGAGAAAGCCGAACGGTCCCGCGGGTCACCAGCAGACGACCCGGGTGGCCAGTCCAAGTTGCGGGTATCTCGTGTGACTCGGTCAAGAGGCGGCCCAAAAGCAGTAAGGCGGACAGAAGACTCGGTCAAGAGGCAGCCCAGAAGCAGCAAGCAGGTAGACGGCCCGAAGGGCAGACCAAGAAGAAAACCAAGACAGCCTATTCAACAGGTTGAGGCCCAAAGCATCATTGGGTTTTGGGGAAGACAATTGGGCTGGAAAAGGGAAAAAAAATTGGGAGAGAAAAGGGCTATAAAGCATACAATCTCCACCTCGAACAATATTTTTCCATCCTTAAAAGATGACTCAATTTGAGTCAAACTGCTTGCACATGAATAAAGTCCCTGCAAAACATAAATTTATCAGTGTTTACAATTTTAGTACCAAAATCAGCAGGATTATTATCAGTACTAATCTTATTTATGTCAACAATACCGCTAGAGACCTTTTCTCTAATAAAGTGGTACTTGACATCATTATGTTTTGTCCAATCGTGATAGACCGGATTTTTACATAAATGTAAACAACTTTGACAGTCAGTGTAAATAATAACTTTGGAATTTTTAAAAGATTCAGTTCACTCAATAATCCTTGAAGCCAAATGGCTTCTTTGATTGCTTCTGTTGCTGCGATATATTCAGCCTCAGTAGTTGACAAGGCAACTACAGGTTATAGTTGGGACTTCTACGAAATGCAATTACCCGCAAGAGTAAAGAAGTATGAGGTGGTAGACTTTCTACCATCCTTGTCACCTATAAAATCAGAGTCAACAAATCCAATTAATTCAAAATCAGACCAATTATGGTAGTGTAAACCCCGATCCACTGTTCCGTTTAGGTAACGTAATAGCCACTTGAGAGCAGCCCAATGATCTCTTCCCGGATTCGACATAAATCTGCTAAGAAGGCTTATGGAAAAAGAAATGTATGGACGGGTAGATATCATTGAGTACATGACAGAGCCTATGGCCATTCTCTATGGCATATTGGCCATATCTCTCTTTTCACTTTCAGTTTTAGGACAAGTTTTGTCGGAAAGTTTAAAGTGGCTAGCAAGAGGAGTAGTAACGGGTTTACAAAGTTGCATAGAAAATTTGGATACTATTTTCTGAAGGAAAGACTTTTGGGATATGAAGAGAGAACGATTAGGTCTATCTCTAGAAATATTCATCCCAAGGATTTTGGATGCAACACCCAAGTCCTTCATATCAAACTCGGATTTTAGCAGCGACTTCAGTTCATCAATCTTAGCTTTGTGACGACAAGCTATCAACATATCATCCACATACAGCAATAGATAAATAGTAGAATCCACATTATTACCAGAAAAGTAGAGAGAACTATCATAATTACTTTTCGAAAAACCAATTTTGGACATAAAAGAATCAAACCTCTTGTATCATTGCCTTGGCGACTGTTTAAGTCCATATAGGGATTTTTTCATAAGACATGCCATATGTTCCTTACCCTTTACTTCAAAACCTGGTGGTTGACGCATATAAATGGTTTCCTCAAGGTCACCATGTAAAAAAGCAGTTTTCACATCAAGCTGTTCAGGATTAAGATCATAGAAAGCAACAAGAGCAAGAATAATCCGAATTGTTTTGTATTTAACAACAGGAGAAAAAATTTCATTGAAATCAATGCCCTCAATTTGTGAAAAACCTTTTGCAACAAGTCTAGCCTTGAACCTAGGAGGTTCATTAGAGGACTCAAACTCCTTTACTTTGAAAATCCATTTGCAATCAACAAGTTTTTGTTTTGAAGGTTTTGGAACAAGAATCCAGATTTTGTTTTTGTTTAAAGAAAACATTTCTTCTTCCATAGCACGTAACCATAAAACGCGATTGGGACTTTTCAAAACCTCAGAAAAACATAAGGGTTCTTTTTCTTCAACATAAGAAGCAACATCAAAAGCATATGATAGAATGTAGGAGTAACCATACCGAGGATGATCCTTAGGTACTCTACAGACTCGATCCCTAGCAAGCTGATAATCCTTAAGAGCTTGGGTTTGAGCCTCAGAATGTTCCTCTTCCTCATCAGAACGATCTAGAATAGGATCAGAAGCTTTAGGAATAGGAGAACTACTAGAAGGAGCAAAAGGCTCAGAATTTGTTTTAGGTTCCTGAGGTGGCTCTAGAGTGGGTTCGGAGATAGTCTCCACCTCCACCAGAATGCTACTAGGAGAAGGATCACAAGAAGGATTATTGGTGATGGTGTGATCTTTAAGATAGGGTATTTCTAACTCATTGAAGATGACTTTCCTACTGATGAGAACCCTCACCCCTGGTTCACCCTTCAACCATACTCTATAACCCTTTACCCCACTAGGATATCCTATGAACACTCCCTTCCTAGATCTTGGATCTAGTTTCCCCTCTTTTTGATGAGCGAAGGCTGCACAACCGAAAACCCTCAAGTTGGAAAGATTGGGAGGTTTCCCAAACCAGATTTCTACAGGAGTCCTAAAGTTAATAGTTGTAGATGGAGGCCTATTGATGAGGTATACAGCTGTACTAACAGCTTCACCCCAGAACGGTTGTGGAATACCAGAAGACACTAACAAACAATGGACCTTATCCATAATAGTACGGTTCATCCTTTCGGCAACTCCGTTTTGTTGTGGCTTATGTCTGACCGTTCTATGGTGTAAAATGCCATGAGAAGCACATAAGTCAGAAAACTTTCAGTTACAAAATTCAAGACCGTTATCGGTCCGGATAGTTTTTAGTTTATTTTGAGAATGATTTTCAGCAAAACGTTTCCATTCACAAAATTTTTCAAATGTTTGATCTTTGGTTTTTAAAAGAAAAACCCATACATACCTCGAAAAATCATCAACAATAGAAAGGAAATAAACGTTACCACCATAAGTTGGAACCTTTTCAAGTCCCCACAGATCACAATGCACATAATCAAGAGGTGCAGATAACTTATGTGTGCTCGTAGAAAAACTGATTTTGTGTTGTTTTCCCAATACACAGTGAACACAAAAATCCAAGGAATTGATTTTATCACCACACAAAAGTTTTTGATTTTGCAAAATGATAAATCCCCTTTACACTAATGTGGTCAATCCTCCAATGCCACAACATAGTTTTCTCTGGGACAGTTTTTGAAATCAAGGTAGTAGAGTTGCAAACAGTTTTACCAAGAAGGATATATAAAGTTTCCTTTTTAAAACCTTTTAGCATGACGAGGTTTCTTTTGAAAACACGCAAAATACCATTTTCGGATTTAAAAGAGAGATCCAAAGAGTCTAAATAACTGAGAGAAATAAGATTCCGACGCAAGTCAGGAACATATCTCACGCAGTGAGTTTTCTAGTCACGCCATCATGCATTTTTATAAAAATATTGCCAATGCCTTTTATATCACAAACCTGATTATTTCCCATGAAAACTTTTCCTTGGTTTAAAATTTTGAAATCAGAAAACCAGTGTTCATTAGGTGTCATATGGAATGAACAACCAGAATCAAGCACCCAATGATTAACAACATTAGCACATGAAGGAGAGAAAGAGAAACACACAGAACTTCAAAAAACATAGAGTTACCATCTGAGTCAAAACCGTGGGTTTTATCGACTTTACTCCCTCCTTTACCATGTTTACGTTGTTTCTCGTCTTTGATTCGTTTAAAACACTTGTTTTTCATATGCCCTTCTTTCCCACAGTAAAAACATTTTACCTTGCTTTTCTCTCATGATTTGGAACGGCTTTTAAAACGATGACTAGGAGGTTCTCTCCGGTCAATCCTTCCTCTTACAAAAAGATTTTCACCATGAGACTTGCTCTCTTTTTGTAAATCCAAATCTTTTGATTTTAAAGCATTTTTGACATCAGAAAGGGAAAGATCATCTCTACCATATTTAATGGCAGATTTGACATCATTAAAAGAATTAGGTAGGGCATTTAGTAAAATGACTGCAACATTTTCATCAGAGATTTTCTCTCCGACGTTTTGTAACTCCAAAATGATTTTATTCGAATCGTCGATATTTTTGGAAAGTGATTTTTTCCACTCATTTTGAAACCAAAAAGCTATTCTTTTAAATAGATTTCATTTGAAAGAGATTTTCCCAAATACAACTTTTCCAGATTTGTCCAGATTTCAAAAGCATTGTCTTTTTCATCAATTTCCCGTAAAACGTTATCAGTCAAATGCAAGGTGAGACAATTATGAGCATCACCTAGTTTTTCTTTAAGAATTTCTCCCTTCCAAGGTTCCGGATACTCTTCAGGGATGCACATAGCAGGAACAATTTGTTTCGTACCAAAACAGCTTTCATTTTCCTCTACCAAATTACGAAATCAGATTTGCCATCAAACCTATTAGTTTCAATTTCTGGAACTGACATGTTTTAAAGGCAAATAAGTGTAATTTGGTAGTTTCAGAAAGATGAAAAATTTGAAAAGTTTTGACTAAAAAATTGTCCGGATTTTTCCTTTAAAAAACAGAGGAAAGATCTCCCAAAGAAAAATGGCGTTGTTTGTTTTAATTTTGTTTGATTAGGTTTGGTTTTGATTACAAAACAGTGTAGCACAAACGGCACAGAAAACCAAATCAAAGCAGTAACAAACAGAATAACAAAAGAAACAGGATCAAACGAAAAACGGTAGTAAAAGACAGAAAGAAAAACTTTTGAAATCATAAATAAAAGAAACCGCCAAGTCAAAGATACTTGAAATCTCTTGGATTCAAGCCAGGCTTGGGTTTTGATTTTTTTTTTTTGAGAAACAAAACAACAATGAAACTGGAAGTAATAAAAGAACATAAGCAGAAGAACTGTAAATCAATAATAAAGCAGTAATAGTAACAAACATGGCGGCAAGCCGAAACAGAGACAATATAAAAAACGGCTACAAGCCGAAAACAGTAAACCAGATAAAGCCGGTGGCAAGCCGATAAACAGTAAACAAAGAAAAAAAACGGCGGCAAGCCGAATAAACTGAATCAGAAAGAAAAAACTGTAAAACAGAGAGGAGAAGAAGAACTTCACTGGCTGGATTCTGAGGTACTTCTCCATCCGAAGATTGCTGCCGCACGCTGGAACCACAGAGTCGGAAACTGTGGCTCTGATACCAATTGTGGGAAGAAAAACCCCTAATTACTATTACAAATACTATTACTATTACAATTTCAACAAGAATTAAAAATACAGTGGAAGAAAATAAACAGAAAGATTTGATCATTCTAAGAACAGAAATCACTCAAAGAACAATCTACAAAATAACACCCAATTAGTACCAAATAACCCAAATAGAAATAAAGAACGGTTTGCTCACCACTGCCGGCAAGCCGGCCAACAGAAAATCAAAGAGATGACCAAGGAGCACAAATCAAGGGGTTACCAAACCAGAAACAGTTGCCAAGTAGTGGCGTTGCCGCGTCGAGGTGACGATGGTAGAGAAAGGTGATGATCGGGGATATAACCCTCAGAAATGAGCCTCAACCGGGAAGAAATCACGGGCAAATAAACAACCTCTATTTCTCTCTCTCTCTCTTTTCTTTCCTCACGGCTATCTCTCTAACCTCACCAACAGATAAACAATGGTGACAGAAAAGAAGGCTATTCAATAGCATAAAACAGAGAGATCAGCAATGGCAGAGCTGAAGGAGAAGGAGAAGAAAAGCTGGAGTCTTGAAGACTCCAAGAGACACAAGGAGAGAATGAAATGGCTAAGAGAGGGAATCAAGAGAGACTGTTCCGGAACCGAGGATATGCCATCAATAAAAAGAGGAAGCCGAACGGTCCCGCAGGTCACCAGCAGACGACCTGGGTGGCCAACCCAGGCCACCGGCATCCCGCGTGACTCGGTCAAGAGGCGGCCCAGAAGCAGCAAGGCGGACAAGAAGACTCGGTCAAGAGGCAGCCCAGAAGCAGCAAGCAGGTAGACGGCCCGAAGGGCAGACCAAGAAGAAAACCAAGACAACCTATTCAATAGGTTGAGGCCCAAAGCATCATTGGGTTTTGGGGAAGACAATTGGGATGAAAAGGGAAAAAAATTGGGAGAAAAAAAGGGCTATAAAGCCTACAGTACATGTTAAAAGGGAGAAACAGCTTAAAAATACGATCCATGAGTATGAAGTGGAAGAACCTGTTTTAGAACTTTCTAAGTTGTTTTTTGGCAAGGCAACAAGAGCATGTAGCATTAAAGCTGAGGACAAAATGAATATCTTGGAAAAGCAGGAGCAAAATGCTTTAGAAGATCAAGAGTAGTAGTATTTTTAAGATTAGTTTGATGTTAGTTTATGAATATCTTTGTTGGGTTTTCTTCTTATGTCTTTCTAATTTAGTTTTTTTAAAAATCATTGGATGTACAATTTATATATTTTGAATGAAATGAAGTTTTTGTTTCATGTTATGTTCTATGGAAGTTTAAAAAACTGATTTTGAAATATTTATATTACATGAAGGATAGATAAATGAAACTACTATGGAAGAGTATTTAAAAAATACTTACAAAGAAATTTTGTTTGAGGTATATATATTTACTCATGGAATATTTGTTATAATACAATGGTATAGACATATATGTCACAAAAGCATAATCAGCATGGTACTTTGTGGTTACAAAGTAAAATAGTTATATAATAAGAGCAAGATCAGCATGGAATAATAGCCATACTATGATGATATAAAGTTTTATGAGAACATATTAAGGAAAGTAAACTCACAGAAGGAAAAAAAAAATACATGTAAAGTGGAAGATTCTGAAAACAATGATATAAAATCAAATATTAGCATGGAATATTAATTTTATATTTGTTATGTCTAACTCCATAATATTCCATGCAAATAATTGTGATCTTCCATGCTTTAAGGCATATTATTACAAGAGAAATCAATGTTTATTTGATAAAAGAATTCCATAAAATACTTATTTGATAAGAGAATAAAGATTCTATAGGAAATTAATAAAGGGTGATGATGGATATGGAAGATCAATATTCCTAGGAGCGTAGTCACAGAATGTCAGACATTCTTCATTGTTGCATGGTTTGCAATAGATGAGCCAACCGCTGCCTTTGTTCTTGATGTAGACATTAAAGCATTCCATTTTTTACCTTTTGCTTGATTGCATCTTTTCTCAACAATAATCTTGTGCCGTATATTCCTTTGTCATTTTGGTCATTTCTTAGTCCAGTCGAAAAATAGCGATTTTCTTCACAATTAGGTTTGGGATCGATAGACTTACTGCGCACAGTGCCCGCCCAGGATACAGCCTTTCTCTGAGAAGCTGAGTTGCCTTAGCTGACAATGCCATTCCAATTGAATTGGATTTCCCTAAATCATTGTATTTTGAATTTATTGTTCTAGCGAAGGAAGAAAAATCCAAAAATTCTTTTTTGTTTGTGGAATGCCTAGTAGATATCGGATTCCGATTGGATTTTTAATATTTTATGATTCTCTTTCACATTCAGGATCATCTACATAAACTGTTCCAAGTTCATCAATGATTTTGTCTCTTGTCATTTTGAATGATTCTTCTATATAGCTCTGTGCTTTCTAGTTTAGTTCACTTGCTACTATCAAGCTTAAAAATTTTCTAATGAGTTGTTTTCTCCAAATTCTTGAAGCTTGAATACCATTGCGTTGTGGTATGACCCAGGATAAGCATGAAAACATGGAGAGCTTCCAAGAATCGGTTACGAGCTTCCAAGGACCAGTTACAAGGTCGAGGGCAAGGAAGATAGAGGAAGAAATACAAAGAAACAAGTTTTGAAGAGTTTAAAGCTATAAAAGTCAAAGGAAAGTGGCCCAAGACCTACCGCCGACAGTAGGTCTACTCTACCGTAGCTAGTAGGGTTCTGGCCCACAATCGTTTTGAGAATCTGACCTACCATCGATGGTAGATGGAGGCCTACCGTCGCCGGTAGGTCTCAGGAAGCGTAAGATATTAATTGATTTTAACTCCTTTAACCCATCATTTTAATTGTTAAATTTATTTATACTTGTAAATAAGTGACCTAAGTGCCATCAACTTATTTTAATCAAGATTAGCCATTATGGTTGGAATCCTATATATATGTATTATTGCAACCATTTTGGACAAGTTGGATATTGAATGAAATAGAGAGAGTTGAATTTAGGGTTCTTTAAGTGTTCTTCCACTTCCATTGTAAATTAAGAAAATCTTTTCATTGTATAAACTAGTCAATCAATTCTTGAAATCCATTCAAGAGTTCCTTATCTAATTCCAAATCCTATTTCTTCCTTGATGTGCCAACTTCTACAGTTGGTGTTGCTTGGAAAATTAGGTCCTTCTTGAGTGTGTGGAGAATAGGTATGGCTTCCTTAAGCATTGTTGAATCTCCCCCAAATATAAGAAGGTCTATTTGTTTCCTTTTTAGTTAATTTTACCTGCAATTTTTTCCTTGTTCATCATATTCTCCAAACCAAGCATCAAAGAAGCCCTCTAGAAGAGAGTTGGATCTTGGGAGCAAGTGATCCTCAAGAAAGGCTAAGAACGTTCATACCATTTGGTATCAGAGAAAAGATCTCTTCAAGTTGAAGATCTATGTGTTTTGATTGTTAAATTTTAGTTATATAAAATCCAATTGATAGTATGTGAAAAAGGCAAAGTAATCTGGAATTTCTAGACAGAAAATTACTTGTGAAAATTTTGAGATGGAAAGCATAAAAAATGAGGTTTAAATTGTGTGAATTTGTCCACTTTGAATCATTTCCGAGTTGTGGTTCTTTGAAAACAAATTTGACCTGATTTGGATTTGATTTAATAGGTCAATTGAATTCTAATTTGCACACTGTTCAGAAATCGCAACTGTTGAGAATATATGGATTAAACTGTCTACATCTTCTGTCATACTCTCTCAAATTGAACGAAATTTGTGCCTAAATGTATCCTCTTCGAGTTGTCCATCTTTCTAAATTAGTTTGACTTGATTTGGAGCTATCATCACTGAATTATTTTGATTTTTGTGATAGAATGTCTTGCTGCCCTGTTTTCTAGAATTTTGCCTAGTACTCATGAATTCTTCGAATTGAGCTTTCGATTGTCTTTGTTTTGAACTTGCAACTTCTCTTGAACATATATTTAACCGTTTGCCTGTATTTCTGAGGGAATTGGACCTCATTCTTTGACTCATACTTTTGAATTTATCATGAGCACTTTTCTCACTCTATGTATTCGATAAAATTCCTCTTTTTGATTTCATTTACTTATCTATGAGAATTAATTACTTGATTTGCTTTGGGGATTTTTTTTATAACTTGGAAGTTTTAGAAATCACTAAGTAACTCTAGTAGGTGAGGAATAGTAAGAAGCAAGAATGAGATTATTTTCACAAAACCCATAGAGAGTGAGTGTAAACACGAGTGTGAGTGAACATCTTCAAGAGTGGATACACTAAAGGAGTGGTGAGATACATTATTTCTTCTTCTAACATTTATTTTGCAGGTTTTAAATATTTTAAAATGTATAGAGGAGGAAGAAATTATGAGGGATTTGAAGGATTGAATTTTAGTTATAACTATGGTGGCTATAGCTATAGGAGAAATGCTTATAAAGGTAGTATGTATCTTGAGAAACAAAATATGAGGCCTCTTAACTATAATAAATTGAAGCTACCCCTTTTGCTTGGAGTACTTGATCCGGAAAAATACCTAGATTGGGAAGGAAGAGTTGAAGCCTTGTTCTATGCCTATGAAATATTTGAAGAAGACAAGGTTCAACTAGTCATAGAGTCCTTCACTTCATCAGTCCTAGCTTCGTGGAAATATATCTGTGAACATAGGTGGAGAAATGGGAGAACACCCACCATAACTTGGGAATCATTGAAGCGTGTTTTACAAGATAAATTTGAGACTCTTAAGTATGAAGAAGTAGAAACATACATTAATGAATTGTGTGAACCTTTGTGCAACAAAAGTGGCTATGTTTATATGGAGGAAAGATACGAAGGGGGATCTAATGGGAGAAGGTGCCATGAGATGCTAAAAAGAGAGCAAACTAAGAAAGCATCATGAGTTGAAGAATCTTTGAGAGGCATTAAACTTCCACAAGCTGAAAAGGAAATTGAAGGAAGTGTGGAAGTGCATGTTAAAGAACAAATATCTAAAGAATATTTTTGTGATTCCATGAGTGACATGAGCTTTGAAGAAGAGGAGAGCATTGAGATTGAAAGAAAAGATAGAGAGGTAGAAAAAGAGAGAGATTTAGTTGAAAATTCAAGTTTCTCTATTTCCATATCTTCGTTGGGTGAGAAGTGTAAAAAAGATGAGAGCTCTAAAGAAGACGAGAATGATCTTGAGAAAAATGAGAGAACAAAAGAATTGAGTGAAGAAAAATAAGAGAATTCAAAAGAAGAGTTGAATGTATTTGAAAAGAGTGAGAACATAAATTTCGTTGGTAACCAAACTAACTCTTATCTTGTTAGTGAATTTCCTTTTGTGCAGAATTTTGGAGAACCAAGTAAGAATTAAGAAGGAAGACTTGGCTACAACTCCAGCAAAACAATAAGCTTCTTTCCTTCTAAGTCTTACTTGTGCTTTGAGATTTATTTTAAGGAAATTAAGTTGTTCTCATTTGTTATCATAGAAAGTGGAGATCATTTCATTTTCTTTAACTCACTTGGAAAGTCACTTGAAAATAAATATTTTCTTGAGCTTAATCATACATGTTCTATCTTCTATTCTCGTTACATTTCTTATTATTACTATGAGGTAAATTGGTTGCTCTTTGGTGATGTAATGGAACAAAGGATCATTCCTTATTTATTAATGTGCCATATCAAGTTAAAAATCTAGATAGAACTTATCTCTTAGTGGTTAGAGACTTGTTTCATGTTATTCTTGTTTCTATTTCACACGATGTTGATCCATGGAATAATTGTGATTCTTTAGGGATTGCTAACCATCATACCTTCGTTTTATTGAAAACAATTCTTATGGGTTTGTGGTTCCTTATTTTCTTTACTTGGTGATCATTGTGTTAAGTTTCAAGAGGAAGTAGTTGAACATTTTCAATATGTGTTGACTTTTCTTGATACTTATGTGAAGAATATTGTTGAGAAAATTCTTGTGGACAAACCGTTATTGGTTGTGAAGGTATTACTTGAGCATTTGTGGCATGGGCTTAAATTTCTCTTTGTGGAAATATCATTTAAAACTTTATTTGAAAGGGGTTTTGGTTTCAAATTCATTCATATGCATTATAAGGAGTTCTTGTGGTGGAAGGAGTTTGAAAACCAAATAGGTTCTTATTTTAAAATGAGTGGCACTAATATTTGTGAGTTTTTGGAATCTAATGAAGCTTCTTTTGTGCTAGGAATAGAAGACCAAAGAAAGAGTGGTGGAGAATGTGTGCTTCTAAGCTAGGCAAAGTCTTAAATAAGCTTTCTTACAAACTCATCTTCTTCTCCTTGAATTTTATTTTAAGGAGTCGAAGTTATTCTTAAATTCTTATGCCTTCCATGAGATGTGGGAGCTTTATGTACTATTTTTCGAACTTGTGAACTATGCCTTATTGATGTTCAATTATCTAATTGTTTATCTTTTCATGACTCTCTTCGGAATCAATTGTTGAGTAGAGATGCTACACTTGAACAATCTTGTTTTGATCTTAAGTGTTTGTATGTTATTCTTGATCTTATTTCTTTGGTTGTTGGCTCGTTTCCTTCTTGGACACCTATGTGGCGCATGATTCCTAGATGCTTTCTTGAGCCGTTTGTTGAAAATTTTCTGTTAAGAAAGTTGAAGATTATTTGTGTTGGAAAATATTCTTGTATGATTCCCTCCTTTGGAACTTTTGTGATTGCCTTTAAAGGAATTGGTCCTTTCGAAAATTATTTCTTGAATGTGAAGGTTCAACTTGAAAATCCCTGTGATGACCATAAGTTCCTAATTAGATTGAAAGTTTTGAAAGCTTTCTTTATTGAAAATATTCTTGATTTTCAATTCTACCATTTGCATTTCAAGGAGTTTATGTTTTTGTTAATTTTTGAAAACAAGAAGAAACATAGTTTGGAGTACTTAAAGTTTGTCATAGAGTTTTTGTGGAAACCATCTTGAGTAAAGACTTTTTGGAACTACTTTTGAAGAATTTTGTTGAGAAAAATCTTTGTTATTTTAAAAATTTCATTGAAATTCTTTAGAAAGATGTTTCTCTAGATAGATTGTTAGTTCCAAACAAGAACTAATTTGTTATTTCTATGAAACATGAATTTTAGTGGTACCTTGTTAACTTACCTTTCAAGAGTTCTTAAAGAAATTTGTATGTGAAGAGAAATTTGGAAAGTCTTGGGATTCTAAAAATAATCAATCTTATATGTTCTTTGATGAATTCTTGGATTTAATGTCAAAATCCTCACGGAAAAAAGGTCTTTCGAATTTGGTCTTGGAGAATTTATTTATTTTCAATTCGATTCTTGGCCTTTTTGTGGATAACATCCTTGAACTTTCTTTTCATTTTGCGAGTCCATGTGAATTGAAATGTTCATAGAATTTTAAGAAGAATTTTGATTGGATGAGATTTCATTATGTTTTTATCCATGAATCTCTCTTAAAAGACTTAGAAAATAAAAGTTTGTACTCCCATGTTCCTCTTAAAGAGATGAAGAGTTATATTATGGGAATTCATGGATGGGTTTTAGGATTTGAAAAAGGACGAAGGTTTTCAGTTTCGTTCTCCATTTAAGGATTGTGGTTTTAAATCTTGCTTTGAAACCTTCTTAACAAGTGTGTTCTTTAGATGTTGTTTCTTAAACCTCTTTCTCAAATCCTTGAAGAAAATTTCATTGTTTGGAGTTTTGAAACTTTCCCTAATTTCTTGTTCTTAACTCTTCAATCCTTTCAAGACCTAAGTTTCTACTATCGTATTCCATTTGAAGGAGTTTTGAGGATTGATGTTACTACGTGGATGAATCTATATGATTTCCTTGTTTATCGTTGTGCCTGTCTTGAAAGAAATCATGTAAAACTATTGTGGATTGTTCCTACATTTTTCATGAGTAAATATATTTTGAACTTCTTGATGCATACTTGTTATGAGTGTCATGGACCCTTCAAGGAAGATTTGAATATTTAGTTTTATTTTCTTTCATCTGTCAAAATTTTCCAACATTTACGCTTTGATTTTCATCATCATTCTAAAGAAGTTTTGGACACATTTGATAAAGGGCCTAAACTACAAGATTTCTTTGATTTTAATTGTGTTCTTTCTGAAAGAAGTCTTCTTACATTTTGGTGGCATTTGTGTCTTTTAATGGATAATTCATCCTTGAACTTCTTCATCTATGCCACTTTCGCATTTCATAAACCTTGTAAGGAAAAGTTGCAAAGCTTGTTTTCCTTGTGTCCTAGACAATCATTTCTTTTTACTTGCCAAGTTCTTCTAGAAATTGTTCATAGTATTCCTCCTTTGGTTAATATCACTCTAATGTTGCTCACCTCTTATGGTTATTTAAAGGTGCGATTCGAGGACGAATCCTTTTTCAAAGGAAGGACGGATGGTATGACCCAGGATAAGCATGAGAACATGGAGAGAACTTCCACGGATCGGTTACGAGCTTCTAAGGATTGGTTACAAGGTCGAGGGCAAGGAAGATAGAAGAGGAAACACAAAGAAACAAGTTTGGAAGAGTTTGAAGCGATAAAAGCCAAAGGAAAGTTGCCCATGACCTACCACTGACAGTAAGTCTTCCATACCGTCGCCGGTAAGGTTCTGGTCCGAAATTATTTTGAGAATCTAACCTACCATCGACAGTAGGTGGAGGTCTACCATCACCGATAGCTCTCGGGAGGCTGAAGATATTGATAGATTTTAACTCTTTTGACCCATTATTTTGATTGTTAAATTTATTTAGACTTGTAATCAAGTGGCCTAAGTGCCATCAACTTATCTTAATCAAGATTCGCCATTAGGGTTGGGAGTTAATGATTTAGACTATAAATATATATATTTGTGTGTGTGTATAATTGCAGCCATTTTGGATAAGTTGGACATTGAACGAAATAGAGAGAGTTGAACCTAGGGTTCTTTGGGGTTTCTTCCACTTCCATTGTAAATTAGGAAAATCTTTTTATTGTATAATCTAGTCAATTAATTATTGAAGTCCATTCAAGAGTTCCTTATCTAATTCCAAATCCTATTTCTTTCTTGAGGTGCCAACTTCTATAGTTGGTGTTGCTTGGAAAATTAGGTCATGAGAGTGTGGAGAATAGGCAAGCTTCCTTAAGCCTTGTTGATTCTCCCCTAAATATAAGAAGGTCTATTTGTTTCATTTTCAGTTAATTTTACCTTCAATTTGTTCGTTGTTTTTCATATTCTCCAAGCCAAGCATCAAAGAAGTCCTCTAGAAGAGAGTTGCGTCTAGGGTGCAAGTGATCCTCAAGAAAGGCTAAGGCGGTTCATGCTACGCTTTCTGTTGCTTGTAGCATTGGTAATACAACTATTGCTGCTTAGGATAACATCCTTTCTCTATCATTTTGATATATATTATGCGGGAATAGCATGGACCAATTAATATTTAGGAGACGCAAAGAATCCGAGCATAAAATACCAACCTATTGTACATTTTACACCTGCATGTCACAGAAGTATCACCAGAATTGTACATGACTGTATATCGTAAAATGTCAATATCAGGAAATCAAACTTGACATATGTGAGCATCATTAGTAGATAGCGTGCATTCATGAGAATATAATGGGGTTTCATAAATTTTCTTCAAATAACAAGTATGCTTCAATCGTGTATACTTGATTTGCATGATGTAGCAATTTTGAATTACTTACTGCCATCTCAACCATCCCTTGGTTTAAACTAAATTTCATTGCTTTTCCATTTATATACAACTTGAATGAAAGTTCGGTAGAAATCATTCAATGCAGATGTTTTTAAAAGTCTCTTAGAAATAGTGTGGTTTGTTGATTCACTTTGTTGTGATGATAAGATACCTCCAGAGAAAAAATCTTTGTTGAAAGCTAGACGCCACTTTTCTGTTGTTCGGTACAGTCTTATCAATCTTGTATCGTCCTCGATACTTTCATCGCTTCTCTATTTAGATACAACTTCAACAAAAGTTCGGTAGAAATCATTCAATGTAGATGTTTTTTAAAGTTCTCTTAGAAATAATGTGGTTTGTTGATTCATTTTGTTGTGATGATAAAATACGTCCAGAGAAAAAATCGTTGTTAAAAGCTAGACACCACTTTTCTCTTGTTCGGTATAGTCTTATCAACCGTGTATCATCCTGACAATATTCAAACAATAATTTGTATCACATACACAACAATTGTTATTTGTGACAACTTACCAAGCTACTTATTATAAGGTTCCATTGGAAATACACCATTATTCCATGTACATTTTACCTGTTCCAATGATACTTAAATTCAGCAACTATATGTGTATACTTTAGCATTGTTAAACCTATCAACAAAATTTTGTTTTGACTTTAGTGCGTTAATGTGTTCCTTGGAATTCTCACCGATGTGCCAGATGCATAACCGATTACGTGTATTTGGGAAAAGTTCACGAATAGCCCCGCCATAGCAGCACATTGATCTGTCATTAATGCCGCTGGATGATTACCTTGCATAGACCTAAAAAATGTCTTAAACAACCATGTAAAAGGATTTGTTGATTCATTCTTCAGGAATCCACAACTAAACATTATATTTTTTCAATGATTATCCATGCCAACAAAAAGTCCACAGATCATGCCTTATTTATTGGTACAGTATTTTGTATGATGTACCAACATATCACGAATATATTTCATAGTCTTTTTCGATTCGTCCAAAAGATACTGCCTTATGAAGAATTAAGATCAACCTCAAAATCATAATAAAAATCATCTTCTTTATCCTATCTCCATTTGAATGTCTGCATCAAGGAATTTGCATCTCCACCATCAATGTTTTTTTTATTTCTATCTTTCTAGATTTTTGTAGGCATCTGTATTTGTAAAATCAACATATGGTGAACCACCAACTTGATTCTTAATCACCTTTAGACCAACAGCAACTGAAACCCCACTATTCTTCAATTCTTCCGAGTATGCAGCATGGGTTTTTGTTAATATGCATTGGGAATGCATAAGATGTCTCTAGTTCTCTGGAGAGAGGTCAAGGTTGTGTATTATTTCATGCTCACTAACTGTCCATAGTCCTTCACTATTTATTTTGAATTGTATCAGTGTTTTACATATTGCACGTATGTCAACTTTTGAATAACATTTATCCAGTTTTCCTTTCCCACGCATCTTACCTTTTATACTGGAAACAAAATTTTTCATAATCAGAGCTTTAGTACTGGGTCTAGTCTTTTGTTTGGCTTTACGGATGCTAAATCCTATCTTGTATGCATGATCATTGTATATATCAAATGCTTATGTTTCAGGTTTTAACGTCTTTCCGACCAATATGTGTGGAACTTTGCTTGATGAATCACAATCTCTAACAGTATGGGACAACAATTATTATATAGTTGGCACAAATGGCACAAATGTACATTCCGCACGGGATATTAGATATAACACAATGGTGCATATATATAAAAGTATGACTAACGTTATAGATGTGGCAGGACATAATATATATGGCACAAACAAAGATATTAAGGTGGAATGATAGTGACATTAAGATGGTATCGTAGTGATCTAGGCAGGTCCATTTTTGAAAAAAAAAATTGAGAATGATACAGGAAGATGCACGGAATATTAGTTATATAATGGTGAAACGTAATTGTACAACAATAAAAGATGCATAAGTCCATAAGATTTATTTATATAATGTAACTGTAATGTTTTCAGGGAATATTAACAACATGCATGGAAGATTGTCATTATTTTTTGTAACATCGGGGGTACTATAACGGAAGCAGGCTCAAATACATAAATATTGCAAAAAAATAAGTTGTAAGATTTTTGTGATTTGAATTGTATTGAGTTTATGCATGGAGCTAATATAAGTCTAATATAAATCAACTATATTATTGGAAATATTGCAGTTTGAGATACAAAGATGTGTTAAACACTTACCTGAATTAGCATTATCTCTAGATTGATTGTCTAAAAGGTCACATGATTCAACATTGTAATTTCATTTCCAAAGCATCATATATTTTTACATTACGTTCCATAGTAAGATTTTGCTTGAAAATGCAACAACGGTCTTCAAATTGCCTCCAGCCTAAATGAAATCGGCAGAATGAACAGCAACTATTCTATTAAAAATCTCCAGAAATCTCTGGTGGTAATGTCAGCGTCATGGAGGAACTGGTGGTTCTGATTCCATGGTGTTAGAGGAACTTCGTGATTCGTGCGTTAGGTTTTTTGCATTTATTTTAGACGCGTGGGGCTAAATTTTTATATTTTAATGAATTTGTTGAAACGGAACCGTTTAGATTTGGGTGTATACTGCGCAAGGTATACCCGAGGTCCACTGTATAAGTACCAAAGTTATACAGTCTCGCAAAGAGTAGAACAAACTAATGGAGCATAGTAAAATTATGCAGGTTTTAAAAGAAAAAAAAAACTAATGATGCATAGCAAAGGGATAAATGATAAGAATACTAATCAAGACTTAAACCACGGACCAAGTCAAGATAACCCATTATTGCAACTGTAAAGATTGTCTCCTCGAATTCGAGGCGATTAATTTTTCCTCAAAAAAGTTTAATCGTCAAAAAGTTGATACTGCCCCTCACTTTCAGCTGGAAATCAGCTCGCTTTCTGTCTCTTCTTTCATTCTGTCACATCATGTAAGAAAATATTGATTGACGTTTTTTTCTTCTATAATAAAAGTATAAAAAGAATGAAGAATACCGACAATTTTGCAAATCATAACTTCCAAAAACAAATTGGATTCTGGTACCCTCATCGAACACTCAATTGCAGCTTGAGAATGAATTATAATAGAGGGAATCACATTTCTGAATCAGAAGGCAAGATGATGTTGAATGATGGTAGTGGTGAGGAAGCCGAGCTAAGGGAAGGAAGCGACGATGCTGAAGAACTCCAAGAACCAAGAGCCCAAGAAACAGAGCAAGTACTCCCTATAAGCTTAGGTAAATACTTCAATAACATTGACGAGTTTTTTATTCATATCAGGCATATGCAAGAAAGAGTTTTAGTATTACTAAAAAATCTGATTTAAAAAGAAGTCATTTCAGAAAATATCAAACTATTAGTTGTGATAGATGTAAAAAAGCTAACACTTACAAGCGGTCAAAGAGGATAGAATTCCCTGCTCATATTTGTGCAATTTTGAGAGATAATAGAATGTGTCAAGTCTCAAAGGTTGTGGAAAAACACAATCACGAATTACACCCATCTATGTCCAGGTTTATGCTTCCTCATAGAAGTCTAAGTTCTAATATGAAGAGGAAACTGGAAATGCAGGACATGACCAGACTAAGGCCCAGTAAGAGTGAGAATTTTGGAGGTACAAGCTTGAGGACTGAACAAATTAGGATGTCTACCTAGAGATTGCAAGAATTATGTTTAGAAGGTGAGGAGGTTGAACATTAGAGCTGGGAATGTTGATTGCATAAATAGAATGTTCATTAGAATGCATCAAAAGAATAGTGATTTCTCCATTTGATTCGCATAGATGAAGAAGGTAGGCTAGATACTATTTTTTGGGTGCACCCTCGAAGTAAAGTAGTTTATGAAGAGTTCAATGATGTGGTCTTTGTTGATTCAACGTATCTTGTTGACAAATACAAGATGCCGTTTGTGACTATTGTTAGAGTCAACCATCATGGCCAATCCATATTGTTTTCAGCACACCTATCTCACGAGGACACAAAGACATATATTTGGTTTTTCAATACTTGGCTTGTAACAATGGGGGTCAAGTGCCTGCTGCAATTATGATTAATCAATGTGAGAGCATGAGGAATGCAATTAAGGAAGTATGCCAACAATGATTTGGTGATACTACATTTGCCATATAATGTGCAAGCTTCTGGATAAATTTAAGGGTTTAATGGAGCAGTTTCGCAAGGCAACAAAGGAGTTCAGATCACTTGTTTATGACAGTTTGATGAAATCGATGTTTGAGAATAACTGGAATCAGTTTGTTGCTAAGTATAGACTTGAAACAAATCAGTGATTAATTAAGCTATACAGCGAGAGAGAACACTCCCGTGTACTTGAATCACATGTTTTAGGTAGGGATGTTGTGAACTCAGAGAAGTGAAAGTATGCACTCCTTTTTTGATGGATATCTCCGTTCAGCTAGCACTCTTAAACAGTTTCTAGAGCAATATGTTATTGCAATCAGGCATAAGGTGGAGAAAGAAGTGTATGCTAATTACAAATCAAACTACATTTTAGTCAGAGCAATCACCTTCTTTAATTGGGTAAAGCAATTCCGAGATGCATACACTAATGAGTTGTTTGAAACGTTTCAGGCTCAAATTAAGAAGATGTTGTACTGTAATCAATTGGTCGTAGATGATAATGAGGAGATTGGATTTGAGGAAGAGAATCTGGTCGAGGAAGAGTTTGAGAAGTTCAGGATATTGGAGACTGCTTTGATAAATAACTTGTTTGTGAAGGAGTTTTTTTACACCATCCTGTATAGAGAGGAGGGATGTATTTTGAAGTCCACTTGTAGACTGTTTGAGTACAATGGGTTGTTGTGTGCTCACATATTAAAGGTTGCTTCAATTAAGAGAGTGGACATATTTTCGAAAAGATATGTACTTCGAAGATGGAGGAAGAATGTACACCGTAGGTACTCGAGGATTTTCTTCGATGAAGGATATCCCCACATGACCGATGACTTTGAGAAGATCAAAGATGTTGAGAAAGCTTTTAACAAAACTGTAGACTCAGCAATTGCAACTCTTGCAAGACTTACGAGACTAAGGCAGACTATTGAAAGCACTAGAGAGTTATTGAATTGCAATTCACTTGACTGCACAGACAACAGTGGTCCTCAGGTGGCAGTTCCTTGGGGTAGGGAGACAAGGGAAATTCGAGATCCTTGGGTGGTCTTCCCGTGGAAAATACCTCAGGAAAACCGTTTAAGGTCTAACAATGAAGTTGGTGTCCGCAGAAATACTAGGAGGCGAGCTCCAGTTTTGATACTTATTCTGACGATGTGAAAATGGGATAAAGAATTCTAGCAGGAATTCTAGGCACACCAGACGAGGTGGCAAGTAGGTATATTTTAATCATTTGAAATGCGTTTTTTTTGAATTTTTTGCCATCACAAGCTAACTCGAACTGTGTATATGCTCATATTAGGTTACCAACATTGAAGCTCAAGTTCCAGTTCCTTCTCATACTACTCTGCGGACGCAATTGGTATTTGAAGAGGAAATTAAATTGATTATTGATTTGAGTTTAGGTATGAGTTGTACCAAATTCAGAACTCATACTGTAACAATGTATTCCGAACTGATATTTTATGATAGTTCATTGAATGGATAATTTGATAGGTGGAGTTAATAAATTAATAATTGACACCGAGGTGGCCGAGCTATATGACTATTTTTTCAGCAAAAATGAATGTTCGAGTTGGAGCGTCCGAGTTATATGTCACTTTTAACTCTGGCCAAGCTGCGATTAAATGGAGTTACTAAATTATAAACCGTCACTTGTTTTTTCTGGAATTATAAACCGTCACTTATTACATTAATAATACCATGCTTGGATTCCGTAACTTGGATGTGAATATTAACATTTGGGGACCTATCAATTCGACCTATATGGGTCTTTTCCTCGGCACCGAACTCGCCTAGCTATATGACTCTTTATACGCGCAAAACGAATGTCGTTAAATGGACTTACGCACTTATAGTTGTTTTATTTAGGGAAAAAATGCAGTTAAACTTGTTAAATTTGGATCTGAACATTAACATTTCGGGACCTAGCTGACCAACCTACTTTTATGGCTATTCTTTTCCATCGGGCCAAGCTGCCCTAAGTGTATGGCTAAATAGCTAGGGTAAAACCAATGTCCGAGTTGTATGACTCTTTTCCATCTAGCCGAGCTGTACTTATATTGAGTTATGCACTTATACTTGTTACATTATCAATATTATACTTGCTTTCCGTAACTTGGATTTGAACATTAATGTTTGAGGACCGAGCTTGCCTAGTTGTGTGACCGAGTTGTATGGCTATTTTCCCTCTGGCCGAGCTGGCATTATATGGCTCTTTCCTTACGGATAATTTTCCTTATATCTCACTTTCACCAATTTTCTTTTGTATATTTGGCTAACTCCAAATCTAGTGATTCACTAAGGTAGCATTCTATGTCTATTACTTTTTCCATGCAAATTACTTTTAGCTGACCTAGGTTTCAGGCAAAGAAAATCAATAGTTTACAGAATAAAAATCAACATTCAAAGTACTGATGACTTAATAAAAATCTGAAAATACATTAACCATCCTGAACACCAAGTACTTTAAACAATATGATGAAGAGAAATAGTGAACAAACGGAAATTGATATCACCCACCTCTTTAATGTTGGTGTCCAATATTCTGCAAGTATAAATCTAGATGGAAATCCTTCTGGTTGATAATGTCTTCAATAATATCATTCTTCATTCTTTCGTGATTGGCCTTAATTTTAGCAATTTCTCCCTCCATTTGAACAAGCTTAAGTTTATTATGAACCATATTTGAAGGATTATTATCAGTGCATACCTCATCTTGCGACTTGAAAAAACCCACATGATCTCTCAGATCCCTATGAGAAAGGAGATTACGAGTAACTGAGTTACATTTCTATAGTTATGAATAAGGTAAAGGACATAAATTTAATCGTTTTTGCACCTTGAAATTGCCACATTCGATGAAATTTCTTCTTCTGGTCTTGGTTATCTTTGAAGTTAATATTGGAGCTGGAAACCCATACCATTTCATGGAGGAAGCAATTGTGAGTTAAGATGCGGAGCTTGCTGTAGATGAAGATGAGGTTTTGAAATCTTTGATCATGGCCATTTCTCTTTTTCTTTGTTCTGAGTAGAACAAAGAAGTGTCAAGGGGAGCAAAGTAGAATTGGAGTTAATGAAGCTAATTTGATGCAGTAAAAAGTTAGATAATTACAGTTTGGGTTTAAGTTAACCATAGTTTAGGTTTTTTGTAACTATGGTTTAGGGTTAGGGTTTAGTTGATTACTTAAGTAAAAATAAAAAGATGATGAGCATAATCACAATCCTAACTTATAAATAAACTAAAATAATAATATGATCAGTGATATTTATAATAACTCGATAAACATAATGCATGTGTATATCTTATAATGTTTTATTTTAGTTATTTGATACTTCATAATGTTTTACTGATACAGACACGATATGCTTTAATTCGTAATGAGTTTTACCAATTCGAATAAAAATGATGCTAATTGTCAACATAATACACGTAGAATCTTTCATTTCACAATTACAACTTAGTATTATGAATGTCATTACCCTATCTGATGATGTTTATTAATTATTATTAATGTTTATTTATGATATGTACGAAGTGAGTTATTAAAAAAATAATACATCATTTTATCATTTATTTATATTGATAATAACCTACTTTGTCCTCCTAAAACTTATTATTTTACTTCCTTTGATGTAATAGTATGATTTTATTATTCAGAAAAATAAATTGTTCATCGTCTATCCCTAGAATTTCTACTAATTTCCATATATATTGTATTTCTAGCACTATAATTTCAATGACTTGAATAATTTCTATATTTTATCAAATAACATACGTTTATTTTAAAAAAACTTATTGTTTTACTTCATTTGATGTAATAATATGATTTTATTATTCATAAAAATAAATTGTTTATCGTCTATCCGATAGTTATTATATCGAAATCGTTGAATACATGACCAAGTCTAAACTAATAGTCCCTAAACCCCAAGAAATCTCGATGCATTTAACAAACACTTTTCATCCTCACATTCTCTAGAAACTGAAGAGGAATAGTGAGAGCTTCTGGATGCGGTTAATGCATTTAAAAGCATACACAGTGAATATCTGTCTAAGGACCTGTAATCGCTACGCGATCTCATTACAACCAAAGTTCACTTTTTGATACTTAAATGTCGCGAAAGTCTTAAGAGTTTGGAGGTTACCAAAAAGAATCTGGGTGAGATAAATGACGAGACAGAGCAGCTAAAGGAACTGAAAAGTTCTTTCTATAACATCAAGACAGAACGCGAAATTAAGCTAGATAATATTTCAAAGCAAGGTTGTCAGATTGCCGAGCTTGAACAGGAATTGAAAGAGGCTAAAGCATCATTGGCCAGAGTGAATTTCGTGTAATGGATGATGTATGTTCTGTGTTGCTAAGGAGACACTCCTGTACAAGCATAAGTTTGACAAGTTGAGAATTGGGAATTCCCGTTTCATCGATTATAGTGAAGCGGCTGAAGAAATGTATGTAGACAGTATTGCTGAATGAGCGGATTCGTAAAGTAAGCACGTGATGTCTTAGGGTATGTTGTAATCACGTGCACTTCATCCAATGTGCGCGAGCAAGCGGATTCCCTAAATCCCTCTCAAATATTGTCCGAGCATAATTCAGAAATATCCAACCCTCTCACAGGCGAGTAAACCAGCCTCAGATCGGCATGGATTGTTCATTTTTTTGTACATCAAATGATATAAGTCCTTATTTTGTTTTGCTTCTTTGGCAAAATATCTCATGATATTAGTCACTTATGTAATTTATACATGATTTTGTATTTTAGAGCTCGTTCGTATCCTTGTGAATAGATGAAACAAAAAGGAGAACTTCTAAATCTTTTTCGAAACTAAGCTCTTCAATGTCCAACTCTTAGAATACCAGACATTCACTTCAGTAATTGTTATGCGAAGAGTTTACCTTGTTAGTGTCACTCACGTGAAGTCAAGGTCCACGTGTTCTACATCTTTCCTATGTTCAATGGGGATCGAGGTGGAATTCAACAGTTTGTCTTTTGGGTTACATTATACTCAATGAATTTTCAAAATGAGATTGGGGTCTATTTGATTCAATGTTTTTGTTTTCATTTTTATTGTGAACGTTCCGTGTTAAAACTCATCTCTGAAAGGTTGATTTCCGTGGCCATCTCCAACGAAAACCTCTAAAATACAGAATGATTTTTACATAATCAAGATACTTTATTTTAATAATGCATGTTATGAATGGTTAAAAAAGAAATAACATAAATATTAAAAATTTTGTTTTAAACCATAATATATTATAAATGCCGAATTTTATTGAATATTAGTATATTATAAGAATTTATTATGTTTAATATTTATAAAGATGAAGAAATCTATTAAACCAAATCTGGCACGATACTGTAGCCAATAGAGTATGAGTTGGAGTCTTTTCGGGCAGTAACAATATATGAGAAGTAAACTCACTGTCTTTCCCGAACAGAAGTAGGATAATGAAAATGGCGGTCAGAGCTCGTGATGGGGAGTCTCTACCCTTCTGCTCTCCCCTTGGACCATTCTGAAGAATACATTCCCATAATTGAAAATGTGTCGTACTCACTTTCACGGTGGAAAGGAATTCTCAAAAATTCCTCTTGTCGACGTGTGTAATTCAAACCAAAAGTTCTCTTTTGAACGATTTTGTACTATTGTGAGTGATATTATGGCATAATTCACTAGATGATAACTGGATTTTGATTTCTGATTGTATCTTTTCTTTGTATTTTTGGTTCCATGTTAATTCAAGTTATAATTGGGAAAAGTTGATAATATAGTTCAAATATATTAAAGCGATCAAATCATCTAAACTTTTAAAAATACTCCAATCAATGAAAACTTGAAGTAGTCTCATTTTGTGTTAACGAGCTCGCAATAGCAAAGTGCACGTCAGTATAGTTCATTTTTTTAATTTATTTTCGAGCTCGCATAATAAAATAAAAAAGATAAGAATCGGAAGTTAAAAGTAGAACTACGTAAAAACAGGCATGAGAACTAGGATTGGAGTTACAACTACATATCACAATAATTAAATCTATGCCATATAAGGTTCAATCTAAGAATATGGGACAACTTGATAACCCAAATTCCCAGCAGGACTACCAAGTTTGTCCATACCCCAGCTACAGTAAATGAGCGAGGCACCTTCATCATGTGCTGTAAGGATGTATGGTCCATGATCATATATCCATTGTTTATCTAAGAGAAGTGAGAACAGAAGAAGAATAGTCGAGATGGCTTGAAAACCAGATAGTAAGTGGCTCCGTGAAAGGATTTTGCACGCGACAGTAATGCTCGAAGTGAAGAGTGTAAGGGCCTTCAAACAAGTTGAGATAGATTTCCAACGTGTTGTAGAAGGTCACAAAGCTAACATTCGTTGGGTGACAATAACGCCCGGTAGAGCCAAGATGAACTACGATACTGATAAGATTACCATTGCATCTGTGTTGACGGATGATATCTCCCGACTCTCTGCACAGCAAACCACTGAGTAATGACGAACACCACAAGGTAATTGAGCCATAGTGATGGGAAAATTTTTTGGAAGAATGACGTTATAAAACCTTTAAAATTACAATCGGTAAAAAAGCGCCGCTTCGTAAACATATACCGCTTCGTGAACATAATATCGCTTTTTAAACCAAACAAAAAATCAAACATAATGTCGTCTTTAAATCAAATATGATTAATGAAATTTTTTTTTTTTTTTTTTGTTCGTTAACAAAATATCCGAAGGTGTCGTACTGGAGTAATAGTTAAGAAGGTCGGGATAGGGCAAGTTAAGCGATCTCGCTTTCCTTAGGTTAGTTTATTATTAATTATGTAAAGACAAAGCAAATGTAAGTTTCACATGTCAGTTTGTTTTCTGTGTCTAACAAACTAAGTTCACACGACGTTTCAGTTTTATAGGTTGATAAAGACGAGCTGCGCTATGTTGTGCCAAAGAGCAGCCGAGCTCGTTTTACAATTAAATGAAAAAACTAGCTCGATTTGCATGGACGCAACGGCAAAACTTCAAAGGGAATAAACCTACCTCGTCATTATTATTACTACATTAAATGATCGGTTTTATTAGAAGAGAAGTTGCATTAAATTATTCCTTTTAAAATGTAATCGGCATCTTCGTCATTGTATTAAAAAAAAAGAGAAGGCACGTTTTTAATCACACTTACCCTTTCGTCACGTGATAATTTTTTATATGGATAAATTTTCAAATTTTGTTGGTGTTCCCATGCTTAGCCAATTGCAAAGAGAGTTAGACGGGGTGATCAGTCATTACCCAGATCGTAACCATAACGATATTAAAGGAACATTCATATTGGTGTATCTAGGCCTTGCTGCTCAGTACTGTCACAGAGAAGGTCAACTTTATGACCTTTTCCACCTTTTTGCGCACTTATCTAAATTTGTTTGAAGTAGACGGTCTCTACACTCTTTACTATGTGCAGTTCTTCAGTGTCAACCACCCATTGCAAGTGTCGAATAGCAAGTCATATCGCTCAATTTACTACATGAAGTTCAAGCCTCGATGCCTACACTTCTTCTGATTTTACTTCTCTGAGGCATTCGGATGGACCGAGGATGATTTTTTCGTTACCGCTAGAGCATTGGATGAACATAACATGCATATAATTCTAACCTAGGGTAATCGGGACAATTTAGTTAACAACATCAGCCATATTACCCCGAGGACTGTGTGCGTTTCAATAGATTCTGAGTGTCTGGTGCCCTCTAATTATAATATGAATCTGAATGGTGTAAGAATATATAATATAATTTTTTTTATCTAACATATGCGACAGATGTTTTATTATATGCTATGGTGTCCTCTGCTCGAACATACTGAAGGGGATTCACGATCAAGTTTTCGTAACCGTTAGGACATTCTATCCTCATAATATATATTTTTGTGAATATCATTTGAATATGAATCAGACAGGTCACACCAAAATTATTTTTTTTCTTTTAGTAACTTTTCAATAAGATTATAGTAAACTTAAAAATAAATATGGTAAGATTAGGATATAAAATAGTAACCACTGAATCTTACCTTTAAAATTCACAAGTTTACTTTATAGATTTTTTTAATTTACTAATTTTTATGACAATTTTACATTTTTTTCAACTGTCTAAGTTTCTCCCAGATGGGCGCCCAACCTCGTGAAATTTGTTGGAGAATTTCGCCCATCTGGACGAAACTCAAAAAAAAAAATTTCATGTAAGAGATTTGAACACATGACCTCATAAAAAGTAGAATAAGAGACTTACCAAAAGATCAACATAAAACTTTATATAAACTTACAAAAATTTAAAAATTATATGTATTTTGTTCATGTTGATTAAAAAAAATAATAATAATTTGTGTAGGTATTTGAAAAACTTGAAACATGAATAACTGTGCGACCAGAGGTCCGTTTAACGCGTATGACCACTCTTTTTTATAGTCCTCATAAAGATAAACGCAATGGCATCGCCGAAAATGTGATCCGGGCGCGTTTTGAGGTATAATTTGTCTCGTAAAGTCAAAAACATTGACGGGGCATAACTTTGCATTTGGACGTCCGATTGAAATGATTCTTGTGGGTATTTTGAGTATTTTTTTCGAGATCTACGCGACGGAAACCATTGGCGGTTTCCATGAACTGTTTCCACAAAAACGCTCTATTTTCATTTTAATCTAAGTTTTTGCAATTTTCTAATACTTTCTATCTTATTAATGAAGGAAATTATGCCGGCCATTTTAAAATTAAACAAAGGAGCAGTTCTTGTTTTTGCTCTAATTAAAATTTTAAATAATTGAAGTCATTAAATATTAGAATACGTAAATAAGTTATTATTAATAAATAAAATTCTATGCACTCATTTGCATTAAGTTTCATGTTGGTGTTTGATAAGTCTCTTTTGCTCCTTTTTGCAAGGTCATGTGTTCAAGTCTCTTGCTTGAAGTTTTTGTTTTTTCTTTTTTTAGTTCGCCATTTGGGAGAAACTCGGACAGTTGAAAAATATATAATATTTGGAGTTTTTTTTATCGCAAAATTGATATTTTCTTGAAAAAATCTTCAAAATCATTTGTATCTACCTTTAAAATTATGTTGAATGTGAAAAATTTGAGTTTTGAGTTAGAGAGAATTTGGTTAGAGAGAAAGATTTGGTGAGAAAAAATGATTTTTTTCGCTATACATATAGATTCCCAAATAATGTTTATTGACCCCCTCATATAAATGATAAGTTTGTGCTATTAAATGGTAAATTTTATATATTACCATTAAATGACGTAAGTTTATCGTAGTTAATTATAATTTTATTAAATTATCATGAAATTTACTATTTTTCCTAAATAGTAAATATGATAATAAAGGAAGTAAAAGATATTATATAAATGGTAAATTTGAACTAATATAGTAACTTATACATTACTATTAAATATTTTAATTTGCCAATTGTTATTAAAATTTTACTATTTTAAAATTAAAAAATTAATAATAGATATGATGTGTTTTATTATTTATAATATTGAGTTTATGATTGATCATTACTAAATTTAGTATGCAATTTTATAAAGAAAAATCCCACTGCAGGCATCTAACACGTCAAGTGCAAAATAAATAAATAAATAAAATAAAAACAATCTCAGGCAACAAAGTCTCACTTGCGTCAAGTGAAAAAAGAAAAAAGAAAAAAAACCAGGTTGCGTTTTCCTCAATTGGGACCAAAACAAAGTTTCATTTGCATCAAATGGACAAAAAAAAAAAAAAGGCAATGTTGTTGGCCTCGTATAATCCTCGTTTAATTGCGCCACCTCATTATATTTCTAGTGGGAATTTTTTTAAAAGAAAATTGTCTACTAAATCTAAGTATCAATCCAAATTTACTATTATAAATAATAAAACTAATCATATCTATTATAAATTTTTTTTTGTTTTAAAATAGTAAAATTTGAATTAAAATTGATAAAATAAAAAATATTAATTATAATATATAAAATTTACTTTATATTATAGTAGTACAAATTTTATTTATATAACATATTTTACCACCTTTATTATCATACTTAAAATTTAAGAATATAATCAATTTCAAGATATATTAATAAAATTATAATTAATAATTGCAAACTTAGGTGATTTAATGGTAATATATAATATATTAGTACAGACTTATTAGTACAGACTTATCATTTATATAATATAGTTTAGTACCTTATCATGTAAGCAAAATAAGTTAGATTGACATAAAAATTAGTAAATTAAAAAAAATAAATAAACTAAATTTGTGAATTTTAAAGATATAATATTCAATGATTACTATTTTATATCCTAAATTTATTATATTTATTTTTAAATTTACCATAATCTTATTAAAATTTACAAACAGAAAAAAATTAAATTTTTTAATTTTTAGGTCATCCATTTGACTAATAATCAATCAATTTCTTTTAATGAGGTAACGCAATAAAAAAAATTACCACTTCATCATATTAAAAGTTTAAAAAGAATAAAAAAATAAAAACATACCAAACCAAGTTATCTTGAATGACGTGACACTAATATATGTATCCAAAATATCCCCAAAATCCCAAAACTCTGATAGAAATGGCATAATAAATTGAAATGTTAATAAGCATTAACGCATGACAATGCACACATTACAAGTTTTTTTTTTTTTTTTTCAATATCTATATTTCAAAATATTTTTATGTGTTTCTTAAAAAATTCTGTCACGAAATTCACTTATCAAACACTCCAAAGCTTACTTTTCTGATAAGGGCTAAATATAAGCATCCAAACATTTTCCCTCCAAAAAATAATTTTTAGAATTGTAATTAGTTAAAATGTAATTAATATTGCTAATGTTTCGAATTTGAGTATTCCTACATTTCGCCCTCATCGGAATAACATGTGCTTTGAGTTCGTCAGATTTTAGAAATGGCTGATGGTAAAAGTACCGGTGAAATTGTTTAAGAAGCATATAAAAATATTTGGGATTGAAATAGCTAGAAATGATCTTGTGGGATCAATGGATGGAATTGGCGAATCTTTAAAGAAAAAAAAAAGGCAATTTTCCCTTTTTAATACTAAATGCGATCGACATGATCAATAATTAATAATCAATATGGCTGTTGTCGATAATTGGAGATCATGCAGAAAACGAGTAAATAAATAATTGGATATCCTTCCTTTCAAATAAGAATAAGAATTATTAAATAAGAATAAGAATAATAATTGGGCATCCTTGATTGGCAGTAGTAGTTTTTAAGAGAAATATGAAATCCACGCTTGATTAGTTGTGTCCAATTAATATAAGTCGGTTGACTTAATAATACAAAGCTCTGTGGTTAATTATAGGGTCGTTATTTTGTGTACCATTATGTGTTATTTTTTAATTTTTATATATTTTATTAATAAGGTCTAATAAATAAAAAATAAATTTAAAAAAAATAAATGTTAATAAAAAAATATATTATAAAAAAAAAGTGGTACATAAGGTAACACAAAAAGTGGTACAGACAATCCCCTGAATCCATACACACCTATCTATCATAGTGTGCCCGTCTATAAATGACATAGTCTCAATTAATCTGAGAAAAAAATTAAATCTACTATTGCATGTGTTATTTTAATAAAACCTATTATTTCCTCTTGAAAATCTTTATGTAATGCGAGAAATAAATCTTAAGGCGGTTTTTTACCAAATTTCACGTCTCAACAACTAATTTTGTCAATTTTCTTTGTTCTACGTTTCAATTCTACACTAAATCTTGCATCTTTCGCAAACAATAATCATAAATCATGAGTTCATCAAGCAACAGAGTAAGTTGTTCAAGTAACAGAAGAACATCTTCAATAAATAGTAACGACACTAAATAAATTTAACTTAAAAATTACAATTTAAGAGAAAAATAATACAACAAAATAGTTTAAATAATTTATGTTCTGTTCCAGTCATAGTTTATAATTTGCAGCGGGTTTTACAACTAGCATTCCAAGTTCAATTCTAATTTAAAGAAGAATTCGTTAAACCCAAATTGTTTTGGTTGTTGATGGCTTCCCGAACTGTCTCGGTATTAAAGATGCCCGATGGGGAACTCTTTCACCTGGTTTGACCATCAAACTTCGCAACATCTGATCTTGGAATGGCTTTAATAATATTCCAAAATGATTTTGGAATAGAGAATGACGTTATTTTAGCCGATATATTAGTAACTCCTAACAAGGATTCCCTTAATTATTGTAAAGCTGTTTGGTATAGTTTCCTAGTTAACTTATATTTCGTTGCAGTTAGCTTACACAAGTATATAATGTATTATTTTTTTTATGAAATTTAAAAAATTACGTTAAATTTTTCTATTTAAAAACTTACACAGTATTACAGCTATTTTCTTCCTCTTATAGTGAGCAGTAAAGATAAGATTGATGTTAGCACTATAACTGACAGTGGAGAAGAAAGCCATGTCACTAAACGTGCTGATATGTCAGTTTCATCTACGTTTTTATATTATTTAATCTTTAGCTTTTTAAGTGCTTTGTATATAAAGTATTTACTCACCATTTCTTCTGTTATGTTTATAGGTATATCCCAAAAGAATTAAAAGGATGAGTGAAGTGAAAGGAAGCCTATAGAGAAACAATGAACTAGAAAAGAAAAGCACAAAAAATCAAGCACCAGCCAGAACCCACTACTCCTTGGGCAGGATTCAGTCAGTAGCAATCTTTAGGAGCATCAAGAGACAGTGGCCAGCCATATCCAGCTAGCCTGAATAGCTAGATCCGGCTGATCTTATAAGGGTACTAAAAGTAAAAATTTTTTGCGGGACTTCTTGTATTATTTCATACATTCGGTCTAGGGTTAAAGAATTAAGATTAGATGAATTTGGACTTCGGAAAGTTGTATGTGTAGGTTCGACATAGAGGGATCACATAAAGTAATAGTCTTGACATTTTCTAGGAAGAATGCAGAAGATGGAATTTTATAGGGAAAAATATGCTAAAAGAAAATCACATCACGAGATTGATAAAATTATTTAGTTTTAAGATCATAAACACACCACGATTTCTTACCAAAAGAATACCCTTCAAACTTGCAGTTTTTGCTCATAGGTTTGAATTTATCTGATGAATGGGAATTGTTATACATGTAATAAAGACAACCAAATGTTTGAAGAAAATTATATTTTTGTGGGGTGCAATGTAGAAGCTCGAAAGGAGATTTTCCTTGGAGTAAAGTAGGTGGTGAGATAAGCAACTGTTAGAATACATCCTCCCAAAAAGCGACTGGAAGATTGGTTTGAAATCGAAGAGCTCGGACGATGTTGAGAATGTGGCGATGTTTCCTTCCCACATGCGCATTTTGTTGGGGTGTGTAAAGGCATTGTAGTTTGATGTTCAATGCCATGATCAAGAAAGTAATTTTTCAAACAAGTAAATTCAACCCCATTATCGGTCCGTACACTTTTAATTTTCTTATGAAATTGGGTTAGGAAATTTTGGCAAAAACGGGATAAAATAGACTTAACCTCACTCTTTTCATGCAACAAGAAGATCCAAACAGTACGGGAAAAGTCATCTAAACTAGTTAAGAAATATCTATCTCCACTATGAGTCACAATATTATAAGGCCCCAAATGTCAGATTGAATTAAAGATAAAATTTCAGATGCTTTATTGTAACTAATAGGAAAAGGGAAACGAATTTGTTTAGCAAGAAAACAAATGTCACAAGGCACAATAGTTTTTGTGGATGGTACATGAGATAAAAGACTAAGGACAAATTCTGATGGATGTTCTAATCTCTGATGCCAAAGTGCTTTAGTATCATTACCAACAACTTTAATAATTTTGATGGGTTCTACTTCTTTGAAATAGAACAACTCATCTGTTTTGTACTGTTGCTCAACTAATCCGATCAGGATGCTTCATTTATGGTCATGTATAGCACAATAAGGAATAAGGAAGATGAAATGACACAGTACAATTTGAATTTCAACCACTATAGTACAGAAATCAAATGACATTTAAGTTTAGGGAGGTAAAGAACATTGTCCAATTTCAATTTGGATCCCAATTTCATACTACCACATTTTGTTGCTATTGTTTGTTTTCCATCCGGTAAATCATCTGATTAAGCAAGTTCAAGTCACCAGTCATGTGTGGAGTAGCAGCACTGTCTATAATCCACATGGGTTTAAATTTTACTAGAGTGTCTCTGGCCTGCAAAAGGTGAGCACTTGCTCATTAGAGCCACCAAGGCCACTGCTCCTTGCTGAACACAGGAAGAGGACCGACAAGTGAACCAGCGCTGGCAGCGTGCATAGCTGCCCTTAAATCTCCCTTTATTCTTCCAATAGAGTGACACGGGGATCTGATCAGCAGCGGCAGCAACATTTACCCAGCTCTGTGAACAACTACCGCGAGGGTTTGTGTTTCCACCTCGTCCGCGACAACTGTACGAACGACCTCCTCTTCCGCTTCTGTTGTTGCTACCAGAGCCGCACTCTTTGCCAGAATCCGGCCACCAATCAGAGTACCCTATAATGGTGAAACAATTGCGGGCTTTATGTCCATTCTTCTTGCACAGAAAGCAACTGTTTTTTGCTCTCTCAGAAGATGGTGGATCGCGGCGGTTTGGTTGAACCGCAAAAGCCGCTGCCTCCTCTCTCACCTCTTCTTTGGTCATTCGTTGTACTCGTTCTTCTTGAACAATTTCGGGATAGGCCTTGTTGACATTACGCCAACGATTAAGGGATTCTCATTCAAAATACTTGATCGAATTGTTCTAAAATTGCTATCCAAACCCATGAGAAACTCCTCGTGTCTTTTTGTCAATATGTTAATCACATTTTTGTCCTTGGTGACCGGAAGTAGGTCATAATTCACCAAATCAACCCAAAGTTTCTTGAGATGTGCATAATAATTGAACATACTTTGACCTTGTTGTTTGTAATTAACAAGGGCCATCTTCAATTCATAAATTTTGGGCCCATGAGCGACCGAAATCGCTAATTTAGTTTCTCCCGCAGAAATTTGACATTCCGTATTTTAGATATTTGAAATCATAGAGTAGGCTTAATTATGTTCAAGAGTCAAGGCCCAATCACGGTGTTCAAGCTCCACAAATTTTTCAACTGTGAGTCATCTTTATCAAGCATAACAATGGTTCCGTCAATAAAACCGAGTTTCCCTTTTACTTCAAGCACCAATTCAATGGCGTTTGACCATTCATCACAATTGTTAACATGCTTATTTCCTTGTAACTAATTAGTGTACCGGACCATCATCGGACATCAAGTTTACTGTTGTCCCCTTTCGGAGGTTTCAACACTACTATCTTTGTCCGCATTAATCATGATAGCACTGATACTATGCAAAAAGAAAAAAGTTTTGCAGAATTTCTGGAAATCTTATTCTGATTTCTGCTCTGTACAAACGGCGGTGCCGTTAATATATATGCATAACATAATTCTTGGCCAACAAAGTAAGAGACTATACAAGGTATCTAATCTAAGTAGGAAAATAACATATCAATTATAGTCAAAAACAAAATCCTAGAGATTACATTGGAAACAATGTGGTAATTTCCAACAAAGGGATGAATTTTCCCTTTATTAATTTGTGCAAGCAGTAGCATGTTGGCTCTAAAAGCCTGATAGTGGTCTTAGTATAAGGAAGCAAGCAACCTTTTAGTTGAGTTCTTTCTTAGCTATCCTTCTAATCATATCCGGTACCTTGCTATAAGTATTGGCGAAACGCATTTCTCCAACAACAATATTGTTTGTGCCGCTTTTAGGTTTTTTTCTGGTTTGGGCCAAGTAAATAAAATTATGCACTAAAGAGACCTATTTTTTTTTTTAAATTCTGGAAGAAGCCATAATGCACAATGATTGTGCGTTATCTATAATGATAACGCACAACCATTATGCGTTATCAATTAATTAAACATCCTCCTCTAATCAGCCTATTGGCTGATAACGCACAACGGGTGTGCGTTATGATGAGGCAATAACGCATACTCGTTGTGCGTTATCAGCCATGTAATTTTTTTTTAAATTTTTTTTAAAATGTTTTTTTTTTAATTTTTTTTCTTTATTTTTTTTAATGAAATTTTTTTGTTTTTAATGAAAATTTCTTTTGGGAAAACTTATAATTGTGTAATTTTTTTTAGTATTTTTTTAATGAATTGTTATTTTTTAATGAAAATTTGTATTGGAAAAACTTATAATTGTTAATGTTTTTAAAAAGACTGTATTTATTATATTTAACTTATTTTATAATATTTATATCGTTTTATTGGAAAATATATTTATATTTTAACCATTTCATCACAAGTTATTTGAAGAAGTAATGCTAAAGAAATTGTAAAAATTTAGAGCAATGATGTAGTAATTAGAATAAATGGAAAGAAAATTTTCATTAATAGAAACATGCTTTATTACAACTATTTCAAGAAAATGTCAAACTTATACATTGCTCGGTCCAAGGTTATTACAATTTTTCCTATTATGTCCCGGTATGCGACATCTGCCACATCTTGGGGGAGAATCCGGATTTCTATAATCCATTTCCCCCTGAAATTGCTTGCCCTGTTTCCTACCTCGTTCCTTTTTCATGTTTGGAGGATAGAATGTTAAATTAAAAGGAACATCCTCCAAAAGTTCTCACCCAAGACCGAATGAAAATTCGCTTGGTAAGTTCTTCTGTACGTTTGTCGCGAATATATCTCCGGCACATAAGTATCTGTTCTTGACCCATTTTCTCTACACACTGCAAGAACATGAGAACAAGGCAATGTATATGTTTGCCATTTTCCACAACTGCATGATTTATTATTTAGCCGCAAAGTATAGACGTTTTTTCTCATACTAGAAACCCAGATTGGAGATCTGACCATGTATATTCCCTCTCGCGGAATGTAAGTTGTAACTTTGTGTTCTCTTGATTTCATTTCAATCCGCAAGAACTTGTCAAAAATTCGAGTTGGAAATGGATGCACACAATTTTCCGCCTCTTCATGATGTTAGTGAAAGTACTTAACTAGTTTGTTGAATATTAGTTCAACTAGGGCTTTTAAAGGTAGAACCCTAGCTTTCTTCAACACACTGTTAAGTGCTTCAGAAATGTTGTTTGTCATGATACCGTATCTATGACCGCCATCATGCAACAGTGTCCATTTCTCTAGGTCCAACTTCATCAAGTAAATGTAAGCATCAACATTTCTTTCTTGAATCTCTTTCATTACACGGTCAAATTTCCATTGTTTTGTTTCTGTTACGGCCTGCCACATCAAGCTTTTTAGGTTTGTATTTTTAAAAGTTTTGTTGAAATTTGCTCGAATGTGGCGTAAGCAAAACCGGTGAACTGCAAATGGTGGTTGCCACAAAGGCTGACTTTGAATAGCTGAGAAAATACCTTTGTGGCGATAAAAAATGAGGCATACCTGGCGATTTTTGACAATGTATTCTCGCAAGTTTTTAAGAAACTAATTCCAACTCTCAGAGGATTCCTTATCAACAATTGCAAAAGCAAGTGGGAACAAGTGATTATTTGCATCCCACGTACTTGCAATTAACAGCAGGCCCTTGTATGGTCCCCTTAAGAGTGTTCCATCTACAGAAATCACCGGCCAGCAATATGGAAATCCGTCTATATATGGCGAGAAATACCAGAAAACAAATTTGAAAACATAATTAGGGGGATTGCTTGTTCTGTGATGCAAGAATTCGTATATAGTCTCCAGGTTTAAATCATGTACAGCTTGTAAGTATTTAGGTAAGATACTAAAGGTTGTATCCCAGCTACCAAAAACCCTCTCGATGGCAAATTTTTGAGCATACATGCCCGCTTATATGTACAACCAATTTGAAACAATATCTGCACTTCTTGAATGATGTTCGAAACAGGTGTCTCAGGATCGTTGGCAACTAGGTATGATATAGACATTGATATAAAATTTGAAGATAAGTTTCTGTGTTTGTTTTGTTCTATCTATACAAGGCATGTGTATTCCTTGATGAATCTGGTTATTTCCCACCGATTGTGCGTGGCTTTCTTTTTTATACGGATGTACCATGAACAATAATTATCGTCACTGTGATGGTAACATCTTGTGGTCCATGTATCAATCTTACTTTTCAAAACTCGATATTCACGCCCTACACTGATTGAGTACTTACGAACCACACTTACTGCCTTCACTTTGTCAACGAATCTCATGTCTAACTGTATGCCATTCATGGAGTCGTTCCAATCGAGTAATCGGACGGTACCAGATTCTATAAGGTCATCTATAGGAGAACCCGAGCCAATATCTAGGAATGCTCCAGAATGTGTGTAGTCATACCTAGCGTTGCTGAACCATTGGCTGCTCTCCCATTGTTGCACTTAGTTTTCGGTGATCGGGTTGACAGGATTTATAGGGTTCAAGGGAGTTTGGAACTCTCCTTCTTTCGGGTCATTGTCATCATCCGATTCAGATTGACTAGAGACGGCATCATCTCCGTCTGATCCGTCAACCTCATCGTCATCGTTATTGACGGTACTGTACAACATAGACGGTTCATCAGAAACCATCTGTATTACTGCCATAATATGTTATGGAAAAGTTGTTGTATTTCTGTCATTTGTACTTGGAATATTTTGTTGCTGGATAGGCTCGAATTCAACAAGAATATGAATTCCTTCCTTCACTAGGTGGGGTTGAATAGTCCATAGATAGCGCATCTCCTCATCGTTGTTCATGCTATATAAATTAAAGTAAAACATACTATGCACTTCGTAGTATGAAGGTACCCTCATTGTCATTCGAACATTCCAGAGATCGGGATCCATATCTTGGTATTTCAATATTTTTTTTACCAGTTCGGCATGTGAAATAATTCGGTTCGTTGGCAATGTCCAACCTTTTCGAATTGTTCCAGTAAAATAGGGATCGTATGCATCCCTTGCAATTTCAGAATCCCAAAATAGCATTACTCTAACAGAGTTGATTGCTTCCATTTCGAAATGATTCAACTGTAAGTGTTTAGGGAGGATGTAATATGAAGATGTTAGGAACTTCGGGAATTGAAAAAATAATGAGTGGAACTGAAGATGTAGAGAATAAGTGTTTTGAAGATGTAGAGAAAAATGAATGAATGTATGAATTTATAGACTTTCAATGGTTTAGAATGCAGAGAGTAAGTTGTAATGAAATGAGGTAAAATGTATTGGAGGGATGAAATTACTGTCCTTGGAAGCTTTGTTGGATGAAATTATTGTACTTCCATGAGCTGGATGAAATGAAATTATTTTCCTTCCATGAGCTGATGAAATGAAATTATTGTTCTTCCATGAGCTGGTATGAGTGAATTATTGTACGTGGCCGAGGTGACAATAGAAGATAACTGAAGATGTAGAGAAAAATGAATGAATGTTATCAATTTATAGACTTTCAATGGTTTAGAATGCAGAGAGTAAGTTGTAATGAGATGAGGGAAAATGTATTGGTGGGATGAAATTATTGTCCTTGGAAGCTCTGTTGGATGAAATTATTGTACTTCCATGAGCTAGATGAAATGAAATTACTGTCCTTCCATGAGCTGATGAAATGAAATTATTGTTCTTCCATGAGCTGGTATGAGTGAATTATTGTACGTGGCCGAGGTGACAATAGAAGACAACACACAATGGCTGAGCGTCATCTTCAAGGATAACGCACAACAAGCATGCGTTATCCTTGAAGATAACACATTACGGTCTTGCGTTTAACGGTTATAAAGTTTATAGTTTTACGGTTTAATGTTTCCAAATATCACTTTTAGGGTTTACTGGAGCAAAATTTAGGGATGTACGGTTTAATGTTTAAAAAAATAATATTTTAAAGATTTAATGTTTATAGTTACGTAGTTTACAGTTTTACGAATTAATGTTTAAAATATTCAAATTTTCGTTTTTTTTAAGGGTTTGATGTTACAAAGTTTACAGTTTTGTGGTTTAGTATTTAAAATATTAAGATTTTAACGCAAGAGTGATTACTGTTACAACGTTGACAATTTCACGATTAAATGTTCAAAATATCAATTTTGAGGTTCTTCGAGTTTATTAGGGTTTACTGCTACAGAGTTTCTAGTATTATTTTTTAATGTTTCAAAAATCAATTTTTAAGGGTTTTTAGAGTTTTTATAATGTACCCTATAGAAATTTTAATATTATGATTTTGGTTTTTTAAGGTTTACTGTTAAAAAGTTTATAGTTTTACGGTTTATTGTTTGATGTAAAGTTTTGGATTTTGATAATAGATTTTTACGTTTTCTACTATTTAAAGTTTTTAGAATTTTTAAGTTTTTTAAGTTACTTATAGTATATTTTATAGGTAAGCATTTTACTACTTCATAAATTCACTATTACGGTTTTACAGTTTAAATAAAAGTATTAATTACTAAACTATAAATTTCCAAGTACCTGTTTACTATTTACAAAAAAAAAAAAAAAGAAAAAAGTTATATTTATGATAAAAATATCAAATTACAGGTTCCCATATTTTCTACTCGAAAATTTATACGGAATGTACAAAATAATTATCTAAGTAATTAAAAAAAATTTCAAATAATCATAAACTAAGGTAAAAAATTCAACCCTAATTATCCAAATAAATAAATTCATGAAAATAATTCATCACACTAACATCACTTTTTAAATGCAAAAAACAATTATAAACATAAAATTATCAAATTTGTGCAAATTTGTTATTAACAACAATTTCAAACATAAATACAAACTCCACTTTCATAAAAAAATAAAAAAAAGTACGTAAAATTTTTTTATTTTAATAATAGATTTTTAAGTTTCGTATTATTTAAATTTTACAATTTTTAAGTTTTTCAAGGTTACTTATTGTATATTTTAGAAGTAAGTATTTTACTACTTTATAAATTCACTATTACAGTTCTAGAGTTTAAATAAAATTATTAATTACTAAACTATTAATTTCCAAGTATCGGTTCTACTGTTTACAAAAAAAAATTAAAAATACCGAATTATAGGTTCTCATATTTTCTCCTCAATAATTTATACGAAATATGCAAAATAATTATCTAAATAATTAAAAAAAAATTCAAATAATCATAAAGTACGGTAAGAAATTAAACCTAATTATCCAAATAAATTCATGAAAATAATACATCACCCTAATATCACTTTTTAAATGCAAAAAACAATTATATAAATAAAATTATCAAATTTATTAATAACAACAATTTTATACATAAACCCAAAACCCAATTTCACAAAAAGTAAATTAATTTAAATTAACAAATAAAATTCATAAAAATGATTAATAAACAACAAATAACAAACCCAAACACACAATAATTAAACTTAATAAATAATGCACCAAAAAAATTTTAAATGATAACTTACCGAAAATTTAAAATTTCCCAACTCCAAATCTTTAATAACCTTCGTATTCCAAAGAAAGTCTAGCAGATTCAACCTTGAACTTAAAATATTAACTAATTTTTAACTGTAAATTTCGAAATAAAATACAAAATTATTAGAAGAAGAGAAATCAAAGTATAGTAAGAAATAAAAAATCAAAGGAAGAGGAAAACAACTTACCAAGCGGTGACGACGACGGAGGAAAACAGAAAAATTGACACGGAGAGGCTGGAAAAAAGAAGGAAGAAGAATGAGGCTGAAAAAATATGGGAAGAATAATGAGGCGGAGGGGCTGAAAAAAAATAGAGGAAGAAGAATGAGGCGGAGGAGACTGAAAAAAAAAATTGAGGAAGAAGCCGAGGAAGAATGAGGCTGAAAAAATAGAGAGAAGAAGAAATAAGGGAGAAGAAATAAGAAAGAAGAAGATAAGGGGAAGGGGATGGCTGCAGCTAATGCTAGGTTTTATAACGTAATAACGCACAGTCACTGTGTTATCACTTTAATAACGCATTATGGCTGTGCGTTATCAAGGATAATAACGCACAATGAATGTGCATTATTGCTGTTGGAATCCGTAGGCAAAAACAAAATAAAATAAAACTACGGAAATCCACCAACAGGATCTGCACATACTAGAAAAACCGATTGGATAGAAATTACCTCAATGTTTTGAATGTTCGGTGTGGAGGCGCTGCTTTTTACGCTTCGCCCTCTACTGGTATCCACGCACGAACTCCTCTGCAAGCGATCGGGATGCTAGCCCCTTCTGTGTTCTGAAAACTGTTCGGAACTGATCCTGACTATCTGGTAATCGGTCGTATTTCGGAGATAGGAGGCTAGATACTATATCGCCGTTCTAGGGTTTAGGGTTTTGTTTTTCTTTTTAATCAGATAAAGGACGGCTACCAAGAAAAGGTTAACATAACCTTTTATGGCTGTCAATATCAAAACCCTAAGTGTCATCTAATGACAGTTTAATCTCATCCGTCTATTCCTATAATCATCCAACGGTTGGATGAGTAATATTAAGTAATTAATTTCATTTGTTCGATTAAATAAAATTAATTACTTACTAACTTACCAGAAAATACAATATGGAATCTGACTCCCCTTTTGTATACGTTCAACGAATTTGGACACAATCTAGATTCATTGAACGTGGAAATTATGCTCACAAGATCGTCTTTGTGTGTGACCCTGTAGGTTCACTTAACGTTGGCAGTGAATGAAAAATGCCCTAGACATTTATTCACAAAACATAAGCGGCCTCTAGTAAGACATTATGCTTACTCAAGTTAAGTAAATGCAATAATAACCTAGCATCAGATTTAATATTTAGTCCTTTTGTCACACGATATCCTAATTAAGTATATGGCATGGACTAAGTCATCCTTATAAAACTTAATTAACCATTTACTTGATCACCAGGCACACTATTCCAACAAATAATATTAATAACACCTTATTAATACTTATTTGAGCATGGTCATGCATATTTTCCACTCTTCCTTATGAAGGGACCCATGGATATCTCTCTCTAAAAGGAGAGGCAAATCCCTTTCACTATCTCCAATATTCAAGTCATGACAAGAAAATAAGCCAACCAATAGTCATAATAATTACCTAATTAAAAGTGATGTTTGACTATGTCAAAACATATTTTCTCCCCATGCAAGAAATATTAGAAACATTAGGTCAAAGGACACCAAATATAAAACTGAAAAGAAATACTTATAACTTAAACCCATGCAATATTTCTTCTTCACTTTGGGTAATGTCCAATACAATATTCTCAATATGTATTTATAAATTGATTTTATATCTCATATTCATGATCAGTAAAACTTGACCATCAATCAACTTCACACTAGTTTACAAGATGTAATAAACTAGGGACAAATAAGAATAGTATTTTATTGGCTATAAGGGTTTTACTATCAAGTCACATACTTGATCACCAAGAGCATAAAATATAATTAAAAAATACATGCTTCATAAATCATAAATGTGAGTCAATTGGTCTTACGGCATATACTAACAATCGCCACATCAGCGCCAAATTGGAGCCACTCGGAGCCACGTCACTTTTTCACGCAATTAGCACGGCTTAAGCCGCGTGATTACGGATAATGCACACTCATTGTGCGTTATGTCAGGTGATAACGCACGATGAGTGTGTTATGGCCTGTCCATGAATTAATAAAAGAAAACTGGGCCTCTTTAGTGCATAATTTTATTTATTGGGCCCAACCCAGAAAAAAACCCCTCTTACTATTCTCGCTCAATGATTCAACGGCTGGGAACACAATTGTAACCGTAAAAGAGAAGCCTATTACCGCGCCAACCATCAAATAGATTGGCCGTGAGAAGCACATGAGATATTTACCGAACTCCACCATATGAGAGTGGCGAGGACTATAATTTTTAAAATATAATAGTTACAAAATTAAAAAAATAGAAAAAGAATTTAGAATAGGCATTCGGCGAATAAAATAGATGTATGATTAATTTTACCAATTTCTCTAATGAAAATCGTACTTTATTGATCTTTGGCCACTTAATTCTAAAATACAAGCGTCACCGAAATATTTGGTAAACAAATTGTAATGCTTTTTCCGAATACCTGAAGATCAAATATCACTGTAGCCTACTAGTAACAAATGACAATATACACACACATATATATATATATATATATATAGAGCTATAAACGGACGTATCTTACTCGTACCAGATTGGGTCTATACCTGTTTAAAACAGGTAAGTAACAAATGACAATATACACACACATATATATATATATAGAGCTATAAACGGACGTATCTTACTCGTACCAGATTGGGTCTATACCTGTTTAAAACAGGTAAGGATAAAAATTTACACCCGCAGATTCGGGCCTCCCATACAGCTTCTATTAGATGGATATGATGCTATCCAATCTCTTTACTCGTATACACGTTATAATAAAATAGTAATATATTTATACATATTTATTATTTTTTATCAACACATAATTTATTTGCCCTAACTAAGACATTCCCTTGAATTGGCTGATCCCTACTGAACAACTAAAGATCTTGCCTTTGACATTCCATCTTTTAAGTTTTTTATTAAAATGGTGGTTCTTTCCAGAACTATTAGATGTACATAACTAATTACTAATCATCTAATTTAACCCTTTATGCTTTATACATATTTTATTTAACAGAAAAAATAGAACAATGGCAAACGGGTACGAGTACACCAAGACCCTAGAGAATCGAATCTAGGTCCATAAATTTTATACTTGTTAGGTCTGAGTCTATGTTTCACTATAAGAGTCAGAATCTGATACAAGAAGTATCATACCCATCTGGACTCCGTTTACAGCCCCGTGCCCACATGCATTTTTGTGAAAAGAAAGTCTAGTGTATGAAATTATGACAAAATACTTGCATGCCTATAAATGATGTTGGACAAAATCATAGGCAGTGGAATTTAAGCTGATGAAACAATGTAATAGTGATAACTATAACATTATGCCACTTTTCAAGTGGTGAGAGGAATATGAATATCCTCTGCCTGGCAATGATCTAAAAATGACACTAGCATTTGTTGCAAAGTGATGCTCAGATAGTGTTTCACTCTAATCATCTGTTGCAATGTATGTTTATCTTCGACCTACCTCCTGGTGTCGATAACGCTAAATCCTCGTATTCTAGACTACGATGACCTCTCACCGGCCTTCTTCAAGGTACCAAGTATACCATCAATCAGCTTGTCCTTGCTATCTACAGGTTGGTCTGTCACGAAGGAGTAAGTCTTGAATTGTCTCTGTTTACGACCATTGGTCATTGTGGGACTTTCATTCCTGACTCTCGATTCAGATGAACTGGATACTTTTGAACCATTTGTAGTAGAATCAGCTGTTACTGAATCATTGTCCTCAGATCCACTTTGCTTATTGTCATCATCCTTAGTTTTGTACCAAGAATCAAGAATTTGCAGTAAAGAACTATCTGTTTCATTGCCTCTGGACCTATTTTTACTTTTTGATGTTATGGAGGATGAAATCTCTTCTATATCAGAAAAGTCATCATCAGATAGGGTTTCATATTGGTGATGGATCATTTCCCTTGTTTCATCTTTCATCCTACTTCTCAACCCTGACCGCATTTCACTGTTCTTGGGCCCTGCGTTGGAAACTGGACCGAGTTCCTCCCATGGAGAATCGAGATCATCCTCCTTTCCAGATCCATCAGATAATTCACTCTCTGAATTAGCCTCTGTAGCGCCAGAGCTGCTTTCTTGAATAATTGGTTCAATGGTTCCCACACTAGGACTCTTCTGTTTATAAGAAGGAAAAACGTAAGTTGACTCCACACTAACTCCGGGCATTGTCTGCAGAAAGGCTGCTAACTTCTGGTAACCAAGCTTCTTTATATCCAGAGGATAGCCACACTTCTCAAGGAACATTTTCCTAAAAGTCCCCAAATTGAATCCCTCAGGATGTTCCTTTAAAAGTTCATCAATAAGCTTTTGGCAGTCTACAACTGTCTGATTTCTGGACTTTCTCTCAGTGACAGGGTAAGAAACTCCAGCATGAGGAGGATTTTGGTGTCTCTTTTGCCCATCAAGTTCTAGCCCTTTCTGTGGCAAGAGTGGCTGCTTTGTATTTGAAAAGATAGAACTTAGATCATGCGAATTACGAAGATTACTGCCTGCTCTACTGCACAAAGCCTTCTCACTGGACTGAATGAGTTTGAAAGGAGAAGGCTGGGATGGGCATTCTTCGATCCACTTCTTATCTGAGATCATCAAGTTCACAAGGTGGAGAAGGTCGGCTTCACTGAGAGATCTCAAAACTCCAGGCCCTTGTTTTTGTAGCTTTTGTGCCACTTGCATCCTGAGGCAATATTTATAGAAGTCAATGAACTCTGGATATGATCTTAAAGAGTTCTTATTAGAAAAATATGGAGAAGTTCAGTTAGAGCTTTAGTCATAAGGCGTATAAATATGAAACATCACAAGGTATTTCAGCTTATTGAGCCCTCAAGCTACTCTGTTCAACAGCAATGGTATTTACTCTTCCAGTATGAAACTATCACCACAGCAAATGTAGCAAATATCATTCAGAAGTTGCATGTATCAACTGTTTCAAACACACTTATATTTGTGACTATGCAAAGATGCATGTTTGGTACCCACTCTGCTTAGCTTGTGGGGGATGAATGTCAACAAATTATATTCTTTATGTTCCTAACATATGCCAACTGACGAGAATTCACTGCCAAATTCTTTCCAAATCGAGACTGTTTGGAGACATAAATCGTTTAGAAGCCAAAAATTGGAGGTGAGTACAGCTTTACTACAGTATTTCAAGACGAGTATCCTGCTCCATTACCCTATTTATACGAAAGAACCAAATATAAGTAGCACAGCTAACATTGGATTCGTCCTGTGTGTGAATTTATTCCAGGACACATGCATAACAGCTAAAGAACCAGACTGTTGAAATAGTATGCATACAGTCTCAACTCTCCAGGAGAAACCCTCATGACCATATCTACAGACGACAACATATGGTACTTCCATACGAAGAGTTACATCATTGGAACCAATATCTTACATAACATGCACACCCTCCCAGAGAGTAAAAAGACTGCTCAAAGTAGAAAGCAGGGAGCCATTGAGAAGACTAGCCTTCAAAGAAATAATAACCCAGCTATGAAGGTGCAAATGCAGTATCTCTTTCATTTACTACAGGTTCTTCTTTGATCTTACACCATTGTACAATATGTTTGAGATAGGGAGGGTTATTTATCTCTCACCTAATCAGTATGAGGCTATCCACCTTAAGAACCATCTTTGTATTCAAAGTATAAACTTTCTCTTTAGAAGCTGATATTTATGAATTCTTTTCACACACAAAAATATTTTATTCCAAATAAATGTCAAGAGGCGACTATAAAAATGTCAAGGAAAAGTCAAAGCCTGATTTTGGGTTCTTGTAGATAAACAAAGTTCTGAACAAACAAGAAACATTTATACACAAATTCTCAACTGTGTATGTCCAAACTGCTAAGTGTGAAAGAATAAATGCACAACAAAATTTTATCGGCAAGAAAGTAAGGCCTAGATAATTAATAAAATAGGAAGCAAAGGGCTTGCCTGGTACTTGATTGCACTACAACAGCCGCACCACCTGGTGTATCTATGAATGCCTTTAATTCTTCCCAAAAAAATTCTTTTGCAAATATTCCATAGTAAAGTTCATTTTTTTCCGTCTTTCCCTTCAATTCTTCACTGATATTATCAGATGTTGAACCTTTCCAAAATTTTAGGAGCTGGCTGAGAAAACCAGAACTCCTTTTGGATTTCTCTTCATCAGCTTCAGAAGTCCTAAGCTTATTACTTTCGACCATTGCTTCAGTACTGGAGGGAGAAAATGGAGTTGGACTCATTGATTCAACATGTTGGACTTCAGATTTCGCACCATTCTCCTCGGATTTCAACATCTGTGGTGAAAACGTTACACTTTCTGAGTCAACCTTTTCCCCCAAACCACTATCTGTATGCCCTAACCATTTCCTCCATAACTTATTAAAGAATCCCAGTTCAGAGACAGGACTATAATCATGCAGCCCAGTCTCAGTTGATTCAGCTTTCTCTAAAACCTGAACAAGAGCAGGTGGTTGATGAACTTCTCCAGCTTGCTCCTGTACCTTTTCTTTCCCTAGTTTCTCCGAGGGACTGACAAGACTTGTCAGCTTTGGCTCAGTAGATGCAGTCACTTGTGTTTGTTGTGAAGACTTTTGATCTTCTACTAGCAAAAATTGCTGTTTACCTGCATCTTTTACTGCTGTTTCAGAAGACAAAGAGTGCGTAGGGTTCTCCTCCACATTCTGACTACAATAGCTTTTTTCACCATTTAGTATTGGTATAGAAACAGAATGCTCCTCCCTGTTCTGCATTGGCCCAGTGATCATCCCTGGAATGGGTTCACCTTGTTCAGGAGCTTTCTGTGGAGCAGCCCGTACAAGATACTGGCCATCACTTTCTCGCTGAAGCTTTAAAATCTGCGGCATTGCCAGAAGGAAGCGAGAGAATTTTTTGTACCCATAGAAGTCTTTGTCAATGATAACGTTACTCTTAAATAATTCTGCACGAAGATCTGTAATAGGAATTCCTTTGGGATTTGAATACAAGATCCGGCGAATTTGCTTCACAACAATCTTAGGAATTTGCCGATCCTTACAATCTGTACCAGAATCAGGTAAATCTTCAGCCCGGGCACAAGCTGGCTGCTCTGCAACTGCAAAGGGGTCCTCAAGAGGCCACCTATAATGGCCATACCAGGAACCATAGGGACCATCTGGAGGCTGGTTAAAATGCTTTCCTGCAAGGTTTTCCCCTTTAAGTAAAGAACTCCAATGCCACATGATGCTTGCAGCACTGCACAGGACACAAGGAGTACTTTCTGGGCAAGCAAGTAATATATTGTAGTTGTTCATTCTCAGCCGATGCAAAATTCCAGCAAAATCTCTATCACCCGAGATTAAAAACAGATGTGCTGGTGGTGGATTTTGGGAAACCCAGTACATAAGATCAACCAGAAGAGACCTATCAGCACTGTTCTTCCCACCTAAAATGACAAGGGCAAAATCCATTGATGGCAGAGGCACAAGCATATAAGAGACTGGAAATCATAATGGATTCACTAGCTGCTGCATTTGTAAACAGCAATACTAACTACTGCACAAAAATCAGCAATGGAATTATAGAAACAGCAAAAGAAGGTGGGGGAGAAAAGGGGTTGGGTTGAGGGGAAAAAATCAAACATAGAAGTCGGGGGCGTTTATCTCAACAGGTCTGCCAAAAGAAATTATTAACCAGGAAAACATGCGTACATACACTTGGAGTCTTGGACTTGTTAGAGACAGAACCCTGCATGGATGACGTAATCATGCTTCACCCAGAACATGGGATTCATGAAATATGAAGAATGTGTCAGTTAGTCACCACTTCCCCTAACATCATCATTAACAGCTATTTACCTAGTGGCATTCAGAGTATGTCAATCCAAGAAATCAAAATCAATTATCTGTTTCATGCAAGACCACTAGAGTCCAAAATTATCTTTAAATGCAGAATGTCATCAACATAACTAATAGGAAACCAATTATACAATCAGCCACAAAATCCAGCAGTAACCCTTATGGAATATAGACTGCAATTGCAATAGAAGCAGTAACAGACTAAAACCATCCAGTGACACATGAAATGCATCAGATTATCGTTTTACCTTTATATAAATGATACTAAAACCATTCAATGACACACAAAATATGCCAGAAGTTCAAGTAATACTATATACCTCTTAAAAAGAACATACTGAAATTGTTAAGTGGAAGCAAAAAACATTACCTGGTGTGAATTGCCACCAGTGTGAAATTAATTAAAGAATTTTAGCACTTCAAAAACAAGGAGCAGAGGAAACATTTGATGATCCAAAACCGCCATGTATGAGAACTCAAAAATCAACGTGTTTGTAAAGAGTATTGTCATTACTCTTTATCACTAACAATTATCATACATTTCTTTAATGGGCATAACTAACTCTTTCTTATCTCCTTTTAACTTCCATACGATGATCCCTAGTTTAAACTGCAAAACTACGTTTTCTCACTCATAATAATAATTTCATTTTAATTATGGTAGAAAAATTCTCCTCTCTTCACAAATCCACTAGAAGAATTTTCATTTGATTGCAAATAATTTTAATTATGGAAGAAGAATCCTCTATTTCAGTGGCCATTCAAATTCCTAGTCCAATTACAGAAATTATTAGGTATCAAAATAGAGATAACCATCATACATATCGAAAACCTGCAGTAAGCTGAAAAAGATGCTTCTTTTGAAGGTACTTGTTTTTGAGATGGCGAATGCTTCACAAGCTGTATAGAGAAACTTTAATGTTTGGCTGTCAGATGCCTTTGCACCTCTTCCAAATATAAATCTTAAATGGCATGGTTCTGAATGAGCCTTAGGTTATCCCAGCATATGAAGTTATCCCTTCCTATATATGCCACTGGATGTCATAAAAGGTTGGCTGTCCACTAGCCAGCCCATCCTCAAGATTTTTTAGAGCCCTTCAATCAATTCCATCATCTCGTAAAGTACCGTCTTAAGATCTATGTATTAATTTAGAAGTACATGTCAAAGCACTCAACCCATTTTAATAAAAATACAGTGGCCATTTCATTAGAATGTAGTTGATGAGAAGGGGAAAGCTTGAAAAAGAAATCATTTTTCTTCAAGACTAAAGTCTACAAGTTTCCTGGTGTGAGAAATGAATGCGACCAACTGCAACATTCCAAAACACATCAAGTAAAGGAACAAAACTTTCGATAGGAAAGTAATCCTTAAACCCCCTAGCAAATTGACGAAGTTTCCATGCTCTCTACAATAGCCGCTTTGCCAGGTTTCTCACCCACTTCTTGTTGATCAACCCCATTTCAAATAGATTCGATATGCCAATCAGACTCTTCTCTCTTTTTTTTTTTTTTTTTTTTCTTTCCCATTTGAGCTGCAGAATGGCAGTTGGCTCGCCTAACAAAGTGAAGGAAAGATGGACGTACACTTTTTCTTGAATAGGGTAACTGGAATACCTTGAACACTTAAACTCAGCAATTATGGAAAAGATAGGTTTATTACAGAAAATATGATGTCTGCCGAACTCAACCAAAGTCCTAGCCGCCAACCAGAATCATATCATGGAAAGACCAAAGAAAAGAAGGATCACAAGGAAAAGAAACAAAAAGAAAATCTTCAACAAGACAAAATAGTCCATAACAAACATCAAGATATATGCCAAGAAAAATAAAGCCCAAATAGAAAGGCAAGACCAGACAATCACTCCCGGAAATGTATAAAAACACCAATAGCAAACTTCATATAAAAGAAAAACTACAAGAGTAAAAGAAACCAAATTATTTGATGATCAACTAAATATCACGACGGCTAGCTAAGCAATTATTAAAGAAACATAATCTTCAATTTCATATAAAAATAATTAATACTACCAGCTATAGGTACAAATAGTCTACATCAAGTATATCATCAAGTTACTATGTGCTAATCCAATTCCACGCAGATGAACAAAGAGAATATCCTTGTCTCTTCCCAGAGCACCTGGGACCTAAAAAAAAAACTTTTATTTTCTACTTTCAACTAGTATAAAGTAAGATATCAAAATTTACCACAAGGAATATGATTAAGGTTGATCCCAGTGGATGAGAGTGCTTCCTGATTTAGCCTGGAAATTTGCATTACATCTCCAAAAGCTGTGATTTGAATAGGACCCTTGATCCCATTAGCCCTTATAACAGCAGTGATACATTGAGCAACTCTAAAGACGTTCGTACCAGCAGGCAAAGTGCAGTTCTCAAAGTCCCACCACACCGATACTCTCACATTCCGGCTCTCCTCCTCGTGCCGCCGAGACGGATATGATGTACTACTAGCAGCATTATGTGCTGAAAATGTAGAGAAATTGGAAATTTGGAGAAGAAACTTTGGGGAATTTGATAAGTTTCTCCGAGTAGAGGTGGTGAAAAAGGAAATTGTCCCAATGGGGTTTCCTAAAATGGGGTTTTTCATTGTTTCTTTTAGAATTTTGATTATGCTGAGGAGAGCTTCAGGTGAATTTATGTCATCAGAGACATACGGAGGCTCTGATGAAACTTGGAAGTCCGTGGAGAGAAGAGGGTTTAAGGAATATGAGAATAGAAACAGAGAGAAATAGCTAAAACCCTGGACACGAGCCCGTCACGTGATTTTCTCGCTACGAATTTTCTTTTTCGTTTCCTTTTTTTTTTTTAGAGGAGTCAGTTACAAAGTCATTCTTTATTGCTAAACATTTAGCTAACTTAATGAAAATAATCATGGATATATTTGAGAGGTTAAAATAATTTATGGTTAAAAAAATAAAATTAAAGTTTATAGATGTAAAGAGACCAAAAATAGTTCATGATTTAGAAAAAAACAAAATAAAAGTTTATAATTATAAATAGAAAAGTTTAAATAGTTAATGATTATTTATAACTAGTTTCTCAAAAAGGATATATAGAACTTTATAGCTAGTTTCTCAAAAAATATATATAGGACCAAGTTAAGACGGAATAAATAGTTATAGTAATAAATTTGTCAATTATTCTTATGGAAATTACATAATTTTGAGAAGAATTAGAATTTGATCCAATTTAAAATATTCCAAATTTCACACACGCGCATTCTGTCTAAAAATGGTTTTTTTTTTCTTTTCAACATAAACGACTGTAGCAGCTTTCTTGATCACCAACGGTTGCAGCAACTTTTCTATAGATCTTTTTTTGATTTCTTCATTATTGGTTTCATCAATCACCGGCAATTTCTTTCTATAGAGGATTTCGGAAAGAAACATTGTTGGAAGACGTGATGACGGAAATGCGGTAAATTCAAGTGTTGTTTTGAATTTGATGGAGCAAAATATATGGCTCAAGAATGTGACGAGGAAGAATTCTCACGCAGGTAAAATCTTCATTTTTCCAGTTTCATTGTTGGTTTATATATTTGTTTGTTAAAGCTGCATATTCAATTTTTAAATTGCTTGAGTTCTATTTTTATATAACTGGAGTTGGCTCGTAGGATACAAGAGAATATGAAGGGTTTATACAAAATATAACTCTTCTCAACCAAATTCTAAGTCTTTATCACTTCAATCCTTGTCAACTTGAATTCACTTGAATCTTCTTGCCTTTGACACTTTAACTCTTGGGATATCAAATGTTTTTACCTTTGACATTTTAACTTTTGAAGTGAAGACTTCATCTTCCAATACAAAATTCTATCACATGAAAGATAGAACGTGTAAGTGCACAACAATGTAAAATAAGAATCGACACTGTTGAGGCTAATAATATCACATTTTGACATTCGTCCAATTTGTAAAACAAGTACAGGAGATAATGAAGACATTGAGGTAATTTCCAATCAGGCGCAAACTCAACTCATTTCGAATTTTTCAGTTTTAGGTGCATTCCTTTCTAAGTTGATGGCTTGCATATTCTTTTTCATATTTAATTATTGTTTTGAGAGAGTCCCATATTCAACATATAGTTCATCGTAAGCATATTCAAGATCATCAACAAGGAGACATTTAGATTGAATTACCTCTATGGAGTGAGAACATTCTGCTTAGCTTCATTACTTATTTCATTGAGTGCCATCTAACAGATGTTTGCTCATTCAAAATTTTCTTCCTTATCATTAGAATCCTCTTGTTCACTTCCACTCCAAGTTTCTGCTACCATCACTTTCTCTTATTTGTTTCATGCTCATGTTTAGCCTCGGACAATTAGATTTGATATATCTAGGTTTGTTGCATTCAAATCGTACGACTTGTGTACTTTCCCTTTTTCATTTGTCTTTAGGCTTAGTTTGAGAGAATCCTCTGGAGGGTCTTCTAAATTTCTTTCCTTTGTAAAATCTTTTAAGTTTCTTGCTAGCACGGCAATTTCCAATATCACTCTCTTATTCATTTTCTTCTTTTTCACTGGTGTGAGCCTTGAGTGCAATGTCTTTCTTTTTTTTCCTTCTCAGACTTGTCATATATATATGTCCCATTGTTTAGTCAGAGATCTAGTATCTTTTCAACTCATATATATGTCTTTTCCCAGTACTTTGAGTGAGTTAATGATGTCAGAGAATAGATTGTTCATTCTGTGATAGACTCATCAAGTTTCATGTTGAATAGTTTATAATCTTTCACTTGCATATTTATCTTTGAGCTTTTCACTTGGCTCGTTCCCTATATGTCACCTAAAATTTGTCCCATACTTCTGTGGCAGATGTGCATGTTGAGACTTTGTTGTACTCATTAACATCTAAGGCATAGTGGAGGAGATTTAACCTATTGCATTAGCTTGCACACTCTTTCAATCATCATTATCAAACTGATCCTTAGTTTTTAATAATCTGACCACCATTAACAATATATGTTGGGCTGATCAGACCATTTACAATGAATTTCTAGCACTCTATGTTAGACTATTGTACAAAGTTCCTCATTCTGGTCTTTCAGCATGAGTAGTTTGTTCACTGAATAGAGAAGGATGAGCGACAGACAAACATTTACCTAATTAAACCACCCGTTCCTAAACCACCATCCATTGGATCCTCTTCAGACTATTAAACCTTATAAGAAAAGACTTGCTTTGATACCACTTGTTGTCTCGAAAAGGTCCAACAAGGTGGTGAATAAGACTGATTAAAACTTTTTTCCAAACTAATGATTTTTTTTCAAGACAAATAAAGTTTAAAATAAGTGCTCTTGAAGACAAGTTGCTTAGAGATCCAAACTAAATTATCAAGCTAAGTCAATATAGCAAACCAGTAATTGACTATTTCAGCAAGAATAATGTAAGCTTAGTTAATGCTCTAGTCTTTGTATAAACATTGTTTGCATTTGAAGTTATAGGTAGTGTTAATTCAATTCATTGCACGACAAGATAAGTTTCTCTTTTATAGTAAAAGGGTTTGTCATTAAATTGAAAGGAAAATGGTAGCAAGTGAATAAAGATCATAGAAAGTTATAAAGAGCATAGCAAATTTATAGTGGTTCATTGACATGCCTACATCCACTCCCCATAAATGCATACTTGAGATTTTCCCGAAAATAGTCTTCTTTTGGTTTACAATAGAGTTTGAAATAACTACCCAAATTTAGAAAAATCGTAATCTAAAAGGCATTAAATGATTGCAATAGTTTTGTTTCACAAAAGATCTAGGAAACCATTAGCCTGAGGATGTTGAAACAGTTCTTCTAACTGAACCCTCTCCTCTAAGTCCGCAAGGTTAAAAATGGGCCTATTACCATTATATGGAGAGAGAGAGAGAGAGAGAGAGAGAGAGAGAGAGAGAGAGAGAGAGAGAGAGAGAGAGAGAGAGATCATATTTGTGAAGGAACATGATATGAATTGACAAATGATCATTCAACAAATTCCGAAGGAGAAACTAGAGAATTGAAGAAAGCATGGTTGAAGCTTCAATTGAGGAATTTCGAAGTTAATTAGAAGGTTTAGAAGAGTTTCAAGACTTCCAAGACTCATTCAAGTCATAAGAAGCTCAACAAAACTAGAAGTTCCCTGCCATCGTTGATGACGAAAGAAGCAAGAAGGGGAAGAAAACAGAGCTTACCAGTGATGTTATGCTCCACCCTACCGTTCCCGGTATCTTTCTGGTTGAAAGTGGCAATTTAAAGCCTACCTACCAGTGACAGTAGCTTTACCCTACCGTCTGCTGTAGGTCTGGGATTAATATTTTCAAATGGACAATTTGGCTATTAATTTTGGTAATTTTGGTTTCTTTTTTGTCCAAGCTTTGTAATTAACTTCTATTAGAAGGATAATTAGGCATTTTTAATACTCATTAGGTTTTAGAAAGAGGATTAGGTTTTCTCTATAAATACCTACTTATGCCTCCTTTGGCAAGGAAGTTAAATATGAGTGATATATGAAATTGATGAGTTTTCTCTTAGGATCATTAGACTTTTAGGCTTTCTCCTAACTTTATCTAGGATTTGATCATTCTTGAGATTGATTTTATTTGAATACTTTGATTGGGAAGATCCAAGGGTTTTCAATTTGATCATAATTCCTACTCTTTGATCTTTACATCCTTGTGATTTTCTTAGAGCAAGGTCTTCTTCATAAGAGACTAATTAGGTCATGAGTAATCAATCCCATTGTTGAATTGGCTTATGAAGGAAAAAATATTCAACATGGATTCAAGAGGTCCTTAGATTGGCTAGGGGTTGCTTGAGGATGGAGAGTATTCAAGTCCTATTGAAGGCAAAATATTATTGGGAAGCTTAATTGAAGGATTTTGATCTTTGCACGACAAGATTCATAGAATTTGGTATCAGGTCCACCTTCATAATAAGTTCAATTTATGTATTATTTGCTAAAAAATTCATAAAAAGGGTATATGCTGATCTAAACAAAAGACATTAAAAATCATGCAAATCTCGGATAGAAAAGTTGATGTCATAAGACTATCTTGATATCCAAAGTTGTATTGTGTTATTTTTGCAAAACTTTGATATGGATTTCAACTTCTAAGAGTTATTGATCAATTGCAATTGGTTTCACTCAAGTTGGACTTTATTTGATAGATCAATTCGATCAAAAGTTTGAAAATATCCAGAAATCCGATCTGTTTTGAAAGTGTGAATTAACTTGGTCATATCTTGTGTTATACTCATCAAATTCAATGAAAATTTTGGGTCAAATTCATTCGCATCGAGCTTTTCTTCTTTCTAAACTAATTTCACTCGATTTGGAGTTGTATGTTGTGTGAGTTATCGTGATTTTAATCACACGGTGGCAGTGACCTCTGTTTCCTGTGAAAATCTTGTTAGTACTCTTTACTTCTTTGTTTAGCCTAGTTTTGTTTTGCTTGGTTGTTTTTGGATTCTAATTGCCTTTTTTCAATGTTTATACTTCTTTGTGTGATCAAATTTATTTCTATTAGCTCTAATTTCTCTTGGATTGTTTTTTGAACTCTTGCACTATAAATGTTCGATAAAATTCCTCTTTTGACTCCTTTAACTCCTCAACTAAGTATTTAATTAGAATTTATTTTTTCTTTATTGCCTTTAGTGATTGTGGGGGAGGAAGCTTGGAGACTCAGAGAAATCTTGTGAGCTGAGAGTTTGGAACAAGGCAAGAGGGTGAGCTTATTATTGTAAAATCCATAAGAGAGTTAAACACAAGAGAACTAAGTGATCATCAAAAGAGTGCATCCACTTTGGGAGTAATTATGTTATAATAATACATCTTGTAAAAGAGTTCCAAGGAATGAAATTAAAATGGAGGGAATTATGTGAAAATGGATGAAAGATTTCATAAAAGAAGAGGGGATGAAGAAAGATACCATGATAGTTGTGATTATTATTGAAAAACCTTAGAGGGGGGGTGAATAAGGTTTTTGGCTAATTTAAAAATTCTTTTGTGTGGTTAGAAAGATAAACCTCCAATTTGTTTGTGAAAGATTTCTAAAAACTCTTTTTAATAGGAATCCACACAAAACACAATCTAATAGTGTTGGCAATTGAGAAAAGAATAGGCACAACAATTTATAGTGGTTCACTCTCTCAAAGAGTTACATCCACTACCTTGAGACTCAACCAAGGATTTCACAAATTCACTAATTTCAAAGAAGATTACACAACTACACAATGAGGTTCACCCTTCAAGGGTTTTACACCAAAACCTCAAGCACAACAATACAACTAGTTAATCAAAGGATCACCCAAAGGGTTTTCCACAAGCCTTTGATCACAATAAAAGAATAGAAAGAGTTAGGAACAATGTTACCAATTTAGCTTGTGAAGAGGAAGATTACAACTCAATGGTATACTTCTACAAGCACCTCTTTTCTTCTTCTTTGATGGATGATCAATAATGAAGCTCAAGAAGATTTTGTTTGGGATTTGAAAATAATTTGCAATAAATGAATTTTTGAAGCTCTTTAACTGTCTTGAAAGTTCTCAAAGAATAATTCCCAAACTTGTATGTTTTATGGCTGAAAATCAAGTGTTTATATAGAGTTTTGAAGCACAAGACCGTTGCCTTTAGACAATAGCCGTTATTTTTCAGAAATGATAGAAGCATTCTGTGCAACGGTAAAATTTGTACAGTAACAGCAAAAACCGGACGACCGGTTCCTGAAAACGAACTACCGATTTTTTAAAACAGAAAGAAAGATTCGGACTTGAAAAACGGACTGCCGAATTTTGATATATAGAAAAATCGGACTGCCGGTTTTAAAAACCGGATGACCGAGTTTTTGAACAGAAAGATTCGGACTTGATTTTCTGAAAAACGGACTGCCGAATTTTTACTTTGGAAAAAACGGACGACCGGTTCTAAAACCGGACTGCCGAATTTCTGATTTTCCTCAGCCAAGTTTTTTTTTAAACAAAAACTTTCTTCCAAGTTTCAAAGGCATTCTTGACAATTATTTTAAAGAGAAGAAAAACTTTCCAAAACATCTTCAGTCAAGAATACTTGGATTATCAAAAGATTATATTTTAGAAAATCATAAGAAGAGCTTCATGTATGATCAATTGATCAAAGACTAAGACTAGGGAGTTTTACAAGATAGTACCTAGTTCATAAATACAATGCCTTCAACGTCTTCAATGATGGCTTGGTCTCTTCTTCTCTATTTTGCCCTCATCAACAAGATCTTTCGCTTGAGACTTCGAGACTTCACATGTTCTTCTTTTGTTCTATGAAGGGTTAGCTAACATACTCACACAAGCATATGTTAATCATAATCAAAACACAAGTAATAATGCCCTTAGGGCTAACAATCTCCCCCTTTTTGATTATGACAAACACATATGCAAAAAGAACAAAAGAACAAGAGTAAAGTATGGTGATGCATCAAAATATCAAAAAGGTGCAAAGCATAACAATCACCAAGAAGATAACTCCCCCTTGCATCAATAATCATTGTAAACAATTTATAGGCATCATCAATAAACAATCATAACAATATTAACAAAATTTCAAAATTTCTCCCCCTTACATCATGCACTATTTTCTCCCCCTTTTGTCATAAATCAAAAAGTTTTTAGGAGAGAAGTACCAAGGGATCATAGAAGAGGTGGTAGTAGGACTTTCAACATTAAAGTATCATCATGAAGTCCATAATAAGAAGAGCCTAAAAAATGCAACAAACAGATTATTTAGGAGTTAGGAATACCACATAAAAGCAAATTTGGAATAGAAATAAGCAAGTTAAAACCATATCATTAAAAATGAAAAACAGAAGTTTGAAAAGAGTTTCGGACAAAACAGGAGAAAGAAGGGTTTATAAGAAAAAATCTCAGTCATCTCTATCTCCTCCTCCTTGCTCGAGTCTCTTAACCCGTTCTTGTGTGTCGGTCATCTTTTGGTCCAAGGCATCAATTTTCCCATCCAAAGCCTCAAAGCGACCGTCGAATGCATCAAATCGGGTGTTCATTGATGTTTGGAGAGAGACGATCATATCCATAAGCTGACTCATGCTTCCTGAAGATGAGCCTTCCTCTGTTCGTTCCTGTCGTTTCTTTTGTCTCGTTTCTCTTCTTTGTATTTCCGCCTCTGTTTCTTCATCACTATCTTCTTCTTCTATATCCATGTCCTGTGGATCGTCATCATCATCTTCCTCATCACTGTCATCAACATCTTGTCCACCTCGGATATATATCCCAGCTTCGTCTTTTTCAAACCCCATTCTTTTGAAAGTTTGCTGAGTGTATATCTTGCCAGGTCCAATATGATTACCCATCCCAACCAAATTTACCACAAAGTGTTGGAGGATTTTAGTGATAAAGCAACCATACGGCAAGCATTTCATTTGGGAAGATTGGGCAGCTAGCATATGTTCTATAGCCATAAAGCCAAAATTCATTCTCCTTTTCTCATGCAAGGCTAGCATCACAAATGCATGCATGTTGGTGATAGAGGATTTATGCCCAACATTTGGAATGATGATGTTAGATATCATGTGATGAAGCACTCTCCCATATGCATCCCGTTTATTAACATTTCTATCATCATGCCTTTTCAATATCTCTCCCTTAGTGAAAATCTCTGCAAAACATTTTTCACTGTATAAATTTTGATCATAGCACTTTTTGTTCTTTATGTAAAATCTGATACCATCTTGAGGGGTATCCAAAATGACATTCAGTAGTCTATCATCAAATGCTATAACTCTTCCCCCAATTCTAGTCACTATTCATTGATGTGAGATGTTATCCACCTTTTCAATTCTACCTTTGTGGAGATTAGCATAGAATTCATAGATCATGTCCACATAATACAGTTCATTGACAATCAATAGAGGTATCCAACCAATTATTTCAAAGAGATTAGGAATAATCTCCATACCTTGCATATCATCCAAGTCCACCCTATGACCCGAAGCAATTTTTCGGTGATTCCTAGTCCACTCTTCGAACCTAGCAGCTTCCCTTACTGAGATAAACCTTTCTAGAACTCTAGAAACCCTAGCAGCAACAGTGGCAGCCCCAGTTCCAGCAGGTACTCTTTTTCCTTTCCCTTTTCCTCTACTGGTGCCTCCTTCTTCAAGATTTTGCCCTGAACCAACTTGGGCATTCTTTGGTTTGACCATTTTTGAACAATTTCGAGAGTAGGGTTTGGAGAGGAGATGAAGAGTTTTGGAGATTGGTAGATAGTAATTAGAGAGAAAAATAGATTCTTTGCAGTAACAGGAGATGAATTTGAAGAGAAATAAGTAGAAGATTGAAAACCGGAACAAGAAATCTGACGGGTCTTGTGAGTGGTGGTGTTTTCGGTCGAGAGAGTGAGAGAGAGTTTGGAGAAGAATGTGAGGTGTTAAAAGAAAATCTGATTTTTAAAACGCAGTCCCGACCTAATTTGAGGAATTCGGTCGACCGTTTGTTAAAACCGGTCTTCCGGTTTCAGGATTTTCTAAAAATCGGACGTCCGAGTTTTTGGTATAGGCGTCCGGTTTGAGAGTCCGAATATCTCTGGAATTTTTTGAAAGAAGAAGTATGAATCCGGTTTTAAAACCGGACGTCCTAATTTTAAAATAGGAGTCCGAATTTATTTTGAAACATCAGCAAGTCAGAAAATACGGAAAAGGCAAATACAAGCAACACACATTATTCATTAAATCTCCCTATACCAAGTAATTTACTTAAATAGCAAAAACGATCTTCTGAAAGAGGTTTTGTAAAAATATCGGCAATTTGATCGTCAGTGCAAATATACTCTAAAGATACATCACCTTTAGCAACATGATCTCTAATGAAGTGATGTTTGATTTCAATATGTTTTGTTTTTGAATGCTGCACAGGATTTATGGAAATATTTATGGCACTAGTGTTATCACACAAGATAGGTATGCACTTAAAAGAAACACCGAAATCAATTAAAGTGTGTTTCATCCAAAGTACCTGAGCACAACAACAACCGGCTGCGATGTATTCCGCTTCGGCGGTTGATAGAGACACGCGCGATTGTTTCTTCTTTGTACCAAGATACTAAGCAACCTCCCAAGAATTGGCAATTTCCACTTGTACTCTTCCTTTCTACCTTACATCCGGCGTAGTCCGCATCAGTGTAGGCGATAAGATCAAAACAAGATTGTTTAGAGTACCACAAGCCATAATCATATGATGAAATTAAGTATCTCAAAATACGTTTTACAGCTATTAAGTGAGATTCCTTGGGGCATGCTTGGAATCTAGCACACAAACATACTGCAAACATGATATCCGGCCTACTAGCTGTTAAATAAAGTAAACTACCGATCATACCTCTATAAGTCTTTTCATCAACACTTTTACCTTTTTTCATCTTTGTCAAGCTTCGATGACGAGCTCATAGGGGTACCGATACCTTTTGCATTGCTCATCCCAAATCTTTTGAGAAGCTCTTTGGTGTACTTCTCTTGATTGATGAAGATTCCATCTTTAGTTTGCTTGATTTGGAGGCCGAGAAAGTACGTCAATTCTCCCATCATGCTCATTTCAAATTCTTTTTTGCATGAGTGAGGCAAATTCTTCACATAAAGAGATATTAGTAGCACCAAAAATGATGTCATCAACATATATTTGGACAAGAAGAAGATCATTGTTACAAGAGGTTTTTTGTAAAAAGAGTGGTGTCCACAACACCTCTTGAAAAATTATTTGAAAGAAGAAAACCACTTAATTTTTCATACCAAGCCCTTGGGGCTTGTTTTAAACCATAGAGAGCTTTTGAGAGTTTGAAAACATAATTTGGAAATTTTTCATGTACAAAATCGGGAGGTTGTTCAACATAAACTTCCTCCTCAATATCACCATTTAGAAAGGCACTTTTAACATCCATTTGAAAGAGTTTGAATCCTTTAAAACAAGCAAAAGCTAAAAGCATCCTAATAGATTCAAGTCTAGCAACCGGAGCAAAAGTTTGATCAAAGTCTATGCTCTCTTCTTGATTGAATCCTTGGGCAACAAGTCTAGCTTTGTTTCTAATGACTTCTCCGGATTCATTTAGTTTGTTTCGAAAAACCCATTTTGTGCCAATTGTGGGGTGATTATGTGGTCTAGGGACTAAAGTCCAAACTTTGTTTCTTTCAAATTGATTTAATTCCTCTTGCATAGCAATAATCCAAAACTCATCGCATAAAGCATCCTCAATAAACTTAGGCTCAATTTGTGATAATAAGGCAAAGTTATCGATAAAATACCTTCTTGTTCTTACCCCTTGAGATACATCGCCAATAATTTCATCTTTTGAGTGTCCTTTTGGATATATCACCTCTTGAGGAAGATTTTGAGTTTCTTGTTCGTTTCCTTGTTTTTCCTCAATCTCTTCTTCCTCCATAGCATGCTCTTCCATTGCTTGATTGTACAATGGTTGGTTGCTTTGAGTGTTATCTATGTCATCATCATCATCAACTTTCTTGTCGAAAACGTTAGTTTCATCAAAATTAACATGAATGGACTCTTCAACACACAAGGTTCTTTTGTTGAAAACTCTAAAAGCCTTTTTGTTTGAAGAATAACCAAGAAAAATTCCCTCATCGGATTTTCGATCAAATTTTCCAAGATTGTCCTTGGTGTTTAGAATAAAGCATTTGCATCCAAAAACTTTAAAATAACCAATTGAGGGGGTTTTTATTAAAAATGAGTTCAAAGGGAGTTTTCTTTAATGAAGGTCTCAAGATAACACGATTCATAATGTAGCATGCGGTGTTAACGGCCTCGGCCCAAAAAATATTTAGGAAGGGAGTTTTCACAAAGCATAGATCTTGCCATTTCTTGTAACGTACGATTTTTTCCTCTCCACAACACCATTTTGTTGTGGGGTTTTAGCGACCGAAAAAATTGTGTGTAATGCCAAAATCATCACAAAGTTTTGTAAAATCTTGATTGTTAAATTCTCTCCCATTATCACTTCTCATAGAGATCAATTTACAATCAAGGGAGGTTTGAATTCTTTTAAAAAGTTTAACAAACTCATGAAAAGCTTCATCTTTTTTGACTCAAAAACAAAGTCCAAGTAAATCTAGAGAAATCGTCAACAATTACAAAAGCATACCTCTTACCACGAGACTAGTGGTCCTCATTGGTCCAAATAAGTCCATGTGAACAAGTTCCAAAGGTTTTGAAGTTGAAATCATTTTCTTTGGTTTAAAAGAAGTCTTGATTTGTTTTCCAAATTGACAAGCATCACAAAGTTTAGTTTTCTCAAAATGAAGTTTTGGTAGGCCTCTAACAAGTTCTTTTGAAGATAGTTGGTTTAATAAATCCATACTAACGTGACCAAGTCTTCTATGCCACAAAAATGCATCATTATCATGAACCGAGAGACACTTCAAGTTTTGGGAAAGAAAATCTTCAAGATGAAAGACATATACGTTTCCAATTCTTTTAGCAACAAAAATAGTTTTGTTTTCATGTTTATCAATGATAGAGCAAGAATCACTTTCAAAAATAACCTTTTTTCCACTATCACATAATTGACTAATACTAAGCAAATTGAATTTAAGACCATCAATTAGAAGAACATCCTTAATAAGAGAGGAAGAATTGTTACCAATGTTCCCTATACCAATGATTTTTCCTTTGTTCTTATCTCCAAAAGTTACAAATCCACTTTCGGTTTCTTTGAGATTGCTCATAAGTGATGAATCCCCGGTCATGTGCCTTGAGCATCCGCTATCCAAGTACCACTTAGATGGCCTTGATTTGTGTTCCTACAAAAGAGGAAGTAGAAATGATTTTTGGTACCCACATCTTTTTGGGTCCATGGATGTTAGTTTGGTTTTCTTTGATTTTCCAGATGGTTTTCACTCTTCTTTCAATCTTTTTCTTTATAAAACACTTTGTGGCTTTATGACCACTCTTTTCACAATAGGTGCAACAAAGGTGTGAGTGAGATGATGAAGCCTTTACAAACCGTGTTTGTTTTGAGAAATTATTGGAATAAGTATATCCAATACCATTTTTATCAAAAGGTGATCTTTGAGAGCCAAGAAGTTTTTCAAAGTTTTCTTTTCCTTTTGTGAATTTTTCAACACATAGAGTGAGATCACTCACCTTTTTCTTTAAGACATCATAATCAATCAAACATTTTTCAAGAAAGGAAATCTTTTCACAAAGGTTTTTGTTTTCTAAAACAAGTTTTTGAAAGTCATCATTTGAGCTCTCTTTTTTCTTTCTTCAAGACTTCCAAGGATTCAAGAATGGCTTTATTTTCACAAATGAGTCTTGAATTTTCATCCAACAAAAATTGAGTTTTGCTTTTCAACTCTTTGTTTCGTTTGGTAACCTTTTTGCACTCATCATACATTTCAATAAGCATTGTGCTAGGATCAACATCACAATCATCATCAAGAATACTAGAAGAGTTAGGAAGTGAAGATTGTACCTCATTTTCTAGTGCCATGAAGCATATGTTGGCATTTTCTTCTTCTTCATTTTCACTTGAGTCTTGATCCCAAGTTCCAATTAGACCTTTGCCTTTCTTCTTCTTCTTCAATGCCTCAAGCTTGGCTTCTAAAGCTCCTCTTTCCTTTTCAAGGGCCTTGGGACAATCGGCTATAAGATGATCGGTACTATTGCATTCAAAACATCTAGCTTTGAAGAGTGATGAGCTTTGACCTCCTTTCTTGAGTTGAGGTTTCTTCCCTCTATTGTTGAAACCTTTCTTGTAGAATCTTTTGAATTTTCTCATTATTAATGCCATTTCCTCATCATCATCAACCTCATCTTCATTGTTTGATGAGTACAGTTGATCATCTTCATTTGTCTTGAGTGCAATGCATTTTCTTCTCTTTTCTTCATCTTCTATTTCATTCAATCTTTTTATTTTCATTTCATAGGTAAGAAGTGACCCTATGAGTTCTTCAATCGGGAGTAGTCTCAAATCCTTTGATTCTTCAATAGCTAGCGTTTTTGGTTGCCAAGCTTTTGGAAGTGCATCAAGAATTTTTCTATTTGCTTCCCCTCTTGAGTACTCCTTCCCATATACCTTTAGGCCATTTGTGATGTTGGTGAACCTTGTGAACATGTCACTAATGCTCTCATTTTGTTTCATCATAAATAACTCATAGTCTCTCACCAACATAGCCAACTTTGATTCTTTTACTTGATTTGTTCCTTCGTGAGTGACTTCAAGTAACTTCCACATTTCATGAGCCGAATCGCATCCGCTCACTCTATTGTATTCGCTTGCATCTAAGGCACAACTTAGAATATTCATAGCTTGGAAGTTTAGAGTCATCTTCCTTGAGTCGAATTCATCAAATTCTTCAATCTTCTTGGCTACCCCATTTATTTTGGGAATGTAAGGACCTTTCTCTACAATACTCCACAAGTCAAAGTTAATAATACATATATATATATATATATTTTAATTCGAGACTTCCAAAAAGTATAGTTAGTTCCATTAAAGAGAGGAGGTCTATTTGTAGAAGAGCCTTCTACATAAGGTAAACTAGAATTATTAGCCATAGTAAAAAGAAGATCTTTTGCTTCAAGGGTGTAAGTCCTTTTTTAAGAAGCCCTGCTCTGATACCAATTGAAAAACCTTAGAGGGGGGGTGAATAAGGTTTTTGGCTAATTTAAAAAATTCTTTTGTGTGATTAGAAAGATAAACCTCCAATTTGTTTGTGAAAGATTTCTAAAAACTCTTTTTAATAGGAATCCACACAAAACACAATCTAATAGTGTTGGCAATTGAGAAAAGAATAGGCACAACAACTTATAGTGGTTCACTCTCTCAAAGAGTTACATCCACTACCTTGAGACTCAACCCAAGGATTTCACAAATTCATTAATTTCAAAGAAGATTACACAACTACACAATGAGGTTCACCCTTCAAGGGTTTTACACCAAAACCTCAAGCACAACAATACAACTAGTTAATCAAAGGATCACCCAAAGGGTTTTCCACAAGCCTTTGATCACAATAAAAGAATAGAAAGAGTTAGGAACAATGTTACCAATTTAGCTTGTGAAGAGGAAGATTACAACTCAATGGTATACTTCTACAAGCACCTCTTTTCTTCTTCTTTGATGGATGATCAATAATGAAGCTCAAGAAGATTTTGTTTGGGATTTGAAAATAATTTGCAATAAATGAATTTTTGAAGCTCTTTAACTGTCTTGAAAGTTCTCAAAGAATAATTCCCAAACTTGTATGTTTTATGGCTGAAAATCAAGTGTTTATATAGAGTTTTGAAGCACAAGACCGTTGCCTTTAGACAATAGCCGTTATTTTTCAGAAATGATAGAAGCATTCTGTGCAACGGTAAAATTTGTACAGTAACAGCAAAAACCGGACGACCGGTTCCTGAAAACGGACTGCCGATTTTTTAAAACAGAAAGAAAGATTCGGACTTGAAAAACGGACTGCCGAATTTTGATATATAGAAAAATCGGACTGCCGGTTTTAAAAACCGGATGACCGAGTTTTTGAACAGAAAGATTCGGACTTGATTTTCTGAAAAACGGACTGCCGAATTTTTACTTTGGAAAAAACGGACGACCGGTTCTAAAACCGGACTGCCGAATTTCTGATTTTCCTCAGCCAAGTTTTTTTAAACAAAAACTTTCTTCCAAGTTTCAAAGGCATTCTTGACAATTATTTTAAAGAGAAGAAAAACTTTCCAAAACATCTTCAGTCAAGAATACTTGGATTATCAAAAGATTATATTTTAGAAAATCATAAGAAGAGCTTCATGTATGATCAATTGATCAAAGACTAAGACTAGGGAGTTTTACAAGATAGTACCTAGTTCATAAATACAATGCCTTCAATGTCTTCAATGATGGCTTGGTCTCTTCTTCTCTATTTTGCCCTCATCAACAAGATCTTTTGCTTGAGACTTCGAGACTTCACATGTTCTTCTTTTGTTCTATGAAGGGTTAGCTAACATACTCACACAAGTATATGTTAATCATAATCAAAACACAAGTAATAATGCCCTTAGGGCTAACAATTATGAGCATAGTTATGGTAATAAGGACATGTATATTGAGCACAATTATAGTTATAGCTATGGAGGGTATAATTATAGAAGAAGTTCTCAAACTTTGTGAAATACATCAAGACCTCTTAGTTACAACAATTTGAAATTACCTCTTTTGTGTGAATTTTTTTGTTCTTATGATTATGTAGAATGGGAGCAAGAAGTAGGAACAAAACAGTTTGCTTTTTTCCAAGAAATTAAAGCTTATAAAAACTCCTCTCAAGGCCCTTAAAAGTAAATACTTTGGTCACATGTCTACCAAAGCGGATTTGGAAAGAAACAAGTTAAATGTGGCACAGTCTTCTTTGCATGATAATCCTCAATATAGTACTCTTAGGGAGGTGGTCAGGGATTTGCAATAGACGACAACAAGACTTTGTGAGTTGGAAAGGAAATCCTATGCCCAGAAGGCTAAGTGTAACTTTATTCTTCAAGGTGACAAGTGCTCTAAACTTTTTCATCCTTTAGTTAAATGAAATGCTAAAAGGAGATTCATATCTTCTTTAACAAGAGATGATGGTTCTACTACTTCTTTAGTGGATGAGATTTATTCTGAGTTTCTTCTTTATTTTTCTAATTTGCTTGAAACTAGAGAAGATGTGGATGATTTTATGCTACTGAGATGGATTTTGGTTCCAAAGTTACTCCTTTGCAGGTTGAGTCTTTTATTGGGGGGTTTTCTATTGAAGAGATTAAAACAGTTCTTTTTGATATGGGTGAGGATAAGTCACCGGGTCTGGATAGCTATACTTCCTGTATTTTCAGAAAAACTTAGAATGTAGTGGGAAATAGTTTTTGTGGTGTTGTTTGGGAGTGCTTTGATTCTGGTCACCTTCTTAAGCAAACTAACCATGCCTTTATCTCTCGTATTCCAAAGAATGAGAACACTTCAAGATGGATGAATTTAGGCCTATTTCTTGTTGTAATGTGTTTTACAAAGTAATCACCAAGTTTTTGGCCGGGCGACTTGGACATATATTACTTGGAATTATTGACAGAGTACAGTAAGCTTTTGGGGAGGGAAGAAGTATGAAGGAAAACATCCATCTAGCATAGGAGATCTTGAGAGGGTATGCTAGGAAGCGTACTTCTCCTAAGTGTACCCTCAATATTGATATCAGGAAGGCCTATGACACCATTTTGTGGGATTTCTTGGAGAAAACTCTCTTTGCTTTGGATATTCTGGAGAGGTTCATCAAGTGGGTGATGGTTTATGTTTCTACTCCTTATTCCCTTCGAATTAATGGTAATCTTGTTGGTTTTTTCAACGGGGAGCGGGGTTTGAGGCAAGGAGATCCTATTTCTCTTTTCCTCTTTGTTATTTGCATGGAATACCTTGCAAGGAGTTTAAATCGAGCTACTTTACATGACAACTTTACTTTCCACTCTAAATGTGAGAAATGAAAGATTAGTCACCTTGCTTTTGCCGATGATTTGATGATTTTTGCTAGAGGAGATTATTTATCTGTCAAGGTTTTATGTGAGGCTTTAAAGGCCTTTGGTGGTGTTTCAAGCTTCAAGGCGAATCCTACGAATTCTAATGTATTTCTTGCAGGCATGGATGAGGAGGAGAGAAACCTCATTACTAATTGGATTGGTTTTTCTGTTGGTGCTATGCTTTTTCGATATTTGGGGATACCTTTGGCAAGTGCTTATTTAAAAGTTGATGCTTATGCCCCTTTGATTGATAAAGTCTCCAAGACTTTACTTGCCTAGGCAAGACCTAATCTTGAAAATTGGAGGTTATTCGTTCCGTGATACAGGGTATTGAGAGCTTCTAGCTGGGTAGTTTACCTATTTCTGCAGCGGTTTTTGATAGACTTATCTATGCTGTCGATTCTCATGGAGTGAAAACTATGCCTGTGTTGCTTGGAAGATTATGTGTCTGAGTAAGGAGCATGGGGGCCTTGGTTTAAGGGACACAAGGAGTTGGAATGATGCTTTGCTCAGTAAAAACACTATGGAATATCCATGCGAAAAAGGACACTCTATGGTGTACGTAGATTCATCATTTCTATGTGACATCAGGTTCGGTGTGGGACTTGCATGTGAAGAAGGATTTCCCACCTTTTGTCAAGCACATCATCTCTATCAAGAATAAAATCATTGAAGTTGAGGGTTTCTTTCCAAATGCCATTGGTTGCATATCTTCTTGGTATCTTGGAAGTTCTTTAGACACATCACTTGCTTATGATTTCATTAGGCCCATGGGACGGAGGAAGATCTGGCATAGAGTTGTTTGCAATTCTATTAAACCACCAAAGTTTTCTTTTATACCTTGGCTCGCTGTTATGGGACGACTTCTTATGATGGACAAACTTTCTTTCTTACAGGTTGATCAGACTTGCAAGCTTTGCAACCAGATGGAAGAGACACACTCACATATGTTCTTTGATTGTCTTTTTTCTATAGAGGTTTGGAGACACATTAAAGAGTGGTTGGAACTCAAGAGGAGCATACATTCAGATGAGCCTTAAATAGCTTTTGAAGGAAAGCATGGGATTTACATAGCAGTGCAAATGGAGGAAGCTTTGTTTTACTACCACTTTGCACTATCTTTGGCAATGTTGGAACGAAGTCATTTTTTATCTTTATAACCATGATTGCATGCATATTGTAAACAAGATCAAAATACATATATACAAGGTTGTGTATGCCTCGTATCCCCATATTTTGACTTTAGTTTATGATGTATTTTTGTCTATTTTGATCGCTATGGGTATACCCGTGCCAGTTATATATCTTATGATTACTTTGTTCCTTATAGATTGCCGTGGGTATGCTGTGAGCATTTGTACATGGACCTCTTTTGACCTATACTACATTACATTTAGGTAAAAAAAAAAAAAAAAAGAAGTGGAATCATTATTCTATTTCTATGGTGTAAGAGAAGAAGAAAAGTTTCAATTGGTGCTAAAATCTCTCTCTTATGAGGTCAATGTTTGGTGAGATTATAGATGTGAAAATAGAAGGAGAATGGGATCTCAACTAATCAAAGCTTGGAGCTTAATGAAGCAAGCATTGATGAATAGATTTGAAGTTCTAAAGCATGAAAGACAAAGACAAGGTAGAGAAAGGTAAAATTCATCTCCAATGGATGAAAGGTCTACAAAAGTAGATGAGCTTTCACAAGCTCAAGATGTAGTTGATAGAAAAGTCATTCACCATTAGAAGAAGAACACTTGAACCTTTGTAAAGGAGAAAAATTCTACACCATGAATGCTTTATCTCCTCACCAATTTCATGAAGAGCAAATAAATATGAAAGAGAAAGAGAGAGTTGAAAATGAGATGAAGAAAAAGAGTACAAGTGAGGACAAAAGAATAGAGGGACAAGATGTGAGTGAAGAAAAATCAAGAGAAAAGAGAAGAGTGGAAAGAAAATGAGTGATCAAAAGAAAGAGAGTGCTATGGAAAAGAAAAGAAGAGTGGGACAAGGGAGTTTTAATGAGAAACAAAGTGTTATTGAATCCATTTATACTTCCTTGGAAGAGTGTGAATGTAAGAAGAGTATTGTGAACACAAAAGAAAGTGAGGGAAAAAGAAAAGAGAGTGAGTGCTTGATTGAAAATCATGAGAGTTGAAAAGAAGAGCAAGTGGAAAAAGAGCAAGTGGAAGAAAAGCAAGATGAGAGTGAAAAGAGTGAGGAAACAAAGGATGAGATGAGCTATAATGATTTTTGAGGGAGATAAAAGAGAGGAAATGAGAGAGAGTTATTGTGACATTAGCTCACTATCAAACTCACTTTCTAGTGAGGATGTGAACTTGTTTTCTAATTCCATTAGTTTACTATTAAACTCACTTTCCTAGCTTCTTTTTCTCCATGGGTGCAGAAATTTGAAGCTCAAGACTTGGAAAATGAAGAAAGTCTCTATTAGAAGCTCTACAAAACCATAAGCTTCCTTCCCTCCATATATTTTTTGTCTTTTGATTTCATTATCAACGAATCTAATAGGTGTTCTTTTTCTATCTTTTGTGATAGAATTCAATCTCAATCCTTCAACTTCTTAACTACAACTTGTGGAACAAAATCAAATCATGGGATGAAAGCTAAAGGAGAAGGCATGGGAAAGGAGCTTAGCATTGTCTATGAAGACACATCGATAAGGCTTTCTTTAAACACTTTTCTCTTATGTCGAGAATTGTCTTTTAAGGAGTTGAAGTTGTTCTTAGAATTGAATAACTCTTATGTGACTTAGGTTGGAAATTGTATGGTTAATCCCTTCAATTGTGAACAAGCTCTTGATATTGCTCATATGTTTAAGAGCTCTTCTTCATGTGCTAATCTTGAGAAACAACTTTTGGATAGTGTTGCTAGAATTAAACTATCTTACCATGACCTTGAGTTGTTACATGATATTATTTTCTTTGATCATATTGTCTCTAGTTTCTCATCATCTTGTGCATTGACTATATTGAGTAAGATTCATATCTTCCTTAGATCTTTTGTTGAGCATGGTTATGTTGAGAGAATTAATTGGTTTTGTTGAGAGAATTGAACGTTTTTATGTTTTGATGATAAACCAAAGTTGTTCTTTGTTGAAAGGTTTTTTAGAACTGTTTGGAAGACTTTGCATCAAAACTTCTTATTTTTCCATCTTCATTTCAAAGAAATATTTTGGAAACATGATTTAGCAAAAGGACAAGTTAGCACTTCTAAGGATTTTTATGAGATTTTATTGGTGGATTGGAATTGTTAGTCTTGAATTTTATTGTTTAGAGGTTTTGGTCAAAAAATTGAGAAAATATTTTGAAGATTCTTTGGAATGGAAAAGAGAAAGGATTTGGTATCTTCATTTGCCATTTTTGATGTGTTATTTTTGAAATTTGGTATTGCAAATAAAGTAAAATGATGTTAAACTTTTATATTCCAATTCTTTGAGTTTCAAAAGAAAATTTCAAGATAAAAATGTCTATGCTCTTGGAAGTCTTGTGGTTAAAACTTCTTGGATTCTTCTTCTAGAGTCTTGAAATATATTTATAAGAATCCATGAAGGAATTTTGAGAAGGGTTGAGAATCTAAGCTTGTACTACCATCTTCCTTTTAAAGAATGTCTCTTTGAATCAGTCTTTCCTTGTGGTTTCTTAAGATTGTTAAACAGAAACGTTTGATCCTTTCTTCTCTCATTTCTATGATGTTCAAACCTTTGCTTCGATATTTAAAGGCCATAAATATGTTTTGAACTTGTGGAATCTTAAGCATTCTAGTCTCTACTTTCACTCTATAATATTTCATTATAATGTTAGCTTTGAGTTTCATTGGCCTTTTAAAGAAGTATTAGAATCCTCGCTTGTTTTGTTGTTTAGATGGTCATTACACTTAATTGTTTAACTCTTAGCAATGCTTATATTGTTGAGTCCTTTCTAATATTACCTGTCTTGTAGATATTTACAGGAAAATGATTCGAGGATGAATCCTTTTAAGAGAGGGGGTATGATATGCAATCATACAACAAATTTCGGAGCAGCAACTAGAGAATTAAAGAAAGCATGGTTGAAGCTTCAATTGAGGAATTTCGGAGTTAATTAGAAGGTTTGGAAGAGTGTCAAGACTTCCAAGACTCATTCAAGTCATAAGAAGCTCAACAGACTCAAATTAATAGCTTCCGTCAATTGTAGATGATGAAAGAAGCAAGGTGATATGAATCAACAAAGGATTGTTCAACAATTTGCGTAGGAGCAACTACAGAATTGAAGAAAGCACGGTTAAAGCTTTAATTAAGGAATTCCATATTTAATTGGATGGCGTGGAAGAATTTACAAGACTTCTAAGACACATGAACATCATAAGAAGCTCAATGGAAGCAAACTAGAAGTTAATGACCATCATAGATGACAAAAGAAGTAAGGAGGGGAAGAAAGATGTTACCAGCGATATAGGCTCCAACCTTACTGTCTCTGGCTGCTCTCTATTTAAAAGGGAAGCTTTGATGACTGCCTACTGGTGATGGTAGGTACCTACCCTACCGTCCCCAGTAGGCCTCGAGATTAATGAGGAGCTTTCGAGACTATACTTTAATTTTAGTCAAAATTAGTTAGTTTTCAGTCAATTATTGGTTTCTTGATTTCCAAGCTTGTAATTAACTTTTATTAAAAGTTTAATTAGGTATATTTAATACTCATTCGGTTTTAGGAAGAGGACTATGTTTTCTCTATAAATAACTACTTATGCCTCCTCTTGCAAACAACTTTGATGATTATATGAAATTATTGAGTTTTACTCTTAGGGTTCTTAGGTTTTCCAAATTTTCCTAACTTCTATCTAGTGTTTGATCTCCCTTAGATTGATTTTACTTGGAATACTTAGATTGGGAAGATCCAAGGGTTTTATCAATTGATCACAATTCCTACTCTTTGATATCCACATCATTGTATTTGTCCTAGAGTAATGTCTTCTTCATAAGAGGCTAATTAGGTGATGGGTAAACAATCCCATTATTGAATTGGCTTGTGAAGGAAAGAATATTCAACATGGATTCAAGAGGTCCTTAGATTGTCTAGGGGTTGCTTAAGGATGGAGAGTATTAAAATCCTATTGAAGGCAAAAGGTCCTTGGGAAGTTTAATTGAACGATTTGATCTTTGCTCAACAAGATTCATATCATTTGATATCAGAGCCACCTTCAACATAAGCTAAATTTAAGATATATGTTATTTGCTTAAAAATTCTTGGAAAAAAAGATTATATGATGATCTAATACAAAATACATGAAGATAATGAAAATTCTCAGACAAGAACATTAATGCCAGAAAATTGGCTTGATCCGAAGAAATATTGAGTTGTTTTATGAAACATTTGATATAGTTCTCAACTTCTAAGAGTTAGCGAACGTTTGCAATTAGTATCATTTGATTAGGACTTGATTTGTTACATCAAATTGAATAAAACTTTTGATCTGTTTAGAAACTAAAACTGTTTGGAAAGTGTGGATTAATCTGTTTATATCTTGTTTTTTAATTATCCAATTCGAATAAAATTTGAGCTTAAATTCATCCTCATCAAGCTGAGCTATTTCTAGATTAGCTTGAATCGATTTGGATTTATATTCTTTGAGTTATTGTGATTTTAGTGATAGGGTGTCATTGTCCCCTATTATCTGGAAATTTTTAGGTAGTACTCTTTCTTCTTTGTTTAGCTTAGCTTTTGTTTTGTTTTATTGTTTATAGATTCTAATTGCTTCATTCAGTGTTTTCCTATTCTTTGTGGTGATCAAATTGATATTTTTGGCTCGTATTTCTCTTGGATTATTTTTGAAACTCTTGAACTTCAAGTATTTGTTGAAAATTCTCTTTGAATTCCTTTAATTACCTCATCTAAGTGTTTAATTGAAGTCTATCTTTGGTTGCTTGCCTTTGGTGGTTGTGGTGGAGGAAGTTTTAAAGCTTAAAGAACTCTTGCGAGTTGAGAGTTAAAAAAAAAAAAAAAAAAAAAAAGGCAAGAGTGAGCTCATTTTTATAAAAGCCATAAAGAGTGCATAGAGGAGTGAATTTACTGATCATCTAAAGGGAGTAAATACTAAGAGAGTGACAGGAGGTCCTTTGTTTTGTTTCTAACCTTTTTGTGTAGGTCTAAACAAGAAGTAAATTGAGTATACTTGGTCTGATTCATCATGCAAAATGATGGAATCTATGAAAAAACAGGAGGATTTTCAAACTAAGTTTGCAAGGGATAAGAATAATCTCTATCATGGTGGTGGCAATGGAGTCAATGCTTATGTGGGAGCAATCATGGAAGTGGAAACTTCACTCCTAAAAGACATAATGGAGTTGGTAACTTCTTTTATTATGCTAAATCTTATGGGCATACTTTTTATGATGATTATGGGGGTTATGAAAAAGTTAATGTTAAATATGTTCAGCATAATCCTTATGATTTTTATGACTTTGGAGATCATAATGATGGTAGAGGAGTTTACCATGAGAGCTTATATGATGAAAAATGTCTATGGGAGGGAAAATCAAAATGAGTAAGTTGTCCATACTAAATGCAAAGTGCAAGATAGACTTGCTAATCTTGTTGTTGATGATATTGTTGCGATAATGTGGTTAGTACCTGCTGAGAAGTTGAATTTTCCTATTCTTGAACATCTTAGTCCTTATATATGCCATTGGTCAAGTGATAGTGTTGAATCAAAGTTACCAAGAAAGTGCGGGTGTCTATTGATACAGTCGATTTTTAATACAAATAAACACCTTAAGTTTTAATTATTAGTCTTTGAAAATATTTTATTTATTTATTTAATATAAGGGAAAAAAAGGGAAAAAAATAGAATCAGAAGCAGCTGAAGTAGAGTGCTGCGTGAGCAGCAGCTGAACAGCAGTTGCTAGAAGAAGCTGCAGCCGTAAGAAATCGGACGCGAGTAGAAAGAATTCGACAAAAAGAGGAGAAACTCGGCAGCAGCCCCAAGTGAAGAAAGAAAGCAATGATCTTTTCCAATAAATTGGTTCCTTCTTTCTCTTTAGCCATGAACTAAATATATTTTTAGAATTTTGATGAAACCCTAACCATGTGACTTTGATTTATTTTATTTTGGAAGATTTATTATATTATTTATGTAATTATATATCTTGAAATGTTTCTTGGTTTGATGAAATTAATTCTTTATGATTGTTCTTGTAGAATAATTATTTGGATTAATTGGTATTTTTATCCATGCTTTATTCTTGTAGTCTTGAGTACGAGAGATATGTGATTTTTGTAAGTATATTGTGGGTTTTAGAATTGAATAGTACATGCTAATTATAGATATTTATATCATAGAAATGAACAAGTCATGCTAATGATTAGATGGGTTATGTCATGCATTTAAGAACAATATATTTCATTAGTGACTCAAAGCTTGTAGCATAGATCACCATATAAATGTCTAATCTTTTCTCCTAAATAAAATTAAATCATTGTTATATAGATTAGTGGTGGATTCAAGGTTCTAAATCGTCTTCTTTGTTTAATCTTCTGTTAGTTTTAATTTAGTTATTTTATTCATTAGTTTTAATTAAATTTAGCTATATTTTTTTAGATAATAAAATTTCATTCTTCTTTTCATAAAATTAATTTAGATAGATAATAATTTAAGTAGTTGAGCCTTTCTCTGTGGTTCGATACCTTGATACTTCTGTACTATATTGATCTTGTACACTTGCAAGAACTTTGTCATAAAAATCCCAACCATCTATTTCTATGGAATCTTATAAAGATGATGTGTTATGTGATGTAGGCCCATGCAAGTAGGCCATTATTTATTTGGAAGTCCATGGGTATATGATAGGAAAGCTATATACAATGGGGATAAAAATGCTTTCAACTTCACCAAGAATGGTAAGAGATTCGTTCTTAATTCTTTGGTACCTCACCGAGTTTATGAAGAGCAAAAGAAGTTGAGAGAAAAGGTAAGAATGTTTGAACATGAGAAAAAGAAAAAGCGCTTAATGAAAGCTAAAGGATGTGAGGATACACAACTTTCTAAGCCATCTCAAAGAGTTGCCATGGTGGAATCCTTGACACCATCAACTGTTGAAGAACCCCAAAGGTTAAAGAGCTTCCACATGCTAAACATGAAATTGAAGAGAGACTTGAAACGCATGTTGAGAAAGAGATATCTAATGAGGATTCTTGTGATAATATGAATGAGAAGAGTGTTGAAAAAGAAAGAGTGCAATGAGTTTAAAGAAAAAGAAAGAGTGGAAGAAAAAGAGAGATTAGTTGAGAGATCATGTATCTTTGGTTCCACCTCTATCATTTCAAAAGAGAGTGAACATTTTGAGTGTTCAAAAGAAAAAGAGTGTGAAATGAGAGTATAAAAGAGAATGAGTGCTTTATCGAAAAACAAGAGAGTATTAAAGAAGAGCAAAAAGAAAAAGAGGTCGTTGCACTTGACAAGAGTGAGGTAGTGAGTGTTTTTACTAACCAACCTAATTCTTGTTAGTGATTCTTCATGTGTGCAGAAATTTTTGTTAAAAAACATGGAGAATGAAGGGAGCTTAGACTACAAAATTTACAAGACAGCAAGCTTCCTTACCCTACTTCTTACTTGTGTTTTGATCACTTTCTTAAGGAAACTAAATTAGATTCTTTTGCACTTATTTTTTTGAGGACTTATCTTGAACATCCATGCTTGGAAGGAACCATACCATGGAGTTTGAAGAACAAGGAGAGATCGTGGGAAAAGAGCTATCACTATACCATGAAGATTCACTAGTAAGCCTTTTTCTTAACCCTTCTCTTTTATCTCAAGAAGTTTCATATGAGGATTTAAAGTTGTTTTTAGCGTCTTACATTTCTCATGTGAGCATAATTAGATGCTTGTGCTATCTCTTTCGGTGGTGGTGTCTTTCTAGTTGTGCATTCTACTTCTAATTGTGTTTCTTCTCATTATTCCTTGAAAAAACAACTTGTGATTAATGATGTTAGTAGTGAACCATTTTGTTTTGATTGTGAGTTGGTCCATGATGATTCTTTTTTTGATGTTAAAGTCGGTGGCTTCTTGGAGTTTAATTGTGCTTCATTTGATGTTTTTCATGAAATGTTTAAAGAAAAGTTTGTTGGAAATTGTAGTTATATTTTATTCTTCTTTGAGATTTTCAAGAAGAACTTTGTTGATCTTTCTTTAAACCAACCTTAGGCCTTTCGGGGCAACCAACTGAAATTTCTTTGCCATGAACAAAAGCTTTCAAATGTCATTGAATCCTTGAACACATTATTTGAAAACATATTTGGTTTCTAATATTCTCATATGCATTTCAAGGAACTCTTGTTGTTAAAAGATCTTGAAAACCAAAAGGAAGCATACTATCAGATATACAAAGCTAATCCCTGGGCATTTGAAAAATATATTTTGAGAAAAGAAGCCTTTGAACAAATTTGAAAATATTTTGTTGTGGAGCATCTTTATTACCACATACCTTTCAAGAAGTGGTTATCAAAGTTGTTTATATTATTTACTAGTCTTCAAAAGAACTCTTGTGCATTAATTTTGAAACATGAAGAAGCTACATTGTTTTATCATCTACTTTCTAGAGAGTTCTTTGATAAAGTGGTTTTCAAAGAGGAAGGTAGAAAATCTTGGAATTTTGAAAACTTTGTGGCTACGATTCCTCATCTTAATTTTGAAGCGGTGGAATTTGAAAAGCACCAAGACTATTGTTCAGTTCTAAATGCTTTTGATTATCTTGGTAAAGTGCATTTCATTACCACTATCCTTTCAAAGAAGAGTGTTCTCAAATTATAGAAATAATTTTCCATCAACTTCGAGGTTTCGAAAGTTTCTTGTTCTATCATCTTCCTTTTAAAAAGTGTTTGAAAAAATGGAATTTTGGAAAGAAATTTGATAATCTTGGGAGTTTAGAAACTTTGTTTCTATGTTCTTTCATCTTGATTGCGAAGTTGAGAAGTTTGTAGAATTTAAAGTCTCTTATGTGTTTTCAAACTCTTTTGATTGTATTTGGAAAGTCCATTTTGCATTTCATTATCCTTTTAAGGAAGAAACTTTCTGCACACTTGAACTTCTTGAATTACTTCTTGAGCTTGTAATGGATAAAAGCTTCTTTTATTATTGGCCTTTTAAAGATATTGATATTATCCTTTTATTTGATTCACAAGATTTCTTTACTCTCAATTGTATTTCTATTTGGAGAATTCTTGTAAAACATGAATGGTCATTGAAGAGTCCTTTTGGAGTTTCTTGGTTTTGAACTTCTTTGTTCACACTTTTCTTATCATAGACCATTTAAAGAAGTTCTAGCATCCTTGCTTATTTTGTTGTTTAGATGGCATTTGGATTTTAATTGGCTAACTCTTAAGCAATGTTAATATTGTGGAAATACATTCTTGTTGTGGATATTTGAAGGAATGGATTCAAGGACGAATCCTTTTAAGAGAGGTGGTATGATATGAATTGACAAAGGATTATTCAACAATTTGCGTATAAGAAACTAGAGAATTGAAGAAAGCATGATTGAAGCTTCAATTGAGGAATTTCATATTTAATTGGAAGGCTTGGAAGAGTTTACAAGACTATGAAGACACATTAAAATCATAAGAAGCTCGAGGAAGCAAACTAGAAGCTACCGGCCGTCGTAGATGATGAAAGAAGCAAGGAAGGGAAGAAAGCAGAGTGATGTGAATCAGTCAGACATGCAAGAACATCAAGGAGTTGTGACAAGAGCCAAGGCAAAACAACTAAAGAGTCACAAGGATTAAATTGAGCAAGAGAAGTTTCAATGTTTAAATTTTGATGTCCAAGACTTTATGGGGCAATATCCTAAAGTTTTAAATAAATTAGAAATTAAAAATTCACCTACGTAGATGGTTGGAAGCCCTTATGCCCAAGCTGGAAAATTGCCTCCTATTTTTTGCAATGTGTCGACTAGTGCTCTAGAATAATCCAAATGCAATTAAAACACCTCTATTATCTTATCAAGTGTATGTATATGTTATATCTATCCTTTGAGCTGAAAATATAAGAGGGAAAAATTCCTATTTTCTCCCTCAAGTCTCTATAAATATTTAGTCTTCCGTTTTGAAGAGGCTAATCAAGAAATATTTCAAGACAAAGGTTCTTCTCTTAATATTCTTAGTTCTTAGCTTAGTTTTTCTATCTTCTTCAAGGGTGAACTTCCTTGAAAGAAAAATCACTTTGAAGACTTGTTGAAAGTTCCAAGAGCGCCAAGGTTGATCATCAAAATTCCTTCATACTAGTTACTACACTCTTGTAGAAAACTAATCTTGAGGTCTTCTTCTTGTTCCATTGAGGTCTAAGGTTCAAAATACCTTAGGTTGCATAAACTTTGAAGAAAAGATTTTGTTTAAACCTTCTTGAGGTCTTGGATTTAATATATCTAAGGTTGCTAGAAGTTTAACATTTTCAAGTCCTTTAAAGGCACCTTCTCTCTTCTACTTGTTACACTTGTTTTGTTTGTTCTCTTCTTCACTTCTTGGACGAAATTTTATTCTCTTGAAGATCATTCCACATCATTTGGTATCAGTGGCTTTGAGATATCTTACATAAAAAAAAAAATAAAATAAAAAAAAAGAAGACAAAAAAAAAAAAAAAAGGAGAGAAAAGAGACAAGATTGCTGGAAAATGGCAACACAAAAATAGAGTGCTTGAACGACTTAGAATATGACAAGAAATTTGCAATCTTTTTATATGGAGTTATACTTCATTGACCTGGGAAAAAAACGAAACAAGTCTTATGTAATTTTGACTTTATTTGATATCTCAAAATAGTCAAAAATTTGAAGGTGCACCTGCCTTTTCCGCAGACAAAAAGTGCTAAAATGATCTGAGTATATCTTCTATTTTACTAATATTTTTTCTTTGATTCTTCATCCCAAACTCAAGAATTTTGAGTTAGGATTCTTTATAGGCAAGCCTCATTCAATTTAGACATGTGGTTCAATGCCAGTTTTCAAAACAATTCGAGTATGTCATCTACTCTACTTGATGGAAACTTTTGTTTTGTATTCTTCTGTGTTCTTGAAGTATCCTAGCTTCGTGCTTGTATTTGTGGTCAAATTTCTTTCCTTTTTCAGTACTTATTTCTTCATTTGGTCAATCTACCATTATTGAGTCAAATGCTCTTGGAAAATATTGTTGAACTTCCTTAAAATGAATGGATGACTCAATATCATTTTCCTTGCTTCTCATATTTCTCAACTAGTTTTTCTTTGTGATTTTATTTTGATTTTGGTTGTTTTAAACTTGAGTAGAGGTGTTAAATCTTTGTTAAGAACTCATTGAATTCTTTGAGACTTGAACCTTAGAAAAAGGCAAGAGTTGTGAGAATATACTATAAAAAAAAAAAGCCAAAGAGAGTTAAATAAGAGAGTGATGTGAGGTAAACACTATAAACATGATGACCCTTTGAGTCTCATAATGCAAGAGTTACAATCCCTAAGAGATGAGATGAGGGATATTAGAAGGGATGTCATTAATCTCTCTAATCAACAAAGGGAGGTTAGTCCTCATGGTAGTCTCAATGTTACTATCCCAAGGAGCAATGGACCATTCAATTGCTCTAGGAAAATCGAGTTTCACCAACCTCCACATTTTGATTAAGAACTTCATCCACCTCCTTACGGTGGTAGAAGAGGTGGCTTTGGAGGAAGAGGCATGCATAGACACTTTGAAGAAGTTCCAAGACCACAAGCTAGGCATGGAGAGCTATTATATGATGATCATGAACATGTTCTATTTGTTGCCAACAGTGGGAAAGACCAAGGTGACCAAACCTTGGACTTAATGAAGTGGAAGCTCTCTAGTTTTAAGGGTGAGAATGACCCTAACATTTTCTTAGATTGGGAGAGGCAAGTAGAAAATATGTTTATGTTGAAAAATTGTAATGAGTTCTTCAAAGCTAGACTTGTAATAGCCGAATTTTCCGGCTATGCTTTACATTGGTGGGAAAGGGTAGTAAACCAAAGAGTTAGAAGTTGTAGACCACCGTTTTATAGTTGGAGAGAGTTAAAAGCTTTGATGAGAGAAAGATTTGTGCCCGAGCACTACTATAGAGAGCTTCATTATAAGCTTATGACTTTAAAACAAGGTGCAAAAAGTGTAGAAGAGTATAGACAAGAGCTTGAGATCTACATCTTGAGGTTGAACTTGGAAGAAGACAAGGATGCTTCAATGGCTAGGTTCCTTAGTGGTCTCAATAGGGAGATAGCCAACCAACTTGAGTTATATCCACATACAACTTATGAAGACATGTGCCACCTTGCCAACAAGATCGAATGCTAAAGGAAAAGAAGTGGGATGATACGATCCTCATTTCCCAACCAAAGACAAGTTATAACAATAAAACCACCTACTTCCAACTTCAAGCCACGGCCAAAAAAAGAGGAGGTTCCTAGAGGTACTTTCCAACCTCTAACCAAACTAAAGATGGAAGAGAGAGGTAAAATCATTTCTAACCCTCCAAAGTGCTTTAAATGTAATGGTGTAGGACACTATGCAAGTAGTTGTCCGACAAAGAGAGCTTTGATCTTTAGGGAGGATTTGAATAGTTGGATTGAGAAGGAGGAGAATGAAAGTGGCGAATGTGTTGAGGGTGAAGAAAATTGTAAGGATGATGAACATATTGATTTGAACCCTTTAGAAAGTGATGATGATGTCTTGAGCTTAGTTACCATAAGAGCACTAAGTGCTCAAGCGTTTGATGATAACATGATTGAACAAAGAGAAAACATCTTCCATTCTAAATGTAATGTTGAGGGAAGGATTACCAACCTTATCATTGATAGTGGTAGTTATGTAAATGTGGCTAGTGCTTATCTTGTTGAGAAGTTGAAACCATCTACTACAAAACATGATAAACCCTACAAATTCTATTGAATAAATAATAGTGGAGAAATTAAAGTATTGAGACAAGTTGTGGTACGAATAGAAATGGGAGCTTACAAAGATGAGATACTATGTGATGTAGTGCCCATGCAAGCATGCCATCTCCTCTTGGGAAGACCTTGGCAATTTGATAGAAAGTCCCTCCACAATGGGGAGAAAAATGCTTATTCTTTTGTGAAGGATGGAAAAACATTCACTATGAATCCTCTTACACCTCAACAAGTGAGAGATGAACCAAAAAAAGATGAGAGAGAAAGAGAGGGCCAAAAATGAGCTCAAAAGAAAAAAAATCGAGGAGGGAAAGAGAGTTGAGGAAAAAGAAAAAAGTGATGAAAAACAAGAGTGAGAAGAAAAAGAGTGATAAAAAAAAGGAGAGTGAGATGAAAGAAAAGAATCGTTTCTTTGCAAAATCTAATTAGGTGATTGGAGCAATTGAAAGAAAAGAAGTGGTGTTGCTCTTGTATTGTAGGGAACCTTTTACTTCATTTAAGAACACTCACCCTCTTTTTCAAGTGAAATTTTGCAGGTTATTGAAGATTACAAAGATGTATTTCCCGATGAGACGCTCGGAGGTCTTCCACTAATAAGAGGAATCGAACATCAAATCAATTTTGTCCCCATGGTGGTCTTGCCAAACTAACCGGCCTATAGGATTCCATCAGAAGAGACTAAGGAGTTAAAAAGGCAAGTTGAGGATCTAATTTCAAAAGGGTATGTGCGTGAGTCCGTAAGTCCTTGTGCGGTTCTGGTTTTACTTGTTCCAAAAAAAGATGGTACATGGAGAATATGTATAGATTGTAGAGCGATAAACAACATTACTATTAAGTATAGACATCCCATACCTAGACTTGATGAGTTGCATGGTTCCAATCTTTTCTCTAAAATTAACTTGAAATCCAGATACCATCAAATTAGGATGAGAGAAGGGGATGAGTGGAAAACTGCTTTTCAAACTAACTTTGGTTTGTATGAATGGATGGTTATGCCTTTTGGATTAACTAATGCTCCTAGTACCTTTATGAGATTAATGAATCATGTATTGAGGAATTTTATTGGGAAATTTGTTGTTGCATTCTTTGATGACAGTTTGGTAGCAAGACATATGAAATGCATGTTCAACATATTAGGGAAGTTCTAAATGTCTTGAGAATTGAAAAAACTTTTTTTGCTAACGTTGACAAATGTGAGTTTTGTTTGGAGAAAGTTACATTTCTTTGTTATGTGGTGAGCTCACAAGGACTTCAAGTAGATGAAAGTAAGGTCCAAGCAATTAAGGAATGGCCAACACCAAGAAACGCATCGGAAGTGAGGAGTTTCCATGGCCTAGCAAGTTTCCATAGGCGGTTCATCAAAAATTTCAGCACACTTGCTAGCCCTTTCACCAATGTGATCATGAAAACCGAAGGATTTAAGTGGGTAACAAAGCAAGAACAAGCATTTCAATTGTTGAAGGAAAAGTTGTGTAGTGTACCCTTTTTGTCACTACCAAACTTTGAGAAAACTTTTGAGGTGGCGTGTGATGCATCCGGCATTGTTATAGGTGGTGAACTTATGCAAGATGGAAACCCGTTGGCCTATTTTAGTGAAAAACTTAATGGGGACAACTGTGAGGTACTCAACTTATAACAAGGAGCTTTATTCTTTAATAAGAACATTAAAGCATTGGCAACACTACCTGTGGCTAAAGGAGTTTGTTGTGCACACCGATCATAAGGCTTTGAAGTTTCTCAAGGGCCAACATAAACTCAATAAGAGACATGCAAGATGGATGTAGTTCATTGAAACATTTCTATATGTCATCCGTTTCAAGAAAGGTAAGGAGAATGTGGTGGCCGATGCTATATCTAGAAGATATACTCTCTTATCCACCCTTCAAACAAAAATTTTGGGTTTTGAAATGCTTAAAGAAATGTATTCTAGTGATCATGACTTTAGGGAGATTTTTGAGAAATACTTGTTAGCACCTTTTGGAAAATATTTTTTGCATGAAGGATTTCTTTATTGTGAAGGTAGATTGTGCATACATCTTATTCTACTAGAATTATACTTGTCAAAGAAGCATATTGTGGGGATTTAATGGGACATTTTGGTGTCACTAAAACCTATGAAATTCCTCATAAACATTTTTTTTGCCACATTTAAAAAGAGATGTAGAAAGATTTGTAAGAAGTTGTATGGAATGCCAGAAAGCTAAATCTAGAACTCTTTCACATGGACTTTACACACCATTAGAAGTTCCTAAAGAACCTTGGGTTGATATTTCTATGGATTTTTTCCTTGGTTTACCTAGGACCTCTAGAGTTATGGATTCTATTTTTATTGTTGTGGATAAGTTCTCTAAAATGGCACACTTTATTCCTTGTAGGAAATCCGATGATGCTAGTCATGTAGCTAGCTTGTTCTTTACTTGGATAGTTAGATTCCATGGAATTCCAAGGTCTATCGTGTCGTATAGGGATACCAAATTCTTGAGCCATTTTTGGAGAGTTCTTTGGAAGAAACTTGGTACTAACTTGCTTTATTCTACAGCTTGCCATCTACAAACAGATGGACAAACCGAAGTGGTAAATAGAACAATTGGCCAAATTCTAAGGGCTATTTTGAAGAAGAACTTGCGGAAATAGGAGGAGTGTTTGCCACACATTGAATTTGCCTACAATAGGGCACCTCATTCTACTACTTCTTATTCTCCATTTCAAGTTGTTTATGGTTTTAACCCTCTAACTCCCTTTGATTTGGTTCCTTTGCCTATAGATCAAGCATTAAGCAAGGATGCCAGCAAGAAGGCTGATTTTGTGAAAGCAATTAGTGCAAAGGTCTATGAAGCCATTGTTAACTCCAACAAAAAGCTTGTAGAGAAAAGAAATGTGGGAAGAAGAAAAGTGGTATTCAAACCCGGCGATTGGGTTTGGGTGCATTTTAGAAAGGAAAGATTTCCTGAACAAAGAAAGTCTAAGCTTGATGATAGGGTAGATGGGCCATTTCTAATCCTTGAGAAAATTGATGATAATAACTATAAAGTTGATCTTTCGGGAAATTATAATATTAGTGCCACTTTTAATGTATCCGATCTCTCTGTATATGATATAGGTGATGGAGATTCGAGGACATCCTTTTCAAGAGGGAAAGAGGGGGGGAGGGGATGATGTGAACCGGTTAGACATTCAAGAACATAAAGGAGTTTTGACAAGAGCCAAGGCAAAACAACTAAAGAGTCACAAGGAAAAAACTGAGCAAGAGAAGTTTCAAGGCCTAAATTTTGATGTCCAAGACTTTATGGGTATTAAATTTTAATGTCCAAGACTTTATGGGGCAGTATCCTAAAGTTTTGAATAAGTTAAAAATTGAAAATTCACCTTGGTAGATGGTTGGAAGCCCTTTTGCCCAAACTGAAAATTGCCTCTAATTTTTTGCAATGTGTTGACTAGTGCTCTAGAATAGTCCAAATGCAATTAAAACACCTCTATTGTCTTGTCAAGTGTATGTATAGGCTATATCTATCCCTTGGGCTGAAAATATGAGAGGAAAAAATTCCTATTTTCTCCCTCAAGTCTCTATAAATATGTAGTCTTCCATTTTGAAGAGGCTAATCAAGAAATATTTCAAGACAAAGGTTCTTCTCTTAATATCCTTAGTTCTTAGCTTAGTTTTTCTATCTTCTTCAAGGGTGAACTTCCTTGAAAGAAAAATCACTTTGAAGACTTATTGAAAGTTCCAAGAGCTTCAAAGTTGATCATCAAAATTCCTTCATACTAGTTACTACACTCTTGTAGAAAACTAGTCTTGAGGTCTTCTTCTTGTTTCATTGAGGTCAAAGGTTCAAAATACCTTAGGTTGCTTAAACTTTGAGGAAACGATTTTGTTTAAGTCTTCTTGAGGTCTTGGGTTTAATATATCCAAGGTTGCTATATGTTTCACATTTTCAGTCTCTTCTACTTGTTACACTTGTTTTGTTTGTTCCCTTCTTCACTTCTTGGACGAAATTTCATACTCTTGAAGATCATTCCATAATAACAGAGGTTACTGACGATGATAGGCTCCCACCCTATCGTCCCGGTAGCTCTCTGTTTTAAAGGGAAGCTTTTATGACTGCCTACTGGCGATAGTAGGTTCCCACCCCACCTTTCCGGTAGGCCTCGGGATTAATAAGGAGCTTTGAAGACTACATTTTAATTTTAGTCAAAATTAGTTAGTTTTTAGTCAATTATTGGTTTCTTGATTTCGAAGCTTGTAATTAAATTTTACTAAAAGGTTAATTGGGTATTTTTAATACTCATTAGGTTTTAGGAAGAGAAGTAGGTTTTCTCTATAAATACCTACTTATGCCTCCTCTTGTAAACAACTTTGATGATTATATAAAATTAATGAGTTTTACTCCTAGGGTTCTTTGGTTTCTAGGTTTCTCCTAACTTCTATCTAGGGTTTGATCTCCTTTAGATTGATTTTACTTGGAATATTTGGATTGGGAAGATCCAAAAGGTTTTATTAATTGATCACAATTCCTACTCTTTGATGTCTACATCAATGTATTTGTCTTATTGCAAGGTCTTCATAAGAGACTAATTAGGTGATGGGTTCCATTATTAAATTGGCTTGTGAAGGAAAGAATATTCAACATGGATTGAAGAGGTCCTTAGATTGGCTAGAGGTTGCTCGAGAATGGAGAGTATTCAAGTCCTGGTGAAGGCAAAAGGTCCATGGGAAGTCTAATTGAAGGATTTAGATCTTTGCCCAACAAGATTCATATCACAAGGAAGGGAAGAAAATAGAGCTTATCGGAGACGGTAGGCACAACCCTACCGTCCCTGGTAGCTTTCTGGTTGAAAGTGGCAATTTGAAGACTACCTAGCGATGACGATAGGTTCACCCTACCGTCCATAGTAGGTCTCGGACTAATATATATGAATGGACAATTTAGCTATTAATTTTGGTTAAGTTTTGTTTCTTTTTGTCCAAGCTTTGTAATTAACTTTTATCAGAAGGATAATTAGGTACTTTTAGTACTCATTATGTTTTGGAAAAAGAAGTAGGTTTTTTCTATAAGTACCTACTTACGCCGCCTCTTGTAAGGAAGTTAAAGATGAATGTTATATGAAATTGATGTGTTTTCTCTTAGGGTTCTTAGACTTTTAGGCTTTCTCCTAACTTCATCTAGGGTTTGATCATTTCTTAGATTGATTATATTTGAATACTTGGATTGAGAAGATCCAAGGGTTCTAAATTTGATCATATTTCCTACTCTTTGATCTTTACATCTTTACTCTTAGAGCAAGGTCTTCTTCATAAAAGACTAATTATGTGATGGGTAATCAATCCCATTTTTGAATTGGCTTATGAGCGAAAGAATATTCAACATGGATTCAAGAGGTCCTTAGATTGGATAGGGGTTGCTTGAGGATGGAGAATATTCAAGTCCTATTGAAGGAAAAAGATCTTGGGAAGCTTAATTGAAGGATTTTGATCTTTGCACAACAAGATTCATATCAGAACACCTTAACAAGACACTCTTATTCTAGATTTCACTCACGAGAAAAACTAGGCTTGTTTTGCACTCCCTTTTTTCTCAGTTTCGAAGTGGAATCTCAACTTTCTCTCATTCTCTTCTTTACTTCACTTGAAAGGTTGTTGCTCTATTTATAGTGCCTAAGCGAAATTTGTTTGCGAGGATATGAAATTGTTGTCTTTTAAAGAAAATGAGGGAAATGAACTATGCGGTTAAAATCTAGTTAGAGCAAAACAAATATGTTTAACATTGGATGAAAAGGTTTCATCATATTTCTTCAAAATTTGGCACAGCACACATGTGATAACATGATTACAAACGTGAAAAGTTTAAACACTTTTTCACTTAAGTATGTAAAGACTTGGTTTTGTCTTAAGAGAGTGAAAAGTAGATTTCACTTAAAAAATGAGTTTAAAGAGTTTTATCCCTTTGAAGAAAAGATAAGAACCCTTTTAACTCAAAAGAACAATTCAGTCGATTTAAACCCATTTGAAATCCTCAGATTTTCAAAGTCTCAAATTACACCAACAGCTGAGATTTTCTCAGTCATGGAGGAAATTTTCTCCCTTTTATGAAAATAGTTTGTTAACTTGAAGTATAAAATAAAAATCAGTTTTACTCTTTACACAAAATGGAAGGAAGACTTTTCTAATTCTTGGAGATTAGATAAAACAATGTTGAGTAAAATTGTTTGTCCCAAGATCAATTCACTCAAAAGAAGTTAAGCTTAAAACATAACATTCTAGGAAGAAGATTTTGAATTTTTTACAACTTTTTAAATATCAAGTCACATCAATTTTGACTTCTTCACTTACCAAAGAACTTAATCAGATTGAAGGCACAAATAGGTTAACAAAGTAAATAGCTTAAGAGAATACTTAATGTAAGAATACAACCATTTCCAGAGCATTTTATCTTTTTTTTTTCCTTAACTTGTTCTGAGTTTCCTTTCGATTTTTGTCAATCTAAACGCTAGAGGCAAACATAGTTATCTTCTTTACTTTAATATGCATTATTAAATCTCAAGTTTGAAAGGTTTTCAAAATAGGAGGAATTGTTTTCAAAACCTACAGTTTGATTTTAGGTTCAAAATTGTTTTTTTGTGAAAATGTTTTGTCGTGAGTCAAAATGTTTTAAGAAGTTTAGATTAGATCAGTGATTTGTTGTATTAAAGTGTTTCATGATTGGATGATCTTAATCGAAGTTTCAATTATATTACTCTTCAATTTAGAAAGTCTATGAATGAGTACTTAAGACACCTTGAGTTGTTTGTATGATTTAAACTCCTAAAATGGTTTTTGAGTGTGAGTTAGGAAGTTCGGAGCTGAGGTTCGTACGTTCGAAGTTTATAAGGGAAGAAGGTTTTTGTTGTAGGTTTGGATGAGAAAAGTAAAATCTCGGACATACTAAGTATTGTTTTCTGGGCTAAAGTTCGAAGATCCGGATGACAAGTTTGATGTGAAATTTGCAAGTGTACAAATATCTAGCAAGTAATAAAGTAGTGAGTAAAGATCATCCCATGAGAATTGCTATCTAACTGGAAAATTCGCCAACTTATAACTAAAACAAAAAGTAAACTTGATTGATTTGAACTAAAATTATTCTAAAGGTAACTAAAACTGACAATTAAACTAACGATCACTGAAAATTGTTTATCAGAGGTTTATGAAAAATGGACTAAGGCACCTCTAGTCCAGTCTAGTCATTTTATGGCTATGATTGATTTACTCTTGATTAATTCTTGATCTAGTTAATGGTGGAAATCTCGAATATAAGCTAGACCCAATTTCATGGCGAAAAACTCCTAATTTCTCTAATAAACCAATCATATCTCTACGTGATTTTATCAAAACAGAATACACATCTGTGGACTTTCTCTAACTTTTGTTTCTTACTTATTAGAAACCGCACAAAAAAACCGAATCTATATCTAGATAATTGTACGATGTGTTGTTAATGTGACTACGCTAATCCAATTAAACCTAGTACTTCTCAGTATCTAGATACCATTTATGAACATGCAAACAATTGGCCAGAAAATTGTAAGCATTAAGAATAAGTAGAAACAATTAAATAAGAACAAGATGAAAGATAAAATCTTTAAATAAAAACAACCATTACATAAAAGCTTTGACCTTCAATCGGAGGCCTTAGTCACAAGAAAATTATCTACTCATAATTAACAAATAAATAAAAACTAAAAAAAAAAAAAAAGTTTAGAAGGAGCCTGGATAAAGAGCCTTCCAAGTTTTCTCCCAAATCTACTCTATAAAGACATCACCTAAAATGCCATAAGGTCCAATTTATAAAGTTTACAAATCCTAAATTGAAAAGGAATTATAAGTAAAGAAGGAATCTACAAAAGAAAATTAAAGATCCTAATATATAATTAAATAGACATTGTTGCCGCAACATGCCTTTGGAGGCAAAAAGGGGTGTGATTAATTTCCAAAAAACATCTGGTGACCATTTTAATGAATCCAGTGCCGATTCAAGGCGCATAGAATTTCTACTTCAGAATTCAATTGCAAATTTTCTCCAATGTCAATTAACTTTTGGAACATGCAAGGTGCACATGTCTCTTTGATTTTCTCTATTCTTCATTTGGCTTTTTCTTTTCTTCTTTTTGAATTTACATCCCTAAACTCTTCTTTGTCTTCGCTTAAGCCCCTGTAAATCAAATAAAGTATAAAAGGAGTTGTTTGTTCCAATTAAACCCAAATTACACTAGAATGTAATTAAAATAAGTCAAATTATGCCAAAATATTAATGTAAATATATCAAGACATCAAAGTTTGGAAAAACTCTCGAAGGTTCAGATGTCCTAACTTTAAGGGACCAAGTCTAGACTACCCGTTTTTAGCCATTTTCTAAACGTTGAAAGCTTCCTTATAAATATCAGACCTCCCTGGAACATTACAATAGAAGCACATTCGTGCCCAAACAGTTTCTAAGTTTTCAAATGTCAAATTTGTTGAGTTTATAAGCTTTATTAGTGTTTATTGAGTAAAAGAGTGATAAGAGATTGTAGTGCTTCATCTGGTTGTAATCTATCAGATTTAGTGTTATTCTTCATATTTTATTTCTAGTTTAGCAATGTGTACAAGGTTAAGAGTTGTAAAACCTAAGTGGACTGGGTGAAACTTGTAATTTATGTAAGAAGAGAGTGGTTAAGGTGAAAACCCATTTAGGGCGATCCAATGTTGTAAGAGTTAGTTTTCCCTTCCTTCTTAGTGAGAAAGGGAGTTAGTTTATTTGGTAAATCCTTGGTTGTGCCTCAATGTAGTGAATATAGACCTTTTAGTAGGGTCGAACCACCATAAATTACTGTGTTCTTCTCCTGTGTTATTATTCTTATTGTTTTGCTGTTGTTTTCTTTTTGTTTAGTTTCTTTAATTAAGTTTTTCTCTGAGTTTATTTTTATTTAAAGAAACGTTTTCTTAAAAGTAAAATAAGAGTTTTAATCGGAAAGTTGGCAATTTGGCCTTGAACCTAATTCACCCCTCTTAGGTTCTTTAAGATATGACCCAAGATGCCCAAAAAGCGGTGGACTTGATGAAAAGACCAGTTAAAAGGGCTATCGCAAGAAAGATAGATGAGGAGGAGGAAAGGAAAGGTGACTTTGTTTGAAAGAAGCTTACATGTACTTGATTCAAGTTAGAAGGTGAAGGACACTGAAAGATCACCAAGACAGTTCTAGTGTCCATAGTGCATAAGAAGAGCCAATAAAGAGCAAGCTTGGAGGACTTAGAAGATTTAATTGGCAAGAGTCCTCAAGAATAGGGCAGCCAGCATGCCGCAACTTCCTTTTATTCCAGCTAAACCATTTTAGGCCAACGCAGGCAGCCACGGCTCAGTCACAGACCAAGTTCCAGTTTTTTTAATGTTTTTAACTTCCCAGCTTTGATTTTAAGGGTTTTGACGTGTAATTAATTGGCATGTTAGCCCATTAATGTCTTTAATTAAGTTTATTTGCTAGAGTAACCAGGTAATCACATGTGAACCTATAAATACGATCTTTCCTAATTGTTTTCTTAAACTTATGAATGGATGAAATATTTTGCTGCCACAAGAGTGTTCCTAGGGTTCTTTTTTTAGCTTCTTCTTCTTCCTTCAACTAAGGTAGTTTAAGTAGTTCGATTGAACAATAATTTCTTGAATCAAATTTCAAGAACATCTTGTTTCATCTCTTAAATTTCTAGTCTTCAAGAGGTGATAGTTCTTTAACTATTATTGCTAGATGTTAGGTCTTCTTTAGGTAAGAAGAGGATACCAAGAAAATGATGCTAAACTTCTAAGCTATGAGGATCGTACACTGCGCATTAGAGGCAACAGAGTACAATCGTGTTAGTGGATGTGAAATGGCTAATGCTAATAGGAAGTTATTGGAGATTACTCATGACAGTACAAATTAGGTAACCGAATTCAAAATGAATATACTGGTAAGAAACTATGAACTCTTTTCTATGAAGCAAAAGCGAATCTATTTCTCGTATGTTTACTCGTTTTACTAACGTTCAGAATGGCTTGAAAGCATATGGTAAGAAATACTCTTTAAGTTGGAAAAATATGAAAATTTTGGATGCTCTACCTAAGTCATGGCAGCCAAAGACTCCTGCTATTAAAGAGTCAAGGAATCTTAAGACACCACCTGTAGAAGAATTAAGTAGATCTCTCTTGACTCATGAAATGGAGATAAGAGATTTCGCTGAAAATGGACATGATGAATGAATGAAGAAAGGAAATGCATTAAAAGCCAATAATGGCCTAAGTAATGGGTAATACTTTCCTGGAGAAGAAGGCAATAGTGAAGATGAGTTAGCACTGGCCTTGAGAAATGTGAATTGTGTATACAAGAGAGGTAAATTTTGAAGAGAAAAGAGATTTTCGAGAGGAAATCTAGCGACCTTAGTCTACAAACAATAATGGCCGAAGTAATGGGTACTACTCTCCTGGAGAAGAAGACGATAGTGAAGATGAGTTAGCACTGGCCTTGAGAAATGTGAATCGTGTATACAAGAGAGGTAAATTTTGAAGAGGAAAGAGATTTTCGAGAGGAAATCTGGCAACCTTAGTCTACAAACAAAATTTCTATGAATGTAAGAGCACCGATCATTTGATTGTTGATTTTCCAAAGCTCAAAAAGAAAGACTAAAAGGAGACCAAGCAAAATGAGAAAGACTACAAAATCAAGAAAGGAAAAGGCCTAGCCGACACTTTGGGATGAAGAAAACTGAACTGCTGAAGAAGGATCAGAGAATGAGCTAGTAAAATTCCATTTCATGGCAATGGAAGATGATGTATTTTATACTTGTCATGCCCCGAGCACGCAGGTATGGTAGTACAACTAATGGGCCTGGCAGTACCTATAGACCCTACTTGGCATCCGTCCTTGCTAGGCCAAAATGGATATCCCAATATGACTATATATGAATACTTAGGCTCATGCTTATATAGTATACACACTTTTCATACATATCCCAATATGGGATTGGGTTTCACATTCACTCCTCCTTAAGAGCCTAGCGTCCTCACTAGGCACCTCAGACTTAGACTAAGACTAGACTAGGAGTGCGGGACGGGACTCTAGAGGTGGCTCCCATTGGTGTAGATTTAGTTCCCACATGTTTGGCTAGTAACCATGCTCTGATACCATAATGTCACGCCCCGGGCACGAAGACGTGAGATGACGATTCATGGGTTGGTAATACCCAGGGTCCTTGGCAACCATCCTCGCTATGCCAAAATGGATATCCCAAGGTGATCGTGAGTACATAGGCCCATGCTTATATACTTTACATACGTTTCATACATATCTCTTGTGGGATTGGGTTTTCACAATTCTCCTTCTGATATTATTTCTTATAATGATTTTTATTATGATCCTCATAAAATGCATTTTATTATGTATGAGGAAATAAAGAAGATGTTTATCAAAAGTAAATATTTGAAAAATAATTTAAAAAGCCTTTTGAAAAAAATTTCTACCTCTGATTTGTGAAAACAAAAAGTTGGTTGATTCTCTTGAATCATTAAAACTTGAAAAGGATATTTTTGAAAAAGAATTTTCTAGCCAAAATCAAGCGTTAAGCAACAAAATCCTTTTCTTGAAAGCACTCTTGCAGATTATGAAACTTTGAAGAGAAAAATAGATGATTTAAATGTCTGCATAGAGAAATTTACAAATGGTAAAAACAATTTTGAAAATATTCCTGGAGCACAAAAACATACTTTTGATAAACATGGTCTTGGTTATAGTTACATTCCGTCTTCTTCAAAATTTTCAAACCATTTTCTTTAAAGCTTCATCTTCTTCTATGCCATATATATCAATGTTGGAAAAACAAAATCGGACTGGCCAGTTCGACCGGTTGAACCAAGAATCGATAGCCTATCCAGTCTGGTTCATACCCAAAGCTGCTGTAGTACTAAACCGGTCAAACTCGGTCAAAACTGACTGGTTGGACCGGTTCAACTTGAAACTAGTAAAACTTGGTTTGTGTGTTTTTGATTTTCTTTTAAACCAAAATCTAATTACTACTTCTCTCTCCTCCTTCACCTCCTCACGACCTCTTCACCTTTTTTCATCATCCAAATCCCCAAAATTTATTCTGCCCTAATTCTCTCTCTTTCTCTATGGAATTATTGCTCTCTGTTCTACTCCGATGGCCGCGCCTAAGCCCCATCTCTAGTCACCAGCTTGGCGCTTCCATGATCTTCAACGTAGAGCAAGCGTCCGCAACACATATGTAGTTTGTCATGGTCTGTTTCTAACTTTTTGTACTTCTAGTTCTGGTTTGTCCTCTTTTTTTATTTTTTTTTTTTGGGCTAAATGAAGGTTGTCTTCATTGAACTAATTGTCCTAAATGATTGGATTTTTTTCTATTGTTGTGGAAATTATTGCTGCCAATTGCTAATTTTAAGTGGGATAATATGTAGAAGTGTGAATCTATGAAGTAGATGATCATACTATATTCTATGTTCTTTTTCCTCACTTGTATTGATGATTTTTTTGGGTATGAATTCGATGATTACAATGATATGGATTATCACTTATGCTTTTCCTGATTTTTTGGGGATAAATATGCTTTTCCTAAATTGATGTTTGCTATTTCTTTTCTTCTGCAATTACTCTGGTCTCTCTTTTTTTGGGGGGGATGAAACTTAACTCTCGTCGGTTTAGACCATTGATTCTATGGTTGTGTTTGGTTAAAAAGGTTAGTTTGACTTTGATTTGATGCCATTTTTTTCCAAAAAAACAAACTAATTTTTAAAGTTTCTTTTCATTTCTTTACCTTGTAAGGTTGCCAATCATTTCAAATTATTAATTAAAGAATGGAGAAATTTAGTGTTTTGTGTTGAAAAGTTTATAATATTTTTTGAATTAGACTTTTTACTTATATTTAGTTTTATTTGATGCACGATATATATGGATAGATATTAATATGCATTTATAATTTTATATATTCATGATGCCATTATGATGTCATTTCGGATCAAGCACTGGTTCAACTAGTTACACTAATAAACCAGTGAACTAGTAGTTTGGCCGGTTCAGTCTCCAGTCTTGTTCTTTCAACATTGATTATATATATATTTATATTGTACCTATTGTGGTAAAAATGGTCATGAAGCCAATAGATGTTTTGTTAATAGAACAGTTGAAAATGGTGGAAAACCGCTTGGAGAGTCAGAAAGTTGCTACTAGCCCTCAAGGACCCTAGAAAATATACCAAAACTACATCTCTTTCTTCATTATAGGTGAAGTGCTGTGCAAGGACAAAGGAGAATAAGTGGTTTCTAGACACTCAAAGATATACTACTGAAAATATATACCTATAATTAGCAGTTGAAAAATAGAAGAAAACTTGGTGATAGTTTAAAACAAGGAGAAAGGAAAAGATCCTTAGTAAATAAATGTAAAAGAAAAAATTCCTTTGAATAAAGTATGGTTGATCGATGGCCCAAAGTACGACTTGGTGAGCATATGGCTAGAAATGGAGTTTCAAGTTAACTCCTATATTTTTCTCTAAAAAAGTGATGCAAATCTTTAATTGATGTTAGATTTGATTCAACACCTTCCCAAGATGACGTCTTTTGACGAAGAACCTTTATTGAGAATTTTGTAGTTTCAACATGTCAATAGAAAACTTATGAGGATCTAAGTCTCATAAACCCAATATTGAGAGGCAAAATCCATTCCCAATTTGAGAGAAAAAATCTTGAGGAAACTAAGGCCTCAAAACCCCAACTACACGTTAGAAGACCTAATTTTAATCAATTCTAAGAACAAGAACTCTAAGAATCAATTAAAAAAAGGAATTAGATAATCAATTGGTTCCATAGATTCCAAAATCTAGGCACTCAATTATTTACAAAGCTAAAGAAAGAAACCCTTAGCAAGCTAACGAAGAAGAGGGAGGAACCCTAGAGACAATGGAGAATTCCTCTCTCAATTTTCAACAAATATCCAAGTTTTCACAAATGAACTTATAATTGGGTATTTATAGGCTAAGGTCTAAATCTAAGCTATCTAGTGATTAATGGCTTCAAAATACGCATTAAATCATTGATTAAAGCTAGAAAACAAAGTTCAAACAATAAAATCTAGCGTAAAGATTATATAAGTGTATTCCCACTAAGACGCTACCGGCGACGGCAGGGTGCAACCTACCAGACGTTGTAGATCTTTATCTTCCCAGCCATTTCCGTCCAGAAGCCTACCAAAGATAGTAGGTGTAGGGCTACCTATCGGCGGTAGGTATGATTTTCATCAACACTTAGCCATCTTCACATCCAATTTGCTCCCTTGAGTGATCCTTCCTTTTTGTGTAGATTGAGAGCAACTTGGAAGCATTCCCTTGATCTTTCATCATGATTGTTCTTCAAAGCTTCTTCCATGAAAACAACCATTCTATTAGCCATATTTCCATCATGTGCCTTGAGTTTCTTCACCCAAGCTCTAGTGAATAGTCTATGCTTCAACTCCATAGGCTCTTGACTCTCTCGATTCATATCATCCACCCCTCCTTCAGAAAGGTTCGTCAATGAATCTCACCTACATCAAACAAAGATAAATTAGAAATATTAAAGCTGGCACTAACATTGTATTCACCTGAAAGGTCAATTTTATAGGCATTATCACTAAGGCGCTCAAGAACTTGAAAATGGTCATTGCCATGAGCATCAAGCTTATTCTTGTGTTGAGAAGGAAAATTCTCTTTCCGAAGGTGAACCTAAACCCAATCTCCAGGTTAAAAAGGGAATTGTATCTTTCCAAATTTCTTGGTGTAGTCCTTAATAACATCAAGATTCTTGGGATGGAACGAATTGACAAACTCTGTTTTAGTCTTTCCTTCCAAGTTTAAAGCATGATCTCTAGACAAAGAAATCATATCAAAAGGAATTAGAAAATTGTAACCATAATCGACTACAAAAGGAGAATAAAGAGTAGGAAAAAAGGATAAACTTGATTGGAAGCAAACTCAATAAGAGGTAAACAAATTTGCAAAGTGAATTCGGTCATGTTCTTGGCTACATCCATAAAAAGACTAGCAATGATGCTAAGGTCCTTGATGAATTTCTTATAAAAGCTTGTGAAACCATGGAAGCTTTCTTCAAATGCACTCTTAGAAGTTAGCCAATCTTTGATTGCCTGCTCCATATTTGCACCCACTTGGAGACCTTTAAAGTTCGCTACGTAACCTAGGAAAGTACCATGTTTTGCACAAGACTCATATTTTCCAAGGTTGGCATATAGTTTCTCATTCCTCAAAACAAAGAAAACTTGTTCAAGGTGATATAAATGATCTTCAATAGTCTTGCTATCAATCAATATGTCTTCCAAATGATCTTCAATGATCTTTACTATAGCATTAGACATGGAAGAATAACATTGATGAGTCTCAAATTTCATCATTTCACAAAGCGGGTGAGAAAATTAAGACTTAAAATTCCAAAATTCCAAGATGGTATACATTTCTCTTGGAAAACCATTTTCAAAGAACTCTTTAAAAATTAGATGATTAAACAATGTAGCTCCAAGTTCATGTTTCAAAGTTAACGCACAAGAGTTCTTTTGATGACTAGAAAATGAAATGAACAACTTTGAAAATCACTCCTTAAAAGGTATGTGTTTATAAAGATGCTCAACAATGAAATCTTTGCAAACTTGTTCAAATCCTATTGCTACCATGATTCTAAAACCTTTTAACAAGAAATCCTTGAAATGTAAACGATAGAATTTGAATCGAAAGGTGTTTTCAAACAACAAATTCAAATAGTTAACAACACTTGATGTGATACCCCACAACCCTGCCACTAGATCAACTGCGGCTGAGTAGGGCATCTGCGCGCCTCTCGGCACTAAACCATAAGTCCCAAAATGAAACACAACCTTGGAATAACTCTTAGAAGTATATACAAAAAGTACGCAGTAGAAAACTTAAGTAAACTCGATACTACTAGTGCGCTCAACACAAGATTTAAGAAAACATCTCATGATCGTTTTATATATAAAAATCGTTTTATATACAAAAATAAAAGTATCTTACATCCTCAAAACCTCATTACAAAATAGAAAGAAGAACTTTTCAACCGGCTCGAGTCTAAGAAAACAAACATGAATACATGTTCTTCCAGGGAAACCATTAGGGAAAAACTCCCTGCCTAAAACTTCCATGGCTTACCATGCCTCTATCTGTCCTGAGTTAATTTGAAGAGAAAACATGATATGGAAAACGTGAGCACGAAGGCTCAGTGACTCCACGTGTTTGTGTGCGTGCCATCGTGATATCTTTGAAACAATGATGATGCAGTTTCGCGTAAACAGTTCATGCAATGTTATAAGAAAATATTTTCTTTTATTATTTTAACAAAATTGATGCTTAAACCTACATGAAGGTTTAGATCACAGCTGGGAAGTCTGAGCGAATCAAGACACATCAGCACGGCCTCTATACCCAAATTTAAAGAAACATGCAGTGCCCCAATCCATGTGAGCACGAACGCTCAGTGAGTCCATGTGTGTGTGTGCACCATCGTGATTTCTTTAAAAAAATGATGATGCAGTTTCACGTAAACAGTTCATGCAATGTTATAAGAAAATATTTCCTTTTATTATTTAACAAAAACTGATGCTTGAACCTACATGAAGGTTTCGAGCACAGTTGGGAAGTCTGAGCGAATCAAGACACATCAGCGCAGCCTCTATACCCGAATTTAAAGAAACATGCAGTGCCCCAGTCGGTCTCCACGGTCAAGGTCTAGATCCCAAAACGCAGTCGTCGGAACCAAGTTCCGGCATCTCGTAGTCAATACCAGCCAAACACCATATGAGCGCTCGATTCCATAATAATCGTTCTCCCATATCACTGGCTAGACCAGGCGACAGATTCCTGGGGTACCTACCAGGACTGCCTTGAGACCAACCTTAGTTTCAAGCCCCTCCTAGCTCTCCCTAAGGCGGCCGTCCCACCGCAGAGCAAGATGCGATGTCCACATAAATACCGATTGGGCCACACCATCTAGGTATTGCGCCCCTTTTCAAGTGGATCCACCCTGAGAGTAAAAAAAAAAAAACCGTCAACGTCATCGGAAGAGGCCCTAGTACGGGGGACTAGTCACGTACAGTGCAATCTGCTAACGCGTCCGTTCACTTGATTTTCACCAAACTTTAACCCTGGTTGGAATGAGATTTTCATATGTATTTACAAACCGAAAGGCCATTTGCGCGACCGCCGGAACAGATTCAAGTCAAACATACAGAGTAGCAAAAATCCTCATCTGCCAGTCACCACATGCTTATGCAAATTTCACAATTATAGCAATGCCAGATCTATATTCATGCATGTCAAAACATGTAACTTTTCAAGCTGGAACATTTTCCAACATATAAACATTTCCAGAAAAGAAAATGGTGTACAACCAAATTCTTTTCACTGCAATAATAGTCTGTGTTAAAAGGAGAACATCTATATGGAGCACCGCTCCTATGCATTTTCTAAGGAACATGTAACACATTGTGGAGAACATCTCCATAAAACATGCTGAGTTATATCGTTCCAAAAGCAGCAAACATTTTGTGACAGGTTCAGAAAACATATTTATACGTCTCGTAATATTTGAAAGACCATAATAAAACGGAGTTTGTGGACTCACCTAGATGCAGATCTGGTACTAAGATCCTACAAAATAAGAATAAGAAAATACTTAATACCTGGGTACCGATCAAATAGTCATATTCCCTAAATAATATTGAAATCCTACGAGATGAACTTAGGATGTATTATATATATATACCTATATAACGATATATATGTATACTTACAATAATTCTTTAAAAAGATCGAAATCCCTATACCCTTAAAAAAATATACTTTCGTAAGAAACCATAATTAGCTATATACTAAAATCCATTTAAAACATTTAATCCTAAAATAAATAAATAACTTAAAATATATATATAACCTAACTAGAAATAAATCTCACTATATACACTAAAGCCTAGAAAACAAACAATACACCTAAACTATATATATACATATATATTCTAACGAGACTAAAAGGAAAAGAACATGCAAGGGAAAAAAATTACTAGGATCAAAGGAACTAATATGGCTGCCAACAAAGGTCATCAAAATAAAAAAAAATTAAAAAAAGGATGACATGTATAATATACAGGCATAATAGCGGTTAGAGGTTAAAACAAAGAAAGAAAGAAAGAAAAGAAAAGAAAAAGGAAGATATGGTGGGTTGACGGGTATGCCGTTGAGGTGGCGGGAATGCTTAATGGTCAAGTTTTTTTTTTTTTTTTTGGAAATTATCAAGTGCTTAAATTTTTAAAATACACACACTAAGTATTAAAAAAAAAATCCACTTAAAAGGCATTTATAAGACTTAATAAATAAACCTCAATATAATACAATTTTATTCTTATTCCTGAGTATTTCCAAAATATCACTAAGTGTCAAAAACACTATATCCTACCAATATAGATCCAAACTCTATTGTCTTAACATCTGTAATTTTAAAATAATGCTAGACACTTATTGGATAGGGCGTTACACTTGAAAACTTGTGCTCATTGTAAGTAAACTCTAATTGACCATTCAAAAAGTGAATGTTGTTTTAAAGGGATAACTTCATCAAGATTTTTCATGAAAGTATTAAGGAAAGGAATTGTATAATCAACATCCTCAATAAACCTTCCTAAACACTCATCATGTAAAATGTCAAATAAAGCACAATCAAGCTCAAAACCAACAATTTTAGGATCAACAAAGGAAGCATTATTTAACATTTCAAAGACATAAAAAAAAAAAAAAAAGGATCAAATTTAACACCATTACTCATCAACGGATCCTCAAGGGAAGTATGAGAAGAAAAATATTTAGACACATAAGCACAACAAGAAAGAGACCATCACCAAAAGAAATAGCACAAAGGTCTCCAATTATGCTCAAGTGAGAAAGATAAGACTCTAGGAACAACTTTAATTTCACAAAAGAAACTTCATAATACATGAGAGAAGGGATAAGAAATGAGCTTATTGGTAATTCTTCAAGAACAGTTCCAAACTCTTTCTCCATGCTCCTTCCTTTGTCAAATCCTATCACACAATAAGCATAATCAGCAATATTGAAACGATATTCATCAACTCTAGGAATTACACAAGAAATAAAATTAAACTCTGTGAATTGTTTCTTTTCTTAAAGTTCGAGGAGTCTTGAGAAAGTTAAATTGATATCCATTTTCCATAAAAACAAGTGAGAACAACTTAATTTACTTAAAATAAATCTAAAATCTCAAGTATGAATTAGAGGAAAAGAAGTTTATTGTCTTGATGGACTTGTAGGCAAGCTTTCCTCCTTCATCCTTCCTTGGGTTTTCAAAATTCTGTACACATGAGAATTCACTAGCAAAGAAAGAGTTAACTTCATTAGTATAGAAATTCATTTCCTCACTCTTTTCAAGTACAACTATCTCTTTTTTCCTTTGCTCTTCCTTTCCACTCTCTTGTTTTTCAATGGAGCACTCATTTTCTTTTACTCTCTCACTTTCTCAAGCTCACTTTCTTTTGCTTTTGAGCACTCTAAAAGTTCACTCTCTTTTGAAAGGATAGAGATGGAATAAAAAATGCATGATCTCTCAACTAATATCTCTTTGTTTTTCACTCTTTCTTTTTCTTTAATCTCAATGCTCTCTTTCTCTATGTTCTTATTCTCATGAGATCACAATGTTCCACATTAGATATCTCTTGATTAACATGTAGTGAACCACTTTCTTCAATTTCAATTATAGCTTGTGGAAGCTTATTTACTTTTGAAAATTCTTCGATCATTGATGGTTTCATGATTTCTACCCTTGCAACTCTTTGAGATGGCATGGAAAGTGGTTTTTCTCCACATCTTTTAGCCTTTATAATGCTCTTCTCCTTTTTCTCTTGATTAAATATCCTTACTCTTTCTTTCAACTTCTTTTCTCTTTATAAATTTCGTGAGGCACCAAAGAATTTTGAATGAGTCTCTTGCCATCTTTGGTGAAGTTGTAAGAATACTTGTCCCATCGTGTATCGCTTCCCTATCATATATCCAAGGACTTTCAAACAATAAATGACCCGCTTGCATTGGTGCTACATCATATAACATATCATCTTTATATATTCCTTTAGAGATAGACAAACACACTTGCTTAGTGATTTTGATCTCGTCATTGTCATTTGACTAATGACGTATGTAAGGTTTAGAATGTTCAAAAAGAAGCAAATTCAACTTTTCCACAAGGTAATTACTAGCCACATTAGCACAACTACTACATCAATAACAAGATTAGCAACTTTTCATTCCACAAGATATTTGAGATGGACTACATGCTCACTTTCATTATTCATCCCATGGACATTTTCATCATATACGATCTCGAAGTATACTCCTCTACCATAAATATGATGATATTCTTCATAACAATCATAAGGGCTATGCTCATAATAATCATATTTAGCATCATCTATATCATAACCCCCATAATTATCATAAGAAGTATGCCTATAAGATTTAGCACAAGAAGAGAAGCTACCAAATCCATTATGTCTTTTAGGAGTGAAGTTTCCATTTCCATTATTGGTTCCACCATAAGCATTGACTCTATTGCAACCACAATAATGGAAATTATACACATCTCTTGCAAGTTTAGACTGATAATCCTCTTGTTCGCTCTTTGCTTCCATCATTTCCCTGATGCATTAGACCAATCGTACTCTATTTATTTATTGTTTGAACCTACACAAAAAGGTTAGAAAATAAGAAAATGACCTCCCAATCACTCCCTAAGTGTTTACACTCTTTGATGATCTCTCAATTCACTCGTGTTTAGCACTCTTTATCGGCTTTTTATCATAATATACTAAGCCTCTTGCCTTTTCCAAACACTCTGCACTCAAGTCTCTATAAGATTGTTCAAACCTCTTAACCAACTCAAACCAAGAGTAACCATCCAAAGCAAGTAAAATAATCAAAGCACTTAGTTGGATATAAGTGTTCAAAGAGGCAAAGTTACAAACACTTGAGGTGTAACAATTTCAAAGAATGTAATCTATGGAAAAGAGCCAACAAACATAATTGATCATCAATAAAAGTTTAGAAACATTCAAGAAAACAATTAGAAGTAAAAAACGAAGCAATTCAAAACAAATAAGTTATAACAAAGAAAACAAGAGTACTAAGAAAAGTTTCCAGGAAATAGGGGATGATAACACACTGTCACTCAAACAACAATATCTCTAAAAATACGAATCCAAATGAAGTGAAACAAATACAAGAAGATTTTCCTTAATCAAAGAGGATGAATTTAAGCACAACTTTCACTCGAATTTATTCAGTAAAACACAAGTTATGCTCGGATTAATTCACACTTTTTCTGCAGGCGCGATTCCAACACATATTTCAAGTTTCAATCAAATTGAGCAATCAATTGAACTCAAAATTGAGTAAATCTTACTTCAATTGAATCCTAACTCAAAGGAGAACATCCCAAAATAAAACATCAAACAAATTCGCAAGTACATGTAATAGAATGTTCATTAAAAAATGTACATATAACAAAACAACATAAATCTATGTAAGTCGTAGAACGAAGGTGAAATAAAGCTAGATATAATTCCAAGAGAGAGTGACCTTTTTTCTTTTAATAGCTGCCAATATTTTTATTTATTTATTTATTTTGCATGCCACATCAAAACAGAATTCTAGGATGGCTAATAGCTTTTACTTCTTCTTCCTCATACTCAAACCATCTCAATATCCTACAGAAATATTATAATGAGACTCAAGTTACTGCATCAGTTGGCATCTGAATCTCGTGACATCCGCGTGCTTGAGAGGCTTAAGCATGAACATTTGAGCTCCTTCTTCCAAACATCTGCAACAAATTTAAATTATCTTCTTATAAGAACAATTGTTAACGTAATTAAACACAAAAGTAACCAAGAGGATCACAAAATTCTGATGATGGTATTTACTCTCGATACGAGTTGGGATATGTTCTCTAAAGACATGACAATCCCTGGTATGTCCTTTAGAATTGATGATCCCTGCAGCATTAACCTCATGTAAATTTGCTCAATAATTGAATAAAGTTTATTAAGTATGATTTTGGTAGGAAAATTGTGTTGATTGAAACTGAATAAAAATACCTTGATTTTCGTAAGAGGCTCATAACCAGTCATTTTGGGCATACAATAGTTTGTAATTATCAAATTTACCTTCAAACCCTGCAAAAAAAAAAGAAAACTTCTCAAATGAAATTGACAGTATCCATTCTTTGTAGCTTATGATCAGAAAAGAGTACGCAAATCTCTCAATTTTCAAAGTAAAAACAGTAAATACCAAGCCAATTCACTGATCTCTTAAGAATTTCAATAATCAAGCATACCCAAAATCATAATTTTCCATTTAAATACCCTTAAATATACCTTTGCAGGAACTAATATCAACAGAATTGTCATCCAATAATGCTTTTCAAGAATACTTCTCTTCTATAAATTAGCCAATATACGAGGCAATAGAGAAGCTTATTAGCAGACGTCGTTCATTGCGAGACAAAAACAATCTCTGACTCTAGAAACAAGTAGGTTATAGGCTGTAAGGAAGAAGAAAGTCTAACAACTAGGTTGTACTTCAGTAGTTTTCCAAAAAAAAAAAAAAAAGAGAAGTTGTAATTCAGTAAATCATCTAACTGCTCGAGATACCTAACAAATTATTAGGCAAAATTGTTATCTCGAACCAATCGATGAGCTAGAAATCAATTGGTCGGTGATGAAGTCTCTCCATTCCAATCGATTGGTGAGCTAGTTATCAGAAACCAAAACCGTTATTCACAGTTAGATTGAAGGAGAAGAGTAATCGACGGCAGGGAGGAGGGTATTCGCCGGCAGAACGGCCGTCAGAGAGGGAACAATTGAAGGTAATGACACCGTCAATGGTGTAGGAGATCGAGGAGATTGTTGGGAGATGAGAACTAGCTAGGGATTGAGAATGGGAACGGTGGAAATATTTATTTATTATTATTATTTTTTTGGCTGGATGAAGAATGGAAGGAATATTGTCTTTAGGGAAAAAATCCTCTAAATAAGTTCTATCCGGCAGTTGTTAAAACACCCGCTGTTGTTGAAACTTTTAATGACAGTTTAAAAAATCGCTTCAAATAAATACCCACGAATAACCATATTTTTTGTAAATGGGGTTTGGGTCAAAGACATAATCCAAAAACGTATTTAATAATAAGTCAAGAGAATTAATATATCACATAAATTAATCCCATTATTATTGTTTTTTTTGTATCTCTTTAGGTTTCTAAATACGTTGACAATAAATATAAATTATAATCCCAAGTCATTTGCTTTAGGACGTAAAACTAACAAACTCCAACTTGGACTAAAGACAACTAACCGCTAAGGTCTTAGTATTAAAATTTATACTCCTCTTTCTATTAGAGGTGGTGACTCCTTTATTGATCTTAAACTATACATCCATATTTCACAATATACTTACTCTTAAAGCACACATAACCAACTTAGGTTAAGGACCAAAAGAGTAAAAGTATAATACTCCATATTCTAGATACTCTTATGACCTCAAGTCGAAGAATCACTTACACTATCGTCATATAGAGATTAATTCTATTAGCACTCAAATAGATTACCTTATGGATATCTCTAAATGGGTAAATCTAATATACTTGTTCTCAGATAAGCGTCTACATATTTTCTTTCGTGTCACTACACAAGAGTCAATGAGATCAACTACGTTACACAATAGAAAGAAGCGTAATATGTGCTACTCTATCTGCATTAACAATGTTCCATCTTGTTAATGCTATTACTTGGGACAATTTAAGAATAACATATATAAGTATGTGAAGAATCTCATTATAATAACTCTTATGATTTCTTTCATACAAATATTATTCTTAGGACTTTATCATTTAAATACATAAATAATAATAAAGTAAATGATAAATAACTATATCATCAAATGATAAGTAACCATATCATCAAATTGCATAAATATAACAAAAATAAGATGCCTTTTGTCCACACATTACATACATTAGATAAAATCTCCCACTTGGACTAAAAAATCAATAATCATCCATTTGTTTAAAACAAATGCATATACATATCATGTTTTTTTTTTGGAATAATGGTTTAGTCAACGAATCAGATACATTATCATCCGTAGGGACCTTTTCTATCTATATTTCATACCTATCAATAAATTCTCTAATTATATGGTAGCATCTGTAAATCAGCATACTTTTATCTCTGCTTCTTCATAAATCAAGAATAATTCTTTAGTTAATGAAGTATTTTTACATCATTTCCCATCAACAATATGTAATCCACACATAAAGTAACAAGAAAAACTACTATACTCCCACTATATTTTTGTATACAAAAGATTCATATTTGTTTTGTATGACACCAAACTCTTTCATTATTTCATTAAAACAAATATTTCAATTTCTAAAAGCTTGATTTAGACCATAAAGTGATCTTTTCAACTTGCATTTTCTAACGAGAATCTTTAGATGTCCCTAAGGATGTATCATATACACCTATTCTTGCAAATATCAATTAAGGATTGTTATCTTTACATCTGTTTGCAAGATGTCACAATCATGGTATGCAATAATAGCAAGTAAAATCTGAATGGATTTTGATCATGGTTATTGGCAAAAAAGGTTCATCATAATCAGTACTATATTGTTGTGAAAAAACTTTTGCAACCAATCGTGCCTTATAAGTAGACACATTGCTATCCATGTATCTTTCCTTTTTGAAGATTCATTTACACCCTATAGGTTTTACCTCATTGGGAGGATCAACTAAGGTCATATTTTATTATCATACATGGAATTCATTTTAGATTTTATGACTCGTACCCACTTCTCAACTTCCTATCAAATAAGACTTCTTAGTAAGTAGTGGGTTAATTATCATCATCTATGATAAATATATTGTCATACTTTAGAAAATGATGACTTATCCAAATACTCTTGCAAGTAACGTGTGTATCTGACACTTCCTCTTGTACTACATCATCATATATGGGAAGTTTATTTTGTTCCATCTCGTGTATCCTAATTGTTTGTGTTTCTTGAGTTTCTTCAAGCTCTATTTTACTCCCACTGGATTTTCTAAACGAAACTCTTTCTCTAGAAAATTTGTATTTTAGGAGAAAACAACATTTTTCTCATTAGGATTGTAAAAGTAATATCCCATAATTTCTTTTGGATAATCCACAAACGAACATTTATCAGATTTTATATCTAGCTTATCTGATACTACCTTTCTGACAAAGTCAGGACATCCAAAAACTTATGTAATAAGTTTGGTTTTTCTACTATGTCATATCTCATATAGTGTAGAATCAGCACTTTTAAACGGAATACGATTTAAAAACATTGTAGGCATTTTCAAGGGCATAACCCCAATATGATTTGGGTAAATTTGCATAACTGAACCTGGATGGAACCATATCTAATAGGATTCAATTTCTCCTTTCAAACATATCATTGAAGTGTGGTGTATATGGAGGATCCATTGAGGAAGAATCTCATTCTTTTTTAGATAATTCTAAAATTCTTGGCGTAAGTATTCTTGGTTATGCGATTATATGACCATGTCCACAATGCCAAAGATATGAACACTGTTTCAGATTATCAATTTTTAGTCATTTAATATTAATGTTTAAGATTCAATTTTCTAATTCAAGGATATAAAGACCATTAATCAATGTAACAACATCATAAAATATATTGTTACTAAATAAAGAAATACAATTATCTTTTTGTATAATAGTAAAACCATCAATGTCCAAACATGAAATAGAAATAATATATATTTTTGGTAATAGCCGGAACAAATAACAATAATTTAATTCTAAAATTAATGCACTAGGCAAATTAATAAAATAATCTTCTACCACTAATGTAGCAACTCTTGCTCCATTTGTCACGTGCAGGCTTATTTCTCCTTTTGCCAACTCCCTATTTCTTTTCAAATCTTGCATATTTTTACAAATATGAGATCTAAATCTAGTGTCTAATACTCATGAATTTGAATTAGAAGTAGAAACATTCATTTCAATCATTGATATTATACCTGAATTTGAAGCTTCACTAAATTTCTTCAAGCTTTCCAAGATTCCATGCAATTTCTCTTCCAGTGTTCTTCTTTGCCACATTACAAGTATGTGTCCTTGTCCTTTTTATCCTTCTTGATCACACATTAAGCTTTGATGGTAACCTATTCTTCTTAAGACTAACTTTACTGTTTTTTTGTGTTTTTTGTTTTTGTTTGAGGGATGGGGGGGGGGAGGAAGACCTAACCATATAAACTTGTTCATTTAAACTCTTGTTCCTTTAATATTCAAATTTTTTTTACATGTCTTAAGCATGTTCAACAAATAAGCCAAGGTAGTATCTCATCTTTTTTCCTGTGAAAATTTCACAACAAACAAGTAATAGTGATATGAATCTTGTTATATAAAGATCAAAAATCCCTCGATTAAGCTTCCTAAGGATATTTTGCCTTCAATAAGGACTTGAATACTCTACATCCTCAAGCAAGCCCTAGCCAATCTAAGGACCTCTTGAATCCATGTTGAATATTCTTTCCTTCATTAGCTAATTCCACAATGGGATTGATTACCCATCACCTAATTAGTCTCTTATGAAGAAGACCTTGCTCTAAGACAATTACAAGGATATAAAGATCAAAGAGTAAGAATTATGATCAAATTGAGAACCCTTGGATATTCCCAATCCAAGTGTTCAATAAAATCAATCTAAGGAATAATCAAACCCTAGATGAAGTTCAAGGAGGAAGCCTCAAAACTAAAGAACCCTAGAGATAAACTCATCAATTTCATAAAATCATCAATTTTGTCTTACAATTAGGCTATAGAGGGGTATTTACAAAAATTACCTAAACATGCCTTTGGTCAAACGAAGACCTACTAAGGACTTAATAAAAACTGTAAAATGAATTAGAATAGCAATATCCACCTAAAACATCGCATTCCATAAAATCAGTCCCTACCGTCGATAGTGAGGTACCCTACTGCACGCGGTAGGTCTTCAGCACATCAAGTCCATTTTGGACAGAAACTTACCATGGAAGGTAGGTACATGACCTACCGCCTGCAGTAGTCTATGTTTTTGCCTATTCTTGATTTCTTCCTCTTCCAATCTGCTCCATTGGTTGCTTCACGTTTAAGCATTGAACCATAAGCAAATTAGGACGATTTTCATCATCTTCCAAGCCTTTATTCTTGAACTTTAAGCCTTTCTTCATAGTTTCTTCAATTACCATCATCAATCCTCGAGCAATTTGATCATCCTTTCCTTTAATTCTTCTTGCTTTTACTCTTGTGATTGGTCCTTCAAGTTTTTCGTCTCTTTGGTCATCTTGGTTCATATAAAAAAGCTTAAAGGTAGGGATTGGAGTATCAGATCAACATTTGAATCATGATACATTGTTTGTCCCAATGACTCCATCTTTTAATGAGAATCATCATCTTCAGTACATCAGATGCAATTGACGATCCTTCTACTATTCAACAGGGATAGAGCTCCTAAAATATCTCATATCTTTTGTTCCTCTTATGCTTGTCATACAATAATTTCAATTGTTGCATCATTGTAAAAGCATCAAGATTTTCATGTTGTTTTTGCAAATCATAAACCATAAAGGCTAGTATGATACAACAAGCTTACTTATTAGCTTTATGTTGGAAATAGGCATCTTGAGTCACCTCATTAGCATCAATAGGGGGCTCTTCAAGAATATGAATACCAAGAAATAAAGATTTTTCATATCTAAGAACTATTCTCAAATTTTGTGGCCAATAAAAAACTTGAACAGTTCAAATTAGTGTTATGAAGTAGGTTACATAGAATAACAATATGATTAATCATTTCTACAACAATAAATAAAGATAGAATAAATAAAACAATAAAATCAATGCAATAACCAAAATCAAACATAATATATGGATTATGCACATTAATTTCGCTCCCAATATGTTATTCAAACCAATAACCCTTAAAATATTGATTTGGAAACTATCACATAATTCCTAGTGAGGTCGGACCCCCATTAAATTATTTTGACCTTGAGGAATTTCCAACAAATTAAAATAACGTCGCAGAGTAGATAACATTTATCAATTACAACTCTTTCAATTCCTAAATCGTTAGGTTACAGATTCTTGGCAAGAACATCAAATGTCTCATAACGCTTACCTAAAAAATATATAACCTTGAGGAAATCCCAACAAATTCCAATTTTGTTAAGTCTTACCCATTGTTGATAACAAAATATATATTATGGATAAAATAATCTTTGGAAGGCAAAAAAATTTTATTCTCACAATAACTAATACTATGCCATAGTAATGGTAGACTAAAAACTTAATATTTTATGAAGGTATTTTAAGATATAATTAGGTTTCATCATAATATATGCAACATATTAGTTATCATTCAATTGACAATCATATTAAATAATCTTTAAATGTCAAATATATAATCATATTGCATATCAACATGTAACCAAATTAATTAAATTAAATAGTTATATGTCCAAAACATACTTAATATCAAATCATAAATCTATGTGTATAACCTCATCTAATCATATTAGAAACATAACTTTTAGTAAATTTTAAAAAATGTTGCGTTAATTTGAAAATGAATTAACTACAAATTTAAATCACATTTGAAATGAAAATTTTCTAAATCTAAATGATATATAGTTTAGAAATCTATAATTGGATTATTACAATAATATATACAAATGATTTTATAATTAAAAAAAAATATATAAAACTTTTTATTAAAAAAATAGATCAAGAATATTTTTCGTAATAATTTTGGAACTTAACAAAATGATTTTCTTCCATGAACACCTTTATGGCTGATTTCATGAACTTTTCATGGTGAAGTCAATGAATCAACTTTTCGTAAAAATAACGGCAGGAAAACCCTCTGTGAGTTGATTGAAAATATGGTTGGCTAATAGATTGCTCAAATCTCAATGAACTTCCATGGATTGATTTTGCTAATTGATTCTAATCAAAACTCAACTAACAAATATAGTCCTTTAAAAAAAAAAAAAAATCGTAACAAACAGATAAATTGATTTACTTGAGCCGTCTAATGGCCAGTCGACAAATTTTTCCTTTTTTTTCTTAAATTTATATCCATGAACACTTTCATGGCATTCCATGAACTCTTCACGCCGAACATCAATGTGTGCCCAAACTGAAAGTAATAAAATATACCTTTGCATGCCATAATCTCCTTCATCATAGTTTTTTTATTTTTTACTTTTTCAATCGCCTTTTCAAAAAGAAAAACATGTGCATGCCGTAAACTGTTTAGCATATGAATATATGTTTCAAAAATTAAATTTTTGAGAAGCGGGTTATCTTCGCCGACTATGGTATGCAAAATTTATATTGGAAATAACAATCGAAATAGTTAATATATTTTTTAATTTTTATAAAAATAAATATTTTGTGAGAGAGGGTTTAGGGCCCAATGCAAAACAAATAAAAAATATTTAGAAGGTTAACTCTAATCTAAATGCACACTAATTTTAGCCATTAAAATTGGTTTGGTATAAAAATTGAGCATATATGCTTTCACAGAATTAAATTGATTTTGGTTTCACAAAACAAAAATCACAATTGGTTACTACACATCCGGATCTAATATCACCAATTTTTCTTTTAATACCGCCGTTGAACAACGCTCAAAGCAAAGGTTTTTCTTTTCTTCCCGAAAGACAATTTTCTTTTTTTTTAAGAATACAAATTAATAGAAAAACTTCTCACCGAATATATACACATCAAAGATTCAAATCTATGACAATTAAATACAAAATAAATCAAAAATAGATTAAACAAAGTCTACTCTGATATAATTGTTAGTAAATCAATCTCTATGCAATAGAATGAAATACAGACTGATTTTAATGCAAGAATAACTTCGTAATATATGAATAATATGAGTAAAAGAATAATCATGTTACCTCTATAGCAAATTAGTCACAAACTGATTTCGTAGGTGATTTCGAGCACAAGCTTTACAATTGTTCGCCCTCTAACAGTATCCACACGAACAATTCTTGGATGAATCACCCGTTCATGATGGCTAGTTCCTCTAACCGTAGAGTTCCAATATAGACTAGGGTTTCTGAAACCCTACATAATTATAGAATCCTCTTTAGTACAGGAACAATGGTTGAAACTTATATAATAAGCTATCTAATGGGCTTGGGTCAAAGACCTAATAACACAATAACTTATTTAATAATAAGCCAATAGGATTAATTTATCACATAAATTAATCTCTTTATTATCTTATAATTAATCTAAGATATTTCTCTTTTGTGTTTGACCCTTTAGGTTCTTAAACACATTGTGATATGAACTGGACGAGTCAATCATCTTTGGATTTAAAACTTGTACCGATGACTAGAGTGCAAAGGAACAACAACATGATTGTTTACAAAGAAGACACTTCAAAGAAGAAGTTGGAAGGGTCTGAAGAGTAAAGATAAAGAGTTTGAAATGCAAGGAAAGCATCCCAAATTGTTTACAAAATACTCAATTGATACGGAAACCAAGTTGGAGCAAAATTTGGCTAAGTATGGGAAGAATTACATACTATCGCCAATGACAAGGTTACCCCTACCGTTCCCGATAGCATTCTGTTGGTGTTGGCTTCGGGCATAGGCTACCTACCTCCAACGTTAGGTCTTACCCTATCGTTAGCAGTAGGCCTCGGGAGTGGGGTTTTGTAACTACCCTTTTGGGCGGGAATTTGTTATGCAAGTTGATTTTCTAGATTCTATTCAAGGGGTTTATGTGTAATTCAAGCCAATAAATATTATTTAAGCTAGGATTAAGCCCTTAGCCAATAAATACCCTATTATAACCATTGTATTAAACTAATTGAAAATTTTGCTGGAATTAATTTGAGAGAGAATCTCTTGGTATCTTAGGGTTCTTCACCTTTGTCTAATCTAGCTTTCTAAGGTTTCTAGTCCTTAGTAGTGAGAAATTGAATGCCTTAGGATGATGAGTCTATGGTGTTCAATTGTTCATCTTAATTCCTTCTATTGATTGAGTCTACAGTTTGTGTTCTTGATTCAATTGATTTAGGTCTTCTATATTGTGTGATTGGGGTTTTGAGGAGCCTCAATATTTTAATCATCAATCTAGGAAAGATCCTTGACCTCTCAATACTTAGGTTTGTGAGGCATTGTTCCTCGTAGGTTCTTCATTGGAAGTTGGAACTGCAAATCCTTAATAGAGGTACTTTAAGCCAAGGAGGAGATCTTGAGAGAGATTTGGATCCAATTCTTCAAGCATAAGAGGATTCATATCACATTGGCAATGAACATAAATTATAATCCTAAGTAAATTGGCTTTAGGACATAAAACCAACAAGACCAAAGATGAAGCCTTCATGAAATTTGAAGAAGATATCTTGATGACTCTAGAATTCCAAACGTTTTTTGAATGAAAGTTTGTTTGGTATATCAATTCCTTGGAGAAACTCAACATATCTAGATTGCTTTCCAATTTTGACATATCTTGGTTAAATGATCATAACTTAACTTGTACAAATGAGATGATTCAAGTTGCTATGTAAAGAGAAGAGAAAACATATAACTTTAATGAAGACACCAAGAGATGATTTGGACGTATGAAGGGCCAAAATAAGGCCACCAGCATCAGCTGTCTCTTGGAAACTCAAACTTGTGGCTTACTTGAAGCGGCTTGGTTTGGCCAGCTCTTGGCTTGTCCTGGCCAGTCTCAGTCTGGTGAGAATTTCTTCAGTTTTAATACGTTTTGAAGTCCCAATTTTGTTCCTATTAAGCTTAGACTTGAAATTAAGTGGCTTTTAAATCCCATAACATTATTTAAGTTAGTTTACTAACTAGGGTTTTTTTAATCAATTGCAAGTCTATATATACTACTATTTGCATTGTCCTCCAACAATAAATGATGAAATATGAATGATTGAGAAAATTTTGCAGCCACAAGGATTCTTCCTAGGATTTTTTTTTGGCTTCTTCTTCTTCTCTTGGACTAGAGTAGTTCATTGGTTGATTGAGCAAGAGATGCAAGAATGGATTTTCAAGAGCTCTTTGTCGCATCTCCTTAAAATTCCTAATCTTCTAGAGGTGTTAGTTTTCTAACTAATGTTGCTAGTTGTTAGGTCGCTTTTATGCAAGAAGCAGGTGAGGGCTTTGATAGTTCTAGTTGATTTCTTGCTAAGGGAAAGAGAAAGGGTGTTCTATTGGAGGTCTTGGTGTTCTCATCAAGGTTTACAAAAGAGGTTATTCTAAAAAATCCTCAAGTATATGAGAGAAGATCATTGGAGAAATTCAGCTCTAAATCTGATCAAGGATGAGTTCCTATTAGGAAAAAAATAAAAAGAGATTTATTGAAAACATCTAAGAAAGAGAAAGGAAAAGATATTCACAAAGATCATCTCAGAGAAAGAACCCTCTGAGATTTCTTGATATGAATCGGAGTGATCTAAAAGCTAAAGAGTTTGAAGGACCAATTACTGGACCAAAGGTACAGAAGATCAAGGATTATGATGATAGCTTTGCTAATGGAATGATGGCATTTGTTGAAGAAGCAATGAAAAATGGATTATACAACAAGAATGAAGGCTTAGAAGATGGTGATAAACCTCCCAAGTTTCTCATGATTCATATCCTAATCAAAGAGCAAACAATGGAGCAAGTTGAAGGTGCAAAAGTTGAAGAATGGCTGAAAACAGGACCTACCGTCTCCGTAGGCAAAAACAAAATAAAATAAAACTACGGAAATCCACAAACAGGATCTGCACATACTAGAAAAACCGATTGGATAGAAATTACCTCAATGTTTTGATTGTTCGTTGTGGAGGCGCTGCTTTGTACGCTTCACCCTCTACTGGTATCCACGCGACGAACTCCTCTGCAAGCGATCGGGATGCTAGCCCCTTTTGTGTTCTGAAAACTGTTCAGAACTGATCCTGACTATCTGGTAATCGGTCCTATTTCAGAGAGAGGAGGCTAGATACTATATCGCCGTTCTAGGGTTTAGGGTTTTGTTTTTTCTTTAATAAGATAAAAGACGGCTACCAAGAAAAGGTTAACATAACCTTTTATAGCTGTCAATATCAAAACTCTAACTGTCATCTAATGACAGTTTAATCTCGTCCGTCTATTCCTATAATCATCCAATGGTTGGATGAGTAATATTAACTAATTAATTTCATTTATTCGATTAAATAAAATTAATTACTTATTAACTTACCAGAAAATACAATATGGAATCTGATTCTCCTTTTATATACGTTCAACGAATCTGGACACAATCTAGATTCATTGAACGTGGACATTATGCTTACAAGATCGTCTATGCATGTGACCCTGTAGGTTCACTTAACGTTGGCAGTGAATGAAAAATGTCCTAGACATTTATTCACAAAACATAAGTGGCCTCTAGCAAGACATTATGCCTACCCAAGTTAAGTAAATGTAATAATAACCTAGCATCAGATTTAATATTTAGTCCTTTTGTCACACGATATCCTAATTAAGTATAAGGCATGGATCAAGTCATCCTTATAAAACATAATTAACCATTTGCTTGATCACGAGGCAGACTGTTCCAACAAATAATATTAATAACACCTTATTAATACTTATTTGAGCATGGCCATGCATATTTTCCAGTCTTCCTTATCAAGGGGCCCATGGATATCTCTCTCTAAAAAGAGAGGGACAAATCCCTTTCACTATCTCCAATATTCAAGCCGTGACGAGAAAATAAGCCAACCAATAGTCATAATGATCACCTAATTAAAAGTGATGTTTGACTATGTCAAAACATATTTTCTCCCCATGCAAGAAACATTAGAAACATTAGGTCAAAGGACACCAAATATAAAACTGAGAAGAAATACTTATGACTTAAACCCATGCAATATTTCTTCTTCACTTTGGGTCATGTCCAATACAATATCCTCAATATGTATTTATGAATTGATTTTATATCTCATACTCATTATCAGTAAAACTTGACCATCAATCAACTTCGCACTAGTTTACAAGATGTAATAAACTAGGGACAAATAATAATAGTATTTTATTAGCTATAAGGGTTTTACTATCAGGTCACATACTTGATGACCAAGAGGATAAATACAATTCAAAAAATAAATGTGTCATAAATCATAAATGTGAGTCAATTGGTCTTAGGGCATATACTAACATGTAGGCCCTGTACCTACTATCCATGGTAGGTTTTTGGATGGAATTCTTAAGGAGCACACATCTTACTGTTAGTGGTAGGGTACCTACCGTCAATAGTAGAGTACTCACTTTTTCATAATGCGACGTTTTGAACACTTTTTAGTGTTAACTTTATTCCAGCTTTTAATTAAGGTCCTAAATGGTCTTTTAGTGACCTAAGACCATGGTCAAATTAGGGTTAAATCCTAAACACTATAAATATCTAATTATATCCTATTTTGTACTAAGTTAGATTATATATGAATTTAGAGTGTTTCGATCAGGGTTCTTGAGTTCTTCAAGCCTTTTCCTAACTTCTATGAAGGATTTGATCTCCCTTAAGTTGATTTTACTTGAATCACTTATATTGGAATGATCCAAGGATTTCTATAATTGATCACAATTCCTTCTCTAAGATATCTACATCCTTGTAGTTGTCTAAATTAGGTCTTCTCTACACAAGCTAATTAGGTGTTGATTTTAGTATACCCAAAGTTGAATTAGAGTGTAGGAGAAAGATTAGTTACATGAAAGATTATACCCATTGCTTAAGAGTTATATGCTAGTAATAATGACTTCAAGGATATATTTGATGCTTGTTTGGTTGTGATTAATGAAAACTACCTTATACATGATGGTTTTCTTTATCATGAGGGTAAACTGTACGTTCCTTCTTGTTCCTCTAGATTGTTGTTAGTTAAGGAAGTTTATTGTGGTGGTTTGATGGATCATTTTGGTATTTTCATAACTTAAGACATTTTGCATGAGCATTTCTTTTGGCCTCACATAAAAAGAAATGTAGAGAGATTTATTGAGAATTGTTTAGATTATAAAAGGGATAAATCTACATCTTTGCCACATGGACTTTATACTCCTTTGGATGCGCCTAGAGAACCTTTGGTAGACATTTCCATAGATTTTAATCTTGGACTACCCAAATCCCCTAAAGGCATGGATTCTATATTTGTTGTGGTAGATCGATTTTCTAAAATGGCTCATCTCATACCTTGTAAGAAAACCAATGATGCTAGTTATGTTACGGCTTTGTTCTTTACTTGGGCGGTGCGATTCTATGGCATACCTAGAACTATTTATTTCGGATCGTGACACCAAGGTTCTTAGTCATTCTTGACGTGTTTTGTGGAAGAAGCATAGAACTAACTTGCTATATTCTACAGCTTGCCATCTACAAACCGATGGACAAACGGAGGTGGTAAATAGAGCCATTGGCCAACTTCTTAGGGCCATACTTAAGACGAATTTGCACCAATGGGAAGCTTATTTACCTCATATTGAGTTTGCTTACAATAAAGCTCGTCATTCTACTTCTTTGTACTCTCTTTTTGAAGTTCTTTATTGGTTTAATCCTCTAACCCCCTTTGATTTGATTCCTTTATCTATAGATAATGCTTTGAGCTTGAATGGAAGAACAATGCGGAGTTTCTAAAAACTATTCACTAAAAAATTCATGAAGCTATTGAGGCTACAAACAAGAAGATTTGCAAAAAGGAATTTGGGAAGGAAATATGTAGTCTTTTAACTCGAAGATTGGATTTGAGTTCATCTTCGAATAGAATGTTTTCCTTCTCAAAGAAAATCAAAGTTAGATAGCCATGGCGATGGCCTCTTTCAAGTTTTTGAATGCGTTAATGATAATGCTTATAAGATTGATCTTCTGAGAGATTATAATGTTTGTGCTACTGTCAATATTTCTAGTTTATCTTCATTTGATATAGGCCATGATTCGAGGACAAATCTTTTCAAATGAGGGATTATATGAACTAAGATGGTCAAGAAGATGAAAAGCTTCAAGGACCTATCACAAGAGCAAGAGCAAAGATGATAAAAGAGAATGATGATCAAGTTGGGCATGGATTGATGTTTACAATTGAAGAAACTATGAAAGAAGGTCTAAAGTTCAAGAATGAAGGCTTGAAAGATAATGGAAACCCTCCTAAGTTGCTCATGGTTCAAAGCCTAAATTTGGAGCAACCAATGGAGCAAATTGGAAGAGGAACAAATCAAGAAGAGTAGGCGGTAAGCGCTGTAACTACTGTCCACGGTAGGTTGAATAAAAGGGCTTGATGGGAAACACCCTATCGCCAATGGTAGGGTATAACTATCCTTGATGATAGGGTCATGGATTTTGAATAAATGCATTGTTTTGGGAAAATTTAATGTTTAAACTCTATTTTCAGTTATTAATTAATGGTCTAATTGATCTTTTAGAGTCTTAAGTCAATAGTCAATATAGGGTTTAGCTCTAGCACATAAATATGCATTTATAAACTACATTGTAAGGAAGTTGATGAATATATGAAATTTTAGAGTTTTGTCTTAGGGTTCTTAAGTTTTCAGGATTTCTCCTTGAGCTTCATCTAGGTTTTATAAATCCTCATATTTAGTTTATTGAATACCTGGATTGGGAAGATCCAAGGGTTCTCAATTTGATCATAAATTCCTTCTCTGAGATTTCTACATCATTGTAGTTGTCTAGATTGTGTCTTTTTTGCACAAGCTAGTTATTAGTTGGATTTAGCATATTCAATATTGAATTAGAGTGTTGGAGGAAAGATTAGCTATATGGATTAAAGAGGTCATAAGTTTAGTATACCTATGGTTGCTTGAGGATAGAGCTAATTCAAGTCCTATTAAGGGCAAAAGATACTTGGGAAGCTTAACTGAAGGATTTGATTCATATCATTTGGTATCATAGACACCTTCAAAGTAAGCTAAAATTTTCGTGTTATTTGTTGAAAAATTCGTGATAGAACATGCAATTATCAGATAGAAAATTTGATGCCGTAATTTTTGCTTGATCCGAAGAAATATTGTGTTTTTTGGGCTAAACTTTGGTATGGATTTCAACCTCTATGAGTTATTGATCAATTGCACTTGGTTTCTCTCAATTTGGACTTGATTTGATAGGTCAATTCGATCAAAAGTTTGAAACTATCAAGAAATCGGATCTGTTTTGAAAGTGTGAATTAATCTGATCATATTTCATGTTATACGCATCTAATTCAATTGAGATTTGTGCTCAAATTCATCTTATCGAGTTGTGCGATTTCCTAAACTAATTTCACTCGACTTGGAGTTATATTTTGTGAGTTACCATGATTTTAATCACAGGGTATCATTACATGCTTCTTTGTTTAGTACTCTTACTTATTTGATCATATCTCGTGTTTCCTGTGAAAATTTTGGTTAGAACTCTTACTTCTTTGTTTAGAATATTTTTGTTTTGTTTTGTTGTTTTTGGACTCTAATTGCTTGCTTTAAGTGTTTATACCTCTTTGTGTGATCAAATTGATTTTGGTTGGTCAAATTGATCATGGATTATTTTTGGAACTCTTGCACTATAAGTGTTAGATGAAACATCTCTTTGAACTTCTTTAATTCCTCAACTAAGGGCTTCATTAGAACTTATCTTTTGTTGATTGCCTTTGGTGGTTGTGGCAGAGGAAGTTTGAAGCCTCAAAGAACTCTTGTGAGGTGAGAGTTTTGAAAAAGGCAAAAGGGTGAGCTTATTATTATAAAAGCCATAAGAGAGCCAAACACGAGGGATTGAGTGATCATTACAAGAGAGCATACACTTAGAGAGTGATTATGAGGTCCTATTTCTTGTTTCTTTTGTTTAATTTGCAGGTTTCGTTATGTCTACAGATACTCAATTACCAACTCTTCATAATGAAGGAAATGCTGAAAGTCCTCATTTCAACTTACATCCAATAAGGATCATCATACAAGAGCTCAATCTATAAGAAGAGAAATGGGAGATATGCGAAGGGACATAACTAATTTTTCTATAGATCAAAGAGTTCAATGTAACATTAAAGGGTATATCAATTCCCATACTCAAAGAGATTAGGGAAACTACAATCATCATGGGTTATTTAAAATACCGGTTCAAAGAACTTATCAATCTATGATGATGGTAGACACACTACTCCTAGAGGTGGAAGAAGAGGAGGTTTAGGAGGAAGAAGGATACAATAAACTACAAGAGGAGGTTCCAAGACTGAAGCATGGCATGAGATAACTTGTTTGACGATTATGGGGAGAATCCTAATATTGGCCAAGAATACTTTGGTTGTTAGTACGGTAGACAACCAAATTAGAGAGCCTTAGACAAGATCAAGTGGAAGGTACTTAGCTTCAGGGGGGAAAGTGATCTAAGGAAACAAAAATAGAAAGATGACCATTGGGGATGCTTCTCTAGATGCTCAGGAAGATGCTTTGAGTTTGGTGACTATAAGGTCTTTGACGACTCAAATTATCGAAGATGACTCAAGCATTCAAAGAGAGAATATCTTTCATACCAAATATAAGGTAGAAGGTAGACTTGCTAACCTCATTTACATAGTGGTAGTTGCACAAATGTAGATAGTACTTATATTGTAAATAAGTTGAAATTACCTACTACTAAACATCTTAGTCCCTATAAGTTGTATTGGTTGAATGATACTGGCAAAATTAAGATGGTGAGGTAAGTGAAGGTGCCTATAGTTATGGGAAAATACAATATTGAAGTGGTATGTGATGTAGTGCTTATGCAAACTTGTCACTTGTTATTGGGTCGTCCTTGGAAATTTGATAGAAAAGCCATTCACCATGGAGAAAAGAACACTTATTCTTTTGTAAAAGATGGCAAATCCTATACCATGAATCCTCTTACATCTCAAAAAGTTAGAGAAAAACAGAAAAAAATGAGAGAAAAAGAAAGAATTGAGAATGAACAAAAGAGAAAAATCATTAAGGAAGGAAAAAAGGTTAAGGGAAAAGACATGAGTGTTGAAAAATCAAAAGAGGTCAAAGTAAAGAGTGACAAGAAAATAAGTGATCAAAAGAAAGAGAGTGTTACAAAAGAAAGAGATAATTCTATGCAAAAGAGAGTGAGATCATAGAAGCTATTGGAAAAGAAGAGTTGGTGTTACTCTTATATTGCAAGGAAATATTTGTTTCCACTAATGATCATTTATCTTCTCTGTCTAGTGCTATTGTGAAGTTGATTAAATAATTAAAAGATGTCTTTCCCGATGAGATGCCCAGTAGACTCCCTCCTTTGAGAGGCATTGAACATCAAATTGATTTGGTGCCCGGTGCGGTGTTGCCAAATAGGCCGGCTTATAGGAGCCCTCTCGAAGAGACCAAGAAGTTGAGGAGACAAGTGGAAAAGTTGCTCTCCAAAGGCTATGTAAGAGAAAGATTGAGCTCTTGTGCCATTCCCGTTTTATTAGTTCCTAAGAAAGATTGTAGAGACATTAATAACATTACCATCAAGTGTATACATCCCATTCCTTAGATTAGATGGTTTGCTTGATGAGTTACCTTATTCTCAAATCTTTTCAAAGATAGATTTAAAATCGGGTTACCATCAATTCGCATGAAATAAGGGGATGAATAGAAAACGACTTTCGAAACTAATTTTGGTCTTTATAAATGGTTGGTCATGCCTTTTAGTTTAACTAATGCACCTAGTACATTCATGAGACTCATGCATCATGTTTTGAGGGGTTTCATTGGAAAATCTATTGTGGTTTACTTTGATGACATCTTGATTTATATCAAAGCTTATGAAGATGGTCTGCATCATTTTAAGCAAGTTTTGATTATTTTGATAAGTGAGATATTATATGCTAACCTTGGAAAATGTGAGTTTTGTTTGGAAACAGTTACTTTCCTAGGTTATGTTGTGATTTCTAAAGGTTTCCAAGTAGATGAAGACAAGGTGAAAGCAATCAAGGATTGGCTTACTCCAAAAAGTGCATCTAAAGTGTGAAGTTTTCATTGTATAGCAAGCTTTTATAGTTGATTCATCAAGGACTTTAGCACTAATGCTAGTCCCTTATCGGATGTAATCAAGAAGATGAACGGATTCAAATGGGAGGAAACCCAAGGGAAAGCTTTTAAATTTTTTAAAGAAAGGTTGAGTAGTGCTCCTCTATTAGCACTACCTTACTCTGAGAAAATGTTTGAATTGAGTGTGACACTTGGGGGGTTGGCATTGGAGGAGTGTTGATGCAAGATAAGAGGCCTTTGGCTTATTTTAGTAAAAAGTTGACCAGAGCGGTATTGAATTATGCTACTTATGACAAGAAACTCTATGTATTGGTAAGAATGTTGAAACATTGGCAATATTATTTGTGGCCTAAAGAGTTTGTAGTCCACACTAACCATGAGTCATTTAAGGTTCTTAAAGGATAACAAAAGCTCAACAAAAGGCATGCAAGATGGATAGAATCACAGAGACATTTCCATGTCTCATTCGGTACAAGAGAGGCAAAGAAAATGTTATAGCCGATACTTTGTCAAGAAAGTATACTCTAATCTCTACTTTACAAGCTGAAATACTTGGTTTTGAAATGCATAAGGAGTTGTACGCTAGTGATAATGACTTCAAGGACATATTTGATACTTGTTTGGTTGTGCCTAATGAAAAGTACCTTGTACATGATGGTTTTTCATTATCATGAGGGTAAATTGTGCATTCCTTCTTGTTCCTCTAGATTGTTGTTAGTTTATGAAGCTTATTATGGGGGTATGAGGATTTCTTTTGGCCTCACATGAAAAGAGATGTAGAGAGGTTTATTAATAATTGTTTAGATTGTAAAAGGGCCAAATCTATATCTTTTCCACATAGCTTTATACTCCTTTGAATGTGCCTAGAGTATCTTGGGTAGACATTTTTATGAATTTTATTCTTGGACTACCTAGATCCCCTAAATGCATGAATTCTATATTTGTTGTGGTAGATCAGTTTTCTAAAATGGCTCATTCCTTACCTTGTAAGAAAACTAATGATGCTAGTCATGTTGCGGATTTGTTATTTACTTGGGTGGTGCAATTTTTGAATCATGATTTACAGTGGAAGAGCGATTATTCTCTCTTTGGTGAAGCAAATATTTTACTTTCATTAAGATGTTCATGAGGCCATTATCTTACAAGTGAAGAATATCAATCTATTGCTCAGAGATTTCACATGCAGATAGTATCCTTAGGAGATAGTTGTCTAACTTGACTATATTAGTTTAAGGTTCTATCATTTATGAAATCTAAAGAATTGAGGATTCAAAATGTGTTTTCCTTCTATGTTTATTGTTTTTTAGAGTAAATCTATTATATATCATAGTGTAGTACTGAAAAATGTTTGATATTGTTTTTGAAAGCATAGTGTAGTGCTAAAAACTTTAAGGTTCTGCCATTTGCTAAAGTCTAAAAAGTAAAAAGAAAGTCATTTGTGTTGTACATCTTTTAAAGTCGTTTCACTTCCCTGTAATTGTTCCTCAGAACAAACCTATCAAAGAATATAGTGTAGTACTGAACATCTAATGTTTCTTTTTACCTAGATGACATTCTAAAACTATTTAAAATTGGAGTACTGCCCTGAAAAGTCTTAATATTGCTGGTGTAGATTAATGGTGTCTGTGATCTCCAAAAGTTCTCAATATTTGAATACTCCATAAGTAACATTAATGATACATTATAGTGTGATGTTGTAAACTTTTGATTCTATTGCCCAAGAAACCTATTGATTAATAAAACCTATGCATTCAATTGCAGAGTTTGTGGCGGCAAGATGAGGGAGTGGGAGTTTATCTCTGCCATCCCAAGCCCTAGAGTCAGTCGTATTCACGATTCCTTACTAGAATTGTTCTTGGTGTTCAACAAAGTTAGTATTTCATGCATATGGTGTTTGAAATCCTACTTAAAGTGAATATTTTAGATAATCTAGAAATTTTTCATGCACAATGAGCTCTGCAATAATATTATTTTATTCTGTCCTTGACTTTGGTCTTTCTAAACTGGAAAAGTCCTCTTTGGTTTCATGGAAGATTAGACACTCTGAAAAGAAAGTAGAGAATTTCTCATTTCCCATAACTTGGTATTTGTTCCTCAACAATATAGTGACAGTGCGTAGCTTATATGTTTATGTTAGCTTTTGCAGTTATTCAATCTCAGATAGATTTTGATCGTCTTCTTTCTTCGAATTTAGATTTCTCATAATGCATGGCACAACGTGAGTGAAGAGTAAAAAATGCTTCTATGCCACCAATAATATTGGCTTCAAATGTTCTAATAATGGAGCAAATCCATTTCATTAGTTAGTTAAACTAATAATAATAATAATAATAATAATAATAATAATAATAATAATAATAATAATAATAATAATAACAACAATTTGAATTCATTTTTAAAGAGGCCAATATCTTAATTTTAGGCATTATGTCCTTTATTCCAGAGTCAATTCATATTTTTCTCCAAGGAAATGGATGCCCTTGGACGCTGAGAAGTGAACACTAGGCAAATTGAGGTTTCTTTAAGTTCATTTAAAGTGATAATTTAATTGACTTCAATATATTTTTGGAGAGGTTTGGTTAATCTCAGACATAAAGACAACTTTTTCGCTAGCCATGTGGCTAACACATGGATTGAAAAAGCTTTGGAAAACAACCTGGATTATCAATAGTATCTAAGAACTTGGAGCCTGATTTTCAGGGAGGGAGGCTGCTATTTATGGTATTTGAGGAACCATAAACTTCACTCGCCAATCTGGATATGGATAGGGCAAGATATTTTGGGTAAATAGGAGTTAGAAAAGTCTGAATATATTTTTAACCATTTCCCGATATGTGTGTGTTATCCTTGCATAGGCGCCATGCTAATCTTCTCTGTATCTCGTTCAAATTTTATTGGATATCCCCCGAAAGGACAGAAACTCTTTAGTGATAGTTCTTTGCATTACCTTTTGTCTTTAATGATATTCATCACCTTTAGAATTTTTTTCGATTCTTTAACTCATATTTATTGTAGATGGTTTTGTGGAAAAGTTAAGAAATATAAATGGGATCATTTCTCAAATCTTGCGACACAAATCTTGCACATATCCCAACTTTTCTTACTAGTATATTTTAAATTCCTCTATTGAAAATTCAAAGTCAATTACTATAATAAAAGATAATAAGAGTTTAGCTTAATAAATCCACCAAATTCATTGTATTATACAAACTTTCATTGGAATCCCAAGGTCTAACTAGCTACATACATAAACTTTTCTTGAAGTGCACTTAAATCCATATCTTGAAATACTGGATTGTCCTAAATTTTCTTGAAGTGCACTTAAATCCATATCTTGAAATACTGGATCGTCCTTTACAACTTAATCCAAGAATGAAACAAAAAACATTCAAAACTTAGTAGAATACAAAACTTTTTGAGTTATTAGAACTGATTAAAAGATTATGAATAGTAAGAAGTATACCAATGAGCTAAAATAATTAACAATATCTTAAGTTTATAATCTCTCATTAGTTACAAAAGTTAACAAAAGGACTTGTATCCATTTGTTATGACTATGGGAAATAGAACAATATTTTCGAAGATGAAAAGTTGATTCTCAGCCATTTACTACACTGAGACCATTCCCTTTCTAGCTAGGAGAAAGAGGTGCAACAGGAATCTCTAAAGAAGGAAGTACTTCTATACTCGAACCAAGTGATAGTCATCAATTTTTTGAACCAAGAGTTCACTGTTGATCTACTCTAGAAAATACATAAACCATCTCAGTTGTGGTTGCAAATGAATAACAATGGTAAATGTGCTTCAGTATATGTTATCAATTTATGAGAATGAAAGGATGATATTACATAGTTGATGTAATATCAATTTCATTTCCAAGAGAAAGTTGTCCCCTCAGATGCAGAAATCAAATACACATAATGCAAATCAAAATTCATATATTTAGCTCATTGAAGAATGCAATCATTACCCCAAACTTTGAAGGAATTTATCTGAACTAATCAGGATGTTCTTCAATATTAGAACTAGATTTCCTTGCCTAAGTCCAAAATCCTTATCATACTAGTGAAGTACCTTCCACGCCTGAAATTTTGAGAAATTGAACATTTCAAAATATCACAGATAAAGTTATTCCTTTTAAGCAGCAACTTTTCTGCACTAATATGGAAGAAAGTATGATAGACATTTCACATTAAATTACTCCAACAAGTACCTTGTAAAGAAAAAATTAAAAGTTTGAGTGATTTAGCCCTTGTATTTATTTCATCAGGTAGCCAGCTAAACTGACATCATAAGAATAAAGAACCTAACCTTCCATGCAAAATGGAAACTCAGGAAACAGGTTAAGTACGATACCAAATGGAAAATGGTCGAGCAGCAACGTTAACAAGAAAGCAAAAATAGAAAGATAACCATTATTTTTGTACATTAGAAGGGGACATCAACAACCATCAGAATGATTAGATCAAATAAAAGCTCATCTATTCCTCCAACCCAAATAACAAGTGAGGAACCAGAGCACTAAAAGATACGGTATATGAACGAGAAACATAAAATTAGAGCTTAAAAAAATAATTTCGGAAAAATAGAATGAATCTTTGTAAGGTGGTCGTTTCAAATGCTCAAGAAGAATGAATATCAAGAGGAAAGAAAAGAAAGACATAATTGTTAGAGTCCATAGGCAAAAAACAAAATAAAATAAAACTACGGAAATCTATCAACAGGATCTGCACATACTAGGAAAACCAATTGGATAGAAATTACCTCAATGTTTTGATTGTTCGGTGTGGAGGCGCTGTTTTTTACGCTTCGCCCTCTACTAGTATCCACGCGATGAACTTCTCTGCAAGCGATCGGGATGCTAGCCCCTTCTGTGTTCTGAAAACTGTCCAGAACTGATCCTGACTATCTGGTAATAGACCGTATTTCGGAGAGAGGAGGCTAGATACTATATTGCAGTTCTAGGGTTTAGGGTTTTGTTTTTCTTTTTCAGATAAAGGACGGCTCCCAAGAAAAGGTTAACATAACCTTTTATAGCTCAATATCAAAACCCTAACTGTCATCTAATGACAGTTTAACATTGTCCGTCTATTCCTATAATCATCCAACGGTTGGATGAGTAATATTAAGTAATTAATTTCATTTATTCGATTAAATAAAATTAATTACATATTAACTTACCGGAAAATACAATATGGAATCTGATTCCTCTTTTGTATACGTTCAACGAATCTTGACACAATCTAGATCCATTGGACGTGGACATTATGCTCACAAGATCGTCTATGCGTGTGACCCTGTAAGTTCACTTAACGTTGGCAGTGAATGAAAAATTTCCTAGACATTTATTCACAAAACATAAGTGGCCTCTAGCAAGACATTATGCTTACCCAAGTTAAGTAAATGCAATAATAAACTAGCATCAGATTTAATATTTAGTCCTTTTGTCACACGATATCCTAATTAAGTATAAGGCATGGACTAAGTCATCCTTATAAAAATTAATTAACCATTTACTTGATCACCAGGCAGACTGTTCTAACAAATAATATTAATAACACCTTATTAATACTTATTTGAGCATGGCCATGCATATTTTCCAGTCTTTCTTATCAAAGGGCCCATGGATATCTCTCTCTAAAAAGAGAGGGACAAATCCCTTTCACTATCTCCAATATTCAAGCCCTGACAAGAAAATAAGCCAACCAATAGTCATAATAATCACCTAATTAAAATTGATGTTTGACATGTCAAAACATATTTTCTCCCCATGCAAGAAACATTAGAAGCATTAGGTCAAAGGACACCAAATATAAAACTGAGAAGAAATACTTATAACTTAAACCCATGCAATATTTCTTCTTCACTTTGGGTCATGTCCAATACAATACCCTCAATATGTATTTATGAATTGATTTTATATCTCATATTCATGATCAGTAAAACTTGACCATCAATCAACTTCACACTAGTTTACAAGATGTAATAAACTAGGGACAAATAAGAATAGTATTTTATTAGCTATAAGGGTTTTACTGTCAAGTCACATACTTGATGACCAAGAGCATAAAATACAATTCAAAAATACATGCTTCAAAAATCATAAATGTGAGTCAATTGGTCTTAAGGCATATACTAACAATCTCCTAGTTGCCCTACCACCAATTTGACATGACTCTCAAACCCATTGACCTAGTATGACTCTCATGCTTAAGTTGTGGGAGTGGCTTTGCCAATGGATCTGCGACATTGTCATTTGTGTCTACTTTGCAAATTTTAACATCTCCAAGCTCAATAATTTCTCGAATGAGATGGAAACGCCTGAGAATATGTTTGGATCGTTGATGAGATCTAGGTTCCTTAGCTTGTGCAATGGCTCTTGTATTATCAAAATATAGGTCCACTGGGTTCACAATGCTAGGAATTACACCTAGTTCTGTGATGAACTTTCTGATCCAAACTGCCTCCTTGGCTGCATCAGAAGCAGCCACATACTCAGCCTCTGTAGTAGAATCGGCCACGGTATCTTGCTTTAAACTCTTCCAGCTCACAGCATCTCCATTCAAACAAAACACAAATCCAGATTGCGATCTAAAATCATCTACATCAGTCTGAAAGCTAGCATCCGTGTAACCATTTACAACAAGCTCTCCTTCTTGACCTCCGTAGATCAAAAACATCTCTTTAGTCCTTCTTAAGTACTTGCGAATGTTTTTTACTGCAGTCCAATGCGGTTCACCAGGATTTGACTGGAATCTGCTAGTCATGCTTAATGCATACGAGACATCTGGGCAAGTACATAACATGGCGTACATGATAGATCCAATTGCGGAAGCGTAAGGAGTCTTACTCATGCGTTCTGTATCCTCCCTTATGGTAGGACTTTGAGACTTACTGAGTTTAACGCCATGTGACATTGGCAAGAATCCTCTCTTAGAATCTTGCATACTGAACCTTTTCAGTACCTTGTCAATATATCCACTCTGACTTAGGCCAATTAGGTTTTTAGATCTATCTTGATAGATCCTAATATCTAGAATATAGGTTGCTTCGCCTAAATCTTTCATTGAAAAACACTTCCCCAACCAAGTTTTTACACTTTGCAAAGTGGGGATGTCATTCCCAATTAACAAGATGTCATCGACATAGAGTACTAAGAAGACTACTGCATTTTCTGTAACCCTTTTGTAGACACAAGGTTCATCATCATTCTTGATGAAATTGAATTCTTTAATTGCTTCATCAAAATGAAGATTCCAACTTCGAGATGCTTGCTTCAAGCCATAAATGGATCTTTGAAGTTTACACACTTTACTAGAATTCGAAGGATGAATAAAACCTTCAGGTTGTGTCATATACACATCCTCCAGTAGATTTCCATTAAGAAAAGCAGTTTTAACATCCATTTGCCATATTTCATAATCATAATATGCTGCAATGGCAAGTAGAATTCTAATTGACTTAAGCGTTACAACTGGAGAAAAGGTTTCATCATAGTCTATACCATGAGTTTGTCTATAACCTTTTGCTACTAATCGTGCTTTGTAAGTGTGCACATTGCCATCCATGTCAGTTTTCTTTTTGAAAACCCATTTACACCCTATGGTCTTGCAACCTTCAGGTGGATCAATCAAAGTCCAAAGTTGATTATCATGGATGGATTGCATTTCTTATTTCATAGCCTCTAGCCATTTGCTAGATTCAAGACTATGAATAGCATCTTGGTAGGAATTAGGTTCACCTTGATCAATAAGATCAATATTATGATCCTCAGTCACAAGAAATCCACATCTCTGTGGTATCTGAGGAATCCTACCAGGCCTTCTTGGGCCTTGTGTCAAAGGTTCAGGCTCAATGTGAATACGTGAGTCCAACTGAGTATCCATACTCAGTTCAGAAATGGTCTGCTGTCCTTGAGCTTCTTCAAAATGGATTCTACTCCCACTAACTCGTTTGGAAACAAATTCCCTTTCAAGGAAAATTCAGTTCCGAGCAACAAGCACTTTGTTTTCAGATGGAAGATAAAAATAGTATCCTTTAGTTTCCTTAGGATATCTCACAAACAGACACTTATCAGATTTGTGTGCTAGTTTTTCAGATAATGATCACTTCACATAAGCATCACATTCCCAAATTTTGAGAAATGCTAAACTAGGTTGTTTCCCAGTCCATATCTCATATGATGTCTTCTGGACAGCTTTAGATGGAACTCTATTTAATATGAATTCAGCAGTTTCTAGAGCATAACCCCAAAAAGAAATTGGAAGATCTGTTTGACTCATCATAGATCGAACCATATCCAATAGAGTTCGATTTCTGCGTTCAGACACACCATTCCATTGTGGTGTTCCTGGTGGAGTTAATTGTGATACTACCCCACGATTTTTTAGATGATAGCCAAACTCTTGGCCTAAGTATTCACCACCTCGATCTGATCGAAGTAATTTGATGCTCCTTCCAAGTTGATTCTGTACTTCATTTTGAAATTCCTTAAACTTTTGAAAGGAATCAGATTTATGTTTCATTAGATAGACATAACCATATCTACTAAAATCATCTGTGAATGTAATGAAATACTGAAAACCTCCTCTGGCTTGTGTGTTTATTGGCCCAAATACATCAGTATGTATAAGTTCCAATAAATCGGTAGCCCTTTCACTTTGCCCTGTAAATGGACTTTTAGTCATTTTGCCCAATAAACCAGAATCACATTTTTCATAAGACTCAAGGTCGAATGAAGATAAAAGTCCATCTTGATGGAGTTTAGATATGCTTTTCTCATTTATGTGGCCCAAACGACAATGCCAGAAGTAAGTTTGATTTAAATTATTAGATTTAATTTCTTTATATTTATGTTATAGATGGGCTTACTAATGGAATCATGTAGGTTAAGAATGTAAAGTCCATTACATAAAGAGGCATCCCCATAGAAAATACAATTTTTATAAATAGAACTTTTACCATTCTTAGTATTAAATTCAAAACCATCAATATCCAAACAATAAACTGAAATGATGTTCCTACTCATAGCAGGAACATAATAACAATCTTTAAGTTCAATTATAAGCCCAGTAGGCAAAAGTAAATCAAATGTCCCTACAGCTATAGCAGCAACTTTTGCTCCATTTGCAACTCGCAGGTCCACCTCTCCCTTTGCCAAAGATCTACTCCTTTTGAGTCCCTGCACACTTACACAAATGTGAGCTCCACATCCGATATATAATACCTATGAAGTAGGAGTAGACATATTAATTTCTATAACGAAACTACCTGAAGCGGCAGTCTCATTAGCCTTTTGCTTCTTCTTTTCTTCCAATTAGAGCTTGCAATTCCTCTTCCAATGACCAAGTTCATTGCAGTGGAAGCAAGTCCCTTCTTTTGGTGGTTTAACCTTGGGCTTGGGCTTCTGCTTGCCTTTACCCCTTTTGGCCATATCCTTTCCCTTTCCCTTTCCCTTGTTCTTCTTGAACTACCCCTTCTGAACCATCAGAACATTAGGAGTAGACTTCCTAATGTTTTGTTCAGCCTGCTTGAGCATCCTGTGCAATTCATTTATGGACTTTTCTATGTTATGCATATTGAAGTTCATGACAAACTGATCATAGTTAGAAGTCAAAGAGGCCAAGATCATATCAGTAGCCAAGTCATGACTTACAGGTGCTCCAAGTTTTTCGAGCCGATCAAAATACCCTTTCATCTTAAGGACATGAGCACTAACTGAAGTGCCAAGGGTCACTTTGCAGCTATTCAACGCCTTAGTGGTAAGATATCTCTCTTGACGTGCCTGCTCTTGGAACATTTCCTTGAGCTGTTTTATCATCTCATAAGGCTCAGCTTCCTCAAATTGCTTTTGCAACTCCGATTCTATTGTAGCCAACATGAGACATGTCACATCGTTAAAATCATCCTTATGCTTACTATAAGCATCCTTTTCGACTCTAGGGGCGTTGTTAGCTGGTTGATTAGGGATAGGGTTCTCAAGTACATGTAGCTTTTTTTCTTGTTTAAGGACAATCCTTATATTTCGTGCCCAATCAAGAAAGTTAGTCCCACTAAGCTTATTCTTTTCAAGCACGGATCGTAACGAGGTGTTTAAATTGTTTGAGGCCGTTATCTACATAGAATTTGCGAAGTAAAATTAAATAAATAAAGCATTAAATTTTCCCTGAAATATTCAACACTTGATATAAATCATGGGTATAAAAATTCATTTTATTCTAATCATAAGTACGCTTTGGCTTAACACCCACAATTAGAGAAAAATGTATTAATGGGATTTACATCTATATGTACCGGCAAAATCCCATATCATGTCCTAGGTTCAAAACCGTTTTGATAGCCTAGTTAAGCCAAACCATTCCAAGCATATGGAAATCACCATTTTCCATCTTCCCCTACTTAGGTAACCATTCATCTCTTTCTTTGGCAATGAGACAAAATGATGATCCAAGCATGGAGAAGTGCTTATGATCATGGAAGGCATTTTACGACTTAATTTTTACATGGTTTCAAAAACCTTCTTCCTTTTATTTGTATATTATTGCACAAAACATATATCCAAAAATAAAAGGAAATAAACTAAACATCACATGCATAATATATATACATAAAATAAAACGTGTCATAGCATGACGAATCCTATATTGACTTCCACGAGCCGCATGGAAGTCAGAGGTCAATCTAGGAAAGTCTTCATCTCCATGAGCTTGCCTCCAATGTCTTGGCCTTCTAATCTTGTTACATAGGACAGAAAATAGAATTAGAATAGGAATAGGAAATAGAATTAACCTATTCTAGTAAAGCTTGATAATATTACATAGGAATAGGAAATAGAATTAACCTATTCTAGTAAAGCTTGATAATATTACATCAACGAAAACAACGACACGCAGGCCATATTTAAAAACATACAACCCATTAACAAAATAAGCCAATCAATCACAAGAGGTAAAGGGCCATGCTATGAACCATGCATCTAAAGATAGAAAGAAACATGCCAGAAACAACAAGGGAGTTCCGGGGGTGAAGTCCCCGGGAAGAAAAGCAGCGGTCCCACTGGGCTGAGTCGTCGAGGGCGGGGGTCAAGGGCGGCGCCCTTGCGGGGGTTTGAGGGGGCAGCACCCCCGGAAAGAAAAACGATTTTTCCTTTCTAACTCATTGAATGAGTTACTGCCGTCATAAACCCTAAAATGATGCCGCCATAAATTTTGTTTAACAGTGAAACATTAAATTATGTGATTTTGCATATTAGTTTAACAATTAAATTGCACAGATTACAGACTGTACGCCAAACAATTTGGCAGTAACAACATTCTATTTAATTAATCGCATTAATAAGTAAAGCAGAATATGATATATGTGAATCCTATAATTCAATTTACTTTGATTATTACACTAATCAGAAACCTTACTATAAGGCCGATTGAAAGCAACACATGTAATCAAAGCGGTAACAGATAAAATCAGTAAAACTAGTATGTACGAGGCTCTGATACCACTGTTAGAGTCCGTAGGTAAAAAATAAAATAAAATAAAACTACGGAAATCCATCAACAGGATCTGCACATACTAGAAAAACCGATTGCATAGAAATTACCTCAATGTTTTGATTGTTCGGTGTGGAGGTGCTGCATTTTACACTTTGCCCTGTACTGGTATCCACGCGACGAACTCCTCTGCAAGCGATCGGGATGCTAGCCCCTTCTGTATTCTGAAAACTGTTCAGAACTGATCCTGACTATCTGGTAATCGGTTGTGTTTCGGAGAGAGGAGGCTAGATACTATATCGCCGTTCTAGGGTTTAGGGTTTTGTTTTTCTTTTTCAGATAAAGGACGACTCCTAAGAAAATGTTAACATAACCTTTTATAGCTGTCAATATCAAAACCTTAACTGTCATCTAATGTCAGTTTAATCTCGTCCGTCTATTCCCATAATCATCCAACGGTTGGATGAGTAATATTAAGTAATTAATTTCATTTATTCGATTAAATAAAATTGATTACTTATTAACTTACCAGAAAATACAATATGGAATCTGATTCCCCTTTTGTATACGTTCAATGAATCTGGACACAATCTAGATCCATTGAACGTGGACATTATGCTCACAAGATCGTCTATGCGTGTGACCCTGTAGGTTCACTTAACGTTGGAAGTGAATGAAAAATTTCCTAGACATTTATTCACAAAACATAAGCAGCCTCTAGCAAGACATTATGCTTACCCAAGTTAAGTAAATGCAATAATAACCTAGCATCAGATTTAATATTTAATCCTTTTGTCACACGATATCCTAATTAAGTATAAGGCATGGACTAAGTCATCCTTATAAAACTTAATTAACCATTTACTTGATCACCAGGCAGACTGTTCCAACAAATAATATTAATAACACCTTATTAATACTTATTTGAGCATGGCCATGCATATTTTCCAGTCTTCCTTATCAAGGGGTCCGTGGATATCTCTCTCTAAAAGGAGAGGAAAAAATTCCTTTCAGTATCTCCAATATTCAAGTCATAACAAGAAAATAAGCCAACCAGTAGTCATAATAATCACCTAATTAAAAGTGATGTTTGACATGTCAAAACATATTTTCTCCCCATGCAAGAAACATTAGAAATATTAGGTCAAAGGACACCAAATATAAAACTGAGAAGAAATACTTATAACTGAAACCCATGCAATATTTCTTCTTCACTTTGGGTCATGTCCAATATAATATTCTCAATATGTATTTATGAATTGATTTTATATCTCATATTCATGATCAGTAAAAATTGACCATCCATCAACTTTACACTAGTTTAAAAGATGTAATAAACTAGGGACAAATAAGAATAGTATTTTATTAGCTATAAGTGTTTTACTATCAAGTCACATACTTGATGTGCAAGAGCATAAAATACAATTCAAAAATACATGCTTCATAAATCATAAATGTGAGTCAATTGGTCTTAAGGCATATACTAACAATAATAACCAAGTAAAAGAACAAAAAAAAAAACCTCAAATGCAACTCAAAGGCCCCCGCTTTCCCAACACCAATTGCATTAAACTGCCACCCGATTAGTTACTAAAGAAAACCTACAATGAAGAAAAAATTAAAAAAAAAAAAAAAGGAGAAAGATTCTTCAAGTAGAGGCAAGAAGACTAGAATATACTAGTAGTAGTACAGAAATAATCATGAAGATTTATAGAAACAAAGAACAAATGACAAAGCCCCCAATTAAATTGCAAGAGTAAAGAAAAGAGAAAGAAAAAGGAGTAATTGTTGTAGTAAGTAACAAAGGTAATAGGGAAAGAGAGAAAGAGACAGTTGGGAATGCTTTGAAATTCTTTAATTCTGCATGATATGTCTAGTTTTAAAGGGTCTTATGAGCAAAAGTCAAGATGAATTAAGATTAATCTTCCTTGCTAGTAAAGATATCAATTCATGTTAACCATTTGTGAGTGTACCAAATGCTCTAAGGAAGTTTGGTAGTTTTCCTGGTAAAGTAAACTAGACTCTCCAAGAGAGTACATATTTTCTGGAACTCTTTCATTTCTTGATGGATTTCTTGATCTTCATCTTTCTGTCATCCTTTGCCTTTGCCAGTTCAAAAGCTTTCTCAATTCAATTCCCTTTTCAACAATCTTCTTTGAAATTTTCTTACAAACAAAACAAAGCAATCATTAATTTCAATCATTTGGAGGAGATTAAACACACTGCCGGATAATCCTCAATTCTTTCCACAAATTAACAACAACTTTCATATCTTTCCACAAATCAAAGATAAAAATTATACCTTCTGAGCAACAAGATAATCAGCCTTTTTTCAACAAAGGACATATTTACAAATAAGGATTAATTAATCAGAAAACAATATTTACCAAAAGTCATTGCTTTCAATTTCTAATAAGAATTAAAACATTAAACATCTATAAAATTACCTAAAATGTTGAGCAAATGCAATAACGACTTTCCTATCTTTCCACCAATCAAAGATAAGAACTATACCTTCTAAGCAGATGGATAATCAGTAATTGTTTTTTTGACAAAGCACACATCTACAAATAACTATTAATTAATCAAAAAGCAATCTTTAGCAAAAGTCATTGCTTTCAAATTTCTAACAAAAATGAAAATATTAAACATCTATAAAACTACCCAAAACGCGAGCAAATACAACAACTTTCCTATCTTTCCACAAACCAAAGATAAACACTATACCTTCTTAGCTGCAAGATAATCAGCCCTTTTTCGACAAAGCACATATCTGCAAATAAACATTAATTAATCAGAAAGCAATCTTTACCGAAAGTCATTGCTTTAAATTTCTAACAAGAAATTAAAACATTAAACATCTATAAAGTTACCCAAATGTAAAATGTTTCCTATCTTTCCACAGATCAGATATAAAAATTGCATTTCCAGTTAAATCCAATAAATATGACTGCGCACCTTCAAATCGAACAAAATCAAGTCCTGGCATAGCCGAAGCCCTGAAACTTTTCCTGCTACCATGTGGGCATCTACACTTTTGGTTCTTGCAATGAAAATTGGAATCTGAAGGAAAAAACGAACAACAGGTTGTACGAAGACAATTCCACAAACAAAAAAAAGTTGTACGAAGATAATGATTTTGAGAATTGGGTTTTGGTCTTTGGACAGAATTCTCAAACGTTTGCTATAGAACAGATCAATTTGATCACAGAGAAACCCACAGGTTGTACAGAGAAAACCGAGACAATTTTTTTTTTAAAAAAAATTGCACACCTAGCAGAGATAAAGAGCGTCAGGCAGGGAACCACATACCTTAGGGTCCTCCTTCTTCCTTCGGTATCTTAGCATCGGTGAAAGCGAGGAATGAGAAGAGGGCTCCAACACCGGATATAATTTTTCAAAAAGCTAAAAAATACTACACACCAAGGAGAAAGAGCATCAGGGAGGATGTTGTTCACTCACCATCCGTGAAGACAAAGATTCAGAAGAGGGCATGAGATAGTGGTTGAAAATCCCTAAAAAACCCAATCACTTGGGTCTAAATATTAAAGAAAAATCCACTGAACCGAGGAAGATGGATGATAGAAATAGCCAGGGAGCTCCAATTAATCTTCAGACGGCTTGAGAAGAGGGAAGCGAGATGGAATAGGGTAGAACGGAAGTGGCTTAAGCAGAGAGGCGGAAGAGGGAGAGAAAATTAGGAAAGTTTTCAGGGAGAGTCTTTTTTGTTTGAAAAAATATGCAGCGCCAACTTTCCCGCATTCTCATTTTAACCCAAAAAGTTTTTAAGGCGTTTATATAACTATGCAGGTGTATATAAATGTCATGATAAAGGTCTTTTATTGCATATAAAAGAGTGTTGGGAAAACTCTATATCGAGACAATATATTTTAAATACCTTAATAAATATGTCAATACAGCTACAATTTATTGTACTGTTTATGTGCTTTACATGTCATTAATGCTTATATAATTAATTCTTCTTCTAGAGTTGTTGCAGGAAAATAAATCTAAAAAATGTATAAACCTTTCAAGTGAAAGGAAAAAACAATACTTGGAAAGGAAAGTATGAGGAGAAGGAAAAGAACTTGGAGAAAAGGGGGCAGTATTGAACTAATTCTATTTTTATTTATATTTTTGAGCCTTTTCTTGTCAGATGGTTAAATTTTTTCTCTTAGTAATATAAGTTTCTCTGAGTTTACTTTGCTTTTTCTTAATTCCCCTAGTTCTAAAACATTAAAAAATTCTAAAAGCTCCAAAAAATTTTTTCTTTAATAAATTTATTTTGTTTTTTAGGATATGATCGAGTCTCAAATAACCTTCCGGATGATGCACTGAACCGAATGAACTTTCTTGGACACATCATTCTATTCAGCTATGTTCTCTTACTTCCTGTGTACTTATTTTTTCAACATTTGGGAGACAATGTTGAGTTTAAGTGTAGGGGTACACTTTCAGTTTTGTGTTTATTTTGAAAAATATTGAAAAAAAATAAAAGAAAATATTTTCACTTGGAGGATGATTTTTAGTATTTTTTTTAAAAAAAAATTATTGAATAAAATTGAGATAAAGTGATTGACTACTAATTTCTGAACCTGGTTAATAATACTTTTATGTTTTATATGTTTTATAACTTTTGCATGACCTTCAATATTCACTATTTGACCATGTTAGTGTTTAATAAATTTCACACATTGTTTTTGAGTTGCATGAAGTTAATGGTTTTTTTATATGACGTTGTAGAACTTATTTAATTTACCTATTGAAACAAAATAGAAAGGTTTTCCCTTGACTTAGAAATGATGGTCATAGGCTTTCTTTGATTCATTTGTACCTTTCAAGCCTATCTAAATTTTAAAATTTACCTTCGTACCCTTTGAGTCTTATATATTGTTTTCTCTTTCTTAAGTTACTTAAATATTGACCCTTGATTTCGTAGAGAACTTGATGTTAATTCTAAATTTTTATTGCTCCTTGGAATTTATTTTTGTGATTTGGGAAGAGTGTGATGAATGTTGTGAAAAAAGGTATAAAAAGGAACACAATGATTTAATTGTTGAAAAGAAAAAAAATTGAGAAAGAAAAGCAAGGACAAATATGTTGAAAAAAGCTTATACGTCGTGCTGAAAAAGGTAAAATAAGTGCCAAAAAAGAAACAAAATGGCATATATGAAAAGAAAAAAAATGAGAAAAAGAAGTCTTGTAAATGAAGAGATATTGTTATGAAGTGTTTTGGTTGATGCATTTTTTTTTTTTTTTTTGGGAAAAAAATTTGGAGCAAACGTAAAGTTTTGGAAGTTTGTTATATGATCGATTTTTGCAAGCTCTCTCTTTCTTTGATTTTGAATTCCTTATCCTTCGTTAGCTAAATAATGCCCTAGCCTTACATTACAAGCTTAAATGTCCTACCTGATCCAAGTGTAGTTGGGGAGCCTTAATTAGTGGAGAGATGGTATGCAAAGTAAGCCTATGGAACGATCATCTTTTTGAAACTTAATCCTTTTTTATGTGATTTGAAAACATTGTATAGTATATATTTTTATACTTTTTAATGGTCATGACCACAATATACACAAGCCATGCTTTAGTTATGGAAGACAAATGGATACTTGTTTTGCTAATTCAAGTTGAGGATTGGTGGAAGAATGTCCTATTTTGATGAATTTGAGATTTTGATAAAGAATGCTTGATTTCAATTATTCTCTACCTTTCTAAGTTTCTTTTCTTGAGGACAAGAAAACTTCTAAGTGTGGGGAAGTTGATATATTGATATTTTCACTAGTTTTTAGGCCTTTTTGATATTTATTTTAATTAAATTCTAGTGTAAAATGGGCTTAATTAGAACAAATAACTTCTTTTATACTTTATTTGATTTATTGGGGTTCAAGGGAAGACGAAAGAAGATTGGAGGATTAATGTGCAAAAAAGGAAAATAAAAGGAAAAGAAAAGAAAAAACGCAGCCTTTGGGAAAATACATCCAGCACAGGAAGCATGATATTTAGCTACGGATTTTCGCCGTCAAGTTTCTGGCGTCAAATTTATAGAAAACCTTTTCTAGAGCCTTTCTGTGACACCAAATACTACAGCAGTTTTCGGTTTAAATAAAACTAGTGCCCAATTCGTTATTTCTAGTGTTGGATTTGATGCGACTCCAACTTTCTTATTTTTTAAAAAATTTTTTTTAAGTGATTTTAGAATAGTTTAAGTAATTTCTTTTCCGGTTTTGGAATTTTTTTCTCAAATTCTGTAAGCTCTATTTAAATAGAGGATCTTAGGACTTAGTTTACTACGCAATATTGTGCACATCTTTTTATCGGATACTTGAAAGACGGATTTGGGGGCAATACTTTTTCCTTTTATCGTCTTTATCAATTTGTTTGTGATTTCGAACATGAATTTTAGTAGCTAATTATTTTGTGAGTAAGGCCTTCTTTGAAGGCCTAAACTTTTATGCGATGGTTGTTTTTGTTTAAAAGACTAGGAAATTCCCTTAAAATGCCCCACAACTATTTATTTAAGTTGCACAGTATCCCTGAACTCATATTTTATTATTTTATATCCATAAACTAAAATTGTGTATCATAAAATAGCCCACCACTATAAATAGCAAGAACACCATGTCATGGAGATTACATGTTGCTCATGTTTGTTGTTTGTGCAGGGGCAAAATCATTCATGTAAGACTTTCCCTCCATAACAAAATATCTTCCACACTACGAACACATACATTAGCAGCATGTGATTTTTGAGAAGTGGCGCCACTGCTATTTAATGGACAATTTTGCTATGGAGAAAAAGTTTTTAATGGACAGTTTTTTCCTGCCACAAACACACATGAATAACATGTGGAATCCTGAAGATGATACTATCATTGTTTATAGTTGTAAGATACTTTATTATACATGATTTTAGTTTAGGGATATAAAAAAATAAAATTTGAGTTCAGGGGCATTGTGCAACTTAAGCAAATAGTTGAGGGGCATTTTATAAGAATTTCCCTAAAAGATTTTATGTTTCATCTTGCTGTTGGTTAATTATTATTACTTGTTCTTAATGCTTGCGATTTTCTGGCTAATTGTTACATGCTCATAGATTGCATCTAGTGATCGAATAGTATTAGATTTAATTGGATCAAGGTAATAACAACAGATCATAAAACTTATAAGAGATAGAATTGATTTCTTTGTGCAGTTTCTAATAAGTAGGAATTAAAACTTAGGGAAGGTCCACAGAGGTGTATACGATCTCGATTCTTAAAATTACGTAGAGATACGATACATTATTAGTGAGGCTAGGAGCTTTACTACAAGAGATGGAGTCTAGTTTATTCTTAGGAATTCCACCATACCAGTTCAAGAGTCAATAATAAATTAACCATAAGCATAAAAAGAGTAGACTGGGTTAGGGGTGTCTTTGTCCATTTTTAATCATCAAAATTTTCATAAGAAGTTTTTGGTAATTGTTAGTTTAATTTCTCGTTTTCATTAACTTTAGATTCGTTTTAGTTTTAATCAGTCAACTTTATTTTTCTTTAAGTTTTGTTATAAGTAGGCGAGCTCTTCAGTTAGATAACAATCCTCGTGGTACGATCTTTACTCACTACTTTATTACTTGCTAGATATTTGTGCACTTGCTAAATTTCACATCAGATTCAAGGCATTTTATCTCTCTTACTTTGAACTTTGTTTTGGAATTTAGATCACGCTCGATTTTGATTTTTTCAACTTTGGACTTTTATTTTGAAAATTTTTGTGAGGTACACTCTTGATCTTGTTTGTATGCATTCTTGAGGCAAAATTAAGGTTTTTGTTGATTAACATGGGAATGAGGTCAGGCCTTCATTGAATAGTTTGAGCCTTTCTAGCTTAACCTTTTATACACTATATCTCTAGTTCCTTTTTTTAGCCTTCATGAGAAGAATGGTTGAAACCGCCATTCATTATTTTCTCTCTTGTAAGCCCCAATTACCAACCTTTTTAGCTTAAAGAAATTTATCCTTTTCCTTCAATAGAGTGAAGTCGACACACATATTTTGTTGGAGCTTGGTTTTGTCTTGAGATTAAAGTATGGTGATGAGTTTTCAAAGGGGGTGAAAAGAGTAATGTTTGTTAGAAATTGTTGAAGAAAGAATTGGAAAAATTCTTAAAAAGAATAAGCTAGAAAAGAAAACGAAAATGAAAAATTGAAAAAATGTGAAAATATGAAAAAATCTCATGAAAGAAAGGTCGTGGAATATATGTTTTGCATATGTTTTTCCAACCTGAAGTAAGTGGGAGATTGTTGTATGCTTGAGATAAATGATTAAAAGGATGGAGTTATATCCAAGGTTGGAACAAGGAGGTAAAGGTGTTATGCATTATTTTACTTTACTCTCTGGACTTTTGCTTAAATTCTTTCCTTTGTTTCTGTAATTGTGACCTTAGCTAACATTACAAGCTTATAAAACTCTTTTTGACCCAAGTTGATTTGGTTCATTAGTGGAGAATGCATGGTTTAGCCCTTATGGTTGTGTTTTGCTTGCATTAATTTCTTAAGAAGGTGTGCTTAGTTTGCTCTCTTTTGAGTGTGTTTTGAGTTACTTTGCTAAGTAAGAAGTTCATTTAATGAAGCTTTTTGAAATCTCTTTTAGTGAAAAATGAGCGTTTGAGAATTGATTTTGAATACGTTGGGGTTTCGTTTCTTAATAGCCATATGAAATTAGTCGAGACTCTTTTTGGTTTTGAGATTGGTTGAAGGTTAGATTCGCTTTTTATTGTAGAGTTTCTTTGAGTTTTGAAGGTGGATTAAAGACATTAATTGGAGGAATTTCGAAGTTCTTTAGACAATTCGAGAAGAGAGTTCAGGCAACATTCCAGGTTTGGGGATTCTTTAATTCCACTTCCCAAGCCTTCTAAATTCTTTATTATTATGTATTTGTAGTTGGATTTCATGATTATGACTATGTTTAGAGGCTAGGTTTTTATTGTGTTTGAATAAGGTTGAACCTTGGATGATCTTAGTTTAATTCCATGGATTTTTATGGATAAAATGTTGAATTGAATGTTTGTTGTTATTTAATTGGTTTTTTGGATTATTAATTTTTACCAATAATTGATACATTTGCATAGATTGTTTGGAATTGAGAAAGCAAGAACAATATAGAGCATTAATTGTATACTAGGAAGTGGTAGTTGATTAGAGATAATAACTATGGTCTCTAGGTCCATTAGAGCAATATAATTTAATATGACGCCATTTAATCATTCATAATTGAGTTAGGGAGATTCTTTTCTAACCAATTAGGGGAATAGTAGATTTCACATAGAGATAAGGTTTATCTTAATAATCGAGTGAGACCCAATCAACAGTTCAACGGTTTTCCAAAGTTTTCCATTGCATTAGCTACGAGAATCTAGGGGGATTCCACCATTTAAACACATCTTTCAAAAACTCGAGTTTTATTCGTTGTTTCCATTCTTATAGTATAATTGTTTAGTTTTTACTTTTATTCTTTATCCTTCAAATATTTTCATAATAACTTTTGCTGGTTAAATAGTGAGAGAGTGGTGATTACTAGTGCTCATCTGTTCTAAGAGTTCGACAATCTAGAGACTTCCTAAGATATACTCTAATGATAGGTATGCTCGCCTAGAGTGATAGTTTGTTAGGTTAAAAACCACAACAAGAAGTTTTTTACAACATTGCCGGGGACGGTAATGTTAGGAAAACTGTAGTTTTGCTGACTTAATCATTTTCTTTCGCTGTTTTTATTTTCTCTTATTTAATTTTGTCTTGTTTAGTTTTGTTTTGTTGAATCTTTAGTTTTAGTTCGTTGTTTAGAGTCCATGTATGTGGCTTTTTTTCTTTTGCAGTTTTTGTTTTGTTTTATCGAGTATATATTGATTGGTTTATCTTTGTTCGTTTTAGGTTCTATGCAACTAGTTTATGCCCCTACAGTCAAGGGAGTGAGTTAGTTGATATTGACCTAGAGACAGAAAGAATGTTGCAGAAAGTCTGGTGTGCCATTAAGTTTGAAACGATGAACAAACAAGAAGGTGTAGTTGATGAAAGGGCAGTAGTCCTACTACCACCACCAATTATGGTGAACCGTATAATGGCCGATTATGCCCAGCCTTCTATTCGTGGATGCTATCGAGTATAGCAAGACCAACTGTCATGGTGACTAACTTTGATATAAAGCCCAACACCATCTAGATGGTGCAAAGCAATGTTGAATTTGACCGGCGACCTAAGGAGGAACCTAATGCACTCATCACCAACTTCTTTTTGGTGTGTGATACATTCGAGATCAAGGAAGCATCGGAGGATGTTATCAGACTCTATTATTCCCATTCTCTTTAAGAGATAAGGGGAAGTGGTTCAAGTCTCTACCTTCGGGGTCCATCACTATATGGGACACTTCGGAAAAAAAGTTCCTTGGGCGATACTTCCCTCCAGTCGCACTGCTAAGTTGATGAATGAGATACTCTCATTCCGATAAGCTGATGGAGAGAGCTTATATAAAGTATGGTAGAGATGGAAGGAACTGACAAGGAATTCCCCACATCATAGCTTGCACGTGGGATTGTATACGCAAGCGTTTTATAATAAAGTAAGCCTCAAGGCCAAGCAAGTATTTGATGTTTCTGTCGACGGATCTACAGATGCAAAGACTCCTCAAACTTTATGATCTTATTGATCAAATAGCTATGAATAGCTATACTTAGGAGAGCAAAATTTAAACCGTCTTGAGTACATAGTATTGATGCGATGACTGCCTTAGAGTCGAGGTTTGTGGCCATGATTGATAAGAAATTTGGAATTTTGAATCTGTCACCTTTGCGGATGGCTCCATAAACGGTCATGTATTGTGATTTCTACAATGTGGGGGCATCTAAGTCATGATTACCCAAGCATAGAACTCCTACAGAGCATGTGGATTACTTAAGAGGTAATGGACAAGGCAACAACTCCTACTCCAACACTTACAATCCGGGGTGGCGGAACCACCTAAAATTTTCTTCAAGTAACCAAGGAAAACAAAGACCTCCTAATCCTCCTGGGTTTCAAGGAGTAAATCGAGGCCCTCTGCCATCATTACCTTACAATGCCAATCTTCCACAGATACAATACTACAAAATCTAATGTGGATAAGGTTCTGAGTAAGTTTATTTCGTTAACCGATGCTTGATTCAAAGTCTTAAGGTTTCTTAAAGAAATCAAAAACATCGATCTGGAACTTGGAGAATCAAATAGGGCAGATTACAAAATTGATATCTGAATAGCCTCAAGATACTCTTCCAAGAAACACAGAGATGAACCTAAGAGAGCATGTAACTGTTATATTAGTAAGTTACATGGAGAAGTTAAGACTGATGAGATAGTGATGGTCGAGGAAAAGAAAAGCCTGAAGGAAAAGGAAGTTTAGAATACCAAGAAAAGACGAAAAAGAAGCCGGAGGTTTGAAGCTCATAAGCCAAACATTCCCTATCTGGTGGCTCTTGTTCTTGACCAAAGCAAACATGAAATGAGAAAGTTTGTAAAAATATTTAAACAATTGAAAATTAACTTACCTCTTTGTGATTTGCTTTTCCAGATGCCCAAGTATGTGAAATACTTGAAGGAGATACTTTCGAGGAAAAAGAAGATAGATAAGGCATCCACATTCACATTAGGTGAGTAATGTTTGGAAATCTTGAACAACAAGGAGAAGCTTCCATTGTAATTGAACGACCATGAAGTTTTTATTTCCCTTGCATAATTGGTTGTTTCATGTTGATAGAGCCTTAAGCGACCGAGGAGCTAGCATAAATGTGATATCCTATCAAATGTGTAAAATCTAGGCTCAGGAGAACTGAAGCCTACACATTAGTTTCATGAGCAGCTGCGGCCGACTGCCTGTGTTGATGCCTTGATATGCCAAAGAGAAGGGGTCCGTTGCTGACTGCTGGTGGCCAGTCGCGGCCGACAGCCTTCTCTTTTGGTAAAACTTGTTGCTTTCTATGCCTTTTCCTAGTCTTGAGCTTCTAGATTATATTCTTCTTCTTCCTAATGAATTGTGTAATTATTAGAAGCTTTGTAGGTATATTCTAAGCCTTGCATTAAGTCTTCATCAACTCATTTGAAGCTCTTTTCTTCAACACCATCAAATCTTCAAAATCACTTGTAGTGATCTATCTCTTGAATTTGAGCTGCGAAGTGGCCATGTTCACATCACTAAGTGTTATTTTTCTCATGTTTTTCTTGAGGATCAAATGTTGATTAGTTATAATTTTGATATATCTTATTTTTATCTTCATTTATCATATGATGATCTTTTCAATGACTATAAGATATTGATAGTTGGTTATCTTGTGCTTCAATTGATGATATTCATGCTAAGTGTAAAGAAGACTTGTTGAGCATTGTGACTATGTCTTACCTATACTTGATATCATTATGAAGATTTTCAATTGGTTTGTTATTTCTATAAAACTTTTCCATTTTCAGGTGACCAAATCGCATTTTCTTGTAGCAAACATGAGTTTTCAATAGTGATGGAATCTTTGAAATCTGTGAGTCAAAATGACCATGGTTTTCGATTCTATCATTTTCATTTCGAGAAGTTAATTTTGTTGAAAGGTTTGAAATCAAAATAGAAGTCGGTTTTCAAATGTCTAAAGCTAACCTTTGTGAATTTGAGAAAGCTATTTTGAGAAAAATTTTGGGTCTTCTTTTCCTCATCTCAAATTTGAAGTTGTGGAACTTGTGAAGTATAAAGTTTATTCTTCATTTCCAAATGCTTTTGATTTCACTTGTAAGGTGCATTTTCATTATCATTATCCTTTCAAAGAAAAGAGTTCACAAACTCTAGAAGCATTTTCTCATCAAAGTCTTGTTTTAAAGTTTCTTGTTTTATCATCTTTCTTTTAAAGTGTTTTAAGAAGTGGTTGGGAAGAGATTTGGAAAATCTTGGGATTTCGAAAACTTTATTTCCATGTTTCCTTGTCTTGTTTGTGAAGTTGTGGAGTTTGCAGTGTCTGAAGTCTATTCTTTGCTTCCAAACTCTTTTGATGTCATTGGGATAGTTCATTTTGCCTATTATCATCCTTTTAAAGAAGAGATATTTTAAACTCTTGACTTTCTACATTTACTTTTTGAGTTTGGAAAAAATAAAAATTTCTATTATCATTTGCCTTTTAAGAATGTTGGTATTGATCCTTTCTTTTAAGACTTGTCAAGGAAGTTGCTCCTAAAAAGTTTCATTTTAACATTCTTTTCTCAAATTTTGGAATGAACACTTCTTAATTGGAATTACAAGTTTCTACAAAACTTCTTGGTTTTACTTTGAATTTGTTTCTAAATATAAGCTTCACATTTCATCGTCCTTTCAAAGAAGTTTTGGAAACATTTGTTGATGTGTTTGATTTAAAAGATTTTCACACATTTAAGTTCTTTTTCCAAGAAATCTTGTGAAACCTTGGTGGTGTGTTCTTAGGTCTTCCTTAGATTGTCATTTCTTGAACTACTTTGTCTATACATCTTTTACTTTTTATAGACCTTTCAAGGAAGTTTTGGAAAGCTTATTTTCCTTTTGGATTAGATGGTCATATGACATTATTTGTTAAACTCTTATCATTGCACATTTTGATGATTTCATTCCTAATGCTACCTGTCTTTCGTGGTTTCTTACAGGAATAGATTTGAGTACGAAACATTTGGAAGAGAGGGAATATTATACGAGCAAGACTAAGGATTATTCAACATTTCAAGTAAGAGCAACTAGCTTGATTGAAGAATTGATGGAATCTAGAATTAAAGCTTCAAATAAGCAATTGAGGATTCAAATTGAAGGCTTCGAAGGACTTATAAAGCTTCCAAGATTCATGAAAGTCATGAAGAAACTCAACAAAACCAAACTAGAAGATCACAGGCATCATATTTAAGGAAATAAGCAAGGGAGCCTTGGAACAGGGAAGAGCCAGCCGCGGCGAGGAGCCAGTAGCCGACCCAGATGCCTCTTGTCTAAATTGGCTCGATATCAAGCACAACCAGCAGGCTGTGGCTCACTACTGACTTAGTTTCAAGACTTGTATTATCTTCAGTGTTTGCTTAATTCTAGCATGTAATCAAGTGGCAATTATTCATAATCTACCCTTTTATTATTAACTTATTTACCAGGGTTGGGTTAGAGGTTGGTGTAGCATTTCACTGCCCTTCTTCTAAGGCTTGATCTTCCTTAGTTAGGCGTTTGAGGAACTTGTTTTCCTAAGGTTTTTGGAGCCAATTTAGGAATAAATTCAATATCTCACACTACTATAAAACACATGAGAGATCGGATCAGGTTCGACCTGTCTGTCCCAATCGCCAACCTGTCTTAACCTGTGAATTCTTGAAATTTAAATGTTGAGATTTGCTATCGAGGAGATTTGAGCTTGAGAACTCCCAATTGTAGTTCTAAGTCTCAACCAGTTACTTTGCTGAAGTTACTATAACATATTTGTACAATAATACACATATATAAAGATATGTATATAAATTTGTGTGTGTGTACTTACATATATAGATTTATATATATAATATACATATACATATATACACACACAGACAAACAAACACACGTATGAGTTTGTCTAACACGTGCCTCTATGACACACGTTAATACAAATAAACATGCACTATATTTAGTAATTAAACTATAAAGAAACTTCTATTAAATTACCTATAGAAATAATGTACTAATTAATAATCATCTATATGTATTTACCCTGAATGTGTCAATAAGAATTTTTAATATTCTCTCTCACTCCCCACCACTTTCCCCACTCTTTTTTCCTACCCAAAAAAAGAAAGCTTCTAGGATCGTCTGTAACATTTCCTTTTATTATGTGTATATATATTCCCTTTAGGGTTTTTTTGTAGGGTTTATTTATAAAATATACTTAATTAGGAATAATATAGAAAGTGTTACAAGAGATGTTACAAACGATGCAAAACAGAAAAGAGCATTCTAATTTATTTCCTAGGAACATCCCTATAACAATCCTAATTTTGTATATTTTATTAATAAAACCTATCAAATAAAGATAAACACTAAAGAGGAAAGATAAATCCTAAGGAGAAAATATATTATAAAAAAGGAAAAGTTAAAGACTAACCTGGGTTCTTTCTTTCTTTTTATACTTTTAGTTTTTTTAGAATGAGAAGGAGGAGTGTTTAGGGGGGTGGGGTGAGAGAGAATATTAAAGATTATGATTGACACAATTAAAGTAAATAAATATCGATGATTATTATTAGTGAAAATTTCCATAGGTGATTAATGTATGCCAAGTATTAGGGAAACTCTATATATTTGTGTGTGTGTGTGTGTGTGTGTCTATATGTAGTTTTAGGTAGGTTTGAAAGTACCTCAGGAATCTCTTCTTTCAATAAATCAAGAAGCAAGTTAAAGGATTTATCACTCCATTTCCCACTACACTTGACATGAAGTAAACGGATAATAAGAGAGAGTTTGGAGAAGCTTTCGCAGCCCGAGTAAAGCTCTTGTTGGAAATCATCTATAAGTTTTTAAAATCTTTCTGCTTCCTTACTAAGCATTTGATCACTGGTACCCATATCATTCTCGCCACCCACTTCCACTCTCGGGATTCCAGATGCAGTATAAACTAGCCCATCCATGTTATTTAGCCCTCCAATATCATTAGTATTGTTTCCATCAATATCATCATGAGATGTGAGAAAATAAAGTTAAATGATCAACGTGAGCATATTCCCCATGTTTAACCCAATGAGTACACCTTCTAATGAAACCCCTCACAATTAAGTATTCCCTAGTGTCCTCTTTAGAAACAGTCCTTCCCATTTTACAATCTCTAAACAAGCATATAATCTCACCATTGGAAGGTTTTTTTAAAAAAAGCAATATCCAAGAAGTGTTCAACTCCTTCTTTATATTCACGAGTATTTCGTGGTCCTTCCATCCATTGCCTATCCATGATAAAGTAGGTAAGACAATGGCGGCTAGAAAAATGTTCAAATTAAGGATAAATTTTAAAAATGTGCACACAAATAATTGAATAAACAATGAATTCATAGCAAAAGAAACTACTCATTAAATAACTAAACACAAATTACCTTTTTTAGGCATAAAGAATAGAGTTATCTTTCACCAAAAAAAAAAATTAAAAAATAGGATATAATAATAAAAAAATATAGAAAACAGACCAACTATATGAAAAAAACTTACACATTCCAAATAATTAAAAACTTCATATTACACAAATAGAACAATGTTTGTAAATCAAACCAAAAACACGTTCCAACAAATTTTGTTGAAGAATGAGAACAAAAGAATGGTAGCATACCTCAATTTTTCATGTACGCCCACTTTTGTTGTAATTTCACTAGTTAAAATCCACTTATAAAATTAATTTCTCTTTTCCCCAAAGTTAGCTAAAATAAAAAAAAATCATATTAAAACTGAATAAGAATATTCCTAATAAAGAAGAGCAATTTCAAACTAAAAAGAAAGAAGACTTTCTTGATCGTTAATTGAATTTCTTACCATATTCGCATTGATCAACGGATGTATGCTTTTCCATTTTAAAAAAAAAATCAAGATAAGTTTATGCAAGAAATGAAAAGTAGCCCAAATTAAGCTAATCAAGCTTTTTCATACAACTTAGGAGACTTCTTGAGAGATCAACATTTGAATATCACTAGGTATTCATAGAAGATTATTAAAGAAAATGGAAAGAATATTTCTTTTCTAATTGTTTCTTTCTATATCACATAGACTAGGTTGTTTTTCTATCACATAGACTAGGTTGTTTTTCTTAGTTTATACCAGTTTTAAAATATAGATACTAAAGTAGTCTACCTTTTTTTTCCTTCAGATTTGTTTGTGCATTATGAAACGGATAACGCACAATGATTGTGCATCATCTGTAATAACTCTACTAATCTGGCGCGTTAATCTTGTTTAGTGACGGGGCGAGGACGTGGCGAAGAAGTGGTGGGGTTTGGTGCTAAGGTGGATGATAACGCACAATGATTGTGCGTTATCTTGTTTATGTTGATTAGGAAGAAATAATTTTTGTAGGTATTTGGAAAACTTGAAACATGAATAACTCAGCAATTGCAGGTTCGTTTCACGTGTATGACAACTCATTTTGATGGTTCTCGTAAAGATAAACGCAATGGCATCGTCGAAAAAGTGATCTGGACACGTTTCGGGGCAAAATAATTATCTCGTATAGTCGAAAACTTTGACGGGGCATAACTTTGCACTCGGATGTCCGATTGAGGCGAATCTTGTGGGCATTTCGTGCATTTTTTTCGAGATCTACGCGTCGGAAACAGCTTAAGGTAGTTTTCACCAACCGTTCTCACAAAAACGTTCTATTTTCATTTTAATTTACATTTTTGTAATTTTCTAATACTTTCTCTCTTATTAACTAAAGAATTACGACACCAATTTGAAAATTAAACAGAGGAGCAGCCTTCTTTTTGCTTTAATTAAAAATTCAAATGATTGAAGTTGGTAAATATTAGAATATGTAAGTAAGTTATTATTAAATTGAATCTCCTGCAAGAATTGTAATAGTATTTCATGTTAGTTTGTTGGTAAGTCTTTTATATTATTCTTTATGAGATAAAGGGTTCAAATCCTCTTACATACAAGTTTTTTTTAAAAAAAAAAAATTGGAAGGATGATGTGGCAAACAATGCACAATGAAGATGCGTTATCTACCACATAGGATATTTAGTGATAATGCACAATGAAGATGCGTTATCTACCACATAGGATATTTAGTGATAACGCACAATGAAGATGCGTTATCATTAAAGATAACACACTATTTTAGTGCCTGTTTTTTAAAACTGGTCTAAAACAAGGAAAAATGCATAGACTAAGGTAAATGACAAAGAATTATCTTGATCATTAATTGAATTTCATACTATATCCGTATTGATCAATGGATATCATTGTTTTCTATCTAAAAATAAAACCATATATAAGTTTATCCATGAAAGGAAAAAGAAGCCCAAATTAAGTAAATGAAGCTTTTTCATACAACTTAAGAAATTCTTGAAAGGTCGACATTTGAATATCACTAGGTGTTCATAGAAGATTATTAAAAAAATGGAAAAAATATTTCTTTCCTAATTCTTTCTTTCTATATCACATAGGAAAAGGTAAATGACAAAGAAGACTTTCTTGATCATTAACTGAATTTCTTAGCATATTCGCATTGATCAACGGATGTATTTGTTTCCTTTTTAAAAATAAAATCATAAATAAACTTATCCATGAAAGGAAAATGTAGCCCAAATTAAGCTAATCGAACAATTACATACAACTTAGGAGATTCTTGAGAGATTAACATTTGAATATCACTAGGTATTCATTGTAGATCCTTACAAAACTGGAAAGAATATTTATTTTCTAATTCTTTCTTTCTATATCACATATGCTAAGGTAAATAACAAAGAAGACTTTCTTGATTATTAATTGAATTTCTTAACATATTCGCATTGATCAATGGATTTCTTTGTTATCTTTTTAAAAATAAAACCATATATAAGTTTATCCATGAAAGGAAAAAGTAGCCCAACTTAAGTTAATCAAGCTTTTTTCATACAACTTAGGAAATTCTTGAGAGATCAACAATTGAATATCACTAGGTATACATAACAGATTATTAAAAAAATAGAAACAATATTTATTTTCTAATTCTTTCTTTCTATATCACATAGGCTTGGGTAAATGAAAAAGAAGGCTTTCTTTATCATTGATTAAATTTCTTCCCATATCCGCATTGATCAAATAGATGTCTTTGTTTTCTTTTTGAAAATGATACCATATATAAGCTAATCAATAAAAGGAAAAAGTAACCCAAATTAATCTAATCAAGCTTTTTCATACAACTTCGGAGATTAGTGAGATCAACATTTGAATATCATTATTTATTCAAAGAGGTTATTAAAAACTGAAACGAATATTTATTTTCTAATTCTTTCTTTGTATATCACGTTAGGTAAGGTAAATAAAAAATAATACTTTCTTGATCATTAATTGAATTAATTTCTTACCACATTCACATTGATCAATGAATGTCTTTGTTCTCTTTTTCAAAATAAAACCATATATAAGCTTATACATGAAAGGAAAAAATAGACCAAATTAAGCTAATCAAGCTTTTTATGCAACTTAGGAGATTCTTGAAGGATCAAAATTTGAATATCACTAGGTATTCATTGTAGATCCTTACAAAACTGGAAAGAATATTTATTTTCTAATTCTTTCTTTCTATATCACATAGGCTAAGGTAAATGACAAAGAAGAGACTTTCTTGATCTTTAATTAATTTTCCTACCATATAAGCATTTATCAATGGATATTTTTGTTTTCTCTTAGAAGAAATAACATACATAAGCTTATCAATGAAAGGAAAAAGTAGCCGAATTAAGCTAATCATGTTTTTTATACAACTTATGAGATTCTTGAGAGATAAACATTTGAATATCACTAGGTATTCATGAAAAATTATTAAAATAGATTCATAAGATAAATAAGATTTGAGCTAAAACTAAAATGTTGCTGCTGCAGTGGAAAAAGCATGGATGTTCTTTAATGTTATAACTTTTGCAGGTGGAATAACCTTTTGTAAGAAGATACAAACAGCAAAATAAGAATACCAAACTAGAGCATAAACTTCATATGTTACTGTAGGAAACTAGAGCATGAGCATAATATATTTGGATTTAGGTGGCTCCTTTAATACAAAACATGGGCAGAAATTTTCAACAGTAGAGGGAGAAAGAAAACTTATTCATATACAAGTAAATAAGGAAAAGGTTGCTAGAGTTCTATTGCTTATGTAAAAACCTATTCATTCATATGCATCATTTATGGGGTAAAGTGATCGGCCTAGTTTAGAGGGCAATCTTTAATTCCCTTTAAGTACCATTTGTAAAAAACTTAATTAATAGGACTACAATTTGTTGCAATTTTACTACTCCTTCTGCTCCTTCAAATTTTACACAACCGTGACTGCCAGAAATTTTTCTTTATAGGTAGGATGGTCCTTGATTAGAGATATGACCATAATCCCCATTGAAAAAATTGTAATGTTAGATTAGTACACATAAACCTACTGTGATTCCTAATCTTTTTTTGCAGATCACCACTGTAAAGTTTATTAGTTAATGTGATAAATCAACAAGGGAATTCACTTCTTTCTTGCTGAGTTTCAAAAATGCAGGGCTAACTTTTATCTCTTTTGTTAATCTCATAAACAACAATTCTTGAACTTTAGCTGAATCACATAACAGAAAAGAAGAAAAATCCTATTCATGGTCTGTCCAAGAAAAAGATATTGTAATCCTATTAACTATAACTGATACAAAGACAGAATGTAACTTTTCTATTAGTTACAAAGGGATACTTCATGTATTAATGTAATCCTATCAGCAGGAAGTTCATAAGAAGTAAGCGTATAATAAAATCCCTCAACAAAAGACATCAACCATTGAATAGGTTACATAACTAAATCACCAGCACCATTCACTTGAAAATCAATCTTTGAACACAATCATTCCATAAAGAAAACCTAAAACAAATAAAAAATCCCAACAGTGACCTAAACCATAACAAATAAAAAAATGCCAAATTCACGATGACCCAAACCAAAACACATCTACTTAAACCCTTGGATTCATGAAGGATATTCAAGTGAACCAAATTTTGACTAAAAATTTTTTGATTGAACCGAATTACCTTATAATGTTAGATTGATTGTACAAACTTACTCACCTTCGTTCCTCCAAAATATCAACAAGCCTTGAAATCCTGTAGCTTAATCCTCTAGAAGACAGAATGATCCTCTTAAAATCGAAAAGATAATGTTATTGACATCAGAAATTGAGGTAAATTGTGACTCAAACAAAGAGGAAATGATTTTTTGGTGGGTTCTGAGAAAGAAGCGGGGGAATGGAATTATAGAGAGAAGAAAAAAGGTTAGGAAATTTTTTTTCCGTCTTTAAAAAAGATAAAAAAGCATCGTCGTTTACTTTGAATTTAAATCTGCACTACGCCCTATTACTCTTTGATTTTTTACGCATTTCTCTAGCAAAAATTGGCAGAATTTTTTAATGTTTTGTACTTCCCAGGTAAATTTTGGGGAAACAGAGTGACAACTAATGTCGTAATATTCCTAATGTGACATATGTATTTTTATTTATTTAATTTTATATTGATTTATTAATTGTGACACAACAATTTATGTCAAAAGAAATATTTATTTTGATCTTAAGGAAAAAGTGTCAGAATATCTGCGTCAGGAAATCTACTATTTAATTTTTGTTTAGAATTTTAGGAAACTTTAATACCATCCTCTTGATCCTACTATTTACCTAGTATATAAATGGGTTCTTCCAATTCTTGTTTTTCAATGGTTAAAAAACAAGACTTCTCTCCTCTTCTTCTATATCTTGTTCGCATATTTTCAAGTGTTCTTGATTAATTTTTTCAAGTTTGCCACTTGGTAAGGTTAAAGTGTCATGTTTATAGTATATATATCTGTATATACATATCTATATATACATATATACAGATACAAGCATATATACACATATATACACAGATAAACACCTATATATACATATATCTACACATTACATATATATATGTATGTATATATATACACACACATACACACACACACATATACAAACATACGTGTATATATATAGTAGATTGAGTCAGTAAGTATGACCCAGTAGAGATAGGCATTAGAGATTGGCATGCATGTATTTAGTGTGTGAATGAAAAAATTGCTTCACGTATCATCCATAAATGTTGTGTAAATAGGAGATGACCCTAATTTCGGATAGGAAACAAAATATTGTATCTTCAAAATTCCAATTACATCTTGTGTTAAATAAGTACAAGTATATGTATGCATTTTATGAATAAGAACATGATGTGTCTAGTTTGGATATACATGAATATTATCTAGTTTCCTTTAAATTCCATATAAGAATTCTTAAAATTTTTTTCTAGAATTTTGTGAAACTTTAATGCCACCCTCTTGATACTACCATTTAATTAATCTATAAATGGGTGCCTCCTATTCTTACTTTACAATAATTAAAAACACAAGATTTGTCTCCTCTTCTTCTGTCTCTACAACTGCATATTTTCATGTGTTCTTGATTAGTTTTTTCAAGTTTGCCACTTGATAGGCTAAAGTTTCATGTCTATAGCATATAAGTAATTATCATTTGTCATGATTTTAATGAACTTATGACTTGTTTTCTATTGATTTTTTCTATATGGATGATATTACTTCTTTACTCTTCTTTTGTGAAGGTTGATTAATTTTGGCCGCTTTAGTCGATGATAATGCGTACAATGAAAAATGAGAGTCTAAAGCTTGATCGAGAGATGCTCGGGGGCCAATTTCTCAAAGGAAGAGCATCAGAAAGGCCTAAGTCATGAAGTTTAGCATTGTGCGGGGCAAGCCAATCTTACATAGTTTAGTTGGAGCCTTCTAAGAAGAATCTTGAAGGTTCTGGACGCTTTATGCAGGACGCAAAATCTGCGCGTCTTCTCAAGCATCTCAAGATTTGAAAAGTTTCTGGAACTTTACTCGGGCACACGAAATTCTGCATGGTCATGTAAAACATGTCATGAATTACATTAAAAGAATTAAAAGCCAGACTTTATATTATTATTACTAATATTAATTTTATTTTTTTATTTTAAAGGTTGATTAGGAGTCTTAAAAGGATATTATTGTAATAGGGTTAGAAAAGGAAAAACTAAAGAGACAAATCAATGATTGTTCTCTTCTCTCTCTCACCTATCCTCTTCCATTCTTCTCTAACCCTATTCTTTTAGGATTTCAATTTAAGATGAAGATTATATTTTTCTCAACAAGCTTTAGATGATCAACTTCGTACTTTGAATTTAATTCATTGAGCAGAATTCTTTTTTTCTCCATCTTGTCTTTTTTTATTTTGCTTATTGATTTATTTGCAAGATCAATTAGTTTATGATTGTAGTTAATTGTTCAAATATATGTAAGCAATTTCTTAATCTTAAGATGTTAGCCTAATAAATTTCTATTAGTTGACTGATTGATTTAATTTGGCTATTTTTATTGTTTAACATTATTTAGTTCCTATGTTCTTATTACATTTGATTATAAAGCATGCAATAATTGCTTGAATTTAGATAATTGGGTGAAGGGGCGAAAGGTAAAATCCATTATTGGAAAAATAGGAATTAAACAGGAAATTTTAGATCACAAGAGTAGTTTTAATATTCCTAGAGAGCAAACAGTTATCACAAATCTTAATGGGCCTAGATCAATTTAATCACCATGAGAATAAGGGTTAGGTTAGTTTATATATATATATATATATATTATTGTACTTCGAGAGAAGACAATAATTACCTTAGGATAATTCACCTTTTTTATCCCATAATTAACAGTTTGGAAGAGTCAATTCCAGATTAATAGAGTTTTTTGGGTCCTAGATATTTTCTTTGTAATCTGAAAGCTTTTGACTTTGCTTTAAATTTTTTTTTTTTGTTATTTAGTAAAAATATCTTAATCATTAAATTGGGTGCTTAGATATTAAAATTGCAATAGTTGCCACTTAAGAAAGTATCTATGCTGGATTGATACCTTTATTCATTACATGATAGGTCGTGTACAAGCGGAAAACCCCTATCAAGTTTTTGGCGTCGTTGCCCGGGACGATTTTATGGATATTGATTTTATTTTAGTTTGTTCATATTAAGCTATTTTTATCTATTAATTAATTTATTTCTATTTTACTTGTGTTTTTGTGCTTCTCTGAATTGTAGATTCTCTTCTTGTATGCGAAGAACTAGAAGGCTTGGCAATCTTTTTCCTCTTGATCTTGAGATCGAGCATACATTCTATGTAAGGAGAAGAATTATTTTGAAGGAAAAGACATAAGAGGAAGAGATGGATGACGGTGCTAGATCCTTGAAGGATTTCCAAGGCCAAATGCTACAGGGCTTAGTTCCGGGATTGTAAAGCCTACCATTGAGGCTAACAATTTCGAGCTAAAACCATCTCTCCTTCAAATGGTTTCGCAAAATTAATCTGGTGGTTTGCCTAATAAAGATCCAAAATTTCATATTTCTATATTCCTTGAAGTCTACGACACTCCAAAAGTTAATGGTGTTACTCTTGATGCCATCAAGTTAAGTTCTATCCTCTAAGAAAGATAGCCAATATTCATAATCAAATTCAAAAATTTGTGCAAAAGTAGAATGATTCGTATAAAGCTTGGGAAAGGTTAATTCAATTGTTGAGATCTTGTCCTCATCATGGGTTGGCTAAGTGGCTCATCGTTTAGAACTTATATAACGGGATAACCTACACTACAAAGAATGCAGTAGATATTGCTGCATGTGGTATTTTTATGAACAAGAACGTAGATGAAACTTATAAACTAATGGAGAACACGACGCAAAATCACTACCAATAGCCTGGTGATAGAGTAAGTTCTAAGAGGATGGGAGGTAAGTATGATGTTGATGCCATAAGTCATCTTAGTGCTAAATTTGATGTTTTATCTCAGAAATTTGATCGTATGAATGTTAATGCTATTGGTACATCTTTTCTTGGTTGTGAAATTTGTGGGTCTTGTGACCATGTTGCTATTGACTGTCAATTTTGGAAACTTTTCTTCCCAAGGTTTTTCTATTGAGCAGGCTAGCATGGTAAATTCTTTCAACCAAAAAAGTGATCTCTTTTTCTCAAACTTATAACTTGGTTGGGGGAAACACCCCAATTTTTCCTATAGATCTAATCCTATTTCTCAAGGTGTTTCTAGACAACCTCACGGTTTCCAATCAAGACTCTTTAATGCCTTCCTCCTGAAAGGTCCAATTTATTGGAGAGTTTAGTGGTGACTCAAACTAAGCAAAATGAGAATATTAATGAAACTATCTGCCAAATTAACTCAAAAACTGATTCCTTATTCACACACCATAAGATGTTGGAAACTCAAATTTCCTTACAAGCCTCTTCATCTTGTAGACCTCAGGGTAAGTTACTTAGTCATATTGAGAATCCTAAGGAATATTGTCAAGCAGTGTATTTAAGGAGTGGTAAGCAATTGGAGGACTCTAAGGTGAGGAAAGTTGAGGTTGAGAAGCCTAGAGAATTTAAGAACCAAAGTTAGGGAGTTCAGCTTATAGAAGAAAAGACTGAAGAAGAACCCAAATATGTTGCCCTCCATCTTATAAGCTTTTCCTTCCCCCCAAATATTTACAAAGGGTAAGTTTGATAAGAAATTCGGTAAGTTCTAGGTTCTTAAGAAGCTTTATATAACTGTGCTATTTATGAAAGATCTTTCTGAAATGCCCTCTTACGTTAAGTTCTTAAAAGAAATTTGGTTAAAAAAGAGGAAAAAATTGGAGATAATGAAACCGTGGCTTTGAATGGGGAGTGTAGTGCTGTAATATAAAATAAATTTCCTCCAAACTCAAAGGCCCCATTAGTTTTTGAATACCATATGTAATGGGTAATATGTCATTTGATGGTGCTTTATGTGAGTTAGGGGCTAATTTACCTTATGCCTTTTTGTATTTATGAGAAGGTTGGTTTAGGTCAATTGAACCCTACAAGAATGTCTCTCAAATTAGCAGATTGTTCTGTAGAATTTCCAGTAGGTATTGTTGAGGATGTACCAATCAAGGTAGGTAAGTTTTTTATTCTTCCAGATTTTGCTATTTTAGAGATGGATGAGGATAGGAAAGTCCCCATCATTCTTTGAAGACCTTTCCTAGCTACTAATAGCACTAACATTGATGTGAAAAATAGAAAGATTTTCCTGATTGTTGGGGGTCAGACAATTCAGTTTAATTTTAATGATACTCTAAGACAATCTTCTCTTAATGATACTTATTGCAGGGTTGATGTGATTGATGAAGTGATGCTAGAGAAGCCCTGTTCTCATAAAAGAGATGATCCCTTGAACAGAGGTTGGTGAATGAAGCCCTTAAGACCATGAGGATGTTGAAGTGGTCACATGTGCACAATTACTTGAAGCAACTCCCACCATTCTACCTCGTAAGGTAAGATTTAAGGAGTCAAGGGTTAAGTTTACAAGTGCATCCTTCAAAGAATAGAAAATTCTGAAGGTAGAACTCAAACCTCTTCCTCCAATCTCAGGTATGAGTTTTTTGGCCCAAATCGTACTCATCCTGTGATTGTTAGTGCAAGTCTTAATGATGTTGAAACTGAAAAATTACTCAATATGCTTAGATTGCATCAAAGAGATATAGGATACACCATTACTTATATTAAGGGTATTAAGCCTTTCATTCACATGCATGGTATCTTGTTGGAAGATGGCAACACATACTCCATTGAGCACCAAAAAGGGTTGATGCCCAACCTCAAAGTAGGGCTATAAATAGGGTGGTATGACCTGTACCTGCGCGGGTCTATACCAATTTATAGCGGGTAAGGTTAAAATTTTATACCCGCGGACGCGTCCCGTACCCATACCCATATAGATTCTATTAAATGGGTCTGGGTAGGGTACAATGATACCAGACTCATATACCAGTTTATAATAAAAAAAAATAATATGTATTTATATACATTATATTATTTTATATTTTTTTATTAATACAAAATTTATGCATTTATGATATTGAGCGATTGTTGGGAAGAGACTAAGCTCTGATACCACTGTTAAGAATACTTGCTCTGGTGATCAACCCTGTTACATTAACATAAAACCTATACAGAAAACTATTACAACAACACAAGAGTAGAAGATCAAGAAATTACTAATCTATTACAAAAACCGAGTGATGGAACCAGATAACAACTCTTAATCAAAGCTCTTCAAAATTAGATGAGAAGTCTGAAAAACAAACTTCCGTTTCTTCTTTAAATACATGCAAAACACATAAACAAAATAGGATGAGCCTGGCAAAAATCGTACGTCTAATTTTTGCCACAAGACAAAACCATATGAAAAAAACCAAAACCAGACGTCTGGTTATGAAAAACGGACACCAACACAGAAGAAAACAGTCCACTGATTTCTGTGAAAGAAGGGAACAGAGATATTTGGACGATCAAAATGGATGAGAAAGGAAAAAACCGGACATGCGGTTTTTCTCTGTATGTCAGAATCTCGATCAAACCCTCAGCAATAGATAAGCCTCAAACAACAATCTAATCTCTTACTTTCAGTTCTCTCCTTCACAAACTACCCAAGCACGTGGTCAACCAACAATGGTGACTAATGGCGGCAGTAACAGAAGAATTCACAGAGAACAAATAGAAATAAGAATCTGCAGAGAAGAAGAAGAGAAAAGAAAAATGCTTCACAAGAATAACAATCACATCTCATCTGTTAGCAACAAGAAAGGATAAGAGTATTTATAGAGTTTCTATGGTAGACTTATTCAGACAAGAGAACGGTCATCTGGAAGGATCATTCAACAACAGAACATCCTGTTACCTGGAAGACCCTTTCAAAGAGACAACAGCCACGTCACCTGGGGAAGATTCAAGAGGAATAGACATAAACTTATCCTATTGGGTTGTGAGGCTTAGTCCAACTTATCACAAGGATTAAAGAACATGGGCTGAGAAGGGAAAATGTCTAAACACTGGCCCAATTGGCCTACAAGCTCCACCTTGAACACATTTTAGTAAACTTCTCAGCTGAAGCAATCAACCTGCATCAATATGTAGAAGGTCTCTACACAACACAAACTTGTCAGTTGTCGCCACTTTACTACCAAAATCAGCAGCATTATCTTTAGTACTAACTTTGTCTATATTAACCATACCATTTGAAACCTTTTCACGAATAAAACAATAATCAACATCTATATGTTTAGTCCTTTCATGATAAATAGGATTTTTACATAAATGAAGACAACTCTGACTATTAGTAAATATGACAGCTTTAGAATGTAAAAGATACAGTTCAGATAAAAGCCCTTAAAGCCAGATGGCTTCTTTAATTGCCCCAGTGGTGGCAATATATTCAGCCTCCATAGTTGAAAGGGCGACTACAGGCTGCAGCTGTGATTTCCAAGAAACACAACTACCTGCAAGGGCAAAGAAATAAGAAGTGGTAGACTTTCTACCTTCTCTATTACCTGTAAAATCAGAGTCAACATAACCAACCAACTCAAAATGTTCAAACCAGTTATGAAAATGCAAGCCTCTATCAAGCATCCCATTAATGTACCTCAATAACCACTTAAGAGCAGCCCAATGATCCCTACCTGGATTAGACATAAAATGGCTTAAAAGGCTTATGGAATAAGCAATATCAAGAGGGTGGAAATCATGGAATACATGATAGATCCTATAGTCATTCTATAAGGGATGTTGACCATATCTTTCTTCTCATTTTCAGTTTTGGGATAGGTTTTAGAAGAAAGCTGAAAATGGCTTGCAAGAGGGTACAAACAGGCTAACATAAATTCATAGAAAATTTTGAAACAATTTTCTACAAGGACTTCTGGGATACAAACAAAGAACAGTCAGCTCTAACCCTATCAATGTCCATGCCTAGAATTCTAGAGGCAGGTCCAAGATCCTTCATCTCAAACTCTGATTTCAATAAAGATTTCAAGTGCAAAATCTTATCTATATGCTTGCAGGCAATAAGCATATCATCAACATAAAGAAGCAGATAAATGGAACTATCAATATTATCACTAGAAAAATATAAGCAATTATCATAATTACTTTTAACAAAACCAGTTTTAAGCATAAAATAGTCAAACCTTTTATACCACTGTCTAGGTGATTGTTTAAGCCCATACAAGAGCTTCTTCAACAGACAAGCCATATGCTCCTTACCTTTCACCTCAAAACCAGGTGCTTGGCACATGTAAATGGTTTCATCAAGTTCACCATGCAAAAAGGCAGTTTTAACCTCGAACTATTCAAGCTTAAGATCAAAGAAGGCAACAATGGCAAGCATAATTCTAACAGTTTTATACTTAGCAACAGGAGAAAGATTTCATTGAAATCAATACCTTCAACTTGAGAAAAACTTTTTGCAACCAATCTAACCTTGAACTTTTGAGGTTCATTAATAGATTCAGGTTCTTTAACTTTGAAAATCCATTTACAATCAATCAATTTTTGTTTAGGTGGTTTAGGCACAAGCACCCAAGTTTTGTTCTTATGCAAAGAAGATATTTCTTCATCCATAGCATGCGTCCACAAAGAGCGATTAGGACTCTTTAAAACATCAAAAAAACAAATAGGTTCTTTCTCTTGGACAAAAGATGCAGCAGCAAAAACATAAGAAACAATGTATGAATAATCATACCTAAGAGGCTTACTTATCTCTCTTCCACCCCTATCCCTTGATAGTTGGTAATCTCTAAGGACTTGTGCTTGTGCTTCTGGATGATCTTCATCATCATCAGAATTATTTAAAATTGGCTCATCAGGTTCAGGAATACTAGACTCCTCATTGGTTTTAGGTTCTAGCTCAAGTTCTAGTATGTGCTCATGAGAAGGTTCGGAGGTGACCTCCACCTCCACAGGAATGTTCTCAACTACGGATGTACCTGAAGAACTCTCGAGTTTGGTTTCAGTTCTAAGACAGGGCATGTCTAACTCGTTAAAGTCTACGTCTCTACTCATGACTACCCTTATACCGAGTTCACCTCTAAGCCACGCTCTGTAACCCTTCACCGCACTAGGATAGCCTATAAACACTCCCTTCTTAGACTTAGGGTCTAACTTCCCTTCTCTTTGATGTACAAAAGCCGCACACCCAAACATTCTAAGGTTGGAAAGGTTTGGTGGTTAGCTTGACCACCATTCTATGGGAGTCTTAAAGTTTATGGCTATGGAAGAAGACCTATTTATAAAGTAAATTGCTATACTAATAGCCTCTCCCGAAAATGGTTTAGGAACCCCAGATGATACCAAAGACACCTAACTTTATCCATAATGATTCAGTTCATTCTCTTAGGTACCTTGTTTTGTTGTGGGTTGTGCCTAACAGTTCTATGATGAACAATGCCATGCAAAGCACTCAAATCATAAAACTTTTGTTACAAAATTCAAAACCGTTATCTGTTCTTAAAACCTTTAGCTTATTTCCAGTTCAATTTTCGACAAAACGTGTCCATTCATTAAAATTTTGAAAAGTTTGATCTTTTGTTTTCAAAAGAAACATCCAAACATGCTGAGAAAAATCATCAACAATAGAAAGGAAAGAAACATTGCCACTAAAATCGAGTACCATTTTAGGACCCCAAAGATCACAGTGCACATAATAAAGAATAGCAGTGGATTTGTATGTGCCCGCAGAAAAACTGAGTTTATGTTGTTTGCTAAGAACATAATGATCACATAAATCTAAAGAAGTGATTTCATCACCATTTAAAAGATTTTCCTTGTGTAAGTAATGCAAACCTTTTTCACTAATGTGGCGAATCCGACGATGCCACAACATGGTTTCATCAGAAATAGTTTTAGAAAATAGTGCGGATGATTCACAAACAGTTTCACCAAGTAAGGTGCACAAACTATCTTTTTTAAAACTTTTAAGTATGACTAGAGACCCTTTACAAATACGTAAAATCCCATTTTTAGATTTATAAGAATATCCTTTTGAGTCAAGAAAACCAAGGGAGATTAAATTACGTCTAAAGTTAGATACATACCTTACCTCAGTCAGTTTTCTAGTCATACCATCATGCATTTTTATAAAAACATTTCCAATTCCCTTGACATCACGAACCTGATTGTTTCCCATAAAAACTTTTCCATTATCAAGGGGTTTAAAATCAGAAAACCAATGTTTATTGGGGGTCATATGAAAAGTGCAACCAAAATCAAGAATCCACTTATCAGAGGTAGATGGGGAAGGGAAACACATAAAACTTCAGAAAGCATAGAATTACCATCTAGTTCAATACCGTGCGTTCTGTCAGTTTTATCCTTCCCATTACCTTGTTTAGGTAATTTTTTCATCTTTGATTCGTTTAAAACATTTATTTTTCATATGACCATCTTTGCCACAATAAAAAACTTCACTCTATTCTTATTTCGAGATTTAGACCTCCCTTTACTTGTAGAGCGGTGACTAGAAGGTTCTTTCCCATCAAACCCTCCTTCGCACGAGAAGATTCTTTCCGTTTGTTTTATTTTCTTTTCACAAATATAAATCTTTTGATTTCAAAGCATTTTTCACATCAGAAAGAGTCAAGTTATTTCTACCATACTTGATAGAAGATTTCACATCATGATAAGATTCAGGCAAAGCATTCAACAAAATAATAAGTAATGTTTTCATCAGAAATGTTTTCTCAAATATTTTGGAGCTCTAAAATAATTTTGTTTAAATCATCCATATTTTTCGAAAGGATTTCAACTCGCACATTTTGAAGCCAAAGAGCTATTCCTTTAAATAGATCTTGTTTGATAAAACTTTCCCAAGTAATGTTTTTCAAGTTTTGTCCAAATTTCATAAGCATTGTCTGTTTCATTTATTTCTCTTAAAATATTATCTTTCAAATGCAAGATGAGACAATGATCGGGATGTTTATAACAAAGTTTTAAACCCAATATTTGCACGTGCACAAGATCAAAGTAATATGAAAGTACTAGGGTATCGAACCACAGAGAAAGGGTTAATTACCTAAATTATTATCTTCCTAAATTAATTTTATAAAAGAAGAATCAAATTTCGTTATCTAAGAATTATTACTAAAATAATTAAAACTAATGAATAAAATAATTAAATTAAAGATAACATGAGCTTAACCAAAGAAGATGATTTAGAACCTTGAATCCACCACTAACCTATATAACAATGATTTAATTCTATTTAGGAGAAAAGATTAAACATTTATGTGGTGATCTAGGCTACAAGCTTCGATTCACTAAAGAAATATATTGTGTTTAAATGCATGACATAATTCATCTAACCATTAGCATGACTTATTCATTCCTATGACATAAATCATCTAAAATTAGCATGAACTATTCAATTCTAAAACCCACAATATACTTGCAAAAATTACATATCTCTCAAACTCAAAACTACAAGAATCAAGCATGGATAAAAATATCAATTAACCCAAATAATTATTCTACAAGAATAATCAGAAAGAATTAATTGCATCAAACCAAGAAATATCCCAAGATATGTAATCACATAAATAAAATAATAAATCTCCCAAAATAAAATAAATCAAAGTCACATGACTAGGGTTTCATCAAGATTCTAAAAATAAATTTAGTTCATGGCTAAAGGGAAAGAAGGAACCAATTTCTTGGAGTAGATCATGGCTTTCTTTTAATTAGAAGCTTGCTGGAAAATTCTGCTATTGCTGGAATTTTTCTGCTATTGCTGGAAATTACTTCAGCTGCTAGATTTCTGCTTCTTCTGGAATCTCTTGAATTTCTGCTGCAGAAATTTTTTTGCTCCTGCTGTCTCCTTTTCTGCTGCTGTATTTTTTCTATATATAGACAAAAGAGAAGCAAAATCCTAATCCTTAAAGGATTCAAATACTAAAGTTCTCATCCTTAAAAGATTCTGCTAAAGTTTTAATCCTAATCCTTAAAGGATTCAAATACTGCAGCTTTCCTTTACCAAATTTAATATGGAATCTTTATTTTCCATTCTTTTTTAGAAATCTGCACAAAGATAAATAAAATAAATTAAATATAATAATTAGGACTAATAAATAAATAAAATATTTTCAAAGGCTAATAATTAAACCTTAAAGTATTTATTTGTATTAAAAATCGACTCTATCAACTTCCCCACACCTAAGTTTTGCTAGTCCTCAAGCAAAAATAAAGAATAAAAAGAAAAACTAACTAGCCACTTTTGTAGGACTCACGATTGCACTTAGCATGTGCAACAAGCCCTTTAAACCCCTAAGTTATCCTTAGTGGACGAGTATGGTCTCGTGAGGGTTTGCAGACGACATACCCACAAAGTCAAATAAACAAAAAACTTTTTAAAAGATATATAATAATCTCAATTAAGTACCATTTATCAAGATCTCAAACTTATCAAGACAAGCACTCTTCTTCTTATTTTTAAACTCAAGTAAACAAACAAATATTCAATTATCTCCCATAACTAATGCAAAACTTGTGTAAGGTGTAATCGTAGTCATAAGAGAGTATAAAATAAATACTAAATAAAATTTTCAAATTACATATAGAGAACAAATCTCAGCAAGAGTTCATTCCATAGGCTCACTCTTCGTACCTTCTCTCCACTAATCAAGGATTCTCAACTCAACTCAGATTAGGTAGGACTTTAAAGCTTGTAATGTAAGGTTAGGGCATTGCTTATCAAGCGAAGGTAAGGAATTCAAAATCAAAGAAAAGAGAGCTTACAAAGAAGATGGATACTTTAAAATTTCGACAAACTTTCTAACTTTGTGTTTGCTCCTTTTTTTTTTCAGTAATACATTCACCAACTACCATCTTCTTTTTCTCAGGATTTCATCATTTAAGGCCATTCTTTTTTTTTCTTACATTCACAAATCCGGGCCTCTTGAATTTTTTTCTTTTTTTTTTTTTTTTCTTATGACTTGTAACAATCATGTATCGACTTTTTTTTCCTTTCTTTTTCTTGGCTCAATACAAATTTTTTTTTTTTTTCAATACAACAAGTCATATATTGATCTATATATATTTTCTTCTCCCCTTTGTCAAAATAACTTATTCTCTTTTCCATAACAAAAAAATAATAACCCATCGTGGAAGCACAAGTTAGAAGTTTGCATTAAACTCTCTACAAGATTAAGGATTAATATTTAAGTGGTTTAAAGAAAGATATAACATTTAGGCTCAAAAGGGTACGGAGGTAAAAATTATGAACTTTGGTAAGCTTGAAAGGCACAAACGATTCAAAGAAGGCCTATGACCGTCGTCTCTGAGTCAAATAAGGAAAACCTTTCTATTTCGCCTCAAGAGGAACTCAAGTAAGTTCTAGAATGTACGGAAGAGATTCATCAACTTTATGTAGCTCAAAAATAATGTAAAGGATTTATTAAATACTAACAATGACCCATGTGCTCAAGTGTAAGTCATGCAAAAGTTATAACAAATATAGAACATAAGTCCGTCACCCTACTTAAAAAACAAGAAAATAAGTACTTTTCTGAACTTATTTAAGACATTTTTAAAGGAACTCAAAAAGAATTATTCTTTATAAATAAATCATATTTTTTATTTATTTTTTTAAATAATGTAGAAAAATAAATAAAATTAAAAAATAAATAAATCATATTTTTTATTTTTTTTAAATAATGTAGAAAAATAAATAAAATTAAAAAATAAAATAAAAAAAATAATTGAACAAGAAATACGGAAAAAAAAAACGAAAATACTAAAAAATAGTAGATATCAGAATAAAATCATCTTCTCCCCCACACCTAGACCCAACATTGTCCACAATGTGATAAAAGAGTACCAAGAGTAGGAGAAGAGACAAAGAAAAGAACAATACAACCTGGTAAAAAAGGGAATATTAATGCATGTCTGCAAGAGCAGTAAACAATCTCTGTAATTTCCATGGTAATGATAAGTTGTTTGATTACCCTACAAAAAAAACACTTCATACCTTTCTACCAATCAAGTGAAATAAAAATAAATAAATAAATAAAAATAAAATAAAATATAAATATAAAAATAAAAATAAAATAAATAAAATAAAATTTGGGTTGCCTCCCAAAAGCGCTAATTTTAAAGTCTTCAGCCAGACTCCCTAATTCTTTTACATTCAGCCAGGATCTATTTCTCTCATATTGAGCTCATGATTCACAGTCAAATAAGAGTTTTCAGGTGGAGCAATGCAGGCCAGATTAGAATTAACATTTTCAGTGCAGATAAGGTTTTCTTTCTCAATAAAAGTATAATCTTTTGAATACATTAAAGGTATAGTTTCTTCAATTAATTCATCATTTACATCTACCAAATAGCAATCAGAATTATCTTCTATAGAAGGTTGTGAAGAAGTTTTAAAAATATTTAATCTAACCCTCATATTCATTACAGAGACATCCATAACCCCAGTTCTACAATTAATAGTGGCGTCAGCAGTAGCCAAGAAGGGACGACCTAGAATAATGGGAATATGATTTTGAGAAGATCTATCAGGTTCTATATCTAGGACTACAAAATCTACAGGGAAGACACCTTTATCAATTTGAACTAGAACATTATCTATCCTTCCCCTAGGTACCTTGATAGACCTATCGCCTAATTGTAAGGTCATATCACCGGTTGCAATTCCCTTAATCCTAACTCTTCATAAACAGAGTATAGAATCAAATTAACACTAGAACCTAAATCTAAGAGTGCCCTATTTATTTTATGATTACCAATAAGACATGAGATAGTAGGGACACCAGGATCTTTATATTTAGGTGGAGTCTTATATTGCAAAACAGTGCTCACCTGTTCAGTGAGGAAGATTTTCTTAGAAACACTGGTTTTAGATTTTCTTTTAAAAGTACACATGTCTTTAAGAAATTTTGCATAGGATGGGACTTGCTTAATTACCTCTAAAAGTGGAAGATTAATTTTAACTTGTTTGAGAGTTTCTAAAATATCTTCCCTTTTATTATCCTTTCTAAGATGTGGGGGTGGCGATAAAGCTTCTGGATAAGGAAGCTTTGGTTTATATGAAGTCGTAGGAGATGATTCAAGAGTCTTAAAATTAGAGGAAGAAGCTAGTTCCTTCTCTATCTTCCTTTCAATTTTAGTCATAGAAATTCCCTTGGTTTCATTATTATTTGACTCACTATCTTTAATAGGTTCCCCTACTTTATTATCTACCAACTTCCCATTTCTAATAGTAATTACAGCTTTAGCTTGCTCATGGTAATTAGCTCTAGGATTCTCTATTGGATGACTAGGAAGCTTACCCTCATCTCTTCTACTTATTGCATTAGCTAGTTGCCCTATTTGAATTTCTAACTTAGCAATAGATTGGGTGTGTGAATCTAGAATTTGTGTCATAGATTCTAAACCTTTCAAAGCAGATAAGACTTTTTCTTCAAACATAGAGTTTCCACTTTGAGGAGGGTGAGGAGGTACATACCTTTGGGATTGAAAACCAGAGGGGCAGTCATACCAGATTGTTTGTTCTGTTGATATTGTTGTTGGCCTAATTGACCTTCCCCTCCTTGTTGCCTCCAGGAGAAATTAGGATGATTTCTCCAGCCTGGATTGTACGTGTTTGAATATGGGTCATTCTGTCTGTGAAATCCTTGGGCTGCATTGACTTGTTCCTGCACAAATTCTAGAAATATTGAAGCACTAGGAAAGTCATAGATAACATGAGATGGACTAGAGCAAATTGCACAAACACTTTGCACATTAGTGGAATTAGTAGGCAATGTATTCAAAGCTAATAATTGATCAAATTTTTTAGATAAAGCATCAACTTTTACAGAAAGATCAACATTTTGAGAAACTTCAAACATTCCTCTATTTCCTATTTGCCGAGATGTACCTACTCGTGAGGAGGTGGCGTGTTGTTGTGAATTATCACTCAGATTTTCAAATAGATCCCATGCCTCATCTGCAGTTTTATGAAGAAAGGTACCACCACAAGAGGAATCAACCATTTGGCGATTTCTCTCATCTAATCCTGAATAAAAGCATTGTATTTGCTGCCATTTAGGGACTTCATGGTGAGGGCAACTACGAAGTTCTTTAAATCTCTCCCAACTCTCATGAAATTGTTCATTATTTTGTTGGGAAAAAGTAGTGATTTCTCTCCTTAACCTTGTAAGTTTACCTATAGGAAAATACTTTTTTAGAAATTCCCTAGACATCTCAGCCCAAGTACCTATTCTCTCACGTGTGTGCAACCAATGTTTAGCCTTATCCTTCAAAGAAAAAGGAAAAAGGCGTAATCTAATAGCATCATCACTTACATTAGGCAGTTTAAAAGTAGAGCAAATTTCTAAAAACTCATCAATATGCTTATAAGGATTTTCAGAATCAAGACCATAAAAAGATGGTAACATTTGAATAGTAGAAGCTTTGATTTCAAAGTGATTAGCCTCAATTTCAGGTAGTCTATTACCTATTGGTGAATTATAAGTGTTAGGAGTAAAATACTCCCTTAATGCTCGTGGATTTTCAGCCATTTTAATCTGACAAGTGTTAGAAATTTTTTCTTGTGCTCTAAGTGCCTTAAGTGTACGCTCTATCTTAGGATCAAATTCTTCCAAATCAACAGAGAGCGAACGACGACCATGCATTAATAAACAAATTCAAAAAATTAAAAAAAATTACCACAAATAATAATGATGAATAAACTATCAAATAATGAAATAAAAAATAATAATAAAAAAAAAGTTGAAGACAAAAAAAAAAAAATTATATTTTTTTTTCAAGAATAAAAGTAGAATAAAAAAAAATACTAACAAATTTAGGAGGCAATAACAAAAGCAATTAATTTAACCTCTCCCCGGCAACGGCGCCAAAAACTTGATCGGGATTTTTATAACAAAGTTTTAAACCCAATATTTGCAAGTGCACAAGATCAAAGTAATATGAAAGTACTAGGGTATCGAACCACAGAGAAAGGGTTAATTACCTAAATTATTATCTTCCTAAATTAATTTTATAAAAAGAAGAATCAAATTTCGTTATCTAAGAATTATTACTAAAATAATTAAAACTAATGAATAAAATAATTAAATTAAAGATAACAGGAGCTTAACCAAAGAAGATGATTTAGAACCTTGAATCCACCACTAACCTATATAACAATGATTTAATTCTATTTAGGAGAAAAGATTAAACATTTATGTGGTGATCTAGGCTACAAGCTTCGATTCACTAAAGAAATATATTGTGTTTAAATGCATGACATAATTCATCTAACCATTAGCATGACTTATTCATTCCTATGACTAAAATTAGCATGAACTATTCAATTCTAAAACCCACAATATACTTGCAAAAATTACATATCTCTCAAACTCAAAACTACAAGAATCAAGCATGGATAAAAATATCAATTAACCCAAATAATTATTCTACAAGAATAATCAGAAAGAATTAATTGCATCAAACCAAGAAATATCCCAAGATATGTAATCACATAAATAAAATAATAAATCTCCCAAAATAAAATAAATCAAAGTCACATGACTAGGGTTTCATCAAGATTCTAAAAATAAATTTAGTTCATGGCTAAAGGGAAAGAAGGAACCAATTTCTTGGAGTAGATCATGGCTTTCTTTTAATTAGAAGCTTGCTGGAAAATTCTGCTATTGCTGGAATTTTTCTGCTATTGCTGGAAATTACTTCAGCTGCTAGATTTCAGCTTCTTCTGGAATCTCTTGAATTTCTGCTGTAGAAATTTTTCTGCTCCTGCTGTCTCTTTTTCGGCTGCAGTATTTTTTCTATATATAGACAAAAGAGAAGCAAAATCCTAATCCTTAAAGGATTCAAATACTAAAGTTCTCATCCTTAAAGGATTCTGCTAAAGTTTTAATCCTAATCCTTAAAGGATTCAAATACTGCAGCTTTCCTTTACCAAATTTAATATGGAATCTTTATTTTCCATTCTTTTTTAGAAATCTGCACAAAGATAAATAAAATAAATTAAATATAATAATTAGGACTAATAAATAAATAAAATATTTTCAAAGGCTAATAATTAAACCTTAAAGTATTTATTTGTATTAAAAATCGACTCTATCAACTTCCCCACACTTAAGTTTTGCTAGTCCTCAAGCAAAAATAAAGAATAAAAAGAAAAACTAACTAGCCACTTTTGTAGGACTCACGATTGCACTTAGCATGTGCAACAAGCCCTTTAAACCCCTAAGTTATCCTTAGTGGACGAGTATGGTCTCGTGAGGGTTTGCAGACGACATACCCACAAAGTCAAATAAACAATAAACTTTTTAAAACATATATAATAATCTCAATTAAGTACCATTTATCAATATCTCAAACTTATCAAGACAAGTACTCTTTTTCTTATTTTTAAACTCAAGTAAACAAACAAATATTCAATTATCTCCCATAACTAATGCAAAACTTGTGTAAGGTGTAATCGTAGTCATAAGAGAGTATAAAATAAATACTAAATAAAATTTTCAAATTACATATAGAGAACAAGTCTCAGCAAGAGTTCATTCCATAAGCTCACTCTTCGTACCTTCTCTCCACTAATCAAGGATTCTCAACTCAACTCAGATTAGGTAGGACTTTAAAGCTTGTAATGTAAGGTTAGGGCATTGCTTATCAAGCGAAGGTAAGGAATTCAAAATCAAAGAAAAGAGAGCTTACAAAGAAGATGGATACTTTAAAATTTCGACAAACTTTCTAACTTTGTGTTTGCTCCTTTTTTTTTTTCAGTAATACATTCACCAACTACCATCTTCGTTTTCTTAGGATTTCATCATTTAAGGCCATTCTTTTTTTTTCTTACATTCACAAATCCGGGCCTCTTGAATTTTTTTTTTCTTTTTTTTTTCTTATCACTTGTAACAATCATGTATCGACTTTTTTTTCCTTTCTTTTTCTTGGCTCAATACAATTTTTTTTTTTCAACACAACAAGTCATATATTGATCTACATATATTTTCTTCTCCCCTTTGTCAAAATAACTTATTCTCTTTTCCATAACACAAAAATAATAACCCATCGTGGAAGCACAAGTTAGAAGTTTGCATTAAACTCTCTACAAGAGTAAGGATTAATATTTAAGTGGTTTAAAGAAAGATATAACATTTAGGCTCAAAAGGGTACGGAGGTAAAAATTATGAACTTTGGTAAGCTTGAAAGGTACAAACGATTCAAAGAAGGCCTATGACCGTCGTCTCTGAGTCAAATAAGGAAAACCTTTCTATTTCGCCTCAAGAGGTACTCAAGTAAGTTCTAGAATGTACGGAAGAGATTCATCAACTTTATGTAGCTCAAAAATAATGTAAAGGATTTATTAAATACTAACAATGACCCATGTGCTCAAGTGTAAGTCATGCAAAAGTTATAACAAATATAGAACATAAGTCCGTCACCCTACTTAAAAACAAGAAAATAAGTACTTTTCTGAACTTATTTAAGACATTTTTAAAGGAACTCAAAAAGAATTATTCTTTATAAATAAATCATATTATTTATTTATTTTTTTAAATAATGTAGAAAAATAAATAAAATTAAAAAATAAAAAAATCATATTTTTTATTTTTTTTAAATAATGTAGAAAAATAAATAAAATTAAAAAATAAAATAAAAAAATAATTAAACAAGAAATACGGAAAAAAAAACGAAAATACTAAAAAATAGTAGATATCAGAATAAAATCATCTTCTCCCCCACACCTAGACCCAACATTGTCCACAATGTGATAAAAGAGTACCAAGAGTAGGAGAAGAGACAAAGAAAAGAACAATACAACCTGGTAGAAAAGGGAATATTAATGCATTCTGCAAGAGCAGTAAACAATCTCTGTAATTTCCATGGTAATGATAAGTTGTTTGATTACCCTACAAAAAAAAAAAAACACTTCATACCTTTCTACCAATCAAGTGAAATAAAAATAAATAAATAAATAAAAATAAAATAAAATATAAATATAAAAATAAAATAAATAAAATAAAATTTGGGTTGCCTCCCAAAAGCGCTAATTTTAAAGTCTTCAGCCAGACTCCCTAATTCTTTTACATTCAGCCAGGATCTATTTCTCTCATATTGAGCTCATGATTCACAGTCAAATAAGCGTTTTCAGGTGGAGCAATGCAGGCAAGATTAGAATTAACATTTTCAGTGCAGATAAGGTTTTCTTTCTCAATAAAAGTATAATCTTTTGAATACATTAAAGGTATAGTTTCTTCAATTAATTCATCATTTACATCTACCAAATAGCAATCAGAATTATCTTCTATAGAAGGTTGTGAAGAAGTTTTAAAAATATTTAATCTAACCCTCATATTCATTACAGAGACATCCATAACCCCAGTTCTACAATTAATAGTGGCGTCAGCAGTAGCCAAGAAGGGATGACCTAGAATAATGGGAATATGATTTTGAGAAGATCTATCAAGTTCCATATCTAGGACTACAAAATCTACAGGGAAGACACCTTTATCAATTTGAACTAGAACATTATCTATCCTTCCCCTAGGTACCTTGATAGACCTATCAGCTAATTGTAAGGTCATATCAGCTGGTTGCAATTCCCTTAATCCTAACTCTTCATAAACAGAGTATGGAATCAAATTAACACTAGAACCTAAATCTAAGAGTGCCCTATTTATTTTATGATTACCAATAAGACATGAGATAGTAGGGACACCAGGATCTTTATATTTAGGTGGAGTCTTATATTGCAAAACAGTGCTCACCTGTTCAGTGAGGAAGATTTTCTTAGAAACACTGGTTTTAGATTTTCTTTTAAAAGTACACATGTCTTTAAGAAATTTTGCATAGGATGGGACTTGCTTAATAACCTCTAAAAGTGGAAGATTAATTTTAACTTGTTTGAGAGTTTCTAAAATATCTTCCCTTTTATTATCCTTTCTAAGATGTGGGGGTGGCAATAAAGCTTCTGGATAAGGAAGCTTTGGTTTATATGAAGTCGTAGGAGACGATTCTAGAGTCTTAAAATTAGAGGAAGAAGCTAGTTCCTTCTCTATCTTCCTTTCAATTTTAGTCATAGAAATTCCCTTGGTTTCATTATTATTTGACTCACTATCTTTAATAAGTTCCCCTACTTTATTATCTACCAACTTCCCATTTCTAATAGTAATTACAGCTTTAGCTTGCTCATGGTAATTAGCTCTAGGATTCTCTATTGGATGACTAGGAAGCTTACCCTCATCTCTTCTACTTATTGCATTAGCTAGTTGCCCTATTTGAATTTCTAACTTAGCAATAGATTGGGTGTGTGAATCTAGAATTTGTGTCATAGATTCTAAACCTTTCAAAGCAGATAAGACTTTTTCTTCAAACATAGAGTTTCCACTTTGAGGAGGGTGAGGAGGTACATACCTTTGGGATTGAAAACCAGAGGGGGCAGTCATACCAGATTGTTTGTTCTGTTGATATTGTTGTTGTGCCAGATTCATAGAACTCAACAGCTCCTGTGAGCCTGGAAAACAACCTGGCAGGTTTCGGAAGACGTCTGCGTCGCTGGTGTAATGTAACAGACACCAGATACTAGAAAGATTGAATTTCACTCTGGTTATGATACCACTTGTTGGGAAGAGCCTAAGCTCTGATACCACTGTTAAGAATACTTGTTCTAGTGATCAGCCTTTTTACATTAACATAAAACCTCTACAGAAAACTATTACGACAGCAAAAGAGCAGAAGATCAAGAAATTACTAATCTATTACAAAAATTGAATGATGGAATCGGATAAGAACTCTTAATCAAAGCTCTTCAAAATTGGATGAGAAGTCTAAAAAACAGACTTCCGTTTCTTCTTTAAATACCTACAAAACAGACAAACAAAACAGGATGAGCTTGGCAAAAATCGGACTCTGATTTTTGCCACAAGACAAAACCGGACAAACCAAAACCACACGTCCGGTTATGAAAAACGGACGCCAACACAGAAGAAAACAGACAGCCGATGTCTATGAAAGAAGGGAAAAAAGATATTCGGATGATCAAAATGGATGAGAAAGGGAAAAACCAGACAAGCGATTTTTCTCTGTATGTCAGAATCTCGATCAAACCCTCAGCAACAGATGAGCCTTAAACAACAATCTAAACTCTCACTTTTGGTTCTCTCCACAAACTACCTAAGCACGTGGTCAACCAACAATGATGACTAATGGCGGCAGTTACAGAAGAATTCACAGAGAACAAACAGAAACAAGAATCTACAGAGAAGAAAAAGAGAAAAGAAGAAGGCTTCACACAGAATAAATAGTCACGTTTCATCTGTTAGCAACAAGAAAAGATAAGAGTATTTATAGAGTTTCTATGGTATACTTATTCAGACAAGAGAACAGTCATCTGGAAGGATCGTTCAGTAACAGAACATCCTATTACCTGGAAGACCATTTCAAAGAGACAACAGCCAAGTCACCTAGAGAAGACTCAAGGGGATTGGGCTGTTTACCAGCCTGGCCTGCTGGACATCTTGGATCATATATAAACTTTTCCTATTAGGTTGTGAGGCTTAGTCCAACTCATCACAGGGATTAAAGAACATGGGTTGAGAAGAGAAAATATGTGAACACTAGCCCAATTGGCCTACAGTGATTTATTTTCTCAGTTTAGAGAAGAGAAGAGAAATTTTCTTCAAGAATTTTCTTCTTCGAGATATCAATACTATTGTTTTCTCCATTCGATATTTCTTGTGTTCTTGTTTCTCTGATTCAAAATTTTATACTAGTGGTTGTTTGTTCCAAAGACCAGTAAAAGAGGCATAACTTTTTAAGGTAAGGTTAGATTTTCTAAAAAATTTTTTATATATATTTTTGTTTAACAGGAAAAAAATAGAAAAATGTCATACGGGTAGGGGTATACCCAAGCTCTACCCTAGACCCTGAAGGGTTGGGTCTGGGTCCATAAATTTTATATCCAGAGGATATGAGTCTTGGTCCATGTTTCACTATAAGGGTATGAGTCTGGGTCTGGGAGTACCCAGAGGGTCTAGACCCATTTACACCCCTACCTCAAAGGTGCACCGATCGTTGTAGGAAAAAAAAAGTACACCAATCGAGAAAAGAAAATTTTTTATCCTTTTTGATCCTTCATCAAAGAAATAAAAATTGAGTCGAGCTCATGACTTTAAGCAAGTGCTTCTTGCAAGGCAACCTAAGCTTAACTTCTGCATTTTTATTGTTTCTTAGAGTTTTATTAAGCTTTCTTCTTAAATTAAAAAAAAAAAATAAAGATGTTATTTTTCTTTTCAATTGGAATTTATTTTTAGCTTTTGTTAGACTTAGAATGTAGTTTTCATCTATGGTTTCTTAGGGATTTATAAGGTATTTGAGTTAGACTTGACTTTTTGAAGGTCAGGGCCACATAATAGCTCTTTATCGCTATTATCATCCCGATCCTAAGAGGGATCAGGCCAGTGAATTGATTCTTTAACCTCCTTCTTTCTTTACCATATTGTCCATTGCCTACATTGAGGACAATGTTCGGTATAAGCTTAGGGGAGTAGTTGCATATTTCATTTTGCATGTACATTTCATGCATTTATGTAGTTGCATTTGTTTTTCATAATTTTTTATCTTCCATTTCTTAATTTATCTTTTATCTGTTGCATTTCATCTAATTCACTTAGTGCATTCCTAAAAAAAATAATAAAATATTTTTTTTGAGAAATGATCCTTTAATGATGGTGATATTTCCACGGTTTGGTCGATTATTAGAAGATTTCAAATAGTGACTCTTGTGTGCTTTTATTTCGTGTTTGTAGTACGTTTAGTTGTTTCCCTCAAGAATAGTAAAACTTTTTTCTGAAAAAGAAACAAAACACTAGAGCCAGTGAGAATTTTGAGCCTTAAAGACCAGTCATAAATCATTCTTGTTTGTTTCTTTCATATGTGACATCCTCCTATAGTTGTTAGTCCTTAGAACTTACCTTGGGAGGAAGATTTAATCTTTCTCGAAGGAAGCATCAATTTTCTTTTCTCTCTTGAGTCCTTTTTAGACATTATACGAGCAAGGAATATGGAAACCATTATTTTAGTGTTGAACTACTTTAGCCAAATAAGCCTACCTTGAATTAATATTCTTTAAGTTTAAATCCCCTTGAGCTTTAATGCATTTCATTCTTTCCTATACCTACATTACAATCTAATTGACTAAAAAACAATATATCAACTCGAGCTATTAGTGGAGCATTGTTCTCTCTCTTTTGATTGTGTGGGTGAATGAGAAGAGAAGTTGGGTTTTGTCCATTCTAAGTTGTGGTATGGTTGATATTTGATGAGTGTAGATCTCTTGTATACTCTTAGAACTCTGTGGCATTTGTAGTTATTTCACTTTATAATATCATTTTCTTTTATTGAAAAAAATGAAAAAAAATTGAAAAGAAAATAGAAAATATTGTTGTCTTGTTAAAGAATCCCTTGGTCATAATAATTGGGGGATTCGATTTCAAGTTTTCTCTTATGAGAATATGATTTCACTTATGTTTTATTTGACATTGGTTGGTGTTGATTTTGCACATGATGTTAAAAGAGTTTCTTGGTTGATTTTAGAAGTTGGAAATTGTAATTTGAGATGATGGTAGTTGGAGTTTTTTCAACATTGCTCCATTGTTCTTTTGGCTCTTTAAGCAAAAATTTTCAAAATGTTTATCTTACCCTTAACCCAAGCCTATATTACAACCTATGTGACCAATATTTTCTTGACTTGTTTGTATTTTTTTCATTTTATTTTGAGGAGAGATGAGATAATGGGCAAGCTTATGTTAGACTACAACTATTGAGTACGTAGTTTAGTTGAGTGTGAGTGTTCATATAACTAAAGTGAGGATCTATCATATTGTTGGAATAATCTTGAGGAAAGGTTTGTGGTAAGATTGTATGTACTTGATTCAAGTCTATGTTTAGTTATGATATTTTGAAAATTCTTCTAATGGGTTGTAAATTCCAAGGAAACTTTTAACTGATAAGGTGATCTCTTTTTCAAATCTTTTTACAACTCTCTTGAGTGATTTCATGTCTATTTTGCTTGAGGAAAAGCAAAGACCTAAGCTTCGGAGAGTTTGTTAGGGCTAAAGTGTCATGGTTTATAGTATACAAGTAATCATCGTTTGTCATGGTTTTAATAAACTTCAGACTTGTTTTCTATTGATTTTCCTTTATATGGATGAGATTACTTCTTTACTTTTCCATTGTGCAGGTTGATTGATTTTGGGGTCTTTAGTCGATGATAAGGCATACAATCACAAATGAGAGTCTAAGACTTGATCGAGAGATGCTCGGGGTTAAATTTCTTAAAGGAAGAGCATAAGAAATACCTAAACTATGAAGTTTAGTATTGTGTGGGCAAAGAAAATCACGCGCGGTTAAGATTGAGCCTTCCAAGAAAAAGCTTGAAGGTTCTGGACACTTTACGCGGGCACACAAAATCTAAGCGGCCATGCAAGCCTCTTAAGATTTGAAAAGTTTCTGGACACTGTATGCTTGAAATTTTGTGCCGCGTAAAATAGGTCATGAATTACATTAAAATAATTAAAAGTCAAGCTTCTTATTATTATTATTATTATTATTAATCTTTAATTTATTCTTTCATTTTAAAGGTTGGTTTGGAGACTTAAAAGGATATTATTGCCATAGGTTTAGAAAAGGAAAAACTAACGAGACAGAGAAACGATTGTGCTCTTCTCTCTCAACAATTCTATTCCATTCTTCTCTAACCCAAATTTATTAAGATTTCAATTGAAGATAAAGATTAGATTTTTCTCATCAAGTTTTGGATGATCAACTTCAAACTTTGAATTCAATTCATTGAGCTGAGTTCTTTTATTCCTCTCTCTCTCTCTCTCTCTCTCTCTCTCTCTCTCTCTCTCTCTCTCTTATTTCTTTTTATTTTATCTTTTTTATTGATTATTTGGAAGATGAATTTGTTCACGATTGTAGTTGATTGTTAAGATATGTGTGAGTAATTTCTTAATCTACGGTGGGATTAGCCCAATGTATTTCTATTAGTGGATGGATTGATTTAATTTGGCTATTTTATTGTTGATCATTATTTAGTACCTATGCTCTTATTACCTGCCATTATAAAGCGCGTTATAATTGCTTGAGTATAGATAATTGCGTGAAAGACCGAAAGGTGAATTCCATTATTGGAAGAATAGGAATTAAACAGATAGATCGTGAGAGTAGATTTCATATTCTAGAGAAGTAAATGAATATCACAAACCTTATTGGCTCTAGTTCAATTTAATCACCATAAGAATAGGGGTTAGGCTAGTTTAGATACATTATTGTACTTCGAGATGAGACAATAATTACCTTAGGATAATTCACTTCTTTGATCTCATAACTAACCGTTTAGGATATTCAATTCCAGATTAATTGACTTTTTTGTGGTGAACCTTATCCTAGATGTTTTCTTTGTAATTGATTTCTGAAAGCTTTTGACTTCGCTTTAATTGTTTTTCATTTATTGAGCAAAAATATTTTAATCATTAAATTGGACCGGCTTAGATAATTAAAATTGCAATAGTTGGTACTTAGCAAACTATCTTTGTGGGATCGATACTTTTATTTAAATTATATGATAGGCCATTCACTGGCGGAGAACCCCTATCACCACTTCAAAAAAAAAAAAAAAGAATAAAAAATAGTGAAATGGCGACCGACTTTTGCGACCGTCTTCATCGATCACAACTTTAGAGACAGATTTACAACCAATACATGTGATCGCAAACATAGCAACCAAGTTAGCGACTGATATGACATTCAAACGCAATATTTTAAAAGTTTGCGACGGATTGCAGACCGAAATAGTTTGTTGCAAACGTTTTAAATATTGCGACCATAGGTCCCTGCGATCCCTCCCTCCCTTATTGTCCCCAATTGAATCTCTCTCATTTTCCCTTCTCTCCCTTGCGATTGCTGGCGACCACCCACCGATAACCACCCCCAACCATCCCTCCTCCTCCTTTTCCTTCTGCCTTCTTCTCTCTGTTTTATTCTTCCCTCTTCCCTTCCTCCACAACCTATTGCTATTGTCGAAACTTAGTCACTTATCTGCCGGTGCTGCTGTCAGAAATGACCAGTGCTGCTAGCATTGTTGTTGCAGGAAACTAAACAATTCTTCGTTTCACTAGGAAGAGAAGAGTGAAAATTTGATACTCTCTATGATCTTTATGATACTTTCACCATAACCGAGGCAGTGATTTTCTGAAACACTAAACGAAAGGTATTTTTTTGTACCATTAATGGAATTCCTATTCCGATAGCATGAAGCAATATGTACTTCATGCTTTGTAGTATTTTTGTCTTTGGCTTTAGATATTTCTTTTTTGGAGTGTTACTAAATCTTTAAATAGTCCATGTACCTATTAAAACAAAGTTCAATTGGAACCTGACTTTCAGTTAACCTACTTATAATATATTTCAGTTGTTTGTATGATTTGCATTTATGCTGATGCAAATTAAAATTTATGTTTATCAGGTTTTCCACAAAAAGCATTTATTTTTCTCTAGAACCTGAAGCTTTCTAGCTGTTGTTTGAATCTTATTCACGTAAATACTTTGTACAAATGTAGCTTTGCAAGAAATATATGTAAGTGAAAGGAAAAAAAATAAAAAGTAAAAATATTCGCAGAAAAATATAATCTATTCTTCAATTTCCTTGCTCATCTCTTGTCATCCCAAGATGTAAACACACATTGTTTTGCAGTGTAAATCGCCCTTCAGGAGCTTTGCCATATTTATTTTCTCATTGTTAACCTTTTGTTAATATTCTAGTTGGACTTCATATGGGATGTTTCTCTATGTCCGCCTCAACATAATTCTCAAGCAACAAGAGAGACTATAGAGAACAATAAACATATGGGCAACTAGAAAAGTGATCCCTCGTATGCTTATCTTAAAGTGACTTTATTTATGTTAAATGTAGCGAAAAATTGTCCAAACTCCAAAGAATAGGGACTCTTAATGATTTCGTAGCCATGGTAAAACAATAAGATAAAAAAAACTACATGCATCTTCTATCTGCTGCTGCATAAATCATAATGGTAAGATTAGTTCTCCTTAATAATCTTTCGCAAACTAGCCACCAATAGGATGAACCAAGACTTAATCTTCTCAACCTCTAATGACATAGGAGGCCACTATGAACTATGCCAATTGATGGGATAATAGCCCATCAGTAGAATACTTTGGGCCAAGCACAAGAAAAATGAAGATAATAGGGTGGAACCATCACAATGCGCACACAATGTAAGAAGCAGATGGTAAGATAATCGCCTAAAAGAGGTCCCATCTCTCTTCATTTATAACTACGAATATCTGCTATTAATGCTCTTTACTCTCTAATCCATCATCCTCTTGGATATCAATCTGACTTAAGCACCGGAGTGCCCTTGGAGAGCAAATCCCTATCGGTTTTTTATTATCCTTGGTCTTGCAAGGTATTGAGCACGTGGTAGTTCGAGATTCATCAATTGGCGCCCACTGTGTAGGACTGATTCTGTCTTTCAAGGCCCTAAAAACTGCAATTCATGGACATCTCGAAGGATAAAGACACTCCTAATCCCCGTACATTGGAAAATTCTGGCCTAACATTCACAACTACCCATGCAGGTAATAACATGCTAGATATCCCCTTTACACAACTGTAGAGGTCTTTCCTTATGTCGATTTTAAGCTTAGGGGAACAAGAGACAGCAACGGGGAAGTTGTCTACCCTGCAAACCAGTCGCCCTTGTAGCGATCCAAACACTGGTACAAACAATGAAGAATGATATTTGGGCCCTACCTAATTCTCAAGATAACAATTAGAATTATGTATCTTGTAGTCCCCTTTCGAAATCTACCAACAGATCCCTATATCCCATAAATTCAACAGTTTTTGCTTTGACCACTAGGACGGGACAACAGACCCTGATAAACACCTCTAAGACTTCTTAGCCGTTATAATGATCCACAATGCATCTGATGACGAACTCTGACAACTCTTCCCATGTTCTCTATAGGATTTAACTCTTTGATTGTTGGCTTCACTATCCCCGTGCTCTGTTTCCGAGTTCTAGGACCTAGGCTAGATATTCAGACATTATTTCGCTGCCTAGCGGAAAATTATTCCCACCTTTGACCACTTACTTACAGTCCGTTAACATCAGTCCAAAACACTTGGGATATACACAGAATAATTTAACAAAGAAGCTACGAAAGTGCCTAATTTGAGTGATTGGGAGCACATTCAAGCTTATAAACACGACTTGAATCTCTGTTTCTAACCAAGGTCCTATCTACAAAGAACTTGCTCACTGTTGACAATTTATTAGATGCAATACATGAATTTATTAAGGGAGAAATTAGTGTACAAAGCAAGAGAGAGCAACAGGATATGGGTCCAGTAAAAGGAAGGGAAGAAACTATATTGTTCCCAGGAATAGCCGATAGCCCATAAAGGGACATTTATCATAACCATATAATCGGGATCAATACATGAGAAGAAACCAGTGACACACAGAGCGGCGGGATACATGCACCCCACTCAAGAAATCTTGTGCCGAGATTCTACAACTTGTAGAATCCCTTGGAATCCTGAGCCCCAGTGAAAATAACGTTAACCGTGGATAGAAGAAGTTATAAAAAGTACTGTGAATTCCATCAAGACCACAGGCATGACACAGAGTAGTACATCCAGTTAAGAAAAGAAATTAAAAGTGCCATCCGACAAGGCCTGCTATTAAGACTTCATCACTCAAAGAGCTTAACACAGATAAGAAAGTAAGAATAATAATGAGAAGGAATATTGGGGAAAGCAAGAAACTCTATTTTGGGGAGCAACTAGAGAGGCAAAGGTCATTAATATCATCAACAATTATTCCATAAAAAATCGCCAGGAGTGGGACCAAGAAGATAAAGATGAAGCTCCTTTGTCTTCACCTTGGACATAAATGACTGCGCAGTCCGTAAATCTTAGTAGATGCAAGAAGTGCAGCAAATGTCCTATTCAATGACGCATTCCCAATGGGAATCCAATAAGAAATATTGAACCCCGTGAAATTCTTCAGATAAGATCACCGGAAGGAGTGTCAGTTCTATTGGCACCGTCATGCTACTCGTAAACATTAACAGCAGTACATTGGAACTGGGATTCTTTGTTGTCGATGCACCTTCATTCTATAATAGGAACATGGGATGACCAGCATTAAACAAACTTAGAGCCTCCGTATCCATATATCTTGCAACAGTAGAATTTCGAACTAAGGTCGGACCCTATGTTATTAGAGGAGAAAAGTACGTAGGCCGAGAATATTTATAGCTTCAAAAGTCGAGGCCAAAAACCATGTAAAGGAAGAGAAATTAAGAAAGGTGGAAAAATTATTCAAAGAATTTCAACCTCAGGAGAGTTCGATTGATTCAGCATAGATAATTCTCAACTAGAAAGAAAGATCAATGTAGGCAAGAACCTCCCACCACCTGTTTTCAAGGAAGTATGTGGAATTCTCTTTGAATTTCAAGACATCTTCTCCTAGACTCCTGACGGCATTGGAAATCTCTCAAGATATCGCCAAGTATCGCTTAGGGATCCTGAATAAAACCTAACTTACAATACAAAAAGAAGAGGACATTCGCCCGACAAAGGCAGAATGTAATTAGGAAAACATGCAAGAATCGCTAGCCACTGGGGTAATCAAATGCATTGACCACCCCACATGGCTAGCAAACATGGTGGTGCTACCTAAGCTTAACAGGGAATGGTAGATGTGTATCGATTACACCTACTTTAACAAAGCAATCCCGCATTGATTAAGTGTTGACATTGTAGTAGGCAACAAAGTTCTTTGCTTCAAAAGACATGGAGAAGACAGCTTGCATAACTGGCGATGTCATTTTTTGTTTCACCCTGGTATGAATCTCCAATAGCTTGAATGAGGTCCAAGTTGCTCTTCATATTCAACTATCTATAAGAGGCTTCTTTGAACTATTCCAAGAACAATTTTCAGCAGAAATTAAACAAAGAAAACAAAACAAAAAAAAAAATCCTATATTAAGGGAGAATCAACAAAGTCTAAAGAGACTTCACCTATTCTCACACACAAGGAAGACCTCACTCAAAGTAACACTAGCTATACAAAACTAGCACCTCAAGAAGATAAAAAGGATTTGGGAATAGAACAAGAACTCTTGAATTGGATTCAAGAATCACTTGCATACAATTGTACAATCGATATAAATCCCAATTTACAAGAAAGTGGGAGAAATCCCAAGAACCCTAGGTTCTTCTCTCATGTTTTTCGTTCAAAATAAATCTTCAATGTTCTCTTCAAAAGGCTGAAAATATATATATATATATACACATATAGGGTCCAAATATCATTAACTCCCCAACCGTACTTGTTAATCTAGTTTAAGATAATAGATGTGCTCTTAGACCACTAAAATACAAGTAAAATGAAGCTTAACAATTAATTGGATGAGTCAAGGGAGTAAAAACTATCAAAATCATTAGCTACCCGAGGCCTACCGTCGATGGTAGGCCTCTCCCTACCATGGATAGTAGGTGGAACTTTCCAAGCACTTATTTGGCCAGAACCCTACCGATGACAGTAGTTTGAACCTACAGTCGGCGGTAGGTGGCATTTCCTCTTCCCTTCCCATGACTCTACCGTGGACGATAGGTGTACCCTACCGCTTGCGATAGGGTTCATTCCTTCTTCTCCATTTGATGTTGTAAGATCTTCCAAAGTTGTTCCTTTAGCTTTCTCTACTTACATTATGGGCATTAGGAATGTTTGGTACTTCTTTGATCTTCATTTTCCCCTTTCCAATGCCTTCCACTTATAATCTTAAAGGTACTTCTGAGCGAAACTACCATTTTTTCGTTCTCCTCTTCTAACTTCCGTGCCCTTAACTTTGTAGCCGGTCCTTGGAAGATCTTCGTATTCTCATGGTTATCCCAGGTCATACCATACCATACTCCTTATCTTTTAAAGGATTCGTCATTGAATCCATTCCTTTAAATAACCACAAGAGGCGGGCAAAATTAGACATAGAAGCATTAAAAGAGGCAATATTATGAACATTAGCAAAACTCTCAAGAATTATAAGAGAAAAAGCAAATATTGCATCAGGTTTGTCGATCATCTTCTCAACATCAAAAAAATTACACAAGTGCAATACTTCCCTTATAGGTGTATGAAATTCAAAAGTTTTGTGAATATAAATGTTTAAGAAAATATTGTCTGAGGAAGAATAAGGCATATAGCACCTTTGCTTTACAAGAATTCTACAGAAAAGAAAACAATTAAATCCACGGAAATCTTGTAATTCAAGCACTTCAATAGTATCCTCCAAAACTTCTTTAAAAGGGCAATGTAAAATAAAGCTCAAATTTGAAATAGATTTCAAGATTAAGCACAAGTAGTTTTGAAAACATTTAAGATCTGAAATTAGAAATGTTCCTTCAAAATGTTTAAAGAAGAAGTTTAAAATGAAGCTTCTTAGGAACAACTTTCTTGACAATTCCACAGATAAGGCATAATCACTAATATCCTTAAAAGGTAGGTGATGATAGAAACTAATATCTTCATCAAACTAAAAAATTAAATCAGAAAAATCATGAGTTTGAGATGTCTTTTCCTTAAAAGGGTAGTGATATTTGAAATGCACCTTGAAAATAGAATCAAAAGCATTTAAAAATGAAGAATGAACTTTATGTTTCCCAGATTCAAATGATTGAACATTGTGATGAGGAAAAGTAGACATAAAATTTTCAGATTTCTAAGCTTTTCTACCTTCCACTTTTAAAACGATTTCCTTCGAGAACTCCTTTAAAGATAGAAAATCGAACAAAGTGCCATCGAATCTATATTTCAAAAGTATAGGCCAAAAGTTCTCCCAAAAACTAGTATGTGTAATGGAGAAATTCGAAGACAATTCATTGAAAGGGAGATGATAGTAAAGATTTATTCCAACTAATTCCATCCAAAGGGGTTTTAAAATGTTTCTTGCCATCATAGTTTCCAAAATCTCACAAAAATTAGTTCTAATCATTTTAAAATCAGAGTCCACTTGGTTTCGAAATCCTTTGACAGTAAGAACCCCTTATAATACAAATGAAAGAATTTGAAACCAAATACATCTTCAAGCAACATTTTAAAAGATCCTTCCATAATGAGAAATTTATGCCAATGACAAGAGTTTTAAACAAACCATCCACAAGTAACACAGGTTTATTCACTAGAATATGCTCAACAAAACCCACACAAATAAGGATCAAGAGAAGTCAACACATATTGCAAGTGTTCAACTAATTCCCCATGAAACTTAACACAATTATCACCCAGTAAAGAAAACAAGGAACCATTAAAAAAATAAGAATTATTTCCAAGAGAACCCAAGGTGTGATGGTTAGTATCCCCTAAGGAATAAAAAATATTCCATGGCTCAGCATTGCGTGCAATAAAAATAAGAATATCATGAAACGAGTCTTGAAATACTACGAGATGAGTTCTATCTAGATTAATAACTTGATGGAGTACATGAACGAATAAAGAATGATCCCTTTGTCCTATAACATCAAAAAGGAGAAACTTAACTAGCTCATAGCAAGAACAAGAAAGGCAACAAGAATAGAAGGTAGAACATACAAGACTAAACTCAAGAAAGTCATACCTATCTAAGAACAATTTCAACCATTTAAACGAAAACACGAGGTAAAAGAGAAATAGGTATGGAGAAAAAACCATTGACAAATTTCTGTAGCATAAGAATAGTTTTCCTCCACTGCTTTCGCCTTGACCTTCAAACTAAATAGTATGTCTTCTTCCACGCATTGATATTATGGTGCAAGTATGTTAGAGAGAATTCCTATCAAGTACAAAAGAGCAAGATTAAGTCTCTTTACAAACACAACCAAAACATGAGTATGAAGGTGAAGGAGGAAAGCATATTATATCGTAGGATTAGTACTCCATCTTCCCTTCATTCTCCATGTTTTGCCTCCAAAATTCCTACGCACATAAAGAATCTTTAACAAGAAAAGAGTTAATTTCGTTAGTAAGAGAATTCACTTCCTCACTCTTTTCGATTGCCACTCTCTATTTTTCTTTTTGCTCTTCTTTATAACTCTCTTGATTTTCCATAAGACTCTCATTTTCCTTTTCTTGCTTACTTTTCTCAAACTCATTCTCTTTTTCTTTTGAGTGCTCATCTCTCTCAATTTCTCTTGAAAGACTAGAATTAGAATCAAGAATACATAATTTCTCAACTATTCTCTCTTCTTTTTCCACTCTTTCTTTTTCTTTAATTTCCATTCTCTCCTCTCGTTCAATGTTCTTCTCATTCTCAAATATCTTTAACCTCTCTTTCAACTTCTTTGGCTCTTCATTTACTTTGTGTGGTGCCAAAGACTCCAGAGTGATTCTCTTTCCATTCCTAGTGATATTGATAGCATTCTTGTCTTCTTTATGTTTAGCTCTTTTATCATGCATCCAAGATTGATCCAACAACATGTGGCTCGATTGCATGGGTGCTACATCACATAATACTTAATCTTTAAGCAACCCCAAGGAGATAGGCACCCATACTTGCTTGTTAACTTTAACTTTAACACCACCATCTAACCATTGACATACATAAGTTATAGGATGATCAAAGAGGGGCAAAGTTAACTTCTCTACTAGATAAGTACTAGGTACATTAACTTGACTACCACTATCTATAGCAAGAATTAAAATTTTGTCTAACACTTTGCATTTGGTATAGAATAATTACTCTTTTTGACACCCACTCACATAGTCATTTTCACTAATCAATCCTTCATGGTTAACTTCTCTACCACAAATTTGATCATAATAATCATGACACCCTTGATACCCTTCATGAACATCATAAGGACTATTCTCACAACAATTTTCATAAGGAATATGATCAAAAGTTTTAGCACGAGAAGAGAAGTTACCATTACCCATTTGACTCCTATGGGTGTAATGTCCATTTCTACGGTGGCTTCTTCCATAAGCATTCCCATCATAGCCTCCATCCTTATAGCAATTAGACCTTGCTCTTGCAAGTTTGGTATAAGCCATCTCTTGTCTTCCTATTACTTCCATCCTTTACTATGACGAGTAAGTCCAAGCATACCCCATTTAATGGCTTGTTAAACCTGCATAAAATATTAACAGATGAGAGATGGAGGGAGAGGAGAATTTGGAATAACATAAGAAAAAAATAGAAAAGAAATAATTTTATGAAATAGCAATGTTGCCTTCACTAATATTACTATGTCTCCTGCCCATGTCTAGTTTTTTAGCAGAAACTATTAAAAAAGTGATAGTAAAAACTATTTAAGCTAATAGTGATTATGATATGAAAATAAAGTTAAGATAGTTGAAGGAGTACGAGGCTATTTTCCCATCATTTCGTGGTGAGAATCTATAATCACACAGATTAGGTTCTCAAAGTTTGGCCTCTTGGAAAAATTAGAAAACTCAAAATTATAGGGCTGTTTTCACCGTTGTGAAATAGAAAATAAAGCTCTTTTGAGACCCGTTTTCCTTTACTTCATTTTATCTTCTCCCTCCTTCCTTATATTGCTATTTAATCTTTTCGTTGCATTTTCTTGATAAAGACCCTTTGCTTAAAATACAATTTTACTATGATTTTTCACTGCTTTTAAAAAAAAAATTGTAATCATTAGTCAATCCCACAAAGCAAATCAGTAATTTTGCTTTGATGATTGATATCCCCTTAAAAAATTGGTAGTTTAATTTGACATGTTACATCTCGTTAATATCAATTTTTTCCAATCAACATTTCTCCAAGAAAAATGAAAAAAGGAAGACAAGAGAATCGGTATGAAAACCTACCTTTACCTATTTCAATTCAATTTGCTAATAAGGATACGTCACATATTAATGTCACCAAAAACAACACTAGTTGGGGTGCCACAAAAATACCTCATTACATTTTATTAAATTATAATTTCATCTATGTGTTTTGTAAAAATTACATATATAACATTATCATTAATATATTAATACTAATTAATTCATGTTATTAATTTCAGTAATAAAATTATCAGAAAAATAATTTTAAAATAAAAAATTTAAAATGTTTCTAAAATATAATCCTAACACTCTTCATTATATGGACACTATATCCACACCAAAAAAAAAATTGCAATAAATGTTATACTATTAATATAGAATATCAAATAAGAATTAGGCATAGAAAAATATATTTTAAAAAGAATGTAAACTTGTTATTAAAAATCGATACTTTTCGATAAGTTTTTACTAGCATTAATAATAAAACTTAATTATAAATATATAGATAATAATGATGTAGAATGATGAAGGTATAATTTAAACAATTCTGTTGAAGCTAAATATAATTAGCTTAAAATTTGAGTCTCCTAGTTTCTGCTCCGTAAAAAGTATATCTCTCAAAGTATTATATTACTATAAGTATTATTCAAAACTTGTTTTGCCACTGTATTGGATGTGTTAAATAAATTAGTTGAGTCAACTTAGATGTTTTTGCCCATATATGTAATGAAAATCTTAGGGAAATACTTGTTTTCTGTGTCGGATGGAGCAGCACTTTTCTGCAGAAGATCCTGACAAGTGTCAGAGAAACCCGCGTTTAGAATAGAATTCTCGCCACTGGAGTTTTTTTCTTGTGACAGGATTACCTTTGCAAAACATATTAGCTCAAAAACCAGCTGTTAGCTTTCAAAAAAGAGTCACCATTAACTTTATGAAAGTCTTCTTCAAAACTTATACTGCACGTAGAATAAAAGAATTAGAAATTCATTCAATTTTGTTAACCACCAAAATTAGTATGAGTTGTACCCTTGAGTTAACACTAACTATTAATGATAAAACACTAATTATATTATGGTTAGAATTATTATTATTGTGTTTAGTTAGGATTTCTATTAACCATGTATATTTAGTTGTAACTTAGTTTCTTAGTTATAATTGTTTTAGAATTTGTCACTGTTAGTATATGCCCTAAGACCAATTGACTCACATTTATGATTTATGAAGTATGTATTTTTGAATTGTATTTTATGCTCTTGGTCATCAAGTATGTGACTTGATAGTAAAACCCTTATAGCTAATAAAATACTATTCTTATTTTGTCCATAGTTTATTACATCTTGTAAACTAGTGTGAAGTTGATTGATGGTCAAGTTTTACTGATCATGAATATGAGATATAAAATCAATTCATAAATACATATTGAGAATATTGTATTGGACATGACCCAAAGTGAAGAAGAAATATTGCATGGGTTTAAATTATAAGTATTTCTTCTCAGTTTTATATTTGGTGTCCTTTGACCTAATGTTTCTAATGTTTCTTGCATGGGGAGAAAATATTTTTTGACATAGTCAAACATCACTTTTAATTAGGTGATTATTATGACTATTGGTTGGCTTATTTTCTTGTCATGGCTTGAATATTGGAGATAGTGAAAGGGATTTGTCTCTCTTTTTTTAGAGAGAGATATCCATGGGCCCCTTGATAAGGAAGACTAAAAAATATGCATGGCCATACTCAAATAAGTATTAATAAGGTGTTATTAATATTATTTGTTATAACAGTCTGCCTGGTGATCAAGTAAATGGTTAATTAAGTTTTATAAGGATGATTTGGTCCATGCCTTATACTTAATTAGGATATCGTGTGACAAAAGGACTAAATATTAAATCTGATGCTAGGTTATTATTGCATTTACTTAACTTGGGTAAGCATAATGTCTTGCTAGAGGCCGCTTATGTTTTGTGAATAAATGTCTAGGACATTTTTTCATTCACTGCCAACATTAGGTGAACCTACAGGGTCACACGCATAGACGATCTTGTGAGTATAATGTCCACGTTCAATGAATCTAGTTGCGTCCAGATTCATTGAACGTATACAAAAGGAGAATCAGATTCCATATTGTATTTTCTAGTAAGTTAATAAGTAATTAATTTTATTTAATCGAATAAATGAAATTAATTACTTAATATTACTCATCCAACCATTTGATGATTATAGGAATAGACGGACGAGATTAAACTGTCATTAGATGACCGTTAGGGTTTTGATATTGACAGCTATAAAAGGTTATGTTAACCTTTTCTTGGCGGCTGTCTTTTATCTGATAAAAAGAAATACAAAACCCTAAACCCTAGGACGGAGATATAGGATCTTGCCTCCTCTCTCCGAAACACGAAAATATTACCAGATAGTCAGGATTAGTTCTGAACAGTTTTCAGAACACAGAAGGGGCTAGCATCCCGATCGCTTGCAGAGGAGTTCGTCGCGTGGATACCAGTAGAGGGCGAAGCGTAAACTGCAGCGCTTCCGCATCGAACAATCAAAACATTTAGGTAATTTCTATCCAATCGGTTTTTCTAGTATGTGCCGATCCTGTTGGTAGATTTCCGTAGTTTTATTTTATTTTGTTTTTGCCTACGGTTTCCAACAGTCACAAGTATTGACAAGTATATAGTGTAAGATATTTTACATTAATGAAACATAAAACAGTTGATTGTTTTTCTCATTAGAAATTTTTATGGTATCAGAACCACCTGTCTAAACTCTCATAATGAGTAACGACGGAGAAGATGGTGGTAAAATCGACGATGATGTGGTGGAAGAAAGCCACGTTCATAGAATAAAGAAAGATGCCTACTATGTAGCATTCTCAGATGGACCTGGATTTATTATCACAATGATTCAGTTAAAAGAGAATGAAAAAGACAATAATTTTGCAGAATAGGCAAAAGCAATGCATCTGGCATTGCATTCAAAGAAAAATTTGGATTTTATCGACGGAACAATTTCCACACCAGAAAACGACCAGACAAAAAAGAAGAATGGTGAGAAATTAATACTCATAAATTCATGGATTCTCAGTACATTGAGCCCTCTCTCTGATCCTCTATAAATTTCTCCGAGAGAGCTGATGAGTTATGGACAGATTTGAAAGAAAGGTTCTTGGTTGGTAACAGACCAAGAAAATACAAATTGAAGGCGACATTGGCAAATCGTAAACAATGGGGAGATTCAGTAAACGTGTATTATTCACGTTTGAAAAAATTATGGGACGAATTAGACAACTACTCTCAACTCCCTTCCACCAAAAATACAGAAGTCACGACTGCTATTACAAAAGAAAGAAAAGAAGAAAAATTTTTTTCAGTTTTTAATGGAATTAAATAGTGAAATTTATGGTACTGTTCGCTCCCATTTGATACAACAAGAACTCATGCAAAAAATGCGAACAGTACATGCCCAAATATGTAAAAAAGAGCAACACCATAACCTAGCTCGAACGGCGGACCACGGCAGCAACGGTGCCGCCCTTGCCGTCGCCGGAACACTCCAATCATTTTTAAACTTGTTTTGTAGCCACTGCAATAAAAGTGATCATGATATCTCAGGTTGTTTTCAGTTTATAGGGTACCCAGATTGGTGGGCCCAAAGTACCGTTCTCGGCGCCGACAGCCACGGACCTCCGAAAGGTCACGGTCGCGGAATGCATCCTGCAGGTAGAGGCAGAACCAGGCGAGCTACCAGAACACTTAAATCTGGCCGAGCAACGGCTGGAACAGGCAGGATGTAGCAGCAGCAACAGATGGCAGGGAGAGGAGTCGACGGCTGGGCTAACATCACCGTTGTCCGACGCACTGGAAAAGCTTCAATGGAAGGCAGTAATGGTGTGTTTGCAAAAACAGCTGGAGAATCGGCAGAAAGGGGAGACGGGAAAGTGGAGTTTTCAAACTACTTTCCAAATTTAACCCAAGACCAATTGTCAAAATTGTTGACCATCTTAAATAACACAAATACCACTTAATCCGAAAAATTATTTTGTATGAAAATTTTATGGATTTTGGATTCAGGATGCTCTCAACATATGATCGGTAGGAAAGATTTTTTAAAATAATTAAATAATATCTTTCCATACACTATTGGTCTGCCTAATGGTGCTAAGGCACTTGCTCTACAAGAAATAATGGTCTCTTTAAATCCTAGACTCAAACTTCTCAGTATGTTTTTTATTCTTGAGCTAAAATGCAACTTAATTTCTTTGTCTCAATTGGCTCGAGACTCACAGTTTTTTATCACCCTTTGGGATATTTTTTGTATTATACAAGACCGTATCTCGATGAAGCTGATTAGAGTGGAGAGCAAAGGAATAGGATCTTTTTTACAAACCGCTGCAGTTACTAGATTTATATACTTTTTCTAGTGAAATCCTTGATTCAAGCACGTTATGACATGTTTGATTAGGTCATCCTTCGGATTTTGTAGTCAATAATCTTTTGGAATTTTCTAGGCAAAAGACTGGTCCTTACAATATTTGTTTGCATGCTAAGCAAACACGTGAGTGTTTTCCTTTAAATACAAATAAAACTTCTGCAAATTTCGATTTAGTTCCTTTTGATTTGTGGGGACAATACAAAACTGTATCTACCAACGAAGCCTCTTATTTCTTAACTATATTAAATGATTATTCTAGAGTTGTTTGAATATATTTACTTTCTGAGAAAAGCGAAGTCGCATTTGTTTTGAATCATTACTTTGCAATGGTCCAAACCAAATTCCACAAAACTATAAAAATTGTTCGAAGTGACAATGGAACAGAGTTTGTCTGTCTCAAATCATAATTTTCTACTCATGGCACGATACATCGAACAACTATCCCTGGTACCCCGCAACAAAATGGTGGGCTCGAACGCAAGCATCACCATATTCTGAATGTCGCTCGGGCTTTGTGTTTTCAAGCTAACTTGCCAATAAAGTTTTAGGGGGAATGTGTTTTGACAGCCGGATATCTCATTAATCCAATACCCTCGAAGTTGTTACAAGGCATGACTCTGTATTAGTTGTTATATGGAAAAAGCCCTCATGCTCTCACCTCAAAAGTTTTGGGTGCTTAGCTTATGTTCATGACCATGATCCACGAAAAGATAAATTTTGCCCACGCACTCGAATGTGCGTCTTCCTTGGGTACCCCTTTAACATGAAAGGATGGAGATTTTATGACTTGTAAAAGGAGAAACTCATTATGTCCCGAGACGTGATTTTTTATGAGACAAGATTGCCATATCAAGAAAAATTGGACACTTCAATATATACTACAGACTTTGCACAATTTTATAATTTTGGAGAATAAGTTTTGGGCTACAAGGAACACATTATTCAAGACAAGGGGAGTCTACGTCCAGCAGCTAGAAAATCCAGCAGCCAACCAGCCCAGCTGAAAAATCCAGCAGCCCACCAGACTGGCTCCAATTGCCCCAGACTTTATCGACAGCCCACCGCAAGAAGACTCTCCATGCAGCCCAACGGATCAACAGCCTGGCTCCAACTATCCCAGACTCTAGCAACGGCCCACCACAAGAACACTCTTCACGCGGCCCAGCTCTGCGTGGCCTAGACACTGCAAATCCTGTCCAACACAGCCCAATCCAGGAAGCCACTTTACGTGGCCCAAACTCTAAAGCTTCTTCCCGCGGCCTAGTGAACAAGAATCTTCCTGCGGCCCAAAGGATAGAATTAACCCAGCGGCCCAATCGACCTCCTTTCTGCCTGCAGCCCAGATCAGTCAAGTGTTGACCCAAACCATTCCATCCAGCCGCCAGCAACTTCTGGTATTGGCCCACACATTTCACAAGAAAATCAGCCTACTCTTGGACCTAGACAAAGCATTCGAATTAAAACTATTCGGGCTCGGCTCCGAGATTATGATTACAATGCCATATACAAGTCTTCTATATGCCATTCCTCCTCTACTATCTCACCCTCTTCGGACCCGTCATGTACGTCCTTTTACCCAATAACACAATTTGTGGACTATGAAAAATTTTCTTATTCACAAAGGCATTTTTAGCATCCGTAGCCACAGAATCTGAGCCCAACAGCTCTTCTGAAGCAGTTTCTACTCCAAAATGGCGCGCCGCCATGCACTAAGAAATTGATGCACTTGAAAAGAATGACACGTGGTCTTTAACATACTTGCCACTTGGCAAACGTGCTCTTAGGAGTAAATGGGTCTTTCGGATTTAGTATAAGGCAGATGGCACCATCGAGCGATATAAAGTCCGCCTGGTGATTTTGGGTACCACACAAACAACAAGTATTGATTTTACAGATACCTTTGCTCTTGTTGCTAAAATAGTCACCGTTTGCACCTTACTCTCTATTGCTACCGCTCGAAACTGGTCCATACATCAAATGGATATACACAATTCTTTCCTTCATGGAGATTTACAATAAGAAGTTTATATGTGTCCTCCACCTAGTTTTATCCATCCTTCCACAGCCAGGTTTGTCTTCTAAAGAAGTCTTTGTATGGTCTTCGCCAAGCTCCAAAGTTATGGTTCTCCGAACTTACTACCACCTTTCGTAAGTGTGGGTTCTCTCAATCCTATGCGGACTACTCTCTCTTCACATATTTCAAGAATAATGTTTTCTTATGTGTTATCATCTATGTGAACGATTTGTTACTTACTAGCAATTCCCTCTCTTCTATTAATGCATTCAAAGCTTCCTTGAATGTGTGCTTTTATATGAAGGACTTGGGTCCCCTAAAATATTTTTAAGGAATTAAAATTGCAAGAAATCTCTTGGTTTATTTTTATGTCAACAAAAATACACTTTGGAAATTCTCTCTGAAACAGGCCTTCTCAGTGCCAAACCGACGTCTACACCAATCGAACTAAATCATCAACTGGCTAAGGCATCCGGTCCGTATTTTGATAAACCTGATCGCTATTGAAGACTCATTGAAAATTTGATATATCTCACTCTCATACGCCCTAATCTTCCCTATGATGTTCACATCCTTGCTCAATTTATGCACGCCTCTCGGTTGGCTCATTGGGATGCTGTTCTTAGACTGATTTGATATCTGAATGGCAGTCCTGGATGTGGCATTTTTCTTCAATCTGAATCTCCACTTTTAGTGACTGCATATTGTGACTCTGATTGGGTTACCTGCCCAATTACTCAACGTTCTTTTACATGCTATTTTATTTCCCTTGGTGGTTCTCCTATTTCATGAAAAACAAAGAAATAACATACCGTTTCTCGCTCTTCTGTCGAAGTTGAATATCGCTCTATGGTGATGACTTTATGTGAATTAAAGTAGTTAGCTAGCCTCCTTCGTGATCTTTCTGTGCCTATCACTCACCCTATTCCGTTATATTGTGATAATGAGCCGTTCTTTACATCGCAGAAAATCCTGTTTTCCATGAACGTACTAAACATATTGAAGTTGATTGCCACTTTGTTCGCAATGCATTTCAAGACGGATTTATTGCTCCTTCTTATATTTGCAACAAATATCAGCCGACTGACATTCTCACTGAAACTCTTCATCCTACTCAGTTTCATTGTTTAACTTCCAAGTTGGGCAGTTCAGATCTTCGTGCTCCAACTTGATGGGCAGTATTAAGGATTAATGACTAATTCTATTTATGGTTAGGATTATTATTATTGTATTTAGTTAGGATTCCTATTCTTATAAGTCCTAAACTACGTATATTTAGTTGTAATTTAGTTTCCTCGTTATAACTGCTTTAAGATTTGTCAAAAGTTTGACAAGTATATAATGTAATCTATTTTAAATTAATGAAATATAAAATAGTTGATTGTTTTCTCCATCGGAAACTTTTACTAACCATCAAAATTAGAATCAATTTCACCCTTGAACTAACGATTTCAATAGATCTGAAACAATCTACCACAAATTTTCCGTAGATCTATCAACCCTGAATTCGACTCACTATTATCCAAGTTCTTCATATGTTTCTTTGGGCACCTGTAAATCGAACAAAGTCGATTCACAAAGCGAGTTTTCCCATGAATGACACTCAGCTAATCTATCACAACGAAACTTCAATCAGTATCAAATTTTCACGCAATGGTTGAGCACTAACTTTGCTTGCATTAAAAGACCTCAAGCTCATAATCTATAGGTATTCTTACAAAGCTTCTCTCTTTCTCTCTCTTGTTGGATAATATATGCCAGTGTCTTGCCTTTTGTATACTTGTTATCAATAAGAGACTTTGTTTGCAACTTAGCCCTTTCTTCTTCACTTTGTTTGAATGTGCCAAGAAGGACACATGCACTGCAGAAGAAAGACAAAGGTTAAACAGCTTTCACCCAAGTAAAACATTCAAATTGTTAGACAAATGAGTTATGTCAACTTTGATATTTTCGTGTAAAAGAATGTGTCTTCTTTTCTATCCATATATTTGATGAAATCTAGGGGAAAAGACTTTTTTTTTTTTTTGTCAGTTGCATTGGCACTTTTATACACGTGTATATATATATATACACATGCATATAAAAGGATATTCCCAAAGATGGAGAGTTATTTATAAGAAGATTTAGAAAGAGGATTTAGAAGAAGGAGAAGAGACTCAAGTTTTATACAAATGAAAGTTATCTAAAGGCTTCTCAACAAAAGTCTTCTTCGAACTTTTAAGTATTCTTCGTCCGAAAGAGTGAAAAAAACTTCAAGAACACTATAATCCAAGATCAAGCTTTTGAGTTCTCGTTCATTATCAGAGTTCATCAAATTTGAGATAAAACTATCAAGCCATAAATTCACAAAGTCCACCTGACTTGACATTAAACTTCCAAGTCACCGAGTTCAAAATTCAAATTCATGTAATTACTCGATCTAAAGCTTTCGAACTATCGAGTTCAAATCAAAGTTCGACACACAGACTGGACATCAGACTCTCAAGCCATCGAGCGCACAACTGAAGGTTGTCCTATTCGAGATTAAGTTTTAAACCCTCGATGTACAACCAAAGTTCATGCAATTTCGAGATCAAGCTTTCAAGCCCTCGAGTTCATAATGAAAGTTCGTTTCATCCAAGATGAAGTTTTCAAACTCTCAAATCAACATTTTACTTTGAGAGAAATTGGAAGATTCTCTAAAAATTAGGAACATTTTTTTATAAAAATTATTGTAATCACTTCAAATATTAAATAAATTATATTATTATTATATTTTTTTAATTTTTAATTTATAGACTTGAGATTTTGTGAGAGATTTTGTGGTGTAATATATATGGGTGTGTAAGTCCAAGAGTGGAAGGACATATTCCATGTAGCAAAAGGGTGCAACGTATCGGGAAGGTGACTTTTTTTTAACATTTGAGAATTGGCGTCTCTTTATTGTGAGTTGATACGTTACCTAAGGGACGTCGTGTGTGCATGGACATGCATAATTGGAGCCCCACACTATTATAGTTCCATTGGACGTAGGCAACTTTCGTGCTAAAATCATACGCACTAGTGTTTTCCTGCAAGTTTCCCCACCCCATGAATGTGATATTTTTTGGCCGTATTTATTATTTTTTCGAGTTTGTGGGTCTCTCTCTCTCTCTCTCTCTCTCTCTCTCTCTCTCTCTCTCTCTCTCTCTCTCTCTCTCTCTCTCTCTCTCTCTCTCTCTATATGAGAGAGAGAAAATTTAAATTAAAAATTTAGTCTATTATATAATTTTTGAATTATTCTTTTCATTAAAAAATTTTTAGTTTTTTTATTAATTTTTAAAAACAAATTTTTATTGATTTTATAATATATTTATTTTCACACAGACATAATATAAATTAATCCGTTTAAAATATTTGAGAACCATATATATATGTCCATCAATGAATACTGGAGACATCAATTGGTACATATTTTTTTTAAGATTAGCCGATAATTTCAAAATACAACATTTGTGAATATGACAAATCTATATAAGACATTCCAAAAATTTACTATTTTTTTAAAATTTTATTTTTTTTCTAGATGTTACTATTAGGAACATGATTATTCATGCATTTACGTGTTATTATAATTTATACATGTTTATCTTTAAATTTTTTCAAATATTTGACCTATTTGTTAATTAGGCGTTGTTTGGTTAAAATGATTTTGGTACGGAAAGAAAAATGAAATTCTTCAAAAATAAAATCCACACATTGTTTAGCAAACTACAAGAAGTCAATACAAAAGAAATAGAGTTTCTTCTATTTAGTTCGTGAACTTTGGAATAGAAATGAAAAAGAAAGAACTTTGGGATGGAAATTAAAAAGGAAACTTAACAGAAACGTCTTCTTCTTGCTAAAAAAAATATTATTAGCACAGTACGACTGTTAAAATTTTTTCTTTTATCAGAGAAATCATGTTATTCTTATATTAATTTTTTGTATAAATAAGACTTTTCTCTTTTTTTCTTTTTTAATATTTTCTCTAAAGTGACATCTATTATTTGAATATTAAAAAAATAGAAAAAAGTTATCTAAATTATTCATAAACAATTTATATTTTTCTCATTTTACTAATAAACAATTATTCCTTTAATTCCAAACTAAATATTATTTTCGAATTAATTATACTATCAAATTAGAAAAAGCAGGCCGAAAACAGTTGTGCTTGATGTCGAAAACTCGGTTTTTTTCCTATTTTAGACAAGTTTTAAAAACTTGGCACTAAAATAGTCCATCTATTTTTTTTATTCGGATTCTGGCCATAACGCACAATGGTTGTGCGTTATCCAAATACCTAAAAAAAAATTTTCTTCCTAATCAACATAAACAAGATAACGCACAACCATTGTGCGTTATCATCTACCTTAGCACCAAACCCCACCACCTCTTCGTCACGTCTGTGCCGCGTCGTTAAAAATGCAATTTAAAGTGGATTAAGGCGGTGATTAGCAATAACGCACATTGTGCGTTATCTCAGGTGATAACGCACAATGATGGTACGTTATAGTCATTTCCGAATTTAAAAAAAAAAAAACTAGGCCTATTTAGTACCCATTTTGAAAATGGGCTAAATAAAAAATAAAAAAAAAAAACTGGAAAACTCCTTAGAGCGAACCTCCATCTTTTTTTCAACAAATTTCAGTGTCTCTGATAGTCTCTTACTTTCTCAAAACTCTAATTACTTGTCCGATGTTTTCTATAGTGCACAAATAATTTCCACAAACACTGGTGATTTATGAGTTTGGAGAAAAAGGAATTTTGATATTAGTGTTTAGGAAACTTGAGGAGAATACATTTGTTTTTTGGGTTAATGGGATAACGAACTGGGACTTCTGTTTTTTTTTTTGGATTTGGAAGTATCAGTTAGGTTATGTAATTTGGGTAAACACTTATATTTAATAAATAGATAACAATACTTCTTTGGTAATACGTGTTCTTCCTTCACCCTAATTTTTTTAATTTGATAATATAAGTAATTTGAAAATAATATTTAGGTAGAAATTATATAAATAATTATTTATAAATAAAAAGAGAAAAGTATAAATTATCTATGGAAATCTAAGGTAATTTTCTCAAAAATATATTAGAGCTAATTAATAACTTAAAAATGATATTAAAATTTTCTTAATTCATTGTCTAACTTTCCTTCCCTTGTTTTGTTATAGGCCAGGTCGCAAATCCTTCATAAAAAATAATATCTAAAAAGATACACTTGTTTCATTATTTAAATAAAAAAAATTGGTACATAAGTATTAAGGAAGCAAACTCATTTTAATTCTATATTATACGTTAATTAGAAAACACAAATATTTCGATGGAATAAAATGGAAGGAAAAATAATAAAAAGGAAAAAGAGAAAAATGGACAATGTTGAGAATTCCACGTCGGCTAATTAAGTAAAATAATTACTCTTTATAGACACTTAGATAGTCCTTTCCTTTTGACGTGAGTTAGACCCAAATCCAAAAAGTTTTAACAGAGAAAAAGCAAAAAGGAAAAAAATAAAAAAACGGTGGTCATTACTTTAGGAAAGGGCGCTGATTGGACCTTACTTTCATCTAAGAAACTAAATATAAAATATTTTTAAATTTTATTGAAATCTTAATTTTTATTTTAAAAGATATCTTTTTGAAAAATGACTACAATGTATTTTCTTCAACTTTTTCCTTTTCTTCGCCAAAATGTGAGGAAAACATTTTTCCGGAATTTACATTGAACTCTTAGTCTATTTCCATAGAATTTTCAGTAATTATCAATCAAGAAAATTTTTTTTATAAGGAAGCGTGTTTTATTTTCTACACTAGCTAACAACATGCTTACACTATAATGACATAGAATAAAATTCAGTTCCATGTCTGGATTTCCTTTCCACTTGGAATGAAATAAGAATTCTCTTTCTATATCAGTGTCGGGAGAAAAGGTACAATGAGACATAGTGAGTCATTTTTTTTGTTTAGAAAAATTATTATTTAATGTCAAAATGAAATGAAATTGTAAATAGTGCAACCTGAATGTCCTCTTAGCATAAAATATATTTTACAAACTCTAATAATAACACAGGTCAAACTCTAAAGTAACTTATTTTTATGATGAAAATAAAGGAAAGTATAGAATAAAAAAATTAAACAGCTACGTACACCAAGCTATGTTTAGGCTTTCACAATTCTAGTTATGGTTCAAAACGGTTTAAATATTTACAGTATTGATGTATAAAATTGAACAACTACATATTCATATATAAATTTGAAAATAATAGTAATGAAAATAAAGGAAAGTATAGAATATACAAATTAAACAACTACGTACACTAATTCACATTTAGGCTTTCACAATTCTGACTATGATTCTAAACGGTTTAGGTTTTTATGATTTTGTGATAGTTAGATATATTTTTTTATTATGAATTGAGCGTTAAATATAGAGATATGATAATATACATGATTTTTTACGATTTACACTCATCTTAAAAAAGCTTTTCCTTAACTTTTATTTCAGAAAAGCTTTTCCAACTTTATGATAGAATTGCTATTCTTGCGGCAACTTTCGTGCGTTGAGTTTACCTATCAAACATTATAATGAAAACATAAGTAGAAAACTCATTTCATTTATTTTTTATTCCTATGTACCAAATATGCCATAAAATTTCTGAATCAAATCGCGTATAATATTTGGGTACAACAATATTTTTGTTTAACGGATGTGAGAAAATTCATGCATTTCCGAAATTACATGCATATTCTGCTGCTTTAACCCGCTTGTGATGAAGAAAATTCTGACAGTTATGGATCGATCGGTTATTCAACGCTTTGCCCATCTTTATTTAATCTAAAGATGTTACATTACCATCCGAAGCTGGACAGCATCAGAAGAAAGTATGAAATATTGATTTTCGTTTGTAATAATGGAGCTAAAGAGGCATGAATTTCACGTTATATATATAGTTCAATTTGAACGAAAAAATTGACTCTTATTTGCAAAGTTTTGAAGAGGAATAAAATTAATCTTCAATCTCTTAAATATTTATTGTGCATTTATTTATTGTGCTAAGTTTACCGAATTTTGTACAATTTATTCTACGTTAAATGTGTAAATATATGTAATTTTCTCACTGATTTCTTTTGGCTCATGAATGATTTATTGTTCATTTTACAAGAAATTTCCAACATGCATCCAATATTATACAATAATCTTGCTCTTGGTTTGTAGTAGAGTATCAAATTTTAGTTTCCAATTTATTAATATTGGCACGTAAAAACAAATCTTGAATTGTCAATTCAAACGAAGTGTTTATAGGCACATGCAAAATTCAAGCAAAATCATAGAATAAAATGATCACTCCTAAACTTTATTGCGTTCAATTCTTCCATTCACCGTCCATGGATATTCTATGATGTATGCAATTGTATAATTATAACGCCTTGTATTAGTTTCTCACAAATTCTGTCAACCAATGATCGATAGAAAAAGAAAAGAAAAAAAGGGGGAGACCAAAAAAAGGCTATAAGTTTCATTAATGGAAGCAAAGTGACACATAATATTCTGGTCAAGAGATGTCAATTTAGCATATTTTCCCCACTCCGTAAGATATCTTTGCTTTATTTCTCTTGTCATGTGTGATCGAAAACCAATTCAATTGTTTTCTTTTTTTTTTTTAATTGAAATTAAAATATTTTCTCAACAATGCTACTCATGATTATTGTGAATTTCCTTGCTCCTTTTATCTTTCTCTTTTCCTGGTACATTTCTTCTGTTGAAACATCAAATCATAGAAAGGAATCTTAATCTAAACTTCACGAACTATTCAATTTAATTTTGAAAGACTTTTTGTTATTCATTGTTAAGAAAAAATCCGATCCACAAGATATTTTCTTTAATTAATTCCACTATTCCGTAATATTTCATTCCTTTTTATATAAGAAATGTTATACTATTAATAAAAATTGTATAAAAACTATTAGAATTTAGGTAACTCATCCAAAAGATACCCCAAGAGAAGGGGAATTGTTCAATTTATTAAGGGTTCATTAATTCTTTAATTAGTCGATGTGAGATTCTAAACACCCTCCTCACGCCCAGACTGATCATTTGGACATGGAGCGTGACATTCTGCTGGACATCATACGCGGGTGGCCCAACATTATCGCTTTCATAAAATAAAACTTTCCAACGGGGAAAAACAATCTAAGTTTTCCGTCTTATTATGTCAAAATAATTACATTATATAATTGTTTTACAAATCCTCTAATTTAACTATTATGGAAATATATCATCCTTAATACTCCCCTCAAGTAAGTTGGAAGCATGAAGATTGGAAATGCCTAGACAGGAGTATTTAGACAAAGCTAACTTTGATACTATGAAAGAATTTGGGTTTGGGCCTAATTCACCCAAAAGGTACCTCAAGAGGAGGAGGGTTGCCTAAGTTTATTAAGCGTCGTTAATTTTTCAATTAGTCGATGTGGGATTCTTAACAAAAACTAATCAATTAAAAAACAAATACAGCTATATAAAAGAAGATTAAGCTTATAAAAAGTAGAACATCTTACATTATATTCAGTTGAACTTCCAACCTTAATAGGAAAAGCTTCATACCCTTCATGTTCATTCTGCTTCCCCATTTATTTGCTACTAATAAGACATTTTTAATTTTCTTTTCTTGTATCAGAGGAGGGAGAACTCAAATTTTCCAGACATTTTTCAATGGATTGAATGCATTTTTTAATAAGACATTTATTTGGGTAGTGTCCCTGCTGAATTCTATGATGTTGTGATAATTTAAAGCGGACACAAATTAATTACAAGTATTTCCAGTCCACAAATGATAATGCCACGGTGTGACATAGAAAATTATTACTTTTTAAAAGTTAGTTTTATTCCTTCACATAAAGATGGATGGTTGATAGCAGTTTTATTTAGCTAAAAATGAAGAATCCCTGACCTTAGCATTAATGCCATAAAAAATTTGACAATATATAAACAAAAGTAACACAAGAGAATTCATAAACATTAAGGTTCGCAATTTTAATAAATTTCAGAATATTTTAAAATAGAGCGAAATAACGAGAATTATATATTATTCGTTATCATAATGAATAATGGGAAATAATAGAATGAAATAATAAGGAATTATATATTGGCATGAGTAATGGGCATTACAAAAGGGAAAAAGTCTTCACAAGAAAGTAGGTAGGAATATTAGAATCATCTAATTTATTATTGGATCATCTATATTGTGTTAATAGAAGATATCTTGTCTTATAAATTTCACATCTAATCGGCCTGAACATGAGATGGTGTATTGACAATTTTGCATTAATCGATTTTGCATTAATTGATTAATGTATATATTTAGTTACTGTTTATAAGACTTGGACAATTTTTCTTCTTAAAATATCTTTTTTTTTTTTTTTTTGTATTTTTTGTCTGGCTTAAAGAAATTAAAGGAGGGAGAAAAATGAATCCAAAGACCTTCTTTGGATGTGATAACGTTTTGTAGAATTTTTGGTTCACTTCATATAAAGTTCAGAGAAGAAAGTCGAACAAATATAGTTTGTTACTAAATCTCTTTATCTTCATTTTCTTTTGTCCTTTTCAAATTTTTGTTTATGTAGTGAACGTGATGGTCCGTGTTATTACCTACTAGCGGCGAAAGACTTTTTTAAAATAAAAAATAAAATACAAAATTTTCACTTAGCAATTTTTAAAAAAATTATATTTTGCGAAGGTCTAACAATGGACTAGTTGACTCTAATTTTTTTCGCTCTCTAGATATCCTCTCTTTCAATTAAAAAAATCCTCCAAAAAAATTTTGAAATTTCATAAGATTAGAAAACGTATTAAGGTAGAACTAAATTAGAACAAAGCAATGAGTAGCTTGTTGAACTAGTATTGTTCATTTGCATTCACATACAAATAGAGATTAAAGAATTAAAATTTGGAAAAAAATAAAGAGATAAAAAAGAATTAGAACCTTAACGTTTTGTTTTAAAAAAATTACTGAATAGGCTTAAGCTATAATTATATAAAAATTAAATAAGGGGTTGCACGACCGGAGGGACTTGAGCCCCTTCGGGCCCGTATGTAGTTCCGCTAGTGTGTGTATATATATGTATATATGTAGGGCTAAACACTTGAATTTTTCCGTTATCTCTATTTCAGCTCTCAAACTAAAATACTGTCGATTTTAACAGTATCTTTAAACGATGATCCAATATAACCCTTTCTTCAATTCTTACCATTAAGTACGAAAAGACCAAGGCTATTTTTGACAAAATACAATATAAGAAAGTTTATCCTTATTTTTTTTTGTATTTTTATTTCTTTTCTCCCTTATCTCCTCCCAGATGAAACCCTAATCTTTCTGTTCTCCCTAGAACAAGTGGCTGCCACATCCCTCCTGAACTCCAACATGCCTTTTGGTTTTGTTCTCCCTCCCCACTCAGTTTTGCTATCAGCTGATAGTATCCCAGAACTCCAACAATTTATGTGCAACAAATTCAATGTACTCTATTAATTTCTCTACGCTCCTTACTGTCGCACCCTTCTCCTTTCCCTATAACCATTCAATTTCATCTTTCAAATCGACTTCTGTCACTGTTAAATTTACCATGCTGCAGAAGGTCGAGCTAATCTAGACAGTGGAAGTGTACGTGAGGGTCACCTGAGGTGAAGTCGGAGTTGCCAGTTCACTCAGTCCCAAAATCACTTCCCTTGGTCTCTCCCCAAAGAAAATCTGTGAGATATTGTTCATGAAATAATAATTGATTAGAATGGTCTTCGCGTCATTGTCAAATTACTCACCGTGCATTTATGCCAAGATCTTCATCGTACTTTCTCCTACTCGTACTACTACTTCTGAAGAGGGTGCTGCAACACCTGAGGATGAAGTCGAAGAGAGATAGGAGTTTCAATTGTATCTACCTTTTTCTTTATTTAGTTATGCAACCATAAATTTTGTTTAGCCAGTGATATACAATGAATTTTCTTTGTTGTTGATCAATTTAGTCTGTTTGGTCATTCCGGATCCGCCATTTGTTCAGTTTGAGAGACACTTGATTGAGCCATTGAAGAAGAAGAGTAAAGTTAAGTGAATAATTGCCTTTGTTCTTGAACAATTAAAGCTATATTTTTTGTTTTGAAAAATATACCCTCCTTCTGTTAATATTTAACTGTAAAATTATACGGAAGTGTTATATTGATAACCTTTTAAATTCAAGTGCTAAAATAGAAAATTTTTTAGTTCAAGTGCTAAAATAGAGAAAAGATAAAAGTTCAGTTGTGTGTGTGGCACTTTTTACCCATATATATATGTATATGTATATGTGTGTATGTATATGTATATATATGTATATGTATATGTGTGTATGTATATGTATATATATGTATATATATGAATATATACATATATATGTATATATATGTGTATATATATGTATATAGATTTATATATGTATATATATATATGTGTATATATATACACATATATATACATATATACGCATATAAATATATATAAAGCTGAGATGTTCCCTTCTCTCTCTTCTATTGTCGGAATCGACCTCTGCCGAGACAATTCCTTCTCTTCTCTTCCCTTTCCTTAATTGCTTCCTTATTTGCTTCTCTTTAATTTTCTTTCCTTTTCTGCTTTGTTTCTTTCCTTTCTTCGGACGATTGTAATTCCTAACGGTTCTATTCCAAGTTGTTATACTCTACACTCCTCCGCAGTCATGGTAGCGCCGCTGCCGGAAGCTGCTGGTGGAGTATGGAACAGGACACCACTAGAGTTGAATTTCAATCAAAGGTGAAGCCACCTTCTTAATTTAAAGGTGAACTGGCAGTATTCTTGGACACATAGGAAACAAATTCCCTTGCTGCCTTTTCAATTTATGTCAAATTGGGAAGTTCTCATACGACCGGCTGTCAATGGACAATCTGCACAAGGAATTCCACACTATAGGCTTTAAAGGGTCCTCACAATTGGATGGCTAGACTCCGGACATGTGCTGATCCGTTTTGATTTGGAGGAAGATTACATACGTCTGTAGTTAAAGGGCTCTTGGTCGTTACAGGGATATCCGATGAGGGTGTTCAAGTGGTCCATTGACAAGAACCTACTGCTGCTTGTAATGCACCTTCGATTCTACATCATGCCACCTCAACCCAGTCCATATTGCCTATTGTTGCTTCTAGTAACCAAATAATTCAAGTTTTAGAGGGGCAGGATCATCTGGTTGCTTCAAAAACCTCTCAAAAACTACCTGGTGTTTCAGATGACTTGCTGCAGCATGGCAAAGCTATTATCACTCATTTATAGTACAAGGGATACTACTCTGATTTTAATGTAACTAATGGTCTTGTGTAAGATAAAGAGAGGGAATTCTCTCTCTTAAGAGATTTCCATATACTGTTGATTCGGAGAACTGCTTCCACGCTGCTGCAGTCTCAAATTCAGGAGCAACCTTCTCCAAAGTCACAAATAGAAATGATAAATGAAGAAAATCAGCAAGGAAAGAAAAATAGGCTCTTGGGTTATTCTAATTCTTTGCTTGTCTTTAGAAGTTTTCTTACTGTTTGCTTTGATTATTTATCTTTAGATGGTTCTGTCTACTATTCTTTTAGTCTTGTTTACATTATGAATTGCATTATTTAGAATATTCGTGGCACTAGTAACCAAGCTTCTGTTGATAGGCTTAAGAAGCTTACCAATCATCATCATATTTCTTGTCTTTGTATTCTTTAACCCCTAATTGAGTATTCTAAACTTCCAGAGATTGCCAAGCAAATTGGTTTTAATAATTTCTTTTGTAATGTTAATGGTAAATCTGGCTCATGCAAAGGCACTCTATTATTTGCTCATATGTTGTGGATACCGAGCAGCTTCTCCATGTCTCAGTTATCCTTCCTAATTTAGATTCTATTTGTTGTACTTTTGACTATGCTAAGTGTAATTATATTGATAGGTGAAGTCTATAGTCTAATTTGAGATCTCTACTTGTTGATGTCTCTCGTCCTTAGTTGATGGTGGTGATGTTAATGTTGTTCTTAGTCCTAATGAATGTTTATGTACATTCCTACCCGTTTTACCTCCCTAAGAGTTTTCTAATATGATATCTGATTGTGGCCTCTGTGATTTGCCTTTTATTGAAACTATTTACACTTGGTGTCACCTACTTTTTCCCCTATTTTAAAACGTCTTGACCGTATTCTTGTTAACCCAGCCTGGAATGCTTTCTTTGGTTCCTCTTCTATTGAACACCTTCATTGGACTCTCTCTGACCATTCCCTCTAGTTTTTTTTGCTAATTTATTAAATGGACCCAGAGGCTCCAGTTTTAGGTTTCAAAATATGTGGACTACTCATCATTGATTTTTAGATGTAGTGCGTGATTCTGTGCAACAGTCTTACTTCGGGTCGGGTCTCCACATTTTAGCTTCTAAACTTAAAGCTTTAAAAACTTCTCTTAAAGATTGGAATTACTATCTTTGGGAATCTTAAAAATAATCTTTTGCATGCTGAAAAAGACATCGCTCATGCTAAGTCTATGTATGATTCTGACCCCAATCCCTCTAATCAAAAGCACCTTCAAAAAACCCTGAGCAAATTATCTTCGTCATTTAAAAAACGAGTGTACCTTTTGGAAACAAAAGTCTCGACTCAAATGGATTTTAAGGGTGATGCTAATACTTTCTTTTTCCATGCACATTGCCAAAATAGGGGAAACCATCTTTGTATTTCAAAAATTAAAGATTATTCCGAGGCTATCCTTGATTCTCAAGATGCTATAAAATCTGAAGTAGTTAGGTTTTTCTCAACTCTCTTTTCTGATGATACCTCCTCTAGTATAGGGCCTCGTTCTTCCATTTTGGACTATGTTTTGTCTCTTGTTACTCTCTCAGCTAATTCTATGTTAGACAAGCTCCCAATATTAAAGGAGGTTAGAGAAGCGGTCTCTTCTCTTGTTAGGGACAGTACTTTGGGGCTTGATGGCTTTTTTAAAGCCTTCTTCACTCATTCTTGGGATATAATTAGTGTGGATATTCTTCAAGCCATTCTTGATTTCTGTGCTGGGCTTCCTCTCCCTAAGTCCTTTTCTACTACCTCTATTGTACTGATACCTAAAATTCCTAATCCTATATCCTTCTTGGATTTCGGTCCTATATGTCTTTGCAACTTTGTTAACAAAATTTTGTCAAAATTCCTTGCTCTTCGTCTTGAGGTTTTTCTTCCTTCCATCATTTCAGGTAATCAAATAACTTTTTTAAAAGATAGGTATATTACGGATAATATTTTCCTTGCATTAGAGCTCACTCATTCAATTAATAGAGCTAACCCGAGAGGGAATCTTATTATCAAACTTGATCTCCAAAATGCTTTTGATCGGGTTTCCTGAGAATCCTTACAACAGGTTCTTTCTCGTTTTGGGTTTAGCTCTCATTTTCTGCATCTGGTTAGAAACTGTGCGGAATCTAATTACTTTTCCGTTCTGAATAATGGTAGTCCAACAGGTTTCTTCCCTTCTTCTAGATGAGTCAAGTAGGGTGATCCACTCTCTCCTCTTCAGTTTATCTGGTTGCAGATGTCCTCTCTAGGTATTAATAGTCTTGCGCAGAATAGTATCATTGAATCCTGCTATTTTTCCCGGGGTTGCTTACCTAATTCCCACATCTCATATGCTTGTGACATTATCCTTTTCATCTCAGGTCATTCACGGAGTCTCAAGCAGCTTATGGTTTTTCTAAAAGACTATGAGATAGCATCTAGCCAAAGAATCAATTTTTCTAAAAGTACCCTTTTTACCCTAAAGCATTGTCCACCACATAGGATTGGAATTATCCAAAATATAAATGGCTTTTGAAAGCAAAATTTTATTTTTTCTTATATGAGGTGTCCTATTTACTCGGGCATGAAAACAGTCTCTTTTTTTCATGATCTTATTGATAAGATAGAGTCTCGTATTCAGTGTTGGCAAAGTAAACTTCTCTTGATGGGGAGTCGTCTAACTCTCATTAATCATGTGCTTCAGTCTATTCCCCTGTATATTCTAGCTGCTTTGGAACCGCCCAAAACAAGTCATCTCTAGGATTGAAAGATCCTTTGCCAATTTTTTTGTGAGGCTCCCATGAGGGCTTGAATAGACGGCATTGGATGTCCTGGCGAAAGGTATGTTGACCCCCCTCGGCCAATGGCCTGGGAGTTATTTCTCTGGATTATCTTTCATTGGCCTTCTTTGGGAAACTTTGGTGGAACTTTTGTACTAAAATTTATTTGGACCAATATCATGAGAGCCAAATACTGTGACCATATTCTTATTATTGGTAGTCCTCTCTCTGTTAGAGTTTCTAATTCTCATACTTGGATTCGCATGCTGAAGGTCTTGGAGAAGGTAGAGCCGTATATTGGTGTCTATTATCAGTATGGGAATTCCTCCTTCTGGTGGGAGAACTGGACCCATATGGTGAAGCTTACATGCCATTGGAGATTCTTCTAACCACAATCTCTCTATAAGGGAAGTTGCCATCCAGGATTCTTGGCATGCACTGCTTCTCAAATCCCTTGTTCCGGCATCCTGTATTAATATTTTAACTGTTTCTCCTTGTTTTTCTGTAGGTACAGACATTCATATATAGATGTTGGAGCCTACGAGACGCTTTTTCATTAACTCTATTGTTAGTGTTTTTCAACCTGGCTTCGTTTCTCTCCTTTATTGTGATTTTCTTTTGGATTCTGTTATTCCTATAAAGTATTATATCTGTATGTTGAAGCTTCTTAATGAGTTTTTGATGGTTGATAGTGTCAAACATAAATTGTGTTTTCATCTGGCATCTTAATGCCATTGTAGGAATGGGACGGATGATACAAATCACAATTTTTGGTCTTGTTTTTTGCACAAGAGTTATGGAGGGCTGTGGAAATGCATACTGGGTTTAAAACATTTCATGGAGTTCTTTCCGGACTGCTAATAACTGTGCTATTTTTTGGTGGCTTTGTTGGCGGGATAAGAGATTGTTTATAAATAAACTTTTTCCTATACTAATCTGTTAGTGTCTCTGGCTTGCGAGGTACCATTTCTTCTTTAATGGTATTCCTACACCTATGGTATTACTTTGCAGTCCTTTTCTAGGCTTTTACATGAATTGGGGCTGGCCAAAGATTTTCATTCGCTTTATGTTACTCACATCTTGCAACATGTTCATGCCAGGAGTCTGTATTCTTGATAGTAAAGGAACACCCTATTTGCGAAAGATTGTTTAGCGGGGTTTGGTTCTGGTATGTTGCTTGTCTTTTTTCTTTGGCAGTTAATGATTTTTCCATCTTCTTCATTTTTAGGGTAACTTATTATATGCACTGCCCTTTGCACATATTCTTTTTTTAATTAATAAAATCAGGGGATGCCTGCCAGGTTCTGTCCTGATTAACATATATATATATATATATATATACACCTGTAAATACATATATATACACATAAATACACACATATATATACATATATATAAATATGTGTATATATATGTATATATGTATGTATATATATGTGTGTGTGTATATATATTTATATATATATTGGAGGAACTGGTACTAGATTATTACGGGGAACTACGTATAAACTTTTTTTTGACAGAATCTTATTTATGTAATGAGAATTTTGTAAGCACACAAGTAGCTCAAATAATTCAAAAGTGAATAAAAATATGGGTTATTTGAAAATACCTCCTCAAGTTCCCCCGAGCTTTAAAAATAGGCAGTTTGCCCACTAAAATTATTATGGAAATGACCAAAATACTGTTCATGTAAGTTATGTCCTACTACAAAATAACGCCTCTAAAGCTCAATATAAAATTATTTTAGTACATAACTTAATTTATAGTTATAGTTTATTATAAAATGCTATTTGTAATAATATATTTTTAATCTATATTCTCTGAAAAATTATTATTTAACATAAAAAATTGTATTATTTAAGAAAAATTAGCATGGTTGTTTTATATTTAATTCAATAAACAAATAGAAAATTCAAAAATAAAGTACTAAAATAATTGACGAAAATCTAACTTTTTAATATTAAATATTATTAAACTTAAAGTCACATTTTTTCTTTGAATAAAAAAAAAGTTTAAAGTTAAATAATCAATCTTGAAATAATATAGACTTAAACAATATTATTACAAACTTCATGTAAGTATTTTGTAATAATGGATTTTTAGTTTGTATTCTTTAAAATGAATATTATACTTACTATAAAAGTTTTTTATTTTATAAAATAAATAAAATGTTAGAATCTTTCACTAATTTATTGTAATAAATTAATAATATTTACTAGAATGAAATTTGTTTTTGATCTTTGTCTATTTATTTTGGTACTTTATTGTAAAATATTTTATTTTTCATTAAATTAAATTTAAAATCAACACATGATAACTTTTCTTAAATAGTGAAGTTTTTTAAGTTAAATAATCAATCTTTAAAGAATATAGAATAAAAAGAAATTATTTCAAATTTTATGGAAGTATTTTGTAGTAAACTATAACTATAAATTAGGTTATGGACTAAAATAATTTTATATCAAAGCCTAGGGAATTATTTTGCAACAAAACGTAACATACATGAAAGGGTATTTTGGGAATTTTAAATATTTTAGGGGACAAATTGCCTATTTTTAGAGTTTAGGGGATAAATTGGTTTTACACTCACACTTGAGGGAGGTATTGCAATAAACCCTAAAAATATTAAATATCAATCATTCTTCAACATTCTCTACCTTCTTGGGGGCTCTTTTTATTCAATGAATCAATCTAAAGCTTTGGGATTATTTGAAAATAAAATATCCAGAAGAGAGGTTAGAATTGAAAAATCGAATAGATAACAAAGGTTGACAAGATTTTCGGGGGCTCGAGACCCTCATATTTATATGTATATATATGTATGTCTATAAATATATATATTTTTTGACATATATATGTATAAAATTATATATACATATGTATACGTATATACATGTATATGTATATATATGCATATATATGTATTATATATACATATATACATATACATATATATACATGTGTATATATATTTATATATACATATATATACATACATGTACATATATATAGTTCTCTATTAATTATTGGATCATGAACTGTATTTTAGTTTTTTATTTTCCTAAATGAAAAAATAAATATATCTTTCCCATCCCTATTTACAAAACGTTTATAATGCCTTTAAACTATACATTTAACTTTTTTAAGCTTTAAACTATCCTTGATTGCTATAAATGCCTTGGCAACCAATAACTGCATTTCTAAGGTTTTTAAAGCTTAAACTATTCTCGATTGCTATAAATGTTTTGGCGCCCAATTATACAGTAGTTTCTAGTAGATACTATCGAAAACCACCACATATAATTAGGTGGCGGGGCATTAATATTGTCCCGAAAGTAGTTTAAGAGTAAAAAAAAGTTAGAAAACAAATCTTAAAGAGATAACTTGAATATGTCGTCTTCGACCTTGTTCTTCGCTGTCTTGATCTCGAAGAAATTAAAGGAAAACAAGAACTAAGGTTTTACCTCTAATGGCTAAACCCTAAACTTAAAGGAAAGAAAGAATTACATAATTGAAGTAACGAATAACTCATTAATTACTTGATTAACTTCCCTAATGGGTGGAAAAAGCCTTATTTTTAGAGTCCACGACACTAGGAGAGTTAGGAAATAACTAATATAAGCGCGACTTAGGACTGAAATCTCAAGTTAAGAATGTGAAATCAGATAAAAACAAAAGAAAATCAAAGAAAACCAACTTTCAGCCTAGCAGAACTGAAGAGCCAGTCAAAACCTCACACGAAGGGGTCCTAGACCACGCCTAGAAGCTTAATCGTGCATGCTTAAGCCTTACATACGTTGGACCAGCCTTCATACCAAAGATCAAACAGGTGTCACTTGGAGATACAATCAGACATCAACCGAACCATCTAAACCAAATCGGACCGCAATGGACAGAAACTGAATCTCTCGACCCGCCAACAAAGAAAGCTAACCCACGCTAGCTGATGAGTCAACCGAATCACAACCCACGACTTGAAAGCCACGACCCGTGAGTTCTTGTGTTTATGTATCGAACCAATACCAATTCTTTATTAGAAACATTTCTTGTAATTAAATCCTGAATTCCAGCTCCAGTTCTTGCAATTCTGACATTAGTTTTGACCAATTTTGACATGTTTGAGTTATTTTTCAACCCATTTTTGCCATGAATTTGAGAATTTCTCAAAGCTCCTATAATTAGAATAAAAGTGTAGCGAATCTTTTATGCAAGTTTGTACTCAAAAGTTAGAACAATTGTCTTCACCAAGTTAATTGTAAAAGTATAAAAAACCATAAAAAACATTGATGAATACTCTGCAATTTATCAGTTAATGTGCATCTAATATAAAACACGAATTAACAAATAATTCTTTTATTTATATTCCTGATATTACATTTACGCTATGTTTGGTACGTGAGAATGGACATGAATGGAATGAGTTTTTCTACTTCTGTTTCCATTCTATATTTGGTATGTAAACTCAAAGTAGGAAAGGCACTCCACAGGAATGACTATTCCAGGATTAAGTTGGAAATGCCTTTCCCCCCAAAAGTTAATGTAAGGGTTTTCCAAGATGGGCGGGAATCATTTAAAAAATATATGGACTATTGTATCCCATATATTACATACATTGTCAATTAATTCCTCATAATGAGAAAATTGAATGGGTGAACATGACATTTTCGTACCAATTTAATTTCTATATATCGTACTTCTTTTTATTTTGATAATAAGAAAGAGTTGCTTTATGACTATTTTCAGTCTTATATATTCATATATATGTATGTATATATATATAGTTCTCTATTATTGGATCATGAACTATATTTTAACTTTTTATTTTGTTAATCGGAAAAATAATCATATCGGTCCTATTACTATTTATGAAATGCTTATATTCATGCCCTGAGATTGTACTTTTAACTTCTTTAACCCTCAAAATATTCTCGATCGTTGTAATGCCTTGGCACCCAATAACTATGCTTTTAACATTTTTAACGCTTAAACTATTCTTGATCACTATAAATGCTTTGCACCCAATATGCATTGGTTTCTAGTAGTTACTACCAGATATAATTCGGTGGCGGTGCATTAGTATTGTCCCGAAAATATTTTAAGAGAAAAAAAGTTAGAAAACAATTCTTAAAGAGAAAAATTGAATCTGTCGTCTTTGATCTTGTTTTTCGCCGTCTTGATCTCGAAGAAATTAAAGGAAGACAAGAACTAAGGTTTTACCCCGAATGACAAAACCCTAAACCTAATGAAAAGAAAGAATTACATAATTGAAGTAATGACTAAGTCATTACTTGCTTGATTAACATCTATAATGGGTGGAAAAAGCCTTAGTTTTAGAGTCTAAGACACTAGGAGAGTTAGGAGATAACTAATATAATCGCGACTTAGGCCTGAAATTTTAATTTTGGAAGTTGAAATCGAGTAAAAAAAAATCAAGGAAACCAAGTTTCAGCCTAGCAGAACTGCTGAGCTAGTGAAAACCACAAACGAATGGACCCAGACCACGCCTAGAAGCTTAACCATGCATGTTAAAGCCTTACCTGCGCTAAACTAGTCTTTATACCAGGAATCGACAGGTGGAATTTGGAGATACAATCAGACATCAACGGAACCAGCTAAACTAAAGCAGACCGTGATGGAGGGAAACTGAACATCTTGCCGCCAACAAAGAAGGCTGACCGTGCTAGCTGATGAGTCGAACAAATCGTGACCCACGACTTGGGATTCGTGATCCACGAGTTCTTGTATTTATGTAGCGAACTGACATTGATTCTTCTCTAGAAAAATTTCTTATCATGAAATCCTAAATTCGGGCTCCAGTTCTTGCAATTCCAACAGTAGTTTTGACCAATTTTTACATGTTTGAATTGTTTTTCAACTTATTTTTGCCACTAATGCGGGAATTTCTCAAAGCTCCTACAATCAAAATAACACTACAGTGAATCTTTTATGCAAGTTTTGAACTCAAAAACAAATGCTTAGAACATTTTTCTTCACAAAGTTAATTGTAAAAGTATAACAAAATATAAAAAACATCGATAAATATTCTACAATTTATCAGTTAATATGCATCCAATATAAAACACAAATTTATAAATAATTCTTTTACTTATATTCGTAATGTAACATTTATGCTATTTTTGGTACGTGAGAATGGACAGGAATGGAACGAGTTTTCCTACTTCTATTTCCATTCTAATATTCGGTATGTAAACTCGAAGTAGGAAAGGCATTCCATGCGAACGACTATTCCAGGATCAAGTTGGAAAAGCCTTTCCCCACCTAAAGTTAAGGAAAGGCTTTCCCAAGATGGGTGAAAATCATTTGAAAAATATATGGACTATTGTACCCTGTATATTACATATATCATGCTCAATTAATTCATGACAATGATAAAATTGAATGGGTAAACATGACAATTTCGTAACACCTTGATTTCTATATATCGTACTTGTTTTTGTTTTCATAATAGAAAAGAGTTGTTTTATGACTCTTTTCAATCTTATATATATATATACATATACTCAATAAAATATTTAATTTTTCTTGGAGTTTTTAATGTGTGTTAGAGGTTAAAAAAAAATTTGTGCCAAAAGAGAATTTAGGTAATATTATATTTATTGAGTAATATTATACTCAATAAAATATAATATTATAAAATTCCCCACTCAAGGAAAAGAAATCAACATTTCATTCTACCTTTTCCTTCCAGACACTAGCATGGCAAGAATTTTTCAAGTGAAAAGGGATTCCATTTTATATCATCCAATCTTCAAAGGTGAAGTCATAACTAGGTCAATCTTTGTGGGCATATTTCCCAACACTTGATACGTTTGATGGATTTATTATAGCTATTGTGATGTTTATTAGGATATTTATAGTTAATGCATATTTATTATGATATTTAGTATTGTTTTTTAGTATATTTGAATTTTTTTTTTATGTTTCATTAGATATTACCTTCTATTACTTTTGTTGGGTGTTTCGTTGCGTTTCAAGATGTTTAAGAACTTTTTTAATAATTGTATAATAATAAATTTAAAATTACTGATTGACGTAATAATTTAATTAATTTTGTTGGTACTTGTTAGCCCTAAGGGCATTATTACTTATGATTTTGATTATGATTAACATATGCTTGTGTGAGTATTTTAGCTAACCTTTCATAGAACAAAAGAAGCACTTTTGAAGTCTCAAGTCTACACTCTCTAAAAACAAAAGATCTTGTTGATGAGGGCAAAATGAAGGAGAAAAGTCCAAGCCATTCCAAGATCAAATCATTGAAGACATTGAAGACCTTTTCTATGTTAGAGTGTGTAGTAAGGTATTTCTTTGTAAAACTCCCTAATCTTACTCTTTGGTTATTGATCATATATGAAGCTCCTTTTACGATTTTCTCAATATAAACTTTTGTTAAAATCTAAGTATTCTTGATTGAAGTTTTGATGCTTTTGAAAGGTTCTTCTTATCTCTAAAATGATTATCAAGAATACATGTTTTTGAAACAATAAAGAAATATTTTGTCTACTTGGCTGTAGAAATAAAAAAAAATCGGTCATCCGGTTTTAGAACCGATCGTCCGATTTTTTCTAAACTTAAAAAAGAAATCGGCAGTCCCTTTTTTAGATGGACAAGTCTAAATCTTTCTGTTCAAGAACCGGTCGTCCGATTTTATCTACACTTAATAAAAAAAATCGGCAGTCCGATTTCTAGCTAGACAAGTCCGACTCTTTCTGTTTAAGAACCGATCGTCCGATTTCAGGAACCGGTCGTCCGATTTTCACATTTACTATAAAAAATTATTACCGTTACACAGAGTGCAACGGTCACTTTTTTAAGAAAGTATATATAGACTTTTCGATCAGCCATAAAAAAAAACAGTTTGGTGAAATATTTATTGAGATCATTTAAAACTTTTAAAGAGCTTCAGAAAGTACATTTATTGCAAACACTTTTAATCCCAAACGAAAATTTTCTTCAGCTTCATTATTGATCATCATCAAAGAAGAAGAAAGGAGGAGCTTGTAGAAACATTTCATTGAGTTGTACCTATTATTTCTCAAGCTCAAATTGGTAACATTGTTCTTAAACCTATCTTTCTCTCTTATTGATATCAAAGGTTTGTGTTGAAAAACCCCTTGGGTAATCCTTTGATTTACATTGTGTTGTGAATTGAGGTTGTGTGCAAAACCCTTGTAGGTTGATCCTCATATTTGTAGTTGGTGTAATTTTGTGTTTATAGTGGATTTGGAAAATCCTTGAGTGTTAACTCAAGGTAGTGGATGTAACTCTTTGAGGGAGTGAACCACTATAAATCTTTGTGCTTTTCTTTCTAACCTTATTACTTATTTGTCTTAACCACAAAATTTTGTTTGGTTTGGAATTTTATTAAAAGAGTTTTAGAATTCTCTTTCAAACAAAATTGGAAGTTTATCCTTTAATTAACAAAGGTTTTTCGATAATTAGCCAAAAACCTTATTCACTCCCCCCTTCTAAGGTTTTTCAATTGGTATCAGAGCAGGGCTTCTCTAAAATAAAAAAATAAAAAAGAAATAACACCCTTGATGGAAAAGATCTTTATTTGATTATGGCTAATATTTCTAGTTTACCATATGTAGAAGGCTCTTCTACAAATAGACCTCCTCTTTTTAATGGAACAAGCTATACTTTTTGGAAATCTCGAATTAAAATATATATCTGTTCTATTAACTTTGACTTGTGGAGCATTGTAGAGAAAGGTCCTTACATTCCCAAAATTGATGGAGTAGCCAAGAAGGTTGAAGAATTTGATGAGTTCGACTCAAGGAAGATGACTCTAAACTTCCAAGCTATGAATATTCTTAGTTGTGCTTTGGATGCAAGTGAATATAATAGAGTGAGCGGATGCGATTCGGCTCATGAAATGTGGAAGTTACTTGAAGTAACTCACGAAGGCACCAATCAAGTAAAGGAGTCAAAGTTAGCCATGTTGGTGAGAGACTATGAGCTATTCATGATGAAACAAAATGAGAGCATTAGTGACATGTTCACAAGGTTCACCAACATCACAAACGGCCTAAAGGCATATGGGAAAGAGTACTCAAGAGAAGAAGCTAATAGAAAGATTCTTGATGCACTTCCAAAAGCATGGCAACCAAAAACACTCGCTATTGAAGAATCAAAGGATTTGAGACTACTTCCTATTGAAGAACTCGTAGGATCACTACTCACCTATGAAATGAAAATAAAAATATTGAATGAAATGAAAGATGAAGAAAAAGGAAGAAAAAGCATTGCACTCAAGGCAAATGAGGATGATCAAACATACTCATCAAACAATGAAGATGAGGTTGATGATGATGAGGAAATGGCTTTGATAATGAGAAAATTTAAAAGATTCTACAAGAAAGGTTTCAACAATAGAGGAAAGAAACCTCCACTCAAGAAAGGAGGACAAAGCTCATCACTCTTCAAAGCTAGGTGCTTGGAATGCAACAGCACCGATCATCTTGTAGCCGATTGTCCCAAGGCCATTGAAAAAGAAAAGGGAGCTTTAGAAGCCAAGCTTGAGGCATTAAAGAAGAAGAAGAAAGGCAAGGGCCTAATAGGAACTTGGGATCAAGACTCAAGTGAAAGTGAAGAAGAAGAAGAAGAAAAGGCCAACATATGCTTCATAGCACTAGAAAATGAGGTACAATCTTCACACCCTAACTCATCCAATCTCATTGATGATATTTGTGATAATGATCCTTGAACCATGCTTATTGAAATGTATGGTGAATGCGAAAAGGTTTCCAAAAGAAACAAAGAGTTGAAAAACAAAAATAAATTTTTGATTGATGAAAACTCAAAACTTATTTGTGAAAACAAATCTCTCTTTGAGTCTCTAGAAATCTTGAAAAACGAAAGGGGTGTTCAAACAATGATTTTCAAATACTTGCTTTAGAAAACAAGAGACTTTGTAAAAAAATTCACACACTTGAAAAAAGCATGGTGGACTATGATGTTTTAAAGGAAAAGGTGAGTGATCTCACCATATGTGTTGAAAAGTTCACAAAAGGGAAGGAAAACTTTGAAAAACTTCTTAGCTCTCAAAGATCACCTTTTGATAAAAATGTATTGGATATACTCATTCCAATAATTTATCAAAACAAACACGGTTTGTAAAGGCTTTATCATCTCACTCACACCTTTGTTGCACCTATTGTGAAAAGAGTGGTCATAAAGCCACAAAGTGTTTTATAAAGAAAAAGATTGAAAGAGGAGTGAAAACCATTTGGAAGGTTAAATAAAATCAAACTAACATTCATGGACCCAAAAAGATGTGGGTACCAAAAGTCATCTCTACTTCTTCTTTTGTAGGAACGCAAATCAAAGCCATCTAATTGGTACTTGGATAGCGGATGTTCAAGGCACATGACCAGGGACTCGTCACTTATGAACGATCTCAAAGAAATCGAAAGTGGATTTGTCACTTTTGGAGATAAGAACAAAGGAAAAATCATGGGTATAGGCAATATTGGTAACAATTCTTCCTCTCTCATTAAGGATGTTCTTCTAATTGATGGTTTAAAATTCAATTTGCTTAGTACTAGTCACTTATGTCATGGTGGAAAAAATGTTGTTTTTGAAAGTGATTGTTCCTCTATCATTGATAAGCATGAAAACAAAACTATTTTTGTTGTTAAAAGAGTTGGAAACGTCTATATCTTTCATCTTAAAGATTTTCTTTCTCAAAACTTGAAGTGTGTCTCGGTTCATGATGATGATGCATTTTTGTGGCAGAGAAGACTTGGTCACGTTAGTATGGATTTATTGAACCAACTATCCTCAAAAGAACTTGTTAGAGGCCTACCAAAATCTCACTTTGACAAAACTAAACTTTGTGATGCTTGCCAATTTGGAAAACAAATTAAGACATCTTTTAAATCAAAGAACATGATTTCAACTTCAAAACCTTTCTAACTTGTTCACATGGACTTATTTGGACCAATGAGGACCACTAGTCTCGGTGGTAAGAGGTATGCTTTTGTTATTGTGGATGATTTCTCTAGATTTACTTGGACTTTGTTTTTAAGTAAAAAAGATGAAGCTTTTCATGAGTTTGTTAAACTTTTCAAAAGAGTTCAAACCTCCTTTGATTGTAAATTGATCTCTATGAGAAGTGATAATGGGAGAGAATTTAACAATCAAGATTTTACAAAACTTTGTGATGATTTTGGCATAACACACAATTTCTCGGCCGCTAAAACCCCACAACAAAATGGTGTCATGGAAAGGAAAAATTGCACTTTACAAGAAATGGCAAGATCAATGCTTTGTGAAAACTCCCTTCCTAAATACTTTTGGGCCGAGGCCGTTAACACCGCATGCTACGTTATAAATCGTGTTATCTTGAGACCTTCTTTAAAGAAAACTCCCTTTGAACTCATTTTTAATAAAACCCCCTCAATTGATTATTTTAAAGTTTTTGGATACAAATGCTTTATTTTAAACACCAAGGACAATCTTGGAAAGTTTGATCGAAAATCCGATGAGGGAATTTTTCTTGGTTATTCTTCAAACAAAAAGGCTTTTAAAATTTTCAACAAAAGAATCTTATGTGTTGAAGAGTCTATTCATGTTAATTTTGATGAAACTAACATTTTTGACAAGAAAGTTGATGATGATGACGTAGATAACACTCTTAGTAACCAACCATTGTACACGCAAGCAATGGAAGAGCATGCTATGAAGGAAGAAGAGATTGAGGAAAAACAAGGAAACGATCAAGAAACTCAAAATCTTTCTCAAGATGTGATATATCCAAAGGGACACTCCAAGGATGAAATTATTGGTGATGTATCTCAAGGGGTAAGAACAAGAAGGTATTTTATTGACAACTTTGCCCTATTATCACAAATTGAACCTAAGTTTATTGATGATACTTTATGCGATGAGTTTTGGATTATTGCTATGCAAGAGGAGTTAAATCAATTTGAAAGAAACAAAGTTTGGACTTTAATCCTGAGACCACATAATCTCCCCACTATTGGCACAAAATGGGTTTTTCGAAATAAACTAAATGAATCCGGAGAAGTCATTAGAAACAAAGCTAGACTTGTTGCCCAAGGATTCAATCAAGAAGAGGGCATAGATTTTGACAAAACCTTTGCTCCGGTTGCTAGACTTGAATCTATTAGGATGCTTTTAGCTTTTGCTTGTTTTATTGGACTCAAGCTTTTTCAAATGGATGTTAAGAGTGCTTTCCTAAATGGTGATATTGAGGAGGAAGTTTATGTTGAACAACCTCCCGGTTTTGTACGTGAAAAATTTACAAATTATGTTTACAAACTCTCAAAAGCACTCTATGGTTTAAAACAAGCTCCAAGGGCTTGGTATGAAAAGTTAAGTAGTTTTCTTCTTTCAAATAACTTTTCAAGGGGTGTGGTGGACACTACTCTTTTTACAAAAACCTCTTGTAATAATGATCTTCTTCTTGTCCAAATATATGTTGATGACATAATTTTTTGTGCTACTAATGTCTCTTTATGTGAAGAATTTACCTCACTTATACAAAAAGAATTTGAAATGAGCATGATAGGAGAATTGACATACTTTCTCAGCCTACAAATCAAGCAAAAGAAAGAAGGAATCTTCATCAATCAAGAGAAGTACACCAAGGAATTTCTCAAGAGATTTGGGATGAGCAATGCAAAAGGTATTGGCACTCCTATGAGCTCGTCATTGAAGCTTGACAAAGATGAAAAAGGTAAAACTGTTGATGAAACGACATATAGAGGTATGATCGGTAGTTTACTTTATTTAACGGCTAGTAGGCCGGATATCATGTTTGTCGTATGTTTGTGTGCTAGATTCCAAGCTTGCCCCAAGGAATCTCATTTAATAGTTGTAAAAAGTATTTTGAGATACTTAATTTCATCATATGATTATGGCTTGTGGTACTCTAAACAATCTTGTTTTGATCTTATTGCCTACACCGATGCGGACTATGCCGGATGTAAGGTAGAAAGGAAGAGTACAAGTGGAAATTGCCAATTCTTGTGAGGATGCTTAGTATCTTGGTACAGCAAGAAACAATCGTGCGTGTCCCTATCAACCGCAGAAGCGGAATACATCGCAACCAGTTGTTGCTGTGCTCAGGTACTTTGGATAAAACATACATTAATTGATTTTGGTGTTTCTTTTAAGTGCATACCTATTATGTGTGATAACACCAGTTCCATAAACATTTTTGAAAAACCTTAGAGGGGGGTGAATAAGGTTTTTGGCTAATTTTAAAAATCTTTTATGTGATTAGAAAGATAAACCTCCAATTTGTTCGTGAAAAAATTCTAAAACTCTTTTTAACAAGAATCCACACAAAATACAATCTTATAGTATTGGCAATTAAGAAATGAGCATAGAATTAAACATTAAAGAACATGCACAACAATTTATAGTGGTTCACTCTCTCAAAGAGCTACATCCACTACCTTGAGACTCAACCCAAGGATTTCACAAATCCACTATCTTCAAAGTTGATTACACAACTACACAATGAGGATCACCCTCCAAGGGTTTTACACAAGAACCTCAAACACAACAATACAACACATATATCAAAGGATCACCCAAAGGGTTTTCCATAAACCTTTGATCACAATAAAAGAATAAAAAGAGTAAGGAACAATATTACCAAATGAGCTTGAGAAGAGGAAGATTACAACTCAATGGAATACTTCTACAAGCACCTCTTTTCTTCTTCTTTGATTGAAGATCAACAATGAAGCTCAAGAAGAATTTTTGTTTGGGATTGAAAATAATTTGTAATCAAATGTACTTTTGAAGCTCTTTAAAAGTCTTAAATGTTCTCAATGAATAATTCCCAAACTTGTCTCTTTTATGGCTGAAAATCAAGTGTTTATATAGAATCTTGAAGCACAAGACCGTTGCCTTTAGCCAATAGCCGTTGCTTTTCAGAAATGACAGATGCATTCTGTGCAACGGTAAAATTTGTACAGTAACAGCAAAAACCGGACGACCGGTTCCTGAAAACGGACTGTCGGTTCTTTAAAACAGAAAGATTCGGACTTGGAAAACGGACTGCCGAATTTTGATATATAGAAAAATCAGACTGCCGGTTTTAAAACCGGATGACCGAGTTTTTGAACAGAAAGATTCGGACTTGATTTTCTGAAAAATGGACTGCCGAATTTTTTACTTTGGAAAAACGGACGACCGGTTCTAAAACCGGACTGCCGAATTCTTGTTTTCCACAGCCAAGTTTCCTTTTAAACAAAAACTTTCTTCCTTGTTTCAAAAGCATGTATTCTTGACAATCATTTTAAAGAGAAGAAAAACTTTCCATAACATCTTCAGTCAAGAATACTTAGATTTTAACAAAAGATTATATCTTAGAAAATCATACAGGGAGCTTCATATATGATCAATTATCAAACAGTAAGACTAGGGAGTTTACAAGGATGTACCTAATTCACTCTATCATTAGATAATGCCTTCAATGTCTTCAATGATTTGATCTTGGCATGGCTTGATCTCTTCTTCTCTATTTTGCCCTCATCAACAAGATCTTTTGCTTGAGACTTTGAGACTTCACAGGTACTTCTTTTGTTCTATGAAGGGTTAGCTAAAATACTCACATAAGCATATGTTAATCATAATCAAAACATAAGTATTAATGCCCTTAGGGATAACAATCTCCCCCTTTTTGATTATGACAAACACATATGCAAAAAGAACAAAAGAGCAAAAGTAAAGTATCGTGATGCTTCAAAATATCAATAAGAGCAAAGCACAACAATCACCAAAAAAGAGATAACTCCCCCTTGCATCAATAATCATTGTAAACAACTTATAAACATCATCAACAACTTATAATCATCATCAATAATCAACATATTAACAAGATTTCTCCCCCTTACATCATGCACTATTTTCTCCCCCTTTTGTCATAAATCAAAAAATTTTAGGAGAAAAGGTTCAAGGGATCATAGAAGAGGTAGTAGTAGGACTTTCAACATTAAAGTATCATCATGAAGTCCACAATGCAACAAATAGATCACTTAGGAATTTGGAATACCACATAATAGAAGCAAATTAGAAATAGAAATAAGCAAGTTAAAACCATATCATTAAAAATGAAAACAGGAGTTTGAAAGGAGTTACGGACAAAACAAGAGAAAGAAGGGTTTATAAGAAAAATCTCAATCATCTCTATCTCCTCCTCCTTGCTCGAGTCTCTTAACCCGTTCTTGTGTATCGGTCATTTTTTTGTCCAAAGCATCCATCCTTTCTTGAATATTGGAGACTTTCCCATCCAAAGCCTCAAAACGACCGTCGAATGCATCAAACCGGGCGTTCATTGATGTTTGGAGAGAGGCGATCATATCCATAAGCTGACTAATGCTTCCTGAAGATGAGCCTTTCTCTGTTCGTTCCTGTCGTTTCTTTTGTCTCGTTTCTCTTCTTTGTATTTCCGCCTCTGTTTCTTCATCACTGTCTTCTTCTTCTATATCCATGTCCTGTGGATCGTCATCATCATCTTCCTGATCATTGTCATCAACACCTTGTCCACCTCGGATAAATATCCTAGCTTCGTCTTTTTCAAACCCCATTCTTTTGAAGGTTTGCTGAGTGTATATCTTGCCAGGTCCAATGTGATTACCCATCCCAACCAAATTGATCACAAAGTGTTGGAGGATTTTAGTGATAAAGCAACCATACAGCAAGCATTTCATTTGGGAAGATTGTGCAGCTAGCATATGTTCTATAGCCATAAAGCCGAAATTCATTCTCCTTTTCTCATGCAAGGCTAGCATCACAAATGCATGCATGTTGGTGATAGAGGATTTATGCCCAACATTTGGAATGATGATGTCAGATATCATGTGATGTAGCACTCTCCCATAAGCATCCAATTTGTTAACATTTCTATCATCATGCCTTTTTAATATCTCTCCCTTAGTGAAAATTTCTGCAAATCGTTTTTCACTGTATAAATTTGAATCATAACATTTTTTGTTTTTGGTGTAAAATCTTATACCATCTTGAGGGGTATCCAAAATGACATTCAGTAGTCTATCATCAAATGCAATATCCCTTCCCCCAATTCTAGTCACTATCCATTGATGTGAGACGTTATCCACCTTTTTAATTCTACCTTTGTGGAGATTAGCATAAAATTCATATATCATGTCCACATAATACAGTTCATTGATAATCAAAAGAGGTATCCACCCAATTATTTCAAAGAGATTAGGAATAACCTCCATACCTTGCATATCATCTAAGTCCACCCTATGACCCGGAGCAATTTTTCGTCGATTCCTAGTCCATTCTTCGAACCTAGCAGCTTCCTTTACTGAGATAAACCTTTCTGAAACACCAGAAACCCTAGCAGCAGCCCCAGTTCCAGAAGGTACTCTTTTTCCTTTCCCTTTTCCTCTACTGGTGCCTCCTTCTTCAAGATTTTGCCCTGAACCAACTTGGGCATTCTTTGTTTTAACCATTTTAGAACAATTTCGAGGGTAGGGTTTGGAGATGAGATGAAGAGTTTTGGAGATTGGTAGATAGTAAACAGAGAGAAAAATAGCTTCTTTGCTATGACAGGAGATGAATTTGAAGAGAAATAAGAAGAAAATTGAAAAACCGGAACAAGAAATCGGATGGGTCTTGTGAGTAGGGGGTTTTCGGTCGAGAGAGTGAGAGAGAGTTTGGAGAAGAATGTGAGGAGTTGTGAGAAAAAGGCTAATTTTAAAACGCAGTCCCGACCTAATTTTAAGAATTCGGTCGACCGTTTGTTAAAACCGGTCTTCCGGTTTCAGGATTTTCAAGAATTCGGACGTCCGAGTTTTTGGTGCAGGCGTCCGGTTTGAGAGTCCGAATATCTCTGGAATTTTTTTTTGAAAGGGGAGTATGAGTCCAGTTTTAAAACCGGACGTCCTAATTTTAAAAGAGGCGTCCGAATTTTTTTTAAAACATCAGCAAGGCAGAAAATACGGAAAAAGCAAATAATACAAGCAACACACATTACTCATTAAATCTCCCTATACCAAGTAATTTTCTTAAATAGCAAAAACGATCTTCTGAAAGAGGTTTTGTAAAAATATCGGCAATTTGATCTTCTGTGCAAATATATTCTAAAGATACATCACCTTTAGCAACATAATCTCTAATAAAGTGATGTTTGATTTCAATATGTTTTGTTTTTGAATGCTGCACAGGATTTATGGAAATATTTATGGCACTAGTGTTATCACACATGATAGGTATGCACTTAAAGGAAACACCAAAATCAATTAAAGTATGTTTCATCCAAAGTACCTGAGCACAACAACAACCAGCTGCGATGTATTCCGCTTCGGCGGTTGATAGAGACACGCACGATTGTTTCTTGCTGTACCAAGATACTAAGCAACCTCCCAAGAATTGGCAATTTCCACTTGAGTCTTGATCCCATGTTCCAATTAGGCCTTTGCCTTTCTTCTTCTTCTTCAATGCCTCAAGCTTGGCTTCTAAAGCTTCCTTTTCCTTTTCAAGGACCTTGGGACAATCGCCTACAAGATGATCGGCGCTATTGCATTCAAAACATCCTAGCCTTGAAGAGTGATGAACTTTGTCCTCCTTTCTTGAATGGAGGATTCTTTCCTCTGTTGAAGTCTTTTTTGTAAAATCTTTTAAATTTCCTCATTACTAAGGCCATATCCTCAATCTCATCTTCATTGTTTGACGAGCATGTATGATCATCAACATTCACTTTGGGTGCTATGCCTTTTCTTTCTTTGTCTTCATCTTCCATTTCATCTAATCTTTTTATTTTCATCTCATAGGTGAGGAGAGATCCTATGAGTTCTTCAATAGGAAGTTGTCCTAACTCTTTTGATTCCTCAATGGCAAGAGTTTTTGGTTGCCATGCTTTTGGGAGTGAATCAAGAATCTTTCTATTTACTTCTCCCCTTGTGTACTCTTTTCCATACGCCTTTAGGCCATTTGTGATGTTGGTGAATCTTGTGAACATGTCACTAATGCTTTCATATTGTTTCATCATGAATAACTCATAATCTCTCACCAACATAGCCAACTTAGACTCCTTCACTTGATTTGTGCCTTCTTGAGTTACTTCATGTAACTTCCACATTTCATGAGCCGAGTCGCATCCGCTCACTCTATTGTATTCATTAGCATCCAAGGCACAACTCAATATGTTCATAGCTTGAAAGTTTAGAGTCATCTTCCTTGAGTCAAGCTCATTATAATCTTCGACTTTCTTGACTATTCCATCCTTTATAAGAACATAAGGTCCTTTCTCTACAATGCTCCAAAGATTAAAGTTAATAGAGCAAATATATATTTTGATTCTAGATTTCCAAAAAGTATAATTTGTACCATCGAAAAGAGGAGGTCTATTTATAGAAGAGCCTTCTACATATGGTAAACTAGAAACATTAGCCATAGTAAAATAAAGATCTTTTGCTTCAAGGATGTTAGTCCTTTTTTCGAGAAGCCCTGCTTTGATACCAATTGAAAAACCTTAGAGGGGGGGTGAATAAGGTTTTTGGCTAATTTTAAAAATCTTTTATGTGATTAGAAAGATAAACCTCCAATTTGTTTGTGAAAGATTTCTAAAACTCTTTTTAATAAGAATCCACACAAAATACAATCTTATAGTATTGGCAATTAAGAAATGAGCATAGAATTAAACATTAAACAACATGCACAACAATTTATAGTGGTTCACTCTCTCAAAGAGCTACATCCACTACCTTGAGACTCAACCCAAGGATTTCACAAATCCACTATCTTCAAAGTTGATTACACAACTACACAATGAGGATCACCCTCCAAGGGTTTTACACAAGAACCTCAAACACAACAATAAAACACATATATCAAAGGATCACCCAAAGGGTTTTCCATAAACCTTTGATCACAATAAAAGAATAGAAAGAGTAAGGAACAATATTACCAAATGAGCTTGAGAAGAGGAAGATTACAACTCAATGGAATACTTCTACAAGCACCTCTTTTCTTCTTCTTTGATGGAAGATCAACAATGAAGCTCAAGAAGAATTTTTGTTTGGGATTGAAAATAATTTGTAATCAAATGTACTTTTGAAGCTCTTTAAAAGTCTTAAATGTTCTCAATGAATAATTCCCAAACTTGTCTCTTTTATGGCTGAAAATCAAGTGTTTATATAGAATCTTGAAGCACAAGACCGTTGCCTTTAGCCAATAGCCGTTGCTTTTCAGAAATGACAGATGCATTCTGTGCAACGGTAAAATTTGTACAGTAACAGCAAAAACCGGACGACCGGTTCCTGAAAACGGACTGTCGGTTCTTTAAAACAGAAAGATTCGGACTTGGAAAACGGACTGCTGAATTTTGATATATAGAAAAATCGGACTGCCGGTTTTAAAACCGGATGACCGAGTTTTTGAACAGAAAGATTCGGACTTGATTTTCTGAAAAACGGACTGCCGAATTTTTTACTTTGGAAAAACGGACGACCGGTTCTAAAACCGGACTGCCGAATTCTTGTTTTCCACAGCCAAGTTTCCTTTTAAACAAAAACTTTCTTCCTTGTTTCAAAAGCATGTATTCTTGACAATCATTTTAAAGAGAAGAAAAACTTTCCATAACATCTTCAGTCAAGAATACTTAGATTTTAACAAAAGATTATATCTTAGAAAATCATACAGGGAGCTTCATATATGATCAATTATCAAACAGTAAGACTAGGGAGTTTACAAGGATGTACCTAATTCACTCTACCATTAGATAATGCCTTCAATGTCTTCAATGATTTGATCTTGGCATGGCTTGATCTCTTCTTCTCTATTTTGCCCTCATCAACTAGATCTTTTGCTTGAGACTTTGAGACTTCACAGGTACTTCTTTTGTTCTATGAAGGGTTAGCTAAAATACTCACACAAGCATATGTTAATCATAATCAAAACATAAGTATTAATGCCTTTAGGGCTAACAATTTCCATAAACCCTATGCAACATTAAAAAACAAAACATATTGAAATCAAACATCACTTTATTAGAGATCATGTTGCTAAATGTGATGTATTTTTAGAATATATTTGCACAGAATATCAAATTGCCGATATTTTTACAAAACCTCTTTCGGAATATTGCTTTTGCTATTTAAGAAAATTACTTGGTATCAGCAAATTTAATGATTAATGTGTGTTTCTTGTATTATCTGTTTTTCCCTTATTTCTGTTTCTCTTGTCTTGCTGAAATTTTTCAAAAATTCGGACGCCTCTTTTAAAAATAGGACGTCCGGTTTTAAAACCGGACGCAGAGTTTTCCCTTCAAAAAAATTTCAGAGATATTCGGATGATAAAACCGGACGCCTGCACAAAAACTCGGACGTCCGATTTCTTCAAATCACCAAAATACCGGATGACCGATTTTAAAAAACGGTCGACCGAGTTCTGAAAAAAAGGTCAGGTCTGTGCTTTAAAATTAGAATTTTCTCCAACATTTCACACTTTTCTCTCGACTCTCTCTCATTCTCTCGACCGAAAACCCCGTCCCTCATAAGACCCATCCGATTTCTTGTTCCGATTTTCAATCTTCTTCTTCTTTTTCTTCAAATTCATCTCTCAACACAGCAAAGAAGCTATTTTTCTCTCTGTTTTGTTTGCTACAATCTACCAATCTCAAACTCTTCATCTCCTCTAAAAACATACCCAAGAATTTCTCCAAAATGGTTAAAACAAAGAATGCTTAAGTTGGTCAAGGCCAAAATCCTGAAGAAGGAGGCACTAGTAGAGGGAAAGGAAAGGGAAAGAGGGTACCTTCTGGAACTGGGGTTTCTGCAGCTAGGGCTTCGGAGAGGTTTATTTCAGTGAAGGAGGCTACCAGGTTTGAAGAATGGACTAGAAATCGACAGAAAATTGCTCCGGGTCATCGGGTAGACTTACATGATATGCAAGGTATGGAGGCTATCCCTCATCTTTTTGAAATAATTGGTTGGATACCTCTGCTAATTGTGAATAAACTCTATTATGTGGATATGATATATGAGTTTTATGCAAATCTCCACAAGAGAAGAATTGAAAGAGTGGATAATGTCCCACACCAATGGATTTTGACTAGAATTGGGGGAAGGGATATTGCATTTGATAAGAGACTGTTAAATGAAATTTTGGATACTCCTCAAGATGGTATAAGATTTTACACCAAGAACAAAAAATGCTTTGATCCTAGCTTATATAGTGAAAGACGGTTTGGGGAAATTTTCACTAGGGGAGCGGTTTTAAAAAGACATGATGATAGGAATGTTAACAAGCTTGATGCTTATGGGAGATTGCTCCATCACATGATCTCTAACATCATTATTCCAAATGTTGGGCATAAATCAACTATCACCAACATGTACGCATTTGTGATGCTAGCCTTGCATGAACATAGGAGGATGAAATTTGGATATATGGCTATAGAACATATGCTAGCTACACAATCCTCCTCAACAAAATGCTTGCCGTATGGTTTCTTTATCACAAAAATCCTCCAATACTTTGTGGGCATTGGTGATCACATTGGACATGGCAAGATCTACACTCAACAAACCTTCAAAAGAATGGGGTTTGAGAAAGATGAAGATGGGACATTCATCCGAGGTGGACAAGATGATGATGACGATGATGAGGAAGATGATGATGAAGATCAAGAGGATATGGATGTGGAAGAAGAGGACAGTGACGAAGAAACGGAGGTTGAAGTCCAAAGAAGAGAAACAAGGCAAAAAAAGCGACAAGAAAGAACAGAGGAAGGCTCATCTTCGGAGAGCATGAGTCATCTAATGGATATGATAGCCACTCTACAAACGTCAATTAACACTCGGTTTGATGCATTCGACGGTCGCTTTGAGGTTTTGGATGGGAAAGTCTCCAACATTCAAGAAAGGCTTGATGCATTGGATCAAAAAATGACCGACACACAAGAACGGGTTAAGAGACTCAAGCAAGGAGGAGGAGATAGAGATGATTGAAATTTCTTTTATAAAACCTTCTCTTTTTGCCTTGTTTTGTCTATAACTCCTTTCAAACTCCTAGCGGTTTCCTTCTCTTAATGCTATGTTTTTTAACTTGCTATATTCTATCTTAATTTACTTTTGTTATGCTAAGTGATCCTTTTGTTGCTCTTTTTTTTTGTTGTTTGGCTTGTCTTGTTATGGGCTTCATGATGATAATCTAATGTTGAAAGTCATATTGCTACCTCTTCTATGATCCCTTGAAATTTCTCTCCTAAAATCCTTTTTTTTTATCTATGACAAAAGGGGGAGAAAATAGTGCAAGATGTAAGGGGGAGAAATCTTTGTAATATGTTGTTATATTCTTTGTTGATGCTTATGTTATTATATTGTTGATGCTTATGCCTTGTGGTGCTATGGGCTTTTTGGCTTAGTTTGATCTTGTGATATTCTTTAGCCATATTTGATATAAAGCATGTGTTTAGGGGGAGTTATCTTTCTCTTAGGGTGATTGTTGTGCTTTGTTCTTATTATTGATCCTTTTGAAGCATCACCATACTTTTACTCTTGCTCTTTTGTTCTTCTTGCATATGTGTTTGTCATAATAAAAAAGGTGGTACTTGTTAGCCCTAAGGGTATTATTACATATGATTTTGATTATGATTATCATATGCTTGTGTGAGTATTTTAGCTAACCTTTCATAGAACAAAAGAAGCACTTTTGAAGTCTCAAGTCTATACTCTCTAAAAGCAAAAGATCTTGTTGATGAGGGCAAAATGAAGGAGAAAAGTCCAAGCTATTCCAAGATCAAATCATTGAAGACATTGAAGACCTTGTCAATGTTAGACTGTGTAGTAAGGTATTTCTTTGTAAAACTCCCTAATCTTACTCTTTGGTTATTGATCATATATTAAGCTCCTTTTACGATTTTCTCAATATAAACTTTTGTTAAAATCTAAGTATTCTTGATTGAAGTTTTGATGCTTTTGAAAGGTTCTTCTTATCTCTAAAATGATTATCAAGAATACATGTTTTTGAAACAATAAAGAAAGCTTTTGTCTATTTGGCTATAAAAATAAAAAAATTTCGGTCATCCGGTTTTAGAACCGATCGTCCGATTTTTTCTAAACTTAAAAAAGAAATCGGCGGTCCGTTTTTTAGATGGATAAATCCGAATCTTTCTGTTCAAGAACCGGTCGTCCGATTTTATCTACACTTAAAAAAAAATCGGCAGTCCGATTTCTAGCTGGACAAGTCCGAATCTTTCTGTTTAAGAACCGGTCGTCCGATTTCAGGAATCGGTCGTCCGATTTTTACATTTACTATAAAAAATTATTACCGTTACACAGAGTGCAACGGTCACTTTTTTAAGAAAGTATTCATAGACTTTTTGATCAGCCATAAAAAAAAAAACAGTTTGGTGAAATATTTATTGAGATCATTTAAAACTTTTAAAGAGCTTCAAAAAGTACATTTATTGCAAACACTTTTAATCCCAAACAAAAATCTTCTTCAGCTTCATTATTAATCATCATCAAAGAAGAAGAAAGGAGGAGCTTGTAGAAACATTTCATTGAGTTGTACCTATTATTTCTCAAGCTCAAATTGGTAACATTGTTCTTAAACCTATCTTTCTCTCTTATTGATATCAAAGGTTTGTGTTGAAAAACCCCTTGGGTAATCCTTTGATTTACATTGTGTTGTGAATTGAGGTTGTGTGTAAAACCCTTGTAAGGTGATCCTCATATTTGTACTTGGTGTAATTTTGTGTTTATAGTGGATTTGGAAAATCCTTGAGTGTTAACTCAAGGTAGTGGATGTAACTCTTTGAGGGAGTGAACCACTATAAATCTTTATACTTTTCTTTCTAACCTTATTACTTATTTGTCTTAACCACAAACTTTTGTTTGGTTTAGAATTTTATTAAAAGAGTTTTAGAATTCTCTTTCAAACAAAATTGGAAGTTTATCCTTTAATTAACAAAGATTTTTTTGATAATTAGCTAAAAAACCTTATTCACCCTTCTAAGATTTTTCAGCACTCATTACTGACAGAAATATCAGTAATGAGTATCAGCAAAAACATTACTTTCGTAGGCAACTTATATGATGACTGTAAACAACGAAAACATGCCATTCATCGGTTACTTTCATTGATAAAAAGTACAGACAGAACTTTTCAATGCCTGACATTTATTATCATTAACAATTTATTAGTGAATGAAAGATTACCAATATTCCGTTGATAACAGCTTAATATCAATGAACTGCGGACGAGATCTTTCGTTAGTAAATTAATATTTTTCTTAGTGTCATGATCTTATTCTTTTTTATGAAATTCCATATCCGAATTCTTCATTTCCCATTCTTTTCCAACCATATGGCTAAGAATACATAGTTCTAAATAATGCACCTTTCCAATCAATATGAAGTGTCTTTGATCAAATAATATTGAAGCTTTTTCCGCAATATTTGATTGAAACTTTTGTCATTAAAAAACTAATATGACATTCAAAGTGACCAACAAATGAAGCATAGGTCAGGGACATGGGATAAGCACAAAGTAAAAGAAGAATCAATAATTTTTCCCTTCTTTATTTACTTTTTTGAGATTATTTCATAAAATATTGGGTAAAGGAGAGAACCCTGGCGAGCAAATAGTGTGATAATAGAATGTTGTGCCTTGGAATCCAATTAAACAAAAAGAAAGCATCAATCCTTATATAAGAATTGTGTAGATGAAATCAAAAGGGAGAAATAAAATACAATTAAGTCTAATCGTGTAAATGATTTTTTTTTTCTTTTTAAGGAATAAAATCAATTGAAATTCAAATCTTAGCCGGAACAAGTATCATTCGCTCAACATGTTTAACACATTACTTAGAATAAGCTCGGATTAAGAAAATGAAAAGTTTAATTAGTATCCTTAGGTGAATATTATGCATTATTAGAGATTCTAAAACAAGTTAGAGAAGAAACAAACAATCTAATTTACACAAGTTTAAATGACTTGCATGGAAAATGGTCTAATTGCTTTTATCGATTTACTTTTTTTCTTCTTTCTTCTGTTTTGCTAAGACTTTTCCAGATCGATTGATTATTGCAGGGAAGATGTGTATATAATTAATGACCTTCAAGGGAAATAGCTAAATATGACATAGTGTAAATTTGTTCATTCCTTCCATAGAAATTTAATTAATTCTCTTGTAACTTGTATTTTTAGAAAACTAGCTTAAACTTCACTCATGGCAAGCAAAGTGATAAGCGACATGATAGGAATATTCTTTAATAGATCATAGATATTTTGGGTTCGAATCACACATAATGTATTTTAAAAATAATAATTTAAAAAAAAAAAAAAACTAGCTAGACTTCACCAGGATACTATCCTCATAGCAATAAGGTTTTGACATTCCAAAAATTGTAAATCGATCATCACCTTACTTCCTCGCCTTCGAGTTACCACTAGCATTCATATCCAACAGTTAAGAGGGGGGTGGGAGGTACCATATGGTTTTTTTTAATTTTTTTATTATATATATCTAATATATATATATATATATATATTTGAGAAGATGGATGTGGTTTGAACCCGAAACTTCTAATTTACCTTACCACAGTAAGAGTTTATTGTTATAAAGATATGTATTCATAACACAATACAAACAATAATTAGCAAAAATGACAAAACAGAAAGATAAAGAGCGATTTTTGAGTCATGTGTTCAACACAATCTATTTCTTAAACACACAATCTATTTCTTAAAACATATATGCTCATCAGTGAATGTTTGACTCTCGAGATATATAATTGCAAACATGAACAATGCTTCGCACTAGAATTAAGTAATTTCGACAACTTGAATTTGAAATTAGGATGAACGCCAAAGAAAATATGTAGAACAAAAATAATATAGATGTCAAGAAAGGAGAGAAGAGATTTCCGGAGTGTTCAAAGCAGTTAGAGAACCTTGATATTTATGTGCCTGAAGAGCTTTTCGCCGAATTGAAGAAGCTCATCCATTTTAGCGACATTCAGCATTTGTAGTTCCAATAGCGGTAGTTACAAGAGTTATAGTTACAGTTTTCTCAACTTAGCATAGTATTAAATGAGCACTTTTCTAGTTAAATTTATTTTTATTTACCCTCTATTAAATGAGCAGCTTCGCAGAATTACAATTTTTTTCGAATTTATGCACATGTAAAACTTTCCACTATCTAATTAGAAAAAAATAATCAAATATTTTTAATACTATATTTTTCTCTTCTTTCAATTTTAATTTGTAACTTTATTTTCAACCTACATGATATGAAGCATGGATTACTTTCACTGGTTACAAAGCGAATGTCCAGTAGCTATATATTATAGTATCCTATAAAAATATGAATTATTCTCTCCTAAACAAGATCTTTGTAATTAAAATGTTATATTTTTTAGAAATAAATAATTATTAATAAATATAATATAATATTTTAAAATTTTTGAACTACATAAAAACTCGCTTATAACAGAATATTTAATTTTAAAGACCGGCCTATAGAGGGTCACCTAATTAAAGTTTGTTTCCTACTCTTAATTAATTAAGCAACCATAGATACTATTATGGTACTAGTCATGGTTTGGAAAATTTGGTGAAAGTTAGTCAATTATATGAAGCATTTAAACTAACTTTAAACTTTTTCGGTGGTCCCTTGAGGCCAAGCAAAGCAACTTATCAATGCAATCCATCATCACCACACGCGTACCAATAACAACTTTTTGTTCTTGGCCATAAACTCTTTCGAAACATCTATATATACACCTCTTTTTTCAGCCCAATTTTGAATCTGATTCATGGAAATATAAGATCAATTCAACTTATTATAAGAAATGGATGAAAAGAAAACTCTTTCAGCTGTCTTTGCTATTCAAGTTATATATACCGGCATGTTCTTGCTTTCTAAAGCTGCATTAGATGTGGGAATGAACACTTATGTGTTTGTCTTTTATAGACAAGGTTTTGCTACAGTTTTCTTGGCACCCATCGCCTTGTTTCTTGAAAGGTTTAATTCTTAATTTTTATATCTTCATTATCTATAGTCCTCATTTTCTTTATGAGTTTTTTTAGTGTGTTTTCTCATCTGGGATTTTTTTTGATTTGTAGGAAGACTGCACCACCTTTATCATTCATGACCTTGTTCAAGATTTTCATGCTCTCCCTTTTTGGGTAAGTAATGTTTTCTTCCTTGCTTGATCTTCCAACTTCTACTTGTGTGGAGACGCACTAGTTTAGTGATAAAAATATTCTTTATAAAAAGTGGACTTTCAATCATATTTTCTAGATATATAAAAACTATTTACTAGTTATTGAGTTCGAATAATATTTTCTTTTTCATTATATATAAAAAATTTTATCTGATTTTGAGTTTGAACTATAATTTTTTTTCCATGTATAAATTTGTTTTTATCAAATCTTGAGTTCAAATGATATCAATTCCTCTTCCCCTTCCTCGAATTTCGCCTTTTCCCTGGTCAAATTTCCATTTCGGATTGTTTTAGGGAGACTTAGAACCCATCCAAATCTTAACCATTTTGGGATTTTATATTTATTATTATTTTTTTGGTATTTGCAGGATTACATTTAGCTTGAATATTTACAGTGTAGCTCTTGAATACACTTCTGCAACATTGGCAGCAGCAACTACTAATACACTACCAGTGATTACTTTCTTCTTTGCATTACTATTTAGGTAAAAATTAAGTATTATATCATTCCTTGATTTTGCTTTCGTATTCTCTTTTTTTAACTGCTCTAAAAAGGCCTAGTCTTTTCCACCAAGATTCTTGGGGTAACCAATTGGACAAGACAAACCAATCATAATCATCATGACATTACTATGATCCTATATGTGATTAGTTGACTGTAGGGTATGATACCATAATCTTAGGATATCAAAATTAACTCAATTAATTAAGGTAGAATAAATACCATATGATATTTAATTTATGATCAACAATAAAGTATTCCCATGATAGAAATATATAAAGAACAAAATATGCTTTATTATTCTGCTACTTGGATGGCATTGGAAAAAGCGGAACGCATGTGGTGATCAAGCATACAAAATATAGTTTGTCGACCAGATTTAGTTCATCTTCCCTAACTATTCTTGGGTATGTTGACTAAGAATTAAAAAATATTAAAAACTTTAAAAACTGAAGGTGAAAGTGATTAGAATATTGAGTTTGAGCATAATTTAACTCAAAAAGTAGTTCAAGAGATTTTTAAATTTGTAAGTTCATTTTTTTACAATTTATTCAATTTGATATTTTTAATACATCTCCTTATATACGTTCAAAGTTGAATACTTCACAGAAGCGTGAAATTTTGCAAGTGACCTCATATCTGTCAACTTAAATACTCTAATGTCATTAGAGTTGGAATCTAACTCACATAAAAGCTACCTCAAATTCATTTTCCCAACAAAAGTTTACAATATTAGTTTGCAACAAAAATATAACATTTTTTTTAAATGTATTAACCCTATTTGGAATCATCGGGTTTAACCATGATATCAAGAAATTAATGAAAGAAACTCATCTTCTTTTCTTTGTATATTATCCTAGAAATTAAATAGATTTTACATTCCCATTTGACAATTTTCAATCTTATTTTTCGTTGAATGCTTTCAGATTCATCTATCTAAATGCAGCCTTGCTAAAACAAATATTGTCCTTCATAATTGACTAATTAACTTGAACAAATATATCATTTTCACATACATATTCATTTGTACACATGTCTTCACAAATTATTAGGAAAAAAAAAAAAAAAAGAAGATTTTATGGAGACATGTCGATGTCGTGACCATGGCACTTTAATTTCTTTCCAGAAGATAAGGAAAAGTTGATGCCAATTTATTGGTTGTTTGTTTCACATGCAGCACGTTCTATTCATCTCTTTGGTATGTAGCTAAACGATTGCCAAGCATTAAATGCAGAAGCTAAACTAAAGAACAAATTGTACATTATGCAATTAGTTCCATTAGATATTTTTAATGGAAAAATCAATGAAAGACAGAGCAAAATCAAAGTCTCATGTCATAAATTATTCAATGTGATGTGTTCACAGAATAATTGATAATGTAAGAGTTAATAGACTTGGAAAAGGGAAAATATATGTCAAAAAAATATCCTATTAACAATTTTTTAACTTCAAATTATACTACTATATCTTTAGTTTCAAATTATTATATACACCATCTAGTTTTTCAAGACGTTTTAAGTGCCCGATGTGGTGATATTTTGTAACTTTTATACACATAAATACTCTATACGAAATACACGTGTCTTATTTTTTATTGAAAATTATTACACAAGGTGAGATTGTTTCTCAACAAAATTTTCACTTTTTCCACTCTGAGTTACACTTTTTCTCTTACCAAAGTCAAATACATACCCTACAAGATAATTTATTCTTCTCGCTCTAGAATTACAATCTAAATAGAGATCAATTTCTAAAAAACAGATTGTGTGTATAAATATTTAAAACTAAAAATTATTTATATAATTAATGCAAATTCGAAATTTTTATATAGTATTTATCATTTTCCCTTTAAAAAATGACAATCTGATGAAATATGATTAACTGGAGGAATTAATTTATAAATTGCATGCATCTGGACAAGTGAACAATAATCAACGTTTTAAAATTTCTTTTTAATTAATTCTATAGCATTAACTTGGAGAACATTGTGAGGCAGAATGGAACAAGTAAAGTTGAAGGCAATTTCCGGGATTGCAAAGCTTATAGGAGTAGCCTTATGCTTGGGAGGAGCAGCAACCATAGCCTTCTATAGAGGCCCTCATTTGAGACTTTTGATACATCATCATTTGCTAAGTAATAGTGCTCAAGAAATTCACCATCAAATTCCCTCCATCAAAACATGGACAAAGGGTGTGTTTCTCATGCTACTTGCAAACACATTTTGGAGCTTGTGGCTTGTTCTACAGGTAATCCGTATGTTCTAGTTAACTGATTTTTCCTTTGGGAAATTTATAAGGGAAAATGGTTATAAGTATATGTATATAATAATTTTTGCCCTGGACTTTTAAGACGTAAAGATGACTTCTGTTTTTTTTATATAGTAAACTTTTTAAACCCGGTAGTTTTTTTCTTAAAACTATCGTACATGCTCGACAGTTTCACTTGAAATTTTATCCCAAATTGCCAATGCACAGTGGTATCAGGTTGCTCAAAATTTCTGCGCACAATAATGTCAGATAGATGTAGTTACTTGTAAAACTTTAATGCATATAAAAAATGAAATTAAGTTGGTAGATGCAGCAAATAAAATTTTAGTGTATATTAATTACTGCCAGTTTTCCAATTTATAGAAAAATGGTATCAAAGTTTATGAGAGTGTAGCAAAAAAAATTGTTTTTTTCTTTTAAGGGAGCAAAAAAATTGTTGATGTATACATCTTATTACTTATAAAGGACCAACTCTTTTATTAGAGCTAAAAACCTCGCTTCTTATTACTTTTTTCATTAAACCTTGGTTTCTAACTTAATTTGTTGGAAACACAATTTTTCATCATTATTAGGTTATATACCAAGTTAAATAATGGATTATATTCATTTTTTTTTTCCTCTTTTAACTGAAACAGGGCCTAGTATTGAAAAGTTACCCTTCAAAACTTTGTTGCACAACTCTTCAATGCTTTCTGAGTAGCATTCAATCATTCATTATCGCAATTGCTTTGGAAAGAGATCGTAATGAATGGAAGCTTGGATGGAATGTCAGACTCCTATCCGTTGCTTATTGTGTAAGTCCAGAATTTTAATATACAGTACATATACGTGTAAAATTCGAATAAGAAATTAGTTATCCAATTTCTCTTAATTTATTCCTACACCTGTTTTTTTTTGTATGCTTTTATTCCCCTTACAAATATTGGTCCCTAGCTACAGAAGCGCTTTTAATTTGTGGTTGGGTCTGTCAAATTTTTGCATGACACTCATATACATAATGAACCTAGGGCAAAATTGTTAATCTTTGACTTCTCCTTTCATATATTTACAAAATTCACTCTCACTCATTTTCCATTATCATTGGATTTTTATGAAAATTTTAGAGATTAATGATTTTGTCATTGGTAAGTAACTTATACAAGTGATATGTGGAGACTTTTGCAAAATTCTACCCAAAATTTGATGTGGGGGGAGGGGGGGGGGGGGGGTGAATTCAAAAAATACATATTAATTTTTAATTAAATTAAAACAAATTTAATAATTTAGGAGAGTAGTTTTACTAGGTTTTGAAACATAAATTTAACATATTCAAAAATACGATTCAAGATCAATCAATTGGTGAAAATATTCTTGAAAGGAAATTTGAAGAACGGAAAGGAAGATTTGTTAGCACTCCGGATGTTCTAATACTTTTTTTAAAATAATTTTTGATAAATATTTTTTTATAGTAATTTTTTTAAAAAATTTATCTTTTAGACCTTTTTTAACTAAAAATTTATCTTTAATACTTGAGAGTTTATCTTTTATTTTATATTATAAGGTTTATTAATAAAACTTTTATGAGAAGGAGAATCGTAGAAATAAAATATATTAGTATGTGTATTAAACTATCCTAACTCTCTTTAGAGGACTTAAAGCTTCAAACTTTTTTATCCATTTTTATTTTAATTATGTGTAATTGCTTGTCTTAAAAATAAGGGAATTTTGGACAGGGAATTGTGGTTACTGGTGTTACATTTTACTTGCAAGCATACGTTGTTGAAAAGAAAGGGCCAGTTTATCTAGCAATAACTACTCCATTAGCCCTTGTCTTCACCATCTGCTCTTCAGCTGTTCTCTTGGGTGAAATTATCAGCTTAGGAAGGTAAATAAATATACTTCAGTTCTTGACTTCTATTTAAAATTTTATATCCTAATATTAAATATATAGTTGATAAATATTCTGAAAATGATATACTTTTTTTTTCTCAATTTTCAGCGTACTAGGAGGGATTTTGCTGGTTGGGGGACTATATTTTGTACTTTGGGGGAAAACTGAGGAAAAAGAGGAAAAGGGAAAATGTTCTTCAACAAATGCAGTAAAACAAGATGTTGAATCAAAGAACGAAATGACAAATGAGAGCAATCCACAGTTCCTTGTCCAGCATTCTTGTTCCTGGGTTTGATTTCAAAGAGGTTTGAGTTAATTTTTTCAAATGGCTAAGCTGACTTAGGGGTTTACTTAGATTGTACTTTAGTTTGGAAATGTACGTATTTATTTTTTTAAAGTTCATAAACGATAAATTGTTCTGCTGATAGATGTGAGCTCATAATGATTTTTTTTTTTTTACATTAAACTATATTTCTATCCAAGTATACCGTTACTGATCTTTGTATTTTGTGTTTTTGAGGAAGATATGTATACCAGTTAGAGTTAAGAAAATCTAACCATGAATCAGGTAGTTTCTTTTCTTTTTTTTTTTTTTTCTAAACAAATTATATATTACCCAATGTAGTTCAATATATATTTCATTTGGAAATAGTATAATTTGGAAAATCAGGTGCATATTGTACCCAAAGTTTGCATTCTTGTTAACTTAAGCATAAAACAACCCTGCTCACCGCATGTTGAATATTATTACAAAAATATTAAAGAAAAGCTTTTAAGAAATCAAAATAAATAAATAAATAAGTTACAAAATCAAATTGCCTTGGTTCTTCAAAACTTTCCTACCAAAAACAACATTTGAAAAGGTTTCGGTAAGAGAAAAGAGAAGAATATTTATAAATATGATATGAAGTATTAATTTTTACTTTGGTCACCTTGCCAATTGACTCCCCTCTTTTAAGACCAAAATAGCATTAAAAAAATACGAAAATAAATAAAATTATATAAATTTTTAAATGAATGACATCAATAAAAGTTTCTCTTAAATAAATTGTATTTGTTGATTTACAATCCTTTCTTTGATAAGAGGACTTCTCAAAACCATTAGGATAAACGAATAATAAAGGCGATAGAAGGGCTTACATGGATTTTTAAAATCCAAACGAAATGTTGAAACTTTGTGAAATCAAAAGCAAGTTTCTAATTTAATTTAGAAAACACCTTAAATAGCTTTAAAATCATTGTAATCATTCTAATCCAATTCTTTTTATGTCCAAATTTTACTAATAATCAAACTCAACTTATTGAAGTATAAGTTTAGAAGTTCGTTTTGATACATTTAGATGCTAACTTAGAATTGCTTGAAAATTTAATTTAAACTCTTGAACTAAAAAGGCGAAAAATAAAATTTGAAACTACCAAGATGTATCAAGAGCTTTCCTTCTCTTTATCATTCATCATTATTCATTACATTGGAGTAATTCTTAACTTTGACCGTTAAAATAAAAACATTTTACTTTTTTCACTTTGGAACTCATACACGTTCTCACAAACAATTCATGAACTCCAAGATAAACATACTCCCTGTATTCAAAATAAAAACATAGCAAAGTTGAGTAGTAAAGATATGTGAGAATAAATTAAAATAAATTGTTATCTAATTTAATAGGTCCTCCATAAATACTCAAATTGAAGAATTATGCATATATCTTGATTGACAAAATCATCTACGTACCATTTGGTAAAATTGGGAGTTATTTTTTCAACCCTTAGAGTTTCTCTTCTCTTCTTTATGAATCCATCCTCCCTTTTAGCCAACAAAAAGAAAAGAAAAATCAACTTTCATAAACTTTAAAAAAAAAAAACTACTTTTTTAAATCTACACTCCAATCCAAATAGAATAAAGGGATATCGCTCCCCCCTATGAGGAGACTTTTTGTGAATAGGATGATTCGATGATGTCTTACATGGATGGATTTCAAGAAATTGATTCCAAGTTTTGTGAAGAAAATGAAACAAAAGCGGGAAGAATTTTGGAAAACTTTCTTTGGATTTTTGATTAAATGAAAAGATTGTACAAGCAATATATATATACACCTTTAGAGAACAAATGAGGGAGAAGATCTAAAAACTAACTAATCTAACTAGTTTCTCTTAATTAAATAACAACTCATTATCATAATGAGCTAAGAGCTAGCTCCTTCTTTATTTGTTGAGGATTCGAACCCTGCTATTCTCTTTTCCCCTTCTTTTCTTTAATTTTCTTTTCCTTCTGCAATTTGCTCCTTCTCCTTCTCTTTACTTGCAACTGAATCACAATCAACACAACCAGCCTTTCATTCTTCTTTCAATACCCCCCACAAGCTGGCACCTTATAAACATTCAAAACACCAAGCCGATTCAACAAAAGCTTAAAACAAGCTGTTGCCTGAGACTTAGTAAAAATATCTGCTATTATTGCTGAGAAGAAACTCCTAAAGGTTTTAAAACCACAACCACGAATCTATCTCTAACAATATGACAACCCAACTCTATGTGCTTCGTTCCGTCATGAAAAACTGGATTATCTGCAAAGTACAAAGCACTCCTTGAATCACAAAATAAGGAAACAACTTGCCTTTGATAAATGTGAATATCTTCAAGGATGTATAACATCCATTGAATTTCACAAGTAGCCATTGCCATAGCTAAATATTCTACCTTAACGGAGCTTTTAGATGCAGTGGTTTACTTTTTTGATCTTCATGTCACCAAAGAAGTCCCTAAAAATACACCGAATCCTGTAATAGATCTTCTTGTCTCCTCACTTCCTGCCCAATTTGAATCATAATAAGTTGCTAATCTTGTATCATTATCTGATTTGAAACACAAAACTTGTCCATGAGTGGATTTATATACCCCAACACTCTATGCATAGTTTTCCAATGAAACACAGTTGGTTTGTCCAAAAACTGTGACAATTGTTACACTGCATCAAATTGGGCCTGGTGATAATAAGATATAACAATTTGCCTACAATACTTTATATTCTGAATTGTCAACAATCAATTCTGAATCTATGTGGCTTAACTTCACATTCGTCACCATTGTTGTTGCAGCTTGTTCACATAACAAGAAAACAATATCCTTTAACAAGTTTAAAACATACTTTCTGTATGTTAACTGAATTCTTGAACTATCTCTAGTTATTTCCATTCCAAGAAAATATCTTGCCTCACCTAGATCTTTGATCTTAAAAAGATATTGCAAAGTATTTTTTAACTTCTGCAATAGCATCTCCTTGAGAACTAATAACTAGAATATCATCCACATACACAAGCAAAATAATTAGCGCATCATGTTTATTCTTCACAAACAAACTATAATCATGCCAACTCTCCTTAAAACCCATAGTTAACAAAGACTGTGTGCGTTTGGTATTCCACTATCTAGAAGCCTGTTTTGAGCCATATAAAGACCTTGCCAACTTACAAACATACCTATGAGGAACTTCATAACCTGGAGGTGGTTGTATAAAATCCTCTTCAAACAAATCCCCATGCAAGAAGTCATTATTAATATCCAACAGATGTACATAATATCCCCGAACAGCAGCAACAACCATGATCAACTTAATAGTAGCCATTTTAACCACTGGACTAAAAGTTTCTACGTAATCTATGCCACATTGTTAATTAAACCCCTTTGCAACCAATCTAGCTTTTATCTGTTAATTGTCCCATCTGACTTATATTTAACTTTGAACTTTGTATAGCCATTTCCATCCAATAGCCTGTTTACCTTTATGTAAAGGAACAACAATCCAAGTATGATTAGCAACTAAGGCATCAATCTCCAAAGACATGGATTTCTTCATTAAGAAAATCTAACAACTTCATGATAATACTTAGGTTCATCAATCAAATCAACATTCAAAACAAAAGATTTATGAATAGGAGACAATTGATCATAAGAAAGAACATATGTAATTTGATGAGAAGAAGTAGGAACAGATATAGAATGATCATAAAAAGACAAATAAGAAGGCAAATGTCTATTCCTCGTAGATTTTCTAAGAATATGTGATTCTGTAGAAGACTGTTGTGGCACAGGAAGTGAATCAAGAGAAGCATCTAATGGAAGAAGAGAATTAGAAGGAAACAAATCTGAACCAGAGAAATAATCAAAAGATAAGGAAGTAGGAATAGTAGAAGTAGATAAAGATGGAACTGAAGAAGAAAGAAAAGGAGAAGATTTGAAAGGAAAAAGAGATTCCACAAAAACAATGTGTTACTAAAACAATCAAGAAGAATGTATCCTTAAGAAACAATAGAATCACCTAGATACACACATTGCCTTCTTCTAGGATCAAACTTGGTTCTACTGTGATCAATAGTACAGCCATATGCTAAACAACCAAAAACTCTCAAAGAGCCATAAGAAGGAACAGTAGAATGAAGTATTTCATAAGGAGTTTGATTGGCAAGAAGTGGAGTGGTAGTAAGATTAATAAGAAAAACAACATATTTGACACAAAAATTCCAATAAGAAAGAGAAATATTAGATTGAAATTTTAAGGCCCTACCAATATTAAGAATATGTTGATATTTCTACTCCATTTTGTTGAGGAGTATTTACACAACTGCTTTGATGATATTGCCTTTAAAAGCAAAGAAAATAGACATTGAGAATTCTAGACCATTAGTAGATCTAAGAACTTTAACGATAGTACCAAATTGTGTTTCTACATAAGCACAGAAACATTGTATTTATACCTTAGCTTTACTCTTATGCTTTAACAGAAGAAGCCAAGTGTATTTGCTATGATAATCAACAATAGAAAGAAAATACTTCTCACCAGAATGATAGGAGTTTTATCAAGACCCCAGATATCAACATGAACAATGTCAAAACACTTCAAAGAATTCATGAATAGTAAAAGGACTATGTTGTTTAGCAAGAGGGCAAATAGAACAATGACAATTTTTATTAACAGTAATATTGGAATGTGCATCATTCAAAAGTTTCAATCTAGAAGTAGAAAAATGACCTAACCTATAATGCTACAACAATTTGGATACTTCATGTGAATCAAAATATATATGATTCGATGTGTTAGTGGAAGAGGAACTATTACAAGTATTATTACAAGAATTAACAATTGAAATAGAAGAAACAGGAAGTTGCAAGATAGGACAATAATCTAAACCATAGAACCCTTCATGCTATTTAGCAAATCCAATCCTCTTCTTAGATACTGGGTCATGAATCACATAAGTGAAAGCATACTAATCACAATGCGTGAGTTCTGAAGATTCATTTTATTTTGTGAAACAAGATTGAAAGTGAAGCTAGAAACATACAAGACATCTTTATGGAGTATAGAGGAAGTAAGTTGTATAACGCCTTTATGTGTAGCTAGAATAGTTTGAAGACTTGGAAGTTGAACAAAAACATTCACAACAGGATGACAAGCAGTAAAATAAGCTAGAGAACAAGTGATATGATTAGTTGCTCCTGAATCTAAAATCCAATGTTTTGAAGGAGTTTGAACTGGTATACCTGTTATAGTGCCATTAGTTGGTTGATAATTCAAAGATGGATTTATGATACTGCTTCAGCAACATGTTCCATATGTATCTGATTCACCATTGGTCTCACTCCACCACTTTGAAATGCAGGACAAGCATGGATCTGTGTTATTAATCAGATACATCAATTTCACATACTGATCATTAGTGAATCTAACAAAAGAATTCTAATTCATAGCATGGACATGGTCAACTCCAGTGCTAGATACACTTGTATTAGTAACTATATTCCCTGCAAATTCAGTATTTCCAGACTTAGTATGAATATGAGCTCTACCATGATCTCCAAAACTTCCTCCAGACTTCTCTTTCAATTTCTGATTAGGTGGAAACCATGTTTTTTGCAACACCTATCAATAGTACGCCCAATATTATTACAAAACATATAAAAGTACTGCTTTCTTTGATTGCTCTATCTCTTCCACTAAAATTTTATGAGGTTGAAATCCTACTGCATTCACAAAACATGTAGAAGCCTCATTATAATTGCTAGCAATAGATACAACTGACTGTGTATGATTCTTTTGAGTACACATCACTTGAGAAAACCCTTGATTATTCCCACAATCTTGTTGTCTTTCATGATTAATGGCTAAATTGAAGACTATATTCATAATTGGCAGAGAAACTTTTATCAAGTCTTTGGATCTGACAGACTCAAAACTATCATTTAATCCTTTTACAAACTTCAAAACTTGTTCCAATTGCACATTTTCCCTTACTTTTTTCAAAACTTCACATTGACAAACAATTTGTGGATCACAAGTACACACAGCTAAATGTTTGAGCATTAATATGTCATCCCACAAGATCTTCAAGTTAGTATGATACTCATTAATACTCAAACTTCCTTATTTCTGAGAGTGAAACTCTTCTAACAAATCAGATAACCGATACGCATCTTCTTTATCATATCTTTGTTGAAAGTCTAACCGTATTTCTTTAGCAATGTTCATCCAAAGTACACTCTGATCGATAGTATTATTCATAGATTTAACCAGCCATGTAATGACCATGTCATTTTCTTGTTTCAACAGGATCTAGGGTCGAGCATCGGGGCATGTAACCCCACTGACCCTGCGAATATCAGATAAAATATAAAGTATATTTCAATTGTTTTATAAATTTATTTTAAAAATTTATAATTTTTTAAAGAAATTTGTTAGTCTGCTTTACATCGTTAAGTAATAAAGTTTATTTTCAAATCTTAAATATATTATCTCTCCTTATTAATTAAAGGTGCAAAATAAATTTTGCTTCCATTTTCCTTACTTCTAGAATATTTAATAGCCCTTCCGATTAATAATAAGTGATATTCTAACTTGTTGCACAAATATTGAAGGTTTTGAAATCAATGAAGTATTTTACACAAGCTGTGTTATATGTCCTTTATAAATATATAGGAGCAATATAAGAAATAGAGATGAGAGAAATAAACAAGGAGAAAAAGAAGAAGATAAAATTAGAAAAATTATAATAAATACTCTTTGAAAGTAGTTAAAAAGTACTTATTTTGAAACAAAATATAACTTAAAAAATGACGATTATTATTAATTTGAGGGAGTATATGTGTAACTTATTATATCTTACATATTATACAAGAATAGGAGTGTTCAATTTCATGAAAGTAATATGAATTGTTTGGGATAAAAATGTGAATTTCAAATTTAAGATCTTATAAACTCTATCTAAATATATCTTGTTGCTGTGCTTATATCATACACTATAGTGTACCATGCAAGTTACACTCCAGTGAAGGGATGGCATCTCCCACTAAAACATAAAAAAACGAAAATCATCCCAGTCCCAGCGAAAGCAAGTGACATTCATGCGCATGAAATATTCCATAAATTATGTATTAATGTTCTTTAGGTGATGTTTTAATGTTCCATGAAAATATATTATATCTTCCATCAGTTATATGTAGGTTTTCTATGAGTTTTGTGCTAAATTTGCTTTGTTTCATTGATGTTCTACGTTATTATGTATTTGGTGGAACTAGTAACATATAACTCCATTACCTATATATTCTGAAAATAAATTACGTCACGACTTAATAGTTCAAGGACGGTTACTTATGTAATTATGAAACTACAGTTATACTCCGATAGAACATTGTCAATTGAAATATGAAGCTACAATTATATTTTCATGGAACTTTAGCAATTGAAAAATATCAATTTCACAGGAAAAAATATCATTAATATGAAAATAAAACTGCTACTTCCATTATGGAACTTTAGTTGCATATTCTCATGGAACATTATAAATTGAAATACGGAACTCTGCAACTCTGGTGATATAGTGCTGATGTTCAATGTAAATAGTACTTATGTTACATGGATTATATGTTAATTTTCTATTAAAATATAATACATGAGAATATAATAGATGTTCCATCAGTTCTCTATAGGTTTCTATGGAACATTAGCAATTAAAATATGTAACTATAGTTATATTCCAATGGATCATTAGAAATTGAAATATGGAACTTAGTAACTCTGGCGTATAGCACTGATGATCCATGGATTTTGTGTTAATATTTTATTAAAATATAATACACGAGAATATAATAGATGTTCCATCAGTTGTCTATGGCTTCCATAAGTTTGGTGACAGGTTTGCTTTGTTGTGATAATGTTCCATAGATTATGTGTTATTGTTCCATGTGAATAAAATATATGTTCCATATGTTTTCTAGGGGTTTGCATGAGTTTTCTACATACAACAGTATAACTTTATCACCAGAAACCCTATGAATCACACAAAAAAAAAAAAAAAAAAAGATTTTTCCTCCTTATCCCCTCCAAATAACGATTTTCCCGTAGTTCCACATACACAAATACAATGAATAAAATAAATATCAAATATTATGAAAAAAAAGCTGCTACTACCGTTATGGAACATTAGCAGTTGAAATATAGAACTATAGTTATATTACAATGGAATATTGATAGTTGAAATATGGAACTCCATAACTTCGGTGAAATATAACTCTAATACCCGGGAAAAGTTAACTACCTAAGACAAAACAAATCTTTCTCCTCGTCTTCTCCAATAATGATTTCCTATAATTCTCCATAGATTTACCTTACACGACATATTGAATAAGATACAATAACATAAAATCATATGAATATAAAGCTTTGATTGGATAAATCTGGAGAATATAGGAGAAGGAACGAAGAACAGAGGAAAGGAGAAGGAGATGCGGAGAATGCAAAAAATTTGAGGGAGGAGGAGGCTCATGAATGTACAAAATCTTAATATTTTATATCATATCCAAAGGGACACTGTTCCACTAAGAGAGTACTGTATATTGTATGCCCTGAAATGTACGATATAATTTCTAAATAGTTTGTGCTAGATCCATTAGTGATATCCCACATGACTTTTCCATTTCCACCATTGCCAACTGTGAATCGTTCAGCCAAAAAAATAAATAATTTATTATTATCATTTCTAGTTGGTTTTTTGCCATAATTGGCCAGTTTTTCAAAAGAAGTCACTAAAATGGATACAAAATTTTTTTAATCCTATTTTGGCCATAACACAGAATGTATGCGTTATCATTAAGGATAACGCACATACTGTGTGAATTATTACTTAATCTGGAATTTACACTATAATTATCCGATGTGGCAAATAACGCACACAGTATGTGTATTATCCTATACAATAATGCATCTATTATATGAGTTATCTGCCACATCATTTTTTTATTATTTATTTTTTGCAAAAGTCATATTTTTTTTGGTAAAACTTATAATTATAATTTTTTTAAAAAAAGACAGTATTCTTTTATTAATGTTATTTGATGTGTATTTTATGATAATAATTATAACCATTTTAAAAGGAACATTTTATGAAAAAAAAAAAAGTAAGAAGAAGTAATTTAAGTATTTTAAATTTTTGTTACTTGTTGTAAATTTTACTATTATAATTTATAATCGATTTAAGTAAAAGGTTTATAAAGAAGAACTTAGAAGAAATTCAAAGAAGAAATATCAGTAATAAAATCCCTAAAACATTACAACACTTTGAAAAAAGTAAACTTATAAATTGCATGAACGGGGTTATTACAATTTTTTCTATTATGCTCAGACATTTGACATCTGTTACATCTTGGGGAGAATTTGGATTTTGATAATCTATTTTCCCTCAAAACCTTGTATCCTGTTTTCTACCCCGTTGATTGTTCATATTTGGAGGATAAAATGTTAAATTGTAAGGAGCATCTCTCCAAAAGTCCTCGTGCCCAACCGGATAAAAATTGGATTGATATGTTCGTCTTTAAGTTTTCTGCGAATATATGTCTGGTACATAAGCATCTGGTCTTGTAGTATTATCTTTATAGGCTACAAGAGCATGAGAACAAGGCAAGCATATTCTTGCCATTTGCCACAACTGCACAATTTTACATTCATTTGTAAAGTGTAAACGTTCTTGCCGCTACCATCAAGGCGTATCTGAGATTTAACCACGTAAATACCTTCTCGTGAGTTATACGTTGTAACTGTGCTATCTCTTCATTTAATTCAATCTGAAGAAATATGTCAAAAAACTCTTATTAGAAATGTATGCACACAGTTTTGGGGCTCTTGACGATGTTGGTTGAAGTACTTAACAAGTTTGTTAAATATTAATTCAACTAGGGCTTTTAAAGGTAAAACCCTAACTTTTTCCAAGACACTTTCAGTGCTTTGAGATATTGGTTGTCATCACTCTGTGCCTGTGTCCACCATCATGCAGGAGTATCCATTTCTCCAAGTCTATCTTGGCTAAATAAATGTAAGCTTCTACATTTTTTTTTTTTAATTTCACTCATAACGCGGTCAAATTTCCATTGCTTAGCTTCGGTTTTGGTGCCACATGAAACCTTTTAATTCGTTGTTCTTAAAGGTCTTGGTGAAATTTGCCTGAATGTGGCGTAGACAAAACGTATTAACCAGAAATGGAGGTTGTAAAGCTTGATTTTGCGTAGCAGATAAAATCCCTTTATGACGATTGGATATTAAACAAACATGTCAATCCTTCACATATGTTGCCGTAGAAGTTTGAGGAACCATTTCAAACTTTCGGATGACTCTTTATCAACAATTGCAAATGAAATGGGGAACAAATGGTTATTCGCATCCCACGTACTTCCAATTAATAATACGCTCTTATATGGTCTGGAAGATGAGTGTCATCCACAGAAATGACCAGCCGACAATTTTGAAATCCATTTAAACAAGGCTTGAAACACAAAAAAGGAAATTTGAAAACATAGTTTGGGGAAATGCTCATTCTGTGATACAAGAACTTGTACACAGTTCCCAAGTTTGAATATTTCATTGCCCGGAGATATTTGGGTAGAATTGAAAAGTTGTCTCTCAGTTGTTGAACGCCCTTTCTACTCTAAATTTCTGAGCCTACCATGCCCTCTTGTATATAAAACCTATCTGAAGTAATACTTGTACTTCTTGGATGATGTTCGAGACAGATATATCGGGATCGTTGGCAACAAGATGCGATAATACTTTTGAAATAAATTTTGAAGTCATATTTCGATGTTTATTTTGATTATCCTGAACAAGGCATGTGTGTTCCTTGGTGAATCTTGTTATTTCCCACCGACTATGAGTTGTTTTTTTCTTTATTTCAATACACTATGAAGAATAATTAGAGTTGTTCTCATGATAACATTTCGCTGTCCATTAATCGCTCTTACTTTTAACAACTCTAAACTCACATTCTATCCAAATAGACCACTTCTGAACTGTACTAATTCCTTGTATTTTGTCCACAAACCTCATTCCTATTTGAATATCAATCATAGTACCATTCTAATTCAACAATATAATAGTTCCTAATTCTATGAGGTCATCTATCTGCTCTCTCGAGCCCATATCTAGAAATGTTCCAAATGATGTATAACAATTACTAAACCATTGACTACTCTGCCATTGATTCACTGTAGTTGAAGAGAGGGTTTAGGAGAGTGCTAATGTCATCTTCCTCATTATTAGGGTTATCGTTGTCGTCAAATTCACTTGATAAGTCACAATCCTCATCAGCGTCATCATCGTCCTCATCATCTTCCTCTACGTTTGGGTACAACATTGACGGTTCATTGGAAACTATCCATGTTATTGCCGTGAAATGTTGACGAATGTTTAGATGATCCTCATCGATGATACATGTGTGTGCTGGACTTCTAAAAATATTTATGATTGGATCGATTCAAATTCAACTAGTACGTGAAGCCCTTCATTTGGTATATCAGGTCTAATGGTCTAAAGGTACTGCATCTAATCATTGTTGTTCATGCTGTAAAAAGTAAAATTAAACATTTGATACTCTTCTTAGAATTAAGGTACCCTTATTATAATTCGAGCATGTCAAAGATTTGGATCCATTCCTCGATGCTTCAATATTTTTCTAACAAGTTCATCATGTGTCACAATCCGGGTAAAAGTCCAAGTTTTCTTTATTGCTCTAGCAAAATAAGTACCATACGCATCTCCGGCATGCTTCGAATCCGAAAATAATACAACTTTAATAGGGTGAGTTGCATCCATGTTCATTGTTTGTAACGGATATGAAGGAAAGGGTTTAAAAGTTTCAAAAATAAAGGACGAAAATGTTGTGAAAGTTTTTATGTGATCTCTAAAATGGGTGATTTTCAAGCCGTATGTATAGGGTTTACGATTTGCATTCAAATCCATCAATTATTTTGAATTGTCAAATCGTCACATGGGGTTGTCAGTTGTAAAATTCAATGAAATTATTTCGAGTTGTCAAATCGTCACATAGGATTATCGATTGCATTCAAATCTAGTAAAATTATTTCGAGTTGTCAAATCATCATATGGGGTTGTCGGTTGCATGAAAATCCAGTGAAATTATTTCGAGTTGTCAAATCGTCACATGGAATTGTCGGTTGCATTAAAATCAGGTAAAATTATTTCGAGTAGTCAAATCATCACATGGGGTTGTCGGAAATAATATAAAGAAATAATTTACATTATAATATAAAGAAATAATTTAAAGAAATAATATACAAAATATAACAAAGTATCATAAACGATATTCGAAACCCTAAACCCTAACAATAATTAGATAAAGTAAATCTAGTAGTCTTATTCCTAACACGATGTCCAAAGCCAAATTGTTGTGCTTGTGTAACGTCATCCGACGGGTTATCACCATACTCATCTGAGTCGGAAGAAGATGCACGAGATATAGACATATGAGGTATAGCTGAACATGCCGTACTCAGAGGTGGAGGTGCATCAAATGACAACCCTACTTCACTCGGAGGTGGAGGTGCATATGATGTAGCTCCTGTACTCGGAGGTAGCTGAACCTAATCTACGTCTGGGCAGTCAAACAGGTGAGGTGGGACATATGATGTGCCTGCTCTACTCGGATATGACGGTACAAATGGTGTCAAACCCAAACTGAATGTCTGTGCATCTAGATCTGGGCTGTCGAATGGGTCAGGTGAAACATACAAGCCTTGATCTCCACATCCGCATCCGCCAGATCCTGCTCCTCTCTCTCTTTAAGGCTCGGGTCTGCTTGTCTTTATCTGTCCAGATATAGAGAAGCAGGAGGGCGTCCTCTACGAGTCCCGCCACCGGGTAATATATGAGTGCCCCTCTTTCCTCCACAAGCACTACGCTTAGGTACAGGCTCCCAGAGACGATAACATGATGGTTGTACTGTTATGCTGAATATCATACTGAGAGAGGTTGCAACCCAACATACTACCAATAGAAAACCGTGCACCTACAGATGATGGTCTGGACTTTTCTCATGACACTAAAATACTGAGTCAGAGATAATGGTGGTCCTTCCAACACCCATGTAGTTATGTCATCTACATCCTGTAGCATGGATGTCTAAAAAAATAGTTAGAAAAGAATTATAAACAAATAACATACATAAAATAACCATAAATATTTTATTACCATCATCCGTCTATCGACCTTAGCTGGTTGGTATCCAATAGTCCAAGTATCACAGTGTGCTGGACTATTGATGTGGACTCACGTGATATCCGATACCATCTAATATAATCATTTCGAGGTGATGATAGATCCTCAACGGATAAAAGAAGGCCATCTCTAATGTGCTGTCTCCACTGATGCCAGACCTCCATATGAGTAGCATGCTTCGTCGCCCAATAACTGTGATCATTTTCTCTGAGTTGTAATCCATGTAGATCCAGACGAATATCACAAACAGAAGGTATAGGCTGATTATGTCCAAACTATTGCATCATGCAGCCTGGATAGTAATACTCCACTATCTCATAATATATCAGGGCATCTCTTGCCCCTCACAAGTCAGATGGAACCAGACAACGTTCAAGATTCGGTAGCCATACAAACTATGTAACAAATTAAAATATTTAAATAATAATCCCATAAAAAATATAATAAGTAAAAAAATTAATTTAAAGTCGTACCTGATCGGATGACATGAAATCTAACTGATCTCTATAAGTCAGCAGGACATGCGTAGAAAGCTGGCTGAGATCAAATGATGTGCACCACATAGCACCAAGTGGAGCATGAGGGTCTAGTTCCACATGCCAATCTAATTGAGGACGCAATACAGGAATATGCGACCAAGCCCAAGTCTGAAGCAGCACGAGGGCTCCCCCTATCTGTCGTGCACACCCTAAAGCTGCCTCATATAGGCATCTATATAAAAATCCTAATACATAACTCCTCAACTGTAAGTGTCGATGGCATCAAAATCCTCCAACAAATTGATGTGCCGTACGTGAATCAAGCTGTCCGACATATCAAGGAGCATATGAACTCCAAGAAATAAGAAAATAAATCCAAGGGCACACATGACAAAGTCATCATCAGTCTCTGATCTGGTGAACTCTCTCAAGATCTAAGACTCTAAAGGTTCCTTCTTAGACTTATATCTAGAAAATTGAGTAAGAGACAACTGAATACCAATAGTCTCTCAATCATATCAAACAAATACTACTTATGATGTACAGTCAAACTAGGACCTGTAACAGGCAAGCCCTCTATCCATAAATCCCATAAGACGTGCAAATCCTTTAGAGTGACTTTCACCTCACCACATGTAATGTGGAATGTGCGGGTCTCTGGCCTCCAACGCTAAACTAAAGGATTAATAAATGCGCAGTCAAGACCTATGTAACCACATCTAAAAACTCCCTCCAACCCCGTCCTATCAATAATATCAGTCAATCTGTGGGGAGTCGTACTGTATTCCTGAAATAGATTATGACCAAAACGTCCATACTGAAGATCAGTAATACATGTCTAATGATCCCCACTTCATATCAACTCAAACCTATGCTCATTCTGCCTCGTCGATACATCAGGGACTATGGGACCCGGATACACATGTTGTGGGACTTTCTCCATTTACATTATATCACAAGGTTTTAGGATTTTAGGTCTAGTATTATACACTTTCTAAATTTAAATATTTACATGTTTAGAATTTAAAGTAAAATATTTCAAATAAAGTAATATTATACACTTTCTAAGGTTTATGGTTTAGGGATTTAGGGTTTAGGTTATAGAGTTTCAATGTCATGATTTTAGGGTTTTAGGGTTTGAATGTTAGGGTTTTAGGTTTATGGTAATACACTTTCTAATTTTAAATCTTTACGAGTTTAGAATATAAAGTAAAATATTTAAATTAAAATATTATTACACAATTTCTAAGGTTTATTGTTTAGGGTTTTAGGGTTTGAATGTTAGGGTTTTAGGGTTTATGGTTATGCACTTTCTAAATTTAAATCTTTATAAGTTTAGAATTTAAAGTAAAATATTATTACACACTTTCTAAGATTTATAGTGTAGGGTTTGAATGTTAGGGTTTTAGGTTTAGGGTTATACACTTTCTTAATTTAAATCTTTACGGGTTTAGAATTTAAAGTAAAATATTTAAAGTAAATTATTATTACACACTTTCTAAGGTTTATGGTTTAGGGTTTAGGGTTTAGAGTTTAGGGTTTTCGGGTTTCAAGGTTAGGGTTAAGTGTTTATTAAATCAAGGTTAGGGTTTAGGGTTTGCAGTTTTGGATTTCAATGTTAGGGTTTTAGGTATAGGATTATACACTTTCTAAACGTAAGTCTTTATGGGTTTAGAATTTAAAGTAAAATATTTAAAGTAAAGTATTATTATACACTTTCTAAAGTTTATGGTTTAGGGTTTAAGTTTCAATGTTAGGGCTTCAGAGAAGATTATATTCTCTTTTTGTTACAAAAAGATCGAAACAAAACAATCTTCTTGAAATATAAATTTATGTAAAATTAATAAAACAATATAAATGCTAACAAATTTTCACAAAAAAAAAAAAAAAAAGAAAAGAAAATCACGGTTTATGACAAAAGAAATATAAATTATATAACTTATATCATTTTAATAGCAAAATTTTAAGCAAAACTAAGCATCACGCATTTCATCAAATCACATTTCCAACAAAAAAACACAACTAGTTTAATAAAATGATTAAATATGCACAAATCTATCAATAAGAACAAGTTTAAACATAATCGTAAAACCCACACGTAGAAAAATAAATTACAAAAAATTGAGAAATAATTCGATAAAATTCATAAAAACTATTCACAAATAACAACATACGACAATTTTCATATAAACAATATTAGAAATCAACACATAGTGCAAAAAAAAAAATTAAAAACAATTATTGACAATAAGAAATTTACCAAAAGTTGGAATAAATTGAAATCAAAGTTCTTTGGTGGTGGAGCTTTCTCTACAGTTCGCCAACCCAACAACCTTTATAGTCCACGAGTTTGCAACTCGACATTGTGAAGAGAAAAAGGTTGCAACGGCACTGTGAAGAGAGGAAGGAAGGAAAGGAGGAAGGAGAAGAGGAAGAGAAGAAGAGAAGGAAGGAAGGAAGGAGAAGAAGAGAAGGAAAGATGTTCGAAGAAGCGTAGTAGAAATGTCACAGTGGCAATGTGCAATAGCGAGAAGTGGGAAGGAGAAGAGAAGAGAAGAAAAAAATTTTGCAGCAACTGCCAGGGTTTCAGAGTTTTGTGATGTTGATAACGCACATGTTGTGTGCGTTATCAATAAGAATAATGCATTCACTACTTGCGTTATTATTATTGATAATGCACACATCAGCTGCATTATTAACTACCTAACCACCCATCGTGCCACGTTCGCTGCCACACCATTAATCAAAATTAAGCTTGATATTTAATTACTGATTAGGAATAACGCACACAGCATGTGCGTTATTATTAAAGATAACACACACGCTGTGTGCGTTATGGGTCCATTAGGAACAATAAAAAAATTGTGACCACTTTTGTAACTTTTTTTAAAATACTGGCCAAATATAGCAAAAAACCTTTCTATTTCTTCTTTCTCTCCTACTTTTCTGAAGTCTCTCTTTCTTTTCTTTTCGCTTCATCTTGTTGTCTACTGCTTGGCCTTATCCAATTAGCCTCTTGGCATCCTCTATTTCTTCATGGAATAGAACATCGTTTATTTCTCATCTAATTCTATTATTTTTTTTTATTTTTATTATTATTTTATGGATATGGTAGTCCATAGGCTTCAGCAATCAAACAAATAGTTAACTCATGTAAAGTCCTGAGGCACTAAACAAAATATTTAGTGTGAAGTGCTTGATAAACATAATATACTCAAACACCCAAGAAAAAGAAGAAATTGAATTGAAAAAGGCTAAAATATACCATTGATTGTGAGTCTACATAGACATCGTATGAATTTTTGTTGCCTCTCTAATGTGTTCATCTAAAAAAAAAAAAAGGCTGAAATATAAATAATGATCTTTGGAAAGATTAAACTTTTAATCTTATAAAAATTTCGATTAAATTAGTATGCATTACTCAACACTGACAGTAAAATATATGGAAAACAGAAAGTTTCTCCTATAAAAAAATGGAAAAAGAGAATGGAAAATAAATATAGAGGAATATTCGTATAATATCTAAAATGTACACCTTTAAAGGGAAATTGATGCTCTCAAAGAAATCTTGGAATTAATCCGCACAAACGGAACTGAATCAAAGTTAATAAAAAATGATACATTAGCTCTTATTACTCTATCAAAAGAGATATGTGAAAAGAAACTAAAGATTTAACTTATCAAAGAAAAAAGTCCTTCCTTCAAGACCATAAACTCCCTTAAAAAGAAAAAGGAAAGAAAAAAAGATAATGAACTAAAGAAAGAGAAAAGCAATGTTAAATTTTTACCAAAAATCTAGCTGTTGATTGAAGATTCCAGGGCCTATCTTTCATAAACAAACATCAAGAGAAGTAAAACTTAATTAAACATAATTAATATAGAAAACCATATTGAAATGAAATTTGGAGGAAGTTCTACCTCTCAAACTTTGTGTTTATTAGGGAGAGATTTATAAAGATTATTTTGAAGGATTTAAGTTGAACTTAATAAATATTCTTAAAATGAATTTAGAATTCAATAGATATAGATAATAAAAAAAAGGAGAATCTTATTAAAAAAGATTAATATATATATATAGCAACTTCCGTAATAGCAAAAGAAAATTGAATAATTAAAAAAGGAAACATTTCCTAATAGATATATCAAGAAAATAAAGAATATCAAGATAAGATCAACAAAACATATGTAATAGATATTACTATGAAATACTATTCCGTTTTGTTTCATATTATAAGGTTAAATTGTCATATTTAAATTTTCATATTATAAGGTGATTTTTCTTTATATTTTTTTTTTTTTTACAAAAATACCCTATTCAATTAATGCCTCACTATCAAAACCTAAACTCATTCACATTCGATAAAAGCTTGAAATATGGGGAGAAGAGAACATAAAATCTTGAAATAAGGAGTTTCTTACATTAATACAAGGACATTAAAGGTATTTTACTATAAAAGCACATAGATTTTAGATTTTTTGTTAACTTGTGTGAAATAACAAATAGTCTTATAATATGAATCAAGATAGTAGCTAATATCAAGAAGATGAATAGATATACCGACGTCCGTCCGTAATAAAAAAGGAAAATTTGATAATTAAAGAATTTCCAAAATAGGAAAATTCTTATAATGAATTTAGAAAGTGTAGGATTCAATAAATATAACCGCTTCCATGATGAAAGAGGAGAAGTTGATATTAAAGAGAATATTGAGCATTATTGAAGATCAATACATATAGCAAAGATTTATAATCAAAAGAGAGAAAATCATGGTAGAGAGATAAAATTAGGTTTAAATTCAAATTTAAATTTATAGACAAATATACAAAATTGGAATCAAATATGTTTTAATACATTAATAATTTCTCCAACCAATCAAAAAAAGTTTAAACAATAAAAAAAGTAAAAAAGCTAGAAAAATATGATGAGATAAATGGGATCAGTAGAAAGGGTCACATTTGTAATATAAAAATATATATTAGGTCCTTTTGTTTTGTCGCTTCATACTCAAAATCTTTTTTTTCTAAAAAACTTGTATATACATTAACAATTTACAACATTTTCAGTATGACAAGTTATGCATAACGTGCCGGTTTCTTGTATATTTTTGGTATGCTTCTACGTATGAACCCCTTATTAAGTAATAATATATACAGTTAAAACTAAAAAAAAAATTGTAAATACACATCTTCATTATCTTGTAATACGCATCACTTAAAAATTATTTTTTCTTACAATTCATCAATTTTAAAAATATATATCTTTAATAAAGGGCTTATGTTTTCCTAAAAAAGAAAACGTTTACTCTGGGGTGCCTGAAATGTACAAAAAACAGCTGCGTTACAATTTGTCATATCAACAATGTAGTAACAAATTTATGGGTATAAAAATTAAAAAAAAATATTTTGGACTTATATACTGAAAATTAGAATACTTTCGAGGTATAAGGAGTGAATTTTTTTTTTTATATATTTTTAATGTCAATGCTGATCACTAGGGGAGTTTGAGTGAAATCTTTTGCGGAACAAAGTTGCCACGTTATTAAATCTTTTTCACTAATTTTCGTTTTCTTAAAAAAAAGTACCCTTACTTTCTATATGTGTAGTTAGAGGCCATTATATCTGTAGTTAGAGGTCATTGAGTTTTATTTTGAATATATTCTTGTGATAATATTAGTCTTATGTGTAATACTATTTATAGAAATCAATTAGTATTTTTTTTAATTATAAGTGTAATCTCTAGTATCCTCTCAACATCCTTAGTTTTCGAAAATTTTCTTTCCATTCTTTCATCTTCGGCTTCTCCATGGCAGCAGCAAATGGGTATCACACAACAAGCAACAGTGACCTCACTGTTGGCCGAGGTTGGTTCAGTATGAGGGAGGAAAAGCTTTGCGGAACTCTTCGCCGTTGGCTCTTCATCCTCTTTGTTGAGAAAAGTTACTCTAGTGATTAGCCTTGTTACATTAACAAAAGCTCTACAGAAAAACTATTATAGTAGCAAAACAGCTGAAGAATAGAAGATATACTAATCTATTACAAACACTGAATGATGGAACCCGATAACAACTCTTAAACACAACTCTTCAAAATTGGATGAGGTAGCCAAAAAACGGACTACCGATTCTTCTTTAAATACCTGCAAAACAGATAATCCAATTTTTGCCACAGGACAAAATTAGACTATCGAAACCAAAATCGGATGTCCGGTTATCAAAAACGATGCCAACACAAAAGAAAACGGATGACCGATTTCGTTGAAAGAAGGGAAGAAAGATATTCAAATGATCAAAACAGATGAGAGGGAGAAAAACTGGACGATTGGTTTTCTCTGTAAATCAGAATATTGATCAAACCCTCAGCAATGGATGAGCCTCACACAACAATAATCTAATCCTGCACTTTCTGTTCTCTCCTTCACAAACTACCCAAGTACGTGGTCCACCAAAAATGGTGACAAACGACGGCAGTAATAGAATAATTCACAGAGAACAAGGAGAAGCAAGAATCTGTAGAGAAGAAGAAGAAAAAAGAAGAAGGCTTCACACAGAATAAATAGTCACGTCTCATCTTTATCAACAAGAAAAGGATAAGAGTATTTATAAAGTTTCTATAGTAGACTTATTCAAACAACAGAACAGTCATCTGCAAGGATCGTTCAATAAAAGAACATCATGTTACCTTAAGGACTTTTACAAAGAAGCAATAGCTAAGTCACCTTGGAAGACTAAAAAAGATTGGATTATTTACCGGCCTGACCCGCCTGGCATCTTGGATTAGACATAAACTTATTCTATCTGGGTTGTAAAGCTCAGTCCAACTCAACACAGGGAAAAAAGAACATGGGTTGAGAAGAGAAAATGTATGAACAATGGTGCAATTGGCCTCAATGCGCCTCGAAGCTTTAAAGCTGAGCCAGCATTGTTCTTTTCTTGGAGGAACTTTTACAACTTGCTGCCCCCTTTGCGCTATCACTGATTGGGAAGTTCTCTCATGGCCATCCAAGTATGAAGCTACTCGTAAAGCTGTTCAGACCACTCCACTTAAAGTTCAGATTGCAATTGGGTGGTTGGATATTAGAAAGATTATGTTAAGTTATGGTTTAAAGGGACAATGGAACATACTCTATTTTCCTATGAGAATTTTTATATGATCACTGGATTTCTGGGTTATTGAGTAATCTTCAATCATTCCGGCATGAATAGCTTTTGATAATTTGCCTATTCATTTTTTTTTTTAAAAAAAAAAACAGATGTTCTTTTCTTTCTTGTTGCATTGATTGGGAAACTACTAAAACTTGATGAAACGAGGGTCTCTTTGTCCAGACATCATGTTTGTGTTGAAGTTAATGTTGTCAAGGACATGCCTTCTCGTGCATGAATTGGTATGCCGGGGGAGGTTTTTATCAACAAATTTCATATGAAGAACTTCCTTCCTTTTTCTCTACTTATCGTCGGTTGGGCATTCCAAGGAATTGTGTAAGCAGCAATTGGTGTCAATATCTCCTTCTAATGCTACCACAAATCCCATGAAAAATGATTCCTTTGTTGATGGAATTTCGACCTCTCTGCCTTCACCAATTGTTCCCGCGGTTTCAGCCGTAAATGTGGTAGTTCCTACTATTGCTGTTGTGGGTGCGGTAGCAGCCGATTGCTCTACAGCGGGCAGACATACGGCTGCAACATCACGCTCTCCCGCTTTTGTTAACATGAATCAGAAGGCTACATCCGTAGGTGTTACAAGCCCAGTAATCCAGACAACACATTGGATCAAGAAGGGGATGGTTGTTGTTCTAATAGAAGACACCATCGAACAATTACCTCCACCTGCGGGGTTTCCACATGCAACGGAACCTGTGGCTGCTGGTTTTTCAGACATAACTTCATCAATTACAGTAGTTTATAGGGGTAGCATTGAAAGTTCTGCTTTGGTTGATTGTCTGCAAGATTCATTTGTTACTGTTGATAGTTTGATTGCAGAGTAGGGGGTTAGAGCTTATTCAGTAGCAACTTCGGATGTTTTGGCTCACCTTTTGATGGCTTTCGTAGATACCCAAGCAGAATGTTCATTGAAGAACTCTCAGCCTGAGGAGCAACGTACAACAACTATTGAGGGCTGCTTAAATCTTGATGTTTCATCGCACGTTGTTGAGGGTTCTGCAGTTGTAGGGTGTTTGAAGGAGGGATTATTTGGTGGATCTTTGGCATTGGTTATGGAGCAAGAGACCTCAGAAAATTGTGCTCGAAATGTTGAGGTTATCACCTCAAGATCTTGACTCTAATAGCTCCGATGAGGAAGATAGGGAAATCAGGGAATTAATCAGAAACATTCTAAACAAGGCGACTCCCTTTGCAAACAAATTCCAAGTTGGTTTGGTTCCAAAAAAATTTGGTTCACCAAAACTTCAGGAGATGACCCATCTTTGTTCGAGTTTCAAGAATTTTATTCTTTATCAACTAAATATCTGACACCAACTATTATTGACACGTGTTCTCCACATAAAGGATCTCCAACATTGCACTTTACGGATATAGGCTCAAACAAAAATCCACATAAGACCAAGATTCCAATTTCAGAACTATATGTAAGGCTTAGTGATATTACATCTCAAGATGATTTCACTATAGTGCGAATGCCCGAGAATAAAAAGAAGCAGTTAAAAGTAGAGTGCACAGTTTTGACTAGGGGAGCAACTAAAATTCGTGCAAAGTGACTCCTTGTAACTTTATTTTATTTCCTTTGTAAAGCCTTCATGGCCTATTTGGTTCTTTTCTTCCATAAAATTTAGACCTACGCTATTTTATTAAAAGAAAAAATTAATATTTTTTTCACCTCAAACTCAAATAAGTATAGCTAAATTGTGTCAAAGAGAGGGTTCTCTAATAAACATTAAAATGTAATTTTCACAAAACTCTTTTATAGGTTTTTTTAAAATAAATCTTATAGAATAAAAGATAACCAAAATTCTTAAACTCTAAAAGAAAAATCTATATGATATATATTAAAGTTGCGGAGGAAGGATGAGGAGTTGACAGATAGACACCTTTGTGAAGAATAGCTCCTAAACTTACCAAGTGGCTTAATCTGATTGGTTTTGTTTATTCTGCATGCATCCCCAATTAGCTAATAGCATATCTCAAGTTTCATACGATTCTACAATTCATAACATCTTCTCAAAACTCTTCTAAAGTTATAACTTTGACTTTTGATTCATTTATATATACATTTATAGTGTTTTAGAAAGCTTTAGAATTTGTATTTTAGAATGCTTTGGAATCTGTAAAGTCTAGAATTTGTAGAGTTTAGAGAAGATAAAGACTCCGAAGAAAATTAAAAGATATTTTTACAATAAATTCCTCTATATCTATTTCTCCTCATTGTTCAAAATATCATTCAAATATGCTTTAGTTTATTATTACTTTTTTGTACTACCATATATAACTCCCTAAATTCTTGAACTTTGAGATTAGATGTCTAAGAATCATTATTCCAATATAGAGAACATAAAGAGTCTAAAGAAGATTAAAAGATATTTTTACAATAAATTCCTTTATATATAATGTACAATTGTTTCTCTCTCTCTCTCTCTCTCTCTCTCTCTCTCTCTCTCTCTCTCTCTCTCTCTATATATATATATATATTCATAATGTACTTGAAAATGCCATCTGTATATAACTATTGTTGACATTTATATATGTCAGAATATATATATATCTATAAGTCGCACCTATTCTAATTAGGAGCATTAAAAATTTTTCTTGACATAAACAAATGACGGTAGAATTTTCAAGTATATTATATATAGATGTCCGCAAATTCAAATATCGTTACATTTTATGACACTTATATAGACACCTATCCTGAAACTATCCAGACATCTTATAGGTGACACATTTTAAAATGTTAGATAAAAGTTAAATTCAACATATGTTCCTGTCGTGACATTTAAAATTTTCAGTAATTAGGTAATTTCTCCTCCTACACTATCATTAATTCAAATTTCCTTCTAAACTATCACTATCGTTCAAAGCTTCTGAGATCGCTCAAACAAGTCTCAAACTTGCATAAAAATGTTTTCCAAGGATAGAGAGAGTTTGATGGAAACTGTACGATAAGAATGGCAACAAAATAAGCCAAACAAGCCAAAGGTGATTTTCTAATACTATGAAAAAGATATAATTCTTGAAATTTACTTTTTGTAAATAATGAAATTTGTTTTGGAGGTACATAGTGAATCATGATCATTATTTTTTTAACTAAAGACTAAAAAGATTTAGAATCTTTTAGGATGTGTTCTTGAAATGTTAAAGAAGCAAGACAATTCAAGTGAAGCTCAAACACATCTGCTAGTTATTACAATAGAAGTGTAACATAAAATGTATTAGAAAATAATATTAGAGATTGCTAAGCAGTTACATAATTTATATCCAAAGTTTCTTATCAATAAATTAATACATAATACTTATAATTTTTTTACGGGACCATGAGTAAGACATAATACATAAAAAAATAAAAAATAAAAAAATTTGGAGGGAGGGGGAGGGGGGCTCATGGCGCCCTCGTCTCCATTAAGCTCCAATATTTGTTCTTAGCATCAGAGGAAACAAGCAAAGAGAAAACAAACTGAAAGTATTGTTGGTGCTAAAAAATTGAAAAAATATAGTAAATTAATTATTTTATGGATTAAATGATCTTGCCTTATAATTTTTTCTTGTTAATCCATTTCCTACCAAGGTAATCACAATCCCTTATTCCTAAGCTCACATCGGTAGCTCTTCCACAGCCGAAGTTGTCAGGAGATAGAGGGTTTGAGACTTGATAGTTTTGTTCCCTCCGTGGAATGTAGCATTTACTCTCACAGTGCAGTAGCAAGCGCTGCATATTTGTGATTCACGCAATGTGGTTTCTTGGAAAGAACCAACCAATGAGAGATCATGAACTAGTGGTAGCAAAAGCAACTTGGGTACTACATCAATCGCTTTAAAGGATAAACTTAGTGTTTCAGTGATTGATACAAATCAAAGTCGTAACCTTCAGGGATCAGATAGTTGTTATGAAGGACGACTTGGCGGTTACGGAACTCATTTATAATATCCCAGACAAGGCAACCCCTTTTGCAAACAAGAACTTGATAGCCTTTACTTCAAAATATCCTAGAGTTACCAATATGCTTTCAATTGGATCTCTTTGCTACATAGCTTTAAGGATTTTAGTCATACTTACTCGTCTAAATTACCAACCTAGAATGTTTCATACACTAACCCTACAGTTATCTCACTACCTACATACCAGTCTTTGGATATGATCTTGGATAAAGAACCTCAGCATACGTGCATTCCTATTTCTGGCCTTTATGTTGACATCAGTGACTTCGACATGCAGGATGATTCATCCTCATAAGAACTCAAAAAAACAGGAAAAAGCAACGATAATTCAAGTGTACCTTATCAACTGGAAGCTCGCTGAAGCTAGGGGAAAATAGCCTATGTAGTTTTTTCTATAAGAAATTCTTTTGTAATGCCTTTTGGCTAAGGCTTCGGCCCTTTCTTGTTTTTAATTATAAAATTAGGAGCTTTTCTTGTTTCTTTATATCTATACACACATATATATATTATTTGTCAAATTATTACACTTTTTTATATATAATTATAATTTATTAATTATTCAACATTCAAATTCAAACTTTAATTTTCTAATTGAATGTTAGAGTTAAATTGCACTTTGAATTTAAAAAATATTGGACCAAAAGGCATCTAAATGAAGCCTTAAAATGTCCAAGTGACATTAATATCTCATCTAATTTTCATTTGTGGACAAAAGCTTCCTAACAAATCTGCAAGTACCAAGGACATTGGTGACATGGAGAGAAACACTTAAGAAATTAAAAAGTGCTGAGAATTGTGATCACCGCAACAAAAGGCTTCTACTTTAAAAAGGTTGGCCGGATTAGTAGACTCTGATACTTGAGAGTGTCTGATCAAAATAGGCCTTCCCTAACTTATGAGTGTTGGTGATCTTGTTCAGTCAGTGAGGAACCCCATGGCTACTAGGTCCAGGCTCCAACTCTATTATTGCACTAGTGGTGGAGGTTGATATTCATTCCTGTTGAGAGCAATGAGTATTCTATATTGGAATTGTCAAGGAATGGGCATTCCTTGTTCAATTAGAACTCTCCATAGTCTGATTTAGGCTGTAAAACCATCTATTACTTTTTCATCAGAGACTAAATGTCACAGAAATAACATGGAAGTGCTATAGTTTCTCCGAATTTTAGTTATGGTTTTTTTGTTGGAGTAAGATTGGCCTTTCGGACGGCTTTGGTATCTTTTGGAATAAAAACTATAGAATTTACTAGGTTATTCTACTAGTTATATTCCCATTTCATTTCCTTTGCACAATTTTCGTACTTTTCATTTTATTGGTTTTTATGGGACTCCAAAACCCGAACTTAGGTATTTTTTTTCCAATGATCTTAACCACATACATTCTCTACTAGTCTCATGGATAGCTATTATCTCAGCATCTTTAGAAGAAGTAGTAACTAGAGATTATTGTGGAACACCGACATATGGCAGTATCACCACATGTAAACAAATATCCAGTTTGAGAATGGGCTTTGTGTGGATCGGATAGATATCTAGTATCCGCATATCCAAGTAATTTCATACTGGATATATTTTAATAAAATAATTCAAAATCAATCGTCCCTTGGAGATATTGTAGGACATGTTTTACTCCATTCCTACGTCTTCGAGTTGGAGAAAAACTATATTTTACTAACAGATTTACAAAAAATTCAATATCTAGTTGTGTATTGTTTGCAATATATATTAGTGCTCTTGTTGCTCTAAGATATGGTACTCTGGGAAAAAGAAGTTCTTCATTATCCTTTTATGGTCTAAAAGGATCTTTCTTAGTATCTAAAGATAGAACGATCATTGAACTAGTCAAAGGATTAGCTTTGTCCATGTAAAATCTCTTTAAGATTTTTCCAACATGTGTAGATTGATGAAAAAACATTCCATCTTCAAGATGTTCAATTTGTAAACCAAGGTAAAACTTAGTTTTTCAAAAATCCTTAATTTCAAACATTGCTTTAAGCAATCTCTTGCATCTAGAATCTCTTCAGAAGTTCCAATAAGGTTGATATCATATATGTATATATATATATATATAGCAATGATAACAAATCCTTTTTCAGCTTTCTTAATGAAAACACATGGACAAATGGGATCATGTTTATATTCATTTTTCAATAAATATTCACTAAGTCGATTGTATCACATACGACCAGATTGTTTCATTCCATACAAAGACTTGCACAATTTGATAGAACAATTTTTTCGAGTATTTGACTTACATGCTTCAGGCATGTTAAATATGTTAGGGACTTTCATGTAAATTTCGTTGTCAAGTTTTCCATACAAATAAGTAGTTACGACGTCTAACAGACGCATATCTACTTTTTCATGAACAGCTAAACTCAAAAGATAACTGAATGTAATTGCATCGATCACAAGAGAATATGTTTCTTCATAATCAATTCATAGTCTTTGGAAAAACCCTTATTTTACAAGTCATGCTTGATATTTAACAAACTCATTATTTTTGTTGCACTTCGCACAATTACCCATCTAAATCCAATGGGTTTCACTCCTTCTGGAGTTTGGACTACAGGGCAAAAAACATCACGACTGTCAAGGAAGTTTAATCCGATTGTGTAACGCCCCACACTCGGTAGGCATCTCGGGCAACCTTAAGAGGGCAATCGTCGTGAACATAGGAGTCGGGGTCTAACGTAATAAAATTTATGAATTTATGGTGCGCACTTTTTGGCAATTTAAATACTCGGTGGTCTCATATAAGGTTTAAAGTGGTGTTTTCTTTTTATGAAAGGATGTTATCTTTTATTATTATTATTAATATTATTATTTTATATTTATTAGAGTTATTATGGTTAGTTATTTTTATAAATATATATATATATATATATAATAAATTTGCCACTAGTCAAGAGGGGTGTGCCATTTGGTTTCTTGCATGACCATGTAGTGGCATTATATATATGAGTTGAGGAGGAGGAATGGCTGATGTTTTTTTTTCTTCTCCTCCCCTCCTCTCGGCTTCAGCATCCAGGTAAGTCTTTCTTTCATTTTTTTTTTTTCATTTCTTTTTTTATTCTTTTGTTAGTTTTGTTTTGTTATTTCTTTTCCTCTTTTAGTCATTTTAGAATTTGTGTAGTTTTGGTATGGTGTAGTATTGTGATGGCTTTAATGTTCTAGTAATTATATTCAGTAGCTAGTATATATATATATATTTATATATATACTTATATGTTTTATTTTTTAAGCTAGGAGTTAGAGTTAACCTTTATTTATTTGGATTAGCTAAGTTGTAATTTATTTTCTTCTCTTCGTTGAGAAGCTGTGACGTTTGATTTTAGATTCTTAAGATGAGGTATTTAGGGTATAATTTTGTTAAAATCTAGTTAATTTTTGTTTTTGGGTTCTCTAATTTAATTTTATATAAATTTATTTATTTAATTCCCTTGGTATGATTCTATAATCTAAATGATTTTAGTATACATAATTTTTTGTAAATGATTTTAGTGTATATATATTCTTTATATATTTTTAGTATACATAATTTTTGTATATATAGTTTGTATATATATATATATATTTGTGGTATACATGATTGTTGTGAATGATTCTAGTATATATAGTTTGTACATATATTTTTAGTATATATAGGAATTTTATAAATAATTTTAGTATATAAAGTCTTGTATATATTTTAGTATATATGGTTGTTGTAAATAATTTTAGTATGTAGCTTTGTATGTATTTCTATATATATATAATTTTTGTAAATGATTTTAGTATTTATAGTTTTGTACGTATTTCTAGTATAAATAATTTTGAAAATGATTTTAGCATTTATGATTATATATATAATTCTAGTATACTTAATTTTTGTGACAGATCATAGTATATATATAGTTTCTGTATATGGTTAAAGCGTATATAATTTTAGTATCACTGATGGGTTTGTATTATTTTTAGCATAGATGAGTTAAGAAGTTTAGGCTCTTTGGATTAGTAAATGTGTAGAAATATCCCAGGTTCATAGGGAGATATGTTTTTCCTTTTTATTTATTTTTGGTGACAAATAGAAATATTGGGATTTATAATTAAGTGTTTTATTGGTATCATGCTTGTAGGATTATAGCATCAGATTTGCATCTAGGTGAGTCCACAAACCCTGTTTTATAATGTTATTTTCAAATATTACAGGCCATATAAACATGCTTCCTAAATCTGTCACAAAATATTTACGATGTACGAAATGATATAATTTAGCATGTTTTTTGAAATGTTCTCCACAATGTATTACATGTTCCTTAGTTAATGCATAGGAGCGATGCTCCATGTAGGTGTTACCTTTTCAAAACGGACCATAGTTCTTGTGAAATAGAATTTGTTTTTACACAGGTTTTCTGGAAAATATTTATATGTTGGAAAATGCTCTAGTCTTGAAAAGTTACACTATTTTGACATGCATGAGTAAAAATCTAGCATAATTATGTGAAATTCGCATAAGCATGTGGTGACTGGCAGATGGAGATTTTTGCTGAAAATATTTATGACCTGATTCTATTCCGACGGTGGGGCAAATGGTCTTTCTGTTTATAAGCACATATGAAAACCTCATCCTGACCAAGGTTACAGTTCTAGTTATGATCATGTGTACGGAAGCGTTAGAAAATTGCACTGTACATGGCTAGTCTCTCGTGCAAAGGCCTCTTCCAATGATGTGGATGTTTCAGACTCGGGAGAGTGGATCCACCTGAAGTGGGACGTAGTTCTGTGGAGGGTGTGGCCCAATCGATCTACGTGGACACTGTATCATGCTCTGTGGTGGGGTCGGCTGCCTTGTGGAGAGTCAGAAGTGACTTAAAACCAAGTTTGGTCCCAGAGCAGACCTGGTAGGTGCCCCAGGAATCTGTAGCCTGTTTTGACCAGCGATATGGAGAGTGCGCTTATTTGGAAATCGAGCGCTCGTATGATGTTTGGCTGGTATTGACTACGGGATGCCCAAACTTGATTCCGATGACCTCGTTTTGGGATCTGAAGTTCGTGGAACCCTACTGTTGCATTACATATTTTTCTGAATTTGGGTAAAAGCTATGCTCGAAACACATATGTAGGTTCAAGCATCAGTGTTGTAAAAATAAGAAAAGAAAAATGTTTTCTTATAATATTGTGTGAACTGTTTTGTGAAACTGCATCATCATTATTTTAAAGAAATCATTGTAGTGCACGCAAACATGTGGACTCACTAAGCGTTCGCACTGTGTTTTCTCCTTAGATTAACTCAGGACAGTCAGAGGCACAGTAAGCCGCAGAAGTTTTAAGCGGGGACTTTTTATGTACCGAATTTCCCTAGAAGGAAACATGTTTATGTTTTTGTTTTTCTTAGGCTTGAACCATTTGTAAAGTTCTTTTTTCCAACTTTGTTGTGTGAAGTTGTTGATGTAAGATATTTTCTTTCTTGTATTAGAGCATTCATAAGTTTCTTAAATCTCGGGTTTCGATCGTACTATTTGAATTTAGTTACATAGTTTTCACGCTATGTACGGTGTGTATATACCTATAAATATTATCCCAGGGTTGTGCTTTTGTTTTGGTAATTATAGCTTAGTACCGAGAGGCACGCAGATACCCTACTCAGCCGCGGTTTACCTGGCGGCAGGGTTGGGGATATCACAGATTGAATCGCATCTTTCCATTTTTGCCAATCTTTTCGATTCTGACATTCTTCAACTGTTTTTTGTTCAAGATCCGTATTATTACTTAGAACATCAATTGCTATGTCATATGTAAAAGCATATAATGTAGCAATTGGAATCGTAGAGAAACGATTCTAAGCATATAACGTCTAGAATTATTTCTTTTCGATTCCAATATGTTCTCGAAGCAATAAAGTTGATTGAATTCTCTTAGTTTTCACTTTTCAATAGTAGGATCTTCTTTCTAAGTTGTCTCTTGGTCCTTTTTATCCAATCCTTTAGATGTTCACTTTAATCATTTAATCCTCTTTTCTTGCAAGAATTTTTATCTTTGGATCCAAGAGGTCGGCCGCACTTCTGGCTTGCATTGAACTCATTTGGTATAGGATTTTCATTTTGTCCTATAGGGATTTCAACTCGAATAAGAGCTTCTATTGTAGGAATGTGTGATTTTGTTACTCTTGTGGAGTCGGAAAAAGCATCAAGCAATTGATTTGCAATTTTCTGCAAATAAATGATCTTTTGAACTTCAAGTAAACTTGCGCTTGTGCGCAGATCAAAATGATTTAATGATGATGTTACCCACGTAATTTCTTGCCTTTGCAGTTTATTTTCTCCCCCTAATTTGGGGAAATTTGTTTCATCAAATTGACATTCTGCAAATCTTGCAGTAAATAAATCTCCCTTTAAAAGTTCAAGATACCTTATAATTGAGGGACATTCATAACCAACATATATCCCAATCTTCTTTGATGACTCATTTTAATGTGTTGACTTGGCACTATTGGAACACAAAAACACAACCAAAGATTCTCAAATGGGAGATGTTGGGTTCAGACCCAAACACTAATTGCAACTGAGAGCACTTATGATAATAAGTTGGCCTAATTCGTACAAGTGACGTAGTAGAATAGCATGTCCCGAAACAGATGTGGGAAGTTTTGTTCTCATCAACAATGGTCTAGCAATTAATCGGAGTCTTTTAATGAATGACTCAGGTAGTCCATTTTGTGTATGAACATGAGCTACAAGATGTTCAATAGTAATGTCTATAGACATACAATAGTCATTAAAAGTATAAGAAGAGTATTCTCCATCATTATCAACACTGATTTTCTTAATTGTATAATCAGGAAATTGCACCCGCAGGACGCAGGCAAATTATTTGGGCAAGTAATCTCGCAAACGCTAGGTTGCGAGATGATAATAAATATACATGCGACAATCTAGTCGATGCATCAATTAATACTATAAAGTATTTAAATTGCCCACTTTGTGAATGAATAGGTCCAGGTACATCACCATGAATTCTTTCTAAAAATGTTGGAGATTCAACTCCCACTTTTGTTAATGATGGTCTAATAATTAATTTCCCTTGAAAACATGCAGCACGTGTGAATTCATTTGAATTCAAAACCTTCTCATTTTTCAATGAATATTCATGCGTATTTTCTATAAATTTTCACATCATTGTAGATCTAAGATGGCTAATCGATCATGTCAAATAATAAAGTTATTTGGGTTAGTAAATTTCTCATTTACTAAATGATGAATTTCTATTGCATTAATTTTGGTATAATATAAGCCTGAAGAAAGTGATGAAAATTTTTCTAATGTTTGTTTCTTTTTGAAAACATTTGTAGTGATACTTAGGTATTCACTACGAATATTTTAAAAACTCAATAAACTTCTTCAAGACTTTGATAAAAATAACGTATCCTTTATGGTTAATATTGTACCTCTAGGTAGGAGATTAGCTCTTCCAGAGCCTCCAATTAACTTCCAACTACCACTTATGGTATGCACATTTATTTCTCCCAAATTTAATTGAGAAAAGTATTTTTCATATTTTAATATTTTGTGTGTAGTTCCATTATCAATAATACATATGTTCTCAAAAGTTTGTCATTTAGATGATGGAGTGGTAGCCATATTTGAATAAAAATAAAAACATAAATAAAATAACTTTTACATTGGAAATAAAGTTAAATAAAAATTACATCTCCAAGAACTTAATAAATTACAATCCAAAAAAAACGAAATAAATAAATAAATTACTCTTTCCAAAAATTCCTATCACCAATCAAGTGGTTAATCTTTTGTGTAGGATGTTCAAAATAATCTCCAACAAATAAGTACGTCACATCCACTTGAACATCATGAAGATAATCACAACTATTGTCATCAAGATGAGAAGCAATTTTGACCTCAGCTTTTTTTACTTTAATTTTAATTGATGCTTAATAGAGCTACTAAATGTTTGGTCGTACGACAGGTACGTGACAAATGCCCTTCCATACTGCATCTATAGCATATTTCTTCATGTATTGTTTAGGTCATATCTTTAAATATTTATTATTTTTCTCATACTTTTGGTGGTTACCATAAAGGATATAGCTACCATGACCATATCCACGACCACGTCCCTGGCCTCTTCTATGGTTATTATTATTAATTCTAGTCACATTCACTTCAGGAATTACGATAGAAGCAATTGATTAGGTCTCATGATTTTTCATGAGCAGTTCATTATTCTGCTAAACAAATAAAAGGCATGAAATTAACTTTGAATAGTTTTTAAAGTCTTTCTCTTGATCTTGCTGCTGCAGGAGCATATTCTAGCCACGGAAGGTATAGAATTTTTCTCTAACATATCTTCTCAGTTAATTTTTCTGCACATAATTTCATTTGTGAAGCAATTCTGAACATAGTAGAGTTATATTCATTAATTAATTTATAATCTTCTAACCTCAGATGCAACCACTCGTAATAAGCTTAAGGTAAAACGATCATCTTCAAGTGATCGAACATTCATTTTAAATTGTTCCATAAAATCAGTAGATCTTTCACGATTAGGTATTCTGCCTCCAGGGCTTCATGAAGATGGTGATGAAGGAAAATCAGAGCCTTGTCATGATTTTGATTCAATTCTTTATTATTATTCTTAATGGTGTCTTCTAGACCTATTGATTCAAGATGAATTTCAGCATCAAGAATCCATGACATATAATTCTTTCTCGTGAGATCGAAAGCCAAAAACTCAAGCTTAGTAAGATTTGACATAATTAAAATAAAAATCACAACTGTTATGTTAAACCTTCAACGAATTGTTCTGCAATAATTTCTTAATAATTTATGTCTCAGACAAACTTCGGTTAATACTAATTTAAGCTATCATTCTGATAACATATTATAAATTTATGTGAAGTCCAGGCATAATATAGTAAAAATGAAAAGAAATATAAAAAACAATAATAGAGAGGAGACTCAAAAATTCAGAAACTGATTATCTCATTAATGTCTTCCATAAGGTCCTTTTTATAGGCACCAAGTACAAGAGTTAAGAGAAACCCTACAATGAATGGGCCTTGGAAGTTCTAGTTCTCTTCAGAGAACGTATTTAGACATTCACTACGTACACATTAATTTCATAAAACAGTTTTAATCTTATTATACTATATATATACATCTATCTTTACCATAGTTTCAACATTTTAATTTCAAATTCATTTCCTTTTTCCTCATTTACATTATCTTTTTCCTTCTTCCTTATCCTGTTTCCTTCCTTATCAGCTACTACTTACCTTCTCTACAACCAGCAATGGCCTTCCGCCAGAGGGTGATGACTTTGTCAAAAATTGTTGGAGCCATAAATCATATGTAGACGTCTTCACTCCATCAAAACAAACATGTAGGAACATAGCAAAGCCAACCTCCCTCTTCGAAAGAGAACCGATGGTGCTTTTTGAAGCTTTTGAGATAGACTCTCTTGCTTCTTCCTTTTTTTGTATCTCATTGGAAAATTTTCCTGTGGGCAACCGGCCATGGAAATCCTTAAAAAAGAATTCCATACAGTTCTTTTCAAGGGAAATTTCTATGTAAAATGGTTGGATCAATGACAAGTGTTGATCCATTTCGATCTCAAAGAAGACTACATACGTTTATGGCTTAAAGACTAATGGAGTTTCCAAGGATTTCAAATGAGATTTTTCAATTGTCTATTGAACCGTTGATCATCCTCACTTTGATTTGTAATACGTGCTTATTTGTCGGTATTTCTATATGTTGTTTTCATCATTTTATTATGTTTTTAATATGTAAAAATGCATATTTTAGACTAATACCCTTTATTCTTGTTTTCAATGCTTTCAAAAGGAGAAAATGATGAAAGAAAACAAAAAAAGGTCGAAAATAGAGTGAAAACAACGAAAACGAAGCTGATGGTATCAACAAGGTAGGCTAACCTACAGCCGATGGTAGGTCTTGGAGCTACAAGTGGAGCTTGAAAAAACCCTACTGGCGATGGTAGGCTACCCCTACCGTCAACAGTAGGTCCTGACAACAAAAGAGATTTTTTGGGCAGAACCCTATTGCGGACAGCAGGGCTCGACCTAACATGTACGGTTAGTCTCGACTGAAGCAATTATAATCCTAGTTTAACTGTTTTTTGATGTAATTTTTCCCTTATTGATAGGTAACTGCCATAAGGGCTAGAGGAGGCAATTAATTTATGTTAGATAATTCCCCAAAGTTTACATTTAATTAGTTAGGTAACCATGGGAATTTCTTTAATTTAGTCATTGGAGAACAAGATTTGAAGATTTCATATCAAGATTTTGAGCCTTAATTGGGCGACTTAAGAGACGAGCTCGGGAGACGTTCGAGATTGTGATTGCGGCTTCAAACTTCCTTCCAATCTTTCTTTTCTTTACTTTTTATTAAATTCAATGTTTAGTTTCAGTTTTTATACAATGATTATGAGTAGTTTCTTATGTTTGGATGAAGTTGAACCTTAATACTTGTTTACAATATTCTTGGTTTAATTTGACGATTTCGATGTTTGTTTTCAATTAAGTTGTCTTCCAATTGTTCTTGTTTGCAATTTAATTGTCACGAGATTAGTTTTTTTGCAAGATTGCTGGAAACTGAAAAAGGAAGAGCATTCTAGGGCAACCAATTGGGGGTTACTTGGCACAATTGATTAGAGATGTGATATTGCACTTTTAGGTACTTTGAATCACCTATAATTACTGCGCTCATAATTGGCTAGGGAGAGAAGAAATTCTCCTCTAAGAGTTAGTGCGTAGGGTGGCTTACTCCTAGAGATAGGGATTGCCCAATTAGTAGTGATACCGAACTTGATTAATTCAACGTCGTTTTCTTTAAAGATTTCCAATTAAATTAGTAACAAGGATTAGGGGAATTCCACCATCCAAACTCTTGCTCTGATAGTTTTTAAAACCGTAATTTTATTGCTTTACTTTCTTTAGTTGTTAAACAATTTTCAGTTTTTAGATTAATTCTTTTTCAAACTAAGTTTTCTTTAGACTAAACATTAGAAAAAAGGATTAGTACTAGAGTCTTTATTGTTCCTCCAGATTCGACACTCGGGTATACTTATTTACTATAGTGATAGGTCAACTTGCCTATTACTTTAGTTTAGTAGTTCATTCCCTGTTTTTCTAACACACTAAGTTTTTGGCGCCGTTGTCTGGGAACGACAACTTAACAAAAATCTTTTTATTAGTGCTGTAGTCATTTTTGTTTTTCTATTTCCTGTTTGAATTGTTCTTTGTCTTTGCATCATTTTGTTATTTTTGGTTTATCTTTTTGAATTGAGCTCTATCTTCATGGAATCAATCACATTTTCTTCTATTGCAGATGATGTGGTATTAGTATATACCCTGAAAGAAAATGGGTGAATTAGTACCGTTTGATCCAGAGCCTGAACGTACGCTGCGGGGTGCCCGTCGTGCCCTTTAGTTCGAAACGGCAAGCACTACTGCATCAGTGGCCGTCGATAAGAAAAAAGAAGAACCAACAGTTCTACCAATAAATAATCCACCACCAATTTCGGAGCAACCAATAGATGAGCAAACAATGGCAGACTATGCCCGACCGTCCATCTCTCAGACGCAGGCTAGTATAGCAAGGCCAAGGGTAGAGGCAAACAATTTCGAAATAAAGCCAAACATCATCCAGATGCTGCAAAACAACGCCCATTCGATAGACTTCCGTGTAAGGATCCAAACGCTCATATCGAGAATTTTTCAGAGGTGTATCACATCTTTAAGATAAATGGAGCTTCTGAAGACGCCATCCAACTTTGTCTTTTCACATTCTCTCTCTAAGGGGGAAGACAAAGTGCTTGCTTAAGTCACTGCCATCAGGGTCTCTAATTTAATGGGATTCTTTGGCAGAAAAATTCTTGGGGAGGTACTTTCCTTTCAGTCGGACAACAAAGTAAAGGAACGAGATTCTATTGTTCAAACAAATAGACAGAAAGTCTCTATGAGGCCCCTGGAACGATAGAAAGAGCTTCTAAGGAAATTTCCCAACCATGGTCTAGATTTGGGGACACAAATTCAGAGTTTTTACAATAGAGTATCATTTGGTCTAAGGCAACTGATAAAGGCCTCAACTGGAGGATTTATAAACAGGTGTATGATCTAATAGAACAGATAGCAATGAACAGTTACAGCTGGAGAGATCAACGATCAAAGCCAAAGACAGCTGGAGTATATAATGTGGACGCAATTTCTACTATGGAAGCGAGATTAACAACCGTGATAGAGCAGAAACTGGGGAACTTAACCACTATATCAGCAAGTAAAAGTAACAAAACAGTCATGTTCTATTATTTTTACAGTAGTGGGAATCCAAATCATGAATGCCCAAGTACGGGATGGAGAAACCATCCCAATTTCTCTTGGGGTGGTTAAGGATAACAAATGCCATACCAACCCCCAAGTTTTCAAAATAGAGGTCCTCCTCCAGCGTTGCCATATGAAGCGGCCTCACAGAATCATCCTCCATCAGTAAAGGTAAATTTGGAAGAGCTGATAGTAAGGTTTATGAGTGCCACCGACAACAGAATGAACACGATAGAAGCAGCACAAAGGAATTATGAAGCTTCGATTCGCAACTTAGAGCAGCAGATTAGGTAGCTAGTTAAAATAGTGTCTAAGAATACTCCAGGAGCTCTCCCGAGCAACATAGAAGTAAATCCAAGAGAGCATATGAATGCTATTTCGCTGACAATTGATGAGGAGATTCCAACAGCTAAAAAAGAGACGATCGTACAAGAGGAGAACTGCAATGAAAAGGAAGAGCAGTCATCTAATATTTTTGAAGTTAAAGAGGTAGAGCTAGAAAAAGATGTGGAGATAAAAAGGAGGATGAAGGACAAAGGAAGCTGACAAGTGCAACTCATAAGACAAAAATTCCATTCCAGAAGCTCTTATTCGGGATCGAAGACAACATGAGAAAGTTTTATAAAATATTTAAACAACTTAAAATTAACTTACCTCTGTGTGATCTACTTTTGTAGGTATCCAAGTATGCTAAGTACTTGACGCTGACTAAGAAGAGCAATTTGCATGACATATCGACACATGTCCTTGGAGAAGAATGTTCACCAACAAGGAGAAATTACCACAAAAGTTAAAAGAAACAGGGAGTTTTTCTTTCCCCTGTACTATAGGTAGTATTAAATTTGATAACGCGTTAGCAAATCTATGCACTAGTATAAATATGATGTCTTATGCTATGTGTCAAAAACTAGGCCTAGGAAAAGAGAGACAGACCTATTAGGATGTCTATAAATTTGGCAGATAAGAGTCTAAGACATCCTAGGGAAGTAATAGAAAATGTCTTAATCAAGGTTAAGGACCTTGTTTTCCTATTAATTTTATCATCTTAGATAAGGAGGAGGATGTAGACTTCCTCATTATTTTGGGTCTCCCTTTCCTGCATACATCGAGAGCATTAATAGATTTGGAAAGAGGAAAGATCTTCCAGGTTGGGGATAATGAAACAGTCTTTAAATTTCTGTTAAATTCCCCTCCCCTTCCACAAGGACAAGATACCCTTTGCTATATTGCTCACAAAACTAATGAAGTATCTTATGCTACACAAGGAGCTTCCCCAAAGAGCGACAAAGCATCAAAGACGACTAAGGAGAAACAAAAGCATCATGTCCCCAAGATAAAGGCTAGCTTAATGAAATGGGTGCCAGTACAGTGAATTGAGAAAGAGAAGCCAAAGAAATACTCGGATATCCGTGATTCGGGAGGTGCTCTTGGCACCTTAAAAGGGGAGTACTCTTTACACTCCTTTAATATTGTAATTTTAGAAAACTGTAGTTTGAATTTCTTGTTTTGTTTTTTTGCTTTAATTGTATGTTATTTTTGTGTTACAAGGTAGTTTCGGAGAGAATGCATGATTCTTTAAGGCCTATATTGAACTAAATTGAGTCCATAAGGTTAAAAGGCTTGAAACGTGGTTCAAACTTCCGGAAAAGAAGAAAATCAGTATCCCGGTAGAATCCTACTATACCCGGTAGGGTGAAGGCTGCGAAAGTTTTTCTCAGTAGAAACCTACCGCGGACGGTAGGTCCGACCTACTGCCAATGGTAGGCATATTGTTGTTTTCGTCTTGGCAAGGCAGAAGCCTACTGCGGACGGTAGGCCTCAACCTACCGGACGTAGTAAGGTCCAACTTAGGTTGTGGTTTGGTAATTTTAAAGGGTAAACGGGTTGGGTCGGCCTGATTTCATCAATTCCATCTAAAAGTCCCAAAAATCTTTGTAGTTTTTCCCTCCCATTTTCTTCCAAAATCCCGAGTTTTTTCCCTCTTTCTCATCTCTACCTCCTGTCACTCACCTTCTTTCTCACTCTTTCGCACCCACTCTTTCTCCTTCACCTTCTTCAGCAGAAATCTCATCTCTGGCGAACAACTCCGGCCACCATCTCTTTTGGTTTATATCCTCTCTCTCTCTCTCTCTCTCTCTCTCTCTCTCTCTCTCTCTCTCTCTCTCTCTCTCATCTTCTTCTACTTCTTCCATTATTCTTCCTCTTCCATTCCACCACAAACAAAATCCCACACCACCACCTTCCTTTTCTTCACAAGACCCCACATTTTTCTCTTTTTCCCAATTTTCTTCAGCTCATAACCTTTTCCCTTTTATTTTTTTCCTTCTATCTTCTTTTATTTTCCGTTTTCTTTTTGTTAATTTTTCTGTTTACTAACTTTGTGTGTGGTTTGTGGTGTTCTCTGACAAAAATTTTGCAAAAAAATTCAAAGAAATTCTCTGGCGACTCGGGGATGATTCGTTCGAGGCAAAAAAACTCACGTTACTCGTGTCACTAGTTTTGTTTCTTCAAACAAACACAAGGTGCTGCTTCAACTTTTTGCCCCCTTTCCATTTTAGTTTGCTTTTATTGTTGGCATTGTTTTGATGTTTGCTTTCTTAAAGCTTTTTTTTTAGTGTTACATTTACTGCTTTAATAGTTTTATTTCTTTTGTCCTTGAAACACTTCATCACACACGGTCGATGTTAGAACACTTTAGCACGACATTTAATTGTTTTTATTCTTTTTGTAAGTTTTTTGTGTTCTAAGATTATTTCTATGTTGTGCTGCTATTGTGTTTTTCCCTTTTTATCCTCTTTTCATTTTTCCTTCTTTTGCTTCAATTATTTTCATAGCTCCAAAGAAATCCGTTGCCTCTTCCTCAAAATCTAAAAAGGCTCGTATTGAGAAGTCCTCGCCCGAGCCCACCACCTAGATATTCTTCCTTTTCCAAAGCGTCTCTCTCCAGCAATCCAAAAATGGGTAGCCGATAGGGAGTCGCTCAAGATCGTTATTGAGAAGTCATTCGATGAGTCGGTTATCAAACATTATGAGCTTGAACTTCCTTTTGGGGCGTTGGATTAGGTCTCTCTTCTTCGTATTTTTGGCGATTTCTACCCCCACCTTGTCTATGAATTATATGCAAATATGTTCTATAAAACAGACAAGGATCTTCAAGCCATCATTTCTACCGTCAAAGAGGTCAGAATTATCTTGACTAGGGAACATCTCACATCAGTTCATGGGATTCGGGATGAAGGGAATTCAGTCACCATGGACTCGAATAGAATGACTATAGACAGGACCTGAACTGAAGTTACCGAGCAGCTTGTAATCGCTTTAAGATCCAGTCGCGTCCGATGGATCTTCGCCACATCTTCTACCGGGGTGATTTTCCCACTCTTCTCCCTCATGCCCTTGCTTATTTCTTTGGGCACACACTAGTTCATAAGGGAGGGGACAAAGTGATGTCTGCATTATTAACCTTTATATGCTTGATAAGATTCACAATCAATCGCACTTCCCTATCGTTTCCTTGATCATACATACAATGTGTAACACTGGCTGTGACAATATTAAAATACGTGTTTATCATTACCCAATAATTTTATCTAGAATATTTGCTTCTTTTAATGTTAATTTTGCAAGGGAATGACGATCTTCAACAGGACCGCCGCAGGTAATAAAGTTTACCATCTTCAATAATTACGGTTATTCCTAAGACGAGAAGAACGAAGTATGGATACCTCCGGCTGAGGAGGATTAGCTGCGGGAATGCAACTATGCTGGTTTTCGATCAATAAACAGAACCACACAAATCGGTATTGGAGCATCTTTCTCACAACCTGCCGACGATGAGAGCAAGGAAGACAAGTCCTATGACCTCTCGGCCGAGGATGAACCTTTCTCAGTCCCCATGGATGCATTCCAAGCTGAGATACAGACTATTTTCGAGCAGCTCCACATCACACAAGATATCCACGGGGCCCAACTGGCAAGATACTGGAGTCGACTCATTGGTATGCGGACGAGTTGGCACATCAGAGGGCATCCATTAATCGCCCAAAAGTGATGCTGGCCCGACTGTGTAGAATATTCATGGCCAATCAGGGCAGCAGCAGAGGTGGCGGCCCAGAATTTGGTCCACAATAAGGAGTTTTCGTTTCTTTTCTTTTCTGTTCTTTTTGTGTTATGTCTGTTCTTTTTATGTTCTCTTGTTTTCTTTCATGTTTTATATTTTCTGTTGTTTAATTATTTTTTCCTTTATTTGTTTCTTTTCTTTTTTTATCTTTATGTGGGGATTGCTCCCCAATATGCTTACTCGTTTTATATCTGGGGGATTGCTTTCCATGTATGTGTATGTTTATTTTGCTGTTAGTCTGGTCCCTACATCGAGGATAATATGATTTTAAGTGTGGGGTGATATTTATATCTTTTTATTCTTTTCCCTTCTTTCTTTTTTATTTTAACTTTTAGTGTCAGAAAATATAAAATTCAAAAACTTTTATTTCCTTTCCTTTCCTTATACTTAGAAAAAATCAAAAAATATTTTTTTTGTTGTGCAATCTTTAGTAGAGTACATAATTGCAAAACTCCTTTCAGTTCTTCGAAAAGACATATTACTTGATCACTTTGAAAACAATAATTACTAATTTTTCTTACATAATCAAGGGTTTTCATGCACTTGTTAATGTCGATTAGTAATAGAACCCTAGGAATCTTAGGAAATTAGCATAATGAGAACCATGTTTGGTCTTTACTTGCATTTTATGTTTTTCTGTCCTTAGATGCAAAGAATTCCAGAAATGCATTTAATTTTAGAAATGTGGAGTTGATTACACTTATTATGACAATACACATAGAAATAAACAGTAATACATCTCCTTCAGCAAACCACTTAATATGAGTAAGATATATATTATCATGGAGGTTCAAAATATTTATTTTATCTAAGAAGACTTCTTTGTTGGCCACTGAATATATGCACTTTGCACTTTTTAGTTAAGTATTTTGAAGCTCCATCATAATCAATATTAATTTTTTATTTACTGTATATTAATCAATATTTCAGTTACATAAGTTATAGTAACTTCCATGTATTGGTCATGAATTTTGAAACAGATTGGGGCGTCAATTTTGGGGAGATATTCTATTCATGAATTTTTATTCATGAATTTTTATTTTATGGGATGGAATAACCGAAGATATATAATAAAAGTAACATGGGAAACATAACGCACTTTGCCCTTGATATAATACTATATCAAAAAGTATAACTCTTAAAATATATTTTTATGTAGGGGCGATAAATGCAACTCGGGAATCTATATGGATAATTCGAAAATTTTTAAAAATTACATTTTCCCTCGTTTCACTTTCTCTCTCTACACACATTCTCTCTAACATCTCTCTAGAATTACAAACTTCAATCTCAGATCTTGGAAGATCCGACCGTCCAAATTGAAGAAAAAGATTAGTTCTTCAATCTATTCTCTTTTATTTACAATGTTACCGCTTTAGATCGTTGAAATATCTGTTAAAAAAGGAAAAATTAAAATTTTTTTTAAAAAAAATCTGGCAGCATTTTCGTCCGTCGCCGGCGAAAGTGCTAGAGAACTTTCGGCGCCGGCGACCGGAAGTTCTCCAGCACTTTCGCTGGCGAGAGACGAAAGTGCCGCTAGAAATTTTTTTATTTTTTTTTTTATTTTTAATCTCAGATCTTGGAAAATCCGACCATCCAAATTGAAAAAAATGTTAGTTCTTTAATCTATTTTCTTTTATTTACAATTTTACCGTTTTAGATCGTTAAAATATCTATTAAAAAAGGAAAAAATCGAAATTTTTTTTCAAAAAAAATTCTGACGGCAATTTCGGCAGTCGCCGGCGAAGGTGCCGAAAAACTTCCGACGCCCGAATTTTTTTTAATTTTTTTAATTTTAATTTTTTAAATTTTTTTAATTTCTTTTTTTAATTTTTTAATTTTAATTTTTTTAATTTTTTTAATTTCTTTTTTAATTTTTTAATTTTTTTATTTTTTTTAATTTTTTAATTTTTTAATTTTTTTAATTTATAAAATCTTTTTTAAAATATTTCAATGTTTTAATTTTTTGTTCATAGTATATTTGATTATTTAATTAATTTTGTATATGTAATTTAATTGTTTGTGACTAGTTGTTTGCATATGTAGAATGTGTGTGACTAATTGTTTAACATATTTTATGTGATACCTATTTTTAACTGTTAATGTGAATATAGATTTGTGAACATTATGAAATGAAAAAAATAACAAAAATGAAATAGGATAATAATCGATAAAGTGAACAATATTAAAATAATAATAAATATCTCTGATAATGTTATATAATTTTGTCCACTTAGAGTAATCTAACTAGCTTAAAATTGTTTGCTTCATGATTATGTGCTTAATAAGAAAATGTGTAATGTAATTGATAAACTGTTTGTATTTTAATTTGAAATCATAGTTATGTTATTCTTGGCCTTAGTTTTAGGATATAATTCTAAGGTTGTATAATTTACAAATTAATAAATATTACTAAAGAAGAATATTAGTGATGAATAATAATTGAACGAAAGAAATAATAGCCCCGTGAAATAATAGATACCGATAATTCTTAAGATAAAATAAGAATCGATGAAGTTAATATATGATTATTTAATTTATAATTTTTTGTTCACAATGGTATATTTGATTATTTAAGTAATTTTGTATATGTAGAATGGATCCTTTTCAAGAATCTCTGCAAGAAAATATTGGTTTTGAGGTAAGAAATCAAGATTGATTTTTCACATTTTCGAGCACACTTTCGCCCAGATTGAGCAAAAGTCACTGTGAGGACAGACTAAATCTAGGCGAAAGTTTGTCTGATAATGTGAAAAAAAATTTTTTTTTTTGTGTGTTTTGTTTTTTTAGGTTTTTCTTTTTGTAATATTAACTTTTCATTATACATTAACAGGGTGATGAAGATCCAAGTACCTTTGAAGAATTTCTAGATCTAGAAGAATATATCGATCTTGGACATTTATTTACAACGGACCGAATATTTACTTCGAAATGAGTTGGTGGAGTGGGCAAAACAGATTGCAATGAATGCGAAGACATTTTTAATCATAACTCGGTATCAGAGAGCAAGAACATTTGACCGTCGACCGTATGTCACATTGGCTTGCGAAGGCGGAGGTTCATTAAGAAAATATAAAAAACCATTAGTCAACGATGAGAAAGAAGAAATGCCGAAAAAAAAAAGCGGGGACCGTATGGGATGAAAAAATGTGGTTGTCCATTTAAGCTAAAGGGAGAGCAAATGGCAACAAGTGAAAATTGGCAATTGTTCGTATACAACGGGAGGCACAACCACAAAATAGCTGTTTATAGTCATGGTCATGCTCAAGCTGCAAGACTTACGGAGGAGCAGTTGCAACAGACCGAGCAGTTCAGGAAGAGTCATGTTCCACCGCGCAATATATTACGATTTTTCCGAGAACAAAATGTTGGTTATGCAGTCAGGTAAGTTATCAGGGTATTATTAGATTATTTTTAATACTTTATTTAAATATTTTAGAGTTGTTTTTATTCCATTAATAAATATAAAATTTTGCATGTATGTAATTCCCAGAAAATTTACAATGTTGTTGCCAAGATTAAGAGGGACCGGATGTAGGGAAAAAATACGGTAGAGGAAGTTCTCTGCTTAAGTGCGAAAAGGGGCTACACCGTTTTTTATAGAAATGGTGAGGACAGCAACGTACTCAGTGATATTGTCGTTGCACACGCGACATCGATTGCAATGCTTAGAATGTGGCCATATGTCTGACAATGGACACGACGTACAAAACGAACAAGTAAGTATTATAGTGGATTAATTGTATTATTAGCTATCTTTATTAATTTTATTCGCACAAACATTTAAAAAATTTTTTTTAGTAAATAGTTAATAACATTTTTAAGTCTGTGAAAAATGATTAGCCAATTCATAATAATTAAATTTATCGCTTCTTTTTTAAGGTACAACATGTCACTATTAGAATGTGTAGGGCTGACTCCAACAAGCAAAAACTTCACAGTGGCAACAGCTTTTATGTGCAATGAACAGGCAACGACATACAGATGGGTTCTTCAACAAATCAAGCACTTATACTTTACATCTGCTATGTCGAATGGTCAAGGTTTGGCTATCAATGAAAGAGAGCCTATAGTTGTTCTTACGGATAGGAAAAGTGGACTAATGTCGGTGATCGATGATGTGTTTAGCAATTCTTATCATATGTTATGTAGAAGACACATCGATCAGAATGTGTTGGCAAAGTTGACTGAGATGGTGAAAGATGAAGAGGTGGCTCAACAGTTCGTGAATGGCTATTGGAGGAAATTAATTAATGAACTTGATGAGGTGGAATTTCAAAGAAAGTTGGAAGTGTTAAAGACCAGGTGGCGAACCAGGCCCGACTTTCTACATTACCTGTTCAGCACATGGTTGAATCCATTTGCACATAAATTTTGCAGGGTTGGACCTCTCAAGTGATGCATTTTGGGATGGAGACAACGAACCGTACTGAGAGTGAACATTCAGTGTTGAAGTTGTGGCTATCAACGTGTCACGGTGATTTGGACACCGTATGTTTGAATATCAACTCTCTCATCCAAACTCAAGTCGCAGAAATTAAATACTCTTTGGAAATTTCAAGACTTAAAGAGAAATATGGCGCCAAGAGTAATTCCATCATGAAGAATTTATGTAATAAAATTAGTCATTTAGGATTGAAGAAGATAATGGATGAGTTAAAGAAGGCACGACAAATGGTAAAAGAACCGGGTAGTAATTGTCTGCATTACTTAAGGAAGTCGCACGGTCTATCTTGTGCATGTGAACTTATCAATCGGTGCCAACATTTATTGCCAATCCAAGAGGGAGAAGTTGTCATGTTCTGGAAAAAAACTAGAAATTGGTTTTGATATTCTTGAAGAACACCATAGAGATATGGAATCAGAAATGCATGATCTCACTTCACTGTTACAGGAAATTAGTACTGGTCCAATTCTAATATCCGTGAAGTTAGGCGACTCATCAAAGGTGTTATATATCTGGTGTTGCCTGATGATGCTTCTCAGCTGTTGTGAACCCCCCAGAGACCGCAGTCACGAAGGGACAACGGAAGATGAATTCCACAAAAAGGGATAAGTCTCACTGGGAATACGTCTCCATCGCCCATAGGAAGATAGGAAAGTCAAGCGGTTCAGGTTCTGGGTCTGGAAGCGGTTCGGGTTCAGGATCTAATCCTAGCCCTCGTGGAAAAGGTAGGCCGCCTTGTAGCGGTAGGAGCAGGAGCAAAGGACATAGCAGTGGTAGATCGAGTTTATCAACCGTTGTAAGTCCCGATTCACCTCCAGTGCCATTCCCTTTCAAAAATGCATTTCCCGGATTTACATATCAATTTATACAAAACTAGAAGAACGTGGCCGGAGATGGTAATTGTGGTTTCAGCGTTGTATCAAATTTCTTGTTCGGAGACGAAAATCATTGGGTTGAAATTCGAAGAAGAATGACCTTTGATTTACGGCACCATATGTGAGCAATTGTTCGGGTCAGTTGAACGTGTGATAGAGTTGATAATGCAGACAAATTGGGAAGATGGTTCGGCGCCACGGGAATATTGGATGTATACACCTGATCATCTTTATGTAATTGTTAACACATTCAACCTATGCGTTGTATTTCTTGCACGGTCACAATCAACCACTGTCCTGCCTCTTATTTCTAATATGGACAGGCCTTTGGGAACGATATTCGTCGGACTCATAGAGGAATTGCAGCATTTCATTCCAGCCTCAGGCGAATATTCAGGAGTTTACGCTCACACTCATAGCCGATCTGTGGGAACATCTGCATGTACGGCCTGCATCCTTCGGGAGAATGTCTAAACGGGGGAGCGAACATGGGAAAATACAAACATATCCACGCCTAAAATATAAAACATAAATTCAATAAGAATATAAAAAAATGAAATAAAAATCAAATATTAAATAAATAAACCCTAAACACTAAACCTTTTAAATATAAATAATAACATGATTAACGTTAATTTTAAAACACATACCTCCAATAGTGACCAGCAACCTGCAAGCTCCTTTGCATCAGCCTTGGAAGCCTGACCCAGATTCCGGTATAGAAATGCAAGATAGGCAGCACCCTATACGAACCTCCCAAAACAACTCACATCCCGCAGAAGTGGTCACAGTCTCGCGGGTACAATGTTGCCACTCTTGTCACTGAAGAGTGAGCTATCCAAAATGTACTGTAGGTAACATGCAGCTCTGACCTGATGTGACTGTGAAGTTTGTCTGCTAGTAGCAACGGCGTGGAGCTCCAGTGCATTAAACCCTAAACCCCCAACTAGACTTAAACCCAAATCCTGCAGAACAGCCCGAATCAACTGATCCCTCGATAATCTGTGATCCACTACTGCACCATAAGCAGGCACCCTAAGCTCCACATCGTGCAGTGTAACAGTCATCGCACCCCAGGGCATGTGGAAGTTATTCGTGTCCGGCTGCCACCTCTCAACAAATGCCGACAACAATGTAGCATTGGCGTATTGAAACATGCACGAACCCGAACGCCAGAGGCCCAGCCGGCGAATCGGTCAGCTCCCAACCAGTGAGCGCCATATAACGAGATCGACACTTCAGTAAACCACGATCCTGTAGATAAAACACATAAATTTATACAAATATATACAAATATATTTATTCCATTATTATTTTTTCTATTTATCATAATGAATAATATTTTACATTTTAAAGACGAATAATAATAACATGTCAATTTAACATAAAGATAAATACCTGTCCACGCCATATCCGACCCGCCACATGTCCACCGTATGACGAGATGAGCTCCGAGTCAACAGGACCTCCCTTTGCTGCCTCTGTCTGCTCTCAATCGGAAGGTTTCACTTTCTTCCTCTTCTGCGTCAGTGTCGGAACATCACGAACCACGTCGGGTCTTCTGTTATGAGACCCTGCAAACTTACTCTTCACTGACATAAGGCTGCCGGTCAAACCCTTCCCTTTCCCGTGACGAGGACGCCCATCCGATCCACTGGCTGGTGCCACAGGTGCAACATATACAGGTTGCTCCTCATCTCCATCATCATTACCGTCATCGTGATCATCACCGCCGTCACCATCACTATCACCGCCCTCACCATCACCACCATCACCATCACCACCATCGTCGTCACCTCTCTCATCCGATTCTCCCTGAATATGTAGGGTTCGGACTCTTTCTTGCTCCTCCCCAAAAACCCTATCTGTAGGCCCAGGTACATAATGATCAAAAGATGAAACACCATAATCAACATGAGAATACCAGTGTGTGCTGCAAGAAGAATCCTGACGGGCGGCTCCAAGCATCTGATCAATAAACTCAACCCCTATCTGTCTTGCATGAGACCCATTGTATAATATAGGCTCTTGGAAAGAAGATAGATACGATATGCGTGGTCGAACAATAGTAGAAGCCTGTAAGTATGGATCATGTACTGTGTCTGTGTGGTGTGAAGGTGGATGTGCAGATCCATATGGCTCATAGGGTACAGTTGTGTGTGACTGATAGGGATGAAGGGGAGGTCGAGATCTAAATGGTACAGCAGGTGGTTGGGTAGAAGACCCAGCTTCACCTGTACCATGATGGAAACCAGGTGCAAGAGGGGTAGGAGTAACTGGGATGTCAGAAGTACTATGTCGCCCCCTCACACCTCTAGACAAAACTGTCACAGGGCGCCCCTCAACTCAACCTGTCCTATCCGTGATAGGACCAAGATCAGCATCTCCTCTACGGCTGCTAGGTCGAACCATCTATTAGTTATTCAAACTCGTTAATAATTGTTTATCATATATTTTATTATTTACTTTATCGAATTATTTCATCCCAAGAACAACGTAACAATGATTTCAAATTAAAATACAAACAATTTAGCAATTACATTACACATTTTCTTATTAAACCCATAATTATAAAGCAAACAATCTTAAGCTAGTTACATTACTCTAAGTGGACAAAATTATATAACATTACCAGAGATATTTATTACTACTTTAGTATTGTTCACTTCATCGATTCTTATTTTATCTTAAGAATTATCGGTATCTATTATTTCACGGGGCTACTATTTCTTTCGTTCAATTATTATTCATCACTAATATTCTTCTCTAGTAATAGTTATTAATTTGTAAATTATACAACCTTAGAATTATATCCTAAAACTAAGGCCAAGAATAACATAATTATGATTTCAAATTAAAATATAAACAATTTAGCAATTATATTACACATTTTCTTATTAAACACATAATCATTAAGCAAACAATTTTAAGCTAGTTACATTACTCTAAGTGGACAAAATTATATAACATTATCAGAGATATTTATTACTACTTTAGTATTGTTCACTTCATCGATTCTTATTTTATCTTAAGAATTATCGGTATCTATTATTTCACGGGGCTACTATTTCTTTCGTTCAATTATTATTCATCACAATATTCTTCTTTAGTAATAGTTATTAATTTGTAAATTATACAACCTTAGAATTATATCCTAAAACTAAGGCCAAGAATAACATAATTATTATTTCAAATTAAAATACAAACAGTTTAGCAATTATATTACACATTTTCTTATTAAGCACATAATCATGAAGCAAACAATTTTAAGCTAGTTACATTACTCTAAGTGGACAAAATTATATAACATTATCAAAGATATTTATTATTACTTTAATATTGTTCACTTTATCGATTATTATCCTATTTTATTTCCGTTATTTTTTTCATTTCATAATGTTCACAAATCTATATTCACATTAACAATTAAAAATGGGTATCACATAAAATATGTTAAACAATTAGTCACACATATTCTACATATACAAACAACTAGTCACAAAGAATTAAATTACATATACAAAATTAATTAAATAATCAAATATACTATGAACAAATAATTAAAACATTTAAATATTTAAAAAAAGATTTTAAAAATTAAAACTAATTTTAAAAAATTAAAAAAATTAAAAAATTAACAGAAAATTAAAAAAATTAAAAAATTAAAAAATTAAAAAAGAAATTAAAAAATTTTTAAAAATAAATAATTAAAAAATAAAAAAATAAAAAAATTTAAAAAAGAAATTAAAAAAATTAAAAAAATAAAATTAAAAAAAACTAAAATTAAAAAAATTCTCTGGCACTTTTGCCGGCGACGGCCGAAATTGCCGACAAATTTTTTTTAAAAAAAATTTCAATTTTTTTTCTTTCTTAACAGATATTTCAACAATCTAAAACGGTAACATTGTAAATAAAATATAATAGATTGAAGAACTAATATTTTTTTTTCAATTTAGACAGTCGAATCTTCTAAGATCTGAAATTAAAAATTAAAAAAAAAAAAATTCTGGCGGCACTTTTGCCGGCGACAGACGAAAGTGCCGACAGAATTTTTTTTAAAAAAAAATTTCGATTTTTCCTTTTTTAACAGATATTTCAACGATCTAAAACGGTAAAATTGTAAATAAAAGAGAATAGATTGAAGAACTAACCTTTTTTTTTGTCAATTTGGACGGTCGGATCTTCCAAGATCTGAGATTGAAGTTTGTAATCCTAGAGAGGTGTTAGAGAGAATGTGTGTAGAGAGAGAAAGTGAGAGGAGGAAAAATGAAATTTTTGAAACTTTTTGAATTATTCTTATAGATTCCCGAATTACCTTTATCGCGCCATTTTATGGGATGAATCATACTATTTGCTTTAGAGATACTTTGTGAATTGATTAGCAGTTACTTATATGATCATTATTTTTTAATCAATAGACTGGAACCTTCTGGATGCCTAAACTAGGATTTGCATTATTGAAATGTTTCATGTGTGGTGTCCATAGAATAAAAGAATTAGAGAATTAGGAGATTCGGGCTTGATGGCCCTTAAATGTTTTGAAGAGGAGGGTACATTGGAATACTTAAATAAAATGGCTATAAAACATTTTTCGAATTATAGCTTCGGAAGCAGTCAGCTTTGAGACTATAGGCTGGAAGAGAATCCTGAAGCTAATTTCAGATACTTAAGAAATCTTGTAAGCTTAACTCAGTCATTTTAAATCAGATTATTCAAAGCATCAAAGAATAGGAGAAGGAAAATAACACAAGCAATTTTTAATGGTTTGCCCATCATGCTTACATCCCCTCTTCCTAAAAAACCCGTCTTTAGGGAAATCTTCTGGGGATCTTATTTTTAGTTCAAGATAAACCTTTAGACGCTTATTTTCAATAGATTAGCAACCATCCTTCTACAAGATTGATATTTTAAAAATATTAGAAAGTTTCTGCACTAGATTTTTAATAGATCTCGCAACTACGAACTCAACTCCCCATGAGGAACACAAGTTTCCTCTGGGTACTTGTCAGCCCAAACAAGAAAATTTCGTTATAAATTATAGTCAATAAATCTATTACAAAGATTCTTTAATCAAAGCTCCAAGATTCCATTGATATGTTTGTGCGTTAAATATTTCATTAAAGACCTCAAACTGAAACCAAATGAGTGTTCTTTCTTGCTGCTTCCCTCTATTTCTCTTTTGTTCAGAGACTTTGAATTTAAACTCCTACCGTTTCTTGTCTTTGCTGTTAGCATAACACCGAGAGCAATTAAGAGCTGCAGAAGAAAGAGAAAAGTTAGAAGCATTTTACCCAATCTAAAAACCAAGTATTGATATAAAGAAGCAGTCAATATGGGTGCTTTATGCAACAAAGAAGGTGTCTCCCCTTTTTAGTATTTCATTTATTGAATGCATAGGAGAGGAGCTTCCTTTATGTATCATCTGACGCGGTCCAGTTCTGCACCAAATCCTGCCATGTTGTAGGGCGGATTTGTGCAAGTACGATTTCCGGCCTTTGGGACGTCCTAGAAACCAAGTTAGCTTCGCGACTGCATATTAACTTCCTAGGAGCTATTAGCTTCTAAACTTAACAGTTACTATTTGCTTCATAGAGTCTACTATAGAAAAACGTAGACTGCACATCAAGTAGATATATTACCAACTAATTAAAATTTGTTAACCATCAAAATTAGGATTGTTGAACCCTTGAGCCAACAAGATTTTCAATTAATATATTCATAATACTTATTTGCTCTAAAATTCGAAAATCTTTTAAAGATTTCTCTCAAACATGATCTGCTGATGAACATATGATATCTCGATCAAGAGAAAATATGAGAAAAAATTTGAAAATTTTGATTTTTCATTTCAACCCTAAAAATTTGATTTCGCAGATTGAAAAAACTTGGTGAGTTTTTACATTTAAGCCAAAACTAATAGGTTGAAAGCTAATTCTAACAGATATTTTATAAAAGTAAAATCACAAGTTCATTTGAAATAGTTTTACGTCTCCCCCTCAGTTGATGCTTTGGTTGCCTTCTTATGAATGCCATTGAACTTTAAACATTAGCTCAGAGAACATTATAAAGACATTAGTATATAACTTATCCAAGGCAGAAATGATTAGCTTAATAGTGGAACTAGTTTCAGAACAATAGTTAGTTCCATATACAAAAAGTTTGTAAGAAGCTTAGTCTTTTGCAAAACAATTCATGCCATCCAGCTAACTCAACAAAAGAGTTATATACGCAGAAAGAACATCTTTATGGAAAAAGTTCAAGGATCTAATAACACATCAACAGAAAGCAAATAACATTTCTTTCCTTTTTCTCAGTCAATAAAAGGGAAACAGAGACGTTAACAAGAAATCCAACAAGTCACAACAAAATTATCCATGAGGAGTTAAATGAAAAGTAAGGAAATAGTTAGAGTTTTCTGGCACACATGCCACTTTGCATATAAGTAAAACAAACAAGCAAAAGTCACATCACATCAACCTTTCGCAGAGGGTTCAGCCGTAGGAGTTGTCGGTTCAGTTGATGGATTACTCGAATGACCTGAACCAGCTAGCATATGAGAAGGAGAATTGAAGAAAGTTTGATAGAAAAGAAGAGTTTCATCTAATTGCTTAGTGGTGATGGTACCGAATGGATTTGGCATCGAAGGTGGAGCTATCGTTTCATCAGACCTTGGCTTCTCAATAGCTTCTTCCCGGTTAGCGTTCCCCTCGTTAGCCTCGCCAATATTGACCTTGGGAGTTTGTTCATTTCAATTCTTTTTCATCCCAGAGGTTCTTTCTCCTTTTCTACATCTTAAAAATTCCATGAAACACTCCTCAAAATTACCAACAAACATAATAGAGGTGTTTTCAGCATCATATACCAATCTTGCCATGATCCTCTTGAACCTGAAATCAGCCGACTCTACTAGCTCGTTCCATAGCTTGCGAGCTTCTTCGGTCTCATAATCCTCCTCAGCTTCAATATTTATGTTAGCTTCATAATCTATTTTAGCCTAGAAGGCTTTTTCTTTGTACTTCAAGGAAGCAGTTTCCTTTTTTTTTTTTTTTTCCATAGCTATCCTTAGGAGTTTGTTGAATTTCTTCATGCTGATTAGGTTCCTCCCCCTGAACTTGAGATTCTTTTTCTACCTGAATATGATTTTTCTTGTTCTCTTCTTTTTCCTCTTCTTCATTAGCTTCACTTTCTTTGACTTTCGAAGCTAGTTTTTCTTCTTGGTCTTATCCTTCTTCTCTCCCTCTGCCTTTTCTACATTGTTATTTTCTTTTTCTTTTTGTAATCCTTCTTTCTCGCAGTTTTTCTCTTCACCCTCAAAGTTTCCTTGCTCAACTTATCTTCCTCACTATCTTTGTTTCTTGCTTCATCCCCAAACATGGGTTCACACCCGTCTTTCTTATCGAGGCTTGCACTTTCAGCCTTCTCCTTTTAAGGAACTTTCTCTCTTCCAAATTCCACTGCCTTTTCCTTCTCAAAATTTTACTTTTCACTGTCCAACACTTCCACTGTCACTGGACCAACCGCATTTTTCCTTGCTCTAAGCTTCCTTCTATGTCATCCAAAGGATGATGGCACCACATGCTTGAATCTTCCACTTTTTAAAGGAGTGGGTGTTGAAGTTTCTTTCATTGTGCTCTCTTCTGCTTTACTTGATATGACCTGAAACGAGCAAGAGACCATGGAGCTATTTCAAGGACTGGTCACCAAGAGCTCGTGCTAAGGAAATCAAGGATTGCCCTGATAGATTAAATGATGGCGTAGCTGCAATTATGGATAAACTCATAAAAGATGGTCATTGGCTCAAGTTTTAAGGTGAAGAAGAAGACCAAGGAGGCACAAAAAATTTCTACTAACCATGGGGCAAGAGAAGAATAAAGAAGAGCAAGTAAAGTTGAGAAAACAGAGGTAAGCCAGATCCGGCTGCCTTCCCCTGGCTAGATCCGGCTGGCTACTAGAGTTTCTGAGAATCATTGAAAACAAAAGGGCAGGAACTAGCCCTTAAACTAGTGAGAACCAGCCGGTCGTTTGACAGCTCAAAGTTTATGAGAGATGTTAACTTTTTTATTGATGGTCTCTTAGAATTCCTAGCTTCAATTTGGGTTATGTCTTTTATGAACCTAATACTCTAGTCAATGATGGGGATTAACCCTAATGTGTTGGAACCCTTTAAATACTCTTTTTCCTTAGTTTGAAGACAACAATTGATGAATTATGAATTGGGAGATTATTGTTTTAGGGTTCTTGGTTTGTTCAATATTCTTAGTTGTTCTCTAAGGGTGGATTATCTTTAGTAGGTTACAATTGAAGCTCTTAGATTGAAAGGTCCAAGGAATTTCAATTGATCATTAATTCTTTATATCTAGAAGTTAGAGTTTCTAGATTTGATTAATTTAGGTCTTCTAGTTTTTGTTACTTAAATTTTTGAGACTTGATTCTCTAGGTTTCTTGTAGGTGAATTGGGGAAGAATGCACTATCTATATTGGGGTTTATGGAACTTAGATTTCTATAGGTTTTGTGGTGGAGGATGGAGTTTCAATCAAAATAAGAAGATCGTCTTTGAAGGTGGTGATCATGGAAGAGTGATGGAATCAAATTCACAACAAATTAGAGATTTAAATTCAATTGGTATTAGTGCAACCGACAATTGAAGGTCAATTTCTTGTTTGTTTGTGTTAATTTCATTAAAAAATGATGATTAAAAACATGAAAATCATGCAAAATTCGTACATAAACATATTATCGGAAAAAGGGAATGAAATTGATTGATAATTGTGATTTTTGTGACACATTTTTTGGTTGATGTGTTCTCCTTTTTGAGTTTGTAATTATTTGAAATAAGTTTCACTCAATTTGAAGTTGATTTGATTTGTCAATTGGATAGAAAATTGAAAAGTGTTGTGTTCTCTGTTGAAAACAAGTTGTGGATTAATCTACTTATATCTTGTGTAAAACTTTCTTGTATTGATCAAAATTCATCTTCAAATTTATCCTCATTGAGTTTGGAAATCATTCTAAACTGATTTTCCTCAATTTGGAGTTATAACAAAAAGGATATTGCAGTTTGAGTTAAAGGATGTCAAATGCCACTTTTTATGGGAACACATTTTAGTACTCTTTTGTTCTTTGATTAGCTTAATTTTGCTTCGTTTATTGTTGGATTTGACATGTTTGTTTTCTTGATTATACACCTTGTTTGATGATCAATGTTTCTTTATTTGCTCATTTCCTTCGACAAAATTTTTAAACTCTGCATTATAAGTGTTTGATAAAATTCTTTATTGAGCTCTTTTATTCTCAACTAAGTTGCATTGATTGTTATACATGATTTGCTTTGATTTCTCTTGGTATAGTATTGAGTTTGAAGTGGCTAAAGAACCTTGTGAGTTGAGAGTTTGGGAAAAAAAAGGTAAGAGGGTGAACTCATTTTATAAAAGCCATTGAAGAGTGCATACATGAGAGGGATCATGTAATCATCAAAGAGTGTATACACTTAGGAAGTGACTAGGGAGTCCTTTCTTTTTGTTTTGTTGGTCGATGACCTATCCTTTCTCATCATGAAGGCACTAGATGCGCTTCAAAGTTGAACATAATTGATGAAGTGTGTTCTATGAGGCAATCCATGGAGGTTATGATGAGATGACTTCAAAGGCTTACAAAAGATGTTGGAACTTGAAAAAGTGCAAATGAAGTGCCATTATGTAGCAAAGAATGGGAGGCAACCTTGGTTGATCTTTCACACCTAATAGCCAAGGGGACTATACAAATTTCACAACTTATGATCCCTATGACACAACAACACAAAGTACCTACCAATTCTATGATGGAGGTAGATATGAAATTTGAGGAGGTCGACATAGTGGACTAGGAGGAAGGGGAACCAATAAGCCTCATGAAGAGTTTAAAGGAAAGATATCTTGCAGGATGACACCCAGATCACTTTGAAGGCTATCATGTTGGATAACATAAGGATAGGGCTTTGGACAAAATGAAATTGAAGATTCCTAGTTTTCAAGGTGAAAGTGTTCATAAAATCTTTCTTGCTTGGGAACAAAAAGTGAAAAATCTCTTTAAGGTGTGCAACTATAGTAAAAGTGTTAAACAATGTTGGCAATGCCCAGTTTTCCATTATGCACTTTATTGGTGGGATAAAATAACAACTCACAGAGTTATGAGGGGATCTCCTATGGTAGACTCTTGGATTGAATTAAAGATGTTGACGAGGAAAAGGTTTGTGCCCGAACACTACTCTAGGGATCTTGACTACAAGTTGAAGACACTTAAGTATGGAAGCAAGAGGATTGAAGAGTATCGTCAAGAGATGGAGTTGCACCTTTGAGGTTGTGTGTAGAAGAAGACAAGGATGCTTCCATTCCTGGATTCATGAGTGAACTTAATAGGGAAATTGCTAATCAATTGGAGACTTTTCCTTTCTCTACATATAAGAGATCTGCAATCAAGCCGTTAAGATAGAAAATCAAAAGAAGAGAAGTGGTATCTCTAAATTACTTTTCCGACCTCCTTCAAGGAATGTTGCTACTAAACCTCAAGTTCTTACTTACAAGAGTTGGCCAAAGAAGGGTGACATACCACATGTGGCTTTTAAAGATGCTTCCAAGGCTAAGGTGGAAGAAAGAAGAAGGTTGTAGAGAATCCTACTAAATGCTTCAAGTGTCAAGGAGGGGGATATTATGTTAAGGACTGTCCTACTGATAGGACATTGATTTTTTGTGAAAACTTGAATGCTTTGTTTGAGAGAGAGGAAGAGGATCTCCATGAGATAATATTGATGAAGAAAAAGAAGAATATTTTGGTTATTCTTGGGAAGAAGTTAAAGGTGCTACTTTGTTGGATGCCGAAGATGCTATGAGCTTAGTCACTATAAGAGCTTTGACTACTCAAGTTCTTGAAGAGGATTCTATATTCAAAGAGAGAACATATTTCATACCAAATGCCAAGTGGGAGGTAAAATTGCAAATGTCATTGTGGATAGTGGTAGCACTACAAAAGAAAAGCTTATTACCGAAGGTTTAATTGTGGCAGTTCTTAAAACCTTGGCTAAATGCTTTAATTTGCGGTGGATTGCCAACTGCCACTAAATAAATGCTTTAAGCTAGGAAATCACATCCAATTTTAATTTTTTTTATAATTTTTCTAAACAGCCCTAAAGAACTCACACACACACACACACTCACACTCTCTCTCTCTCTCTCTCTCTCTCTCTCTCTCTCTCTCTCTCTCTCTCTCTCTCTCCAATTTCAGCAATCCCTTTTGTCCCAGCTCGCCTCACACATTGTCACACGATACAAATACTCACCACCACCACCACCACCACCACCAACACCCATCATCACTCCACCTACACTGCACGCACGCATAACTAACTTAGGCTCTAGTGCGTATCTTCTCTAAGTATCTTAAGTAAGCTAACAAGAATAGAGTAAAACTCTAATCTTCAATGTAATCTCTGAGTGTCAAAGACAGATTCCTAATAAATCACTTCCTCTTTATCTTCATCTCAAATCTATTACTGTTTTCCTTTTTTTTTTCCTCTTTGTTCCTCTCTCTTTCTCTCTCAGTTTCCCTCTCTCTTCATGTTTTATGATTTCAGATTTAGTGGTCATTGATACTCTTAATAACTTTATGAAATCTCCTCATTTTTCCTATTACACACGGTGTATTTTAAACCTTTAAAAGCATATTTCATCTATGGTTTTTGTTTGGGATTTAAGTCTCTGACATGGGGCAACATCGGGTTTGTTTGTCAAGAAATTTGCGGTAAAAAAGTTGAACTGTTGGTCACTAAGCTTTGTTCTTGAGCCTTTAGATCGGTTGTTCAAACTACATGGAAGTTTGTAGGTAAATTCTCTATTTTTGTTTTCACCTTTGATGTTGTGTTTCACAATCAGACTCCCTATGACATGAACCATAATGAACAAGAAACTATGGAGCTCTTTCAATGACTGATTACTAGAGTTAGGGTAAGGAGATCAAAGAGCATGATGATAGCATTACCAATGTGATGCTTGCATTTGTGGAAAAGACAATGAAGGATGGACTAAAGTGCAAGATTGAGGACATAGTAGACAGTGGTAAACCTTCCAAATTGCTCATGATTCATGTCTTAAACAAGGAGCAATCAAGGGAGCAAGGGAAGAAATAAAATCACAAGGGAGAGTTGGAGTTTAAAGTAGAGTCTATCGCCGGAGGTAAGCCCGGAACCTACTGGCCGCTGTAGGTTTATTGGTAAATTCAAATGTGATGTTTACGCTGGTTGTAAGTGTTTTAATCCTTATTTAAGCTTTTAATTAAGGGCTTAATTGGTCTTTTAAAGGCCTAATCAATAGTCAATGTAGGGTTTAGCCTTGACACTATAAATATCTAGCTTATTTTTAACTAAGTTGATTTTGAAGGAAAATTAAAAGAATTCCCAATTTGGTTTCTATGGTTCTTCAACCCATCTTAGTTTAGTTCTTAATGTGTTCCTTCCTTACTTGATGAACAATTGATGACACTAGATTGTTGTTCTATGGGATTCAATTAATAATCATCAATTCTTTTTTAATCAATCTTGAAAGTTCTAACTTCTTTGATTGATTGATTCGGTCTTTGAATTATGTTGCCTGGTTTTAGGGCCTTAGTTTCTATAAGGTTCTTGTGCTAATTTGGAAAGAATCATCCCTCTCATTATGGGGTTTATAGTGCTTAGTTCTCCCCAGGTTTTGTAGTGGAGTGTTTTGGTTTCAAATCTCCAATAGAAGTACTTCAATGCGTGGAGGTGATCTTGGGAAGGTGATTAAATCAATCAAGCTTCTATAAGTGGATTCAACATCAAATTAGTATCAGAGCAACCTCTAATTGAAGGTCCATTTATGATTATGTTTGAAATTTGCTAGAAAGAGAAAGAGAAGTACATGATTATCTAAAATAATATCCACGAAGATCAGGCAAATCTCTTATAGAAAATTCATGTTTGAAAAAGAAAGTTAAAGTGCGATTTTGTGTGCAAATTTTTTATGGATCTAATCTGCTATGAGTTGGGATCTTTTCAAATAAGTGTTACTCAATTTGAAGATCTTTTCATTGATCAATTCGATTAAAAATAAAGTGTTTTGAGCTCTCAATTGCAGAAAAAGTGAGAAGTAATTCGAGTATATCTTATGCTATACATAATCAATTCAATTGACATTTGTGCTCAAATTCATCCTCTTCGAGTGAGGAATCTGTCTAAACTCATTTGGTATGATTTGCATTAGTACTTGTGTTATTTATGTTTTAGAAATAGGTGTCATCATCCTCTATTTTCCAGACGTTCTTCTTAGTACTCTTTATTTCATTGTTTAGCTTAGTTTGCTTTAAAATTACATTGAATTTCATCTCTAATTACTTTATTGTGTGTTCCTATTCTTTGGTTGATGATCAATAATGTTTGTTGGCTCTTTTCCATAGACAATAATATTGAAATTCCGTACACCTCAACTGTTGGAAGTTTCTTTCTTTGAACTTTGTGTCTAATTAAGTGCATTAGTTGTTTTACTTGTTTGGTTTGATACTCTTGGTTTAGTTGGCTATAAAGTTTAAAGAATCTATAGAAACTGGAGAGGTGAGTGATTGTTAAAGGGCAAGAGGGTGAGTTTATCTTTATAAAACCAAATACGAGAGTTGAACATGAGGGAACCGAGTGATCATAAAAAGAGGACAAACACTTAGGGAGTTGTAAATTAGTACTTAGTCAATCCATACAATGTGACTGATTTTGCTGTGAGAAGTAGTTTGATACTCAGTGTGGAAGGCAATAAATAACATAACCACACTAGACACAACGATTGGTAACACAATTCGGCCAAGCCTATATCTGCGGGGTCATGCACAGAAAGCAATCCACTAGTGATTGTCAACACAGTACACGAAAACACCTAGCTTTTTTACACATCTAGTGTTTCCTTAGTGGAATCAATGCAAACTTCTTTTGCACATTGCACAGTTGAATCCCTTCAACTCTTCAAGTCTCCCCCTTGGAACAAGTTGCTTGATCTTGAATCCCTTCAAGTATTCAATAGCATTGAGCCGCAGCACAACTTCTATCCCTAGAAGCTATAGTCTTAAAAACAAATACTCCATTGAATTATGAATGATGAACAACAAGCATCAATGGAGAATCACAATGTTTGAAGTTTGTGACTGCACAAATTCAACCACCATGAACCGCCGTCTTTTCCCTTGCAGAATGCCTTCGAATAATTGCAACGACTATCTTTAACCTTCAACTATGTTCCTCTATTTATAGATATTTAGGCTGACCAGTAGGTTTAGAATTAGCAATCCTTTTTCAATTAGAATTTTGACCAAGGACTTTGTTTCCAAAAAGACTTCTAATTTTAATATCAACAAAGTCCTATTTCCCTTAGGTTTTGATCTTTCCTTATACTTCAAATCTCTTTAAAGTAATATCCTAATTGGACTACAATATTGCAGCTTATGATCTTTAAATAATAGTCAAACAAAATCTTCGAGATCTTCCAGGCATCCTAAAATAATGCCAATATTTAGTTCCAGTGTAACCTAGAGCTTGTGCTCTTACATGACTATTCTGTATAGCCTCACTCAAGCTGTGTGACAGATTTCTACAAGCTCCCCCTTTGGCATTTTTTTTTTTATCAAACACCAGTAAGCTATGTTTTACAAGAAAACCATAGCATGCATATTAAACAATAAGCATGAAATGAAAGGAAAAACCTGAGTAAAGTATTCAAGTTCTAAAATAGTGGCACACAGGTCAAAACAGATAGATCACAGGCTACCACAAAAAGAAAACCAATATAATTATTTAATTCAAGGCCAATTCAATACAAGGCCATAATCGGCCAACCAAGTTAATGCAGCTAGTATAGTACTCCTGATTTTGATATGAAATAATGCTCAGGAGAGTTTATCCTTGAGCTTCTGGATGTCTTGCTGCATTTTGAGAATAGAGGCTATGACAGTTGAGAGTTGTTGATTGAGAAGGTCTAGGCTTGTGGTTACTTCTAAAGATTCAGCACTGGGAGCTAGAGGTTAGATTAAGGCTATCCTGGTACTGGTCTGCTTCTTTTTAGATGACTGCTGCCTTGTAGACCTTCTTAGGCCAGTGTGTCTCGGTGTTGATAGAGTGGGAGAAGGTGGCACAACATCAGGAGCTACAATCTTTGACATTACTAGAGGGTCTAGTTCCTTCACCCAAGAGTCAGTAGGCAGAGAAAGGTCCCTGCATCTAAGTATGCATTCAGAAATCAAATAAGGAGAGGGAAAAGCAATCTTACTAGCCTTCTTCTAGTCGATCTGCTTGAGAATGTTCCTTAATATGACGGTGCATAAATTGATCCTTTTTTTCTGGTGGTAAAGGCATATATCAAGTGAGCCCCTTTCTTTAAGACAACATTAACTTTGGTAGTGGGTAGCCAGTTTCCACAAAATAATCTAAACAAGGTTCTGTATACCTTTCTTAATCCCTTCATCAATATCATCGATAAACAAATTTATAGAACTCTCAATAAGTAAAGGTGGTGTTATAGCAATAGGAGTAAATTCATCAATAAAATGATATACAGGGTATGCTTCAGTAGACAAAAGCTCAGTTCCCGAATTTTCAATAGCAGGTAGGGATAAAGTATTTTCCAAAAAAATACCGGGATACATGTGCATGTATCATCAAACGAAAATCATAAACAGATGAAGTAGGCAGTAACAGAAGGTTTAGCACAAATAAGATTTGAAGTACTTGACAATCTTAGCCTAAACATGAACAAAAATTCATCTGGAGTATGTACGAATTGTTCGAAGGATAGAAAAGTTATCGGCCTATTCACTGGAATGATCTAAGTAGCAGACAATACTGATGTACTTCAGGACCCAGGGGAAGTATATCTCGTCATTGCCAAGGAAGAGACAGTACGATCGTCCTGTCCTAAGGCCGTGATTTCCTGGGTTGAATAGGTTGTTCATCGGTGTAGAAACCTATCACACATCTTGAGTGTGGCTACACAGATTGATTATGTGATAACACAAAAGCTACAGGTTTGTAGCGACACTATTTATTAGCATCATTAGAGGAAACATGATAAATCCTAAACAATCTGTGTTTATGAGTTGTGATATGGAAGTGCGGTTAAGGAAATTTGCAAGCATAAAGAAAGGTCAAAAGTCTAAAGAAAAATAGGATTTGCAAGGAATCAAAACTAGAAGTGCTTTTGGAAACTAAATCCTTTATCTAGACTCACTAGGATATACATGATTGATCAATGAACCTCAACATCTATAAATAAAGCATTTAAATTGAAGGTTGATGTTAGTCGTTACACAATTCTTCGAAGATATTCTACAAGAGAGAAGACGGCGATTCATGGTGGTTGAGTTTGTGTAGTAACAAACTTCAAACACTGTGACTCTCTATTGATGCTTGTTGTTAATCATTCATAATTCAATGTTCTTGTTTTGAGGACTATAGCTTATAAGGATAGAAGTTGTGTTGCTGTTGAACAGTTTGGAAGACTTGAAGGGATTCAAGATCAAGCAGCTTGTTCTAAGGGGGAGCCTTGAAGAGTTGAAGGGATTCCACTGTGCTGTGTGCAAAGGAAGTTTGCACTGATTCAGCCTTTAAGAGTTGAAGGGTTTCAACTGCGCAGCGTATAAAGGGAGTTTACACCTATTCCAATAGGGAAATACTAAGTGTGTAGAATAGCTAGGTATATTCTTGTAGTGTGTTGATATGTATTAGTTGATTACTTTTTGGACATGGTCCCGCAGATGTAGGCTTGGCAAAACTACGTTACCAATTGCTGTGTCGTATATGTTTGTTTTATTTACTACTTTTCACACTGTGTTTTGCACGACTACTCAAATAGAAAAATCAGTCATACTACACGATTTGCCTAAATACTAATTTACAACTGGTATAAAAGCTTTGGCACTGTTTGTTGTGCTAGTTATCTAGTAGGTAAAGATCGTGGGAAGTTGATACTTTGGTCATCATGACAACCATGAAAGGCAGATTTATTACCAGACCTCCTCTGTTTGAAGGCACAAACAATGGCTATTGGAAGAAGAAAAAATGAATTTTCATTCAGTCCTCGGATGGAATCGCATGTGATGCTGTTGACACTGAATGGACACCTTCTACAATGACTGAGGAAGATGACAACTTAATTGACTAAGATAGTTGTGAAGCCCAACCTCGAATCGACTGATGCTGAGAGAAAATCTGCTCAGGCCAATGCTAAGGCATTACGCACCATCATTGCTAGTTTGGATGAGGAACAATTCAAGTTGATTTCAACTTGCACATTGCAAAGAAGGCCTGGGAACCTTTAGAAACCATTCATGAAGGTATAAATGTTGTGAGGATTTTCAAATTACAAATGTTGACTACTTATTTGAAGAATTAATGATGCAAGAGAATGGACAATTGGTGAATTCAGTAGAAAACTCAGAGACACTGCAAATAAGGCTTATCAATTGGCAGCAAAATTATCTGAAGAGAAACTAGTGTGAAGGCACTAAGGTCCTTACCTGCATGAATCTGTCCTAAGGTTGCAGCAATTGAAGAAGCAAAGGATGTGACATAACTTTCTTTGAATGATCTCTTAGGATCGTTGAGGACATATGAGATGAATCTTGATGTTGAATCCAAAAGAAAAGGAATTTTGCATTGAAAGCTGAATACAACTCATCCAATGTCACATCTTATTCTGGAGAAGAGGTTATGATGCTCACTCGAGACATGGAGAAGTTTCTTCATAGAACCGGTAGGACATCAAAACCACAAGGGTGGTTTGAGAATGAATATAGGGATAGGAACGGCCATAATAAAGTTAAGTCTGAAGGAAGCACAATGAAAAGGAAGTTTGACATGGGCAAAAAAAGAAAAGATATATAGTGCAGAGATTGCGAGGGGTATAGTCGTATCCAGGCATAATGTGCCAACACATTGAAGAAGAATAGATCCATGAATACTACTCTCAGTGATGGCGATAAAAAATGTGATTTTGAAGATGATGAAGAGGATATTGATTCTAATGAGACACTAGTATTTAATGTGATAATATATTTGGAGGATACATCTATGCACAATAATCACAAAGATGATTGTGACGATGATTCCATCTATAGAGATGAGGAAGTCTCTTATGAGGAACTACAAGATAAGTACAGCATTCTCTACAGCAAGTGGCTTGGACTTGTGGTGTTGTATAAAAATCTCAAGGACAGCCTAAAGAAGATCCAGGAACAAAAATATGTTCTTAAAGAAAGAAATTATGAGCTAATGGCTCAGGTCAAGGATGCAACGGGGAGAGTAAATGTAGCTGAAGTTAAAATAGCAAGATTAAACATTGATAAGTCTAAACTTGATGAAATAATCTCTGTGGGGAGACCAGTTGGAATGAAATTGGGACTTGGTTACACTAGTACAAATCTCAAGCACACAACAGGGGTATATGTCACACAACATGAGAGCAATTACACAAAGTTTGGCGAGTTGGAAGGAGTGTTTGTCAAATATAGCTTTAGTCGAGTTGAGAAGAGAAACCTAATCAAGAAACACAAACCGAGATGAATTTTGTGATATTGTATGGTTTTTTTGGGATATAAATGATAGTTTTACATGTATAGTTTCGAGGTTTTTTTTTATAAAAAAAATAGGTAGTTTTAGAATTATAGAAGTTATAGTAAAAACTTAATGACGAGATGGAATCTGATCTCAAAAAAAAAAGAAAAAAAAAGGATTTGCAACAGAAATGGACCAAAAATTGCAATCGAAAACTTTTGCGCTATTTTTTTGGGGGCAAAATTTTGCGACTAAACAGTCGCAATTTCGTCGTGGAGTATTGGATCTGAATTTTTTGACGATGGGTTGCAATTTCATCGCAAATCTTTATTCCCGACCAAAATTTTGGTTGTAAACTGTGTTGGCGACGATCGTTTAGCGATTGAAATATTAGGTCGCAATTCTGTCGCAAAATGTAAAACTGCGATGAAATTGTAACCGTTTCTTCCATCGCAATTCTGTCATTTTTTTGTACTGGGGATTATTGTATCTTAACAGTGGATGCTCACGCCATATGACGAGTAACAAAGAATATATTACCAACTATACAGTGGGAGATGGTGAGAAAAATAGAAGAGTGGGTGTAGGTACACTAAATATAACTAGAGTGCCAAAATTATCTAATGTGCCACACATCGAAGGGATGAGAGCCAATCTGATAAGTATAAGTCAGTTATGTGATGACAATGATCTATTGGTGTATTTTGACAAGAGATAACGCTATATGTTGACAAACAATGACAAGTGCATCATCATAGGATCAAGAACAACTGATAATTACTATCAAATGAATACTCTGAAGTAACTGTACGTGTGACTGGAGAAATTGGAGAAGCTGAACTGTGGCATAAATGACTGGGTATGTGAACTATAAGCACTTACACAGACTTACAAGTAAACAAATTGTAAGAGGAATTCCACAATTTAAAAGGAGTATAAGTTATTGTGTGAAGATTACCAGATCTGTAAGCTAGTCAAAGCAGAGAACATTCAAGTTGGAGATATCACCACAACACATATCGGTACTAAGTGGACATTCAGGAACAAAACTGATGTGAAAGGTAACATAACATGCAATAAGGTAAGGTTGGTTGCACAAGGGTGTACTCAAGTAAAGGGACTGGACTTTGATGAAACATTCGCCCCAGTCACACAACTTGAATTTGTAAGACTGTTGGTCTCCATTGCATGTGCCGAGGACATCACACTACATCAGATGGATGTTAAAAGTGCATTCCTGAATGGGATATTACAAGAAGAAGCATATGTAGAACAACTGAAAAGATTTGTGAATCCGAAGTATCCTGATCAAGTGTACAAGTTGAAAAGAGTTCTTTTTATGGGCTAAAGTAGGTCCAAGAGCTTGGTATGAAAGACTCACTAACTACTTCTCAATAAAGGATACATCAGAGGGAGTGTGGACAACTATATTCATCAAAGATCAGCACAACATGTGCTCATAACACAGATATATATTGATGTCATACTGTTTAGATCGACATCAAACGAGCTCATAGAGTAGTTTATTACATCCATGAGAAGTTAACTTTAGATAAATATGGTAGTGAACTAACATTCTTTCTTGGTTTGCAAGTCAGACAGATGAAGGAAGGTACATTCCTTTCATAAGCAAAATATGAAAAAATTTTAGTGAAGAAGTTGGGTTTGGAGAATGGAAAGACAGTAAGAACACCCGTGAGTACCACACTTAACATTAACAAGGATGAGAAAGGAACAAGTATGGATCAGCATGAGTACTGAAGTACGATCAGTGGTTTACTCTACTTAACAGTAAGTAGAACCTGATATGTCTATAGTGTTAGAATGTGTGCATGATATCAAGAAGATCCTAAGGAGTCAAACAAGAAAGTAGTGAAACACATCTTGAGATATGTACTTAGAACTGTTGAGCATGGGTTATTCTACAGTAAAGATACTACCACTCATCTTGTTGGCTATAGTGATGCACGCTGGGCAGGTAATTGTGATGATAGAAAATGTATATTCGGAGGATGCTTCTATGTCGGGAACAATCTGGTCTCTTGGTATGTTAAGAAACAAAACTGTATCTCACTATCCACTGCAGAAGCTAAGTACATCGCTATAGGAAGCTGTTGCACACAACTCCTTTGCATGAAACAAATATTAATTAACTATAGGATCACAAAGAAGGAGCTGACCATGTATTGTGACAACACAAGTACAATCAATATCACCAAAAATCCTATCCAACACAGGAAGACCAAGCACATTGACATAAGAAATCACTTTATTCGAGAATTAGTCGAGCAAAATACAGTGAGCTTAGCATATGTGAACACACAGAAACAATTGGCCGATATTCTTACAAAGTCCCTGGATGCCATGAGGTTTGAAGAACTCAGACAGGCACTAGGGATTTGTGTGATCAACGAGTGCAAGAGATGCTTATCTACCATTACATTTTCTTCACACCCTCATAAATGTTAGACAGGTACATGCAATTCAAGACTGTGTGAACACTCTCGTCTCACGCTCAGATCATCCCGTGTAATACCAACCACATAGTTCACAACACACAGTTCTATTCACACACAAAAAACATTGGAAGAAGAGTCCATTAGTTGGTCTGACACAAAAAAGGATGGATTTTCTTTCTCACTAAATCAACTCAACAGTCGGTTATATATCTTTCCAAACAGGCTTGCTTTGCCTCCAAACTCTGCCATTTTATCTACACAATTCCTTAGAGTTTTTCTCTGCAAGTCCATCTTCCTCAAAACATGCTCATCCCCTCCACTTAATCCGACAGCAAACAATGGCAAGAGAACAACCTATTAGGCCCAGGAGGTCTCTAGCTCTTGAACTTGATAATTGCACCCTCTCACACTTGGCAAGGATTAGATACTCCTTTCTCAGGTCGTCAAGCACCACAACTCCATTAGCTATACCAGTCACTCCGTAATTAGGTAGGTAAATTCTGTATCCCTTTGACATTATCTAGATTCTCCAGATGAGTTCTTACTCAAGTGTAGGTTGAGACTAACAAGCACGCAAATTTCATTATGCTGAATCTATTATTACTGCCTGTTCTGTCTATTTCTGATTTTCGCTTAATGATTCATGCATATGTGCCTAGATATTTTCTGGAAAATGCTTTGTCTTTGCTTGTTGTTGAAAACTTGGTTATCGAGGTCTTATCTGTTGATGCACATCCTGTACACCATTTTATTAATGAATTATCTCCTATTGTTGTACTCCCACAATTTTATTGATGAATTGTCTCTTATTCAGTCTATGGAAGATATTGATGAAGATATTGAGGAAGGTTCTAGGGGAGCAAAATGTTGAAGAAAAGGGAAGCTGTGGGTCAGTCAGACCTAGAGGTTGTAAGGGTGACCCCTTGTAATGGACTAAGTTAGGGGAGAAAAAGGACAACAGCTCTAAAAAGAACTTGATCTAAAAAAACTTTTGCTGAAAAGTCACATGCTACCACTCCTCCTCTCTCTACTACTCTTAAAGCTAAAAATACTCTAAACAACCACATTTACACAAAGACTGCTGAATTGAGGATGGTGGAACTAATTGACAAACCAATTTTTGTTGAGAAAAGGATCACTCAAGCAAGCTTGGAACAGTAAAATGTCATGGAGTTGCTGCTGGGAATGGGTTGTATAGAATTAGCTCTATTTGTTGAACAGTGTAATGAGAACTTAGTCAAGGAGTTCTATTCCGATCTGACTAAGGAGTTTGACAATATGGAGAGCCTAGCTTATGGTCAAGTATATATGTGAAGTCATGTCATTGACTTCTCACCTACAATCATAGTACACTACCTAAGCCGCCCACGTTACGGTGACATCAATTGGATTGGCCTGGAAGAGAAAGCTGATTTTGATGAAGTGAATAAGGTGCTAACTGGTGATGCAGACGCTGTCGGGCCAAAAATCAAATATGCTAAACTCAAATTTGATTAAATTGCCATTAAAGCCTTGTTTAGAGTCTTTCGTGGAAATTGGCTACCCACAACAAATGTAACTATTGTTCTTAAGGAAAGAGCTCATTTGCTCTATGCCTTTGTCACCAGGAAAAAGATCAACATCTGCACTGTTATCTTCAAAAACATCCTAAGACAGATAGACAAAAAGAAGGCCAGTAAGATTGCTCTTTCCTGTCCCTGTTTGATTTCTAATATCTACTTATTTGTAGGGACCTTTCGTTGCCTTCTAATTCTTAGGTTAGGGTACTAGGTCCCCTGGTGATGCCAAAGAATACAAGTCCTGGTGTGGTGCTACCTTCTCCAAACCTATCTACACAAAGACACACAAGTCCAGGCCAACCTACTAGGCAACAGTCATCCAAGAAGAAGCAGCCCACCACCAAGTTGGCCTCACCCTCTCCTCCTCCTCCAGTGTTCAATCCTTAGAGGTAAATACCAACTTAGGCCTCTTCAATCAACGACTCTAAAATTTTATGGCCTCTATCCTTTAAATGCAGCAAGACTTGAATAATCTTAAGGATAAGCTCCCCTGAGTTGTATTTCAGATCAAAAAGGGGAGTCTTGGTGTTGGAATCCTTAGGCAAAAATAAAATAAAATAAAACTACGGAAATCCACCAACAGGATCTGCATATACTAGAAAAACCGATTGGATAGAAATTACCTCAATATTTTGATTGTTTGTTGTGGAGGTGCTGCTTTGTATGCTTCGCCCTCTATTGGTATCCACACGACGAACTCCTCTGCAAGCGATCGGGATGCTAGCCCCTTCTGTATTCTGAAAACTGTTCAGAACTGATCCTGACTATCTGGTAATCGGTTGTATTTCGGAGAGAGGAGGCTAGATACTATATCGCCGTTCTAGGGTTTAGGGTTTTGTTTTTCTCTAATCTGATAAAGGACGGCCACCAAGAAAAGGTTGACACAACCTTTTATAGCTGTCAATATCAAAACCTTAACTATCATCTAATGACAGTTTAATCTTGTCCATCTATTCTTATAATCATCCAACGGTTGGATGAGTAATATTAAGTAATTAATTTTATTTATTCGATTAAATAAAATTAATTACTTATTAACTTACCCGAAAATACAATATGAAATCTGATTCCCCTTTTGTATACGTTCAATGAATCTGGACACAATCTAGATTCATTGAACGTGGACATTATGCTCACAAGATCGTCTATGCGTGTGACCCTGTAGGTTCACTTAACGTTGGCAGTGAATGAAAAATGTCCTAGATATTTATTCACAAAACATAAGCGGCCTCTAGCAAGACATTATGCTTACCAAAGTAAATGTAATAATAACCTAGCATCAGATTTAATATTTAGTCATTTTGTCACACGATATCCTAATTAAGTATAACGCATGGATCAAGTCATCCTTATAAAACTTAATTAACCATTTACTTGTTCACCAGGCAGATTGTTCCAACAAATAATATTAATAACACCTTATTAATACCTATTTGAGCATAGCCATGCATATTTTCCAGTCTTCCTTATCAAGGGGCCCATGGATATCTCTCTCTAATAAGAGAGGAACAAATCCCTTTCACTATCTCCAATATTCAAGCCATGACGAGAAAATAAGCCAACCAATAGTCATAATGATCACCTAATTAAAAGTGATGTTTGACTATGTCAGAACATATTTTCTCCCCATGCAAGAAACATTAGAAACATTAGGTCAAAGGACACCAAATATAAAACTGAGAAGAAATACTTATAACTTAAACCCATGCAATATTTCTTCTTCACTTTGGGTCATGTCCAATACAATATTCTCAATATGTATTTATGAATTGATTTTGTATCTCATATTCATGATCAGTAAAACTTGACCATCAATCAACTTCACACTAGTTTACAAGATGTAATAAACTAGGGACAAATAAGAATAGTATTTTATTAGCTATAAGGTTTTACTATCAAGTCACATACTTGATGACCAAGAGCATAAAATGAAATTAAAAAAAATACATGCTTCATAAATCATAAATGTGAGTCAATTGGTCTTAGGGCATATACTAACACTTGGCTGCATTTGTTTTAAATGATATAAATTATTACTTTGATTGACCTTGTGTGGCCTTTGGGTGGTCGAGTGTGGCCTTGAATTGAACACTTTAATTTCAATTTCTACTTTTATGTTGCGTGTATGGTCTTGGGATATTTTTTATTTGTGCTTAATATGGTAGCCTCTGAGCTATCTGTTTTTCCCTGTGTGCCACAAAAATCTAAGACTTGAACAGTTTACTCAATTTTTATTATTATTCTTGCTTACGGTTTGGTATGGTTGCTATAAGGCTCTTATGAAACATGAAAGCCAGTGTAGTTCATTGGTGTTTGATCTAAAATAACGCCAAAGGGGGAGTTTGTAGAAACCTGTCACACACCTTAAGTGTGGCCAAACAAGTTAATAATGTGACAGCATAAAAGTGACAGGTTTGCAGCGACACTTTATGTTGGCATTGTTTTAGGAACCATGGTAAATCCCGAAGAATCTGCGGTTATGAGCTGTGATATAGAAGTCCGGTTAAGGAAATTTGAAAATACAAAGAAAGGTCAAAATCCTAAAAAAAAATAGGATTTTCATGGAATCAAAACTTAAAGTGCTTTTGGAAACTAAATCCTTAGTCTAGACTCATTAGGAAATACATGACTAACCAATGAGCCTCAAAATCTATAAATACAGCATTGCACTTGAAGATGAGCTTAGCTGTTCTGCAATTCTTCAAAGACATTCTGAAAGAGAGAAGATGGCGGTTCATGGTGGTTGAGTTTGTGCAGTCACAAACTTTAAACACTGTGATTCTCCATTGATATTTGTAGTTCATCATTCATAATTCATTGGAGTTATTGTTTCAAAGACAATAGCTTGTACAGATTGAAGTTGTGTTGTGGTTCAACCGTGCCGAAAAATTGAAGGGATTCAAGATCAAGTAGCTTTTTTCAAGGGGGAGCCTTTAAGAGTTGAAGGAATTCAACTGTACTGTGTGCAAAGGGAGTTTGAACTGATTTAGTCTTGATGAGTTAAAGAGATTCAACTATGTAGTGTGCAAAGGGACTTTGCACTAATTCCACTAGGAAAACACTAGAGGTGTAAAATAGCTAGGTGTTTTCTTGTACTGTGTTGACAGTTATTCGTGGATTACTTTCTGGGCATGGGCTCATAGATGTAGACTTGGTCGAACTGCGTTACCAATTGTTGTGTCTTGTGTGTTTATTTTGTTTACTGCTTTTCACACTATGTTTCGCAGTACTATTCAAGTAGAAAAATCCGTCACACTGCACGATTTGTCTGAGTACTAACTTACAGTCGACCATATATAAAAGATCGAAGCAGATTGTCGACGTCGGAAGCTATTGGGAGATGGTGATATTGTACCGGAGAAGAAGAACTTAGAGAGTAAAATCCAAAGGAATGCAGAGAGAACTTTGAGAATGGAGGCAAAACAAGTCTGATTTGAATGACTTGTGAAATGGGAATCGTACGATGATTGATTTATGAGAGAGAAAATCCCTCCTTATTCCTGGACGACTTAATGATGAACTCTGCCTCCAAGGTATTATATACGTGAGCGAAGAGGTTGTTGCTAGCTGACGTTGATGGTGTGACAAGGAATATTCACAATACATTGTCCTGACTTTGAGATTTGAGATTGTCCGTTGAGCTCTCACACTACATGTACCTGTCTAACATTAGTAAGAAATGATAGCATTGTTGGACAGGCATCTCACAAAATAGTTGATCACATAAATCCCCAATGCCTGTCTGAGTTCTTCGAATCTCATGGCATCCAAGGACTTAGTAAGGATGTCAGCTAATTTTTTTGTGTGCTCACATACTCAAGCTTACAATCTATTGCTAAACAAATTCACGAAAAAGTGATGTTAATTGCATTAGTGTTGTCACAATACATGATTAGCTCTTTTTCTGCAATCCCTTAATCACTTAGTATCTGTTTCATTCAAAAGAGTTGTGTGCAATAGCTCTCGGCTACAATGTGCTCTACTTCTGTTGTGGATCATGAAATACAATTTTGTTTTTTACTATACCAAGAGACTAGATCGTCTCCAACATAGAAGCACCCTCTAGATGTGCTTTTTCTATCATCACACTTTCCAGCCCAATCCGTATCATTATAGCTAACAAGATGAGTCGTGGTGTCCTTACTTTAGAATAACCTATATATAGCAGTGCCATGTATATATCTTAAAATGCATTTTATTGTTTTCTTGCACGACTCCTTAGGATCTGCTTAGTATCTTGCACACACTTTAATACTATATGATATATTAGGTCTACTAGATGTCAACTAGAGTAATCCACCAATCATGCTTCTGTACTCATGCGGATTCACATCGATTCCCATCTCATCCTTGTTGATCTTAAGCGTGGTATTCATGGGCATTCTTACTGTGTTTCTATTCTCCAAACCGAACTTCTTCAATAGATTCTTTGCATACTTTGCTTGAGAGAGAAACATGCCTTCCTTTATTTGTCTTTTGCAATTCAAGAAAGAATGTTAGTTCACCCGCCATATTTAGTGCAAATTCAGTTCTCATGGATGTGATAAACTCCTCAGTGAGCTCATTTGATGTGGATCCTAACACTATGTCATCAACATATATTTGTGCAATGAGCACATGTTGTGCAGTTTTTTTGATGAACATAGTCTTATCCACACCCCCTTTAATGTATCTTTTGTTGAGCAAATTGTTTGTGAGCCTTTTATACCATACTCCTGGATCCTACTTTAAACCATAAAGAGCCTTTTTTATCTTATAAACATGATCAGGATACTTCGGATTCACAAATTGTTCAACAAATACTTTTTCTTGTAATATTCCATTCAGGAAAGCACTCTTAACATCCATCTGCTGGAGTGTGAAGTTCTTTGGACACGCAACGGAGACTAACAGTCTTACAAATTCAAGTCATGTGATTGGGATGAATGTTTCATCGAAATCCCGTCCCACTACTTGAGTATATCCTTGTATAATAAGCCTTGCCTTATTGTGTGTGATGTTTCCTTCCTCATCAGTGTTGTTCCATAATATCCACTTGGTACCAATCACATTCACACCTTCTGATCTTTTGACAAGTTCCTATATATCATTTCTCTCAAACTATTGCAACTCTTCTTACATTGCTTCAATCCTGTGTTCATCAGTGGGAGCTTCATTGACATTATTGGGTTCAAGTGTAGAGGTATAGCACGTCATGCTGATCATCACTGCCATCTGATTGTAGTCTACACCTTTTTTGCTTCTAGTTCTTTGACCTTCTGTGATGTCACCAATGGCAACATCTGGGGAGTGATTCTTAAGAAGTCTTATGTCCTATCTTCTTACTTTTTCATTATCTTGAGTGTGAGTCACAATCCCATCGACTGGCAAGTTTGAAGAACCTTCAACATTGCTTTGATCTTCCTGCATCGTTGACACTCCTAGTGTGTTGTCTTTATCATCAACAGCTTGATCTTTAACACTCAATTTCCTGGTATCAATATCCTCAACAGTCACATTTACGGAATCCATGACTACTCCTATGCGTTTTTTAAACACACGGTATGTATGACTATTTGTGAAGTATCCCAAAAATATTCCCGCATCACTTCTAGCATCGAATTTCCTTGATGCTTTTGGTCCTTCAAGATATAGCATTTACTTCAAAACACATGTAAGTAACTTACCTTAGGCTTCCTACCCATCTAGATTTCATACGCTGTTTTGTTCATCAAGGGCTTTAGAAACACTTTTTTAATAATGTGAACCACTGTGTTAGCTGCCTCAGCCCACCAACTATATGATAACCCTTGGAATTTAGTATCACACGGATCATGTCTTGAATTTTTTTGTTCTTTCTCTCAACCACACCATTTTATTGTTGTGTCTTTAGTGCTAAGAACTCATGTCTGATACCGTGTGACTCAGGACTCTGAAAACTGACTGTTATCAAACTCTTTGCCACGATCACTTCTTAGCCTTTTTAGAGTTATGTTCTTCTCTATTTGGATACTTCGATATATCTTTCTGAATGCATAGAAAGAATCCAACTTATTTCTGAGAAAGTCTATCCATGTGTGTCTTGAGAAGTCATCGACACATACTAAAGCATATCTTTTTCCACCAGTGCTTTTTACCTGTGTGGGTCCAAATAAATCAATGTGCATTAATTCCAAAATATGTGTTGTGGTGTTGTCTCCAACTTGAATGTTCTAGATTCTGATTGGTTTACCAATCTAGCAGTCTTCACGTAGTAACTTACACTTCTTTTTGAATGGAGACATTCAACTGACAATTTGTTTGCTTCTAAGTTTGTGTAAGTGCTTCTAGTTCACATGCTCAAGTCGTTTATGCCATAGTTCAGTATCTCTAATTTGTCCAGCCAGACATAAAGGTTCTTTTATTGCATTAATCTGGTAGCAATTGTAAACTATTCTTGTTTCTACAATTGTGCATTTTTTACTCGTCATCAACACATAACATCTTCTTTTGTCAAAATACACCAATAGATCATTATCATTACATAGCTGACTTATGCTTATCAAATTAGATTCCATTCCTTCGATATATAGCACGTTGAATAATCTTGGCATTCTTTCTACATTTAGCATGGCCACACCAACTACTTTGTTTTTCAAAATATCACCGAATGTCACACTACCTTCATGACATACTATATAATCTGTAAGATATTCTTTATTTCCCGTCATGTGGCATGAGCATCTGCTACTAAGATATCATACACTCCTAAGATTTACTGACAAAGATAGATGAGCTACATTACATCTCCCCTCATCCTTACTGATCCAAATCCAACGCATCTTGACTTCTCCTTTGGCCAAGATATGTGTGTGAAGTTTTCTTCCTTGCTACAATTCTCTAGTTCTCCTGTAGCATTGATGCCACACATCCCCTTGTTAGTATATGTCCTAGACCAATTGACTTACATTTATTATTTATGAGGCATATATTTTGAATTGTATTTTATGCTCGTCATCAAGTATGTGACTTGATAATAAAAGCCTTCTTGCTAATTAAATACTATTCTTGTTTGTCCCTAGTTTTATCACATCTTGTATTATTAAACTAGTATAAAGTTGATTGATGATCAAGTTTTACTAATCATGAATATAACATATAAAATCAGTTCATAAATACACATTGAGAATATTTATTGGACATGATCCAATGTGAAAAAGAAATAGTACATGGGTTTAAGTCATAAATATTTCTTCCCAGTTTTATGTTTGGTGTCCTTTGACCTAGTATTTTTAATGCTTCTTGCATGGGGAGAAAATATGTTTTAACATAGTCAAACATCACTTTTAATCTAGTGATTATTATGACTATTGATTGAGCTATTTTCTTGTCATGGCTTGAATATTAGAGATAGTGAAAGGGATTTATCCCTCTCTTATTAGAGAGAGATATCCATGGGCCCCTTGATAAGGAAGACTGGAGAATATGCATGGCCATGTTCCAATAAGTAATAATAAAGTGTTATTAATATTATTTATTGGAACAGTCTGCTTGGTGATCAAGTAAATGGTTAATTAAGTTTCAAAAGAAGGACTCGGTCTGTGCCTTATACTTAATTATGATATTGTGTAACGAAATGATAAAATATTAAAATTGATGATTAGGTTATCATATCTTTTATTTAACTTGGGTAAGCATAATATTTTGCTAGAGGCAACTTATGTTTTGTGGATAAATGTCTGGGACTTTTTATTCACTGCCAACGTTAAGTAAACCTACAGGGTCACACGCATAGAAGATATTGTGAGCACGATGTCCACTTTCAATGAATCTAAATTGTGTCCAGATTCGTTGAACGTATAAAATTAAGGAATCAGATTCCACGTTATAATTATTTTGTAAGTTAATAAGTAACTAGTTTATTTATCAAATAAACGAAATTAATTACTTAATATTATTTATCCAACTGTTGGATGATTATAATAATAGACAGACGAGATTAAAACTGTCATTAAATGACAATTATGGCTCTGATATTAACAACTATAAAAGGTTATGTTAACCTTTTTAGTAGCCATCTTCTTCTGATTAAAAAAACCTTTAACCCTAGAGCGGTGAGAATCATATCTTGCCTCTCTCTCTTCAAAATTCCGACATATTACGAAATCGTTAGGATTCGTTCTGAATGGTTTTCAGAACATCGAAGGGGCTAGCATCTCGATCGCTTGCAGAGGAGGTCATCTTATAGATACTAGTAGAGGTTGAAACGAGAACAGCATTGCCTCCACACCTAGTAGCATCAAACATTGAGGTAGTTTTTTTCCAATCAGTTATTCTAGTGTGTGCGGATCCTGTCAGCAGTTTTCATAGTTATGTTTTATTATGGTTTTTCTATGGAATTACCAACACCCCTATCATTTTGCAGCACTCACACATAAGTGGAGGCTTTCTAGGTTTGTATTTCTTGATCAAGTTTCTCTTCTCGGCTTGATTCAAGCTGTCTTTGACAAAAACTGCTTCTGGATTTGCCATACGTTGTGTGACTGCTTCCCTATTGTGACATGAGTACCTTTTGTGTGATTGAGATTTATGCCAATGTAGCCAAGTCCTAATTTTATTCCTGCTGGTCTTGACATACAGATTATTTCATCAAGTTTAGCCTTTCAAGCGTTTAATCTTGCTATTTTAGTTTAAGCTATATTTACTCTATCATTTGCATCCTTGACCTGAGCTATTAGCTCATAGTTTCTTTTTCCAAGAACATCTTTTTGTTCCTGGATCTGTTTTAGGTATCCTTTAGGTCTTGATGTAACTCCACAAGTCCAACCCACTTGGTGTAGAGTAGGCTATATTATCTTGCAATTCCTCATAAGACACTTCTTCGTCACTATAGATGGAATCATCACCACTGTCATCTTTGTGATCATTGTGCATTGATGTATCTCCCAAATCTATGACCACATTGAATGCGAATGTCTCATTGGAATCAGTGTCCTCTTCATCACCTTTAGTATCATTTTTCTTATCATCATCAGTGAGAGTAGTGTTCATGGATCTGTTTTTCTTTAAGGTATTGCCGCATTCTGCTTGGATGTGACCATACCCCTCACACTTTCTACACTGTATGCCTTTTCTTTTTTGACCAGTGTCAAACTTCTTTTTCATTGTACTACCTATGGACTTAAATTTATTAGGACTTTTTCTATCCCTGTTGTCTGTCTTGAACCTTCTTTGAGCTTAGATGCTCTTCCAGTTTTACAAAGGAACTTTTCGAAGTCTTGTGTGAGCATCATAACCTCTTTTTTATAATAAGGTGTGACACTAGATGTTGTATTCAGCTCTAAGTGTAATACCCTTACATTTGGATTCAACATCAAGATTTATCTCATATGTCCTCAAGGATCCCAAAAGATCATACAAAGAAAGTTTTGTCACAATTGAAATGCTTGTTCTTGCTTTGTTTCCCACTTAAATCCTTCAGTTTTCTTCATCACATTGGTAAAAGGGCTAGCAAGTGTGCTGAAATTTTTGATGAACCGCCTATAGAAACTTGCTAGGCCGTAGAAACTCCTCACTTCCGATGTGTTTCTTGGTGTTGGCCATTCCTTAATTGCTTTGCCCTTACCTTAATCTACTTGAAGTCCTTGTGAGCTTACCACATAACCTAGAAATGTAAATTCCTCAAACAAAACTCACATTTGTCAAGGTAAGCAAAAAGTTTTTCAATTCTCAAGATTTGCCACTTTCCTAAGATTTTGAACATGCATGTCATATGTCTTGCTATAGATCAAAATGTCATCAAAGTATACAACAACAAATTTCCCAATAAAATTCCTCAACAAATGATTCATTAATCTCATAAATGTACTAGGAGCATTAGTTAATCCAAAGGGCATAACCATCCATTCTTACAAACCAAAGTTAGTCTTAAAAGCAGTGTTCCACTCATCCCCTTCCCTCATCCTAATTTGATGGTTACGGATTTCAAGTCAATTTTAGGGAAAAGATTAGAACTATGCAACTCATCAATTAAATCATCAAGTCTAGGTATGGGATGCCCATACTTAATAGTAATGTTGTTTATGGCTGTACAATCTGTACATATTCTCCATGTACCATCTTTTTTTGGAACAAGTAAAACCGGAACCACACAAGGACTCATGGACTCATGTACATACTTTTTTGAAATTAGATTCTCAACTTGCCTTTTTAGCTCCTTAGTCTTTTCCGGTAGACTCCTATAGGCCGGTCGGTTGGCAAGGCCGCTCCCGAGACAAAATCGATTTGGTGTTTGATGCCTCTAATTGATGGAAGACCTCCAGGCATCTCATTTGGAAATATGTCTTTGTAATCTTCAATAACCTGTAAAATTTCACTTGAAAAAGAGAGTGAGTGTTCTTTAAATGAAGTAAAAAATTCCCTACGAAACAAGAGCAACACCACTTCTTTTCTTTCAATTGCTCCAATCACCTCACTAGGTTTTACAAAGAAATAATTCTTTTCTTTCATCTCACTCTCTTTTTTTGGTCACTCTTTCTTTTCACTCTTGTTTTTCATCACTCTTCTCTTTTTTCTCAACTCTCTTTCCCTCCTCGATTTTTTTCTTTTGCACTCATTTTCATCCCTCTCTTTCTCCCTCATCTTTTTTTGTTCATCTCTCACTTGTTGAGGTGTAAGAGGATTCATAGTGAATGTTCTTCCATCCTTCACAGAAGAATAAGTATGTTTCTCCCATTTTGGAGAGACTTTCTATCAAATTGCCAAGGTCTTCCCAACAGGAGATGACATACTTGCATGGGCAACACATCACATAGTATCTCATCTTTGTAAGCTCCCATTTCTATTGGTACCATAACTTGTCTTGACACTTTAATTTCTCCACTATCATTTAGCCAATGGAGTTTGTAGGGTTTATCATGTTTTGTAGTAGGTAGTTTCAACTTCGCAACAAGATAAACACTAGCAACATTTACACAAATACTTCAATGATAAGGTTGGCAATCCTTCCCTCAACTGTACATTTAGAATGGAAGATGTTTTCTCTTTGTTCGATCATGTTATCATCAAAAGCTTGAGCACTTAGTGCTCTTATGGTAACTAAGCTTAATGCATCGTCATCACTTTCTAAAGGGTTCAAATCAACATGTTCATCATCCTCACCATTTTCTTCATCCTCAACAAATTCGCCACTTTTATCCTCCTCCTTCTCAATCCAACCATTCAAATCCTTCATAAAGATCAAAGCTCTGTTTGTCAGACAACTACTTGCATAGTGTCCAACAATAATATATTTAGAGCACTTTGGAGGGTTAGAAATTATTTTACCTCTCTCTTCCATCTTTGGTTTGGTTGGAGGTTGGAAAGTACCTCTAGGAGCCTCCTTCTATTTTGGCCATGGCTTGAAGTTGGAAGTAGGTGGTTTTGTTGTTGCAACTTGTCTTTGGTCAGGAAATGAGGATCACATCATCCCACTTCTTTTCCTTTGGGATTAGATCTTACGGGCAAGGTGACACATGTCTTCAAAAAGTTGTATGTGGATACAACTCAAGTTTGTTGGCTATCTCCATATTGAGACCACTAAGGAACCTAGCCATTGAAGCATCCTTGTCTTCTTCCAAGTTCAACCTCAAGATGTAGAGCTCAAGCTCTTGGCTATACTCTTCTACACCTTTCGCACCTTGTTTTAAAGTCATGAGATTATAATGAAGCTCTCTATAGTAGTGCTCGGGCATAAATCTTTCTCTCATCAAAGCTTTTAACTCTCTCCAAGTATCAACCGGTGGTCTACCATTTCTAACTTTTTGGTTTACTACCCTTTCACACAAATGTAAAGTATAGCTGGAAAATTCGGCTATTACAAGTATAGCTTTTAAGAACTCATTACAAATTTTCAACATAAACATATTTTCTACTTGCCTCTCCCGATCTAAGAAAATGTTAGGGCCATTCTCACCCTTTAAACTAGGGAGCTTCCACTTGATTCGGTCCAAGATTTGGTCACCTTGGTCTCTTCCACTGTTGAAAACAAATGGAACATGTTCATGATCATTATATAATGGCTCTCCATGCCTAGCTTGTGGTGTTGGAACTTCTTCAAAGTGTCTAGGCATGTCTCTTCCTCCAAAATCGCCTCTTCTACCACCATAAGGAGGTGGATGAAGTTCTTCATCAAAATGCGGATGTTGGTGGAACTCGGTTGTCCTAGAGCAATTGAATGGTCCATTGCTCCTTGGGGTAGTAACATTGAGACTACCATGAGGACTAATCTCCATTTGTTGATTAGAGAGATTAGTGACATCCTTTCTAATATCCCTCATCTCATCTCTTAGGGATTGTAACCCTTGCATTATGAGCCTCAAAGGGTCATAATGTTAGGAGTTTCTAGACTCTTCTCCAAAACTAGTTGGTGCTTGAGCTTGGGTTGATATCTTGGTAGTATTTACCTCACAAAACTCTCTTTGGCTTTTTTGAGGACATTCTCAGAACTCTTGCCTTTTGCTAAGGTTCAAGTCTCAAAGAATTCTATGAGTTCTTAACAAAGATTTAATACCTCTACTCAAGTTTAAAACAACCAAAATTAAAAAAAATGACAAACAAAAACTAGTTGAGAAATATGAGAAGCAAGGAAAATGATATTGAGTCATCCATTCACTTTAAGGAAGTTAAACAACTTTTCCAGGAGCATTTGAGTTAATAATGATAGATTGACCAAATGAAGAAACAAGTACTGAAAAAGAAAAGAAATTTGACCACAAATACAAACAAAAAGCTAGGATACTTCAAGAACACAAAAGAATACACAACAAAAGTTTCTAGCAAGCAGAGTAGATGACATACTCGGCTTGTTTTGAAAACTGGTATTGAACCACAAGTCTAAATTGAATGCGATTTGTCTAGAAAGAATCCTCACTAAAATTTATTGAGTTTAGGCTCAAGAATCAAATAAAAGGGATTAGTAAAAAAGAAGATATGCACAGATCATTTTAGCATTTTTTGTCTGCAGAAAAGGCAGGTGCACCTTCAAGTTTTTGACTATTTTGAGATAACAAATGTAGTCCAAATTAGATGAGACTTGTTTCATTTGTTTCCCAGGTAAATGTAGCCTAACTTCATGCAAAAATGTTGCAAAGTTCAAGTTATATTTCAGGTCGTTCAAGCACTCTATTTTTGTGTTGCCATTTTCCAGCAATCTTGTCTCTTTTCTCTTTTTTTTTGTCTTTTTTTTTTTGTATGTAAGGTATCTCAAAAACACTTACTTGAAGGTGGCTGTGATACAAAATGATGCGGAAGGATCTTCAAGAGCATAAAATTTCGTCCAAGAAGTGAGGGAGAGAGCAAACAAAGCAAGTATAACAAGTAGAAGAGAGAAAGTGCCTTTGAAAGGACATGAAAATGTTAAAATTCTAGCAACCTTGGATATATTAAATCTAAGACCTCAAGAAGGTTTAAAAAAAATCTTTTATTCAAAGTTCAAGCAACCTAAGGTATTTTGAACCTTAGAGCTCAATGAAACAAGTAGAAGACCTCAAGACTAGTTTTCTACAAGAGTGTAGTAACTAGTATGAAGGAATTTGATGATCAACCGTGGAGCTCTTGGAACTTTCAACAAGTCTTCAAAGTAATTTTCTTTCAAGGAAGTTAACCCTTGAAGAAGATAGAAAAACTAAGTTAAGAACTAAGAATACTAAGAGAAGAACCTTTGTCTTGAAAAATTTCTTCATTAGCTTATTCAAAATGGAAGATTACATATTTATAGAGACTTCAGGGAGAAAATAGGAAATTTTCCCTCTCATATTTTCAGCCCAAAGGATAGGTATAACCTATACATACACTTGATAAGACAATAGAGGTATTTTAGTTGCATTTAGACTTTTCTAGAGCACTAGTCAACACATTGCCAAAAATAGGAGGCAATTTTCCAACTTGGGCAAAAGGGATTTTAACCACCTACCAAGGTGAATTTTCAATTTCTAATTTATTCAAAACTTTAGGATACTGCCCCATAAAGTTCTGGACATCAAAATTTTAAGCCCCATAAAGTCTTGGACATCAAAATTTAAGCCCCATAAGATCTTGGATATCAAAATTTAAGCCTTGAAATTTCTCTTGCTCAATTTGATCCTTGTAACTCTTTGGTTGTTTTGCCTTGGCTCTTGTCACAACTCCTTGATGTCCTTGCAGTCTAACCAGTTCATATCACAATGTCTCTGAGCTTTCCACTGAACTCACCAACTGTTTTATCCTCTTACATCCTTAACTCTAATAAAATAGTAGTCATCATCTGCAATTTGGAAATTCTCACAGCATTAGTACTTTTATGAATGGTTTCCAAAGTTTCCCAATCCTTCTTCACAGATGTGCAAGTTGAGATCAACTTGAATTGCTCCTCATCCTCACCGGCAAAGATGGTGTTCAATGCCTTAGCATTTGCCTAGGCAGGTTTTCTCTCAGTAATACTCTATTCTGATCAGAGCTTCACAACTGCTATTGTTAATTTACTTGTGACATTTTCCTTGGTCTTTGTAGGAGGTTTCCGTTCAGTCTCAACAGCATCCCATGCAATTTCATCAAAGGATTGAATGAAAATTCATATATTCATCTTCCAGTAGGTATAATTTGTGCATTCGAGCTGAGGAGGTCTGGTAACAGATCCACCATTCTTGGTAGTCATGATGTCCTAAGTACTAACTAACTAGCACAACAGATGGTTGCAAAGCTCTATACTAGTTGTACGTTAGTAATTAGGCATCCATCCAATGTGACTGATCTTGCTGTGTGAGGAGTAGTGTGATACTTAGTGTGAAAATCAATAAATAACACAACCATACAAGACACAGCGATTGGTAACCAGAGAAAGCAATCCACTAATAACTGTCAGTACAGTACACGAATACACTTAGCTTTTTTACACATGTAGTGTTTCCCTGGTGGAATACGTGTAAACTCCCTTTACACACTACATAGTTGAATCCCTTCAACTCATCAAGACTCCATCTTGGAACAAGCTACTTGATCTTGAATCCCTTCAAGTCTTTAACACCGTTGAATTGTAGCACAAATTCTATCCCTAGAAGCTATAGTCTTTAAAACAAGAACTCCATTGAATTATGAAGGATGAACAACAAGCATCAATGCACAATCACAATGTTTGAAGTTTGTGACTACACAAACTTAACTACCATGAACCGGCATCTTCTCTCTTGCATAATGTCTTCAAAGAATTACAGAAGGGCTATCTTCAACCTTTAATATGTTCTTCTATTTATAGATATGGATGCTGAATAGTAGGTTTTGAATTAGTAATCCTTTTTTAATTAGAATTTTTACCAAGGACTTTGTTTCCAAAAGGACTTCTAATTTTAATACCAAATAAGTCCTATTTCCCTTAGGTTTTAATCTTTCCTTATACTTCAAATCTCATTAGGAAAATATCCTAATTTGACTCTAATATTTAGCTCATGATCTTCAAACAATAGTTAAACAAATTTTTGAGATCTTCCAAGCATCTTAAAACAATGCCAATAGTTAGTGCCAGTGAAACCTAGAGCTTATGGTATCATAAAACCATCCTGTGTGGCAACATTCAAGCTATGTGACAAGTTTCTACAAGAGTGATTGAGAGGTCCGATTTCTTGTTTTCTTATATTTATTTGCAGGTTAAATAATCTCTATGGAAGGGCAATTACCTACCCCACTTCATCGTGAAGGCAATAGTAATCCTACAAGAATGAATGTGAATGAGACCTTACGTACCATTCAACAATTTATTGAAGGTTTGGCAAGACATTTCCAAGGCGTTGTTAGAGATACTAAGGAATTAAAAAAAGGCAAGGGTAGTGCAACAGAGAGCAAAGAGATATGGATAATCTTGCAGGAGTTTTCTCACCTTATCACCAAAGGGGCCATGGCAATGCACCTCCTTATGGCTACAATGATATACCGGCTCAAAGTTCTTATTAAATTCATGATGGTGGTTACCAAGGAAGGTAAGCCACTAGAGGTGGAAGAAGAGAGGGCCTAAAAGGAAGAGGGATCAATAGAGCACAATAAGAGAACTAAAGAAATGAAGCATGGCATGAAGATAACTTGTTTGATGACTACGGGGAAAATGGTAATATTGGCCAAGATTTCTTTGCTGGGTACTAAGGAGGACAACAAGTAGATAAAGATCAAGTAGAGGGAAAGTGATCTAAATGTATTCCTTTATTGAGAACGTCAAGTGGAGAATCTCTTCATGATGAAAAACTGTAGTGACAATGTCAAGGGTAAGTTAGTCATTGTTGAATTTTCAGTTATCACTTCATTGGTGAGAAAAGATTGCAATTCAAAGGATTGGAAATGGGAAAAGACCGATTGAAACTTGGATCGAGTTAAAGGCTCTTATGAAAGAAAGATTTGTGTCGGAGCAATATTATTGGGAGGTTTACTACAAATTGATGACTCTTAGCCAGGCTAGCAAGAGTGTTGAAGAATATAGGCAAGAGATAGAGTTATACTTTGAGGTTGAGATTGGAAGAGGACAATGATCCTTCTATTGTTAGATTTCTAAGTGGTCTCAATAGGGGCATTGCTAATCAGCTAGAGTTGTACCTTTACACCACTTATGAAGACATGTGCCCTTCAGCAACCATGATTGAAAATCAAGGGAAGAGGAGTGGATTCTGTAAAACAACTCTACCTTATTCAAGAAATGTAGTGTTTAAACCTCAAGCGTCTACTTTCAAAGGCTTCCCAAAGAAGAATGAAACACCAAATATGTCTTTCAATGATAAATCTAAGCCTAAGGTGGACAAAAAAGGTAGATTGGTTATGAATCTAACTAGGTGCTTCAAGTACAATGGTGTGGAACATATAGCTATAAATTGTCCTATCAATAGGACTCTGATCTTTTGTGAAGACTTAAATGGTTAGGATAAGCAGGATTGCCAAGTGGACATTGTTGAAGAGGAAGAAGAGATTGGTGATGAAGCTCAAGGAACCAATTCTTTAGACTCCGTTGAAAAAGGCATGAGTTTGGTGACTATTAGAGCTTTGTCTAATAAAATCACTGAAGAAGATTTTAGCATTTAAAGGGAAAACATCTTTCACAGTAAATGCTTAGTGGGAGGTAAAATTGCTAACCTTATTATGGATAGTGTTAGTCGCACTAGTGTAGCTAGTCTTATCTCCTCGAAAAATTGAATTTATCTCACCTCAATCATCGTAAAATCTATAAGCTTCATTGGTTTAATGATAGTGTGGAAGTTAAGATTAACAAACAAGTGCTAAATTCTATTACAAATGGTTCATATAATAATGAAAATTCTTTGTGATATGACTCCTCTACAAGCGGGGCATTTCTTGTTTTTGACGTTTTTGGCAATATGATAGAAAAGCTATGCGTGATGGTGTGAAAAATACTTACACCCTTGAAAAAGATGGCAAAAAGTTCATGTAGAACCCTTTGAATCCTAGTCAAGTCTTTGAAGAGTAAAAGAAAATGAGAGAAATAGAAAGACTTTAAAGTGAGAAGAAGAGAAAGAATATTGAAGAGGGAAAAAAATTGAGGGAAAAAAGTCAGTGTGGAAAAATTAAAAGAGGAAAAGTTGATGAGGGACAAGGAAATGAGTGATCAAAAAAGTAATAGTTGTAAAAGGCGAAAGAGATGTCTCTGTGCAAAAGAGAGAGATATCATAGTGATTATTGAAAAAGAAGAGTCTGTTTTACTTCTTTATTGCAAAGGTACATTTGTTTCTACTAAAGATTACTTGACTTCCATGTCTACTGCTATAGTAAAGGTCATTGAAGAATTCAAGGATATCTTCCCAGAAGAGTTGCCCAGTGGACTTCCTTATTTGAGAGGAATTGAGCACCAATTTCATTTGGTTCTTGGTGTGGTACTTCCAAAGAAGAGACCAAGGAGTTCAAAAGAGAAGTTGAAGAGTTTCTCTCTAAAGGATATGTAAGAGAAAGCTTAAGCACTTGTGTCGTTCTCATTTTCTTAGTTTCTAAGAAGATGGTATATGACGCATGTGTATAGATTGTAGAGCTATTAATGACATTACCATAAAATATAGGCATCCTATCCCTAGGTTAGATGATTTTCTTGATATGTTGCATAGTTTCCAAATATTTTCAAAAATAGATTTAAGTCAGGTTACCATCAAATTCACATAAGGGTGGGGGATGAATGGAAAATGACTTTTAAAATTACTTTTGGTCTTTATAGATTTTTAGTCATGCCTTTTGGTTTAACTAACGCACCTAGCACATCCATGAGACTCATGCATCATGTTTTGAGGGATTTCATTGGAAAGTTTTCTCTAGTCTAGTTAGATGAAATTTTGGTATATAGCAAAATTTATGAAGTTATTTGCATCATCTTAAACAAGTTTCGTTGTTTTTGAGAAGTGATAAATTATATGCTAAGCTTGGAAAATGTAAGTTTTGTTTGGAAAATGTGACTTTTCTAGGTTATGTGGTGAGTTCTCAAGGTCTCAAGTAGATGAAGAGAAGGTGAAAGCCATCAAGCGCCTACTCCCAAGATTGCATCCAAAGTTAGGAGTTTCCATGGTTTAGCATTAGATGGAGAAAGCCATCATGATTTCAAAGATATATTTGATGATTGTTTAACAACCTAATGATAAGTATCTCACACATGATGGTTCTCTTTATCATAAGAGTAGATTACACTTTCCTTCTTGTTCTACTAGGTTGTTGCTAGTGAAAGAAGGTCATTGTGGTGGTTTGATGGGTCATTTTGGCATTACTAAGGCATATGACATGTTACATGAGCATTTGTTTTGGCTTCACAAGAGAAAAGATTTTCATAAGTTCATTGGTAATTGCCTAAATTGTAAAAGAGCTAAAGTCTACATCTTTGCCACATGGTCTTTATATTCCTCTAGAAGTGCCTCAGGAACTTTAGGTAGATATATCTATGGATTTTATTTTTGGACTACCTAGATCATCTTAGGGCATGAATTCCATCTTTGTTATATTAGATAGATTCTCTAGAATGGCTTATTTCATAGCTTGTAAAAAATCGATGATGCTAGTCATGATATGGATCTTTTCTTTCTTTGGGTTGTGTGATTGTATAGCATTTCTAGAACCATTATTTCACATTGTGACACTAAGTTTTGGCATATTTTGTTGAGGAAACTTGAAACTAACTTGTGGTATTCTACAACTTGCCATCCACAAACTGATGGTCAAATGAAGGGGGTTAATAAAAGAATTGGGCAACTTCTTAGGGCCATCCTTAAGAACTTGTGCAACTAGGAAGATTGTTTACCTTAAATCGAGTTTGCTTGCAATAGAGCGAGTCATTCTACTACTTGTTACTTATCCTTTTAATGTTGTTTGTCGTTTCAATTCTCTAATTTCATTTGATCTGGCACATTTACCTATATATCATGCTTTGAGCTTTGATGGAAACAAAAAGACGGAGATTGTTTGGGCTCTTCATTCCAAAGTCCATGATGCCATTGAAGCCAACAACAAGAAGCCTGTAGCTAAAAGGAACGTTGAAAGGAAGTGAGTGGTATTTGAACCTGTAGATTGGGTTTGGGTTCACTGTCGAAAAGAGCGATTTCCTTTTCTCAACAAAAGTCTAGTTAGATGTGCATGGCAGTGGCCCTATTCTAGTTCTTGAGTGCATTACCGACAATATAGTGTTAGTTCTACCTTTAATGTTTTTTACATATCTTTGTTTGATGTAGATGAAGATTCAATGATGAATCTTTTCAAAGGAGAGGCAGATGATATGAACCAGAATGAACAAGAAACTAAGGAGCTCTTTCAAGGACCAATTACTAAAGCTTGGGATAGAAAGATCAAGGAGCATGATGATAGAATTACCAATGGAATGCTTGAATTTGTGGAAGAAGCCATAGAGATGGACTAAAGTGCTGAATTTGAAGGCTTAGAAGATGGTGGTAAACCTTCAGAATTGCTCATGATTCATTTCATAAAGAATGAGCAATCAAGGGAGCAGGTGAAGAAATAAAATCCCAAGGGAGAATTGGAAACGGAGTGTACTGTCAGCTGTAGGCCCTGATCCTACTATCCGCAAGTAGGATTCTGGCCGAAAACTCTTCAAATGATCAAACACCTATTGCCAGCAGTAGGGTTTGACCTACCACGAACCGTAGGTCCTGTATTAAATTCAAATAGATGTTTAGGCTGGTTTAAGTGTTTTAATCCTTTTTTGAACTTCTTATTAAGGGTTTAATTAGTCTTTCATACATGTGTAAGTCAATGGTCAGTGAAGGATTTAGCCCTAACACTAAAATATATCTTTGTAGCTTATTTTGAATTATGTTGAATTTAAATGTACATTGGTAGAATTCCCAATTGGGATTTTGGGGTTCTTCAACCCATGTTAGTTTATTTTCTAAGGGTATCCTTCCTTAGTTGGTGAACAATTGATGAGCCTAGATTGTAGGTCTATGAAATTCAATTGATCATCATCAATTCTTCTTTAATCAATCCTTGAAGTTCTAGTTTCTTTTGTTGATTGATTAGGTCTTTAAATTGTGTAGCTCTTATTTAGGGCCTTAGTTTCCCTAAGGTTCTTGTTGCTAATTATGAAGGAATCATCCCTCTCATTAATTCTTAGTTCTCCATAGACTTTATACCGGAGTGTATTGATTTTAAATCTTTCAATACAAGTACTCCATGTATGGAGGTGATCTTGGGAAGGCGATTGAATCAATCAAGCTTTCACATCACCCTATAATGAATAAGCACACACTCGGCAAACTATTCTTCTAAGGAATTTTTTTGTTCGCTAAAATGATAGATTCTTTGTTTATGTAGGCCGGTTGGGCCTTTGTTCACACGTTTTTATTTTCCAGCCCATGTTCTATTATCCTATGATGAGTTGGATTGAGCCTAACAACCCAAATAGGATAAGTTTATTTTTTCTTAACCCCAGATGCCGGCCGGACTGGGTTGACAACAGCCCAATCTCTTCTTGTGTCTTCCCCAGGTGATTTGGCTGTTGATCTTTTGAAAGAGTCTTCTAAGTACTTGGCTGTTTTGTTTGGAACCATCCTTCCAGATGGCATATGTGTTGTTGAATAAGTCTACCTTAGAACTCTATAAATACACTCATCCTTCTTTCTGCTCATATGAGCTCACCAATAACTCTATGTGAAGCTTTCTTACGTTCTTTTCTCTTTTCTTCTTCTCTACAGTTTGTGAATTCTTCTGTTGCTACCGCCGTTAGTCGCCATTCTTGGTTGACTGCGTGCTTGGGTGGCTTGTGAAGGAGACAACAAGAGTGAGAGATTAGATTGTTCTTGTGTGTGAGGCTCATCTACTGTTCTGAGGGTTTGATCGAGAATCTGAATTCTACAGCAAAACTGGTCTTCGTCGTCCATTTTTGGCATCTGAATATCTCCGTTCTCTTCTTTTGCACAGAAATCGATCGTCCAGTTTTATTTGTTGGTCATCCGATTTTGAAAACGAACGTCCGGTTTTGAGAGTTGGTGTCCAATTCTGTCTTTTGTAGGCAAAAATTGGACATCCGATTTTTACTGCTCATCCGATTTTTTTCATTCGATTTTTGCAGGTACTTTGGATTGAAGAGGAATTGATAGTTCGTTTTTTGGACACCTCATCCGATTTTAAAGAGCTATTTTTAAGAGTTGTTATCTGGTTCCATCATCCAGTTATTTGTAATAGATTAGATTCTTTATATTATGTTTTTCTGCTGCTTTTTTAATAGTTTATTGAAGTTTTGTTTATGTAACAGGGCTGATCACCAGAGTTCGATTCCCCAACAATGGTATTAGAGCTAGAAGGAGATTTTATCTTTCTTATGTCTGGTGTTTGTTACATTCCTCCTTTGACGCAGATGTCATCTGAAGTCTCTTATATTGCTTTCAAAACTCATTGGAACTGTTGAGTTCCGTGAATCTGGCCTAGGTTACTATTACTGTTTTTGCTTTCCTTTCATTTAAAGTGTATTGTTTGGATATATACATAGTCTGCTGTTTATATCTCTGATCACAGACAAAATTTTTGTGATTTCTGTTTTTCTTTGAAAAATCAAAACCAAAGTCTGGCTTAAGTCCTATTGAGACTTCAAGTATTTGTGTCCTGGTATTTTTTCTTGGTTGAATGCGAAAATTTTTCTTTATTGTCTGTGATCATTAAGATTGTTTTATTGCCTGTTTGGGGGGCTGTTGCTCAGCCTGTGTTTATTTATACCGTTTCTCTATTGGTTATCTGTTTTATGACCGTTGCTCAGCCTTTATTATCTGATTGATCTATTGTGAGTTTATTATCTGCATATTGCCTATCTTCTAGCTGTATTGTTTTTCCGGGCTCTTCTTATGACAAAAATTTTTCTTTAATCTTTTATCTTTCGCACCTCTATTACTCTTATTTTCCACTGTACAACATTTTTGTTCTAAAACTTAAAACAGATAAGTTCAATGGCAAATCTGATTTTGTAATGTAGCTCGAAAAAATGAAAGCTGTTTTAGTCCAAAACAAAATTGCACCCACCATTTTTACTCCTAACAAGTATCGGGAACCTTGGACAGGGGAAATACTAGCTGAAAAACTTAGTGATGCACACAGCTTTCTCACCTTGCATTTGAAATATAATGTTTTAAAAGAAATAAATAAAACAGACAATGTCTATGAAATCTAGAAAAAAACTTGAAAAACATTATTTGAGAAAGTCTTTATCACACAAAATCCATTCAAGGGAACAACTCTTCGGTTTCAAAATATGCAGGTCAAAATCCTTTCTAAAAACATGGATGATTTAAACAAAATTGTTTTAGAACTCCAAAATGTTGGAGAAAACATTTCTGATGAAAACATTGCTGTTATTTTATTGAATGCTTTGCTTGAGTCATTTAATTATGTGAAATCTGCTATCAAGTATGGCAGAGATAACTTGACTCTTTTTGATGTGAAAAACGCTTTGAAATCAAAATATTTAGATTTGTGAAAAGAAAATAAAATAAACAAAGAGAATCTTTTCGTGCGAGGGAGGGTTGACCAGAGAGAAGCTTCTAGTCATCGATCTAAAAGTAAAGGGAGGTCTAAGTCTCAAGATAAGAATAGAGTGAAGTATTTTTACTGTGACAAAGATTATCATACGAAACACAAATGTTTTAAATGAATCAAAGATGAAAAATTACGTAAACAAGGTAATAGGAAGGATAAAACTGACAAAATCCCACGATTTTGAACTAGATGGTAATTCTATGCTTTTTGAAGTTTTATGTGTTTCCCCTTCCCCATCTACCTCTGATAAGTGGATTCTTGATTCTGGTTGCACGTTCATATGAACCCAACAAGCATTGATTTTCTGATTTTAAACCCCTTTGATCATGGAAGGGTTTTTATGAGAAATAATCAGGTTTGTGATGTCAAGGGAATTGAAAATGTTTTTATAAAAATGCATGATGGTGTGATTAGAAAGTTGACCGAGGTGAGGTATGTGCCTGATCTTAGACGAAATTTAATCTCTTTTGATGTTTTTGACACAAATGGCTATTCTTATAAATCTAAAAATGAGATTTTACGAGTTTGTAAAAGATATCTAGTCATGCTCAAAGGCTTCAAATGGTATGGTTAATATAGATAAAATTAGTACTAAAGATAATTTTGCTGATATTGGTACTAAAATTGTGACAACTGACAAGTTTGCTCTGTATAGGGACCTTCCACATATTGATGCAGGTTGACTGTCTTAGCTGGAAAGTTGACAAAAATGTGTTCAAAGTGGAGTTTGTAGGCCAGTTGGGACTTTGTTCACACATTTTTATTTTCCAGTCCATGTTTTACTACCCTATGATGAGTTGGACTGAGCCGCACAACCCAAATAGGATGAGTTTATTTTTTGTTTTTAACCCAAGATGTTGGGTGAGCTGGGTTGGTAACAACCTAATCTCTTCTTGTGTATTTCCCAAGTAACTTGCCTGTTGATCTTTTGAAAGAGTCTTCTAGGTACTTTGCTATTCTGTTTTGAACGATCCTTCCATATTCTTATCTGCTGTGTAATAAGTCTACTTTAGAAACTCTATAAATACTCTCATCTTTCCTTCTGTAGATATGAGGTGACCAATAACTCTATGTGAATCTTTCTTACGTTCTTTTCTCTCTTCTTCTTCTTCTCTGCAATTTATTATTCCTCTCTTACTGCCTGTTCTCTATGAATTCTTCTGTTGCTGCCGCTGTTGGTCGCTATTCTTGGTTGACTGCGTGCTTGGGTGTCTTGTGAAGGAGAGAATTAAGAGTGAGAGATTAGATTGTTCTTGTGTGTGAGGCCCATCCATTGTTTTTAGGGTTTGATCGAGAATCTGAATTTTATCGCAAAACTGGTCGTCCGGTTGTCCAGTTTTGCTCTTCCTCGTCCATTTTTAGTGTCCGTATATCTCTGTTCCCTTCTTTTACACAGAAATCGGTCGTCCGGTTTTTCTGTGCTGGTGGTCCTGTTTTGAAAACGGACGTCCGGTTTTGAGAGTTGGTGTTAGATCCTGTCTTTTGCCGGCAAAAAATTGGACGTGCTCATCCGATTTTTGCAGGTACTTTGAAAAATTAAGAGTTGTTATCTGGTTCCATGATACGGTTATTTGTAATATATTAGATTATTTATATTCTGTTCTTTCGCTGCTTTTGTAATAGTTTTTAGGAGTTTTGTTTATGTAACATGGCTGATTACCAGAGTCCGATTCCCCAACAGTTTACATTATTCTCTTTATATTCAGAGACAGTTAATTGTTCATCTATTGCCGATCATTTGGGGCAAAATGTGAATGATTATTGGTTTTGGTATGAAAGAGTCTCATTAGCTTTTTATTTCCTGACTTGTTACATATTAAAACGGGAAATAGGGATTTCAATTTCTACTCTACTAAGGAGAGTGCATTCTACAAATTCAAACGCATATGTTTTCTTGCTCTTGTTAAGCGATACAAATTATTTATTTATATAATTTTCTAAGCTTCTATGATGACGTTCAGGGGCTTAATCCTTTGATGTTCCTCTTTGCCATGATCGGTAACATTATATGGCAAGGTGAGCCAATTGTCACGCACTTACTTTTTCTTGTAAGTAGACGTGCGGCCTTAGCACTCCCGCAAATGCTAAGAAAGCCTTAACTTGCTCAAAACTTCAAAGGCTAGACGGGAACGTTGGAAAGTTGTAGGCAAAGAGTGGATGACAGAAGCTTATATTGGTTGAAAGGAGCTTACAAGTACAAGTCTTAGAACTTTAAGTTCTGGTATGTGTGTGTGTGTGTATGTGTGTTTACAAATGAAGAGGGTGAGCCTATTTATAGGCAAGCACCTCCTCAATGGATGGCTAAGATTGCTACATGTGGCAACGATCTAACGGTTGCCTTATATCATTCTAGAATATTCTTCATAAAAATCTAGCTATGGAGGGTTCTAGAGAATTCTAGAGTAGTCTACATATTGCTTCCTCTATGGTTCTAGAGACTTCCAGAGTATTCTAGGCTTTTCCAGGGTCTTCTAGACAAGTCTAGATCATAGTAGAGCCTTCTGGAATGTTCTAGAACTTTGTGGACTTGTTTAAAAATGTGGAAGAACCTCAAGTCTTGCAACCAGGGCGTGACACAATGTTCCTAATATTTCCAAGACGTTGGTTTCCAAAATATAGGAAATAGAACAGCTCCAACATTTTTTAAAAATAAAAAATCCTTTGATAGCAGATGCTTATTTAGACGAACTTGTGTCTGTTAATAAATTGGTGTCATCATTATCGTCAGCCAGTTTACTTGTTGCAAGGAAGTTTCGGTTTAATCCTTACAAGGTAAGAACACCTTCATAGAAATGGATAACCTGTTTGCATTTGTCAACAGTCTACCTGTAGAATCTTTAGTTGAGTGTAGAGAGTGCTTGTCTGATGCTAGAAACAATTTCTGAATTACGTTTTTCTGTTAGCTTGACTAGTATATGTTTTCAGGCTGATTTTGAATTGATTTGCATGGTTAGTCCTTCATAACACAGTACATGAATATTTAAGACACTAACTGCTTATTTTGAAGTCTCAGAAGGCATCTATTCCAGTCCTCACACTGAAGATTATGATTAGAGCTAATGTAATGCTTCATTATTCTTGTGAAGAGGTACACTAATATATATGACCCAGAAAGGTTGTTTGTCTCCATTTTCGCCTTATACAATGCTAAAACCTTTGATGTCGCAATAACTTTTGCAGGCAGTTACTTCTCTTCTTCAAAAGAATGAAGAAAATGCAAAAGCCAGTTTAGAAGTTATTTTTGTTGATCTGCAATTTTCAAGGGATCAAGTAACAATTACTCATGTATGTCTGCAGACTGTCTCTTTCTATAAATAAACATGATATGATACTGAACATTGCTTAATGATGCATCAATGACCAATCATATACAAGGGATTCCTATTTCAAGTTTCCTTCCAATAAATTCACTCTATGTTTTCAGGACTTGCGCTTTGGGCACCTTCGTTTTTCAGAATATAGAAGAAGCAGCCATATATAACTGGTAAATCTAGGTTAGTTATTTAGGTTTTGCTAGCAAATTGATGATTATATATTAACAAAAGTTTATGCAATCTTGAAACTGAAGAGAATTAATCATATATAGAACAGGAAGTGACCTTCAATAATGATGGTCATAGAACATGTAAGCATTATTTTTGTGTTATTGCTGTGGAAGATGACGTATATGAACAAACTCGAATGTCTATTCAAGGATTATTGTTGCATTGCTCAAAGTAGGTGTCTCCAAATCAAAACTCACCTTTATTGTACCATTCATTTGATATTTCAACCGACTTTATGAATTCTATAACTGTCTAGAACTTCTTCATGTCTCTAAGTAGATGCTTATGACAATATCCCTATTACCTTCCTTTTCGTGAGCTGTTCTTTATTATTCAACTATGAATAATATGAAGTCTTAAGTAAATTGTCCGTGGAAACCACAAATAACTCTGAAAAATGTGATAAGAACAGATTGGACAGCATAGAGTAAAATTGTCTAGTAACTTGGTTCATCCCATATTTGGTCAATTAATCACAGTTTGAAATGTTTATGACTCATCTAAATGTGTACCTTGCTCATAACAATTTCAGTGACAAGATATTGATTTCTAGCTGTCTGTCTCTTACTCTTACTTTCCGAAGAACGTTACTAACAGGACATTATTTAACTTTCTATGTTTCTTTGATCAAATATATTCTTCACTACTCTTTTGTGTTCGTGTTACGAATAGAAACATTACTAGCAGCACATTATTTAACTTTTCGTGTTTCCTTGGTCAAATATATTTTCTCTGCTCTTTTATTTTCTTGTTGCGAATCGGCATGAAAATAAAGATTATTACATTACTTACTAATGCATTTAACTACTATCGTTGTTATGCCGAGGATCCAACGACCGGTCCTAATTACTATTACAGAAACGTAAGTTACTATTACAAACTGACAAAAAGAACAAGAAAAGAAGAAAACAAAGAGAAGATCTATTTGTTACAGAGAATGCAATCTTCGATTTTCAGTCTTCATGTTCCGAGAGAGGTGCCGGTATAACAACCAGAAGATAAACTGTTAGTAAAAAAGTGAAAGGAAGAAAAACAATAGAGAGCAACCTTACCAAGAGACCCTAGATGTCTCGAACTGCGCAGTAAAGGAAACCGGACAAACACAGTGAATTTCTTTCCGCACACAGTGACGGAGCGTCACTGTCTCAACCTTCCTTGAGGAAGAAACGAATCCTTCCGGTTTATATCGGTGAGCCTCAATATATAAACATAAACCCTCTATCTCTAAACAACGGCAATCTCTTTCTTCCTTGGTTGACCCTCCCACTCACAGTCAACGGATGACAAATGGCACAGGCACATGGCGGTAGAATCCCAAAGAGTAGTAGACAAGAAAAACCCAAAATTGGTTCAGAGAAAGGAGAAAGAAGACAAAGGGTCAGAGAGAGAAGGTGAGGAGGCGACGGCACAAACAGAAAGAATGAGAGCATTAGGGCAAGCTGCTAGAGATTGCGACAGTATATAGACATGTCGCCTGGGTGGGTCGGGTAATCTGACCTGCCCCGCATTATGCTCAGCCAGCCCAACCTCTCTCTAATCGGGCCCAACCTGATAATTTCATCATGGGGATATAACGGGTTTGAAGAAAGAAAATGAAAAATGTGAAAAATAATGCCCAGAAGGCCTACGAACTCCACCTTGAACATATGTTCGTTGACTTTCTAGCCAACACTGACTCAAACAGTCAATCCTCATCTATATGAAGGATATCCCTGCACAAAGCAAACTTGTCAGAATTTACAATTTTAGTACCAAAATCATCAGGGTTATCTTTAGTACTAATCTTGTCTATATCAACTATACCACTTAAAACCTTCTCCCTATGAAATGGTACTTAGCATCTATATGCTTGATCCTTTCATGGTTAACAGGGACAATTGTAAACAACTTTGGCTATTAGTATAAATAACAGCTTTTGAATGTAAAACATGTAATTCATTTAAAAGCCCTTGAAGCCAAATGGCTTCCTTAATTGCGTCCGTGGCAGCGATGTATTCAACCTCCGTAGTTGAAAGAACGACTACAGGCTGCTGCTAAGACATCCAAGAAATACAACTACCCGCTAAGGTAAAGAAATAAGATGTAGTAGAGTTCCTACCATCTTTGTCACCAGCAAAGTCAGAGTCAACATAACCAACTAGTTCAAAATCATTAGACCAGTTGTGATAATGCAAGCCCTTATCTACTGTCTTATTAATGTGCCGTAACAACCACTTGAGAGCTGTCAAATTATCCCTACCCGGGTTAGACATGAATCGGCTAATAAGACTTATGGAATAAGCAATGTCGGGTCAAGTGGATATCATGGAATACATGACTGAACCTATGGTCATCCTATAGGGTATGCTTGCCATGTCTCTCTTCTAGCTTTAAGTTTTGGGACAGGGTTTTTTGGAAAGCTGAAAGTGGCTAGTGAGTGGGGTACAAACTGGCTTGCATAAATGCATCGAAAATTTGGGAACAATTTTCTGCAGAAATGGTTTCGGGGATATGCAAAGGGAATGGTCAGCCCTATTCGTAACTATGTTCATCCCAAAGATTCTAGAAGCAGAACTTAAATCCTTCATGTTAAACTCAGACTTTAACAAAGATTTCAAACTAGCAACCTTATCTATATGCTTACATGCAATCAACATATCATCAACATAAAGCAAAAGATAAACAACAGTTTCAACATCATCACCACGAAAATATAGACAACTATCATAATTGCTTTTAATGAAACCAGCTTTAAGCATGAAAGAGTCAAACCTCTTATATCATCATCTCGTGACTGTTAGGTCTGCACACTTTTTCAAGAGACACGCTATGTGTTCCTTACCTTTAACCTTAAAACCTGGTGGTTGACGCATATAAATAGTCTCTTCGAGTTCACCATGCAAGAATGCATTTTTTACATCAAGTTGTTCAAGATCAAGATCATAAAAAACAACGATAGCAAGTATTATCCTAATCGTTTTGTATTTAACGATGGGAGAAAATATTTCGTTAAAATCGATACCCTCAACTTGAGAAAAACCTTTTGCAACTAGCCTACCCTTAAACCTTGGAGGTTCATTGGTTGATTCAGGCTCTTTTATTTTAAAAATCCATTTCCAATTAATCAAATTTTTTTTTTAGGGTTTTGGAACAAGAATCCAGGTTTTGTTTTTGTCTAAAGAGGACATCTCCTCATCTATGGCACGCAACCATAAAGCGCGATTAGGGCCTTTCAACACATCATAAAACCATAATGATTCTTTCTCTTTAACATAGGATGCAGCAGCAAAAACATACGAGACAATATGTTAATAACCGTATCTAACAGGTTCTCTATGCACTCTTCTAGCCCTATCCCTAGATAGCCAGTAGTCTCTAAGGGATTGAGCTTGTGCCTCAAGATGATCCTCATCATCATTTGAATTTTCAGATTTAGGCACGTCGGTTTCGAGCTTACTAGCTGGTACACCCAACTCTCCACTGGTTTCATGTTCATGTGTGTGCACTTGTAAGGGTCCGGAGGTGTCCTCTACCTCCGCGGGAGTATTCCTAACTGTGGGAACATCGGTAGAACTATCGGGAACGTCTTTAGCCTTAAGACAAAGGCATATCAAGCTCGTTGAAGACAACATCCCTACTCAGAACTACCCTTACTCCCAGCTCACCTTTGAGCTAAACTTTATAACCCTTCACCCAGCTAGGGTATCCTATGAACACTCTCTTTCTAGACCTAGGGTCTAGCTTACCTTCCTTTTGATGTACAAATGCAGCACATCCAAACACTCTACGGTTGGACAAGTTGGGTGGTTCTCCAAATCACAACTCTAAAGGAGTTTTGAAGTTTATGGCTGTAGAAGGGGATCTATTGATGAGGTAGATAGCTGTACTTATAGCTTCTCCCCAAAAGGGTTTTGGGATATCTGAGGAAACCCTAAGACACCTAACCTCGTCGATGATGGTACGGTTTATCTGCTCACCAACACCATTCTATTGAGGGTTGTGCCTAACAGCCATAAGATGCACACAAATCAACAAATTTTTTATTACAAAACTCAACACCGTTATCTGTCCTAATTGTCTTTAGTTTATTTTTGGTTCGATTTTCGGCAAGGCTTTTCCACTTACAAAACTTTTCAAAAGTTTGATATTTTGTTTTCAAAAGAAATACCCACATATGCCTAGAAAATCATTAACAACAGATAAGAAATAAACATTGCCCCTATAGGTTGGAACCTTTTCAGGTCCCCATAGATCGAAGTACACATAGTCAAGTACAGAGGTGGACTTGTGTGTACCAATTGAAAAGCTGATTTTGTGATGTTTTCCCAAAACACAATGGCCACAAAAATCCAAGGAATCGATTTTGTTTGTGTAAACAATGTAATCCCTTTTCACTGATGTGTCTAATCCGTCGATGCCACAACATAGTCTTTTCAAGGACAGTTTTCGAAATCAATGCAGATGCTTCGCAAACAGTTTTTCCAATCAAATGGTATAAACCATCTCTTTTAAAACCTTTCATAATTCCATTTTTAGATTTATAAGAATAACCGTTTGAATAAAAAACACCGAGGGAGATTAGATTCCGATGAAGGTCAGGCACATATCTGACCTTCGTCAGTTTCCTGGTCATGTCATCATACATTTTAATGAAAACATTTCAAATGCCCTTGATATCACAAGCTTTATTATTTCCCATGAAAACCTTTCCATGATCAAGGGTTTTAAAATCTGAAAGCCAGTGATTATTTGGTGTCATGTGAAAAGTGTAGCCAGAATTAAGAATCCAATGATCAAAAATAGAAGAAGGGGAAGGGATACACACAAAACCTCAGAATACATGGAATTATCATCTGATTCAAAATCGTGGGTTTTGTCAGTTTTATCATTCCCCTTGCCTTGTTTACGTTGTTTTTCTTCTTTGATTCTCTTAAAATGCTTTTTTTATATGACCTTCCTTGCTGCAATAAAAATATTTCACTTTGTTCTTATCACGTGATTTGGACCTCCACTTACTTTTATAACGGTGACTAAAAGATTTTCTCTGGTCAACCCTCCCTCGCACGTAAAAGGTTCTCTCTGTTAGATTTTTTTTTCTTGTTCTCAAATCCAAATCTTTTGATTTTAAAGTGTTTTTAACATCAGAAAGAGTCAACTCATCTCTGCCTTACTTGATAGTAGATTTAACATCATTAAAAGACTCAAGCAAGGAATTTAATAAAATAACAACAGCATTTTCATCAGAGATTTTCTCTCCAACGTTTTGAAGTTCCAAAACGATTTTATTTAAATTATCGATGTTTTCAAAAAGCAATTTCCACCCTCTCATTTTAAAACTGAAAAGCTATTCTTTTAAATAAATTTTGTTTGCCAAGGATTTTCCTAAAACTACAGTTTTTTGAGTTTCGTCCAAATTTCAAAAGCAATGTCCTTTTCGTCAATTTCTCATAAAACGTTATCAGTTAAATACAAGGTGACGCAGCTGTATGTATCACCAAGTTTTTCAAAAAGCACTTCGCCCTTCCAAGATTCCAGATACTTTTAAGGGCTAAAAATTATGGGTGAGATTTTATTTTGGACTAAAACTGCTTTAATTTTTCTCTGCCACATTACGAAGTCAGATTTGCCATCAAACTTGTTTGTTTCAATTTTTGGAACAGACATGACTTAAATGGCAAATAGGAGTAATCAATGGCTAGAAAAATGAAAATTTTGAAAAAGAAGTTTGTCACATAAAAAAAAAGCCAAATTTTTCTTTGAAAAATGGTGCGGTAAAAATACGTGAAACGCACAAATATCTCACAACAAAAAATGGCACAAGAGCACAAGATTAACCGAGACAGAGAAATAGACAGGTAAGGGTTGGGCAACAGCCACACAACATAGATAACAAAAAATCAACAGTCACGAATAATGCGATCTATTGTAAACAGCTAATGAAAATCACCAAGGCACAGCTAGTTGAAGTCTCTTGGACTCAAGCCAGGCTTAGTTTTTTAGATTTTCGAAAACAGAACCTCAATACCAATACTGCAGTTTCGCAACAAAAATAATACAGAAATCCAGATAACCAAAAAGACAGTACTGAATATAACAAGAAAGATCCAGACAAACGGTAACAACAGAAAGATATACAAGCAACAGAGCTAAGCCAGAAAAATAAGTAGATCTAGTAGAAATAATCAAAAGTGAAACAGAAATGGCAAATCCAACAACCAAGCAGTAAAGAAATAGTAGAACTAACCATAACTAAAAAAAAAAATAAACGAGAGAGGGTAAGAAGCTGCTTTCCTAAGCTAGATCCACGGACACTGTGAATCTGGAATACCGAGAGTCGCGACGGTAGAAGTAGTCACCACCGATTACCGAACGATCGCAGGCAACCGCAGCTCTAATATCATGTTATGCCGAGGATCCAACGACCGGTCCTAATTTCTATTAGTGAAACCTAACTTAATATTACAAATAGACAAAAAGAACAAGAAAAGAAGAAAACAGAGAGAAAACCTATCTATTTCAAAGAATGCAATCTTCGATCTTGGGTATTCGTGTTCTAAGAGAGGAGCCGGTGTAATAGTAAGAAAATAAAACTGCTAGTAGAAAAGTAAAAGGAAGACAAACATTAGAGAGCAACCTTACCAAGAGACCCGAAAGGTCTCGGACTGCACATCGAAGCAAACCGGAGGAACGTAGTGAGTTTTGGTTTCCGTACACAGTGACGGAGCGTCACTGTCTCAACCTTCCTTGAGGAAGAAACGAATCCCTCAGGTTTATGCTGGTGAGCCTCAATATATAAACACAAACTCTCTCTCTCTCAACAAGGGCAAGCTCTTTCTTCCTTGGCCAGTCTCGCACTCGTAGTCAACGGATGACAAATGGCACATGCACACGCGGCGGAATCCAAAAGAGTAATAGACAAGAGAACCCAAAGTCGGTTAAGAGAAGAGAGAAGGAAGACGAAGGGTCAGAGAGAGAAGGTGAGGAGGCGGCGGCACAAACAGAAAGAATGAGAGGATTAGGGCAAGCTGTTGGAGAATGCGACAATATGTAGACAAGTCGCTTGGGCGGGTTGGGTTAAACTTACCCGCCTAGCATCATGCTCAGCCAGTCCAGCCTCTCTCTAATGAGGCCCAACCTGATAATTTCATCATGGGGATATAATGGGCTTGAAGAAAGGAAATGGAAAATGTAAAAAATAAGGCTCAAAAGGCCTACAGTTGTTTTACTATTTGTCTATCTTATTTCATCTGTTCGGAAAACAAAATTAGAGTAATTCACATTACTAAGACCTTCCTAATTTGCTATGCATATATTTGCCTTGAACTTGAACTTTTGTTTTGAACGTTCATCAGAGGCTCCTAAGTCCCTCTGGTTCCTCCTTCATTTCTTTTTTTCCTTTTCTACGACTTTTTAAGATATTGACCTATAAACTTTTTCTTTAGGGATGGCTCTTTACTTATGATCTTTTCTGGAAGCTTCCACAGATGAAGGTTGAATCTCTGAATCCCATTTTTAAATGTTAGATATTTATATGGTGATGCACGTGTGTAGGAAACATTGACCCCAAAATTAATGGGATTGAGGAGTAAAGTTTGTTGGTATTTATGCATTAGAGAACTTTCTCTTTAATACGCATATTTCTTAGGCACAAAGGACAGTGAAACAGGAAAGTATTTTTATTTTCTTTTAATAGTGTCTTCTTTTATAGAAAAGTTATTGCTGATTGATCTTATTTCCTTGTGGAATGGGATCCGTGGGAGTGGGTAGACATCTCTCTATATGTGATCAAACGTGTTGTGCGGTGAACACTGTTTTTACATATTTCCCATTGCCACTATTTAATAGCGCTAACAATGATTTGGCCATCTTGAAGCACTCTTATAAAATATGAGCAATTGCTTGAATGGCTAGATATCATGGATGTGATAGTATAAACAAAAGAGCAAATTTTACTGGTTGGTCATTTAATATGATGATGTATTTATAGATATACAACCGTTCGTTGAGCTATTACCTTCATGAATACTCTCAAATATTTATTTTATGTGCTATCTTTGCCGGAGAAACTTTTTTTGCATGTTTCCATTTGATTTATAAAGAATTGAACCTTCGGTAATGGTAATTCCCTAAAGAACTTTACCAATAGGATGACTTGGAATTAGATAAATTGGCTGTATTTATAGTGCATGAACTATCAAGAATTTCGCTTCGCTTATTTTTATACCTTATGATTTTCAATTTTTTTCTTCTGAGCAGGACTAGAAAAACCTCTGATGACCTTGCTTATGGAAATATGCATATTTATACATATTTAAGATCTGCTACTATCATATATTTTTTGTGAAAAGTAGCATTTCAGTGTCTTTTGGTGCAGGTTGTTTACATTTGAAATTGATAAACAGAGTCGAAGGAGCTGCTCAATGTAAATATCATACTGGAATTAATGTGACAATGTAGGGAAATTCATTTGATAGCATTTACATTACTTTTCTTGCAAATTCTAGCTAAATGTTGTATTTTAAGTTTTCAATATTGGCTAGATGGTACTGAACTCGTTGTATTTTGCATACGAATTCTTTGTAAATTTTTAAAGAAGAAATAGCAAGGTTTCATATACCTATAAATAATAATTTTTTTTAATAAACGTATAATTATTAGCGTAGGTTAAAAATCACCACAAAATAAATTTTCAAAAAGGAAAATATATTTTAGTAGGGTTTTGAAACCACCACAAATATTTATTTTTTAAAAGAGAAATTATTGTTATGGAAGTTTAAAATCACCAATAAACATAGCGGCAGTGTGGTCGACGGTTTTAAAAAAACTGCCACAATTGTTCAGCGGCATCGCTTCTAGGGGCAGTTTACCTAACTGCCGCTAAAACATTTTGCGGAAGTTCAAAACTGCCGTTAAGCGCAAAAAAAAAAAAAAAAAAACCCCACAATTTTTTAATGCTTTTTATAGTGTAGTTGCAATAATGTAGCTATTGCTTACCTTGTTGAAAAGTTGAATTTACCTTTTCTCAAGCATCTTAAAGCTTACAAGATTCATTGGTTGAATGATAGTCGTAAAGTTAAAGGTTAATAGGCAAGTCATGATTCCTTTTTCTATAGAATCATACAAGGATAAAGTTCTTTGTGATGTGGCTCCTATGCAAGCGGAACATCTATTGTTTAGACGTCCTTGGCAATATGATAAAAAGGCCATACACCAAGGCCTGAAAAACATATATACTTTTGTCATAGATGGCAAGATCTTCATTTTGAATCGTTTGACTCCACATCTAGTCTATGAAAAGAAAAAGAAAAATGAGAGAGAAAGAAAGATTATAGAGTGAGCAAAAAAAAAAAGAGGAAAGTAGAAGGCTAAAGAATTGAGGGAAAAGACTTGAGTGAAGAAAAACAAAGTGAGGAGAAAGTGATAAGTGAAAAGAAAATGAGTGTGCAAAAGAAAGAAACTACTATGAGAGAAAAGAATTCTTTCTTTGCGAAAGAAAGGGAAGTGATGGAGGCAATTGCAGAAAAGGACAACTTCTTTTCTGCAAAGGCACTTATGTTTCCACTAATGAGAAATTTTCTTCTATATCTATGGCTATATGAAAGTCATTTGAAGAGTTCAAAGATGTCTTTCCTAAAGAGATGCTTGGTGGACTTCCTTCTTTGGGAGCAATTGAATATTAAATTGGTCTTTTTCCAGGTGCGATGCTTCCTAATAGACCAGTATATAGGAGTCCATTGGAAGAGACAAAGGAACTAAGAATAAAAGTGGGGGAGTTACTCGCCAAAGGCTATGTAAGAGAAATTTTAAACCCTTGTGTCATTCCCGTTCCGTTATTTCATAAGAAAGGTGGTACTTGGCGAGTGTGTGTAGATTGTAGAGAAATTAATATTAAGTATTTTCATGCCATCTGTAGGTTATATGAATTAGTTAGGGTCGATTGGGGGAGCATTACCTCTTTGATGACCTAAGCTAATTTTACAAAAGATGATGAAAACGTGAACTCCCAACCATTTATGCTTTGGAGAGATCGTTTCTTATTTTGTGTGGAAGTAATTTATAAATTACAGGCTGAAACCAGTGAAATCAAAATGAATTACTTGAATGCTACTGTAGGTATGGCTTTCATTCTGTGGATAGTGATTGATCTTTTGGGATTGGAAGAATTGCATGGTTCCCAAAACTTTTTGAAAATTGATTTAAAACCAAGGAATCATCAAATTCGCATGAGAGAAAGGGATGAATGGAGAATGGCCATTAAAACAAAAATTGATCTTTATAAATGTTGAGTCATGCCTTTTTGATAAGTAATGCACGTAGGACATTTAAGAGATTCATGCATCATGTATTAAGAGTGTTCTTTTGTAAATTTTTTTCGTTTACTTCGATGCCATTTTTATTTATAGCAAGACTTATGAAGATCATTTTCATCATCTTAGGAAAGTTTTGTTGGTTTTTAGAAGTAAAAACCTCTATGCTAACCTTAGAAAATGTGAATTTTGTGTGGAAAAAATTACTTTTCAAGGTTATGTGGTGAGCTCGCAAGGACTATAAGTGGATGAAAAGAAGGTCAAGGCTATCAAAAAATGTTCTACTCCAAAGTGTGCATTCAAAGTAAGGAACTTCCACGGCCTAGCAAGTTTCTATTGAAGGTTTATCAAGGACTTTAGCATCATTGCTAGTTTGTTGACCGATGTGATCAAGAAGATGAATTGATTCAAGTGGGAGAATAAGCAAGAAAAGGCATTCACCTTGTTGAAGGAGAATTTAGATAGTACACCCTTTCTAGCAGGACTGGTGCGACGTTAAACTATGGAACCTATGAATAAGGATTGCTCTTGCTAGTGATAATGTTGAAGAATCGGCAACACTACTTATGGCCTAAGAGTTTGTGATACATACCGATAATAAGTCATTAAAGTATCTCAAAGGGTAACAAATGCTCAACAAGCACCATGTAAGATGGATGGAGTTCGTTGAGACATTTGCCTATATCATCAACTACAAGAAAGATAAAGAAAACATTGTCATCAATGCTTTGTCTAGGAGGTACACACTTCTCTCTACCTTACAAGCATGATTACTTCCTTTTGAAATGCTTTAGGAATTGTATGCTAATAAAGTTGATTTCAAGGACATACATGATGCATTCTTGATTATGCCAAGTGATAAGTATCTCATTCATGATGGTTTTCTTTATCAAAAGGGTAGACTTTGGAATATATGCATAATTGTCTATAATTTCTGTATGTTAATTTCATCGATTTTGGTGGTTTTAATATGGAAAAGTATATACTTTAGCTTAATATCTCTATTATTATCTTAGGTGCAAGCCAAAGAGAAAACGATGAAAGGAACGAAAACGGAAAAAAACGAAGCAAAAATGACAAAAACGGAGGTGTGGGCAGTGATAAGGCAGACCTACAACACGAGGTAGGCTAACCGACCATCGGCGATAGGTCCTTAGCACACAAACGGTAGGTAGGACAAAACCCTATCGGGGACGATAGAGCTCGACTTATCGTCGGCGGTAGGTCCCAGCTGGCAGGCGGTTAGAGGGTAGTTTAATCTAATTGAAACTCTGTTTTCTTGTAATTTTCACCTGTATATAAGGGGGTTTTCTCCAACTAATTAGGGAGATATAGATTTAGGTATTGAATAATAGATATACTAGGATTAGTTAGGGTTCGTATTTCATAGTTAGGTGTAGATTAGATTAGACAATGCTTTAGATTTCGCTTTTATACTTTCAATTAGTAAAACACTCTTAAGATTTCTACAATTTTATTTCTTGGATTTCAAGAATTGAAGAACAAATTTCAATATTTCGATCTTTAACATGGTGACTCGAAAGACGAGCTTGGAAGACGTTAGGGACTTCAACTGCGGCTTCAATTTCAATCCTAAGATTTTTATTCCTTTCGTGTTATTGAACTTTTATGTTGAATTTCAGTTTTTATATAATGAATAGTGATTGGTTTTTTATTGTTTGGATGAGGGTTGAACCCTAATTCTTTATTATGACATTCTTGGGTTAAATTTTTGAATTTTATGTTTGTTTGGATTTAAGTTGTCTTCCAATTGAGTTTTTTTGGAATTTAATTGTCGCAAGATTGGATTCATCGCAAGGTTGTTTGGAATTGAGAAACGAAGAGCATTCTAGGGCAACTAATTGGGGTTTAATTGGGATAATTAACTGAAGCTACGATTTTGCACTTTTAGGTCCTTTTTAATCACCTAATTTTCTTGCGCTCATAATTTGTTAGGGAGAAAAAAGACTTTCCTCTAAATTTTAGTAAGTATGGTGACTTTCGCCTAGAGATAGGGATTGCCCGATTCGAGTGATGACCTAACTTAATTAATTCAACATTGTTTTCATGAATGTTTTTCCAATTGAATTAGTAAAGGATTAGGGGGATTCCACCATCCAAACTCTTGCTTTATTAATTTTTAAAATCTTAAGTTTTTGCTGCTTTCTTTGTTGTTTAATTATTTTATGTTTTTGCTATATTTTTTTTAACGGCTATCTTTTTCTTAGACTAGACATTAGCGCCACGATCAGTACTTTAACCTTTACCATCCTCGAGAGATTCGATACTCGGGTTGAACTCACCTCTGCATTGTCAGATCCACTTACCTTGCATTGTAGCGATTAGGAAATCCTGTTTTATTCCATCACATCAAGTTTTTGGCACCGTTGCCGAGGACGGCATTAATTTTAGTGTTTTAGTCATTTGTTTTCGTTTTAGTTCTTTGTTTTCTTGTTCATCTTTCTCGTTTAGGTTGGGTGTTAGTGGCATGAAAATAGGTAATCTTGCTTATTACTACTAAAAAATGTGTCTAAGTGCTTATAAATTGTTTGTTTCAGGTTGAGTACAAGAGATGGACGCCAATGATGCCATAGAAGATCGACTAGTGGTAATGTTAGAACGAGGAATAGAGAACATGGCTGTGAAACCCCAAAAACACCTATCAATAGGCCATGTTCCGAGGAAATTTACAAGAGTACAATACGTATCCAAATCAATGCAATTTGAGGTGGGAAAATCAATCAGGGGCTCTTTGGAATGGTTAAAATCAAAGGGGACAATAACCAACCCCCGTTTTCAAAATAGAAGTCTAGATCGAAATCCATCCTCCTCATCGTCTAGCTTAGAAGATCTCATGTCAAAATACGTAAAAATGGTGAAATTTAGGGTTAAAAATATGGAAGAAGTTCAACGGAGTAAAACCACCTCACTCCACACCGTGGAGAATCGAATCTGAAAATTAACAAGGATGATCATTGAAAATTTACTTGATAATAAAATCCAACAAAGATGCAAAAGCGATCACCTTAGGAAGCAAAAAAGAGTTAGAAAAAACACCTACCTTGAGTGTAGAAAAAGAGAGACGGCTCAAGCACAAGTGGAGCTCACTCTCCATAAGGACAAGGAGGTTCAACGGAAAGAAGTAGAAAAGAGGAAGTAGACCCCTCCACCATATAGACCTCCTATCTCATTCCTAAGAAGAGTGTTCAAAGTAAAACAGGATGAACAATATAGTAAGTTTTTGGAAATCTTTAAACAATTACTTGTTAACTTACTGTTAGTTGATGTCTTAATGCAGATGCCTAAGTATGTAAAGATCCTGAAGGAAGCTATTTCTTGAAAGAAGAGGCTGGAGGATATCTCTTCGGTAATGATGAATGAAGAGTGTTCAGTGATCCATAATCCCAACTAAAAGCTTCCAGAAAAACTAAAGAATCCAAGGAGTTTTACTGTCCCTTGCACTTTAGGAGATATAACTGTTTCTAGAGCATTAACTAACTTAGGTGTTAGTATAAATTTCATACCTTATAGTTTCTTTGAAAAATTGGGAGTGGGAGAGCCTAAACCTACTAGGATAAGCATTCAACTTGCAGATAGGTGTACGAAGTATCCTAGAGTTATTATAGAAGATGTGCTTGTTAAAGTAGGGGACTCAGTGTTCCCGGCGGATTTTGTGATTATGGATATGAATGGGGACATTGAAGTCCCGCTCATTTTTGGTCCCCCTTTCCTCACTACTTCTAAGGCTCCTATTGATGTGGGGGGAACGAAAGTTGATCCTTATATTAGGGGAGGAAAAGTTTATTTCAAGACTGCCCGATGCCATGCGTAGATTGGGGGATCATGAAGATACTTGCTTTTTGGTAGATTTTGTTTATCCTTATATTTCCACCCATGTGCAGGAATTTGTCCAAAAAGATTCTTTATTGATAGCTTTGTAATAGGAGTCCCAAGACGAGCTGGATCTGAGGAGGTTCAAACTTACACTGAGAAATTAGATGAATTAGAAGAGGAGAAGACTACCACTACACAAGATGATCTAAAGGTACCTCCAAAACCCTCTCTTAAGATTTCATTCAAATAACCCCCAAAATTAAAATTGAAGACATTGCCAAATCACTTGGAGTATGCTTTCCTTGGGGAAAAATCAACAGTTCCAGTCATTATATCTTCCAAGTTGCGCTGGCCTAAAAACGAGCCTTGTTATAGACTTTGCAAAAATAAAAGAAAGCTATCGCTTGGAAAATAGCAGATATTCAAGGAATAAGTTCGTCTTTCTGCACCCATAAAATTCTATTAGAAGAGGATTCTAAGATTGTGATTCAACCCCAAAGGTGGTTGAATCCAAATATGCAAGAAGTAGTGAAGAAGGAGGTAATCAAACTCCTAGATACTGGAATAATATATTCTATTTCAGGCAGCAACTGGGTAAGCCCTGTGCAAGTAGTACCAAAAAAGGTGGAATGACGGTGGTCACCAATGAGAAAACGCACTAATTTCAACTAGGGTAATCACCGGATGGAAGGTGTGCATAGATTACCAAAAATTGAACGAGGCAACTCGAAAGGATCACTTCCCTCTTTCCTTTATTGATCAAATGTTGGAGCGGGTAGTAGGCTATCCTTTCTATTGCCAAATTACCATAGCCCCAGAAGATCAGAAGAAAATAACATTCACATGTCCATATGGTACTTTCTTCGGCTTGTGCAATGCTCCTGCTACCTTCAAACGTTGCATGATTGCTATTTTTGAGGGGTTAGTGGGGGATATTTTGGAAGTCTTTATGGATGATTTTTCTGTGTTTTGAAATTCTTTTGATGCATGCCTGTCTAATATAGAAAAGGTTTTAAAAAGATGTGAGGAAACTTACCTTATTTTAAATTGGGAAAAATGCCATTTTATGGTTCAAGAAGGGATAGTCTTCGGTCATAAATTTCTATAAATGACATTGAGGTAGATAGAGTTAAAATAGAGACAATTGAAAGGTTGCCTCCACCTTCCTCTATGAAAGTGATTAGGAGTTTCTTAGGACATGAGGGGTTTTATAGGAGATTCATAAAATATTTTTGAAAGATTACTAAACCTCTTACTACTTAAATTGAAAAAAATATGCCTTTCAATTTTGATGATAACTGTTTAACTATTTTTAATTTTGCTTAAAGAAAAGCTTACTAAGTATTCTATTTTAGTCTCTCCAAATTGGTCTCTTCCTTTTGAACTCATGTGTGATGCCAGTGACAATGCTATAGGTCCTATTTTAGGCCAATGGGAGGGTAAGTTTTTCCAACCAATATACTATGCAAGCAAAACTCTAACAAATGCCCAAGTAAATTATGCAACAATGGAAAAGGCTTTGCTTGCAATAGTATTTGCGTTCGACAAATTTCGGCCTTATTTGATACTTTCTGAAGTCATAGTTTATGCTTACAATTTTGTTTTAAGTAGCTTCTTTCGAAGAATGATGCAAAACCTAGACTTAATAGATGGGTGCTTCTTGTGTAGGAATTTGATTTAGAGATTAAAGACAAAAGGAAGCTGAAAATTTGGCGGCCGATCACCTCTCCAGATTAGAGAATCCTGTCTAGCACCATTAGACGAAGAGCAGATTGACAACACATTCCCTGATGAACAACTTATTCTCTGTAAAGCTATCAATGATAATTTACCTTGACATGCTGATATAGCTAATTATTTAGTTTCAAATGTGCCTACATGTAGTACACAGAAAAGGAAGAAGTTCTTTGTAGACTTAAAGTACTACTTTTGTGAGGATCCATAGATTTTTCGCTAATGTGCTGATCGAATAATTTGATGATGGCGTAGCTTACCCTGAAGCGAAGGAAATCCTAAACTATAGTCATAAAGGTCCAACCTACGGACTCAAGTAAACGGGACCGCTCAAAAGGTACTCTAATCAGGTTTCTATTAGCCAATATTGTTCAAGGATGCAAAAAAGTATGTAATGGAATGTGACAATTGCCAGCGTCTAAGTAATATCTCAAAATTCAATGCTAAGCCTATGACTACTTTTCAAGTTTGTGAGGTGTTTGATTGTTGGGGTATCAATTTCCTAGGTCCCTTCCCTAACTCTTTTGGTAGTCATTATATCTTGGTCAATGTCGAATGATGTACCCATAAGCTAGCTACTCCCTAACTTCTCGGACTAGAGGTCAAGTAGAAATAGTGAATTGGGAAATTAAATGCATCCTTAAGAAAATAATTGACAGCACTCGGAAGAATTGGAGTATAAAGTTAGATGACGCTCTCTGGGCTTATAGAATTACTTAAAAGACACCAATCCGGTGTACTCCCTTCCGTCTCGTATATCGGAAATCGTGTTATTTACCTGTCGAAATTGAGCATAAAGCTCATTGGGCAATTCAACTAGTTATCTTCTACTATATTTATGTAGGTTAACAAAGGTTACTCCAGCTGAATGAGCTCGACAAATGGAGATTACAAGCATACAAGAATCAAACTTATAAAAGGAAAAGACAAAACATGGTACGACAAATATCTAGTCAAAAAGGCTTTCAAAGAAGGAGATATCGTGGTACTCTACAACTCCCGCCTTTGCCTCTTTCCTAGGAAGCTTAAATTAAGATGGTCTAGATCGTACACCGTAAGCAAAGTTTTCCTATAGCACCATAGAGGTAACACACCCCACCTAAGGTACATTTAATGTAAACGACCATCGCATTAAACAATATTTCGGTGAAGATGTGGGAACCCTTCAAAAGGAGTCCCTCATCCTTCCAAGCGAGTAAGATTGGCCATACCGATTTGACAAACAGGAGGATAGAGAACGGGTTCTTGATGGAAGACCATATATGATTTATGGAAGATCACTCATTCTCAAACACGTCTCCTTTGTTTGAGTTTAGACCCTAAACAAATACTGTTTTCTGAGTATGGATTACCTTACCGGGATTAACGCTTGACCTTTGGAATGATCATGCACTAGACAAGATTTTTTCAATGATAAGGAATCCTTTATGCACCGATGCAATGACGAGAAGAAAGGATAGAATCTCCTATGCTAGGGTCCTTGTAGAAGTGATGTAGCGAAGGAATTGGTCTTGGATATCACTATCATGCTTCCGAATGGGAATACAAGGGAACAACATGTTATATATGATAATTTGCCGAAGTTTTGCTCGGGTGTAAATTATGGGGCACTCACTTTAAGTGTATAGGAAGAGACAACAACTGAAAGACCAACCTCATGTGAAACAATCTGTCACTCCATGAAAGTTGGCTGGTATGAATACGGAGGATGATGGGCTGGCAAAAGTGTTGGAAGGCAAGGAGCAGCATGGAAACAGTGAGTTAGGCAAGGTTGTTCCAACTGATTCAGGCATGGCTGTTGGTAAGTGTCCAAAAAAGGGTGTGGGTACAGTCTCTGGTGCAGGAGAAGGCTCTGTTTCACCCAAGGAGAAAGGGGTCCGTCAGGTAGATACTACACCAGTTGGTAATACAGGTGTTTGTGTTTAGGAGGAAGTTACTTTACAAAAGTCTTTCCTTGTGCTATCAAGTGAGCCGAACTAGAAGAATGGTGATAGGAGTGGGAAAGCAACTCTTGCTGCTCCGACATCCCCAAAATGGATATTGAATAAGTCAACTGAAGAGGGTGGTAAAAGAGTGAAGAAAAGAATAACACCAACCTCATTGAAAATAAGACAAGGAAAGGCCAACCCAAAGACAAAGGAAAACAGCCAATGGGCAATATGGAAGCAACAGCTAGTAGGAGACGGAAGGGGTCGGCCCTTCATATCATGTAGTTATGAATATTGGATGGTGAAATGTGAGAGGATTCTAAAAGGCCCTCAAACATAATGAAGTGTATAGTTTTTTGAAGGTAAATAGAGTTTCGGTCTTTTCTCTTCTTGAGATAAAATTGGAGGAAGGAAGATTATTTGATATCATAATATGGAAGTTTTAGCCCCAAGGGCATTATTGTATATGTTTTTTACTATGATTAACATATGTTTGTGTGATGAGTATAGCTTAGTCGCTATAGAACAAAAGAAGCATTTTTGGAGTCTCAAGGCTACACTACATAAGAAGTAAAAGATCTTGGCAATTAAACCATAATGAAGAAGGAGAAATCAAGCCATTTCAAGATCAAGGCATTGAAGACCTTGAGGACTTATGTCTTAGTTAGGGATGTGCTAAAGGTATTTCTTTGTAAAAACTCCCTAACTCTCATTTTTTATTGTCAATCAAATGTGAAGCTCCTTGCAGGAATTTCCTTTTATAAACTATTCTTGAAAAATCTAAGTATTCTTGATAGAGTTTTTGATGCCTTCGAAAGTTTTCTTATCTCTAAAAGAGTATCAAGAATACATGTTTTGAAGTGTCTTGAAATGTGAAGGAAAGTTCTTTTTGCTTAAGGAAAACTGGCTTTTAATTCCCTCTAAAAAAAAAAAAAAGGGTCATCCGATTTCAAAACCGGTCATCCGATTTTTCCAAGGGAGAAAAATCGGACGTCCTATTTTAAAATCAGTTGTCCGATTTTTCTAGAAAAATCGGTCGTCCGATTTTTAAGAGGGATTATCCGATTTCTAAGGGGATCATCTGATTCTTTTTGTTTCAAAACCGGTCTTCCTATTTTAAAAATGGCTCATCCGATTTCCTCTTTACAAGGAAATCAAACGTACGATTTCTGAAACTGGTCGTCTAGTTTTTAGTTTTTTTCGTTGAAATATTACCCTTACAGAACAGTAATGGTCACTTGCTCCCTCTTCTACAAATTAAGTTTCTCATCTACACTAAATGCAAGGGAGGTTGGTGAAATATTTTATTGAGATCATTTTAGAACCTTTAAAGAGCTTGAAAAGTACATTCTTTCAAATATCTTCATCTCATTAAAAGAAATAGAAAACTCTTCTTGGAGCTTCATTTGTGATCATCCATCAAAGAAGAAGTAAAGAAGAGCTTATAGAAGTATTCCATTGAGTTGTATCATTTATATCAAGCTCATTTGGTCACATTGTTCCCTACGTATCTCTTGTTCTATTGATATCAAATGTTCGTGTTGAAAAATCCCTTAGGTCATACTTTGACTTATATTATGTCGAGAACTGAGGTTGGCAAAATCCTAGTTGGGTGATCCTCAAACTTGTGTTGATCGTTTGGTGTGGATTTTTATTAAAACAGTTGTAGAATTCTTTCTCAAAAAAAATTGGAGGTTTATCTTTTAATCACACAAAAGATTTTATAAAAATTAGCCAAAAACCTTATTCACCTCCCTCCCCCCTCTAAAGTTTTTCAATTGGTATCAGAGTGGGTCCTCTTTTTGAGGCTTAACATCTAAGAAGCAAAAGATCCTTTTCAATATGGCTGGTTTTTCAAACCTACGCTATGTAGAAGGCTCTTCTACAAATTGGCTTACTCTTTTTAATGGAACAAACTACACTTTTTGGAAGTTAAAAATTAGAATTTATATTTGCTCTATAAACTTTTATCTTTGGAGCAATGTAGAGGAAGGACCTTACATTTCTAAAAAGGATGGAATAGTCAAGAAGGTTAAAGAATATAATGTTCTTGACTCAAGGAAGATGACTCTAAACTTTCCAGCTATGAACATATTGAGTTGTGTCTTGGATGCTAATGAATACAATAGAGTGAGCGGATGTGACTCGGTTCATGAAATGTGGAAGTTACTTGAAGTAACTCACGAAGGTACCAATCAAGTGAAGGAGTCAAAGTTAGCTATGTTGGTGAGAGATTATGAGCTATTCATGATGAAACAAAATGAAAGCATTAGTGACATGTTCACAAGGTTCACCAACATCACAAATGGCCTAAAGACGTATGGGAAAGAGTACACAATGGGAGAAGTAAATAGAAAGATTCTTGATGCACTCCCAAAAGCATGGCAACCAAAAACTCTTGTTATTGAGAAATCAAAAGATTTGAGACTACTTCCTATTGAAGAACTCATAGGATCACTCCTCACCTATGAAATGAAAGCGAAAACGTTAAATGAAATGGAAGATGAAGACAAAGGAAGAAAAAGCATAGCACTCAAAGCAAATGAGGATGATCAAACATACTCATCAAACAATGAAGATGAGATTGATGATGATGAGGATATAGCCTTGGTAATGAGGAAATGTAAAAGATTCTACAAGAAAGGCTTCAAAAATAGAGGAAAGAAACGTCCATTCAAGAAACGAGGACAAAGCTCATCACTCTTCAAGGCTAGGTTCTTCGAATGCAATAGCACTGACCATCTTGTAGCCGATTGTCCCAAAGCTATCGAAAAAGAAAAGGAGCTTTGGAAGAAGAGCTTGAGGAATTAAAGATAAAATAAAAAGGCAAGGGCCTAATAGGAGCTTGGGATCAAGATACAATTAAAAGTGAAAATGATGAAAAGGCTAACTTATGCTTCATGGCATTAGATAATGAGGTACAATCTTCACCCTCAAATATATCTAATTTTGTTAATGATGATCTTAGTCCCTTGCTCATTGAAATGTATCATGAATTGGAAAAGATCACCAAAAAGAACAAGGAGTTAAGAAAATAAAATTGACAGCCATCAAATGAAAATTCAAAACTTGTTTGTGAAAACAAAACTCTCTTTGACTCTTTAGAAGTTTTGAAAAAAGAAAAGAACTTCTAAAAGTTAGAATTTAAAAAACCCTGCTTTAGAAAACAAAAATCTTTGTGAAAAAGTTCTCTCTCTTGGAAAATGTGTAGTAGACATAATGATTTGAAGAAAAAGGTGAGTGATCTCACCTTGAAATGTTTACAAAAGGAAAAGAAAATTTTGAAAACCTTCTTGGTTTTCAAAGATCACCTTTTGACAAAAATGGTATTGGATATAATCATATAAATACTTTCTCTAAAGAAATACGTTTTGTAAAAGCTTCCTCATCCCTCTCACACCCTTGTTGCACTTATTATGAAAAGAGTGGTCATAAAGTCACAAAATGTTTTATAAAAAGAAAAATTGAAAGGGGAGTAAAAACCGTTTGGAAAATAAAAGAAAATTAAACTAACATTCATGGACCCAAAAACTTTGGGTACCAAAAGTCTTTTCTAGTTCTTCCCTTGTAGGAACACAAATCAAGCTCAATTAAGTGATACTTGGATAGCGGATATGCCGGGAAAGCATCTCTCATTAGTGAGCTTGATGAAACTGAAAGCGACTTCGTCACCTTTGGAGATTAGAAGAAGGGAAGAATCATTGGTATAGACAACATTGCCATGGACGAACATGTTATGGAGGAAGAAGGGATTGAAGAAAAACAAGAAAATGATCAAGAAGCTCAAAGTCCTCCTCAAGTTGTGATATGTCCAAAGGGACACTCCAAGGATGAAATCATTGGCGATGAATCACAAGGGGTAAGAACAAGAAGGTATTTTATTGATAACTTTGCCCTATTATCTCTCATTGAGCCTAAGTTTTTTATGATGTCTTGTGTGATGAGTTTTGGATTATTGCTGATATTTTTACAAAACCCCTCTTTGAAGAACTTTTTTTATTTGAGAAAATTACTTGGTATTGGTAGATTTATTGACTGATGTGTGTTGTTTGAGTCTTTCAGACTTCCTTGTATTCCTTATTCTTACCGAATTTTTTTTTTTGGGAAAAATTAGACGCCACTCTCAAAAAATAGGACGTCCTTTTTTTCAAAAATAGACTCAAATTTTTTCTCTTCACAAAAATTATCGAGACTTTCGAACGACCAAATCGGATGAACTCTGCAAAAATCGGACATCTGATTTCTTATCTTTCATAAAAACTGGACGACTTCTTTTTAAAAATAGTCGGCCGATTTCTTCTAAAAACATCGGGGCTGCATTTTTAAAACCAGATTTTTTCATAGCTTTTCTCTTATTTCTTATAACTCTTTCTCACTCTCTCGGCCGAAACCTTTCTCTCTCACAAAGCCCAACCAATTTCCAAGTTTGATTCTCACTCTTCTTCTCAAATCTTTCAAATTTCTCTCCTCACCAAGCAAACCAACAGGTTAGTGCTCTATTTTTCTCTTTCTAATCCTCTCTATTTGAAAACCTCTAATCTCTACCTCAAAACCCTAAGTTGGGATTCCTTAAAAATGGTGAAGATAAGGGATGCCAATGTTGGAAAGGAAGGCCATGGTGAAGCAGATGGAAGTAGTAGAGGTGGTAAAAAGGGGAAGGGCAAACAAGTAGCAAGGAGTGAAACTCCTTTGGATAAATTCATCTCAGTACAAGCTGTTGCCAACTACGAAGATTGGACATAGAAGAAAAGAAAAATCACTCCCGGATATCGAGTCGATCTATCAGTCATGGGAGGGATGGAAATAATCCCTGTAGTCTTTCATGATATTGGTTGGGGTTCTTCACTAATTGTGAATAAATCTTTCTATCCCATGATACTTTATGAGTTTTACGCAAATCTGCAAATGGGTAGAGTACAACCTGGTGGGAATGTTATTACTTCTAGAGTAAATGGAAAAAATATTGTCTTTGATGATAAATTGTCGAATTCCATTCTTGAGACACCCGAAGATGGGATGTGTTTTTACACAAAAAACAAGAAATGATTTGACCCTAATCTGTACAGTGAAAAGAGGTTTGAAGAAATATTTACCAAAGGAATTGTGCTAAGAAGAAGTAAGGATAGAACAGTTCACAAACTTGATGCCTATGGGAGGATTTTACATCACATTATTTCGAATATAGCTATTCCCTAGGGCACAAGTCTTCAATTACAAACATCCATTCCTTTGTTATGCTAGCAATGTATGAACACAGAGAGGTGAACTTTGGTTTTATTGCAATAGAACACATACTAGCTACACAATCCTCTTTAATAAAATGTTTGCCTTATGGTCATTTTCTTACCAAGGTGTTCCAACATTTTAAGATCACTTTTTTTGGACCAAATGACCACATTAGAATTTGTAAGATATACAATCAAAATACCTTCAAGAGGATGGGATTCTCAAGAAATGAAGATGGAAGATTGATAAGGGGCGGTCAAGAGGAAGATAGTTAAAATAGCAAAGAGGAAGAAGAAGATGAGGGCAATGAGCCCGAAAATATGGAGGAAGATGAAACAAATGAAGAGGAGATTCGAAGTGTAATGAGGTCAAAGAGGAGACAAGAAAAGATGGAAGAAGGTTCATCTTCGGTGGATATGGGTCAACTCATGGCAAGGATTATTGCAATGCAATATCAACTTAATGGCTGACTTGATGATATTGATGGAAAGATCCAAAACCGACTTGATGACCTCGATGATAAGATTGTAGACATTCAAAACCGAGTTATGAGATTGGAGTGAGGAGGAAAAGATACTGATGAAGATGAAGATGAAGATGATTGAGGATTCCTTTTAAAAATCCCTACCCTATCCTTTTTTCAAAAACTCCTTCCTCTTCCACTATTTTTCCTTTAGCTCTTTATCAAACTCAAGTATGGCTCTCTTGTTTTTTTTTTTTATTTATTTTTTTTATGACTTGATATATGCTATGTTTTGTTCTTCAATATTAATATGGTATTATCTTGATGCTAGTTTTTTTTTTTTTTATGGACTTCATGATGATACTCTAATGTTAAAAGTTTAATTGTAGTTACCTTTTCTATGATCCCTTAAAAAAAGCTTTCCTAAGTGTCTTTTTGATTTATGACAAAAGGGGGAGAAATATATGCAAGAACTAAGGGGGAGAAATTGTAGAAGTGCTAAAGTGTAATGTTTTGGTTGCTATATGATTTTGTTGCTATGACAAGATATGATATGCCTTATTAGTGCCTTAGTGTTTTATAGGCTTTTGATGTTACTCTATAAGGTTTCATGCACCATATGTGCTATATAGTTTGGTTTGGCTATTATATGGTTTGGTTTGGCCTTGATATTTTTTAGGCCATATTTGTTGTGAAGCATGTTTTTAGGGGGAGCTTATTTTTTCTAAATTATGTTTTAAACCCTTGGCATGTTTTCAAATTCAAAGGGGGAGTTATCTCTCATATGGTGTTTTCGTATGCTTTACCTTCATTCATGATTTCTTTGAAGCATTACCATATTGATCATATTTGCTCTTTTGTTCTTCTTGCATGCGTATTTGTCATAATCAAAAAGGGGGAGATTGCTAGTCCTAAGAGTATTATTATATATGTTTTTAATTATGATAAACATATGTTTGTGTGATGAGTATAGCTTGGTCTCTATAGAATAAAATAAGCATTTTTGGAGTCTTAAGGCTACACTACATAAGAAGTAAAAGATCTTGGCAATTAAAGCATAATGAAGAAGGAGAGATCAAGCCATTCCAAGATCAAGGCATTGAAGACCTTGAAGACTTATGTCTTAGTTAGGGATGTGCTAAAGGTATTTCTTTGTAAAACTCCCTAGCTCTCATTTTTTATTGTTGATCAAATGTGAAGCTCCTTGGATGAATTTCTTTTTATAAACTATTCTTGAAAAATCCAATTATTCTTGATAAAGTTTTTGATACCTTCGAAAGTTTTCTTATCTCTAAAAGAGTATCAAGAATACATGTTTTGAAGTGTTTAGAAATGTGAAGGAAAGTTCATTTTGTTTAAGGAAAACTGGCTTTTAAATCCTTCTAAAAAAAAAAAGGGTCATCTGAGTTTTTCAAGGGAGAAAAATTGGACGTCCTATTTTAAAATCGGTAGTCCAATTTTTCTAAAGCTAGAATCGGTTTTCCGATTTTTAAGAGGCATCATCCAATTTCTAAGGGAATCATCCGATTCTTTCGGTTTCAAAACCGGTATTCCTATTTTAAAAAATAGCTTATCCGATTTCCGTTTTACAAGGAAATCGAATGTCCAGTTTCTTAAACCGATCGTCCCGTTTTAAGTTTTTACCGGTGAAATATTACCGTTACAAAATAGTAACGGTTGCTTGCTCCCTATTCTATAAATTAAGTTTCTCATCTGCAGTAAATGCAAGGGAGGTTGGTGAAATATTTTATTGAGATCATTTTAGAAACATTAAAGAGCTTTAAAAGTACATTCTTTTAAATATCTTCATCTCATAAAAACAAATAGAAAAATCTTTTTGGAGCTTCATTTGTGATCATCCATCAAAGAAGAAGTACAGAAGAGCTTATAGAAGTATTCCATTGAGTTGTATCATTTATATCAAGCTCATTTGGTAACATTGTTCCCTACTTATCTCTTGTTCTATTGATATCAAATGTTCGTGTTGAAAAACCCCTTAGGTCATCCTTTGATTTATATTGTGTCGAGAATTGAGGTTGTGTGCAAAACCCTTTGTTGGGTGATCCTCAAACTTGTGTTGATTGTATTTGTATTGTGGTTTGAGGTTGCTCGCAAAACTCTTGGTGGGTGATCCTCAAACTTGTGATTGTTGTAGACTTGGATTATAGTGGATTTGGAAAATCCTTAGGTGTTGACGCAAGGTAGTGGATGTAGCTCTTTGAGAGAGCGAACCACTATACATTGTTGTGTATCTTTATTCTATGCTTTTAGCTTGATTGCCAAAACTATAAATTTTGTTTGGTTTGGATTTTTATTAAAAGAGTTTTAGAATGCTTTCTGAAAAAAAAAAAAAAATTGGAGGTTTATCTTTTAATCACACAAAAGATTTTATAAAAATTTGCCAAAAACCTTATCCATCCCCCCTCCCTCCCCAAGGTTTTTCAATTGGTATCAGAGCGGGTCTTCTTTTTAGGGCTTAACATCCTAAGGAGCAAAGGATCCTTTTCAATATGGCTAGTTTTCCAAACATACCCTATGCAGAAGGCTCTTCTACAAATAGGCCTCCTCTTTTCAATGGAACAAACTACACTTTTTGGAAGTCAAGAATTAGAATTTATATTTGCTCTATTAACTTTGACCTTTGTAGCAATGTAGAGAAAGGACCTTATGTGCCTAGAAAGGATGGAATTGTCAAGAAGGTTGAAGAATATGATGTGCTTGACTCAAGGAAGATGACTCTAAACTTTCAAGCTATGAACATATTGAGTTGTGCCTTAGATGCTAATGAATATAATAGAGTGAGCGGATGCAACTCGGCTCATTAAATATGGAAGTTACTTGAAGTAACTCACGAAGGTACCAATAGTGAAGGAGTTAAGGTTTGCTATGTTGGTGCAAGATTATAAACTGTTCATGATGAAACAAATGAAAACATTAGTGACATATTCACCAGGTTCACCAACATAAAAAATTGCCTAAAGGTGTAGGAGTACACAAGGGGAAGAGTACACAAGGGGAGAAGTAAATAGAAAGATTCTTGATGCACCCCCAAAAGCATGGTAACCAAAAACTCTTGTTATTGAGGACTTAGGATTGGTGGATATTAACTATATAGGCTTCCACTTCACTTGGAAAAACAGTGCAACTTGGTGTAAGATAGACCGTGCTTTATGTAACAACACGTGGTTTAGTTTTGGCCTCACTACAGCAGCTTAGTTCTTCAACGCGGGATGCATCTGGGACCACTCCCCCTGTGTGGTGTCTCTTTTTGAGTAGAAGGAACGGGCCAAGCCCAGGTTTTTGTTCTTCAATATGTAAGCAGAACATGAAGACTTTTGTAGATTTTGGAGGAATATTGGAATATCTTCGTACCGGGGACTAAGCAGTTTGCCTTACGTAAGAAACTAAAGATTTTTAAAAAGGGGTTTAAGGAGTTGAACAGAAAGCATTTTGCCCATATCTTGGCAAAAGCAGAAGCAGCCAGAGCATATCTTAAACGAGACAAATCGATCTTCAGAAAGGCCTTTGGATGTGAGTTTAAAGGCAAAGGTGAGACAGTTACAAAACAAGGCGGTTTTCTTCATTGATGCTGAAAGGACTTTTTTTGCTAAAAAAATTAAACGTGAATTTCTGCTTCAAGGTGATAAAGGAACACGGTTATTTCACTCCTTGGTGAAGAGGAATGCAATAAGGAATTTCATTGCTTCCATTACAAGAGAGGACAGTACTTACACAACGAATGACATGGAGGTGCAGGATGAATTCATCAATTTTTATGGCAAACTATTAGGTACTAGATAGGGGGCTATGGGTTTTGATGACCATGCCATGAGTACTGGGCCGAAGATCTCACCTATGCAAGTTGTTTCATTAGAGGATTGTTTTATAAGGGAAGAGATTAAGAGTGCCTTGTTTGACATTGGAAATGCTAAGTCCCTGGGTGTAGATGGTTATAAATCCTTATTTTTCAAGAAAGTTTGGAGGTTAGTAAGTGATGATTTTTGTCAAGCAGTTTTGGAGTTCTTTGACACAGGCAAGCTGCTAAAACAAACAAACCACTCCATTATTACCCTTATCTCCAAGACTCCTCGTGCCTCTAGTGTGGCTGATTTTAGACCGATCTATTATTGCAATGTGTACTATAAAGTCATCACTAAGCTTATTGCTGCTTAGTTCTCCTGTCCATTATTGATAAATCCCAATCCGCTTTCGTGAAGGATAGGAGCATGGCTGAGAACATTCATCTAGCACAGGAAATTATGAGGGGTTATATGAGGAAACGGACTTCTCCCAAATGTACATTGAAGATAGACATAAGGAAGGCTTATGACACGATCTCTTGGGATTTTCTAGAGAAGGTCCTCTGAGCTATACTTTTTCCAGCCAAGTTCATCTCTTGGATTATGGCTTGTGCTACTATGCCAACTTATTCTCTGAAGGCAAATGGCGAAGTTTTTAGGTTTTTTAAAGGTGAAAGGGGATTAAGGCAAGGTGATCCCATCTCTCCCTTCCTCTTTGTGATTCGTATGGAATATCTTTCTAGATGTCTTAACTTTGCCACTACGCATGAGGATTTTAACTTTCATCCTAAGTGTAAAAATCTTAGAATCTCTTATCTAGTCTTTGCAGTCGACCTTATGGTGTTTACAAGGGCTGACTATAGATCGGTTCAAATTGTATATGATGTGTTGACAGGTTTTAGGTAGGCCTTGGGACTACAGGCTAACATTCTCAAGTCAAATAGTTTTTTAGCAGGAGTTGATGATTTTGAAAATAGCCTAATTATGGAGTATACTGGGTTTCTTATGGGCATCATGCCTTTTAGATATTTGGGGATCCCACTCTCGGGTGTCTATCTTAAAATAGCGGATTATGCGCCACTACTTGATAAGGTCACCAATACTCTACTTACCTGGAGTGGTTTATATCTATCTTATGCATACAGACTTTGAGTTATTAGATCGGTGGTCCAGGTAATCCTGTGCTTTTAGCTTGGTGTACTCTTGGTTTCTATGGCTATCCTTGATATAATTGTTGGTTTATATAGGAGATTTCTATGGGGTGGGAAATCAGCTAAGGTGGCATGGCAGACGTTGTGCCAGGATAAGCAGAGTGGAGGACTTGGATTGAGGGATTCAAAGAAGTGGAATGATGCTTTACTTTCCAGAGCCATCTGGAATATTAACAGTAAAAAAGATTCACTTTGGAGCAAATGGATACAGCATTATTATGTCATATTTAGAACGATTTGGGAGCTGACAGATAGGAAGGACTTTCCACCTTTAGTGAAGAGACTTCTAGCTATACGAGACACTTTGTAGAAGCTGAGGGTTCTATTAGGGCTGTCAAAACACGTATTGCTGCATAGGCAAATTGTGATGTTTTCAACACAGTTGGCACTTATGCTTTCATGGCATCAAATGGGCAGAAGCAGAGATGGACAAAACTTCTGCAGAATGCCACTTTTCCACCAAAGTTTTCCTTCATTTTGTGGTTAGCAGTATTGTGGAGACTACCGATCATGGATAGATTGACATTTATAGAGGCTGACTGCACTTGCAAATTATGTAACCATTATGAGGAGAGTATTTCACAATTATTTTTTACATGCCCCTTTATAGGTGGCATTTGGCAGGCCATTCAGGAATGGGCAGGGCTGAGAAGGAGGATGACCACCATACAAAGCTGCCTTAAATGGCTACATAAGGAGTGTCGAGGGACGTCGTGGATTTGCAACCTCAGGAAGTTATCGTTTGCAGCAACTTTGTATTACTTGTGGGAATATAGGAACAAAGTTGTTTTTGAAATATATAACCCAGATAGAGATCATATTATTGGCAAAATCAAAATACTAGTATATAAGGTTATTTATGCCTTGTATCCTCATATTTTGACGTGATGCTTTACACCTTCCTTGTATTGGGACGGGATAGTTTGTGGGATTGTATGATTGGGCTTTTGTAATGTTGTGATTGCTGTGGGTATGCCCGCATGTATTTGTATATTCTCTTTTTTGTCTATAGTATATATTTACATTTAGATAAAAAAGAGTAAGTTTGGCCATGTTCCCATGCTGTAAATTATTTTTGTATCTTGATTTCTGTTGTTTTCGTACTTTATTTTAGTTGATTTCTCTTAACCATTTGTTTATATGCATGTAAAACATCTTTTGGGAGAGTTATTCGTGTGCTAGAACTATCCCTATGAACCGCAAGTGCCATTAGAACAGTCAGGAGCGAATCGCGGAGCTAAATCACACCCAACAAAGGACAATCTTGCAGGCCTGGCAGAAGCCTACTGCAGACGGTAGGCTCAACCCTACCATCAGTTGTACAGTCCCTTGATGCATGAAATTGAAATTTTCTCCAAAAGTCATAAATGTTTGCTCAAGTAACCACAAAATAACACTTCTTAAACTCTCTTATTTTATCTTTCAAGTACTACATTTATTTATTTTTATTGTTTTTTTTTTCTGTGTGGGGATAGGTTCCTCATATGCTTTATCGCTTTATATTTGCGGGATTGCTTCCCATATATGTGTTTATTGTTATGTTTTTTTAGTTTAAACCCACACACTGAGGATGTGATTAAAGTGTGGGGGGGAAGGTATTTTCTTAATTTATTCCTTTTCCTTCTTTAATTTTATTGTTTATTATCATTGAAAAATTCCAAGAAGAAAAAGAAAATTTGAAAAAATCTAAAAATATTTTTGTTTTGCTGTTTTTAATAGAATACATTATTGCAAAATTCTTTAGGTTTTTCGTAAAGGACCTATTACTTAATTACTTTGAAAACCATATTTACTAAATTTCTTACTTGATCAATAGTTTTCAGCACTTGTAAATGTTACTTAAGTAATAGACACTTAGGAATCTTGAGCAATTAGTATAACGATAATAAGTTTTAAGCCTTTGCCTATAATTTCATGTCTTTAAAAGCAAAGAAGCCTAGTCTAGGATGGTTCTGAAGATAATGGTCTTAGGCCTTCTTTGAACCGTTTATGCTGTTCTTGCAATTATCCTAAATGAAATCAATCCTTAGTTCTCTTTTTGTGCCTTCATGCCAAGGGTTTTAATCCCTTCTTTTCTTTGTTTTGTTAACCTCACTACAAAAATCCTCAATTCATGGAGTTAAGTTTTAGTATATCTTTTTAGCCGTTTTGAGAGTGGGAAACAAATAAGTGTGGGGTTAAATGGGTGAAGAAAGAAAGAAAAACCCTATTCAAAAGAAAAGCTATTATGGGTAATTTCATATTTTCGGTGCTTTTGGGTATTGAAAAGAGAGAAAGGAAGAAAAATAGTTGATGCTTGAAAAGAAAAAAATAGACAAAAAAGAGAGAAAAAGCAAAAAAAATGGGAAAATGGTAGAAAACGAAGAGAAAAATATATGAGTTTTTAATTTATAGTACATTCTTGAAAAGTCAAGCATCCCTCTCTTATTTTAGTAATTCTTGAAAAATTTAAAGAAGTAGGCTGATTGTTAGTATATGCCCTAAGACCATTTGACTCACATTTATGATTTATGAAGCATGTATTTTTTGAATTGTATTTTATGCTCTTGGTCATCAAGTATGTGACTTGATAGTAAAATCCTTATAGCTAATAAAATACTATTCTTATTTGTCCCTAGTTTATTACATCTTGTAAACTAGTATGAAGTTGATTGATGGTCAAGTTTTACTGATAATGAATATGAGATATAAAATCAATTCATAAATACATATTGAGAATATTGTATTGGACATGACCCAAAGTGAAGAAGAAATATTGCATGGGTTTAAGTTATAAGTATTTCTTCTCAGTTTTATATTTGGTGCCCTTTGACCTAATGTTTCTTGCATGGGGAGAAATATTTTTTGACATAGTCGAACATCACTTTTAATTAGGTGATCATTATGACTATTGGTTGGCTTATTTTCTTGTCATCGCTTGAATATTGAAGATAGTGAAAGGGATTTATCCATATCTTTTTAGAGAGAGATATCCATGGGCCCCTTGATAAGGAAGACTGGAAAATATGCATGGCCATGCTCAAATAAGTATTAATAAGGTGTTATTAACATTATTTGTTGGAACAGTATACCTGGTGATCAAGTAAATGGTCAATTAAGTTTCATACGGATGACTTGGTCCATGCCTTATACTTAATTAGGATATCGTGTGACAAAATGACTAAATATTAAATCTGAGGCTAGGTTATTATTACATTTACTTAACTTGGGTAAGCATAATGTGTTGCTAGAGGCCGCTTATGTTTTGTGAATAAATGTCTAGGACATTTTTCGTTCACTGCCAACGTTAAGTGAACCTACAGGGTCACACTCATAGACGATCTTGTGAGCATTATGTCCACGTTCAATGAATCTAGATTGTGTCTAGATTCGTTGAACGTATACAAAAGGGGAATCAGATTCCACATTGTATTTTTTGGTAAGTTAATAAGTAATTTATTTTATTTAATCGAATAAATGAAATTAATTACTTAATATTACTCATCCAACCGTTGGATGATTATAGGAATAGACGGACGAGATTAAACTGTCATTAGATGACAGTTAGGGTTTTGATATTGACAGCTATAAAAGGTTATGTTAACCTTTTCTTGGTGGCCGTCCTTTATCTGACTAAAGAAAAACAAAACCCTAAACCCTTGAACGGCGATATAGTATCTAGCCTCCTCTCTCCGAAATATGACAGATTACCAGATAGTCAGGATCAGTTCTGAACAGTTCTCAGAACACAGAAGGGGCTAGCATCCTGATCGCTTGCAGAGGAGTTCGTCACGTGGATACCTGTAAAGGGCGAAGCGTACAAAGCAGCGCCTCCACAACGAACAATCAAAACATTGAGGTAATTTCTATCCAATCGGTTTTTCTAAGTATGTGCAGATCCTGTTGGTGGATTTCCGTATTTTTATTTTATTTTGTTTTTGCCTACGGAGTCCAACAATTGTGCACCAAGAAAAATGAAGTAAGTTGTACAAAGGTGAGTGAAGAGTGAAAAGAGATGGCTAGAAAGTGATTCTCTAATTTTGTTATCTTTTCCTTTTAGTTGAGTTAGCGCTATCTCATTTTTCTTGTATCCGTTTTCCTTCGTTTGTAACCTAATTACATCCTTAGTCTAACATTTCAAGCCAAAAAGTCCTACCTAATCCAAAACGATCTAGAATAGACTTTAAAGTGGATAAATGATAGAAAAGCATGAGTTGTATGCATTGTATTTGAAAATATTTCATTATGTTACACACTCAACATTCCTCATTTTTGCCGGAAAATGGCATGAGCAAATAACACACACCTTTGACCAGTAATAATTCTAGTAACTTGTGTTGGGCTTAGTGATTTTGTCGTTCATCTATTTTTTATTCATCTTTGGAGTTTGCCAGTGAATACTCTATTTAAAGTGGTTTTATCTTTAATTTTTGTATGTTTTGTTTGTTTTTTTTTTTTTTTGGCCACCAATGCTCGTGATCGTTTTAACTATTTTATTCGACTTCTATCATTTTCGTGTTGTGTCTTTCAAAAATGGAAGTTTTAAACTCCATCATTTTGCCTGTTTAGTTTGTGTTGCTTGAGGGCAAGCATTGTCCATATTTTCTATAGGTTACTTTCATCGTTTTTTGTAGTTTTAATATGTAAAAGTACATATTTTAGCTTAATATCTCTTATTTTATCTTAGAAAACGAAAAGGGGCGAAAACGACGAAAACATAGCCGTCGGGAGCAGCAAGGCAGACCTACCACACGAGGTAGGCTAACCTACCATTAGCAGTAGGTCCTTGGCGCACAAACAGTTGGAAGGACAGAACGCTACTGTAGACAGTAGGGCTCGACCTACCGTTGGTGGCAGGTCCCAGCTAGCAGGCGGTTAGAGGGTGGTTTAATTCAATTCAAACTCTTTTTTCTTGTAATTTCACTGCTATATAAGGGGCTTTTCTCTATCTAATTAAAGAGATATAGATTTAGGTAGAGAATAATAGATAGATTAGGATTAATTTGGATAAGTATTTCATAGTTAGGATTATATTAGATTGGACAATTCTTTAGATTTCAACTTTTGTACATTCAATTAGTAAAACACTCTCTACAATTTCATTTCTTCGTTTCAAGAATTAAAGAACCAATTTCAAGGTTTCAATCTTCAACTTGGCGACTCTAAATACGAGCTTCAAAGACATTCGGGACTTCAATTGCAGCTTCAATTTCAATCCTAAGCTTTTTTTTTCCTTTTTTGTTATTGAATATTTTATGTTGAATTTCAGTTTTTATATAATGAATAGTGAGTAGTTTGTATTGTTTGGATGAGGGTCGAACCCTTGATCTTGATTGTGACTTTCTTGGGTTAGATTCTTGAATTTGATGTTTGTTTTTATTTAAATTGTCTTCCAATTGATTTTTTTTTGCAATTTAATTGTCGCAAGATTAGATTTATCAAAAGGTTTTTCAGTATTGAGAAAGGAAGAATGATCTAGGGCAACTAATTAGGGGTTAATTGGGGCAATTGACCAAAGATATGATTTTGCACTTTAGGTCCTTTTATTTCACCTAATTTTATTGTACTCATAATTTGCTAGGGAGAAAAGAGATTTTCCTCTAAGGGTTAGTGAGTAGGGTGGCTTTTGCCTAGAGATAGGGATTGCCCAATTCGAGTGATGATACAACTTAATTAATTCAACATCGTTTTCATGAATGTTTTTCCAATTGAATTAGTAACTAGGATTAGGGGGATTCCACCATCCAAACTCTTGCTTTATTAATTTTTAAAATCTTAAGTTTTTGTCGCTTTCTTAGTTGTTTAATTATTTTAAGTTTTTGCTATTTTGTTTTCAACGACTATCTTTTTCTTAGACTAAACATTAGAGATACAATTAGTACTTTCACCTTTACCATCCTCGAGAGATTCGACACTTGGGTTGAACTCATCTCTGTAGTGTTAGGTCCACTTGCCTTGTATTCTAGTGATTAGGAAATCCCCATTTTATTCTATCACATCACTTGACATTCATTCTTCTTCCACTAGGGTGTTACTAGTTAAAGAAGTTCATTCTGGTCATCTCATGGGGCATTTTGGCATTCCTAAGACTTGTGACATATTGCATGAGCATTTATTTAGGTCTCACGTGAGAAAGGGATGTTGAGAAGTTCATTAGCAAGCCATTGTCTTTAGTGTAAGAGGGAAAACTCTAGTTCATTACCTTATGGTTAATATACTCCTTTAGAAGTTCCTAAAGAACCTTAGATAGATATTTCTATGGATTTCATTCTTTGTCTTCCTAGGTCTCATAAAGGCATGGATTCTATATTTGTGTTAGTGGATAGGTTTTCTAAGATGCACCTTTTTATTGCATGTAAGAACACGGATGATGCTAGTCATGTTGCGGATCTTTTCTATTCTTAGATCATGCGATTCCAACGTATTCCTAGAACTATTGTTTCCGATCGCGATTCCAAGTTCCATAGTCATTTTTGGCGTGTTTTGTAGAAGAAACTTGGTACTGACTTGTGGTATACTAGAGCTTTCTATCCACAAACGGATGGTTAAACCGAGGTGATAATAGAAACATTGAGCAACTTCTAAAGGCCATCCTTAAGAAGAACTTTCCCCCAATAGGGGGAATGTTTGCCTCATATTGAATTTTCTTACAACTAAGCTCGTCATTCTACTACCTCTTACTCTCCTTTTGATGTTGTTTATGGTTTCAATCCTCTAACTCTTTTTTATTCGGTTCTTTTTTTTTTTTACATCATACATGAAGCTTTGATGGAAAGGAAAAGGTAGAGCTTTTACTTGTTATCAATTCCAAGATGAATGAGGCCACTGAAACAAATAACAAAAGCTTCTGGCCAAGAAAAACGAAGGATGGAAATATGTGGTGTTTGAACCCAGTGATTGAGTTTAGGTTCACCTTCGGATGAAGCGGTTTCCTAGCCGATGGAAAACCAAGCTAGATCGTGGCGGCGGCCATTTTCAACTTCTTCAATGCATTAGTGATAATGCTTACAAACTTGATCTTTCAAGAGATTATAATGTTAGCACTACCTTTAGTGTTTTCGACTTATTGTTTGATGTAGGTGATGATTTGAGAGAAATTTCAAAGGACGGGCAGATGATATGACTCGGAACGAGCAAGAGACCGTGGAGCTATTCTAAGGACCAGCGACGAGAGCTTGTGCTGAGGAAATCAAGGATCATGTCAATGGATTAAATGATAACGTAACTTGAATCATGGATAAACTCATGAAAGATGGTCTTTGGCTCAAGTTGGAAGGTGAAGAAGAAGACCAAGGAGGCACCAAATAATTTCTACTAACCACAGTGCAAGAGAAGAATCAAGAAGATCAAGCAAAGTGGAGTGAGTAGGGGAAAAAAGGTCAGTTGAATCCGCCTGCCTCCCTCTAGCTAGATTGGGCTATCTACGGGAATTCTGAGAATGGTTTAAAATAAAGGGGCAGGATCCAGCCCCTAAACTGGGGGGGATCTAGCCATTCGTTCGACAGCTCAACTTGTTGACTGTTTATTGACGGTTTTCTAACGAGTGTCGATATTACAAAAAATTAAATATTAATTCCAAATTTTGTAGATAAATGTTTAATACCCAGGCGAACCCAATTGAAGCTTTAATCCTTCACAATAAACCGAATTAAAACAAAAAATTTCAGATGGGATGTTTTGAAAATAAACAAATGGAGTAAAGTGTCTTCAAACAAAATATTAAATTCGATTCTTTGCTTTCCAGGAATGTAAAAGTCTTTTCCTGTTCTAAAACAAATAAACAGATCCAACTACCTTTAAAGCTAAAGGAATCAAACATTCAAAGGCACGAATTATTGGATAGGCCAGATAATCCGACATATCAAGCAAATTCGACTGAGAAGTAATTACCATTTACTTGATATTGTTTCAATGTGAGTGTAAAACCCGTAGCTAAACAATCGCTCATAAGTCGTAACAATTGATTTAGTCCTACTTCCTTCTAGGAAATTAACCTTATAGCAGAAGACTATTTAGGCAATTTACTACCAAACTGACCTTGCAGCAGAAGACTTTTTAGGTAGTTCATTTTACTTCTATACTAGCTCCTCTTCATAATCAAGCATATGAAAAGAGCTAGAAAGTAAATGTACAACTATTCTTAATTGAAAAAGAGAAAATAAAAATAGAACAGGAAAGAAGTAAGTATTTTATTGAAAGGAAATACTTCTACAAATCTTCAAATAACAAGAATTTAACAAGTACTTTGTTCCTTAAACACTCCACACCGTCAGTTACGTCTAGCATCCTTTATTTATAGAGGAGGAAAAAGGTAGGAGGGGACCTAATCAGTTGAACCAAATCAATTCGAAACAATTTAACAAAAAAATAAGACCCTATCCTAACTAAGTCAACTATGAAACTTATTCGACTTTGAATTCCTCATAGCACGTGCACATGTCCTATTTAGCTCTTAAGTCTTTTTTTTATAGAAATTCTAGCAATTTGTTAACATCTTTCCTCCTTTTTCCCCATAGATGAATTTTTCTACATAAAATCAAAACAAGAATCAAAACCAACTTGTTTAAACAATTAAACTAAAATGAACATGTGAAAATCAACTGAAATAATAGACTAAATTAAGTCCTATCAAATTCCCCTACACTTGGACAATGCTTGTCCTCAAGTGTTCAAAAGCTCAACATATCAATCTCCATCATCATCCTTTCTTCCATCAATTCATTCATTCATGCTTTAAACTATCATGGATTACAAACTCACACTAAGCACAAGCAAGGAAGAAACACTTGATAGATGAATTCTTTACATACCACATATGCCAACAATCAATGTAACAATCTTTTCAAAATCTAAATGTAATGGGACTTCCTCTCACAAAACCTCACAAGTTCACTCCAAGAATGATCAAGGCATCATCAATTCTCAAGTCACAATATAGAATGAAGTTTACCATAATCTTGCACAACTATCACATCCCCACCACTCACAAATAACTTTTCTTTCTTTTCCTCTTTTTTTTCTTTTTTTTTTTTTCCTTTCTTCTTTGGCTTTTGTTTTTCAACTTTTATCTAGTACTTTGATTTTTTCTTTTCATGATTATCCATCTCTTCATTACTTATGCACACACTATCAGGCCCTTTCAATGATTTCTCCAAGTAAATCAACTACAAAATATAAAGTTCTAATCCCATGGAATAGATATAATAAATGAAGTATGAGGTCTTTTACTTTGTTGTTTTTTCTTTTTCTTTTTTTTTTTTTTTTTGCATGGAAGCTCAGAATGTTTAAAATCAAAGAATAAATCTTCAAGCTCAAGGGGTTTACTAAGGGATAAATCAAAGAGAAGTTTATTCTAAACAAAGAAATTTATCCTAAATGTTCCTTTCATCTTAATGCATCCAAAGCAATTCATGTGGCCTCAACATGCATAACAAAGAAAATTCTAGAAACATCAAAATAAAAGCGACCATCACACCATTGAAGAAAAGAATGAGCAATATAGTGAATCCTCTTCGGCTCAAAAGCTCACAAGGTTGGTTTTGAAGTCCCACACGTGTGTCATTTAAATCAATTTCCACAAAAACTATGACTATGTGAAATATGTAGACTCACTACTCATGCTAATTCCCTATGTTGGCATCTATAATTCCATAATGTATAGTAACCAAAATATCAAACCAAATTAGTAGCACTAGAAACAAGAATTTTGAGAAACCAATATGAAAAACACAGGAAGAAAGAATAAAAAACTCTTAAAAACAACAAAAATAAAATTAAAATAGCACAAACTTTTCCAAACACCCCCACACTTAAATCAAACATTGTCTTCAATGTACCACAATAATGCTCAATATATCAACTTTTAAGTAAGAAATACTTTCCTGTAAATATTCAGTATAGCAAAAGCATTTCTACATTAGTGGCGGAGAGGTGGTTCAAACTCCATATAACTAAAGAATGCCATCATATTCTTCTCCATTCGTGCAAGTCTCTCAACCAACCTATCCAATAGATTGAGGTTCCTTCCTTAAGAAGAAGAAGCACATTTATCAACTTTAAGCAACTCATTGTAAACCTGACGTCTTTCTGTGGCACTTTGTATCTCTCCTGCAAGGATATAAAAAAATACTATTCTTCGTTTGACCAAGTAAAACCTATATGATCCATACATGCTAAATCCAAAGGAAACATCTCACAGGCAACATGCAAGTTTGATGTAGAAGGATCAACTAATTTTTCATGAATGGCTAAATTAGTAATTAAAGATCCCGAAATCATAGGACAGTTATTAGCTACAGCAAATGCAAATTGAGATGCTAACAAAACTTCAAGATTTACTTTTATTTTATTTTGCATACACCACTGAAAGAAAATTTTAGATTTTGTCAGGAGTACTTCCTTCCAGAAAAAGAGAAAGCTAAAAATTTATGAATGTATATCAATGCAGGATCATATAATTCAGCATCTTTATATTTTCTTAGATCATATAATGCAAAAGAATGCTTAAGGAGAGTTCGATAGAGAATAGTGGGCTCAAATTGCTCAAGGTAATCACAAGCACTTTGCAAATATTCATCAGCTTTAGCATATTCCTCATAAATCAAACCAAAAGCAAGATTAAAACCAATAATAGAAAGCTTAAAATTTTTACCCATCAATCTAAATCTCACTACCTCAGGACTACTCAAAGTAAAATTTTCACCAGGAATATCAAGAATAAAGGTACCGTAACACTATCTCACTAGCTCAATATATGCATGACAATTAATAGCAAAGTAATTATTTCACCCAATATTATCAATCAACTTAAGCATAGACTTCTTAATTTTCAACTCTTCCATACTAGGATGGTGACTATACTTACAAGGTAGGATAGGCCAAGAACACACTATTTTGTACCTTTCCATGTCACGCTTCGTGGTGAATTTTAAATACCTTTTCAATTGTGCCTCAATCGGTGGAAGTATTTGTTTCCTTTCTCCAAGATGAGCCCTCTTTCGCTGATTGATTTCGTGAGGTAAAAGAGCTGGCTGGTACTCAGTTTCTCTTAACTTTAGGATGGATTGCCGCCTTTACTCTATGCAAAATTTCAATATCTTCTATAACGGGTACTTCCGCTGGAGTCGAAGAACGAGGAGGAGAAAACGAAGAAGATAGCACCACTGTTTGAGGTGGTCGCTAATTTCTCCTCTTTAATCCTCTTGTGCACTATGAATTTATTAAAACAAACACCACCAAAATAAAATTAGTACATATGGGAGATAAAAAATAAAGTAAGCAATAAATTGCATACACCCATTAAAGCATATATTTGAAGAATAAGCAATGTCTGAAAGAATAGAGATAAAATCCAGAATCAAAATTAAGTATTTTTTAGAGCGCGAAGAAGAGAAAAGAGCTTTTGAAACATAAACTAAATTATAAAAAGAATAAATTACTTGATGTCAATAACTTGTCTTAGAAGTTTTGAATTTTCAGACAAAAAAACCAAAAAAAAGAAAGAAACAAATGAACGAAGGAGAAGAAAAAGAAGAAAATGTAGAGGAAGAAGGATGAAAAAAAACATAGCAAGGGCCAAAGAAAAGAAAAAGCGCAGAACGGGGGAGAGAGAGAGAGAGAGAGAGAGAGAGAGAGAGAGAGAGAGAAAGAGAGAGAAAAGAAAAAAAAGGTGAGAGAGAGAGAGAGAGAACAAAAAAAAAAAGGTTTTGGAATTGACTTTAGAAAAGAATTTGATGAAGAGGAATTGGAAAAGGATTTACTGGCACAAGAATTGGTAAAAGGAATGGTAAAGGATTTGCATCATTTTCCTTTTTTTTAAAACAATCAGATGAACTGGGTTTTTTTTTTTTTTTTGAAAAACAAAGAAGCATCAGTAGCCTATGCATTAATTTTTTCCTTTTTTTTAACAAATACTTGAATGCACATGATGGTTAGACAGCTTTTCAAACTTTTCCTTTTTTAACTTTCTAATGCGTTAAAAGACTACTCTTACCTCTTAGACTCCAAAATTTCTATCTCTCCTTTTTAAGTTTACTATGGACACGCCTTATTTTGTAACCACTTTACCTTATTCCTTCAAGTAATGTGTCCACGTATTAAATAACGAATAATTCTACAACAAGAAATAAAAATAATTAATATCAAACTACAATAAAACATGACAAGAGCTCATCAAAATAGAAGTAAAATAAATTAAAATTTGGGTTGCCTCCCAATAGCATCGTTCTTTATCATCTTTGGCTAGATAGATCACGCTCAATTGTAAATCGAGTTCACCAAGTAATACACTATCTCCAGAGTTTGGAAACTGTTATGAAAAGGCTTGAGTCTATGGCCATTCATCTTAAGAATCTTGTCAATGTCCACATTTTGAACTTCAACTAAACCATAAGGTAAGACACTTAACACCACAGATGGTCCTAGACATCTAGATTATAACTTGCCAGGCATCAACTTTAATTGAGAATTTAAAAGTAATACCTTTTGAGCTTTATAAATTTTTTTTGAATTAAGGACATTGTCATGAAGTTATTTAGTCCTTTCTTTGTATAATCTCGAATTATCATATGCCTCAAGTCGAATCTCTTGAGTCGTAATTTCCTTTCAGATTGAACTCCTTCTCTGTCCATGTCACATTGCTTAATCGCCCAATATGCTCGATGTTCAATCTCAATAATTAAATGGCATCTCTTCTGAAAAACCAACCTATATGGTGTCATTCCAATTGAAGTCTTGTATGCTATTCAGTAAGCCCAAAGTGCTTCTTCTAACCGTCACGGTTTGGATTTACAGTCTTTTCTATTGGTTTGGCAATTTAGCTTGGATCTCTTAGTTTAGAACTTTAGCTTGCCTATTGGTTTGTGGTTGATAAGTTGTAGCCACCGTATAATGAACTCCACATGTCCTTATAAGTGCCTCTACCGTGCGGTTGCAGAAATGAGTACCTTGATCACTAATGATCCCTTTAGAAATCTGAAACTTGCCAAAGATGTTAGATTTGAGAAATCCTACAACAACTTTAGCATTTTAGTTCATGTACCTTTTGCTTCTACGCATTTTCTAACATAATTAACAGCAAGAAATATATAAAGAAAACCACAACAGCTAAGAAAAGGTCCCATAAAATCCATACCCCATATGTAAAAAATTTCACAATAAAGAATAGGAATTTGAGGCATTTCATTTTTATTCGACAAACGACCTACTTTTTGACATTTTTCACAACTCTTACAAAATTTGTAAGCATCTTTAAACAAAGTTTCCCAATAAAACCACTATCCAAAATTTTTCTTGCTGTTCTTTTAGGACCAAAATGTCCACTATAAGAATAACTACGATGAAAAGTTAAAATGGAATGAAATTTCATCATCATGCACACACTTACAAATAATTTGATCAGCACCAATTTTCTAAAGGTAGGATTCATCCCATATAAAATACTTAGAATCACTGTTTCTTTTACCTTAGATTTGTAGATACGACTCCGGTCACTAAGTAATTTACCATATTTGCAAACCAAGGTTCGTTGCCTTGTACTTTCATCAAATGTTCATTGGGAAACTACTCAGAAATTGGTATTGGTTCTTTTTCACGCACCAATCTGCTCAAATTATTTGCCACGGTGTTGTTCACCCCTTTTCAATCCTTGATTTCTAAATCAAACTCTTGAAGTAAAGGAGTCCAACGAATCAATCATGGTTTGGATTTTTTTTTTCTTCGCCAAATGATACTTTAGAGCTGAATGATCATAAAACTCAATTACATTAGAACCCACAAAAAGATCTAAATCTATCTAAAGCAAATACAATAGCTAAAAACTCCTTCTCTATTGTGGATTAAGTGCATTGAGTAGTATTCAATGTCTTGGAAGCATAATAGATGACATGACTATTCTTCTCATGGCATTGGCCAAGCACAGCTCCCACAGTATAATGACTTGCATCACATATTATCTCAAAAGCTAAGTCCCAATTAGGCAGTTGGATGATTGGTGCTGAAGTGGGCAACTCCTTCAGTTTGTCAAAAGCAATTCGACAATCATCTTTGATGTTCGAAGGAACTTCTTTTTCCAATAGACGTGATAATGGCTGTGCAAGTCTTGAAAAGTCTTTAATGAGACGCTTGTGAAAACCTGCATTACTAAGGAAACTCCGAATCTCTCGGACATTAGTAGGGTATGATGAATTAAAGATTGTATCAACTTTAGTCTTGTCAACCTCTATACCCTTAGCTAAATTTACATGACCTAAAACTATTCTTTGTTGTACCATAAAATGGCACTTTTCGTAATTAAGAACTAAGTTTTGCCAATGCAATGTTTTAACACCGTGGTTAAGTTTTCCAAACATTGATCAAAAGAATTTTCATATTTTGTAAAATAATCCATAAAAATCTCTATACAACTTTCAATTAAATCAGAGATAATACTCACATGAATCTTTGAAACGTGCCTGGGGTATTACACAAACGAAACGGCATACGACAGAATGCAAAAGTTCCAAATGGACAAGTAAGCATTGTCTTTTCTTGATCTTCTTGTGCAACAACTATTTGGTGATAACCAGAAAACCCTGTTCTAAGAGTTCTACATCGTTGTAGTTGTCTAGATTAGTCATCTTTGCACAACTGTTGAGGAAAGATTAGCTACATGAATTCAGAGGTTGCTTAGGGATTCAAGTAATTCAAGTCCTATTGAGGGAAAAAGATTCTTGGAAAGCTTAATTGAAGGATTTGATCTTTGTACCACAAGATTCACATCATTCTCATTCGGAACCAATGTAAGCCCAGTCTTCTTTGAAACCACATGTATTGGGCTCACCCATTTACTATCCGAAATTGGATAGATTATTCCTTGATCCAAAAGCTTTAACATCTCCTTCTTGACAACCTCTTTCATTACTGGGTTGAGCTTCCGTTGGAACTCTCTTACTAGTTTTTCTTCTTCTTCAAGCAAGATTTAGCGCATGCACATAAAGGACTAATTCCTTTGATGTCTGCCAAAGTCCATCCAACTGTCGTTTTATGTTCTCTCAAAACCTGCAAAAGTCTATTTTCTTGATCTAATGTTAGATCATTTGCAATTATTACCTGTAAATTTCCTCATCCCCTAAAAATATATATTTTAAATACTTGGGCGAAGGTTTTAACTCCAATTTTGGAGCTTTTCAACAAAAGGAAAGATCTTTTCATAAGAGTTTGAAAATATAAATGATACATCCTTATTTACTTTCTCATCATGTCCATATTCTACATTGTAAAGAAGTTCAAACTCTGCATCATCTTCAAAATCCTGCTAAAATGTTCTTCCACCATTGAACAAATATCATTAATAAAACAGAAAGACTCAGAATTTTCAAGAACTTTCATGGCATCAAAGATACTAAATGCAACTACCCCATCAAATGCCAAAGAAAGAGTGCCTTTATGCACATCATGTTTTGTTCTTGCAGTTTTCATAAAGGCCTCCCAAATAAAATGTGAGAAGAAGAAGATTGATCATGAGAATCAATTATGTAAATATCCACCGGGAATATTAACTCATTAACTTGTACTAAAAAATTTTCCACTACTTCCGTGGGATAGGAATTAGACTGATCGGCTTATTGAAGTACTACTACTGTTTCTTTTAAAGGTCCTAAATATAAAATTCCCAGAGATGGAAAATGGTATAAAATTAATGGAAGCTCCTACGTCTAGCATTACTTTTTTACATAATTTATTGTCAATTGTACAAGGATTTGTATACATACTTAGGTCCTTGCATTTTTTTGGCAACTTTTTCTGAATTATCTCTAACATGCTCTCTCCTACTCTTATATTCTCATCATTTTTCAACTTGTTCTTATAACTGCACAACTCCTTGAGAAACTTTTCATATTTTGGAAGTTGTTGAATGGCATCCAACAAAGGAATGTTGATTTCTACCTTTCTAAACTCTACAAATTCCTTCTCCATCTCCTCTTTCTTTGATTTTGCTAACCTACCTGGAAAAGGAGTTATAATTAGTACTTTTATACACTACAAGAATTCAACACATTACCGATTGACAATTCGGTCGGTAATCCATCGCTAAAGAAAAGTTACTGACCGATAACGGCAGTTGTTGTATTATGGTCGGTAACTGGCTGTGACGGAATAAAGGGTCGTCTGTAAATATTGCTGACCGAATATTTGGAGATACCTACTGATATTTCGGTCCGTAACTTTGTTTTTATTAATTAAAAATGTAAATTAAATAATAAGTTACTGACCAACTCTTTGTAGTTATCGACCAAAAAATTCAGTCGGTATCTTTGTTTACCGACCTAATTTCATTGGTAGCTTAATTTGTTTTTTTTTAAAAAAAAAATACCGACGGAATATCGGTTTGTAACTTTGTATTCTTTTAAATATTTTATTCATAATTATAAGTATCCACTTGAATTAAAAACCAACAACAACCACAAACAATATAAAATCAACAAAAACATCTATAATACAATCAACTAAAACATCTAGAATATATATATCAAATACAAACATACCAAAAATTCTTAAATACATAATATAATATCAAATGTTCAAATATATTAAAAATACATAACAGATACATAACAAATATATCATAAAGTCTAGGTAGGTGGATGTGGACAAGAGGAAGAGAGAGAACCGGCCGGTGGCTGAGATGTGGCATCATCATCCGGTAGTGGGAAAGAAGCGAAGAGAGTGGGTACCAAATCCAGCTGCACTCTACATTGGAAGGCGAATGAGGTCATGAAGCAGGAAAACTTGTTGTGTGCCTACTGTAAGTATCCCCACAACCTCATCTCCCTCTTGATACATGCCTCGTGGGCTACCGCCAAAGATACTGCAGGAATCAATGACAAGCTGGTGCTGCCTCTCGGCGCTTTGTGGTAAGGACTGCAAACTGGGAGCTAAAACCATAGACATGTCCCTTGTTGATTCCACCAGCAGGCTCGAACATTAATTGCTCGTCAATCGGAATGGGGGAGTCGATCTCAATATGAAGGAGTTCGTGCGCCTTCAGCTTCTGATATTTGGCCGACAAAAAAGACATTAATAAGTTATTTTTAACAAATATACAGTAAGCATAGAGTAATAAACAATAATATGAGAATTGGTTTAAAACTATTCACCCAAAATTGGTCGGATCGTGTATCGATTCACTATTCATTCCGCTGATGTAATAGGACATACATGTCCGACTGTGCGAAGGCCTTGCCTATCTTCTCCCATTGCAAATGTAAATGAGGTTTCAAGTATAAAGATAACTAAAAAAATATAAGTTATAAAAAAAATATGGTTTTAAGTTAAAAAAACTACTTATAATTAAATATGGAAACGAAATTGGCTTACCTACTCCACCAAAGACCTAGACCCGCCGGTGTGCTTACCGGGGCCCTGGCCACCATGTCCCTATAGCCGGTGCTAATGTGCCCCCTCCATCCTCTTCTTGGATGCCTCCGTGCCCCATTCATCACAAAGACTCGTGTACTATGTGGAAGTCATCCAGTTGCACTGATACTCATCCACTCGCACCTCGTACATCAAGTCATTGTATTGTAATGAGGCCCGTTTCTTCCAGGCATCCCGAATGGCATGCTCATGCATCAGGTCCTATCAATACCTCTTCTGCAACAACAAATAATTTGTTAATCAATATAAGCTTATATGTTTAAAAGTTCATGTACTTATCATTATATAAATACTGACCCTGAACTCTATAGAGCACATATTCTTTATTCTATCTGGGACCTTCTCGAAACCCAGATATGCCTCAACAAAATGTGCCTTCAGGATTTCAGTAATCAACTTTACACAGTTTGATTGCTTGTTGAAGCTGTGCAAATGTTAAATACAAGTACATTTAATTAACTAAATCTAATTAACATTACGTAAACAAAAAATGAACTGATTTTCCCCTATAAAATTAACAATTCTTAGGCATAGAAAAAAAAGTACACAACAATTTAATTAAAATCAATTATATAACAATATATAAGAACTTCTCTATATCTAAGTCTAACAAACAACAACAATTCCAATATAGTCATAACACTCATTCCATATCCAAGTTTAACAAACAACAATTCCATATCTAACAGAAATATATTCCAAGTTTAACAAACAACAATTCCATATCTAACAAACATATATTCAAAGTTTAACAAACAATAATTCCATATGTAACAAACATATGTTCCAAGTTTTACAATTAACATCGAACCATATCTAACAAACATATATTCCAAGTTTAACAAACAACAATAATTAAATTTTTCTAGAAATGTACCTTTCTGCGGTTGATATGATAAGGATGCAAGAGTTAACAACACCCTAGGATGAAAGGGCAGGTGAAGGGGCGGATGGAGTAGGTACCGGTAGATGTGCTGATGACAAAGAGGCAGGCCTCCATAACATCCCCGTAGTAAATGAAGCAAAAGAAGAAGTAGACGTGGGTGCCGGACTCGAGTATGGTAGCTGCGAAAATGGAGTTAAGATCGCCGGAGGTGTAGAAGTCGCTGCCAGAGGAGTAGACGTCCCCGGAGGTGTAGAAGCCACTGTCAGAGAAGGAGAGGTCCCCTGAGGAATAGAAGCCACTGCCGGAGGAGTAGACGTCTCAACTGAAGAGATCGCCGTCAGAGAAGGAGACATCCCCGGAGGTGTAGAAGTCGCTATCGGAGGAGTAGATGTGTTCGGGTGAGCCCTCTTCTTACTCCACGTACAATCTGTAATATAAAAGATTAAATAATTTTAGAAAGTTACTTAAAAAGAAATTTATTTAAAGTTACATAATGGCAAAAAGAAACATACAAGTTATTTAGAAACAAAGTTACTTAAACATAAACTAAGAGAACAAGAAACAAACAAGTTATTTAGAAATAAAATTACTCAAACATAAATTAAGAGAAAAAGAAACAAACAAGTTACTTAAACAAATTACCAATTAAACATTCTATGTCTCAGAATCGGACTCCGATTGAAACTCTTCCTCTTCCTCTTCTTCATCGGACTCCTATTCGACCTCTTCTTCATCAAAATTTGAATAGTAAGAAATCCATTAATGATCAAGTTTGGGGTGAAATTGTGGATCAAGAATGTCCTAATACTACTAATACTGTTAATAAGAGACAACCCACCCTTGGAGAGATAACTCTTGAAGAGTTTTTATTAGAACAGAAGTTCTTAGTTTAGGAAATCAAGAAAATGTAAAAATCCTCATCAGCCGTTATTAGTAATTTATCCCATGATGAGAATAAAACAACAATCAGATTGGCTTTAGTTTCAAATGGAAAATTGTCCGGATCATCAGCAGACACAACAACAATAGCAAGGGAATTTGCAAATGCCATTAATTCAAGGGGGAGGAGCTGTTGTTTCTCTATTTCAGGTTTTAGAAATTGTTTATGATACCCACCAAGTGTTTGATGCTGGTTACGTAGAAAACCAGCTAGAATTGCTTATCCTATTAGAAAATGGAACCATCATCTTCAGAATCCCATTCGGGAGGTGAAAGAAAATGGCCTTATACTAATGAAATGATGGAAAAGATTATTGAAAGGAAGCAGAGAAGAATGATAAAGAATCGCAAATCTGCTTTGACGTCAAGGACAAAAAGAGGTTGATACTGATGTTTCCGCCCCTATAATTTGATTAAAATCATGATACTCCATGAATCCTTGATCACTCTAATTTGTTTGATAAAAAAGCTAAGGATGCTATTTTAAGCTCTTGCTTGTTCTTGATTATCTTAGGCTTGCACAAAACAACTTGAGCATGATGTGGTAGAATTAAGGGAAACAAACAGCTGGCTGAGAAGGCAAAATGTACTATATTCACCCTTTGATGAGTTCAATAATTTTATAAAGAAATGGAAAATACAGCATGAAAAGTACATCTCAAGAGAGTTAGTTAAACATCATACTAGGTTTATGTTTAGTTTTCTTTAGCCATTTTCATTCTTGAATAATGAAACAACTGGCTAAGAAGGAAAAAGGTACTATATTCGCCTTCTGATGAGTTCAATAATTTTGTAAAGAAATGGAAAATGGAGCATGAAAAGTACATCTCAAGAGAGTTAGGTTAAATATCAAACTAGGTTTATGTTTAGTTTTCTTTAGCCATTATCATTCTTGAATAAACTTGTGGAGTTCTGTTGGTTTAAGAGCTTATGGTCCATCCTTCAATAAACATATTTTGGATAAAATTTATCCTTTAGATGAAAGGGGCCTCTTATTGTATCTTAACTGTAGTTGTAATAAAATACAAACTAAAAGGCATACTAATTACTAGAAAAATAAAAAGCTTCCATATACTTACAAATTTTGTGTGCAAACTATTATAATATAGGTAACTCTAGCGATGATGGCGGTGCGATGTTGACGGCAGTGCAATGTTGACAGCAGTATGATGGTGCAGTAGTGATGGTGGAAAGGATTACGAGAGAGGAAGGAAGCAGAGAAAGAGAGAGGGGGAGGTTTCTGCAGAAAAAAATGACAGAGAGAATGGGGGCTGAGGTTTTCACAGCAGTACAACAGAGCGCGGTGACGGTAGAGGGGATTACGGGAGAGGGAGGAGGGAAGCAGAGGGAATAAAGGGGGAGGTTGTCTGCAGAAAAAAATTGAGAGAGCCAATTGGAGATGCAATTTTGTCTGTATTTTTTTTAAAAAACATTAGACATTACCGACCGAATTAGTCGCGCTCGGTTGGTAACTTTATTTCATTAGCAACGGATTACCATTCGGTCGGTAACTAAATAAAGTTATTGATCGACATAATTCTGTAGTTAAACCCTGTTTTTTGGTGGTGGTAGGAATAGGAGCATAATTGCTTACCTTTTCATTAGATGGAGAAATAATTTCTGATTCTTCCTTCTCTTGGTCTCTTTCACGTTGGAAAAAGGTTCTTGCAATTCTCTTCCACTTCTAAAGATAATTGCACTTGCATTCTTCTTCGGATTAACCTCAGGTTGAGATTGTAATTTCCACCTTTCTGCCTCTAGTTGGTTAATAGAATATGCAAGTTGTGTGATTCGAGTTCCCAAATTCTGAATGCTCATTCTCGATTCCTATTGAAACATTTGGGTGTTAGAAGTTAATGATTTAACAATATCCTCCAAAGACATATCTTGATTTGTCGAAGGAGGAGGCTTATTGAATCCAAAAGCTTGGAAATTTTGATTACTTTCTTGGCCATATCTCATGTTCGAAATATCCCTCCAACTAAGATTATATTGATTTGAAAAAGGGTCATACTTCCTTGGTTGGTTTACGAATCTCCCATTGCATTCAGTTAATGTTAAACCTCGTCTTGGAGTTGTGGGCTTGCATCAGTTAGATGATCAGAGGATGAGCAAATTCCACAATTTCTCAAACTATATACCTATCCCAAAACAACTTGCCTAATAAAAGACGTTAATTCAGATAATTGATAATTAATACTTAAACTACTTACCTCACTTACCTTTCTGGATAGACCATCTATTCTTAAGCTAAATTGTCGAGAATTTTCTGCCATTCTAGAGATTTGTGATTTTGCTTCATTTGTTGTTTTCTCCACAAGCGCCCCTTTACTTGCAGCGTTGATCATGCTTCGATCCATGGGCAGCAATCCTTCATAAAAGTATTGCAACAACAATTGGTCGGAAATTTGATGGTGTAGAAAGCTTGCACACAATTGATTGAAGCGTTCCCAATATCTAGTAGAAATTCTTCACATTATACGGATGAATTCCATGAATTTCTTCTCAAATTGTTCCAGCTCTAGAGTGTAGGAAAAACTTCCCTAAAAATTTCTCTTCAGGTCGTTCCATGATGCGATAGACCCTGAAGGAAGATAATAAAGCCAATCTTTAGCATATATTCTAGTGAGAGAGGGAGTGTCCTTAGTTTTATTTGATCCTCAATGATTCCTTCGGGCTTCATATTTGAACAAACGACATTGAATTCCTTCAAGTGTTTATGTGGATCTTCACCTACAGGACTATCAAAAGTTGGTAGCAGTTGATTAAAACCGTATTTTAATTCAAATCTACCTTCAACATTGGGACAATTAATGTAAAGATTTGGATGATTGATGTTAGGAGTTGCCGATTCTCTTAGTGTTCTCTTTCTAGCCATTTCTTGCAATGGAGGGACACAAGTTTCTTCTTCTATAAATGAATGTCCCTCTTCTGTTCTTGACTTACCACTTAGAACTTTTGAAGCCAAAAGGGCTTCTTATTTATTTTTTCTCTATTTGTCTTTGCGAACTTCTCAATTTCAGGAATATACACTAACTTTCCTGTTCGAGAATATCTCGACATACATTAGTTTATGTAAAGAATTTTTTAAAAAAAAAACACTTTCCCAGCAACAGTGCCAAATTTTGATGAGTGTCGAAATCACCAAAAATTATATATTAATTCCGAATCTTATAGATCAATGGTGCACACCCGGTCAAACCCAAAGTAAGCTTAACTCCTTCACAATAAACTGAATTAAAAAGAAATATTTCTGATGGAATGTTTTGAAAATAATCAAATAGGGTAAATTGTCTTCAAACCAAAGATTAAATTTGATTCTTTACTTTTCAAAAATGTAAAAGTCTTTTCCTATTCTAAAACAAATAAATAGATTTGACTATTTTCAAAGCTAAAGGAATCAAACACTCAACGACAAGAATTATTGGAGAAGTCAGATAATCCAAGATAACACGGAAACTCGATTGAGAAGCAACTACCATTTACTTAATATTGTCTCAATATAAGTTTAAAACCTTTAACTAAACAATTGCTCATAAGTTGTAACAACTGACTTAGTCTTACTTCCTCCTAGCAAGTTAACCTTGCAAGAGAAGACTGCTTAGGCAACTTACTAGCAAACTAACCTTGCAGACCGTTCAGGTAGTTCACTTTGCTTCTATACCAACCCCTCTTCACAATCAAGCGTGTGAAAGGAGCTAGAAAGTAAATGTACAACTATTTTTAATTCAACATGCGATAATAAAAATAGAAGAGCATAAACGCAAACAGTAAAGAAGTAAGTATTTTCTTAAAAGATAATACTTCTAGAAATCTTGAAATAGCAAGAATCTAGCAAGTACTTTGTTCCTAAAACATTCCACACATTCAATTAGGTCTAGCATCCTCTATTTATAGATGAGGAAAGGATAGGAGAGGATCCTAATCAATTGAACCAAATCAAATCTAAACAAGTATAACAAAACAATAAGACATTATCCTAACTAAGTCAATTAAGAAACTCTGCCAACTTCGAAGTCTTGATAATACTCCCATGCCTTATCTAGCTCTTAAGTCTTTATTTTCATAAATTCCAGCAATTTGTTAACAACTTTCCTCCTTTTTTTTCCAAAGATGTCTTTTTTTCTGCACAAAATCCAAACAAGAATAAAAACCAAGTAGTTTAAACAATTAAACTAAAATAAATATGTGAAAATCAACTAAAAGTGCTAGACTAAATTAAGTCCTATCAGTTTCTTTGAATTCCTAGCTTTTTATTAAGGGTCTTTTATGACTTTAAGGCTCTAATCAATGATGGGGATTAACTCTAATGTGTTGGAAACCTTTAAATACTCTTTTTCCTCCTTTTAAAGGCAAAAACTGATGAACTATTAATACAGAGATTACTGTTCTAGCGTTCTTGGGTTCCTCAACATTCTTAGCTATTCTCCTAATGATTGATCATCCTTAGTAGATTAAAATCTAAACTCTTAGATTGAAAGGTCTAAGGAATTTTAATTGATCATTAATTTCTACTTTCATTGAATCTAGAAGTTAGAGCTTCCAGATTAGATTGATTTAGGTCTTCTAGTTTGTGTTATTTGGGTTTTAGATACTTGATTCTATAGGATTCTTGTAGTCCAATTGAGGAATAATTAACCCTCTCATATTGGGATATGGAACTTAGGTTTCCATAGGCTTTATGGTGGAGGATTGAGTTTCAATTGAAATAAGAAGAGCTTCTTTGGAGGAGGTGATCATGGGAGAGTGATGGAATCAAATTCACATCAAATTGAAGATTCACATCATTACTTGACTCATCCATTTTAGGCCTTTTTTTTTTTTCTTCACCTGTTTCTTTCCTAAACTCTCTGTTTTTAGAGGTACTAGAGTTTAGCTCAAATATGTTTTTCTTGAATTTCTTTTTAGCTTTGTATTTTTTGCTTTGTTGTGCTAATAGCCTTAAATTTTCCCTTCTTCACTGAGCTAAAAGATTTAGCTTTGCCCTTGAACTTAGCTTGCGTAGCCCTAGGCATTGCTTTGCCTCGTCAAGGATAAGCTTTTCCCTGTTTGAATTGTATATCATTATCATTGGGGTTAGAGTCAATTCACTTTCGTTCTTCTCAAAGCCAATATTTTCAAACCTCTCAAACTTGTAGTCTATTTCAAATTCTTCATTTTCATCATAAATCTCCAAAGGTGGGGCCCCACAGTGACCTTCCCTCATCAGTTTTTCTCTTTCCTTTTTCTTCTATTTTCCAAAAACCAGTGTTTCAATAAATCCTTTTCCTATTACACTTTCTCATGGACTTCACTTACTTTCTCTCCTTCTAAATGAAATTCGAGATGTCATCACATAAGGCAGGTTTTTGTTTCCTTTTGCTTGTATCATCCGAGTTATTATTGATAGATTGTAGAAATATTGTAAATATTTAGTTACTTTTGTTATCGGTTGTAATCGTGGTATATTGTAAATATTTTGTCAATATTTAGTTACCATTGTTATTGCCTTTAATCGTGGGATATGACTGTTAGAATCCTTGATTATAGCCTAAATATTAGCTAGATGATTGTAACCTTGTTTGTATATATTGATGTTTGATAGAAATGATAAAGGAGGGGAATTATATTCTTTAATGGTATCAGAGCATTAGGTTTTTTTTTCTCCTTTCTCACTTCTGCATCTATACTCTCCTACCTTTTTCTTCTTTTTCTGACCTATCTTCCTTCCCGTTGATATGGGCGATACAAAATCATCCTTTCATCCGACTCTTGCTGTGTCTAACATCAAGAACCATGTTTCGATCACCCTTGCAATGGAGAATGTCCAATATGCAAATTGGGCAGAGTTGTTCAAAATCTATTGTCGTTCATACAGGGTTCTGTAGTATATTATTCCTCCATCACCAAAAGATGGTTTAGTTAAGGAGAAACCTCCTCTTACTAATGAAGAACAGGAACTACGGGACATTTTGGATGCCGCTGTCGTTCAATGGATTTATTCTACTATTTCCACGGATCTTTTAAACACCATCATTAAACTGGTGCTTTATCCATGGCATTATGGGATAGGTTACGTGTGTTATTTCAGGATAATCAGCATTCTCGTGCTATTTCCCTCGAATAAGAATTCACCTCGACCTATCTACGGAATTTTTCCTCTGTCTCGGTATAATACCAACACCTTAAGACCCTTGCTGATCTACTTAAGAATGTTGGGGCTCCTGTCTCGAACCACTGCCTTGTTCTACGCAAAGTGGCTGGTCTAACCCCTACTTATCCGGATGTTGCTTCTGTCATTCGGCACCAAAAGATTCTCCCTCCCTTTTATGAGGCTCGGTCTATGTTGGTATTGGAAGAAGCCGGCTTGAAGCAAGTGGCTGCAGATGGTGATGAGGCCATGGTAGTCGCCTCAAGGGACTCAGACGAGTTGTCTATTTCATGTCCGCCCAAATCCTGCACCAAAAACTACAATAACAATAAGCACCGCAACAAATATAATGGCTGTGGTGGTGGCGGTCAATCTGGTGAGGGACGCGGCGAAGCTCGTGGCAGTGGTCAGACTAGCGGAGGTGGCCCCCGAGCACAGCAGCAGACCAAGCCACAGCCTTTCCCATGGTAGACGTGGATGCCACCTTCTCCTTGGCCTTTGCTTCCTTGTCCATACCCTACTCAACCTTGGACTAGGAAAACTGGGCCTACTAGGCAACTTGGTATTTTGGGCCCGAGGCCTATACAGTAGCAACAGCCTTGGCAGCAGCAGCCACAGGACTACGCCACTGAACGGGTTCCAACAGACATCGAGTCCACAATGCACACAATGTCTCTTGCTCAGCCCAATCCAAACTGGATTATGGACACCGGAGCCACATGTCATATGACGGCCACACAAGGTACTCTCTCGTCTTATTTTAATTTGAGCAAAAATAAAGGTATTACTGTTGCTGGTGGTCAATCAATTCCAATTCATGGTTATGGTCACACATCACTACCTCGTCGGCACCCACCTTGTCCTTAAAAAATATCCTACATGCACCTAATCTTATTAAAAATTTAGTTTCGGTCAGGAAGTTTACTATTAATAATCAGGTGTCTGTAAATTTTGATCCATTTGGATTTTCTATGCATGATTTACATACGGGGACACGGCTAATGATATGTGATAGCTCGAGTGGTCTTTACCCCATCACCACAAGTCAATATTCCGTTCTTCCTCATTCTATTTTTTTGGCCTGCACTCTTTGGCATGACCGATTGGGTCACTCGGGTGCTTCAATTTTTGATTCCCTTTGGCTAAATAAATTGATTGATTGTATCAGTCCCTCTAGGTCTAAAATTTGTCAATATGTGTACTTGGAAAATATATTAAGTTGCCTTTTGTTGCTTCTACATCCGTTACATGTATGCCTTTTGATATTCTTCATAGTGATCTTTGGACTTCTCCCATTTTGAGTTCTTCAGGACATCGATATTATGTGCTTTTTTTTGGATGATTATTCTAAATATTTGTGGGCATTTCCTATTTCTATGAAATCACAAGTTTTTTCTATCTTTTCCACTTTTAAAGCTCATATTCGCACTCAATTTGAACGTGACGTTAAAAATATTCAATGTGATAACGGGAGGGAGTTTGATAATACCCCCTTTTGGCAATTTTTGCATCCAATGGCATTTCATTTTGTTTGTCTTGTCCTCATACTTCCCCACAAAATGGGAAAGTCGAATGGAAAATTCGTTCTATCAATAATATCATTAGGACTCTCCTTCATCATGCTTCGATGCCACCATCCTTTTGGCATCATGCATTGCAAATGGCCACATATCTTCTTAACATTCTTCCAAGTAAATTATTAGCCAATGAGTCTCCTCAGAAAATCCTTTACCAAAGAGATCTCTCTTACTCTCACACTAGAGTCTTTGGATGTTTGTGTTTTCCGCTTGTTGCTTCTCCTCAGATAAATAAGCTTCAAGCATGTTCCACTCCGTCTGTGTTTTTAGGGCATCCTTCTAATCACTATCGCTATAAGTGTTTTGATCTGTCAAGTAATAAAATCATCATTTGTAGGCATGTCATATTTTATGAGAGCATTTTCCCATTTGCAAAGGTGCATGAACCACAAAAACATGATTATGATTTTTTGGATGCTGGAATTTCAATTCCCCTCCTTTATCATTGCTATTAAATACCAATATATTCAAACAAGGCTACAATAATCTAGATAATGTTTAGGCTATAATCAAAGATTCTAACAGTCATATCCCATGATTATAGGCGATAACAATGGTAACTAAATATTGATAAAATATTAAAATATACCACGATTACAGGCGATAACAAAGATAACTAAATATTTACAATATTTTTATAATCTATCAATTATCAAATAGCATAGATTAACTTCAATCTTGTTCTATATGTTCGAAATAAAACAACATTCCCTTGAGCATGGCAAAGCTCCTTTTGACCTCTTTGTAAGAGATTAGATGGTGTTCTTGTAAATGCCTCCTGGAGTTGTGCCTTTTCTTCTACTTTCCTTGAGCATCTTCATAAATGGAACATATTTTATCATTCTCCTATGCATATTAAAACTACGAATACTTCTTTAAGAAGAGGTTCTGGTTTTTCGTTACAACATATATCCGTCAATCATAAAGGTTTCTTGGATTTTCTCCGTCGGTCATGAAATTCTACACAGGTTATGGGAAATGGCATGCACATTCTTGCAGGAAAGTTGAAACCTCTCAAATCAGCCTTATGTTCTTGGAATAAACAGACTTTTGGTTCTCTTGAGGCCAATCTCGACGATTCCCATGCTTTGGTTAGTTAAAAAGAGACTGATTATGCAGCTAATCCATCAAGCTCTAAACGTGTTGCTCTTCAGCAACCTAAGGCTCATCTTATTCCCAACAAAAATATGAGATGGCTTTTTGGAGTCAACGAGCTAAAGTTAAGTGGCTTAAAGAAGGTGACGTCCCAACTTCTTATTTCTTCAATGATTATCAAGTAAGGAAGGCTAGATTAGAGATTCATAAAATTCAGAAATCTGATAGAGTGTGGATTGATGGGACTGATATGGATAAAGAAGCGGTTGCATTTTTCTAGACTCTGCTCTCTAGTGAGGGGGGATCTTTGGATGACTCTTGGATCGAGAACATTATTCCACATTTACTTACTTATGAAGATAATCGGTCTTTGGATAAGATGTCTTCATTTTTCTAGATAAAAGGGGTTATTTTTATCTTCATAAGGATAGCTCCCCTAGTATGAATGGGTTCTCTATTCTTTTCTTTCATCATTGTTGGGATGTCATTTGTGTTGAGTTTTGCTAGGCTGTTAAGGACTTTTGGTCTGGTGTTCCTGTGCCCCAATCTTTTGTGTCCACAGCTATTGTCCTTACCCCTAAGATTCAGAATCCCTGTTCTTTCTCTCATTTTAGGCATATTATTTTATGCATTATCATGAACAAAAATTATCTCTAAGCTTATTCCATATAGGATTGCTATGGCGTTGCCCAGCCTTTATCTCCCCTAATCAATCTGCTTTTCTTCAGGATTAGAGTATTTGTAGACAATGGGCTTTTAGCTACAGAAATGGTTCACTCCCTTAACAAGAAGGTGTTTAGTTGTAACATTGTGGTTAAGCCAGATATGGAAAAAGCTTTTGATAGGATTTCATTGGCTTTTCTTCTCAAGTTGCTTAAATATTTTGGCTTTCTTGCTCATTTCTCCCATTTGGTGGAAAATTGTATCGGTCATTGTAAATTCTCTATTCTAATCAATGGGAAGACTTGTGGGTTTTTCTTCAATTCTAGGGTACTGAACCAAGGGGATTCTCTGAAACGCCAACCCCCTAAGCACCTCATAAATGACTAACATAAATACAAGGAATTAATCACGAACCTAGAGTTTAGGGTCCAATTTGGTACAGTAAAGTATATGGAGGGCAGCCGTAATTTTGGAGATGCTTAGGAAGGAAAGTTTAACTTTAATAAGATAAATAGTTGTGGGCAAGTTTTTGAATATTTTTTAAAGTAGATTATTCTTATTATTCTTGTCATGCATATTTCCGAGATTTAATTAATTGATATATTCGTATTACGTTTGATAAGAGGAGAATTTAATAAAAAGATATTGGGTTTAGAGAATAATGTTTGGAAAATACTATTAGTATCCCAACGTAATTTTTGTGGAACAATGTAGATACTATAAACATTTTTATTAGATTAAGTTTAAAGGAAAATATTATTGTTATTATTATTACTATAAATATTAGTATTATGATAAACAATATTGTCATTAGTACGATGGTTATTGTTCTTACCATTGCTAAAATACTACAATCTTACCATTAACTTTAGTGATTGGATTATTCCACACAATTAAGGATAAGCATGAGTAACTTGGCTCCCAGGTATATGCAAACAAATCTATTCTTTTCCCCAGTTGACCACCGTTCTCTTCGCCCCCCAACCTACATCATCTTCCTTATAAATAGGTGATTAGCATCAATGACCATTTTCGCTGATTAAACAAGCTAGAGACTTTACAGGTTAGTAACTTCGTCTTCATCTTCTTATTCTTTAGCCAAGTAGGTAGTTTCTCTTGTTCTTCTTTTACCATTTAAGCTATTCCTCTTCTCTTTCTTCTCCATCGACCAAACCAAGGTGAATTAAAACACAAAGTAAATTCTTTTTCTATTTCCTTTTTGTTTACTTCTCTAATCTAATTTCAAAACTTAGAGTACCTTAAAATTCTTGTTTTTCCTCTAAAATATATAAGTGATGTAAGTGAAGTTGTAGTGTATAGTTTAGTTTTGGGATTAATTCCTGGTTTTATTTTACACAATTTAGGTACTTCAGGCAAGTATCCAAATTAAAGATTATTCAGGATTATAAGATTTTTGATTTTTTATAGGAGTTAATATATGCATATGTATCCTAAGACAGATATTTATATATGTTAAGGGAATGGAAATATTGGGCTCTTAATTATGCATTAAGTACGTTTGCTACTCCATTTGTAAGATCATAGCACCAGTTCTACACTCAGGTGAGTCCTCAGGCCCACCCTAAATATTTTAGTAGTGTTATCGTTGTTTCCTTAACTAACTATATTTCAGATTTGCGATCTACATAAGATTTTTATAAAGTGTTTACTACTTTTGGGAAGATGTGATATTCTATTATTCTAAATTTGAGACGTCTTGCACAACATGTTTAACTTGTGAATTACAAATGCATAGGAGCAATGCTCCCTATAGGTGTTTATGTTTTCAAAAGAACTACTATTTTATGCAGGTTTTTGTTGAAATATTATGAAATGGAAAATGCTTTGTTGTTGTATAATTAAATGATTTGACATACATGATTGTAGACATGGAATACTTATAAAACTTGCGTAAGTTTGACTTGACTACCGGATGAGAATTTTGTTATTCTGAGACGTTTAAAACTTGAACTCGTTTGGACGGCCAATTAAGTGGCCCTTTCGTTTTAAAATACCCATGAAAACCTAGTTCTCACCAGGCACAAAAGCTTTGAAGGTGTAAAGGTGTCAATGTAAAGCATTGTACGTGGCTAGTCCCCCATACTAGAGCCTCTTCTAATGACGTTGATGTTCCTAAACTCTAGAGGGTGGATCCGTTGAAAGAGGGCATAATACCGCTGAGGTTTCGACCCTACCACTCCTACGCCTTTGTCTATGACGCCGAACGACCACCTAGTAGAGAGTTAGGAAGGGCTCAAAGCTAATGTTAGTCACCAGTAGAGGACTGGCCGGTGCCCAAAGATCTATAGCCTAATAAACATAGGAAGCGAGGCTGACATTGTAACCAAGTACTCGTACCGGGTGTTTGGCTGGTAGTAACTATGGGATGTAGGAACTTGTTTCCGATGACCCCTGGTTGGTTTTCAAACTTCGTTCCGTTGAGCCTAGCTTCGAGTTTTGTATGATTTCGGAATACAATGCTCAGAGGCTAGGCTGATGTGCCTTTATTCACTCCAGCTGCGCCTGAACTCATCATATAGGGTTATGCATTGACTTTTCGTAATGTAATCAAGAAAAACCATCATTAGCTTTAGACTTTGCATGAATCATCTTATGGAAAATTGTATCTATATTTTTAAAACACACGTTAAACACAATCACATAGACTCACTACGCGTTTTTACTCACGCCTTAAAATATCATGTTTTTAAGATAATTTGGAACAAGAGGAGGCACAATAAGCTATAGTAGTGTGTTACATAGAGTTTTTGGTTCAGGGCATGATGTGTATAGTTTATTTAGGAAAGGAGTTTTGTTATTTCTTATCCTTAAATAGGTTTTAAGCAATGATAGTTTGTAAAATATTTTATGTTAACTTTGTTCTAGAAAGGGGTTTCTAGAACATAGATGATAGTTGCAATATTTGTACACATGATTCCGTTGCTTGGTGTATCTATATACAGATATATATATATTTGTAAGTGTATTTCTAGGTTTTGAGTTAGAATTGGGTGTTGGTATATTTTATTACCGAGAAGCATGCTGGTACCTTACCCAACTGCATTGACCTAGGAGAGGGGTAATAGAAGGGTCTAAAGTACCACAAGTGGTATCAGAACTTCTAGGTTCGATGCTAGGATAAAATTGAAGGATATCAGAGGGTCAGCAAAAGAATAAAAGGGCCCAAAAGATAGAACTTTGATACCTTCGAAGCGAGCTTTACACTTCAGCTATCCAGAAATTGTGTAGCCACTGGTTTTGCTTCTGTTGATCAGTTTTGTATCGTTTTCTAGTGTTGTTTTTTTGTCTACTTTCCAGCAAACCTCCTACTATTTCTCATTAAAAACACAGGCTTCCAAATCTTCTGGAATATCCTCTTTGAGTCGACAAAAACCTCCGGTGAAAGAGCATCAAGAAAAAGAGAAAAGAATGCTTTTCTTGGACAAAAACTTAGAGGACTTGTGTTCTTCTTTCTCTCACTATTTTTGTCAATGAGAGAGAAGAGAGAGGTAATTTCATTTGTAGGTGGCTACTTTGGCTTATTTCAAAAGTCTTGGGTGTTCGAGATTAACAAGAGTGAGCCTTGGATAAGTTCCAACTCACATGTGATCCTAACTGCCACTTTTTTTTTCTCTCTCCAGCCATCTTGGACTTCAAGCAGCTGAAGTTGAGCAAATGGCTAGCGACCCTAAGGCTGAGGAAGCCTAGGTCTCTCTATTCGGTCCAGTTATTTCTAGGCTTCTTTGACTTAAAAGAATTAACTAAAAACCAATAACACCAGCCATTTTAATAACAAGCCTTTGGAATTCCTATTTAATTAAATAGCTTGGCTCAATTTACTTAGGAAATATCCAAGGCCCTATTAATTAAATAACCTTATTTGTTTTCAAGTCTTTTATTCTTGTGTTGTGACAATTAAGTCACCCAGCTATTTTCAGCTACTTCACATACCAAAGACTCAATTGTTCTGAGCTACTAAAATGACCAAAATACCTTTGCTATAAGATAGCAGTATTCCTTATTTTAGATATCTCCATTTACAATCATATGGAGATATAGACCCCCAAAACAATACTGTGTAAATAGGTCTTCGGCTTAAATGTGTAATGAAGAGAAGATCCCTCTATGTAACACCCATCGTCGAGTATAGATTGAGTGTACTAACTCCTTACTCAATGACATGTATTATCCTTATATGTCTAGTCCGATAATCGATGAATCCTCAGGATGTCCTTTGCTTATCTTGGAAAGCTACCCTAAAGAAAACATCCAGAGACATTTCCCAGGGCCCTAGATCTTACTGATTATCTCAGAAAATCACAAGGGATGATTCCTATAAAAGTTGTTATACAAGTCTATTTTGACTAACTAACTCCAACTACCCAACATACAAGGATTATTGACCTCGTGGTTAGAAGTCTCACCTAAAACACATCTAACCAGAGGAAGCCTAGCTTTATTAGACTGCAAACTCATACTCTAACCATAGAGTACTAATCCACATTGTAGCTTTGATAGGCTAGGTTTCTTTTCCTTTATATTACATTTTAGAAAACCTCTATCATGTGGTCAAGTTCTATATGCTCCAAGCATACTTGTACAATAGTCATGAGAAGGCCACTCAGATTGTCATACAATGACCTTTAATTAATGCCATTCCAAACTTCATTGACCAGCCAAGAACAAAGTTACTTGTACTTTAAGTAACAGCAATCCACACCTTACTGTGATGCACGACTCAACACGTGGATTGCCTACTTAAAGTATGTGGAGTTTAGGTATGTATAGTAAATAAATGCAATTAAAAAAGCAAATAATCTTAAAGATCATTTCACGTCCATTCCATATAATACAATGTTTTACATCAACTAGAAATATTTTTAGGTATACTTCCCCACAAACTCCCACATGCACAACAAAGACTAATTTAGTCCCTAGTTCCCTATGCCTAAAGCATCTAGGTGTTTCTTGTACCTTCTATACTCAAGGCTTTGTAAGTGAGTCGCATATTCTTTTCTGAAAGGACCTACTCCATCATTATCTGATTCTTCTGGATAAACTCCCAAACCAGGTTAGTCCCTCCTTTTGATGTGCTCTTCTATCTTATGGTTTCTAGGCTTCATACACTATCGTATCGCTTCGCATATGTCACATATCATATCCATCAAGTTTGTGCATAGCAGAAGCATAATAGGACATTTCTAAAGGACACTTCTGACACTGCTACACACTCTCATTACATAGAAGTATAAGCAATAAAAACCTGCTTAATTCTTCTCTATAAGATAGCCTTTCTAGGAAAAGTGAAGACATATCCATAATTGAATTCTTTCACATTACCCATCAGGAAATCAGAGTCCATCTAGTAGAAAGGACTTAAATCATTTGCTCTATAAACTAGCATATAATTCTCATACTTTCCAAGTATTTGAGAGTATGCTTTATAACTACCCAATAAATTTCCCCTTGTTTTACTAATGTCTGCTAATTATGCCAAGGGCAAAGCATATATATAATCATTGTACAAAGTATAGCATCTATGAGATATCAAATCAAAAGAATGTATAGAATCCTTCACAATGTCCTTCTCTTCTTGTCTCGAAGGAAACATTTCTAGAAGATAAAGTTAGACCATGCCTAAAGAGAATAGAAGTTCCCTTACACTAGTCCATACACTCTTGATTTGAAATCTCATAGAAGTTCCCTAAAAGTTCGCTTAGAATCCCATAGAAGTTCCCTTAAAACGTACCTTTTTGGATCCCTAAAGAGATATTATTTAATCATGCTCAAATTATCTAGTATTAGTGCTAACTAGCACTTTCTGCTTCTTAGGATGATCAAAATATTCTTCTCATTTAACCATTTAGATTCCCAGTGTAGCATGATTCGGATATTTGATCTAGCTTGCTGGCTTTAGTCAGTACCTAAGCAAGTCAATTCCATATCTTAAGATAAGTCAAATTAGGCTTGTGATCAGTCCACATCTCATATTGCTATGAACTCCTCTACGCTTTTTTGAAGTCCAATCTTGCCCAAGAATCTTCTCTCCTCAAGAGGTCCTTTGAAGGCTTGATTTCGAACAATTTGAAGAATAACAAAGAAGAAATTGCAGGAACAAAAGAAAAGAAAAGGGAAACAACTTCTCTATCTAGAAGAGGAATCAACAAGGATTGTATGAATCCTCACCTATCTCTCATTCACTAGAGAACACGTAATTCCCAGCAACAATATGTAGAAAGCTAGAACCTCAAGGAAACAAAGGATTTGGGAATGAAAAAGAACTCTTGAATTCTATTCAAGAATAAGCATGCCTAATTTAAAAATTAGAACACCTGATATACAAAGATGAAAAGAAACACTAGGAACCCTAGTTTTCTCTCTCAAAAACTCAATATATTTCACTAATAATTCCTTCTCTACTTAAAAAAAAAAAAAGACATAAGGGGGTACTTAAATAAAAACTCTAACTCCTTTCCTAAACTTAATGAGTATTTAAAAGACCTAATTGACCTTTAAAAAAGTCAATTACAAGACTAGGGAATACGGAAACCAAAAATTAGAATAAAAATGTAAGAAATTAGACCAATTGATATGTTTTCTATCCATTTTGGGTAGAGAGCTACCATGAATAGTAGGTCACCTACCGTCCAAAAGATAGGCTATGTTTTATTCCCATAGTTGTGCAATTGTACAGCTCCTCAGTTCTTGGCTTTGTTTGACATTCAAAACGTTCAAACAAGCTCTTAGTTCTTCATCAAGCTATAGAGCTTTCTCTTAGCTTTCCAATTCATCCTGAACCACATCAATTGGACTCCTATAACTTAAGTTATAGCCATTTTACTGAAATGTGTCATCTTTGAAATTGAAGGTAGAATATCCAGTTTAAGACTGGTGATAGGATTTTCCAAATAAAATCATCTAGGAATGAGCTATACCATTCTAGAAACCTTAAGAAGTCTTCTTCAATATTCATGAAGATCACTTGTTCATTTGAAGTTTTAAAATCACCAAAGTGGTGTTCTTCCAAAACTGGTCCAAAAATTCCAGTTTGTCTCCTTTTCAACCATTTTTCTAACTCCAATTGTTGGATTTAAATCTTCTAAGATTTAATGCATATCCATAGTCATATAACACTCCCTCGCTTAGAAAGAATTCGTCCTCGAATTCGCATCCTCATTCTAGTACAAAAAGGCGAGTGTTATTAGAAAAGTAATCTTTTAAATGAAGAATGCTATGAACACTATTGGTAAAGCACTCAAGAACTTGACAGGTAAGTTCAATGGTCATGTAAATAGCAAGGTGATCAAGATTTTTAGAACTTATTGAAGGGCCTATGATATGAAAAAAGATAGAATCAATGAAGTTCAAAGCAAGTACACACAAAGAAAAATGATGCAAGCAACATCTAAAGCTTACAAGATTTCATCCAATGAAAGCATAAGTGAAAATATAGAAATCTTGTAAATCAAGCATATTAACAATGTTTTCTAAAATATCCTAGAAAGTCTGATGAAATTGTAAACTAAAATTTGGTAAATCTTTCAAGATAAATAACAAGAAGTGTCGTAGCAATTCAAGTTTTCAAATAAGAGATGTTACTTGAAAAAATGTTCAAAATGAAGCTTCTTCGGGAACAACTTCTTTGAAAACTATTCAATGAAAAGATTGATACCAATATCCATGAAAAGGTAATGAAAGTAGAACCTTTCTTTTCCAAATTCAAAAGGTAACACAAGAAAACCAAGATTTAGCCAAGTATTTTTCCCAAAAGAATAATGATAAGCAAAAGCTACTTTCCAAAGGAACACCAAAGCATTTGAAAATGAAGGATAAGCTTTGTACTTCACATATGCTAACACTTCAAGATTGAGATGAGGAGAAGTATACAAAAAATTTCAACATTCCAAGATTTCATACCTTACTTCTTTACACCCATTCTCTCTACGAACTCTTTGAAGGGAAGAGGATAAAACTTTGTTCCATCAACACAATGATTCACATATCTAACATAAGAGTCCTTTTGAAAAACCACAAAATATTATGGTCATCTTCTTACACCAATCTTCAAAAGTTTTATGATAATGACAATGGTTATCAACATGACATTTCCAAGTTATTTCAAAAGAAACCTTTCTCAAAATAGATTTCAAGAATTCAAAAAAAATAGTTTCAAACATTTTCATAAAAGCTCCCATTTGGTTTTTGAAATCCTTTAACAACAAGAACTCCTTCAAATGCAAGTGATAGAATTTGAAACCAAAAGTGTTTTCGAACAAGAAGTTCAAAGAGTTGCCTAACAAGTTTAAAGAGTTAGCAACACTTGGAAGCTCAAATTGATTGCAAGAAAACTCCATTTGACCACTCAAAAAGCTCATGAGTTGGTTTAAAAGAAAAACTTCTTCATGATTCTTCATAAAAGTATCAAGGAAATAGGACAAGTAATTTCCATTATTAACGAACTTTCCTAACCACTTATTATGTAGAATATCAAGTAAAGAACAATTCAACCTCAAACCAACAACTTTAGAGTTAATGGAAGCATTATTCAACAATCCAAAATCATGGCAAGAAGGATCAAACATAGAACCACTATTCAACAGTGGATCCTCAAGAGAAGCATGAGAAGAAAGACAGGTAGAAGCATAAGGTAACACAAGAAAGAGGCCATCACCAGAAGATATAGCACAAACATCTCCAATTATGTTCACATGAGAAATATAAGACTCTAGAAACAACTTCAATTCCACACTAGACACTTCATGAGATGAAAGAGAAGGGTAAGGAAATGGGCTTATTAGTAACTTTTCAAGGAGAATGCTAAAATCCTTTCCCATGCTCCTTCTTGGCTCTTCAATTCCTAGCACACAAGAAGCATAATTAATAATGTTAAAGTTGTATTCATCATCTCTAGGAATTTACAAGATATGGAATTAAACTCTAGAAAATGTTTCTATTGAAAACAAATTTCAAGAGAGTGAAGGATAATAAAATGATGTCCATGTTCCACGAGAACAAGTGAAAACAATTTAATTTCCTTAAAGAAAATTTCAAAGCACAAATAAGAATTGGAAGGAAAGAAGCTTATGGTATTGATAGAATTGTAGACAAGTCTTCCCTCTTCATCCTTGCTTTGTGCTCCAAAATCTAGCACAAATGAAAAATATTCAGCAAGAAAAGAGTTCGCATGATTGACAAATAAATTCACTTCCTCATGCTTTTCAAGTGCCATTAGCTCTTTTTCACTTTTCTCTTGTTTTTCAATGAAGCAATCACTTTCTTTTTCTTTCTCACTTTTCTCAAGCTCGCTCTCTCTTGAAAGAGTAGAGATGGAAGCAAAGAAACTTAATCTCTCAACTATTCTCTCTCCTCTTTCCACTCTTTTTTTTTTCTTTAGTTACAATGCTTTCTCTCTTTCAATGTCCTTTCTCAATATGTGTTCCATCACCCACTTCAATTTCAAGGGTAACTTGTGGAGGTTCTTAACTATTTGACGCCCTTCATTCATTGACGACTTTATGGTTTCCACCTTTGCAACTACTTTAGATGGCATGGATGGTTGTTCCTTCTGACATCTTTTAGCCTCCATGGAGCTCTTTTCCCTTTTCTCATTCTCGAATATCCTTAACCATTCTTTAACTTCTTTTCTCTTCACACACTTGGTCAGGTGAAATAGACTTAAGAATAAGCTTCTAGCCATTCATAGTGACGTTGATAGCATTCTTGACCCCATCATATATAGATCCTCTATCATATATCCAATGGTGTCCAAACAGTAAATGACTCGCTTGCATGGGTGTTACATCATATAACACTTCATATTTAAACATTCCCGAAGAGATACGCACCGATACTTGCTTAGTAACTTTGACCACAACACTATCATCTAATCATTTACATATGTAAGGACCAGTATGATCACGAAGGGGTCAACAAAATATTTCCACAAGATAAGTACTAGCCACAGTAACATGACTACTACTATCAATGGCAAGGATTACAATTTTGTCTTGCACCTTGCACTTGGTATGAAATAAATGCTCTCTTTGACACCCACTCCTATAGACATTTTTATCAAACAATTCCTCATGGTCAACCTCTCTACCACAACCTTGATCACCAGTCATAACTATCATGATACCCTTTATAATAATCATAAGGACTATTATCACAATAATCATATGTATCATTAACTCTTTCATAACCTCCATAATCCTCATAAGGAATATGATCAAAAGGTTTAGCATGAGAAGAGAAGATAACAACTCCCATTTCTCTCCTATGGGTGAAGTTTACATCTCTATGGTTGCTTCCACCTTAAGCATTCCCACCGTAGCCACCATCCTTATAGAAATTAGACATTTATCTTGCAAGTTTGGAATAAGCCATCTTTTATCTTCTCATGGTTTCCATCATTTGTCATGACAAATTCATCCAAGTATATCCCACTTAATTTCTTGTTATACCTGCACAAAACATTAGAGAACAAGAAAGAAGGACCTCGCCACTCCCTAAATATTTCGCTCAACTCTAATTCAATCAACCCTTGTGTTTGTCACTCACTCTCTATGGCTTTTGTAAAGATAATCTCACCCTCTTACCTCTTTCTATTCTCACCTACTAGAATTTTCTAATATCTTCTAAACCTTCAAAGTTACCAAACAATTCCAAATGGAGTTCAAGCGTGCAATTCCAAAATAAACTAGAAGTCAAAGATTAAGAGAAATTTTCACAAACACTTGGAGTGCATAGAATTTTCAAATATCAATTCAAGAGTATGAGCCAATAAAGTGTTCAATCCCCACAAAAAGAGTAGCAAAGCACTTATCACATTTGATCAAAGGAAACACTACAAGTCAAAGCAAAGACAATTGGCAGTCAAAATTTGAAAGGAAGAGTACTAGGAAACTTCCCAGAAAACAGAGCTTAATGATATATTTCACTGAAAAGCAATAACTCAATTAATATAGTCCCAAATGGATCCAAACAAATTTAGAAAGATTCACAACTCAAATGGAGTGAATGTAAGCACAATTTTTTTTTTTTTTATCAATTTGGCCCATTATAACAGAAGACATAGGCAAATTAATCCATGTGCTTTTCAGCAGTCGTGATTTTTGGATACTTTCAAATGTTTTAGCAAATTGACTAACCCAAATCAGATCCATCGACTCACATTTAGTTTCAAAGAACCATAATTCATTAAGTATTCAAACTAGATAAATTCCACGCCATTTGGATAAAATTTGATGCATTTTACATCTCAATCTTTCACACGTACTTTTCTGTCCAAAAATTTAGGATTTCAAGCCTTTTAAAATTTCTTCCAATTGGCTTTCATACTAATGGATGTCAAGAATCACAACGCATAAATTTTCACCTCATAGAGATATTAGTTCTGATACCACATGGCATGAACTCCTCTAGACTTCTTTTGAGTCCAATATTGCCCGAGAATCCTCTCTCCTCAACAAGTCCATTGAAGGCTTGATTTGGCACAATTTGAAGAATAACAAAGAAGAAATTGCAGGAACAAATGAAAAGAAAATGAAACAACTTCCCTATCTAGAAGGGGAATCAACAAGGATTATGATGAATCCTGACTTATGCCACATTCACAAGAGAACACCTAATTCCAAGCAACATTAGCTAGAAAGGTAACACCTAAAGGAAATGTAGGATTTAGGGATGAACAAGAACTCTTGAATCTAATTCAAGAATTAGCTTGCCTAATTTAAAAATTGTAACACCTAATATAAAAAGAAAAAGAAATATTATCTTCAAAGCTCAATATATTTCGCTCATCATTTATTCTCTACTTAAAAAATATGCATAATGTGGTATTTAAAGAAAAACCCTAACTCCTTTCTGAAACCTAATGAGTGTATAAAAGACCTAATTACCCTTTAATAAAGTTAACTACATGACTAGAGAATAAGGAAACCCAAATTTTAGACTAAAAATAACAAAATTGACTAGTTCATATTGTTGTTGTCCATTTGGGTAGAGAGCTACTGTGGAGGGTAGGTCACCCTACCGTCTAAACAGTAGGCTTTGTTTTAGCCGCACACTTGTGCAATTTTACAACTCCTCGAGTATAAGCTTTATTTGACCTTTCAAATGTTAAAACTGGCTCTTGGTATCTCAGAAAAGTTGTAGAGCTTTCGCTTCATTTTCAATTCCCTTGAATCACGTCACTTGGATTCTATAACTCAAGTTATAACCATTTTACAGCAATGGTTCATCTTTGCAATCAAAGGTAGAATGCCTAGTATAACACTGGTCATAGAATATCCAAATGAAATCATCTAGGAATGAACTATAATGTTCTAGAAACCTCAAGAAGTCCTCTAAAATCATCATGACGATCACTTGTTTATTGGATATCTTTAAAAGCCCCAAAATGGAGTCCTTCCAAAACTGGTCAAGAAATTCTAGTAGTTCCAATTTGTCTCCATTTCGACAATTCTTCTAACTCCAATTGTTTCATTCGAATCTTCCAAGCTTTAATGCATATCCTTGGTCATATCACATATAGTGTCTTGTGTATTGACTTGGAAAGCACCAAGTTCAGAATTTATGCCTCAATTTCTAGGGCATATCCAAAAAGAGATTGTTGTGGCGCATGAGATATCATGTTCCTTATCTTTTCCTTAAGTGTTCTTGTTCTTTATCTCTTCTAAACCATTTTTCTAGGGTATATGCTTCATGGTAAGCTGAGATATTATCCCATGATATATTATGTAATCCTAACTCACGAAGAGTTACTTTTCATCAAGTTGTGATCTCAGTCCCTTGATTACTTTACCTGTTTGACACTCTACTTCCTCCTTGAACTCTGAGAAGAGTTAGACCGGTGTTCTATCAGGTAAACATAACAAATTTGAATAATCGTCTTTTAAGGTGATAAAGTACTTGTAGCCTCTTGTACCTTTTTTACTAAACCACACACATGTATATGACTTAGTATTTCCTTAGATCTTTATGCTTTATGGGTAATGGCTTACTGGACATCTTTCCCATTAAGTACGATTCATAGTGAGGCCACTTCCAATTTCAATGAGCTCAAAGGCCTATCTTTGATGAGTCTCTGAATCATAACTTAAGGTGCCATAAATACAAGTAATATGGAACAACATTTTCTTTTTTATTTTGTTCCAATTCTATGTTATTTATTTTTTGGAGATAGGATGTATTACTTTCCATACGCACTATCTTAGCAAATGAACTATCCATTTCATTTAATATCCATCTGTTATGAATTGGGAAATGGAGACTACTATTTTCCTTTAAATTAGACACATACATAACATACTTTACACTAATATTTTTCTCAAAACCAAAAACTAAAACAATATCTCCCACTATATACGCCCATATGTGAGCATTTAGTACAAACCCATAGACTATGCTTCCTTTTTTGAGTCTCCTTATCCGTCTAAACCTATGTAAATAGTTATGGACACAGTTGGTGGCTCTGGAATATACTATCCTTGCAGATGGGGATCTTACAAACATAACATGACTTAAGAAAGATAATCCTATTAGTGGTAATATTTGTAGCTGGCTCGGGAGAATTTTGTTTCTTGTGATTATTACATCACATCTGAAATATTTCTTTTTGGGTGTAGTACCGAGTTGAAGAGCATATGTTTTACTCTTTCCATTTATAGCTTTGTCTTCTACTTGAACTTCTCGATATTAGCCTCAGTTCTAGAAGAGAAATGACTAGAGATAAGGGCCATATACATGAATCTATTGGGCCCAGACATCTCTCTAAGAGCTAAGTCAAATTCATGTGCAGTGGAAATATTCCTAGACATCAGGCTTAGAGTGTTAAACATGGAAGTAAATATAGAGTATTAGACTCTTTAGTTACTGACTTCCATGTCAACGTAGCTTTGCACTCTTCTTAGGTGTATTTATCCCTAATCTTTGGCCAGGGGTCTGTCCGAAGATACTTGTACTCAATGGATTTGAGTACTATGTCCGAGTTATTTTTCATTCCAAGTCATTTGGGATTGGTAAGCTTATTCTCAAAGAGAAATACCACGAAAGGACTAAAAGTACATCCATTAGACTTTAAATGTAAAACGAAAATGGAACAAAAAACAGTTTAGATTAAAGCATTTAAACACACATATAGTGTTTCGTAGAAAAACTATTACCTTCATATTATCTTCTATGGAATATAACCCCTACTTATTGTCCATAGTGTGGTGGCTTAGCATATTGATATACTCAGTGACATAACAACATCTAATGACCGCATTCGGTTCTTAGAGTAAACAACAGAGCTCCTTTGGGAGGTTAATGCCCTATAAGTTGAGTGTATAACCACTACTTGACCAAACACCTATAACTCATATCTCGAGGTTAGCTCTAATATGGCTAGGCCGCCACCTCATAAAAACTACGGACAAGCCGGTGCTAGTACCTCCAACATGGGCTCGTTGATACTAACACATGTCCATGGCTTTAGTCTTGAGTTCAACTTGTAACGTCTAAGTATCATAGACACTTCTACACGAGGTCACTCCTAGGGTGACATGAGGAAATCTGAGACTAGTTACTTGAACCAGAAATGGAAGCTATAAGACCATTGGAGTCCCTCCCCCTCAATATTTTATATAAAAAGGGGCTTTGTCAAAATGTGTCATTTCTAAAAACTTTATAGAAGCTTGGTAACTTTTGAAACAGTTTTACTATTCTAAGGTTTAGACCTTAAAGAAAAAATGTTACCTTTCTTTTAAAAATTTTTTTTAAGAAAAATCATTTTGACGTTGTGCAACCACAACTATAACATATATCAAAGGAAACTAAAAAAAAGTAAAACACAAAAACTTGTTTCATGCTCTTCTTTCCTTTAAACTTATGTGGACAACAAGGAAAGCAGATAAAATCCAAAGCAACAAAACCTATCTACTACAAGGTTTTCAACTCTTGGATCTCCTCTTGAACTTCTTAGGAAAGAAAGGCCAAGAACACCTCCATTTTGGCCTAAACTTGAAAAAGACCATGAACCCAAATTCCTTGGCTGTTAGAGGCCCAAGAAAGTGCCAAGCCCACTGCTCAAGGCTTGGGCAGCCTCGACAGCCCCAAATGCTCGTGGACTGCAAAAACTGTCTACTTTGATGGTTACCAGGAAGCTTGCATTGGGGGCTGTCCGGCACTCCGTTTTTGGTCATTTTTGGTTCCTTTTTTCGCCATATTCTTGGTCCTCGATCTAGCTTTGATTGCAAGCAGTTCACATACAAAAATTTCAAGAAACAGTACAACAAAACTAGCAAGCAAAATAGGATAAAAAATTACAAAATCCTATACCTCCACTCACGAGGTATACATCAATTTTCTAGTGAATTAAATGTTGAAATTTTGTAAATAAAAAAAAAAAGCCAATATCTGCTTAAGCCTCTAAATATGAGACATATATGAAATATAATCCCAAGAAATAGTGAGAAACAGCACAAACAGCCCCCAAAAATAGATCATAAAAATCGAAAAAACAGAAAAAACAGCAAAGCATAAAAAGCCATTTTTTCTGGTTTTTAGCATAGAATCTAGCATGCTCGGAAAGTGAATCTGCTATGATACCATATCAAGGATATTAGAGGGCTTGCAGAAGAAGAAAAGAGCTTAAAAGATAGAAATGTTTTACTTTTGAAGTGTGCTTTACACTTAAGCAATAGGAAAATTGCATACTGCCGGTTTCGCTTAACTTGATTGGTTTTGTATCATTTTTTAGTGTGGTTTTGTGTGTCTATTTTTCCAGAAAACCTCTTACCATTTCTCATAAAAAAAATAGAGCTTCCAAGTCTTTTGGATTATCCTCTCTTTGAGCCCACAAAGAACCTCCGGTGAAAAAGAATCAAGAAGAAGAGAAAAGAAGGCTTTTCTTGGAGAGAAATTTGAAGAACCTCTCACTACTTTTGAGTATGAAAGGAGAGAGATAGGTCTGTAATTTCGTCTAGTTTTGGTGAATACAAAATTCTTGGGTGTTAGGGATCAACAAGAGTGAGTCTTGAATAAGTTCTAACTCACATATGTGATCCTAACAACCCCCTTTTCTTTACTCTACCATCTAAGACTCCAAGGGGCCTAATTTGAGCATATGGATAGCCATCACAAGGCTGAAGAAAGCTTACGGTTTCAGCCAAGGCGCATACTCTGGGCCTTGTACATTTTGCTCCAACTTAGAATTAGCCTAGTTCCCTCTATTTGGTGCAGTTATTTCTGTGTTTCTTTCAATAAAAGAATTGAATAAACCTAATAACATTAACCCAATTGAAAATAAGGTCTTTGGTATTGTTGTTTAATTAAATAGCTTGGCTAATGTACTCAGTAAATATCCAAGGCCGCATTAATAAAATAACCTTATTTCTTCTCAAGTCTTTTATTATTGTGTTGTGACAATTAAGTCACCTAGCTATTTTAAGCTACTCCATGGACCAAAGACTAAATTATTTTGGGCTACAAAAATGACAAAAATACCTTGCTATAAGATAGCAATATTTGTCATTTTAAATATCTCCATTTATGACCTTATGGAGATAACCTACAAGTGTAATGATGAGATTGATTGTACTAATTCCTTCCTCAAAGACATCTACCATCGTTAGATCTCTAGTCCAATAATCAATGACTCCTTGTATGTCCTTTGCCTATGTTAGAAAGCTACCCTAAAGCAAACGTCCGGAGATATTTCCTAGAGCCTTGGATCTTACTCATTATACTGGACAATCATAAGGGGCGATTCCCATAGAAGTCATTATGCAAGCCTGTCTTGACTAACTAATTTCAATTACCCAGCATACAAGGATTATTATTCTCGTGGCTAGAAGTCTTCCCTATAGCACATAAGCAAACCAAGCCTAGCTACGCTAGACCACTGACTCATAATCTGACCATAGAGTACTCATCCACGCTGTAGTTGTGATAGACTAGGTTTCTTTTCCTTCGTAGTATTTTCTTGAGAACTTCTATCACGTGGTCTAGTTCTATATGCTCCAAGCATACATGTACAATAGTCATTAGAGATTACTCATTGACCTAAGATATGGTCATTCATCAAGGAGACTATCATACAATGACTTTTATTCAATGGCATGCTTAACTCCATTGACCAGCTTAGAACAAAGTTCTTGTAGTTTAAGTAACAACAATCTGCACCTTACTGTGAAGCACCACCCAACACGTGCATTGCCTACTTAATTGTGTGGACCTTATGGATGTATAATAAATAAATACTTCTAAACAAGTAAATAAAGATAATTTCACATTCATTCCATATAATACGATGCTTTACATCAACTAGAAGTCTATTTGGGCATACTTCCCAACACTAATAACTAGATCTTAGATGTGTTGTAGAAGCCAACCCCTTAGACCTTTATGTTTAATAGATCGTGTGGTTTTACATCGTAATGACCCTAAGATTTTATCTTAAAGGTATCGGATGGCACATCATGCATATAGCTTGGTACACCATGAGGGGACGTTCGTGAGTAGTTTCGGTGGGTCAGAGTCGTCATCGTCCTATTCAATGAGGGAGATTGTTCTAGAGAGGGCCTCAGTTCTTGTAGTTGATTTTTCTAACACTGAATCTATAGAGGGACTAGCCGCGGGTGAGGTTGAGATGGGGATAAAGATAGAGGAGGACCCCATTGAGCTCGAGGTAGATTCTAAGATAGAGACAGAGATTGAAGAGGACCAGCAAGCCTGAAACAAGTTCAGAGATGGAGGCGGAGCTTGGGAGAGGGACACTAATTTAGTCAGGAAAGACTAACACCCTTATAGCAGATGTTCCCCCATTGGTTTTATCACTTATCCCTATTCTGCTCGTACAGTCATCATCTTCCATCCTATTGTTGCCACCATTGGGCGAGCCTGAGGGACATTATTTCTACGGTCACTATGTATTGCGTGAGAAGTGATTTGAGGACGTTGATCGATATATTATGGAGGTTAGACACGAGATTTATGAGGACAGATGGTATTTTGAGCTCAGCCCAATAAGCCTGATCGCAAGAGGCGGCGAGGGCCGATAGTTTGGGGATAGAGTTTATTTATATGAGAGAGGCACACGCAACGTGTAAGAAGGAGATTATTGAGCCGATTCAGGAGCGGAATTGGCTTAGGCAGTTTTTCCCAATTTCTTGGTATTGCTAAGGACTTTGTCGATTGAACTTGTACTCAGATGAAGGCTCGGCAGAGGTGTTCCAGTAGTCAGTACTAGTGGACGTAAGATAGATGTTAATTGGGTCACTGGTGTTTATATATTTTAGGTATTAGGGTAGTGGTATGTGATGTTTTGACTAGTGTTTGGCACGGTGGGCTTGGGGTCATAGATACAAGATCCCAAATTTTGTTATACACAGTAGACTGGCCATATATTTTGTGTAGTAAGATTAAGATGGTTTAGTTATGATAGGATTTTGTATATGTGTTTCCACATGTACTTGAAACCATTTTGAGCTGTATATATATATATATATGTATATAGTTATATTTATGCCTTTATGATTGTAATAATACCATCTTTGCTTGGTGTTGTTATAAACACAACTATAATGTTATACCTTCAAATTCAGGTTCTATCGTTAGGAATTTCATAGATCTTGAATTTCTTGTGTGTCTGGAAGGATATAGGGTTCACGATCACCTAATCATATGGAGGAGGCAACATATGAAAATTCTCAAAACAAACAGTCGGAGCCAATAAGAAAGGCAACCCTCAATCCTAAATAGGCTAACTATAGAATAACTAAGAATTTTATGGCCAAAATTATAGAGTTGTTAGAAACCTCAATGGTAACTAGGAGGACTGAACGAGTACCTGCCATTAGAGTGGATGAAGCATCAGAGCGATTTTTAAAGTTTCAACCTCGAGCATTTCGTGGAGAGGTTGAATAGAAAATCAAGGCTGAGTTGTTTCTCAAGTAACTGAACGACATATAGAATACTCTTAAGTATGTTGATGCCATGAGAGTAACTTTTGCAGCTTTCAGACTTAGAGGAGTAGCAAAAGAACAACCATAAGCTTGAAATGATTTTCAAGAGTTAAAAAAGGAGTACATACCTCGTTGTATTCTAGAAAGACGAGAGGACGAGTTTCAACAACTAAAGCATGGTAGCCTGACAATTGCACAGTATGCAGAGAAATTTAATAGGTTAGCCAAGTATTGTCTAGGGCTGATAGACACTAAAAAACAAGACACGACAGTTTATGAAGGATTTAAGGGTTAAGTTACAACGGGCTTTGGCTTCTTTACCACTGATGGGATTACGGCTACAATGGAAGCTGCCACACAAATGGAGATGGAAGTTCATATAGTCATGCAAAGGAGAATAGCCACCATCCTAGCTGCACCCCCATACAAACATCCTGAACAAAGATTATGGAAGCCTACAGAATCTAAGAGACCTCACAATGAACTGAAGACGGGAAATGGGAATATTCAGAACTCTTCATCGGAAGGCATCCAGGAAATATGCACATATTGTGGACATTATGGGCATGTTACAAAGATGTGTTATCAAAAATTTGGATTGTGTTACCACTATGGGAAACCTCTGTAACTTAGAGAACGATGTCCTGAGATACAAAAGGCTCCTACAGACTATTCAAACAAAATAGACAACCTTCTATTGCAAGAGAAACTCCAGAACATAAGCATGATGGGCCACAAGTAAAAGAAAAAGTATATACGTTGCTGGACAACCTATAGACACCGAAGCTAATGTAGTAGAAGGTGCAATTCAAATCTTTTCTCAACCAACTAAAGTACTTGTGGATCCTAAAGCTACACATTCCTTTGTGAGAATGTATTTTTTGAAGCATATCCCTATACCCTCTTCCATTATGCATTATTAGTTTATAGTTAGTATCTAATGATATGAGTAAAGTAACTAAGGTGAAGTACCCAAATTGTGATGTCTATGTTGAGAATGTGGTGTTACCCTGTGACCTAATTGCCTTACATTAAGGGATATGACGTGATACTGGGAACGAATTATTTTCCTAAACACTACACTCAAGTAGATTGCTGACAGAAGTTTGTTAAGTTTAGACGATCGAATCTGCCAATCCTTGAGTTCTAAGGAAACAAACGAAGCAGGGGAATCCTTTAATATCTGGGATTAAAGACAAAAACTTATCACGAAAAGCATGTGGAGGTTACCTAACATATTTACTTAACAAGCCAGGGGAGGAAGTGAAGTTTGAATTACTACCCATGGTGAAAGAATTTACGGACATTTTTCAAAGGAATTAACAGCCTTACCTGCAGAGCGGGAAGTGGAGTTTAACATAGAGTTGGAACTCGATGCTGAATCAATATCTCGAACCTCGTATCGGATGGTGTAGGAAGAGTTGAGAGAATTGAAGGAGCAATTGTAGGGATTGTTACAACAAGGATATATCTGTCCAAGTACATATTCTTGGGGTGCACCAATTTTGTTTTTTAAGAACAATGATGAAACCTTTAGGATGTGTATAGATTACAGAGGACTGACTAGTATGAAAATTAAGAACAAGTACCAACTTACAGTTATTACTGAGTTTTTTGATCAATTTCGAGGAGTAGGATGATCTTTCAAATTGAATTTAAGATAAGGGTACTATCTGGTACTATCTGGTGCGAGTAAAAGAAGGGGATATTCAAATGACGGCTTTCAACATAGGATATGGGTATTACGAGTTTGTTGTTATGCCATTTGGATTGACCAATGTACCCGCAACATTCATGGACTTGATGCATAGGATTTTTCATCCTTATTTAGATAGGTTTGTAGTGATTTTTTTTATAATATTCTTGTTTATTCACCTAACCACAAAGCACACGAACAACATCTTCGAAGGGTATTGCAGTTTTTATGGGAGCATAAGTTGTATGCCAAGTTTAGTAAATGTGAATTTTGGATGGGGCAAGTGACTTTCTTGGAGCATGTGAATACTCAGGAAGGGATATTCGTAGATCCAACAAAAGTGGAGGTTGTGACCTATTGGGCTCAAGCTAAAACACCGACAGAGTTGCGTAGCTTCTTGGGTATGGCAGGGTAATATCGAAGATTTACAAATGACTTTTCTAGGATCACTAGGCCCTTAGCATAACTGACCCGAAGGGCAATCGAGTTCAAATTGACAGAGAAGTGTGAGAGAAGCTTCTAGGAATTAAAGCATTGACTAATTTCGTCGCTAGTTTTGGTATTATCCAATCTAGATGAGGAATTTGTGCTATATACAGATGACTCAAGTGAAGGCTTGGGAGCAGCATTGATGCAAGATAGAAGGGTTGTAGCTTATATTTCAAGGAAATTGAAGGATCATGAACGAAGTTATCCAACACATGATTTGCAGCTAGCAATTATAGTGTTTAGATTAAAGAAATGGTGACATTACTTATATGGGGCGAAGTGCGAGACATTTACTGACCATAAGAGTTCAAAGTACTTGTTTTCACTGAAAGATTTAAATATGACGCAACTTCGATGAATGGAGCTGCTAGAGGAATACTGATAGGCAATTAACTACCATCTTGGAAAAGCTAATATGGTGGCAGACCCTTTGAGTAGAAAGGTGAAAATATCAAGTCTCATCTTAACGTCTACATTATAGCAAGATATTAAAAGTGCCCAGCAGAATATCATGAGGTTCTAGGAGTTTAAGAACCAAATTGAAGGCAAGAAGTTAAAGAATTTTTTAGCATTAAAGGCCGCTGGGAGTTTTTAATATTGAAAACGGCTATGCTTACCCAATGAGACCAAACTAGCATAAAATACTAGAAGAGGCACACAATAGTAAGTATATTATGCATCCTGGTGAAAATAAGATGTGTAAGGACTTAAAGCAAAAGTGTTTGAAGAATGGAATGAAGAAAGATATTTCGGAATATGTGGCAGCTTGTCTTACATAACAAAGGGTTAAAGCAGAGCATCACAAATCAGCAGGACTATGCCACTGTTACGTTTCTTGGAATTAAAATGGGATCATATACTGTGGGCTTTGTTAATAGATTACCCCAAATAAAGAGATATAAGGATGCTATCTAGGTAATAGTTCATTGATTGATGAAGGTTGCACACTTCACCGCTATTAATATAACATACCCCTTGACAAGTTAGCACAAATCTACATGGAAGAGCTTGTACTACTTTATAGGGTGCATAATGATATCGTATCAAACCAACACTCGAGATTCACATCAAGGTTTGGCCAAATTTTCAATCGGCTATAGGGACCGATCTAAGTTATTGTACCACATCACACTCCTAGAAAGATGGGCAATCTAAGAGAACGATTCAAGTCCTGGAGGATATGCTGCGAGCTTCCGGTTTGGATTTTGGAACAAGCAGGTTGACAATCTTGAATGTGTGAAGTATGCTTATGATAACAACTATCACTTCTGTATAGAGATGGAAGCATTTGAGGCATTTTATGGTAGAAGGTGCAGAAGACCAATGTATTTGGTTGAAGTTAGAGTTTGATCTCATTGGAAACATAGAAACTTGGTGCAAGAATTGAAGAGATGTAGAAACAAGTGAGGATAATATAAGATCGACTTCGAGCTACTAAGAGCAGACATAAAAGCTACGTCGATAATTGAAGGAGGGAATTCAATTTTAGTGTGAGAGGTAAAGTTTTTCTAAAACCCACACCTCATCACGGAAAGCCTAGACACCAAGGAGAAGGAAAGTTAAGTCCTAGATAGATTGGATAGTTTGAAGTCATTGATAAAATAGTTAAGGTGTCATATCGGTTAGCTTTATCAAGAGAGCTAGTGGGAATACATCATGTGTTCAATATGTCCCAATTAAAGAAGTATTATCTAGCACTTGATCATGTCCTGAATGGTGACACATTTGAATTATGTGTCGACTTGACATACGAGGAAAAATCAACTAAGATCGTAGAACGGAGCATAAAAGAGTTATGCCGGAAGCAGATCCCATTGTCTAAAGTAGTATAAAGACATATTCGAATTTAAAATGCAACTTGGGAGACTGAGGAGTACATGAAGAAGAACTACCTAGAGTTTATAGGTGTATGACTTTGAATTTCAAGGACAAAATTTTATTTTTTACGAGGGTAGAATATAATGTCCTACTCTGTAAGAACCTCATAAATGACCAAACAGTTATGATGAATCACAAACGTAGAGTTTAGGGTCAAATAATTTGGTGCAATAAAGTTTATCAATTGTAGCGGTAATTTTGGAGATTGTTAGGAAGGAAAGTTGAACTTTAATAAGATAAATAGGTTTAGGGGAGTTTTCGACTATTTTTTTTAAGTAGATTGTTAGGAGTAAACATTGAATTAAAGGTTGAGTAGTTGAATCTTGCCATCCTCGAGAAGATCGACACTCAGGGGGAACCCATTCCTAGAGTATTAAGGCCCACTTGCCTTGCACTGTAGCCTAAAGATTCCTATCCTGTTTAATCGTTAAAACGAGATACACCACGGCTAAATTTTAAATATCTAGGCTACCCTATTTTTAATGGAAGGAAAAAGTTTTCCTACTTTCAGCTTTTATTGGATAATGTTCAGTCTATGATTTCTTGATGGCAACCTGAGACTCTCTCTAAAGCTTGTAGACTCGTTCCTATTAAACATATGTTAACTTCCATTCCCATGTTCCTTCTGCATGCTATGATGCCTCCCAAATTTGTTCTAAAGAGTTTGGAAAAATAAATGGCTAATTTCTTATGGGGTAGTTTGGATGTCCATCAAAGAAGGTATTTGACTAGTTGGAAAGCTATTTGTATACCTAATGAACTAATGGACTAGATCCTTAATCCTTGCAGCAAGTTTTTGTGGCATTCGCTTTCAAATTATGTTGGCATCTTATGACACATAAATCTTGTTGGTGCTCTTTCATTTATGCAATGTATGCGGCAACATCTTTTGTTGGATGGCCTCATGTATGGCAACATATTATGCATCATAAAGCTTCTGCAGAAAGGTACATGGGAGTTTTGGTTAGGGATAGATCCTCCTCCTTTCGGTTTGACTAGTTGAGTCCTAAGGGCTAAATTTTAGAGATATTCCCTACTCAGCTTCAGTCTTATATTTCTATCAAAGAGGGGATGCAAGACCCTTTCCTTTCTTCTCTAGTTGCCCATTATTTGTATGGTCCTATGTGTTTTGAGAATTCTCCTGATCTCAACTTTTAGAGCCTAAACCGTGCTGGTGGTTTTCTAACCACTATTTTGAAGTACCAGAAGGATCATTCAATATCTCTTTTTTCTAGGAAATACATTTGCTTGAAAGAACTATCGAGCAGTATTTTAGTTTTCATGTGGAGACTTCTTAATAAATTTCTTGACCTTGATGATATCCGCAAAACTCTTGGATTTCAATTAGCTTAGTGGTGTCATTACGGTACTGATGAAGAATCCTTTGAGCATGTTTTCCTCCATTGCCGATATGCTAGGTATATTTGTCTCCATTTTGCCAACTTTATGCTATTCTTCGCATTCAACCCCTCGTATATGCTCAGCTCAATATTTACTAGTTTCACAAATATTGAGCTTACACTTCTATTCATGATCTTCTTCCTTCTATAATTTGTTGGGAGATTTGGAAGTCCCAGAATAACATTGTTTTTGAAGGATCTTCTCCTTCTCTTCAAAGGACTATAAGTGCTATATAATTACTTTTTGTCCTTATTAGGCCAAGCTCACTTGTTATCCACTCATCTTCGGAATAAGGCTACTAGATCTCTCTTCTCTATATCTTGGAATCAAACCTTCGATAGCTCAATTCTCATTTTAAACATTGATAGTGCTTCTAAAGAAAACCTCGGGCCTACTGCAATAGGTGGGATCATCAGGCATATTGATGGCAGTTTTATTGTTGGATTCTCTTTCTCTCTTGCGCATGTATCTACTAATATAGAGGTGGAAATTATGATCTAAAAGGGTATGAGATGTTGGTCCCAAAAAGATTCCAAGAAGGTGTGAAATTGAATACCTAAATAAAATAGCTATAAAGCTTTTTCATGCGTTAGGATAAAACCAGTTAGTTTTGGAAGAAAATTAGCTTGGAAAAGAATCACAAAGCTTATTTCTTAGATTTAGAAACTCTTCAAAGCTTAGCCTAGTCATTTTGAAGCAATTAAATCAAATTAGTAAAGATAAACAAAGAGCAAAGCAACACAGAGAATTTATGGTGGTTTAGCCAACATGTCTACAACTACTATTCCTAAAGAACAGTTCTCTAGGGACATCCACTAAGGATCCTCTTTTCCTTGAAGAGGTAACCCTTACACACTAGTTTTCCATGTATTAGAAACTATCCTTCTACAAGGCTTATTTTGCAAAGATCATAAACTTTCTACACTAAATTTTCCATAGACTTAGCAAACTATAACCTCCAACTCCTTATGAGTAAGTTCCACACAAGTTTTCTCTTGGTACCTACAATCTGAACACGAGAATATTTTAATGCTTGACACTCACCAATCTATTACAAAGGTACTTGAATCAAAGCTTGAAGACTTCATGGATGGTAGAGCATTAAACACTTCAGCTTTGAAGACCTCAAACCGAAACCAAGGAAGTTTTCTTGCTGCTGCCTTTTTCTTTCTTTCTCTCTTGTTGAAGAGTAAATGTGTGAGGGTCTTTCTTTTTATACTCAAACTTAACAAGCTGACTTCTTCTTTTTTATCTTCCTTTATCTTTTTCACTGAGATAAAACAAAGATCAATTAAAACCCACAGAAGAAAGAGAAAAGGTAAAAGCATTTTACCCCAAGTGAACATCAAATAAAGAAACAAAGAGTATATAACTTAGGTGGTTTATTTAAGCAAGAAGATGTCTTCCCCTTTTTATGTTTCATTTAATGTAAGCATGGAAGAAACACTTTCTTAATGTGTTAGCTGTTGCAGTCCATTTCTGCGCACAAGCCTAACATGCTACAGGGCCGACTCGATCAAGAATTGTTTCTTGCCTTGGGAGGTCCAGTACAAAGTTAGCTTCATGACTGTGGGTGTTGTAAAATTCAGAAGTGTACAAATTTTAAGCAAGCAATATAACAATAAATAAATATTGTCCCACGAGAATTGCAATCTAACTAGAAAGTGTGCCTATTCACTTAAACAAAAAAAAAAGGTTATTTATTTAAAGCTAAACTAATTAAGAATAATGAATAAAATAAACGCAAAAATTGCTTATGAAAAAGTTGATTGATAAAGATGCACTAAGACACCTCTAATCCAATCTACTGCTTTTATGTCTCTGGAATTCAAAAAAATAAACTAGACCAAGTAAAAAGATCCTAATTTCCCCAAATAAACATTTGTATCTCTGAACCATTTTAATTTACTGAAATATTAAGCACCTTTTATAGACCTTCTATAGTTTTCGTTTCCTACTCATTAGAAACTGCAAAAAGAAACTGAATGTATCTCTAATCCATTTTACAATGTGTTGTTCTTACCCTTATCCAATTAAGCTTAGTACTTGTTAGTATCTAGATGCAATTTATGAACATGCATTAATTGACTAGAAAACTACAAGTATTAAGAATAAGTAAAAGCAATCAACCAAGAACAAGATAAAAGACTAAATCATTAAATAAAAACAACCATTGTATAAAAGTTTTGACCTTCAATCGAAGGCCTTAGTCACAAACATTTAACTACTCACAATAATAAATAAAAGAACTAGGATGAAGAGTCACCTAAGTCTTCTCCCAAAATCTACTATATTTAAAACTTAACCTAGAATTCATAATGCCCTATTTATAGAGTTTACGAAATACTAAGTTAAAAATAATAATTAAACTGAATAAACTGAAAAAAAACAAATTAACAATCATTGTCGCAAGCCTTGGACTATACTGGCCGTGAATCATTTTATGAAATAAACCCAGAGCCGGAATTAATATATCTCGCGTTGGATCCAAAGGGATCTCACACAACCTCTTACTACCATCATTTCATATTCTCTGTCACTAGAACATATCTTTTCCATTTCAAAATACTTATCTTTAAATTATATTTTTTTATATATCCCTATTTTATTTGATTTAAACAATTTTCTAGAAACTTCTATTAGAACTATTAATGACAGTCAAACATTAATATATTTTACTTTTTTTTAATCTAAATAACTTAATCATTTCTTTGACTTTTGTACCATGTCTTAAGGTGACAGACAATAGAAAATGGAGTCAAGAATTCAATTTCAATCCAAAATGCATTCTCCTTCCACTTTTGGAATACATATCTCATGTGCAATATTTCTCCATCAACTTTAGACTTCTTGTTTAAAATGATTTCTTGACGACCATTTTTGTCATTTTTTCCATTTTAGTTTTATTTTGCCCCTGTCCTAGTGGAACGCAAATAGTTTTGCGGTTTGATCTCACTTTTTTTATGGTTGACATTGCACTATGTGTTCTTCCCATCGAAACTTCTCAAGAATAATCTGGAAAAGCAAAAGCTCACCCTCTCTTTCCTCTCCCTCTCGTTCTATATACGAATTCTCTTTTTCTTCTTCTTCCTCTATCAAGATTTTTTTCCCAAAAATAGAAGAGGAAAATTGGAGGAATTTATTTTGTTGCTGAGGTATACAGTTTAGATTTTCCATCTACCCTTTTTTCCTCTAACTTTTAACTGAGATTGTTTGATGTTGAAAATTATGATAAGGGTTCCTTGAGAACTCTCATATTTTTTTTTCTCTTCCCAGTGGACTGAGTGGCTCTCTCTTTCTCTTTCTCTATGGAGTCCGGCTTACTCCCGACTCCATCGCAACGTAGCAGCAGTGGTTCGTCTTTTCAAATGAACCAAAGCTAAGTTTCTTAATGATTTTTTCTTAGCTTTGGTTTATTTTGAGGAAATTGAGTCTTTGCTACATTTGGGACTGCCATTAGTGATGTTGAATTGTTTTTGCTGCTCGTTGCATATTATTGTTCCTCTTGTCACATCATGCAGGCTGCGTTTTCTTTTCTTCATTTGTTATTCTTTGTTTTTCTATTTTGTACTTTGGAAATTATTCGTATTGTGGTTATTTCTGTTTTCTTGTCAAGGGCATTCCGAGTAATTCTTCAGATCCAATTTTTTGTTACTCTTTTTGCCTTTTTATGTTTTGTTTTGTTTGTTTTGGTTTGCTTGTGTATTGTTGTTGCATGTTTTAGGTTGAGCTATGAGTTTCCTTAATTGGTGAAACGCTTTTCCTTCTTCCCTTTTCTTTTACACCTCTCTACATTCTTTCTCATTTTCTGTATTTTATTATATATTATTGGATATTTTCTTCTTTTTCGAAATTGCTTCCAATTTTTTATCTCTTTGGTTTTATTATTGGTTTTTGTATGTTTTCATGTCTTGTTCCATTATGGGATTGCTTACTTTTTGTGTTTGTGTGTTACTTTTCCGGATTGCTTCTCGTGCATACCTCGTGGTTATTTCTTCCCTTTGTTTGCTATCTTTCTGTTGTCTCATTTTGTTTGTTTTGTTGTGATTGCTTGGTCTTGGCTGCTACATTCAGGACAATGTGATTTAAAGTATAAGGGAATCTTTGTACATTAGTTGGTTCTTAATCTTGTTAGTGAGTTTTCCATTTCGAGTTAGTTGTTATTAGGATATTTTACTCAAAAATTCAAAAAAAAAGTAAAAAAACCTTGAAAATCCTAAAAACATTTTTGTTTTCATTTAGCCTTTTACTTTTCATTATTTAAAAATATAAAAAGAGTGTAATTTTCTTTAAGTTTTTCGTACATTCATTAAAAAGTTTCTTTTAAAGATTTAAAAAACCACAAAAAGATTTTCACGTGTTTTACTTTGTCATTTTTAAGTAAAAAGAAAAAATATTTTCTTTTATTTCCTCTTTAGTTTTTAATTTCTTCTTTTAAATTTCAAAAATTAAAAAATATGTATATTTTGTGGTCATGACCCAATAGATTTGTTTTCAAGACTTTTAGGAAGTTTGATGAGGTTTGTCACTTTATAGGGTTGAAAACTGTACACTTGCTTACATTTCTTATTGAATCGATTGTTTTTTATGCACATGCAAGTATCGATTAGTAATTGAATGCATTGGAATCTTAGGAGATTCAGCTAGTAATTTCATTTCGAGTTTTTTACCTATCACTTGTCTTTTTCTCGTCTTGAGATGAAGAGGTCTAGTTAGGTTCGTCTTAGAGATGATGGTCTTAGGCCTTCATTGACCCTTTTATGACTTTCTTGCCTATCCTTTCTAATTAAAAGTTAATCCTTAGTACCCATTTGTAGCCTACATGCCAAGGATTCGATTCCTTCTGTTCTTTGTCTTTGAAGCCCACATTTAATATAAGACTCTCAATCACATGAGCTAATGATCTAGACGTTTGAGTTGCTTTTGAGAGAGCTTGATAGATAAGTTTGGGGGAGAGAGTGAAGGAGATAAATGTGAAAAAGGGGTATTTTGGGAATCTTTGTGAGAATGTTTGCTAAATAGAGAAAGAGAGGAAGTGAATTGTTATTCTAGAAAGATTCTGAGAGAAACTCTTTGTGAAAAGCTTGTAAGTTCTTCAATCATTTCTTGAGAAAAAGAAAAAAAAGAAAGATGAAGAAAGTGTAGAAACCTGTCACACTGCTTGAGTGTGGTCACACAGGTTGATCATGTGACAACATAAGAACTACGATGTTGCAGCCCCACTATGTGTTGGTATAGTTTTAGGAAATGCAAGTAAATCCCGAAGGATTTGGGATTATGAGCTGGAGATATAGAATTCTTGATGAAAGCAAAAAGAATGGCCAAAATCCTAAACGAAAATAGGATTTGCAAGAAATCAATGGAAGCATCTTTTCGAAACTAAATCTTTGGTTCATACTCTTTAGGAAATACAATAACTGACAAATAAACCTCATACATCTATAAATAAAGGATTGTAATGGAAAGTTACGGTTCAGCCGTTCTGCAATTCATTAAAGATGTTCTGCAAGACAGAAGAACGCAGTTCATGGTGGTTGAGTGTCTGCAGTCACAAACTTCAAACTTTGTAATTCTCCATTGATGCTCGTTGTTCATTATTCATAATTCAATGGAGTTCTTGTTTTGAAGATTATAGCTTCTAGGGATAGAAGTTGTGCTATTATTTAAGGAGTTGAAGAATTGAAGGGATTCAAGGCCAAGCAGCTTGTTCCAAGGGGGAGCCTTGAAGAGTTGAAGAAATTCAACTGTGTGTTGTTCAACAATGTTAAGAATTAAATGGAGTTCAAGTCATGCATCCACAAACCAAAGAGGAGCCTTTTTAAAGAGTTGAAGGGATTCAACTGCGTAATGTGCAAAAGGAATTTATGTTGATTCCACTAGCGAAACTCTAGACGTGTAAAAGAGTTAGATGGTTTTTTGTACTGTGTTGACAGTTTTAGTGGATTGCTTTCTGGGCATGGCCTTGCAGATATAGACTTCACCAAACTATATTACCAATTGTTGTGTTTTATGTGTTTGTGTTGTTTATTGCTTTTCACAGTCTATCGCACCACACCGCACACAACAAAATCAATAATACTGCAAGGATTGCCTAACTACTAACTTACAATTGGTATTAAAGCTTTTGCACCGTATGTTGTGCAAGCTATGTAGAAATTGAAGATCGTGAGAAGTTGGTACTTTGGTCATCATGAAAACCAAGGAAGGTGGATCTGTTTCTAGACCTCCTATGCTTGAATTATGCTTACTGGAAGGTGAAGACATGGATTTTCATTCAGTCCTTTGATGGAACTACATATGATACTGTTGAGACTGAATGGAAACATCCTATGAAGACTGAGGAAGATGAGACAAATTAATTGAGTAAGGTAGTTGTGAATCCCATACTTGAATGGACGAATGCTGAGAGGAAATTTGCTCAGGCTAATGCTAAGACACTAAACACCATGTTTGACAGTGTGGATGAGGAATAATTCAAGCTGATCTCAACTTGCAAATCTGCAAAGAAGGATTGGGAAACTTTGGAAACCATTCATGAAGGTTCAAATGTTGTGAGGATTTCCAAATTGATGCTGACTACTCAGTTCGAAGAATTAAGGATGTAAGAAGATGAAACAATTGTTGAATTCAGTAGCAAACTTAGAGACATTGCAAATAAGGCCTATCAATTGGGAGAAGAATTCTCTAAAGAGAAACTAGTGTGAAAGGTACTAAGATCCTCACCTGCAAGATTTAATCCTAAGGTTGAAGTAATTAAAGAAGAAAATGATGTGACAAAACTTCCTTTGAATGATCTTTTGGGCTCCTTGAGGATATATGAGATGAATCTTGATGTTGAATCCAAGGTAAGGGTATTGCACTAAAAGTTATACACAACTTATCCAGTGCTACACCTTACTCTGAAGAGGAGGTTATGTTGCTCACTCGAGATTTTTGGAAGTTTCTTCATAGAACTAGAAAAATATCTAAACTTCTAGGAAGATTAAAGACTGATAACAGGGATAGGAAAAACCCTAATAAGTCGAAGTCTGAAAGAAGCACAATGAAAAGGAAGTTTGACACTTGTCAAAAAGGAAAAGATATACAGTGCAGAGAATATGAGGGGTATGGTCACATCCAGGCAAAATATGCCAACACATTGAAGAAGAGCGGAACCATGAATACTACTCTCAGTGATGATGATGAGAAAAGTGATTCTGAAGATGATGAAGAGGACACTTGTTTCTAATAAGACACTAATATTTAATGTGATAATAGACTTGGAAAATACATCTATGCACAGTGATCACAAAGATGGCAGAGACGATGATTCCATCTATAGCGATGAAAATGTCTCATATGAGAAACTACAGGATAAGTATAGCCTTCTCTACAACAAGTGGGTTGGACTGGTAGAGCTACATCAAAATCTAAAGAACAACTTAAAGAAGATCAAAGAACAAAAAGAAGCTCTTGTAGAAAAGAATTATGAGCTAATGGCTAAGGTCAAGGATGCACGGAGAGAGTAAATGTGGTTGAAGGAAAAATAGCCAAATTAAGCACTGGAAAGGCTAAACTTGATGAAATAATCTCTATGGTAAGACCAGCCGAGATGAAATCAGGACTTAGCTACACTAGCGCAACTCACAATCACACAACAGGTACGAGTGACACTCAACATGACAGCTATTATACTATGTTTGGAAAGTTGGAAGGAGTGTTTGTAAAAGATAGCTTGAGTCAAGTTGAGAAGAGAAACTTGGTCAAGAAACACAAACCTAGAAGGCATCCACTTATGTGTGGTTACGGCCAAATGATCGGGCATGTGTGGCATCAATGCTACATGAGAATAGGAGATTTAAATCAAGGGAGAAAGCTACACACTCATGCCTTGACCAAAAGAGAAGCCAAGATGCGCTGGATTTGGATCAGAAAAGAAAGGTTGAGATGCAATGTTGCTCATCTATCTCTGTTAGCTAATTTTAGGGTGTTTGGTATCTTAATAGTGGATGCTCACGACATATGACTGGAAACAAGAGTATCTTATAGATTATATAGTATGTCATGAAGTCAGTGTGACATTTGGTGATGGTATAAAGAACAAAGTCATCGGTATGGGCCCATTGAATCTTGCTAGGATTCCAAAATTATCTAACGTGCTTGACATCGAAGGGAAGAAAGCCAATTTGATAAGTATAAGTCAGTTGTGTGATGATAATTATCTTTTGGTGTATTTTGGCAAGAAATAATGCTACGTGTTGACAAATAATGACAAGTACATTATCATAGGACCAAGAAGAGACGACAATTACAACAAGATAAATGCTATGAAAGAACCTATGTGTTTGACTGGACGAATTGGAGAAGTAGAACTATGGCATAAACGACTGGGGCATGTGAAGTATAAGCACTTAACAAATATGGAAGTAAACAAATAGTTAGAGGAATTCCTCAATTAAAAAATGAGTGTAAGTTACTATGTGAAGATTTCCAGATCGGTAAGCTAGTCAGAGCAAAGCACATTCACGTTGGAGGTATCACCACAACACATACCTTAGATCCAATGCACATTCATCTGTTTGGACCCACATAGGTAGAAAGTACTGGTGGAGAAAGGTATGCCTTTGGTGTGCGTTGATGACTACTCAAGGTACACATGGATAGACTTTCTAAAAAATAAGGCAGATTCATTTCATGCATTCAGAAAGATATGTCTAAGCATTCCAATAGAGAAGAACACAACTCTGGAAAGAGTAAGAAGTGATCATGACAGGGAATTTGATAATAACCAGTTTTTAGACTTCTGTGAGTCACATGGCATCAGACACGAGTTTTCAGCACCAAAGACACCACAACAGAATAGTGTAGTTGAGAGAAAGAATAGAAAAATACAAGATATGATTCATGTGATGATAAATTCCAAGGGACTATCACACAATTGGTAGGCAGAAGCAGCCAACACATCAGTTCACATCATTAACAAGGTGTTTTTGAGACCATTGATAAACAAGACTGCTTATGAAATATGGAAGGGCAGAAAACCTAAGATAAGTTACATGCATGTGTTTGGAAGTAAATGCTACATCCTAAATGATCGAGAACACTTAGGAAAATTCGATGCTAAAAGTGATGAGGGAATATTTGGAAGATACTCCACAAACAGTCATGCATATCGTGTGTTTAACATATGCACAGGAATAGTCATAGAATTAGTAAATGTTACTTTAAAAGATGTCGATACCAGGAGAGTAAGTGTTAATGATCAGGCTATTAATGAGGAAGACAACACAACTAGAGTGACAGTAATCCAAAACTTCTCTAACTTACTAGTCGATGGGAGTGTGACTCACATTCAGGGCAATAAGGCGGCAAGAAGAAAAGACATAAGACTTCCGAAGGATCACCCCATAGATACTATCATCAGAGACATCACCTAAGATCTAAGAACTAGAAGTAAAAAAGGTGTAGATTACAATCAAATGGAGGTCATGATCCTCATAATATGTTACACTTCCGTACTAGAACCCAAGAATGTCAAAGAAGCTCTCACAGATGAAAATTGGATTGACGCAATGCAGGAAGAGTTGAAATTGTTTGAGAAAAACGATGTCTGGGAACAGATTACAAGACCAGAAGGTGTGAATGTGATAGGTACTAAGTGGATATTAAGGAATAAAAATTATGAGGAGGGTAACATCACACGCAATAAGGCAAGATTGGTTGCACAATGATATACACAAGTAGAGAGACTGGACTTTGATGAGACATTCACCCAGTCAAATGTCTTGAGTCTGTAAGAACTTCACACTCCAGCAGATGGATGTAAAAAGTGCATTCCTGAATGAAATATTACAAGAAGAAGCTTATGTTGAACAACCAAAAGGATTTGTGAATCCAAAGTATCCAGAATCATGTCTATATTGTCAAACATCACTTTTAATTAGGTGATTATTATGACTATCGGTTGGCTATTTTCATTTCATGGCTTGAATATTGGAGATAGTAAAAGGCATTTTTCCCTCTCTTATTAGAGAGAGATATCCATGGGCTCCTTGATAGATAAGACTGGAGAACGCGCATAGCCATGCTCAAATAAGTATTAATAAGGTGTTATTAATATTATTTATCGGAACAGTATGCCTGGTGATCAAGTAAATGGTTAATTAAGTTTTATAAAGATGAATTGGTCCATGCCTTATACTTGATTAGGATATCGTGTGACAAAAGGACTAGATATTAAAACTAACGTTAGGTTATCATATCCTTTATTTAACTTAGGTAAGCATAATGTCTTGCTAGAAGCCACTTATGTTTTTGGGATAAATGTCTAGGACATTTTTCATTTAGTTCTAATGTTAAGTGAACCTACAGGGTCACACGCATAGACGATCTTGTGAGCACGATGTCCACGTCCAATGAATCTAGGTCGTGTCCAGGTTCGTTGAACGTATGCAAAAAGGGGATCAGATTTCATGTTGCATTTATTTGGTAAGTTAATAAGTAACTAATTTATTTATGAAATCAATAAAAATTAATTACTAAATATTTTTCATCAAGCTGTTGGATGATTATAGGAATAGACAAACGAGAATTTCATTGGATAACAATTAGGGTTTTGATATTAACAGCTATAAAAGGTTATGTTAACTGTTTTCTGCAGCTGACTTCTTCTGATTAAAAACTTTAAACACTAGAATGGCCAGGATCTTGTCTTGCCTCTCTCTCACAAAATTCCAAAGTATTACTAGATAGTTAGGGTTTATTCTGAATAGTTTTCAGAATGCCGAGGGGCTAGTATTCCAATCACTTGCAAAGGAGGTCTTCATGTGGATACAAGTAGAGGGCAAACCGTAAACAACAATGCCTCTAAACCTTGCGGCATCAAAAACATTGAGGTAGCTTTTCTTTCAATAATTTTTAGTGGTATGTGCAGATCATCTTGGTGGTTTTTCATGGGTTCTTTTATTATGTTTTTGTTTATGAAATAGAACATTAGACCCCATGGTGATGCCAAATTCCCAGCTCCTATTGTGTTCCCAATGTCTCCTACTCTATCCACATAAGGACACCCTGGTCCAAGTTAGTCTACAGGGCAGCAGTAAATCAAGATGAAGCAGTCCAGCACCAATGTGGCCTCACCATCTCCTCCTCCTCCCAGTGCATACTCCTCCGAAGTCACTACCAGCTTAGACCTCCTCAATCAGCAGCTCTCCAACGTGATGGCCTCAGTCCTCCAAGTGCTGCAAGACCTGAAAACTCTTAAGGATAAGCTCCCCTAGGCATTCTTTTAGATCAAAAGGGGGAGTGGCAGGTGCTATTATTTTTTTTAATGACATTATCTTATTTAAGGACCCTATGTGGTCTATGGATGGCTGAGTGTAGCCTTGAACTGAGCGTTATTTTTGGCATGCATGGCCTTATGATATTTTCCTTTACACTTTTGTTGATTTTTGTGGTAGCCTTTAAGCTATATGTTTTGGCCTGTGTGCCACTGGACTTTAGGACTTGAACTTGTTACTTAGCATTTACTATTAATGCATATGTTGTGCCTTGGTTTTCATTTGAAACATGACTAACTATGCAGCTCATTAGAGGTTGATCTAAAACAATGCCAAAGGAGGAGTTTGTAGAAACTTGTCATACTGCTTGAATGTGGTCACATAGGTTGATCATGTGTTGACACAAGAACTACGATGTTGCAGCAGAACTATGTGTTGGCATAGTTTTAGGAAACATGAGTAAATCCAGAAGGATTTGGAATTATGAGCTGGAGATATGGAAGTCTGAATAAAAGCATAAAGAATGGTTAGAATCCTAAAGAAAAATAGGAAATGCAAGAAATCAAAATAAGCATCTTTTGGAAACTAAATATTTGGTTTTTACTCTTTAGGAAATATACAAACTGACCAATAAACCTCATAACTCTATAAATAAAGGATTGTAATGAAAAGTTCAGGTTCAACCGCTCTGCAATTCATTGAAGATATTCTGCAAGAGAAAAAACAACTGTCTACGGTGGTTGAGTTTGTGCAGTCACAAACTTTAAGCACTAAGATTCTCCATTAACGCTCGTTGTTCATCATTCACAATTCAATGGAGTTCTTGTTTTGAAGATTATAACTTCTAGGGATAGAAGTTGTGCTACTTTTCAAGGATTTGAAGACTTGAAGGTCTTCAACGTCAAGTTTCTTGTTCCATGGGGGAGCCTTGAAGAGTTAAAGGGGTACAACTATGTTGCAGTTCCACTGTGTTTAGGATTGAAGGTAGTTCAAGTCCATGCAACCACACACCAAGGGAAGCCTTGAAGAGTTGAAGGGATTCATCTGCGCAGTGTGCATAGGAAGTTTGCACTGATTCCACTAGGAAAACTCTAGATGTATAAAAGAGCCAGGAGTTTTCCTGTACTGTGTTGATAGTTTTTAGTGGATTGCTTTCTGGGCATGGCCTGGTAGATGTAGGCTTGACCGAACTGTGTTACCAACTGTTGTATCTTATGTGTTTGTTTTGTTTATTGCCTTTCATTCTGTCTATCCCACCATGCCGTAGACGACAAATTAGTCACACTGCACGGATTGCCTAAGTACTAACTTACAGAAAGGAAAAAGAAAAGAAAGAATCAAGAAAAAATAGATAAATTGTGTGTTCATCAAAGATAAATTCTTTTGTGTCTCTGAAATATGCTGTAAACTTATTTTTTCTTACATACAAATTTTGTTAAGTGTTTCTTGGTTAATGAGAGTTAGGAAATGTTAGGTGGGTTGTGTGGAATAAAAAAAAATGAAGGTAAAGTGATTACCAAAAAAACAGCAATTTATTGACGGCCAAATGCATCGTCCGTAATTATCGACTAGAATAGGAATGTCGTGGGTTTTAAAAATTTTAGACCCAAAAATGGAGGGAAATTGGGCATCAAAAAGTGACGGCTAGTCACCGACGACATTAACTGTTGGGTATGTATATTACCGACGGGTTTGGAAACGGAATGTTTTACCGTCTGTACCTAAAATAATTTAGCAACGCAGTTAACGACAGCATTTTATGTCGTCGGCAATAAATTTAACTTCTTACGATGTTATTGACGGAGTTTTCGTTAGTAACTGATGAAAATTACTACTAACAGTGATTGTCGTCAGAACGCCTTCGGTAATAAATTAGTAGATGTACAAAATCGGGTAAACCCTTCTCTTCTTCCCTAAATCATCTCTCCACAAAAGCTGAGCAAGTTTCCCCTATAACCCTCCCAGCATCTCAACCACGGACTCCCTACCACCGATAACATCTTGAGCCTACACCCACCATCATTGTTGTACTGCCGCTACCGGTAATGCTCTCTCTCTCTCTCTCTCTCTCTCTCTCTCTCTCTCTCTCGCTCTCTTTCTTTCTCTCTCTGTCTCTCTCTCTCTCTCTCTCTCTCTCTCTCTCTCTCTCTTTTTTTCTCTCTCTCTCTCTCTCTATCTGTTTTATTGAAATAGAAAATGGCCCTTCTTCTTCGTCTTCCTTAATTTATTCTTCTTCTCTTTTGTCTCAAGAGATTGCACTTCTTGACGTGGCCGCCTCCGCTGTTTGCTGGAAATGCAGAGATGAGGTGTTTTAATTTTTTTTTTTTTTTTGTTTTTTCAGCTTTATATTTTCTTTTTTTCCTTTTTTTAGTTTTAAAAAGCGTTAGTTTTTTAGGATTGCATTGTATTTGAATGTTATTCATATAATGCTGCTTATTAAATGTACAGTTTGTAAACTATGGTGCTTTTTATACTTGTTAATTTTTCCCCCTTTTCTATTTACTTCACTGTCTGTTGTTGATGCCACTGCTGCTGTTGTTTGATGCCATTGTTGAATGCTGTTGTTATATATATACATATATAGAGAGAGAGTAGGTTGTAAATAATTAAAATTTCAAATAAATTTAGCAGGATAATAACTCAAAAAATTGCCTTTAACCTAAAAAATCAAGTAAGTAGAAGCTTGTAGACTGCTCATGATCTGCAAATTATTTCCCTGACTCTTGCCAATAATAATAGGGCTAGCATCTTTAGTCTTAGGAGGCAAATTATGGAGCCATAAAATGGTCAAACAATGGAACTTTTCATCAATCCTTATACTAGTATGAGTAGGAGGGTTGAATTCATGAAGTGGTTTGGTCTTTGTGAACAAAAATCAAGGCCCTGCAATCCTACCTTCTTAACATTAATCCACTCTTCTTCTTCACTCTTCAGCTTTCTACAATTTCACACCATTCATTTGCTTAATTTGATTTAACTTCACTTGTGGAGGAATCAATTTTTTGGTCTCCAATCCATCATTTCTATTTGTCTGTTTTTCTTTTAAACTCATAAGCAATGGAGATCTATAAATTGATTTCAAAATCTGCTAGCTGACAATATACATGGGAAATGTCTAATAATTATAAGATGATGAATTTCATTTTATTTTCTTTTGATGGAAATCTATATTAAACAGTAGAGCAGTTAGTAAAGAATATATCATAGAAGAGATGCTCTATATTATAACTCAAATATCTTCAATTTTGTTGAAAACTATTCCTTTCTTTTTTATTTAAATTATTGAAAAATGAAAGTGCTTTTCAAAAGAATAAGTTAACATTTTACTTCATCTAAACATGACATTCTATTTTACTTTGTGAAAATTTGAATGTCAAAGTTTCTTCTTCTTCTTCTTCTTCTTCTTCTTCTTCTTCTTCTTCTTCTTCTTCTTATTATTATTATTATTATTATTATTATTATTATTATTATTATTATTATTATTATTATTATTATTATTATTATAATTTTCTTTATTTCAATATTAATCGTAACTTAGATGTTATGGAACTAACAATTTTTTCGCTTAATCATTCTTAGAATCTATGGAAAATATACTAGATCGTAGTTGGATGTATAGAGAACAACTTGTGCCTGGGTTTAAGGGTCTTATAAGTGAATTCATTAATGGAGTTAATGGTTTTATTTCACATTGTCTTAAAACGAATAATGGAAGTAAAAAAAAGATGAGATGTACGTGCAAAGTGTAAAACTAAGAAATTTATTGAAGCGGATGGTGTGAAGGATTATCTTTCGCGGTGAGAATTTATGCCTTGTGATCATAATAGGACAGTTCATGGTGAAAAAATATGGCCACATGATAAGAGACGTGTTCTTGCGGAACATTCTGGTACAATCCTGTCAAATATTGGGTTAGAAAGTATACGATCAATGCCAGAGGAAATGAACTCATAGTGTGAGATGATAATTGATGCAGTCGGTCCGTACTTTATCACTCATGATGCACCATATAAAGAAGACAATAAAAAATAAGGGAAGAGTCGAGGGATCAATTTGCAATGCTTACCTAATTGGGGAAGCTGCAATATTCTTTAGCTACTACTTTGAATAGAGTATACCTACACTCCACAAACGAGTTAGGTGGAATGATGATGTCGGGAATTCTCTTTATTAGGGTGAGGTTCTATCAATATGCAATCAACAAGGAAGGAAATTCGGCAAAATGAAAAAATATTATTGGATGATTGAGAATGGAAACCGGCCTTGAACTATATCCTCTTTAATATTGAGGAAGTCGAACCTTAACTTCAGTAGGTTAAACCCTCCACACACGTTTCATAGGACCTCTAACTTTAAATCTTTTAAACATTAAATTTACTTGTGCTAGAAATACGAATTAGAAGTGAGAAATCTCAATTTGAATATATCGGATGATGAAATTTAAGAGAAAATAAGCGAGGGATTCACAAAGTGGTTTAGAGTTGAAGTAAGTTAATCTCTCCCTAAGCATTTAAATTTAATTAATAACAATGATCACATAACCTTATTAACCTTGTCAAATGCGTATACAGATGCCCAAGCCTGTGTAAAAGTGAAGTTAACTCTTAAAGAATCTATCTTGGGTTATTTCAAAAAAAGTTAAGACGTGCACCAGATACATTGTCAATGGGTTTCGCTTTCACACAAGAGATAGGGGTTGGGGGGGAGGGGGGGAGAAACTTATAATGATGGTGTGTGTGTAAAACCGAACTATTACAGTGTTTTTAAAGAAATAGTTGAGTTAGAATTGACTAGAACACCAACCTAAAAGGTTGTCTTGTTTCATTATGATTGGTTTGATTCTTTGGATAAAGGAATGAGGATTCATCCTCAATATAAAATTGTTGATTTGCACAAAGACTGGAGGTATAAAGGATATGATACTTTCGTGTTAGCTTATCAAGCCGAGCAAGTTCGTTCCTCTCGTGACCTAGCTCTAAAAGACCGAGGACCGATTAGGTTAGAGTGATGAAATCTCGACCCCACCTAATAGATGTTCCCTACCAAGATGATGCATTCCAAGAGAACATGGACATTCACGAGGGTTCGGCAATAGATGTGATGATTGAAGACGTAGGACCTCTCGTCCACGAGTATTGTTCGTCAGAAGAATTACATATCGCAGTCGAGACATATTTTGAGAAAGTACAAAATGATGAAATTGAAATAGAATGGTATTGTGATGAATATTCTAGTGAAGACTCCAATGAAGAGACTGATGAGTATTTCGATGCTGCATCCTATAATGATTCCAATGAGGATTCCGACAAATAGAACATTGCGTGACTAATTGTTATTCTACTTATGTTATTGTACTTGTGTTATCATTATAATTATGTCTATTAACTTCTTGTTATCATTTAGAATATTCATAACTGTACTTATGTTTATTATCTGTAACTATTTCTATCCTCCTTACTTATATTATAGGTTCTATGGCTAGAGGATGTAAGAGAAAGGATCCATTGCCCTCCACACAGGAAGAAACACTGCCTACGACATAGACGGATCCACAAACACCCACCCAGCAGGATCTGTTGACTCCAGCATATCAAGATCCATAGACACATTTAGATCAGGATCTACCAATACAGACAGTTTTTGGCCCGAGAAGGCGCTCCCGGCTCATCCTCTGCAACGACCACACAGCCGTCATCTTCAACGGCTCCTTCTATTAATCCTGGGACTTGGAAGCTGCCTCCTGGTGATACTCGACAGATATTGACCCTGAATGTAAATCGGCAAGTTCAATAAACATAAAAGACATATTGTTTTAATTATATAAACTATAATTGCCAAATCTATATACTAACATTAATATGTAGAAAGCACATCCACTTTCGAGAGCCGCCACCCATATCTCAACTATCATGAAGGAGCGGTTCACCGACCCTTACCACCGTTGGTCTGAGGTCCCACTAAATGTCCACGACATGTGATGGGGAGAGTTTCAGGTAAATGATTCAAATATTGTAGTTGTTTTACTTTATTGTAATTTTTTTTTACAAGACTTTAATACTGATAATATTTTGAATGTTTCTTTGTTAATCTTATACTGGTTATACTAATATTCTTACAAATATTTTTTTTTAATGTTTTGAAATTTCATTGAAATTTCAAAAAAGATGCATATGGGACATGACATTATCCATGACAAAGATAAGGCATGCATGGGAGGTCACAGTTGGTGAATGGATGAGAGATTTGCTTGGAGATGCTCGGGTAGTGAGGAAGAGGTCATTTGTATTCCTGAGATGTTTTGGGAGAACTTGATGAAGTATTAAGAGAGTCCCGAGTACAAAGAATTTTGTAAACGGAATAAAAAAAAGGAATGAGGGACGAAGGGGTCAAGGAGTGGGGAAGCACACAGGTTGTTCTATATCCTTCACAGGGTATCAGTTGAAAAGTTCTATTTATGAAAATGGTATTTTCCATGGGGATGCCTCTTTATGTAATGGACTTTACATTCTTAACCTACATGATTCCATTAGTGAGCCCATCTATAACATAAATACAAAGAAATTTAAATCTAATGATTTAAATCAAACTTACTTCTGGCATTGTCGTTTAGGCCATATAACTGAGAAACGCATATCCAAACTCCATCAAGATGGACTTTTCATCTTCATTCGACCTTGAATCTTATGAAAAATGTGATTCTTGTTTATTGTGCAAAATGACTAAAAGTCTATTTACAAGGCAAAGTGAAAGGGCTACCGATTTATTGGAACTTATACATACTGATGTATGTGGGCCAATGAACACACAAGCTAGAGGAGGGTTTCAGTATTTCATTACATTCACAGATGATTTCAGTAGATATGGTTATGTCTATCTAATGAAACATAAATCTGATTCCTTTCAAAAGTTTAAGGAATTTCAAAATGAAGTACAGAATCAACTTGGAAGGAGTATCACATTACTTCGATCAGATCGAGGTGGTGAATACTCAGGCCAAGAGTTTGACGAACTGATAGAGTCGAATTTTAATACAAATAAACACCTTAAGTTTTAATTATTAGCCTTTGAAAATATTTTATTTATTTATTAGTCATAATTATTATATTTAATTTATTTTATTTATTTTTGTGCAGATTTCTAAAAAAAAGAATGGAAAATAAAGATTCCATATTAAATTTGGTAAAGGGAAGCTGCAGTATTTGAATCCTTTAAGAATTAGGATTAAAACATTAGCAGAATCCTTTAAGGATTAGAACTTTAGTATTTGAATCCTTTAAGGATTAGGATTTTGCTTCTCTTTTGTCTATATATAGAAATACAACAGCAGAAAAAAAAAAAAAGAGGACAGCCACAGGAGCTGAAACCAGAGAAATTCAGCTACTGCAGAAAATTCCAGCACAGCAGCAGAAGAAATTGCTGCAAAATATTCCAGCACAGCAGCAGAAGAAATTCTAGCAGAAAAATTCCAGCAGCAGAAAAGTTCAGCAACAGCAGAAAAATACAGCAGCTCCAAGTGAAGAAAAAAGCCATGATCTACTCCAAGAAATTGGTTCCTTCTTTCCCTTTAGCCATGAACTAAATTTATTTTTAGAATCTTGATGAAACCCTAGCCATGTGACTTTGATTTATTTTATTTTGGGAGATTTATTATTTTATTTATGTGATTACATATCTTGGGATATTTCTTGGTTTGATGAAATTAATTCTTTCTAATTATTCTTGTAGAATAATTATTTGGGTTAATTGATATTTTTATCCATGCTTGATTCTTGTAGTTTTGAGTATGAGAGATACGTAATTTTTGCAAGTATATTGTGGGTTTTAGAATTGAATAGTTCATGCTAATTTTAGATGATTTATGTCATAGGAATGAATAAGTCATGCTAATGGTTAGATGGATTATGTAATGCATTTAAACACAATATAATTCTTTAGTAAATCAAAGCTTGTAGCCTAGATCACCACATAAAAATTTAATCTTTTCTCCTAAATAAAATTAAATCATTGTTATATAGGTTAGTGATGGATTCAAGGTTCTAAATCATCTTCTTTGGTTAATCTCCTGATAGTTTCAATTTATTTATTTTATTCATTAGTTTTAATTAATTTAGGAATAATAATAAAATCTCATTCCTATTTTTATAAAAGTTAATTTAGAAAGATAATAATTTAAGTAGTTAAGCCTTTCTCTGTGGTTTGATACCCTTATACTTCTGTATTACATTGATCTTGTGCACTTGCAAGTATTGGGTTTAAAACTTTATTATAAAAATCCCGATCAAGTTTTTTGCGCCGTTGCCGGGGAAAGGTTGAATTAATTGCTTTTGTTATTGCCTCCTAAATTTGTTAGTATTTTTTTTATTCTACTTTTATTCTTGAAAAAAAAAGATAAATTTTTTTTTTTTTTTGTCTTCAACGTTTTTATTATTATTATTTTTTTATTTCATTGTTTGATAGTTTATTCATCATTATTATTTGTGGTAATTTTTATTTTATTTTATTTTTTTGAATTTGTTTATTAATGCATGGTCGTCGTTCGCTCTCTGTTGATTTAAAAGAATTTGATCCTGAGATAAAGTGTACACTTAAGGCACTTAGAGCACAAGGAAAAATTACTAACACTTGTGAGGTTAAAATGGCTGAAAATCCACGAGCATTAAGGGAGTATTTTACTCCTAACACTTATAATTCACCAATAGGTAATAGACTACTTGAAATTGAGGCTAATCACTTTGAAATCAAAGCTTCTACTATTCAAATGTTACCATCTTTTTATGGCATTGATTCTGAAAATCCTTATAAGCATATTGATGAGTTTTTAGAAATTTGCTATACTTTTAAGTTACCTAATGTTACTGATGATGCTATTAGATTGCGTCTTTTTCCTTTCTCTTTGAAGGATAAGGCCAAAAATATTGGTTACACACACGTGAAAGAATAGGTACATGGGCTGAGATGTCTAGGGAATTTTTGAAAAAATATTTTCCTATGGGTAAACTTACAAGATTAAGGAGAGAGATCACTACTTTTTCCCAACAAAATAATGAACAATTTCATGAGAGTTGGGAGAGATTTAAAGAACTTCTTCGTAGTTGCCCTCACCATGAAGTCCCTAAATGGCAGCAAATCCAAAGTTTTTATTCAGGACTAGATGATAGAAATCGCCAAATGGTTTATTCCTCTTGTGGTGGTACTTTTCTTCATAAAACTGCAGATGAGGCGTGGGATTTATTTGAAAATTTGAGTGATAATTCGCAACAACATGCCACCTCCTCACGTGTAGGCACATCTAGGCAAATAGGAAATAGAGGAATGTATGAAGTTTCTCAAAATGTTGATCTTTCTTTGAAAGTTGATGCCTTATCCAAAAAGTTTGATCAATTGTTAGATTTAAATACATTGCCTACTAATTCTCCTAATGTTCAAGGTGTTTGTGCAATTTGCTCTAGTCCCTCTCATGTTATTTATGACTGTCCTAGTGCTTCACTATTTCCAGAATTTGTGCAGGAACAAGTCAATGTAGCTCAAGGATTTCACAGGCAAAATGACCCCTATTCAAACACGTACAATTCAGGCTGGAGAAATCATCCTAATTTCTCCTGGAAGCAACAAGGAGGGGAATGTCAATTAGGCCAACAACAATATCAGCAGAATAAACAACCTGGTATGACTGCTCCTCCTGGTTTTCAATCTCAAAGGTATGTACCTCCTCATCCTCCTCAAAGTGGAAATTATATTTTTGAAGAAAAAGTCTTATCTGCTTTGAAAGGTTTGGAAGTTAAGACACAAATTCTAGACTTTCACACTCAATCTATTGCTAAGTTAGAAACTCAAATAGGCAACTAGCTAATGCAATAAGTAGAAGAGAGGAGGGTAGGCTTCCTAGTCATCCAATAGAGAACCCGAGAACTAATTATCATGAGCAAGCTAAAGCTGTAATTACCCTTAGGAGTGGGAAGGAGGTAGATAGTAAAGTAGGGGAACTAATTAAAGATAATGAATTAAATGAAAACGAAACTGAGGAGATTGATATAGAGACTAAAATTGAAAAGAATGTAGAAAAGGAACTAGCTTCCTCTTCTAAATATAAAACTCCAGAACCATCTCCCATGACTTCGTACAAGCCTAAGGTTCCCTTTCATCAAGCTTTATTACCACCTCCACATCTTAGAAAGGACAATAAAATGGAAGACATATTAGAAACCTTCAAAGAAGTTAAAATCAAACTTCCACTTTTAGATGCCATTAAGCAAGTCCCAGCCTATGCAAAGTTTCTTAAAGACATGTGCACTTTCAAAAGAAAATCTAAAAGTGATGTTTCTAAGAAAGTCTTCTTAACTGAACAGGTAAGCTCCATTTTGCAACATAACACTCCACCTAAATACAAAGACCCTGGTGTCCCTACCATCTCTTGTCTTATTGGTGATCATAAAATAGACAGGGCACTCTTAGATTTAGGTTCTAGTGTTAACTTGATTCCTTACACCGTCTATGAAGAATTAGGATTAGGGGAACTGCAACCAACTGATATGATTTTACAGTTAGCTGATAGATCAATCAAGGTACCTAGGGGGAGGATAGATGATGTTCTTGTTCAAATTGATAAGGGTGTCTTCCCTGTAGACTTTGTAGTCTTAGATATGGAACTTGGTAGATCTTCTAATAATCATATCCCTGTTATTCTAGGCCGTCCTTTCTTAGCTACTGCAAATGCTACTATTAATTGTAGAACTGGGGTAATGGATGTCTCTGTGATGAATATGAGGATTAGATTGAATATCTTTAAAGCTTCTTCACTACCAATTATGGAAGATGATTATGATTGTTATTTGGTAGATATAATTGATGAATTAGTTGAAGAAACTCTACCTATAATGTGTTCTAAAGAATCTGCTTCTATTGAGAATGAGAATATTATGTGCATGGATAATGTAAATTCTATTTTTCCCTATATTGCACCACTAGAAAATTCTTCGTGGGTTGGGAATCATGAACCTTTGCCTGTGCTTGCAAAATCCCCTGCTGTACCTTCTCTTATGTGTCCACCCCAGCTTGAATTGAAAACTCTTCCTTCTAAACTTAAATATATTTTCTTAGGTGAAAATAAAACTTTGCCTGTGATAATTTCATCTGAGTTAAAATCTGACCAAGAAAGGGATTTAATTAAAGTTCTTTCTAATCATAAAGGGGCTATAGGGTGGTCCATAGCTGATTTAAAGGGAATAGACCCATCTGTATGCACGCATAGAATACATCTAACAGACAATGTGCAACCTTCTTGGGAATTACAAAGAAGGCTAAACCCTAACATGAAAGAAATAGTAAAAAATGAGGTAGTTAAGCTCTTAGATTCTGGTATTTGTTATCCTATCTCTGATAGTCCATGGGTTAGTCCTATACAAGTTGTACCAAAGAAGGCAGGAGTGTCTGTAATTGAGAATAAGGAAGGAGAGTTAGTTCCTACTAGAGAAGTTACTGGGTGGAGAATGTGTGTGGACTATAGAAAACTAAATGTTGCAACTAGAAAAGACCACTTCCCTCTACCTTTTATTGATCAAATCTCGGAAAAATTAGTTGGTCAAAGTTTTTTATTGCTTCTTAGATGGTTATTCAGGATACTACCAAATTCCAGTATACCCCAAGGACCAAGAGGAAACTACTTTTACATGCCCTTTTGGTACTTTTGCTTTTCGTAGAATGCCTTTTGGATTATGTAATGGGCCTACTACTTTTCAAAGATGTATGCTTGCTATCTTTTCTGATATGGTTGATAAGTTTCTTGAGGTTTTCATGGATGATTTTTTTGTTTTTGGACCTACTTTTGAAGATTGCCTTAATAACTTGTCTGCTGTTTTAGAAAGATTTGAAGAAGCTAACTTAGTTCTAAGTTGGGAAAAGAGGTATTTCATGGTTACAGAAGGAATAGTTTTGGGGCATAAAGTGTCTAAAGAAGGAATTGAAGTAGATAAAGCTAAAATTGATTTGATTGCTAATCTTCCTCCACCTAAATCTGTTAAGCAAATTAGATCATTTTTGGGGCATGCAGGATTTTATAGAAGATTTATAAAAGACTTTAGCATGATTGCTAGACCTTTAACTAATCTCTTGAGCAAAGATGTTGCATTCAATTTTGATGAATCTTGCATGAAAACTTTTGAAAAACTTCGTTCTCTTCTTATATCTGCACCTATAGTTCAGGCTCCTAATTTTTCTTTACCCTTTGAAATCATGCGTGATGCTTCTGATTTTGCTGTGGGAGCTATTTTAGGGCAAAAGACTGAAAAAAAACCTCATGTCATTTACTATGCTAGTAGAACTTTTACAGATGCTCAAAGAAATTATACAACAACTGAAAAAGAGTTATTGGCGGTAGTTTTTGCACTTGAGAAATTTCGTTCTTATCTCTTACATTCCAAAGTGATTATTAATTCTGATCATTCTGCTTTAAAAATACTTATTGTCAAAAAAAAAGAGACTAAACCAAGATTGATTAGATGGATATTACTTTTGCAAGAATTTGATATTGAAATCGGAGATAAGAAAGGTTCGGAAAAATTTAGTAGGCGATCATTTATCTAGATTGTGGGATAATAATCATGATGAAGCAGTTGCTTTGAAAGATACTTTTCCTGATGAGCAGTTATTTTCTTTATCACATTCTCTTGTCCCTTGGTTTGCACCTATTGTTAACTATCTCTCTGCAGGTGAAATTCCAGCACATTGGAATAAACAAGATAGGGATAAATTCTTTTCAATGGTTAAGTATTATTATTGGGATAATCCATACCTGTTTATACATTGTCCTGATCAAGTAATCTGTAGATGCATACCTGAATGTGAATTTCATAGTATCTTAACTTTTTGTCATTCATATGCATTTGGTGGACACATTGGAGGTCGTAAAACTGCTGCTAAAGTTCTTCAAAGTGGTTTTTATTGGCCTAGTTTATTCAAAGATGCTCATAATTTCTATTTGGCATGTGAAAGGTGTCAACGTACTGGTTCTATTTCTAAACGTAATATGATGCCTTTACAACCTATTTTGATTGTTGAGATTTTTTATGTTTGGGGAATTGATTTTATGGGTCCTTTTCCATCTTCTTTTGGTTATCATTACATTTTGGTAGCAGTGGATTATGTGTCTAAACGGGTGGAAGCTATAGCTACAAGAACAAATGATCATAAGATAGTTATTAAATTTGTTAGAGATCATATTTTATGTAGATTTGGTACTCCTAGAGCTATTATTAGCGATGGAGGAAGTCATTTTTGTAACCGTTCTTTTGAAGCTCTTCTTAGAAAGTATTCTATAACTCATAAAGTGGCTACCCCTTATCACCCCCAAACAAGTGGTCAAGTAGAAGTGTCTAATAGAGAGATTAAATCCATTCTTGAGAAAACTGTTAGACCTGATAGGAAAGATTGGTCTCAAAGATTGAATGATGCACTTTGGGCTTATCGCACAGCTTACAAGACTCCTATAGGAATGTCCCCTTTTAGACTCCTTTTTGGGAAAGCATGTCACTTGCCAGTAGAATTAGAACATAGAGCTTATTGGGCTATTAAAGCTCTTAATTTTGATTTGAAGCAAGCTGGTTCTAATAGAAAATTGCAATTAAATGAACTTGATGAATTACAAAATGAGGCATATGAGAATGCTAAAATTTACAAAGCTAAAACTAAAGCTTTTCATGATAAGATGATTTCTCAAAAATCATTTGAACCTAACCAAAAAGTTTGGCTCTTTAATTCTAAATTACGTCTTTTTCCTGGTAAGTTGAGATCTCGTTGGGATGGACCTTTTATTGTCAAACAAGTTTTTCCCTCAGGTGCTATTCAGATTGAAGATCTTAAAAACAACCGAATCTTGATTGTTAATGGAAAACGGTTAAAGCCTGCTATTACCAATGACATTAGAGAAGGTAAAATTGAATCTACTATATTGGTAGATCCTACATATCAGGACTAGTTGGTGATAGAGTATGGCTGAAGACTTTAAAATTAGCGCTTTTGGGAGGCAACCCAAATTTTATTTTATTTATTTTATTTTTATATTTTTATTCTATTTTATTTTTATTTATTTATTTATTTTTTATTTCACTTGATTGGTAGAAAGGTATGAAATGTTTGTTTTGTAGGGTAATAAAACAACTTATCATTATCATGGAGATTACAGAGATTGTTTACTACTCTTGCAAATATGCATTAATACTGCCTCTTCTACCGAGTTGTATTGTTCTTTTCTTCGTCTCTTCTCTACTCTTGGTACTCTTTTATCACATTGTGGACAATGTTGGGTCTAGGTGTAGGGGAGAAGATGCTTTTATTCTGATATCTACTATTTTTTTAGTATTTTCGTTTTTTTTTCTCGTATTTCTTGTTCAATTATTTTTTTTATTTTTTATTTTTTTTAATTCTATTTATTTTTCTACAATATTTTAAAATAAAAAATAAAAAATAAAAAATATGATTTCACATAAAGAATAATTCTTTTTGACTTCCTTTAAAAATGTCTTAAATAAGTTGAGAAAAGTACTTATTTTCTTGTTTTTAAGTAGGGTGACGGACTTATGTTCTATATTTGTTATAACTTTTGCATGACTTACACTTGAGCACATGGGTCATTGTTAGTATTTAATAAATCCTTTACATTATTTTTGAGTTACATAAAGTTGATGAATCTCTTCCCTACATTCTAGAACTTACTTGAGTACCTCTTGAGGCGAAATAGAAAGGTTTTCTCGATTTGACTCAGAGACGATGGTCATAGGCCTTCTTTGAATCGTTTGTGCCTTTCAAGCTTACCAAATTTCATAAATTTTTACCTTCGTACCCTTTTGAGCCTAAATGTTATATCTTTCTTTAAACCACTTAAATATTAACCCTTAATCTTGTAGAGAGTTTAATGCAAACTTCTAACTAGTGCTTCAATGATGGTTTGTTGTTTGTGTGTTTTGGAAAAAGAAGTTATCTTGACAAAAGGGAGAAAAAAAAAATATATGGCTTGTGGTGTTGAAAAAAAAAATGTATTGAGCTGAAAAAAAAAGGCAAAAAGACAAAGAAATAAAAGTCGATACATGATTGTCACAAGTCATAAGGTGCAAAGAAAAAATTCAAGAGGCCCGAATTTATAAATGTAAGAAAAAGAATGGCCTTAAATGATGAAATCCTGAGAAAAAGAATATGGTAGCTGGTGAATGTATTACAGAAAAAAAAAAAGGAGCAAAAACAAAGTTAGAAAGTTTGTCAAAATTTTAAAGTATCCATCTTCTTTGTAATCTCTCTTTTCTTTGATTTTGAATTCCTTACCTTCGCTTGATAACCAATGCCCTAACCTTACATTACAAGCTTTAAAGTCCTACCTGATCTGAGTTGAGTTGAGAATCCTTGATTAGTGGAGAGAAGGTACGAAGAGTGAGCCTATGGAATGAACTCTTGCTGAGATTTGTTCTCTATATGTAATTTGAAAATTTTATTTAGTAATTATTTTATACTCTCTTATGACTACGATTACACCTTACACAAGTTTTGCATTAGTTATGGGAGATAATTGAATATTCGTTTGTTTACTTGAGTTTAAAAATAAGAAGAAGAGTGCTTGTCTTTATAAGTTTGAGATCTTGATAAATGGTACTTAATTGGGATTATTATATATCTTTTAAAAAGTTTATTGTTTATTTGACTTTGTGGGTATGTCGTCTGCAAACCCTCACGAGACTATACTCGTCCACTAAGGATAACTTAGGGGTTTAAAGGGCTTGTTGCACATGCTAAGTGCAATCGTGAGTCCTACGAAAATGGCTAGTTAGTTTTTCCTTTTATTCTTCATTTTTGCTTGAGGACTAGCAAAACTTAGGTGTGGGGGAGTTGATAGAGTCGAATTTTAATGCAAATAAACACCTTAAGTTTTAATTATTAGCCTTTGAAAATATTTTATTTATTTATTAGTCATAATTATTATATTTAATTTATTTTATTTATTTTTGTGCAGATTTCTTAAAAAAAAGAATGGAAAATAAAGATTCCATATTAAATTTGGTAAAGGGAAGCTGCAGTATTTGAATCCTTTAAGAATTAGGATTAAAACTTTAGCAGAATCCTTTAAGGATTAGAACTTTAGTATTTGAATCCTTTAAGGATTAGGATTTTGCTTCTCTTTTGTCTATATATAGAAATACAACAGCAGCAAAAAAAAAAAAGAGGACAGCCACAGGAGCTGAAACCAGAGAAATTCAACTCATCGCAGAAAAATTCCAAAGACACAGATGAGAAGAAATTGCTGCAAAATATTCCAAAGACACAGCAGTAGAAGAAATTCCAGTGAGAAAAATTCCAGCAGTAGAAAAGTTCAAACGAACAGCAGAAAAAATACAGCAGCTCCAAGTGAAGAAAAAAGCCATGATCTACTCCAAGAAATTGGTTCCTTCTTTCCCTTTAGCCATGAACTAAATTTATTTTTAGAATCTTGATGAAACCCTAGCCATGTGACTTTGATTTATTTTATTTTGGGAGATTTATTATTTTATTTATGTGATTACATATCTTGGGATATTTCTTGGTTTGATGAAATTAATTCTTTCTAATTATTCTTGTAGAATAATTATTTGGGTTAATTGATATTTTTATCCATGCTTGATTCTTGTAGTTTTGAGTATGAGAGATACGTAATTTTTGCAAGTATATTGTGGGTTTTAGAATTGAATAGTTCATGCTAATTTTAGATGATTTATGTCATAAGAATGAATAAGTCATGCTAATGGTTAGATGGATTATGTAATGCATTTAAACACAATATAATTCTTTAGTAAATCAAAGCTTGTAGCCTAGATCACCACATAAAAATTTAATCTTTTCTCCTAAATAAAATTAAATCATTGTTATATAGGTTAGTGATGGATTCAAGGTTCTAAATCATCTTCTTTGGTTAATCTCCTGATAGTTTCAGTTTATTTATTTTATTCATTAGTTTTAATTAATTTAGGAATAATAATAAAATCTCATTCCTGTTTTTATAAAAGTTAATTTAGAAAGATAATAATTTAAGTAGTTAAGCCTTTCTCTGTGGTTCGATACCCTTATACTTCCGTATTACATTGATCTTGTGCACTTGCAAGTATTGGGTTTAAAACTTTATTATAAAAATCCCGATCACGAACATCTGAAAATTTGTGGGATATTATCACAATTAACTCCACCAGGAACACCACAATGGAATGGAGTGTCTGAACGCAGAAATCGAACTCTATTGGATATGGTTCGATCTATAATGAGTCAAACAGATCTTCCAATTTCTTTTTGGGGTTATGCTCTAGAAACTGCTGCATTCATATTAAATAGAGTTCCATCTAAAGTTATTCAGAAGACGCCATATGAGATATGGACCGGGAAACAACCTAGTTTAGCATTTCTCAAAATTTGGGGATGTGATGCTTATGTGAAGCGATCATTATCTGAAAAACTAGCACCCAAATCTGATAAGTGTCTGTTTGTGGGATATCCTAAGGAAACTAAAGGATACTATTTTTATCTTCCATCTGAAAACAAAGTGCTTGTTGCTCGGAACGGAATTTTCCTTGAAAGGGAATTCGTTTCCAAAAGAGTTAGTGGGAGTAGAATCCATCTTGAAGAAGCTCAAGGACAGCAGACCATTTCTGAACCGAGTATGGATACTTAGTTGGACTCACGTATTCATACTGAGCCTGAACCTTTTACATAAGGCCCAAGAAGGTCTGGTAGGATTCCTTAGATACCACAGAGATGTGGATTTCTTGTGACTGAGGATCATAATATTGATCTTATTGATCAAGGTGAACCTAATTCCTACCAAGATGCTATTCATAGTTCTGAATCTAGCAAATGGCTAGAGGCTATGAAATCAGAAATGCAATCCATGCATGATAATCAAGTTTGGACTTTGATTGATCCACATGAAGGTTGCAAGACCATAGGGTGTAAATGGGTTTTCAAAAAGAAAACTAACATGGATGGCAATGTGCACACTTACAAAGCACGATTGGTAGCAAAAGGGTATAGACAAACTAATGGTATAAACTATGATGAAACCTTTTCTCCAATTGTTATGCTTAAGTTAAATAGAATTCTACTTGCCATTGCAGCATATTATGATTGTGAAATATGGCAAATGGATGTTAAAACTGCTTTTCTTAATGGAAATCTACTGGAGGATGTGTACATGACACAACCTGAAGGTTTTATTCATCTTTCGAATTCTAGTAAAGTGTGTAAACTTCAAAGATCCATTTATGGCTTGAAGCAAGCATCTCGAAGTTGGAATCTTTGTTTTGATGAAGCAATTAAAGAATTCAATTTCATCAAGAATGATGATGAACCTTGTGTCTACAAAAGGTTACAGAAAATGCAGTAGTCTTCTTAGTACTCTATGTCGATGACATCTTGTTAATTGGGAATGACATCCCCACTTTGCAAAGTGTAAAAACTTGGTTGGGGAAGTGTTTTTCAATGAAAGATTTAGGCGAAGCAGCCTACATTCTAGGCATTAGGATCTATCGAGATAGATCTAAAAACCTTATTGGCCTAAGTCAAGAGTAGATATATTGACAAGGTACTGAAAAGGTTCAGTATACAAGATTCTAAAAGAGGATTCTTGCCAATGTCACATGGCATTAAACTCAGTAAGTCTCAAAGTCCTACCACAAGGGAGGATACAGAACGCATGAGTAAGATTCCTTACGCTTCTGCAATTGGATCTATCATGTACTCTATGTTATGCACTCGCCCAGATGTCTCGTATGCATTAAGCATGACTAGCAGATTCCAGTCAAATCCTGGTGAGCCACATTAGACTGTAGTAAAAAACATTTTTAAGTACTTAAGAAGGACTAAAGAGATGTTTTTGATCTACGGAGGTCAGGAAGGAGAGCTTGTTGTAAATGGTTACACGGATGCTAGCTTTCATACTGATGTAGATGATTTAGATCGCAATCTGGATTTGTGTTTTGTTTGAATGGAGGTACTATGAGCTGGAAGAGTTCAGAGCAAGATACCGTGGCCGATTCTACTACAGAGGCTGAGTATGTGGCTGCTTATGATGCAGCCAAGGAGGCAGTTTGGATCAGAAAGTTCATCGCAGAACTAGGTGTAATTCCTAGCATTGTGAACCCAGTGGACCTATATTGTGATAATACTGGAGCCATTGCACAAGCTAAGGAACCTAGATCTCATCAATGATCCAAACATATTCTCAGGCGTTTCCATCTCATTCGAGAAATTATTGAGCGTGGAGATGTTAAAATTTGCAAAGTAGACACCAATAACAATGTCGCAGATCCATTGACAAAGCCACTCCCACAACTTAAGCGTGAGAGTCATACTAGGTCAATGGGTTTGAGAGTCATGTCAAATTGGTGGTAGGGCAAGTGGAAGATTGTTAGTGTATGCCCTAAGACCAATTAACTCACATTTATGATTTATGAAGTATGTATTTTTTGAATTGTATTTTATGCTCTTGGTCATCAAGTATGTGACTTGATAGTAAAACCCTTATAGCTAATAAAATACTATTCTTATTTGTCCCTAGTTTATTACATCGTGTAAACTAGTGTGAAGTTGATTGATGGTCAAGTTTTACTGATCATGAATATGAGATATAAAATCAACTCATAAATACATATTGAGAATATTGTATTGGACATGACCCAAAGTGAAGAAGAAATATTGCATGGGTTTAAGTTATAAGTATTTCTTCTCAGTTTTATATTTGGTGTCCTTTGACCTAATGTTTCTAATGTTTCTTGCATGGGGAGAAAATATGTTTTGACATAGTCAAACATCACTTTTAATTAGGTGATCATTATGACTATTGGTTGGCTTATTTTCTTGTCATGGCTTGAATATTGGAGATAGTGAAAGGGATTTGTCCCTCTCTTTTCAGAGAGAGATATCCATGGGCCCCTTGATAAGGAAGACTCGAAAATATGCATGGTCATGCTCAAATAAGTATTAATAAGGTGTTATTAATATTATTTGTTGGAACAGTCTGCCTGGTGATCAAGTAAATGCTTAATTAAGTTTTATGAGGATGACCTGGTCCATGCCTTATACTTAATTAGGATATCGTGTGACAAAAGGACTAAATATTAAATTTGATGCTAGGTTATTATTACATTTACTTAGCTTGGGTAAGCATAATGTCTTGCTAGAGGCCACTTATGTTTTGTGAATAAATGTCTAGGACATTTTTCATTCACTACCAACATTAAGTGAACCTACAGCGTCACACGTATAGACGATCTTGTGAGCATAATGTCCACGTTCAATGAATCTAGATTGTATCCGGATTCGTTGAACGTATACAAAAGGGAAATCAGATTGCATATTATATTTTCTGGTAAGTTAATAAGTAATTAATTTTATTTAATCGAATAAATGAAATTAATTACTTAATATTACTCATCCAACCGTTGGATGATTATAGGAATAGACGGACGAGATTAAACTGTCATTAGATGACAGTTAGGGTTTTCATATTGACAGCTATAAAAGGTGATGTTACCCTTTTCTTGGTGGCCGTCCTTTATCTGATTAAAGAAAAACAAAACCCTAAACCCTAGAACGGCGATATAGTATCTAGCATCCTCTCTCCGAAATACGACCGATTACCAGATAGTCAAGATCAGTTTTGAAAAATTTTCAGAACAGAGAAGGGGTTAGCATCCCGATCGCTTGCAGAGGAGTTCATCGTGTAGATACCAGTAGAGGGCGAAGTGTACAAAGTAGCACCTCCACAACGAACAATCAAAACATTGAGGTAATTTCCATCCAATCGGTTTTTCTAGTATGTGCAGATCCTATTGGTGGATTTCCGTAAGTTTTATTTTATTTTGTTTTTGCCTACGGAGTTCAACAGCTCGGGTAGTGAGGAAGAGGTCGTTTGTATTCCTAAGATGTTCTGGGAGAACATGATGAAGTATTAAGAGAGTCCCGAGTACAAAAAATTTTGTAGACGGAATAAAAAAAGGAATGAGGGACAAAGGGGTCGAGGAGTGGGGAAACACACAGGTTGTTCTATATCCTTCACAGGGTATCAGTTGAAAAGGGTAAGAACTGATGTTTGATTTTATTATATAATTTTGTTAATTCATTATAATGTAATTAATAATTGCATTATTTTTTTTTTTTGCAGTAAGCTGATTTAACGAAGAGGTTCTCCAAGAGTAGACATTGAGGAGCTCCACAAGCATCAGACTGGGGATAAGAAGAGGCAGTATGTGGATTTCTGTTTAGAGGAGTTTTAGGTAAGTTTAGTAAAATTTATAATTGAAGTTTATATAATGTCTTATAACTTATAATTTTAAATTTTATATAATATTTTATAACTTATTATCAAACTAACATTTCATATTATAGACAAAATTTCATGAGGCCCGATAGAAGGCCGAGGAGGAAGCTGTAGCCACGAGCGCTCCTATGCTCGATGATCTCCAGTTGATGTCCACTATATCTTTTGATTAAGCCGCGACCATTTATATGGAAATAGTTCGTAGAAAGCTCATCTTCGAACCGAGAGCAGTCAGGCCGTAGCTGGACTGGCACTTCCTATTTGGAAGCGAAGTAGTAGATCATGAGATGGGTTAAGGCTGCTATTTCTAGTATATGTGTTGCCTTCGACGAGCACATGAGGCAGTTTGTCGAGTAGAGCCACTTTCCATACACCCCTATGCCGCCAATGATGGGACATCATCCAAGTTGCTTTGGTTGCTGTCCATTGACATCTTTATCGACGACAATAGCTGGGGGTACCTCAGACGTGAGGATATCTTCCTCTACTCCCCCTCCCTACTCTAATTATGCCCTGGGCACCAGCAGTGTTAATCCTTTCCTTTCCATTCTCTCCCCCAACCCTCTAGTGATGTTATGGATCCCAAGGATATTTGATACTTGTATTGTTTTTATATTTTATGGATGTTTTAGTTTGTGGATATTTTATGGGTTTGATGCTTTAGTTTATGTATATTTTATAGGTTTGATGTTTTATATACATTTCGTTGTTTCTGAACATATATTGTTGCTAGTGGGTTTTTTTACATCTTAGGGAGTTTCAGGTTTGTTTTAGTATTATATAAAATATTAAAAAAAACCTTACCGATGGGATACCAACAAAGCGACCGTAGCAAACAAAGTTTTAGAAAAAGTACAAACCAAAAGATTGCTTTGTTGGTATATGTTGGCCTTACCAATAGAAAAAACACTGTCGGCAACGCGTCAGTAATGTTAGCGACAGTTCGTCGGAAACACCATCGGTAAATCTTTCTGACGAATATATGCCATTTGCTACTGACAAACCACGAGGAAAAAAATTGCTGTCGGGGGTAATAGGTAACGATGGTTTTCCATTGGTAATATTTGTTACCGACGTGAAGGGCCCGACGGTGAGGCAGTTGTCGGTGTGCCATCCGTAATATAGTTTTATCAATAGGATATTGACGGCGTTGACCATTAGTATTTCCTTGTACTTTTATAGTGAGTGTTCCGAGGTGAATGGGAAATGATTGAAAGGGGCTTGAAGGTTATAGGTAATCTTTGAATATGTTTTCCTTTCGGTTGCATTAGCTCCACTTCTTATTCATTTGTTTTTTCTTTCCCATCGTTTGGTAACCCTTATGTCTCGAGCCCAAATTTTAAAGTCCTACCTAATTCGGGAATGACTTACGCTAGAACTATTAGTTGATAGGTGTTGAAAAGGTTATGTTTTTAAGGGCATTACAAGTGAAGTAAATCATCATGTTAATAGCTTGACATTTCCTTGCATTCTTTGAAAATCGATATAAGTAATCACACAAACACCCCACTGGCTCATAACAGTGTAAATAGATGTTTGGTGGGATATTTGATTCTTGTGATTTTTCCCTTTTGACAGCTTCTTGAATAGTTATGTGATGATAAACTTGTTGGGAAGTGACGACACCATGTCTTCATTTTAAACCTTTTGATAAGTTTTATGTCGTTGTGCTTTATTTCCTACAGTCATTTATGTCCTTGTTGAGTCTAGTATGTGAGCTTTCTTGTCTTGTGTTGCTATTGGTTTTGCGTTGCTCAAGGGCAAGCAACGGATAAGTGTGGGGGAGTTTGATATGTCCCTTTTATACATGTTTTTATTTGAATTCATCTTCAGTCCTTGAAGTACTTTATGACTAAAATGGACTATAAACGACTCTTCTTATTGTTGTAGGTACATTCCATAGGGTTGAGGATGAAAACAAGTCAAACTGAGAGCCTAAGGCACGAAAACGCGGAAAAATATAGGAGAGTTCCACAGGGAAGGAAAGCTGCACTACTCTTGTAGGGCAAGCAACTACCTCCCAGGAGAATGCTTCTAGAAGCTATCTCAGTATTGGTAGCTACACTAGCCCCACTGGGGTAGTCGCAGTCAAAGTACAATTGATCCCGACTTTTTTTTGTTTTAAGTGGATTTTTCTGCAATTTTTTGAGGCATTCTACTTTCTGGGGCTAGAAAGAACTTTCTTGAGCGAAAATACTCTTTTAAATTCACCCCAAATCCTCTCTTAGTTATAAAATTCCATAGATTAGGCATTAAATTTCAACTTTGAAAAAGGAATTGAAGGCATCCATTGGAGGCAATTTTTGATTTTGTTGGGAAAATCAAGAGACTAGTTCGGCCATTCTAGAACCGTGGAGTTGTCAATTCTAGACCTAAGATTTCTAAACTTTGCTCTTTTCATGAATTTTAATATAAATTTATGTTTAGGAACAATGTTTAGTGCCTAATTTCTTAGTTGTTTTAATGGGGATGAACCCTAGGTATGAATACTATATTTCCTAAATGATTTTTACAAATGGAATGTTTGTTTTTGTGGTTGGTTTTCGTTCAATTGTACTCTTGTCTGATTGGTTTTCCGCAAAATCGGTAATCTCGCAAGTTTAATTGCAACTGAAAAAGGAAAATTAGCCTAGGAAAATTAATTGAACGATATAGATTGGAAATTGAGTAGGGATGCTAATTACAATGTTTAGGTTCTTAATTTCACTCCAATACATCAATGCATTAGTAATCGGGTTAGCGAGCGAAAAGATTCTTCTCTAAATTGTTAATTGAATAGGTGGGACTTTGCTGACATAGGGATTTTTTGAACTTGTGATTGAGATCCAACAAATATTATCTAAATATTCTTTCCTATAATTTTCAGATTGGAGTAGTTGAAAATCTTAGGAGGATTGCACGGTTCAAACATCCTTTTAGCAAACTCAATATTTAAAGGTATTTTTACTTTAGTTTTATATTCATTCTTGTTTCCTTGAATCGTGAATTCTTTTCTTAAGTTTAAAAATCATAGAAAATCTATTTATTGATTGGACATTAGACATATAGTTTGTAGTATCACTTTACCGTCACTAGAGATCAACATCCCGAGAATTCTTCTAGTATACTTATTATATCGGTATACTTGTGTATTAATGGTAATTTACTAGAGTAGCTTCCTCCCATCAAAACCTATTCCCCCTCTTCTCTTCTCCTCCTCAAGAATTCTCTCAACCGCGTCTACACGCCAAGACTCTAACGAACTTCTAACCAAAAATTTCTATAGACGGCAGCAGACTCCATCAGACTTCTCCATCCTAACTCCGGCAAATTTCTAGACTCTAGGCTAATTGAATTTCTAGTTCTATTTCTTTTCTTTCTTCTCTCTCATATTCACGAACATATTATCTTCATCTTTTGTCTGCTAACTTTGTTTCTTCTCACTATATTTGGTATAAACTAGACTATATTACCCGGATCTGTATGTCTTCTCACTAACTGAAGCTTGAGGTACGTATTATTTATCTTCTTCATTTCTTTGTTTACTCTATAGTTTGAATTTGATGTCTTTTTCCACCCATTGAATGCTTTTTTCTACTCCCTTTTTTCAGTGATGATACATGACGATCTCAATTTCCTTGCTGTGATTGTTAATTAGATGTGGGTTTTATTTTTATTTTACTTTTTTTTTTTTGATTTCTTGATTCTTTGAGTTTTTTTCCCGGGATGAAGCTAAGAGTTACTATTTTCTCATAAATTTGGTTGTTTCTTTCTCACTTGTCCACATTTCTGTGTTAGTTGAAGTTATGTTATGAACATTTTTAAAACTGCGTATATTTTCTGTATCTACTTAACTAAGAATCTACTAATAGGAACAATGTTAGAGAGATGACAAAGTTCATCCAACACTTCCAGAATTTCAGATAAAAAGATGTCTGATGGAAGTTGTTTTAGATCCAAGACTTTTTGATGGTGTGAAATATTTCCGGAATAAAGCAGTGTACATGTTCACTAGTACTGCCTTTTAGACTTTTTCCAAGCAATAGCCTAAAAGAAAGAGTTATGGTTCTCCTCCTTATTTCTTTTAAAGCATTTAGTATCTTCACTCAATGGTAAAATTATTTTGAAATAGTGCTTGCCAAATAAAAACTCTTACTTTAAAAAAGTCCAACATGAAAATTGTTAATGTCTGATAATTGATGAGCCAACTCTGGATTGGTTATTGTAGCAATTTTAGAGTCCCTGATTTTGTTAAAGTGTTTACACTATTCAAAAATCTTAAAACTTTACATTCTCTTCTTTCTTTTCTACTGCATGCACCTGCACAGAAAAAGACATTGTACATACATGTCAGTATAAAGTACGTTAACCCCCCTTTAGAATATAATTTAGTTGGGTAAGTTTGGAAATATGACAAAGTTATTGGCATCTTAGAACTGTGATCCTAAGTGGGTTTCAATTGGTATGTTGTTTTGCTAGTGATCATGCTTTTTCTTTTTCTATATTTGCTTGATTCTATTTAAAGCTTCCTTTTCTTTTTATTTTTTTAAGCCTTTTTGCGATTAAAAAAGGGTTGCTATCTTTCTCTTAAAGAACTGTTAATAGTCAGTTTTAAAATATTTTTCTTTGTTATCTACTATTCTAAATGAGTTCAAGAAAACTTGTGGGTTTTTGCTGTTATGTAATATTTATACCATGTATGTCCTCTTGTAATTGCTTTCTTGCTTCGATTACTGTATTTTGTTTATCCTTCTTCTGTAATTCGTAAAGTTTTGAATAGATTAATTTCTAGAACAAGGCCAAGTTCAATTCTTTAGGCTTCAGAGAAAGACAGAAATGAAAGTTACTGGAAACTCTGTAAATGTTTCCCCCATTTGGTTTGTTAAAGAGTTTTATTTTACAAAAAATAGATGGCATTTTTTAAGCAGTGTCTTACAACTTGTTTTTGTTGAATGAAAAGATATTTATGGGTATGCCTTTTCTTTCTGCATGTTTTCTGCATTTCCGGGTGTTTTAGCCTATTTCTGAAATCTTTCTAAGAGTGTATTTTTTGGTAATATAGAGACGGTCACTGTAGGGACAAGACGATGGGCATAAAGACTAGTGTCCTGGAAGAGAAAGCTACAGCTTGTACCATGCTATATTGTTACACTAATGAGATGAAAGAAGGTTTCTGCCCATGGATTGATCAGGTTGGTATAACTGTTCTAGTTCTACCCTGTCTCTTATCATACTAATCATGATGTGGAATGATCTTCAAGAGCATAAAATTTCGTCCAAGAAGTGAGGGAGAGAACAAACAAAACAAGTGTAATAAGTAGAAGAGAGAAAGTGCCTTTGAAAGGACTTAAAAATGTTAAACTTCAAGCAACCTTGGATATATTAAATCCAATACCTCAAGAAGGTTTAAACAAAATTTTTTCTTCAAAGTTCAAGCAAGCTAAGGTATTTTGAACCTTAGACCTCAATGAAACAAGAAGAAGACCTCAAGACTAGTTTTCTACAAGAGTGTAGTAACTAGTATGAAGGAATTTTTTTATATCAACCTTGAAGCTCTTGGAACTTTCAACAAGTCTTCAAAGTGATTTTTTATTTCAAGGAAGTTCACCCTTGTAGAAGATAGAAAAACTAAGCTAAGAACTAAGAATACTAAGAGAAGAACCTTTGTCTTGAAAATTTTCTTGATTAACTTCTTCAAAATGGAAGACTACATATTTATAGAGACTTGAGGGAGAAAATAGGAATTTTTCCCTCTCATATTTTCAGCCCAAAGGATAGATATAACCTATACAAACACTTGATAAGACAATAGAGGTGTTTTAGATGCATTTGAACTATTCTAGAGCACTAGTCAACACATTGCCAAAAATAGGAGGCAATTTTTCAGATTGGACAAAAGGGATTCCAACCATCTACCAAGGTAAATTTTCAATTTCCAACTTATTCAAAAATTTAGGATATTTCCCCATAAAGTCTTGGACATCAAAATTTAATCCCCATAAAATCTTGGACATCAAAATTGACATCAAAATTTAAGCCTTGAAACTTCTCTTGCTCAATTTGATCCTTGTGACTCTTTAGTTGTTTTGCCTTGGCTCTTGTCACAACTCCTTGACGTTCTTGCATGTCTAACCGTTTCACATCATCCTCCCCCTCTTGAAAAGGATTCGTCCTTGAATCTCCATCACCTATATCAAATGAAGAGCAATCGGAAACATTAAAAGTGGCACTAACATTATAATGTCCCGGAAGATCAACTTTATAGGCATTGTCATTAATTTTCTCAAGAATTTGAAGTGGCCCATCTCCCCTATCATCAAGCTTAGACTTTCTTTGTTGGGGAAATCTTTCCTTTCTAAAATGCACCCAAACCCAATCACCGGGTTTGAATACCACTTTTCTTCTTCCCACATTTCTTTTCTCTACAAGCTTTTTGTTAGAGTTGACAATGGCTTCATGGATCTTTGCATGAATTGTTTTCACAAAATCAGCCTTTTTGCTTGCATCCTTGCTTAATGCTTGATCTATAGGCAAAGGAACCAAATCAAAGGGAGTTAGAGGGTTAAAACCATGAACAACTTGAAATGGAGAATGAGAAGTAGTAGAGTGAGGTGCCCTATTATAAGCAAATTCAATGTGTGGCAAACACTCCTCCCATTGCCTCAATTTCTTCTTCAAAATAGCCCTTAGAAGTTGGCCAATTTTTCTATTTACCACTTCAGTTTGTCCATCCATTTGTGGATGGCAAGCTGTAGAATAAAGCAAGTTAGTACCAAGCTTCTTCCAAAGAACTCTCCAAAAATGGTTCAAGAATTTGGTATCCCTATCTGACACAATAGACCTTGGAATTCCATGGAATCTAACTATCGAAGTAAAGAACAAGCTAGCTACATGACTAGCATCATTGGATATCCTACAAGGAATAAAGTGTGCCATTTTAGAGAACCTATCCACAACAACAAAAATAGAATCAATACCTCTAGAGGTCCTAGGTAAACCAAGAATAAAATCCATAGAAATATCAACCCAAGGTTCTTTAGGAACTTCTAATAGTGTGTAAACTCCATGTGGAAGAGTTCTAAATTTAGCTTTCTTGCATTCAATACAACTTCCTACAAATCTTTCTACATCTCTTTTTAAATGTGGCCAAACAAAATGTTCATGAAGAATTTCATAGGTTTTAGTGACACCAAAATGTACCATTAAACCCCCACAATATGCTTCTTTGACAAGTAGAATTCTAGTAGAACAAGATGGTATGCACAATCTACCTTCACAATAAAGAAATCCTTCATGCAAAAAATATTTTCCAAAAGGTGCTAATAAGCATTTCTAAAAAATTTCCTTAAAGTCATGATCACTAGAATACATTTCTTTAAGCATTTCAAAACCCAAAATTTTGTTTGAAGGGTGGATAAGAGAGTATACCTTCTAGATAGAGCATCGGCCACCACATTCTCCTTACCTTTCTTGTAATGGATGACATATGGAAATGTTTCAATGAACTCCATCCATCTTGCATGTCTCCTATTGAGTTTATGTTGGCCCTTGAGAAACTTCAAAGCCTCATGATCGGTGTGCACAACAAACTCCTTTGGCCATAGGTAGTGTTGCCAATGCTTTAATGTTCTTATTAAAGCATAAAGCTCCTTGTCATAAGTTGAGTACCTCACGGCTGCCCCATTAAGTTTTTCACTAAAATAGGCTAAGGGCTTTCCATCTTGCATAAGTACACCACCTATACCAATGCCCGATGCATCACACTCCACCTCGAAAGTTTTCTCAAAGTTTGGTAGTGACAAAAGGGGTGCACTACACAACTTTTCATTCAACAATTTAAATGCTTGTTCTTGTTTTGTTTCCTACTTAAATCCTTCGGTTTTCTTGATCACATCGGTCAAAGGGCTAGCAAGTGTGCTGAAATTTTTGATGAACCGCCTATAGAAACTTGTTAGGCCATGGAAACTCCTCACTTCCGATGTGTTTCTTGGTGTTGGCCATTCCTTAATTGCTTGACCTTACCTTCATCTACTTGAAGTCCTTGTGAGCTTACCACATAACATAGAAATGTAACTTTCTCCAAACAAAACTCACATTTATCAAGGTTAGCAAAAAGTTTTTCAATTCTCAAGATGTTTAGTATTTCCCTAAGATGTTGAACATGCATTTCATATGTCTTGCTATAGACCAAAATATCATCAAAGTATACAACAACAAATTTCCCAATAAAATTCCTCAACACATGATTCATTAATCTCATAAATGTACTAGGAACATTAGTTAATCCAAATGGCATAACCATCCATTCATACAAACCAAAGTTAGTCTTAAAAGCGGTTTTCCACTCATCTCCTTCTCTCATCCTAATTTGATGGTATCCGGATTTCAAGTCAATTTTAGAGAAAAGATTAGAACCATGCAACTCATCAAGTAAATCATCAAGTCTAGGTATGGGATGCCTATACTTAATAGTAATGTTGTTTATGGCTCTACAATCTATACACATTCTCCATGCACCATCTTTTTTTGGAACAACCAAAACCGGAACCGCACAAGGACTCATGGACTCACGCACATACCCTTTTGAAATTAGATCCTCAACTTGTCTTTTTAGCTCCTTAGTCTCTTTCGGCGGACTCCTATAGGCCGGTCGGTTTGGCAAGACCTTCCCCGGGGACAAAATCAATTTGGCGTTCAATTCCACTAATTGGTGGAAGACCTCCGAGCATCTCATCAGGAAATATGTCTTTGTAATCTTCAATAACGTGCAAAATTTCACTTGAAAAAGAGGGTGAGTGTTCTTTAGATTAAGTAAAAGATTCCCTATAATACAAGAGCAATACCACTTCTTTTCTTTCAATTGCTTCAATCGCCTCACTAGGTTTTGCAAAGACACAATTCTTTTCTTTCATCTCACTCTCTCTTTTTTGGTCACTCTTTTTCTTTTCGCTCTTGTTTTTCATCACTCTTTCTTCACTCTTTTCTTTTTCCTCAACTCTCTTTCCCTCCCCAATTTTTTTCCTTTTGAGCTCACGTTCGGCCCTCTCTTTCTCCCTCATCTTTTTTTGTTCATTTCTCACTTGTTGAGGTGTAAGAGGATTCATAGTGAATGTTCTTCCATCCTTCACAAAAGAATAAGTATTCTTCTCCCCATTGTGGAGGGACTTTCTATCGAATTGCCAAGGACTTCCCAAGAGAAGATGGCATGCTTGCATGGGCACCACATCACATAGTATCTCATCTTTGTAAGCTCCCATTTCTATTGGTACCACTACTTGTCTCAACACTTTAATTTCTCCACTATCATTTAGCCAATAGAGTTTGTAGGGTTTATCATGTTTTGTAGTAGGTAGTTTCAACTTCTCAACAAGATAAGTACTAGCCACATTTACACAACTACCACTATCAATGATAAGGTTGGCAATCCTTCCCTCAACTTTACATTTAGAATAGAAGATGTTTTCTCTTTGTTCAATCATGTTATCATCAAAAGTTTGAGCGCTTAGTGCTCTTATGGTAACTAAACTCAAGACATCTTCATCACTTCCTAAAGGATTCAAATCAACATGTTCATCATCCTCACCATTTTCTTCACTCTCAACACATTCGCTACTTTCATCCTCCTCCTTCTCAATCCAACCATTCAAATCCTCCCTAAAGATCAAAGCTCTCTTTGTTGGACAACTACTTGCATAGTGTCCTACACCATTACATTTAAAGCACTTTGGAGAGTCATAAATGATTTTACCTCTCTCGTCCATCTTTGGTTTGGTTGGAGGTTGGAAAGTACCTCTAGGATCCTCCTCCTTCTTTGGCCATGGCTTGAAGTTGGAAGTAGGTGGTTTTGTTGTTGCAACTTGTCTTTGGTTGGGAAATGAGGATCGCATCATCCCACTTCTTTTCCTTTGTGATTCGATCTTGTTGGGAAGGTGGCACATGTCTTCATAAGTTGTATGTGGATACAATTCAAGTTGGTTGGCTATCTCCCTATTGAGACCACTAAGGAACCTAGCCATTGAAGCATCCTTGTCTTCTTCCAAGTTCAACCTCAAGATGTAAAGCTCAAGCTCTTGTCTATACTCTTCTACACTTTTTGCACCTTGTTTTAAAGTCATGAGCTTATAATGAAGCTCTCTATAGTAGTGCTTGGGCACAAATCTTTCTCTCATTAAAGCTTTTAACTCTCTCCAAGTATCAACCGGTGGTCTACCACTTCTAACTCTTTGGTTTACTATCCTTTCCCACCAATGTAAAGCATAGCCAGAAAATTCGGCTATTAAAAGTCTAGCTTTTAAGAACTTGTTACAAATTTTCAACATAAACATGTTTTCTACTTGCCTCTCCCAATCTAAGAAACATGTCATTCTCACCCTTAAAACTAGGGAGCTTCCACTTCATTCAGTCCAAGGTTTGGTCATCTTGGTCTCTTCCACGGTTAGCAACAAATGGAACATGTTCATGATCATCATATAATGGCTCTCCAAGCCTAGCTTGTGGCCTTGGAACTTCTTCAAAGTGTCTAGGCATGCCTCTTCCTCCAAAACCGCCTCTTCTACCACCGTAAGGAGGTGGATGAAGTTCTTCATCAAAATGTGGAGGTTGGTGGAACTCGGTTGTCCTAGAGCAATTGAGTGGTCCATTGCTCCTTGGGGTAGTAACATTGAGACTACCATGAGGACTAACCTCCCTTTGTTGATTAGAGAGATTAGTGACATCCCTTCTAATATCCCTCATCTCATCTCTTAGGGATTGTAACTCTTGCATTATGAGCCTCAAAGGGTCATCATGTTGGGAGTTGCTAGACTCTTCTCCAAAAGGAGTTGGTGCTTGAGCTTGGGTTGACATCCTGGTAGTGTTTACCTCACAAAACTCTCTTGTTTAACTCTCTTTGGCCTTTTGAGGATATTCTCACAACTCTTGCTTTTTTCTAAAGGTTCAAGTCTCAAAGAGTTCTATGAGTTCTTAACAAAGATTTAACACCTCTACTGAAGTTTAAAACAACCAAAATAAAAAAAATCACAAACAAAAGCTAGTTGAGAAATATAAGAAGCAAGGAAAATGATATTGAGTCATCCATTCATTTTAAGGAAGTTCAACAACATTTCCAAGAGCATTTGAGTCAATAATGGTAGATTGACCAAACGAAGAAATAAGTACTGAAAAAGGAAAGAAATTCGACCACAAATACAAACACAAAGCTAGGACACTTCAAGAACACAAAAGAATACACAACAAAAGTTTCCAGCAAGTAGAGTAGATGACATACTCGGCTTGTTTGGAAAACTGGTATTTAACCACAAGTCTAAATTGAATGAAGTTTGTCTGGAAAGAATCCTCACTCAAAATGCTTAATTTTAGGCTCAAGAATCAAAGAAAAAGGTGTTAAAATAAATGCTTAGCTGTTAAGTCTAAATTCTGCAATATTTCTGGTTCATAGTTGTCCTATTCCTTAGGGGATTAGCTAGTTGTTCTATTCCTTAAGAAGTTAGTTGCTTTATTCCCTCCAGATTTCTTTATGCACATTTTTCTGTAGTTTCTGTTATGTTTCAGCCTATTTAATGGCTTCATTTGTTAAGAATAAAACACAGTTTTTCATCTTTTGCTTGTCGATTTAACACTGGTATCAGAGCAAAAGACAAACATATAGCAGCAGCTATTATTAGAGAGAAAAGTTGAGTGAGTAAATAAAATAAAGAGTGTGCTTATTAGTTAATCTTGCAAATGACAGAAACTAATATTCGGCAATAATGGCAACCGAAACTTTTGTACAACCAGCGATTCCTCGTTTTGATGGTCACTATGACCATTGGAGCATCTTTCGATGGAGAATTTTTTACGATCTAAGGAGTATTGGCGGATCGTCTCCGAGAGGGATCCCGGAATCATCGGGTAGTACGACGGCGAAGCGCGAGAAGATAGATCTCAAAGCAAAGAATTATCTTTTCCAAGCAATTGATCGCACAATCTTAGAAACTATTCTTTGCAAAGATACTTCCAAGCAAATTTGGGATTCCATGAAGAAGAAATATGAAGGATCAAAGCGGGTTCGAGGCAGCGAGCTACAAGCTCTACGATCCGAATTTGAAACATTACGGATGAAATCGGAGAATCTGTTTCGACTTCTTCTCAAGAACAATGTCAATTGTTAATAAAATGTTGATTTCTGGAGAGAAGATGGAGGATGTGATTGTGGTTGAGAAGATTCTTCGCTCAATGACACCGAAATTCAACTACGTGGTCTGTTCAATTGAAGAATCAAAGAACATTGATCTTTTATCACTTGATGAACTTCAAGCATCTTTACTGGTTCATGAGAAGAAAATCACTCAACAAGACAAAGAAGAGCAAGCTTTGCTGACCTCATCAAACATTTGTAAAAAAGGAGGTCGAGGACGAGGCAGAGGTAGACAGAATAATGAAGGGAGAGGCTCACAACATCATCAATCCCATGATGATCGAAGCTTCATATTTCGAGGAACTGGCAGAGGCAGAGGAAGAAGTCGTGGAGGCCAACAATCAAAGGTTGATCATACGAGGTCAGCAGACAAGTCGAATGTGGAGTGCTATTGCTCGTCATAAGTATGGACATTATCGGAATGAATGCAGTAACTAACTCGACAAAGGATAGTGGAGAAAAAATCAAATTTTGCGAAACGAGAGGAGGAGATATCTTTGTCGATGGTTTGCAACACCAAGGAAGATATGAAGAAGCAATTGTGGTACCCGGACACCGGTTGCGAGCAATCATATGTGTGGCGACAAAGAAATTTTTTTCTCATCCGGATGAGTCATATAAGGACAACATCAAGTTTGGCAACAACACCAAAATTTACATTATGGGAAAAGGCGAGGTAATGATTAGAACAAGAGGGAATAATTATCAAATAATCTATAATGTTCTTTTTGTTCCAGATTTGAAGACCAACTTGTTAAGCATTGGTCAATTACAAGAGAAGGGCTATGAGATTGTAGTAAAAAAATGGTGTCTCGTCGTATTCATGATGACAAGTTAGGCTTGGTTCGTTTGAAGCTAAAATGACAACAAATAGAATGTTCCCTCTCTATTTGGATAATGTCTCTCAGATTTGTTTGTCAACTCGGCTCAGTAATGATGCTTGGTTGTGGCACTTTCGTTATGGACATCTGAATTTCAATGGACTAAAGACACTGCAGCAAAAGAGAATGGTGGTTGGCCTTCCAATGCTCTCTACTCCAACAGAGATTTGTGAAAGTTGTGTCATCAGCAAGCAACCGAGAACTCCATTTCCAAAAGGAAGAACACAAAGAGCAAGAGAGCTGTTGCAGATTGTGCATTCTGACCTCTGTGGTCCGATCAATCCTATCTCTAATGGAGGTAAACGATACATAATCACTTTCATTGATGATTTGAGTCGTAAAACATGGGCTTATTTTTTACAAAAAAAATCTGAAGCCTTAACAGCTTTCAAAGTTTTTAAGGCAGTTGTTGAGAAAGAAGCAGGCTATCCAATTCAAGTGCTACGCACTGATCGTGGTGGAGAGTATAACTCACATGAATTTGCAGATTTTTGTGAGTTACATGGAATTAAAGCGACAAACTAACAGCGACCTATACTCCACAACAAAATGGAGTGTGTGAAAGAAAGAACCGCACAATCATGAATATGGTGAGAAGTCTTTTGACAATTAGCAGGGTGCCAAAGAGTTTTTGGCCAGGAGCAGTAAATTGGAGTCTTCACATTTTGAATCGAAGTCCAACAGTAGCTGTTCAAAACATGACACCAGAGGAGGCTTGGAATGGTCACCAACCAGCAGTTGATCACTGCGGAATTTTTCGGATGCATAGCTTATGCCCATGTTCCCGGATGTACGAGAGGAAAAAGCTAGATGATAAAGGTGAAAAATGCATTTTTCTTGGTGTGAGCGATAATTCGAAAGCTTACAAGTTGTACAATCCTCACACTAAGAAGATTGTTATAAGTCGTGACGTGTTTTTTGATGAAGAGAATTTACGGGAGTGGAATAAAAAAAATATTGAGCAAACTATACCAGCGAGATCTTGAAGAAGATGAAGAGCAACCGGTCGGGAATTACAGAGCAGCGATGATTTAAATCCCGGATGAACCAACAAGTGATTCAAACTACAGACCATAAATCAACATCCACAACGCATTAGAAGAAGACTCGCATGGATGGTCGACTATGAGGTAGCCGGGATTAATCAATCGATGAAGACTCACTTGTAAATTTAGCTTTATTTTCGATTGCGATCCCTTAACTTTTGAGGAAGTCTGTTCAACATTCGAAATGGAGAAAGGCTATGGATAATGAAATTTCATCCATACAAAGGAACAAGACATGGGAGTTGATCGAACTTCCCAAGGGACGAGAAAAACCATTGGCGTAAAGTGGGTGTATAAAACAAAATTGAATGAAAAATGCGAAGTTGATGAGACATAAGGCGCGATCTGGTTGCAAAGGGATACAAGCGAGAATTTCGGAATTGATTACAAAGAGGTCTTCGCTCCCTGTTGCAAGGCGGGACACTATCGAACTTGTGGTTGCGTTGGCGGCTCAAAATTCATGGTCAATCTTTCAATTGGATGTCACATCGGCTTTCTTACACGGCGAGTTGGAAGAGCAGGTATTTGTTGATCAACCTTTGGGTTACATAAAAGTAGGAGATGAGAATAAGGTGTATAAATTGAAAAAGGCTCTTTACGGTCTAAAACAAGCCCCACGGGCATGGTATAGTCGTATCGAGGCTTATTTTTTAAGAAAAGGATTTCTGAAATGTCCTTATGAACATACACTTTTTATGCGATTTGACATTGAAGGAAAAATGCTCATAGTTTGTTTGTACGTGGATGATTTAATCTATACTGGGGAATAGTGAGGAGATGATAGAGCGGTTTAAGAATTCGATGATGTCTGAATTTGAAATGTCTGACCTTGGTTTGATGCATTATTTTTTGGGCATAGAAGTTATTCAATCCAATGCAGGCATCTTTATCTCTCAAAAGAGATATGTGCAGGATATCTTAATCAAGTTTGGAATGCAAGATTGCAATCCGGTCCGTACTCCAGCTGAAACAAGTTTAAAGCTTGTTAAAGATCCAGATGGCAAAAAGATTGACAGCACCTTCTATAAGCAAATTGTTGGAAGTTTAATGTACTTAACTACAACAAGGCCGGACATCATGTTTTTCACGTAAGTCTCATAAGCGGATTCATGGAAAATCCAACGAAATGCATCTTGCGTCGGTAAAGCGAATTTTGCGGTATTTGCAAGGAACAACGAGACTATGGAATACTCTACAAGAAAGGAGAAAAATCGGGAATTGATTGGGTTCACTGATAGTGATTATGCAGGGGATCAAGATGACAGGAAAAGCACATCTGGATATGTGTTCATGATGGGGTCTAGAGCTATTTCATGGTCATCAAGAAAGCAGCCTATAGTCACTCTTTCAACTACAGAAGCAGAATTTGTAGCAGCAACATCGTGTGCTTCCCAATCAATTTAGTTGAGAAATGTTCTTAAAGAACTTCGCTTCAGTCAAGAAGGTTCAACTCCAATTTATTGTGACAACAATTCAACAATCAAGTTGTCCAAAAATTCAGTTTTGCATGGTCGAAGCAAGCATATCGATGTTCGGTTTCATTTCTTACGCGATCTTACCAAGGACAAAGTTGTTGATCTCATTTACTGCAGAAGCAAGGATCAAATTGCTGATTTGCTCACAAAGCCCCTTAAACTCGATGCATTTCAGAAGCTCAGAAAATTACTTGGAGTTTGCAGCATGGAAGATTATGTTTAAAGGGGTGCACTAAAGATAAGTTTTAGTATTAAACTTATGTTGTTAACATTAGTTTAAGGGAGGGTGTTAAAATAAATGCTTAGCTGTTAAGCCTAAATTCTGCAATATTTCTGGTTCATAGTTGTCCTATTCCTTAGGGGATTAGCTAGTTGTTCTATTCCTTAAGAAGTTAGTTGCTTTATTCCCTCCAGATTTCTTTATGCACATTTTTCTGTAGTTTCTGTTATGTTTCAGCCTATTTAATGGCTTCATTTGTTAAGAATAAAACACAGTTTTTCATCTTTTGCTTCTCGATTTAACAAAAGGATTAGTAAAAAGGAAGATATGCTCAGATCATTTCAGTATTTTTTTGTCTGCGGAAAAGCCAGGTACACCTTCAAGTTTTGACTATTTTGAGATATCAAATGAGGTCCAAATTAGATGAAACTTGTTTCATTTGTTTCCCAGGTCAATGTAGTATAACTCCATGTAAAAATATTGCAAAGTTCTAGTCATATTCCAGGTCGTTCAAGCATTCTATTTTTGTGATGCCATTTTCCAGCAATCTTGTCTTTTTTCTCTTTTTTTTTTTTTGTCTTGTATTTTTTTTTTTTTTTTTGTATGTAAGATATCTCAAAAACACTTACTTGAAGGTGGCTCTGATACCAAATGATGTGGAATGATCTTCAAGAGCATAAAATTTCGTCCAAGAAGTGAGGGAGAGAACAAACAAAACAAGTGTAATAAGTAGAAGAGAGAAAGTGCCTTTGAAAGGACTTGAAAATGTTAAACTTCAAGCAACCTTGGATATATTAAATCCAACACCTCAAGAAGGTTTAAAAAAAATCTTTTCTTCAAAGTTCAAGCAATCTAAGGTATTTTGAACCTTAGACCTCAATGAAACAAGAAGAAGGCCTCAAGACTAGTTTTCTAGAAGAGTGTAGTAACTAGTATGAAGGAATTTTTTTATGATCAACCTTGAAGCTCTTGGAACTTTTAACAAGTATTCAAAGTGATTTTTTCTTTCAAGGAAGTTCATCCTTGAAAAAGATAGAAAAACTAAGCTAAGAACTAAGAATACTAAGAGAAGAACTTTTGTCTTGAAAAATTTCTTGATTAACTTCTTCAAAATGGAAGACTACATATTTATAGAGACTTGAGGGAGAAAATAGGAATTTTTTTCTCTCATATTTTCAGCCCAAAGGATAGATATAACCTATACATATACTTGATAAGACAATAGAGGTGTTTTAATTGCATTTGGACTATTCTAGAGCACTAGTCAACACATTGCCAAAAATAGGAGGCAATCTTTCAGCTTGGATAAAAGGGATTCCAACCATCTACCAAGGTAAATTTTCAATTTCTAACTTATTCAAAAAGATATTGCCCCATAAAGTCTTGGACATCAAAATTTAATCCCCATAATGTCTTGGACATCAAAATTGACATCAAAATTTAAGCCTTGAAACTTCTCTTGCTCAATTTGATCCTTGTGACTCTTTAGTTGTTTTGCATTGGCTCTTGTCACAACTCCTTGATGTTCTTGCATGTCTAACCGGTTCACATCAAATCAGCAGTGTAACACTTAAAAATAACACCAATTTACAGACCGCCATTACCAATGGAAACGGAAACCGTAGCTAATCACCAACGGGAAAATGAATGCTGTTGGTTTTAACAAATTTAGACCAAAACATGGAGGCAAATGGGGCGCCAAAAAGTGACGGCTTCCTACTAATGGAAAATGTCGTCGGTTACTTATATTACCAATGGGATTTGGAACGAAGTGACGTCCGTCGGTAAATAAAATAAATTTTCGACAGCAGTAACAATGGCCTTATAATGTCGTTGGGAATAATTCCAGCTAAAAAATGGAGGGAAAGAGTGTGCTAAGTAGTGACGACATTTTACCGACGGTAAACGCAATCGATAAATACGTTACCGACAGCCGTTAGGCACGGGTGAGTTTGCAATAATATCATAATTATGTTTTCGATGGATGTAATGACGATGAAGCCATCGATAACGTATGAATAATTTGTACCGAACGAAGGTCCTATTGGTGTCCCATTGGCAGTAAGTCACAGATCTATGAAAAACAGGCAAACTCTCTCCTCTCCAAATTATTCAAACCCTTCTCATAATTCCCTCCACCTCCCCTCCCGCGAGTTCACCGACGACACCACCACCCACGACAAGCTGGTGCAGCCAACCCCACTAGCGTCCCTGCCATTTTCCAACCGGTAAGGTCTCTCTCTCTCTCTCTCTCTCTCTCTCTCTCTCTCTCCCAAGCCATAGCCTGCTCTTATTCTTCTTCTTTTAATCTTGTTATATTTTCTCAAATGATGAAATTGTAGCCCTTGCCGCCATATAGAGAGTTTGGCACCATCGGAGAAGCTTGCCGCCACTATCGGAGAAGCTCGTCGACACTGCTAGCCACTTCACTCAATCTTTACCAGTGGGCACAGTGGTCAGCCTACCCCTCACTAGCCACCACCTCGACCCTCTGCTAGCTGCCAGTCCTGCTACTTGCCGTCTGCCAAACCAGAAGAGAAGGTAAGTTCATTTTTTTTAGCATGATAATTTAATGGTTTCTTACAATTTAGAGACATAAGAGAGTATATTTGCATTGAAAAATGTAATAAATGTACAACATAAGTCCTTGTGAACAATTCTTCTCAATGTGCCTGTCTATAATGCATGGACTGTCTAAATACTTTGATTGTTTTTAGATTTTTGCCTCTTTAACTTTAACTTAGATTAGGCAAGTTCTTTTAGTAACTTGGAAAATCTTCTGATTTGCAAATTCTTATGAACTTACATATGCCATTTTGTTAGTATGGTTTATGATATCTTGATGATGTTCAGTCTTGAGTTATCTTGGTCTTCTCTTTCTAGTTCTGTTTTAGAGTTTCTTCATTGAATTGCTGCTCGAGTTAAACGAATTGCTAAAAACTTATAATCTAATATTGTAATAGTATCTTTTTTAATAGATCACATTGCAAATGTATTCTCCTTATAAGTTTTTATCCTCATATGAAAGGGGCTATGCACTATGATTTGAATTAATATGTCTTTTTACTTTGAATGGTCATATTATGCTGCATAAAAGTAGGTTTTTCAGTTGGTGTGGTTCTGATTTCTGAGGTATGCCTACTGCAATGCCTCTTTAAATTACAAAAAAAGTTAATACCTTAATAATAATTTGTGTTTGATACCTTATTAAGCCACGAACATGCTCTTGGCTTATGGCCTAGTTTCTAGTTGTGTAATTTTCCCAAATATATGCTAAGTTGTGATGTAAAAATGCTTCCTAATCTTATGAAACAACAAAATTTTCAGTAAATTCAAGTTCTTTGTATTTGGAATTGAGCATACTACAACAATTTGATGGTCTTGTGTCAAGTCTTCTTTTCAAATAAAAAGGTTTTTCCTTTGTCTAAAAAGTAATTATTTATATTATTACTGCATTGTTAATATTATAGTCCTAAGATTATTTGAAATGGGATGCATAGTCTTAAAATAATGCTATAAGGATAAAGTTTGATTCATTTATGTTCGATTCATGTATACTATACCATTTTCGTCTCTTTTTACTTGAAAGATAATAAGTGAGTAAAATGTAATACCTTTTCAAGTTAACTTTTACGTTTTGAGTTTTAAGTATGCTAAAAAATATTATTATCCATTTTTCATGGTAAGGATTTTAGTGACATATTCTCCATTATATATACATTAGAAATATATATTTATTTAGGTTTAATTTTATTTTACGGGGAAACCCTAAATCTTTAAAGTTTTACGGGGGAGCCCTGACTTAAACTTGACTCTTTAAAGTTTTACAAGGAGACCTGACTTTTTAAAACTTTACGAGGGAGCCCTTTCTCTTTAAAGATTTATGGAGAAGTTCTGACTCTTAATTTTTTGTTTGGTTGTGTATTTGTTGCTTGTTTAAGTGTCCTATGTGCCTGGAAAAGGTCCGTAATATAGAGGAAACTCTACCAAAAGTTTTTCAATCTTATAAAAAACTTAGAAGTTTTAGTAATTACTTAACGTAAAATTTTAAATGAAAGAAAAAGTTGAAGCTTTTTAAATATTTTAAGGGAAACATTGTTAAGATTATAAGGAGAGGAACCTTGTTTATGAAGATTATGAAGATTATATGTGTTGAATTTGATTTAAAGTAACATTGATGGTGGAATGGAGTAGTATAGAAAGTGAGCATTTCATTCCATGTTTGTTTTAATCTTCCTTGATAGAGTTCCTTGCGTATTCACAATTGTTGAAAGACTAGGCATCCTTAAGGGAGCTCAAAATTTTAGAGTTTTGAAGCATTATGTATCAAGAATCCATGAATGGAATGTAGGAAATGTTTATAAATAGTGCCCATATTTTTGCATCATTGGATGTGATGTGATTCATTATGATTCGTATTTATGCATAAACTTCGTGTTTGATTCATTATGATTTTTCTTTTCTTGCTAAATAATTAATTATATATTATAGTTTTAAATATAGTTATATTGTATAAGTATAAAATATTATATTACGAATCATATTTTTATAATTATACTTATGTTTATTATCTATAACTAATTCTATCCTCCTTACTTATATTACAGGTTCGAGCCTAGAGGACATAAGAGAAAGGATCCACCACCTATGACACAAACTGAACCACACTCCCACACAACAGGATCTATTGACTCCGGCATAGCAGCATCCACAGCAAGTACGGATCAGGATCTACTAACACAGACATAGATACCGGCACGTTCCGATGCTCCCGGTTCATCTTCCGTACTGACAACATAGCCGTCATCATCTACGGCTCCTTCTACGAATCATTTAGCTTGGAAGCCCCTCCCAATGATACACAATACACGGCAGTTATTGACCATTAATGTAGATCGCTAAGTTCGATAATCGTAAAAAACATATTGTTATGAGTATACAAACTATAATTAAATATGATATATACTAATATTAATATGTACAAACTACATCCATCTTCGAGAGCCGCCACCATGTCTTAGCTATCATGCAGGAGCAGTTAACCGACCATTACCATTGTTGGTCTGAGGTCCCGCCAAATGTTCGTGACCTATGGTGGGAGATTTTAGGTGAACGAATCCAATATTATAGTTGTTTACTTTGTCTTAATTTTTTTACAAGTCTTTAGTACTTATAATATTTTGGTTCAATTTTTTGAAACGTATACTGATTATACTTTATTTATACAAATATTATTTTCTAATGTTTTGAAATTTCAGAAAAGATGCGTATCGGACCCAACATTAGCCATAACCAAGATAAGGCAGGTATGGGAGGTCAAGGTTAGTGGCCGGATGAGAGATTTGCTTGGTGATGTTCGGGCGGCAAGGAAGAGGCCCATTTGGATTCTTGAGATATTTCGGGAGCAAATGATAAAGTATTAGGAGAGTCCTGAATATAAAGCATTTTGTGAACAGACTAAAAGAAACAAAATGAGGGACAAGGGGTCGAAGAGCGGGGAAGCACACAGGCAGTTCTATCTCCTTCATAGAACATCTGTTGAATATGGTAAGAACTGATATTGATTCGTTACTTCTTTAAAACGTAATTAATAAATTTTTTTTTTTTGCAGCAAACGGATTTAACAAAGAGGTTCTCCGAGAGCAGACACTTGGAGAAGCTCTACAAGCATCAGACCGGAGATAAGAAAGGGTTGTATATGGATATCTTCTCAGAGGAGTTTTGGGTAAATTTAGTGAAATTTATAACTTAAGTTTATATAATGTTTTATAACTTGTAACTTTCAATTTTATATAATATTTTATAACTTATTATCCAACTAATATTTCATATTATAGACAAAATTTTACGAGGCCCGACAGAAGGTTGAGGAGAAAGTTGCAGCCAGGGTGCTCCTATGTTTGATGATCTCCAGCTGATAGTCACTATATCTGGTGAATTGAGCCGCGACCGGTTATAAGGAGCTTTTCGAAAAAAGCTCAAAGATGTTATAAATGGGGTATAACTATAACGAATGCAACAAGCAAGTGTTCCGATCACTATAGTACTAGAGACATACCGGAGTTGTCGAACTCAAGGAACAGTAAAGGCTCAAATAGTCACCATTTTACCTTATGTTTAGTTTAACAAATTGGGTTTTAAGAAATTAATTAACAAATTGGAAAAAGTGCTAAAAGCAATGAAATGGAAGCAACAATTAGAAGTATGAAATTTTAGGAGTAGAGTTTGAATGAAGGATCCCCTAGCTTTTGTCAACTATTCCAATTGATAAACTCATAAAAATGATGTTTCAAAATGATGATTTGGTTATCACACGAAAGTTGGGCAATCCCTATCTTTAGGTGAAGGCCACTCTACTCACTTAACTTTTAGAGGAGAATCTCTTCTCTCTCTAACCGATTTTTAATGGAATAAATAACGTAGGTGATCTAATAACCTAAAAGTGCAAACCACATCTCTTCAATTGCCAACTCTTATTATTCAATTAGTTGCCCTAGATTGATCTTCCTTATTCAATTTCAATCAATCTTGCAAAATAATTTATTCCGCGAAAATCAATTATCAAGTAAACGTAATTGAACAACAACCAACACATAAACAAACATCAATTTAATGAAATTAAATTAAAAAAATCATATCATCCAAAGCTAGGATTTAACCCTCAATTCAAATAATAGAAATTTAGCTAATGAATACCCTAACAATAATCAATTCAATAATAGAAATCATTATTAACAAAAGAAAAGAAAGCTTAGATTGAAAAAAGTGTTGAATCCACGGTTCTGAATGCCACTCGAGCTCATCTCTCAATTCGCTTGCTGAAACCTGAAATTGCTCCATGAAATCTCTTCAATCTTCCTCCAAGAGCTATAATTTTATGTTAAATATGGAGAATCTACCTAAATGAAGAGGACTTGAGATGGTTATTCTTGCCCAAATTTGCCCCTAATTCCTTCTCTTTAAACCTAAAACGATTCTCCTTTGAAAAAAAGGGGTAAAAAATCATATAAATACACCTAAAACCGCATTAACTATGTTGTTGATAGGACCTACCGCATCCGGTAGGTAGAATCCTACCGTCCGCGATAGGTAGGGCTTTTGTTGGTAACTTCTTTTTGGCTAGGCTGGATGCTCGGGACCTACCATCCGTGGTAGGCTTCTGTTGGCAACTTCTTTTTGGCTCATAGACCTATTGTGTTTGATAGGTTGGCCTACCATCGACTGAAGGTCTCCTTCCTTGGTGCTAGTGGCTTCATTTTCTGTGTTTTCGCCCGTTTATGCTTTGTTTCTTCGTCTTCTTCATCGAAAAGAACCTAAGATTAGAATGGAGGTAAATTGTGTAAATTATACATTTTATATATTAAAAACATCGTAAAATGACAAAAATAACATATGTAAATATACTACAAAATGACATATCAAAAACCCCACACTTATCCGTTGCTTGCCTTCAAGCAACAATAAACTAGGCAAAAACATGGAAAACGTAGAAAGTGAAGTGCACAAAGTTTGTACGTTGAAAGTGACATATGGAAGGATAGCAACACAAATAACCAAAAAGAAACAAGACTCTACGAACGAAAGAAATGATAACAAATAAAAAAAGAATAAAAATGACTAAACATACAAGGATATGAATATGACTACTCAACCGCATAAAGATTTTTCGAAAGACGAAATACAAGGATTGACAATTCTACTATTATCTTAGTAATATCCTTACTAGTCAATATAGTGTGTGTTTGTGTGTGTGTGTGTGTGTGTGAATTGCTTTGTCTCCTTTCAAAGAAAACAAGAAATGTCAGGTTATTAATATGTGAAGAATTTTAATGAAAAAAATGCAACACACAACTCAGGTTTCTCAAAACCTTTTCACTCTAAGTTCTATTCTAAGTCTTTCACAGATTAGGTAGAACTTTTTAGCTTGTAATGATAGGCTTGGGACATAAAGGGTGTTCAACGAAAAGAAATGAAAAACAAAAGCAATTGAAATAGAGTTAATGCAACCGAAAGGAAAGATATCAAACATTATTAACACTTTCTAGCCATTTTTCACTCATTCTCATCTTCCCTTGAATGTCTTACTCCATTCAAATTAGGCACAACCCACCTAACACTTTTCTATTTTCATAAACATATATTTTTTTCAAGTATAAGAAAGAAAAGTTTGAGATTTTTGAGAGACAAAATGGAGAGATGCTTAAATACTCATTTTCTTTGTTTTCCATGATTTCTTTTTCTTCTTTTTTTTTTTAACAAAGCTTTCTCTCTTTCAACCACTGCATATACTTTCTTACAGAGATTTCCCATCAAACCCTTTTGTAAGTTAGTACTTAGGTAATTCGTGAAGTGTGATTGATTTTGCTGCGTGAGGAGTAGTGTGTAAAAAGCAATAAACAACACAAACACACAAGAAACAGCAGTTGGTGATGCAGTTCGGCCAAGCCTACGTCTGGGGGCCTCACCCAAAAAGTAATCCACTAATAACTATTAACACATTACAAGAAAACACCTTCAACACATTACAAGAAAACACCTAACTCCTTTTCGCATCTAGTATTTCCCTAGTGGAATCAGTGCAAGCTCCCTTTGCATACTGCATAGTTGTATCCCTCAACTCTTCAAGGCTCACCCTTAGAACAAGCTGCTTAATCTTGAATCCCTTAAATTCTTCAACACCGTTGAATCGCATCAGAACTTCTATCCCTAGAAGCTATAGTCTTCAAAATGGAACTCCATTGAATTCTGAATGATGAATAATGAGCATCAACGGAGAATCACAGTGTTTGAAATGTGTGACTGAACAAACTCAATCACCGTGAACCGTCGTCTTCTCTCCTGTACAATGTCTTCGAAGAACTGCAAAACGGCTAACCTTGAACTTCAATTACATTGCTTTATTTATAGATGTTGATACTTATTGGTCAGTCTTGTATTTCCTAATAAATTTGGACTAAGGATTTAGTTTCCAAAACAAGACTTCTAGTTTAGATTCTCTACAACTCCTATTTTTCTTAGGATTCTGACCTTTTCTTATGCTTTCAAATTTCCTTAACCGAATATCCATATCACAGCTAGTAATCACAGATTCTTCAGGATTTACCGAATTTCCTAAAACGATGCCAATACACAGTGCCGTTGCAAACCTGTAGCTTTTTGTGCCGTCATATAACCAGCCTATGTGGCCTTACTCAACCTATGAGGCAGGTTTCTACAAACTCCCCCTTTTGCATTATTTTAGACTAAATACCAATGAGCTGCACGGACCTTCTTGCTTCATGAGAGTCCTATAGCATCCACATAAAAGCATAAGCATGAATAGTAAAAACAGAAAGTGAATTGTTCAAGTCCTAGGTTTGATGTCAGACAGGGCAAAATAGATAGCTCAGAGGCTACCACATAAAGCAATAAAGAATATATCCGAAGGCCATACAAGCCACTAAAAAAAAAAAAACTAAAGTATTCAATTCAAGGCCATACTCACCCACCCAAAAACCACACAAGATCAAGCAAAATAATTTCATAATTAAATTTGCAGCCTCATACTCATCTCCCCCTTTTGATATGAAATAATGCTCAAGGGAGCTTATCCTTGAGATTCTTCAATTCTTGCTGCATTTGAAGGACAAAGGCCACAATACTTGAAAGTTGTTCATTGAGGAGGTCTAAGCTGGTGGTCAATCTTGAAGACTCAGCACTAGGGTGAGGAGGAGAGGGTAAGGGAAACTTGGTGCTACACTGCTTCTTTTCAGATAACCGCTCCATAGTAAACTTACATGGAGTATGTCCTTGTATGGATGGAGTGGAGAAGGAGGCACCACACCAGGAGCAATAATCTTTGGCATCACCAGAGGGTCTACTGCCCTTACCCATGAATCAGAAGGCAGAGAAAAGTCCCACAACCAGTAGATATTCATAAATCAAACAGGGACATAAAAGAGCAATCTTATTGCCCTTCTTTTGGTCTATTTGCCTGAGAATATTTCTAAAGATAATAGTGCATATGTTGATCCTTTTCTTGGTGGCAAAGGCATAGAGCAGATGAGCTTTTCCTTAAGAACAGCAGTAACATTTGTAGTGGGGCAGCTAATTTCCACAAAATACTTTAAACAGGGCTCTGTATGGCATTTTCATCAGGTTTGAATTATGCCTGCTAGTTTCTGGCCAGAGATCCCCTGCATCTCCAATTAGGACCTTTGTCACCTCATCAAATTCAGCTTTCTCCTCCAGACTAGTTCCTTCAATGTCACTAAAATCTGGGCAGCTTAGATATTGTGCTATATTGGCAGGTGAGAAGTCAATAACATGCCCCTTCATATATAATTAAGCATAAGTTAGGCTCTCAGGATTGCTAAACTCCTCAGATAGGTTGGCATAGAACTCCTTGAATAAGTTCTTATTGTATTGTTCAGCAAATAGAGCCAGTTCCCGACATCCCATTCCAAGCAGCAAATCCATCATATTGTATTGTTCCAAACTTTCTTGAGTGATCCTTTTCTCAGCCATGCTTGGTTTGTCAATTAGTTTTAGCATCCTCAATTCACCAGTCTTTGTGTAAAAGTGTTCGTTGAGGGCATTTTTTGCTTTAAGAGGAGTAGAGGGAGGAGTGGCAGCTCGTGCCTTTTTAGCATTGGTTTTTGAAGATGAAGCTCTCTTTAGAGCTACTCTTGTCCTTTTTCTCCTATGACTTAGTCCAATGCCAGGGGTCACCCCGACAACCTCTAGGTCTAACCAAGAGCTTCTTTTTCCTTCAGCATTATGCTCTTTCTCATAACCGTCTCAATTCCATCATCAATATCTTCCATGGACTGATTTATTGAATTCTCAATAGGTAAAGGTTGAAGTATAGCAATATGATATAGTTCATCAGCAAAATGGTGCACAGGGTGTGCATTATTAGACAAAACCTCATTACCCAGGAGAAAGCGTATTTTCAAGAAAATATCTAGGCACATACGCATGTATAATCAAATGAAAATCAGAAACAGACAGCACGTGAAATAACAAAGTATTCAACATGAATGAAATATGAGTGCCTGATAATCTCAGCCTATACATGAGTAAGAACTCATCTGGAGAACCTAAAAAATGTCCAAGGGACAGAGAGTTTATCAGCTTGATTACTTGAGTAGCAGGCGTAGCAAAGGATGTTGTATTATCTGCTTCTCACCAAGGGAGAGAGAGAGAGTATGATCATCACATCCAGGAGCTAGAAACGTCCTGGGCCAATAGGTTGTTGTTGGAAGATGTAGAGAAGATGAATATATCTTAGAGAAGGACTCATAGAGAAAAACCCTAAGGAATGTGGAGAGAAAATCACTGAGAGTGGAGGCAAAGCAGGTCTAGTTTGAAAGACTTTGGAACGTCTGTTGAGTTGATTTGGTGAAAGAGAAAATCCCTCATTTTTCGTGTCAGACTCAATAATGCACTCTTCTTCCATGGTCTTTTAATTGTGAATGGAACTGCATGTTGCTAGATGATGTAGTTTGTAGGACAAGGGATGTTCTGAGTGTGAGATGAGAATGCTGATTTTAGTTCTCTCACTGCACGTGCCTGTCTAACATTTATGAGGGTGTGAAATAAGAGCATTGTTAGACAGTCATCTCATGCACTAGTTGATCACACAGTTCCCCAATGTCTGTCTGAGTTCTTCAAATCTTATGGCATCTAGAGACTTAGTGAGGATATTAGCCAATCGTTTTTGTGTGTTCACATACTCTAAGCTCATAGTCTATTGCTCTAACAATTCTCAAATAAAGTGATGTCTTATGTCAATGTGCTTGATCTTGCTATGTTGCACAAGATTTTTGGTGATGTTGATTGCACTAGTGTTGTAACAGTACATGATCGGCTCATTTAGTGTAATCTTGTAGTAACTTAGCATCTGTTTCATCCAAAGTAGTTGTGTACAACAGCTCCCTGCAGTGATGTACTCAACTTCTGTAGTGGATAGTGAGATACAATTTTGTTTCTTACTATTCAAAGAGACTAGATTGTTTCCAACATAGAAGCACCCTCCATATGTAGTTTTTCTATCATCACAATTTCATGCCAATCTACATCAGTATAGCCAAGAAGATGAGTGGTGGTATCTTTACTGTAAAATAACCCATACTCACCAGTGCCATGTACATATCTCAGGAAGCGTTTTACTACTTTCTTGTGTGACTCCTTAGTATCTGCTTGATGTCTTGCACAAATACCAACACTATATGATATATCGGCATGCTTCTACACTCATGCTGATCCACTCTGGTTCCCATCTCATCTTTGTTGATCTTGAGTGTGCTACTCATGGGTGTCCTCACTATCTTTCCATTCTCCAACCCAAACTTCTTCACTAGGTTCTTAGCATATTTTTCTTGAGAGAAATATGCCTTCCGTCATTTGTCTGATTTGCAATCGAAGAAAGAATGTCAGTTCACCCACCATACTAATCTCAAATTCAGATCCCATAGATGTGATGAATTCCTCATGTTATGGATCCGAACACTATGTCATCAACATATATTTGCGCAATGAGCACGTGTTGTGCACTTCTTTTGAGGAAAATAGTTTTATCCACACTCCCTCTAATGTATCCTTTGTTGAGCAAATAATTTGTGAGCCTTTCCTACCATGCACTTGGAGCCTGCTTTAAACCATAAAGAGCCTTTTTCGACCTCTAAACATGATTTGGATATTTTAGATTCATAAATCTTTTTGGTTGTTCAACAAATGCTTCTTCTTGTAATATTCCATTTAGGAATGCACTTTTAACATCCATCTGTGGATGTGTTAAGTTCTTGGCACATGCATTGGAGACCAACAGTCTTACAGATTCAAGTCGTGTGACTGAGGTGAATGTTTCATCAAAGTCCATTCCCTCTACTTGAGTATACCCTTATGCAACCAACCTTGCCTTATTGCAAGTGATATTACCTTTCTCATCAGTTTTATTCTTGAATATCCACTTGGTATCGATTACATTCTCACCTTCTAGTCTTGTAACAAGCTTCCATATATCGTTTCTTTCAAACTCTTGCAGCTCATCTTCCATTGCTTTAATCCAGTATTCATCGGTGAGAGCTTTTTTTGGCATTCTTGGGTTCAAGTGTAGCATGTCATGCTGATCATTACAACCATCTGGTTGTAATCTAATCCTTTCTTGCTTCTAGTTATTAGAACTTCTGTGATACAACCAATGATAGTATCTGCGGGGTGATGTTTTAGAAGTCTTATATCTTTTCTTCTTGTTATCTTATTGCCATGAGTGTGAGTCACACTCCAATCGACAGGTAGGTTTGAAGAATCTTCAACATCACTTTGACGTTTTTGGGTCAGGGTCACTGACACTCTAAGTATGTTGTCTTCATTGTCAACCGCATGATCATTAACACGTTGTCTCCTGGTGTCAACATCCTCAACAGTCACATTTACTTATTCTATGACTACTCCTGTGCGTCTGTTAAAAAACACAGTGTGCATGACTATTTGTGGAGTATCCCAAAAATATTCCCTCATCACTTAGAGCATCGAATTTTCCTAAGTGTCTTGATCCTTTAGGATGTAGCATTTACTTCCAAACACATGCAAATAACCTAGCTTCGGTTTTCCTGTACTTCCAAATTTCATATGCTGCCTTGTTCAACAAGGGCCTAAATAACACCCTGTTAATGATATAAACTACTATGTTAGTTGCTTCTTCCCACTAACTGTGTGATAGTCCCTTGGAATTCAGCATCACACGAATCATATCTTGAAATTTTTTTTCTTTCTCTTAACCACACCATTTTGTTGTGATGTCTTAGGTACTGAGAACTCATGTCTGATGTTGTATAACTCACAGAACTCTGAAAACTGGCTGTTATCAAACTCCTCGCCATGATCACTCCTTAGCCTTTTCCAGAATTGTGTTCTGTCTATCTGAATACACAGACATATCTTTCTGAATGTATGAAATGAATCTGACTTATTTCTGAGAAAGTCTATCCATGTGTATCTTGAAAAGTCATCGACAAACACCAAGGCATACCTTTTTCCACCAGTACTTTCTACATATGTGGGTCCAAATAGATTAATGTGCATTAGATCTAAGATATATGTTGTGGTGATATCTCCAACTTAGATATGCTTGGCTCTAACTGGCGTACCCATCCGGCAATCTTCACAACTAACTTACATTCTTTTTTAGATTGAAGAATTCCTTTGAAAATTTGTTTGTTTCTAAGTTTGTTTAAGTGCTTATAGTTCACATGCCCTAGTCATTTATGCCATAGTTCAGCTTCCCCAATTTGTCCACTGAGACAAATGGGTTCTTTCGTAGCATTCATCTAGTAGATATTGTCAGCTTTTCTTGATCCTACGATGATGCACTTGTCATTTTTTGTCAGCACATAACATTGTCTTTTGTCAAAATACACCAATAGATCATGATTATCACACAACTAGCTAATACTTATCAGATTGGCTTTCATCCTTTTGATGTGTAACACATTAGATACTTTTAGCACTCCAACTACATTTAGTGTAGTACACTTACTACTTTGTTTTTCACACCATCACCATGTCACTCTGCCTTTATGACACACTATATAGTCTATAAGATATTGTTTGTTTCCCGTCATATAGAGTGAGCAACCACTATCAAGATACCATACACGCCCAAAATTTGCTAACAGAGATAGATGGTATCTACATTATTCTCAACTTTTCCTTTCTGATCCAAATCCATCGCATCTTGGCTTCTCCTTTGGTCAAGGTATGTGTGTGTAGCTTTCTTCCTTGCTTCAGATCTCCAATTCTCCTGTATCATTGATGCCACACATGCTTCATCATTTTGTAATAGTCATACATAAGTGGAGGCTTTCTAGGTTTGTGCTTCTTGATCAAGTTTCTCTTCTCAGCTTGACTTAAGTTGTCTTTGATAAACACTCCTTCCAACTTGCTAAACGTTCTGTAACTACCATCATGTTGTGTGACAAGCGTACATATTGAGTGATTGAGATTTGTACCAGTGTAACCAAGTCTCGATTTCATTATATCTAGTTTTCCCATAGAGATATTTCATCAAGTTAGCCTTTCTAGTGTTTAATCTTGCTATTTTACCTTTAACCACGTTTATTCTCTTTGCTGCATCCTTTACCTTGGCCATTAGCTCAATTTCTTTCTTCAAGAGTATCTATTTTTTCCTAGACCTGCTTAGGGTTGTCCTTTAGTTCTTGATATAACTTCACTAGTCTTACCCACTTAGTGTAGAGAAGGCTCTACTTATCTTGTAGTTCCTCATAGGATACTTCGTCATCACTAAAGATGGAATTATCGTCGCTGTCATCTTTGTGATCTTGTGCATAGATGTATCTTCCAAATATACTATCACATTAAATGCCAGTGTCTCATTAGAATCAATGTCCTTTTATTATCTTCAGTATTATTCATGGATATGTTCTTCTATATTCTTCTTCAATGTATTGGCACATTATGCCTAGATGTGACTATACACCTCACATTCTCTGTGTATGACTTTTCCTTTTTGACCAATATCAAACTTTCTTTCATTGTGCTTACTTCAGACTTAAATTTATTAGGGGCTTTCCTATCCTTGTTGTCATTCTTGGACGTCCCTTGAGGTTTGGATGTTTCTCCAATTCTACGAAGAAACTTTTCAAAGTCCCGAGTGAGCATCATAACTTCTTCTTCAGAATAAGTTGTGGCATTGGATGAGTTGTGTTCAGCTTTCAGTTCAATACCCTTACCTTTTTATTTAACATCAAGATTCATCTCATATGTCCTCAAAGATCCTAAAGATCATTCAAAGGAAGTTCTGTCACATGCTTTACTTCTTCAATTGCAGCAACATTAGGATGAAATCGTGCAGGTAAGGACCATGGTGCCTTTCGCACTAGTTTCTCTTTAGAGAATTCTTCTCCCAATTGATATGCCTTATTTGCAATGTCTCTGAGTTTGCCACCGAATTCAGCAATTGTTTCATCCTCTTGTATCTTTTAATTCTTCAAACTGAGTAGTCAATATCTGTAATTTAAAAATCCTCACAGCATTTGTACCTTCATGAATGGTTTCCAAAGTTTCCCAAGCGTTTTTCATAGATGTACACATTGAAATCAGCTTGAATTGTTCCTCATCCACACCGAGCATCAATGGACAACGAGCATACATGGACAATCACAGTGTTTGAAATTTGTGACTACACAAACTCAATCACCATAAACCACTATCTTCTCTCTTATAGAATGTCTTCAAAGCATTGCAGAATAGCTAGCCTCAAACTTCAATTACATTTCATTATTTATAGATGTCGAGGCTCGTTGGTCCGTCTTGTATTTCTTAATGAATTGGACCAAAGATTTAGTTTCCAAAACAAGACTTCTAGTTTAGATTCCCTGCAAGTCCTATTTTTCTTAGGATTCTCCCTTTTCCTTATGCTTTCAAATTTCCTTAAACGGACTTCCATATCACAGCTCATAATCATAGATTTTTTGGGATTTACCAAGCTACTTAAAACGATGCCAATACACAGTGCCGCTGCAAACCTATAGCTTTTATGCTGTCACACAACCAGCCTTTGTGGCCACACTTAAGTTGTGAGACAGGTTTCCACATCTTTTTATACAAAAGTCCTACTCTTTATGCAAATACCCCTATACTTATCCATTTTTCTCACTCAAAATGGCTAAAAAGAATGCAATCATTAGCTCAACAAATTGAGGTTTTATATAGTGTGAGTTAAAAAGTCAAAGAATGGAAGGGATTAAACCCTTGGAATGAAGGCACAAAAGGGGAACTAGGGTTTGATTTCATATAAGTGATAGGCAAGAAAGGCAAAAATGGTACAATGAAGGCCTTTGACCATTATTTTTGAGATCAACTTAGAGTATACTTCATCGATTCAAGCTAAAAAGAAACACAAGATTGAAGACACAGACTCGATAAAGAATTCACTATGCTAATCCCCTAAGATTTCAAGGCTTCTATTACTAACCGACACTTACAAGTGCATAAAAGCATTGATTTTGTAAGATTAAAAGTACACGAAGTTTTCAAGTAGGTCAAGGAAAACGTCTTTTTAAAATCCTACAGGTTTTGGAATAAAGCTCCACGCTGAATGTGACAGAAACAAAAATCTTTTTGGATTTTTTTTCTAAGCATAAGAAAATCAAAAACAAAATATGGAAATTTTTTCGGTTTCTAAGTTATCTTATTTTCTTTTTATTTTTCAAATGTGAAAAAGAGAAGAAAAAAACTCTATAGACTATAGCTAAAACTACACATAAACACACATCAAAGTTGAAAGGAAAATCGCAGAAAAGACAAATAAAAGGAAAGAGAAATAGACGAAAGACGTAAATACCCCCAAACTTAAAACCATATTATCCCTATTGTGGGGGCAAGAGCCAATTTAAATAATGGTAAAATCACATACATGGGAAGCATTCCCGCAGATATAAGGAATATAGGAATATCAATTAGCAATCCCCACAAATGGGCAAAATAGAAAAAGAAACAAATAACAGCAAAATAACATAAACACACAGAAAAGAAAAGACATGAAAGAAAACAGGAAAACATGAAAGGAAAAGAAAAGAAAAGAAAGGAAAAACTTCCTATTGCGGAACAAAGTCTACGGTGCCACCTTCGCTGCTGCCCTTATTAGGTAAAAAGTGACTGTATAGCTGGGCTAGCATCACCTCCTGGCAGTCGATGGACTTCCTCTGATAGGCCAGCTCATCCGTGTAATGGCAGGTTGACTCCACTATCTCCACAAGCTGGGCCCCATGGATATCTTGTGTGATACGGAGACGCTGAAAATTGTTCCGCAACTAAGTCTGAAACGCGTCCATGGATACTTTCGAAGTTGCATCCTCGGCCGAGAGGTCCTAGAACTCATCATCCTTGCTCTCATCATCATCGAGCTTTGAGGAGGACGCTTTAGTGCCGGTTCTTGTGGTTTTCTTTATCGAACAAAAATTGGCAATGTTGCGGTCCCGCAACCTCTCATCCTCGGCTAAAGGGATCAGAATCTAGTTGGCCTCGTCCCAATAATAGCCATAGTTATTGAATGTTATGAATTTTATGATCCGCAGCTGCCCAGTCTACACTCCTTATTACCCTGAGAAGCCAACATCAAAGATAACAAAGACACGTGAGAGTATCACAAGAATAATGAAATACACGTGTGCTAGTAGTATCACAACCCGCATTGCGCATCATGTGTATAATAAGGGACGCGATAGAAAAGGGGGATTATTTTTTGAGTTTATCAATCATGTAGAGATTGAGAATTCTCACATCGTTTTGCCCATCCCCCTTTTTGGACTAAAGTGTGTCAAAAACAATGTGTGAGGACACGGGGAAGGAGTTGGGGAATATTACCCCCGTGAAGGATACATCGATGATCACCCGGACGTGGCCAGATCTCTAGGCGATCACATGTCGTATTGTAGTTCAAGTCTAGATCCTCTTCGATGGTGTTCTTATTAGAATCTACAGTAATAGTGTTTCCCTCGTCCCAGATTCCCAGAATAGATGCTAAGCGCTCCCTATCAAGACCATCCTCATCCCCTTGACTGTGGAAATTATAGTAGAAAGGTCCTTGTCCTTTTTGTGAAACATATTGGTATAGAATTCACGGACAAGCTCGGGGTAATAAGTTCCAGAAATACGTAGCAGAGGTTTCCACCCTAAGCCCCCAAAAAGAGTATTCAACTATAAATATTTGATAACGGGAGGATCGAATGATTTTTTTGACTATAAGCTTAAGATGTTCCCTATCAGTTATCTATTTGCATGAGAAATAGCTTGGTTAGTGCAGTCGGTCGTGGAATCATTAACCCGAGCTCTTCTGAATTTGGAGAAGGAAGCTGTTGGGTGCCATATGGGAGTTCAACAAAAGACAAGGAAAAGGAGGAGTACAAAGATACAACACACATAGATGAATCTTGAACACAAATAACACACGAAAAAATATATAATAAAACTACCGTAGCCCGTGAGTGAGAAGTGTCTTACAAGTTGCCCATGTGTGATGAAGTGTGATACAAGGGAAATGAAAGACCAACGAGGAAAACAATGAAGTAAAAACTAACAACTAAAATAAAATGAAAGCGCAAATCACAAAAACGCCAAAAATGAATACAATTACCAATGAAAATTAACTACATTAATAAACGTGAAGCACAGAGTGTTAGAGTTAGCTGGGTTTGTTTGAAAAAACAAACTGTTGTCGTAATTCCAGTTAAATGTGCAATTTTCCACATGAAGTGGTACCGCTGGAGCTCCGGCGGAGTTGGCAAAATCTTTGTCGAATTTTTTTTGGAATATTTCTGCAAATCTTTGTTAGAAAAACATAAAAAAGATAATACATTGTTATTAAAGCAAGAAATATCAAAAAAAGTAGAAAAAGAAATTAAAATAAAAATTAAAAAGGATGAAAGAAACGGGGTGCAGAAGGAGGGGCGGAGGAATAGGTGGTGGCAGGGAAAGGGGAATTGTGGAGTTTTTGTGTAGTTTAAGGAGAGGGAAAAATGGAGGATGGAGATGGTGGGTAGTGGGACAAGAATGGGAGAAAAAGAAGGAGAAAAGAAGGAGAAAAAGAAAGGAAAAAGAAGAAGAAACAAGAGAGGAGAGAGAGAGAGAGAGAGAGATGTAAATCGGGTTGACCAAAGCTAATGAATTGATTCATGATTTCAGCCACTAGAGTATGGACTAGAAGAGCAAGGCATTTGATGAAGCTTGACTAAGGAATGGTTGTTTTGATTGAAGAAAATGGACAACTTGTGATATTAAATACCGAAAGTAGGCCCTGCACTTACCTTCACCAGTAGGCTTCTGCTAGAATAGTGTTTGGAAGACCATGCCCTACTGCTGATGGTTGATCTTATTCTACCGTTGCCAGTAACGTTCGGATGGGAAAATAGCCTTTATAGTTTTTAGGCTGGATTATTATTTGAACTTATTTTCTCGCTTTTAATTAAGAGCTTAATGGGTATTTTAAGCCAATAACCAATAGATTAATTAAGTTAAGTCCTTAGCCTATAAATACCCCTTTATAAGCTAATTGCAAACAACTACTGATGAATTTTGCTGAAATTGTTAATAGAGAATTCTCTTTGTATTAAGGGTCTTCACCCTCTCTTAGTTAGCTTGTTAAGGTTAATATCCTTAGTTGTGAACAGTTGATTGCCTTAGGTTGATGAATCCATGGAATTCAATTGATCATCTTAATTCCTTTCATTGATTGAGTCATAAAGTTCTTGTTCTTTGATTCAATTGATCTTAGGTCTTCTAGTGTGTATAGTTGGGGCTTTGAGGCCCTAGCTTCCTTAAGGTTCTGCCCATCAAATTAGGATAGAGTTTTCCTCTCAATATTGGGCTTATGAGGCTTAGATCCTCATAGGTTTTCCATTGGAGTGTTGAAGCTACAAAATACTCAATAGAGGTTCTTTCTCAAGGAGGTGATCTTGGGAAGGTGTTGAATCAAATCTACATTCAATTAAAGATTCACAACAAAGTGTCTCAGAACAACCTCAAATTGAAGGTCAATTTGTATTGTAATTGTTTGAAATTCGTTGAAAATAAAAGAAAAGAAGTAGTACTTGATTATCTATGAAAAAAATACATGAAGATCATGTAATAGTAGTACAGGAATTTTTTTCCGAAAATCAATTGAAAATTCGGTTGAATTATGTGAAAAATTGATTGATTTTTTTTATGGAGATGTTCTCCTTTGAGTTGGGGTTCAACTGAAATAAGATTTACTCAATTTGGAGTTCAATTGATTTTTCAATTTGATTGACTTGAGAAATTTGTTTTGGAATCGCGACTGCAGAAAAGTGTTGAATAATCCGAACAGGTATTATGTTATACTGATTACATTCGAATTAAATTTGTGTTGAAATTCATCCTCGTCGAGTGAGGAATCTTTGTGATTTTATCTGATTTGGATTTGTATATTTCTAGTTATTATCATTTAAGTGACAGGATGTCATTATTCCCTGTTTCCTGGAAAAATTTTACTAGTGTGTTCTTTGTTTAGCCTAATTGTTTTGAATTGCTTTCTGTTTGACTTCCAATTCTTTTCTTGTGTGTTTCTAATTTTTTTTTATGATCAATGATGTTTATTGGCTCTTTTCTACAGATTACGTTCTTTCAAATTCTTACACCTCAATTGTTTGAAACTTTGCCTCTTTGAACACTTATCCGACTAAGTGCATTGATTGATTTACTTGCTTGGGATTGTTGCTCTTTGTTTGATTTGGTTAAGAAGTTTGAAGGATCTTTTAGGGACTTGAGTGTTTAGAAAAGACAAGAGGGCGAGCTTATCTTGATAAAAAGCCATAAACAGTGCTAAACACGAGTGAATTAAGTGATCATCAAAGAGTGTAAACACTTAGGGAGTGATTGGGAGGTCCTTTGTTTTGTTTTCCTCTGTTTAATTTTCAGGTTTAAAAAATAAATATATGGAGTATAATTGGTCTAATCCATCATGGAAAATGATGGAAGCAAAGAGCAAACAAGAGGATTATCAGTCTAAGCTTGCAAGAGATATGCATAATTTCCATCATAGTGATGGCAATGGATTCAATGCTTATGGTGGGAAAGACCATGGAAATGGAAACTTCACTTCTAGAAGACATGTTGGGGTTAGTAACTTCTCTTTTGATGCTAAATCTTTTGAGCATACTTCTTATGATGATTGTGGGGGTTATAGAAGAGTTAATACTAGATATGATAGTTATGAGCATAGTTCTTATGATAGTTATGAAAAGTATCAACATAGTTTATGCTGGAGAAGTTTACTTCGAGAGCTTATATGATGAAATTTCTGAGGAAAAGTGGAAGTGAGCATGTAGTCCATCTCAAATGCCATGTGGAAGACAAAGTTCCTAATTTTGTTGTTGATGTTAGTATTGTGCTAATGCGGCTGGTATTTACCTTGTGGAAAAGTTGAATTTACTTCTTCTTGAACATCCTAAGCCTTACATACACCATTGGTCAAATGATAATGAAGATATCGAAGTCACTAAGCAAGTGTGGGTGTATGTTTCTAAAGTAATATATAGAGATGATGTTATGTGATGTAGCACCCATGCAAACGGGTCACTTATTGTTTGGAAATTCTTGGATAAATGATAGGAAAGTTATATACGATGGGGATAAGAATTCTTCCAACTTCACCAAAGATAGAAAATGATTTATTTTAAATTCTTTGGTGCCTCACGAAATTTATAAAGAGCAAAAGAAGTTGAAAGAAAGGGTAGGAATATTGGATCAAGAGAAAATGGCAAAGAGCATCATGAAGGCTAAAAGGTGTGAGGACGAACAATTCTTCAAGCCACCTCAACAAGTTGCTAAGGTAGAAACCTCGAAATCATCAATGATTGAAGAATTTTCAAAAGTAAATGAGCTTCCACAAGCTCAAGGGCAGTTGAAGAAAGTATTGTACGACATGTTGAGGAAGAACCATTTAAAGAGGAACCTTGCTGTATCATGAGTGGAAAGAGTATTGAGATTAAAGAAAAAGAAAGAGTGGAAAACAAAGAGAGATTAATAGAGAGATTATGCATGTTTAATTCCATGTCTATCTTTTCAAAAGAGAGTGGACATTTAGAATGCTCAAAAGAGAAAGAAAGTGATCTTGAGAAAAGTGAGAGAGTAAAAGAAAATGAGTACTTAACAAGAGAGTGAAAAACAAGTGCAAAGACAAAAAGAGATAGTTGTACTTAAAAAGATTGAGGAAGTAATTTTCTATGCTAATGACACTAACTCTTTCTTTGCTAGTAAATCATTATATGTGCAGAATTTTGAAGATTCAAGCAAGGATGAAGATGGGAAGCTTGCCTATAAGTCCATCAAGACTATAAATTTCTTTCCTTCTAATTCTTACTTGAGTTTTGAGATTTATTTTAAGAAAATAAAGTTGTTCACACTTGTTTTCATGGAAAATGGATGTCAATTTTACTTTCTCAACTCTCTTGGAGCTTTATTAGAAAAGAAACATGTCTTAGAGTTTAATTCCCTATGTTGTGTCATTCCTAGAATTCATGAGTATTATGATAATGTTTCTAATTATGTTTCCTTTGTGCTAGAAATAAAAGACAAAGGAAGGAACGTAGAGTAAGAGCTTGGAAATTTTCTTAAAGATTTCCCAATAAGTCTATCTCTTATCCCTTCTCTCATGTGTTGTGATCTTTCGCTTATGGGATTAGAATTTTTTTAGAGTCTTATCTTTCTCATGTGAGCATATATTGAGATCTTTATGCTATTTCTTTTAGTGGTGGTCTCTTTCTTGTTGTGCCTTATATGTCTAAATGTCTTTCTTCACATGTTTTTCTTGAGGATTCATTGTTGCATAGTGGTTCTATGTTTGATCCTTCTTGCTATGATTTCGGAGTTATGAATAGTGCTTCCATTGAGTCTATAGTTGTTGGTTTTGAATTAGATGGTGCTTTATTTGATATTCTACATAATAAGTGTTTAGAAAAGTTTATTAAGAATGTTGACTATGTTCCTCCTTTGTTGGTTCTTTTATGGAGAATTATAATGATTTTGTCTCCTTAAATCGACTTATGCCCTTCGTGAGTGGTGAAGTTGAGTTTTCTTGCAATGAACAAAAGCTTTCAAATGTTATTAACTCCTTGAACACTTTATTTGAAAACACATTTGGGCTCCAATTTTATCATTTACGTTTCAAGGAATTCTTATTGAAAGACTTTGAAAACTAAATGGGAGTTATCTTTTGTTGTTAAAGGTTAATCCTTTGGCATTTGAAAAATTTTATTGAGAAAAGAGGCCTTTGAACAAGTTTGCAAAGATTTCGTTGTGGGACATCTTTACTACCATAGGCCTTTCAAGAAGTGTTTTTTAAAGTTGTTCATGTCATTTGATAGTTTCCCAAAGAACTCTTGTGCCTTCATTTTGAAACATGAACTTGAAGATACATTGTTTATTCATCTAATTCTTAAAGAGTTCTTTGATAGAATGGTTTCCAAAGAGAAAAGTATATCATCTTGGAATGTTAGAAATTTCATGTTTATATTTTCTCCTCTCATTTTGTGTAATACTATTGGAGAAAAGAGATATTTCTACTCCAAAGAGAGTGAATTAGTAGAAGCCATTGGGAAAGACGAGTTGGTTTCACTTCTCTATTGCAAAGAGAAACTCGGTGGACTCTCTACATTGAGGGAAATGTAACATCAAATTGAATGGGTAACCAGAGCAACATTGAGATTCATGATGAGGAGCTCTATGCAATGGACAACAAAAGCTCAACAAGAGGTGTGCAAGAGGAATGAAATCCATAGAGACATTTCTAAATATCATTTGGTGCAAAAGAGGTAAAGAAAATGTAGTAGCCAATGCTTTGTCAAAAAGGTACACTCTACTCTCTACTTTACAAGCTCAATTATTTGGTTTTGATATGCTTAAGGAAGTACATGCTAGTGATAATGAATTCAAGGACATATTTGATGCTTGTTTGGTTGTGCATAATGATGATGTTCTTTACCATGAAAATGAATTGTGCATTCCTTCTTGTTTCTTTAGATTGTTGTTAGCTAAAGAAGCTCACAGTAATTGTTTGATAGATTTTTTTTTTAATATTTCGAAAACTTATGTGATTTTACATGACAATTTCTTTTGGCTTGGCATGAAAAGAGATGTAGAAAGGTATACTGTTAATTGCTTTAAGTATGAAAGAGCTAACTCTACATCTTTGCCACATGGATATCTTTGTGAACTTCCACCCTATATTATACATGTTGAAGTAGGGGTTATTACCTTGCCTATTCCTTTGCACATAATCGACTTGGTCCATAGGACCTCCTATACTAGGGGATTCATGATTTGGGTGCCCTTCACTGCAAAAGTTGCAGGACATGACTAGTTGAGTATTCTTATTTGCAGGTGCAGTAGTCAAGTTCCCCATCTTCTGCTCTATCATGGTTGCCAATCTCACTACTATGGTAGTGATAGAATCTACATTGTAGACTCCAGTAGATTTAATCTTGGATCTCTATCTTCTCCAAGTATAGTTATTCATAGATATTTAATCAATTAGGTCATACACCTACTAAGGAGTCTTGTGATCTGTAGAACCACCAGCAGAGGCATCAATTGGCTGTCTTGCCACAAATGAAACTCCATTGTAGAAGGACTGCATTTGAATTCCCAAATCTAATCTATGGTGGAATGACCTGGGGTAAGCATGAGAACATGGAGAACTTCCAAGGATCAGTTACGAGCTTCCAAGGGCCGCTTACATGGTCAAGAGCAAGGAAGATAAAAGTGGAAACACAAAGAAACAAATTTGGAAGAGTTTGAAGTTATAAAAGCCAAAGGAAAGTGGCCCAAGACCTATCACCAACTCTAAGTCTAACCTACATCGCCAGTATGGTTCTAGTGCAAAAATTGTTTTAACTTTTTTTACCCATCATTTTAATTGTTAAATTTATTTAGACTTATAATTAAGTGGCCTAAGTGCCATCAACTTATCTTAATCAAGATTAGCCATTAGGATTGGGAGATAATGATTTGGAACTCTCTCTCTCTCTCTCTCTCTCTCTCTCTCTCTCTCTCTCTCTCTCTCTCTCTCTCTCTATATATATATATTATTGCAACCATTTTGGAGAAGTTGCACTTGAATGAAATAGAGAGAGTTGAACCTAGGTTTCATGGGGAGTTCTTCCACTTCCATTGTAAATTAGGAAAAGTCCATTCCATTGTATAATCAAGTCAATTAATTCTTGAAGTCCATTCAAGACTTCCTCGCGTGATTTCAAATCCTATTTATTCATTGAGGTGCCAACTTCTACAGTAAAATTAGGTCCTTCTTACATGTGTGGAGAATAGGTAAGACTTCCTTGAGCCTTCTTCATTCTCCCCTCTCCCAAAATATAAGAAGATCTATTTGTTTCTTTCTTAGTTAATTTTACCTGCAATTTGTTCCTTGTTCTTCATTTTCTCCAAATCAAGCATCAAAGAAGCCCTCTAGAAGAGAGTTGGGTCTTAGGAGCAACTGATTCTCAAGAAAGGCTATGGAGGATCATACTAAGTGGTATCAGAGCACAGCTCTATTTGAGGTGAAGATTTATTTGTTTTGATTGGTAACTTTCAGTTATATAAAAGCCAATTGATAGCATGTGAAAAAGGTAAAGTAATCTAGAATTTTCGGACAGTAAATTACATTTGAAAATTTTGATATGGAAAGCATATCAAATGAGGTTAAAATTGAGAATTTGTTCATTTTTTGAATCTTTGTTTAGTTGTGGTTCTTTGGAAACAAATTTGACCTGATTTGGATTTGATTTGGTGGGTCAATTGAATGCAAATTTGCCAACTAAACAGAAATCAGGACTGTTGAAAACATGTGAATTAATCTGCCCATATCAGTTCATTGAAGTTTGTTCCTAAATTCAGTTGTGCATCTTTCTAAATTGGTTTGACTTGATTTAGAGCTAAAATTACTGAGTTATTGTGATTTTTATGATAGAATGTCTTGCTGCATGTTTTTTGGAAATTTTTCCTAGTACTCATGAATTTTCGAATTGAGCTTTCAATTGTCTTTGTTTTGAATTTGCAACTTGTCTTGAACATATTGTTAAGTGTTTGCCTATATCTTTGTCGGAACCGGACTTCATTCTTTTACTTATACTCTTGAATTTATCATTGGCACTATTTCTACGTGTTCGACAAAATTCCTCTTTGACTTCGTTTTCTCATCTATTGATAATTGCTTGCTTGATTTGCTATGGGGATTTTCTTATAACTTGGAAGTTTTAGAAATCACTGAGTAACTCTAGTGGGTGAGAAATAGTAAGAGGCAATAGGGTGAAATTATTTTCACAAAAGTCAGACAGCGAGTGATAAACACGAGTTGAGTAAACATCTTCAAGAGTGAGTACACTAAAGGAGTGGTGAGGTACATTATTCCTTCTTCTAACATTTTTTTGCAGGTTTTAAATGTTTTAATATGTGTAGAGGAGGAAGAAGTTATGGGGATTTGAAGGATACAATGATAATTATAACTATTGTGGCTATAGCTGTAGGAGAAATACTTATGGAGGTAGTCAGTATGTTTAGAAATGAAATGTGTAGTCTCTTAGTTATAATCGATTGAAGTTACCGCTTTTGCTTGGAGTATTTGATCCGGAAGAATACCTTGATTAGGAAGAAAGAGTTGAAGCCTTGTTCTATGCCTATGGAGTATTTGAAGAAGACAAGGTTCAACTAGTCATAGAGTCCTTTACTTTATCGGTCCTAGCTTGGTGGAAATATATTCGTGAACATAGGTTAAGAAATGGGAGCACACTAATCATATCTTGGGAATCATTGATGCGTGATTTAAGGGATAAATTTGGGATTCTTGACTATCAAGAAGTGGAAACACCCACTGGTGAATTTTTTGATCCTTTGTGAAAGAAAAGTGACTATGTTTATAAGGAGAAAAAATATGAAGGGAATCCAATTGGAGAAGGTTCCATGAATGCTAAAAGGGGAGCAAACCAAGAAAGCATCAAGAGTTGAAGAATCTTCAAGAGGCATTAAACTTCCACAAGCTAAATTCAAGGTTGAAGGAAGTGTGAAAGTGCATGTTAAAGAATAGATGTCTAAAGAAGATTTTTGTGATTCCATGAGTGACATGAGCTTTGAAGAAAAGGAGAGCTTAGATGAAGAATCATGTTTCTTTGATTAATTTCTTCCTTATTTGAGGGGTGTAAAAAAGATGAGACCTCTAAAGAAGAAAAAAATGATCTTGAGAAAAATGAGAGAACAAAATAAATGAGTGAAGAAAAATGAGGGAATTAAAAAGAAGAGTTGAATGTATTGAAAAGAGTGAGGACATAAATTTCGTGGCTAACCAAACTAACTCTTTCCTTCTAGTTCTTATTTATGCTTTGAGATTTGTTTTAAGGAAATTAAGTTGTTCTCACTTGTCTTCATAGAAAATAGAGATCATTTCATTTTCTTTAACTCACTTGGAACGTCACTTGAAAAGAAATATTTTCTTGAGCTTAATCATACATGTTCTATCTTCTATTCACATTACATTTCTTATTATTACTATGAGGTAACACTACAAAAAAAAAAAAAGAAATAATTGCGGCGGTTTTCTTCGGTGGTTTCCAAAACCCCCGCTAATTGCTTTTATTTGGCAGTTTTTGAACCGCCTCTAAATATTTCATTTTGAGACAGATTATTTGCGGCGGTTTTTAGAACTACTGCTAAATGATGTACTTTTGCGGCAGTTACTTTTAGCGGCAGTTCTAATCCCTGTTATGTTTTAGGAAAAAAATTATTTATTTATTTGTTTATTTATAATTTTTCAATATAATTTATGTTGCTTTTTTAAATAGATATATAAGCAATATTCATATGCCTATTTTTAAAATAGTTGTTTTCATTCTCTTCTACTTTATTTATATGGATATATTGACTCTTCAATTCAGACAAGTGTCTCACACTTCCCCCTAATTCAAACAAGAGCATTGACGAAATAGAGACGAATCATTAACGTTGGATTTCTTCTCTTAATATGTAGTTCAGATAGAGACAAAATATAGAGTTGCCCTTGAGTCCAAACAATAAAGACCAGTATCTAGTTGCTTCTTGATGGAAAATGTATCATATATATGCAATTTTCTATGAAGGCCCTTAGTAACATATGAAATTCAAATATTTCTTTACAAAATTTTACGTACTTAGTTATAGGTGATAGTATTTTATATTTGATGGTTGGATAGAGATTTAAAGTAATATAAGTTACATAAATCTTAAAGAGATCAGTTATAAATACAAAGAGTTTCTTTAAGTAATATCCTCGTACTTTTATTTAAATTATAAAAAGAAATGCTCTAAAGAATCACAATTATTCCATGGATCAACATCGTGTGAAATAGAAACAAGAATAGCATGAAACAAGTCTTTACTCACTAAGAGATAAGTGCTATCTAGATTGACAACCTGATATGGCACATTAACAAATAAGGAATAATCCCTTTGTTCCATGATATCACCAAAGAACAACCTATTTACACTACAAAAGAATGGCAAACTTGGGGGGTTATTTTTTAGTTTTGCGGCAGTTTTGAAGCCCTGCTAAACAGTTTTGTGGCAGCTTTCACAGATCGAAGGGCCCTTAAATAATTACTAAGGTTTCCTGATAAACGCCATGCACACCGCCACTAATAGTTGCAGCGGTTCACTTGGTAGTGGTTTCAATCACCGGAAACGAAGATTTGGATTTTACGAAGGTAAAATAGCGGCAGTTCGTAACCGTTGCAATCATTTATAAAATTATTTTAAAATAAAAATATTTATGTTTATGATGGTTTAAAGCCCTCGCAATATTTTTCTTTTTAAAAAAATTATTCGGGTCGGTATAAAACCCCACAATAATTTCTTTAATTTTAGAGAAAAAAAAAAGATGCAATGAACTCTCAATTAAGATTAGCCATTAGGGTTGGGAGTCAATGATTTGGAACCCTATAAATATGTATTATTGCAGCCATTTTGGAGAAGTTGGACATTAAATGAAATAGAGAGAGTTGAACCTAGTCTTGGGGAGTTCTTTCACTTCCATTGTAAATTAGGGAAAATCTATTCCATTGTATAATCTAGTCAATCAATTCTTGAAGTCCATTCAAGAGTTCCTTGTCTAATTCCAAATCCTATTTCTTTCTCGAGGTGCCAACTTCTATAGTTGGTGTTTCTTGGAAAATTAGGTCTTTCTGAGTATGTGGAGAATTGGAAAGGCTTCCTTGAGCCTTGTTGATTCTCCCCCCTCTCCCCCCCGTCCCCCAAATATTAGAAGATCTATTTGTTTCTTTCTTAGTTAATTTTACCTGCAATTTGTTCCTTGTTCTTCATTTTCTCCAAACCAAGCATCAAAGAAGCCCTCTAGAAGAGAGTTGGATCTTAGGAGCTAGTGATCCTCAAGAAAGGCTAAGGAGGATCATACCACATGGTGGGGACACTTCCTTAGTAGCTCCTTCCATCTTTCCCAAGCCTCATAGAGGCTTTCTCCATCAATCTTTTGGAACAATAAGATCTCGTTCCTAAGCTTTGTTGTACAACAAGGTAGAAAGTACATCCCAAGAAACTTCTCAGCTAGTGAATCCCATGAGGTAATCGAGCTGGAAGGTAATGACTTGAGACATGATTTCGCCTTTCCCCTCAGAAAGAATGGGAAAAGACAAAGTCTAATGGCATCTTTTGAGACTCTATTGATCTTAAAAGTACCGCACACCTATAATAAATTGTTAATGTGCACATTAGGATCTTCCTGAGGGAGTGCATCGAATTGTATATTGTTTTACAACATTTGGACCATGTTCGGCTTGATCTCAAAGTTGTTCGCTTCTACCCTTGGCCTGGCTATACTAGACTGTGTGCCAGAGATGGACGGTCTAGCATAATCTGCCATTGTCCTCTCCACCATCGGTGGTGGTGGATGTGGTACTAACAATGGATTCATGTAAAGGGAGCCTCTTGGCCTTCTTCCGTCTTCTCGACGACGATGATGGCATCTTTTTTCACTGTCTCAAACCAAAGAGTGTGGTGGTCAATCCGCAGTGAATATTCCGGTTCCAGATCAAATGGACTAATTCACCCCTATTCTTTTGGGGCATAAACTAGTTACGAAAGACCTGAAACAGATAAACCACAATGAAAGTCCACAAACAATAAATCACAAATCAAGATAAAAGCCAACAATAAACTAATAATTGGAAAAACAACGAAAAACCTAAAACAAAAATAAGAAGAAGAAAAATAAAATCAACTAAAGCACAAGAAAAATAGTTTTCTTTAAGTTGTTCCCGAGCAACGGCACCAAACTTGATTTTGTTATAAATGGGGTATAACTAAAACGATTACAAAAGGCAAGTGTAAAATCACTGTAGTACTAGAGACACACTCGAGTTGTCGAACTTAGGGAACAGTGAAAGGTCAAATAGTCACCAATTTTACTTGATGTTTAGTCTAACAAATTGTGTTTTAAGAAATTAATTAACAAACTGGAAAAAGTACTAAAAAAAATTAAATGGAAAAAAGAATTTAAGGTATGAAATTGTAGGAAGAGAGTTTGAATGAAGGATCCCCCTAACTTTGGTCAACTATTCCAATTGAAAAACTCATAAAACGATGTTTGAAAACGAAGATTGGGTTATCACACGAAAGTCGGGCAATCCCTATCTCTAGGTGAAGGCCGCTCTACTCACTTAACCTTTAGAGGAGAATCTCTTCTCTCCCTAACCGATTATGAACGCAATAAGAACCTAGGTGATGTAATAACCTATGAGTGAAAAGAATATCTCTATTCAATTGCCAACTCTTATTATCCAATTAGTTGTCTAATAACCTAAGAGTGAAAAGAATATCTCTATTCAACTGCCAACTCTTATTATCTAATTAGTTGTCCTAGATTGATCTTCCTTTTTCAATTTCAATCAATCTTGTGAAATAATCAATTCCGCAGTAATCAATTATCAAGAAAACGCAATTGAAGAACAACTGACACATAAACAAAGATCAATTTAATGAAAATTAACCAAAACTCATATCATCCAAAGCTAGGATTCAACCCTCAATTCAAAGAACGGAAATTTAGCTAGTAACATCCTAATAATAGTAAATTCACTAATGAAAATCATAGTTAGCAAAAGAAAAGAATGATTATGCTGAAAAAAGGTTGAATCCACGATTCAGATAACCACCCGAGCTCGTCTCTCGATTCACTTGATGAAACCTGAAGTTGCTCCATAAAATCTCTTCAATCTTCCCCCAAAAGCTTCAATTTTATGTTAATTATGGAAAATCTACCTTATTGAAGAGGAATCGAGATTGTTTTTCTTACCCTAATTCTTCCTCTCTAAACCTAAAACTGTTCTCCCTTGAAAAAGGGGTAAAAACTAATATAAATACACTCAAAAACTGGTATGAACCTCCTTAGCTTCACTTGAAGGTCATTCACTCCCAAGATGCAACTCCCTTCTTGAGGATTCCTTTGATGGTTGTTTTTGAGAATTTGAAGAACACAAACACACAATTGCAGGTATAATAAGAGATAAATAAGAAGATAAAAATAGAACTTCTTGTATGCAAGGGGAGAATCAACAAAGCTTGCAAAAGCCTCACCTATCCTCCACACTTCAAGAAGCACCTATATTCCCAAGAAACACCAATTAAGGAATTGGCAGCTCAATAGATAAATAGGATTTGGAAATTAGACTTGGACTCTTGAATTTGAAGACTCAAGAAGTTCCTTGCCTTGAATTATACAATGGAAACCCCTAATTTAAAAGAAAGAAGAAGAAAACTCAAGAACCTTAGTTCCTCACTCTTTCATTTTTCAAAAAATATCAAGCTTATCCTCAATGACCACAAAATAAGAGTATATATAGTGGTCTTTACAATTAGTTTCCAACCCTAGGTATTAGACTAACTTAAAAGAGTTTAAAAAGGTACTTAGACCACTTAATATAAGTCAAAACAAGTTTACAACTAAATTGAATAGTTAAGGAAGTTAAAAATTTCCCAATTCCTCCTCCAACTGAGACCTACACTAACAGTAGGTTTTTGGCCAAAAGCCTACTGTCGGCGGTAGGGTGGAACTATCATCAGTGGTAGGAACAAGGAAAATCAATCTTTTGATTTTTGAAGCTCCCAAACATCCCAAGTTTACTTCCTTAGATTCCTCCACTTGCACACTAGACCATAGGATGGTTTCGGACCTTTTGAAGTCCTTTTCTTGATCTCCTATTACTTGCCAAGCCAAATCTTGGATCATGTTTTTAAATCCGGCTATCTTTCCTTGGTGCTCCTCTTCGATTCTTCTAGCCACAGCTCTTCTGACCGGAACTTGCAATAGCTCTATGGTTCCTTGTGCTTTCCAGGTCATAAAAAAATGCATTAACTGCGTTGCTGAGAGGACCTACCGCATCCGATAGGTCGAGCCCTACCGTCCGCGATAGGGTTCTGTTCTGGATCAACTAGAATTCTCAAGACCTACCGCATATGGTAGGTCTAGCCTACCCTCAGCAGTAGGCTTCTGTTGGCAACTTCTTTTTGGCTCATGGACCTATCGTGTTCAGTAGGTTGGCTTACCTGTCGGCGGTATGTGCCTTCCTTGTGCCAGTGGCTTCGTTTTCTTCGTTTTTTGCTTTGTTTTTGCCCGTTTTGGCTCTGTTTTTCCCTGTTTTTTCTTTATTTCATCCTTTTCTTCATTGGGAAACACCTAAGGTAAGAATGGAGTTAAATGGTGTAAATATATTTTATATATTGAAAACATCGTAAAATGAAGAAAATAACATATGTAAATGTAGTACACAATGGCACATATCACTCATCTAGAGCCAAGAGCAGTTGGGCCACAGCTGGATTGTCACTTTGTTGTTTGGAAGTGGAGTAGAGAATCATGAGACGGGTTGAGAATACTGTTTCCAGTGTTTATGCTGCCTTCCATGAGCACATGAGGCAGTTTGCCGAGCAGAGCCACTTGTCGTACACCCCTATGCCACCGATGATGAACATCGTTAGAGCTAATATATTTGTTGTTCCATTGACATCTTCATCGACGGCAGCAGCTGCGAGGTCCTCAGATATGAGGGTATCTTGCTACACCCCCTTCCCCCTCTATTGATGTCCCAAGCACTAGCACTGTTAATCCTCCTCCTCGCCCTCTCTCCCCTCCCCCCCCCCCCTCCTACTCTAGTTATGTTAAGGATCCCAAGGATGTTTGATACTTATTCATTTTATGTTTTATGGATGTTTTAGTTTATGTATTTTTTTTATGTGTTTTGATGTTTATGAATATATACTGTTTATGGATGAGTTTATGAATACATATTGTTGTGGTCGTTTTTTTTTCATTTCAAGGAGTTTCGGGTCTCTTTTACAAATTATAAAAATTATGCCGACGAGAGACCAATGACAAGACCATAGCAAACAAGTTTTAAAAAACTAGTAACCGACGAAAAATCGTCGGTAAAATTCGTCGGGCTAACCAATGAAAGGAAACTGTCTACATTAGGTTTTATATAACTAGTAACCGATAGGAAATGTCATCGGTAAAATTTGTCAGTTTGACCGATGGAAAGGAAACCGTTATCATTGTCGTTAGTAAATCTTCGCGACGGAAAATTCTAGGCCATTGGTTCCTGACATACCATGAAAAAATAAAATTATGTCGGGAATATGAGGTAGTAATGAGCTTCCGTCGGTATCAATTGCACCTTCAAAAGCACTGTGTTTCCCCCGAAATTCAAACACAATTCCCTGATGTTGTCGATTGGAAACAGGAAGATTTCCAGTATTTCGCTAAAAATTGGCTATCTCCGAATTGGACATCGACCGAAAAAGTGACTTCCAAATGGAAGATCTTGCCAATTACTTAAAGGAGAATCCAAGAAAATGGAAGCTTCTCTTAAGTCAGGCTTTGGAAAAGCACTTTAAAGAATGATCGATGTCCAAAATAAAAGGAACGAGGAGAAGAATCAACGAGGAATCTATAACATAAAATCGTGAATGAAAAAGCATGACGAGAATTCTCAACTCGAGATGTTAGAGGGTGCAAAATCAATTGGTGCCGGAGCTGCTACAATTGCTTTAGCAGGAGCTGCTGTCGGTATTGGAAACGTCCTTAGTTCCTTTATCGACGTCAAATAGCTGACGGTCAGTTCTCTGTCAGTAAGAACTTTGTACCCACAAGATGCTGACGGCATCGACCGTCGGTATTTGCTTATATTTTTGTAGTGTAAGTTTTAATGCATGCTCCTAATATCCAAATAGGTTGCTCCAACCTTAGTTCAACTTTTGAAATTTTAGTTCCACAAGGAAGTTAGGAATATGTTGTTTCAAGTACATCATATTATAGTTTGAGATATTATGCCTCTTTAATATTCATAAGTGCTCATTTTCTTTTTTCTCTTTTCTCCTTACTTGTTGAATTAGGGTTTTCATATGAATTTGCTCCTTGTTTGTAGGTCAGCTCTAGTAGAAAAAGAGAACAAGCTGAGTAAGCTAAAGTTTAGGACTTTGGCACAGAAGAAGGGGAATTTCTCGTAGAAGAGAATGAGCAAGAAAAGGAAGTCCTCAATCAGGTTTATTTTTTATACTTCCTATCTTTATGCAGATATAAGTGGCCCAAAAATTGTTTCTTTATACTAGAAAGTTTAAACTGTATTTTGCTATTCTTTTGGAGCAAGTTGGAGAAATCTTTGGAACAGTGATTAAGACATTCAAGAGTTGTCTTGAATTAAAAGTTTAGTAAAAGCACTCTATTTTCTGCTTGTCTAATGAATTAGTTTAATAAATTTAGTAATATTGTCTTCATATATCATGTAGGAGCACTCTGTTTTCTTTTTGTTCTGTGTATTTATTTTTTGTTCTCTTTTTGTATTTCATTGATTTGCTGTTGATGTGGGAGAAGCAGGGCATTTTAGTTTGTGAACTGTTGCATTTATGTAACTCCTATCTAACTCTTATCATGAAACTTCTCTCTTGGTGATATATTGTTGCTTTCTTTGTTGACTCATGAGTGTCTGTTTATGGACTTTTATGTGTTCTATTTAGGAATATTAAACATTTGTTGGCCTGGATGCTCCAACTCCCATAGGATTTTAGAATTGTGATCTTTCCCATTAGAAAAGTTTCTCTACTTCACTTTGAATCTTGTAAAGATAAGGTTTAATTTTCCCAAGATATGTTTTTATTAAAATTTCCTTGCAAATATGTATCCCTTGATTTGTCCCTAGTTTGTGGTGTACTTGAAGGAAGTTCAATCCCATTGGTTATGCTATCTTCCTGTTGATAGGGCAGTGGTTAAACCATCATGGACTTGGTATGCCCAAGGCATATATAACTTTGCCTCTCCCCACCCCTCTTGGGCCCCCAAGTTCTTTCTCAATATCTTTCATCTTCTATCAAATTCTTATTATCATGTTGTCACTTGTAGAAGATGCAAGTGGACATGTACCATACTAGTTTATACTCTGTCGTTACGTCTTATAGTTTGGGTACAATTGTATAAAGACCTGATGTTAGATTAGCAACATAGCAAGTAACAAGTACCAGTTCAAGAAGAAGGTATTTCTCAGGCATTCTGAAACTCATCTTTTGTAAAATATTAGAGGTCAATTACCAGGCATGCTAATATGAACATTTCAATACCAAGTTCTACTGCTGCAATGGATTCTAATGTCTTGAATCAGAGAGGTCATCCAAATATTATGGTCAAGCTTAACATTCTGATAATAAATATACAACATCCTCTACACAAATGAGAGATTATCAGATGATGGCTATAACTGGGACAAATATGGGTAGAAACTTGTTAAAGGAAGTTCACTTCCTTGAAGCTATTATAGTTGTATGTATAAAACTAACTACCACTTAGATACTTTTGTTAGAACAAATGAATTATGGTTTCAATTTCAAGGTTGCAGTCTAGTTCTTGTTTGAGTTTTTGCTTTATTCACATGTTTAAGTGTGCCTAAATCTGAAATTGCACAAGTGTACCAATTTGATTAGAATATTTTGAGCACTATCTGAGTTAAGATGTGCATTTTCTATGAAACTTGTTTATCACTTTGTTAATATGCATTTCTCAGTAGCAATTTTCAGCTTTTTGGGAGACAATTAAGTGGTGGATTTCTTTGTTTTTAGTTTGGTTTTCAATCGTAGTACATGAAAATCTATGAAGCTTCATTGCTCCCTGAATATTTTCTCTTCTTTTTTTCCAAATTGTAGTGGCCTAGGTATGCATTTATCGAAATCCTAGCTACTTTGTCATTTAAATAATAATTGGAGCCTTGCAAGTTCTTGTGTTGCTATACAATTGCATAAAAACATGAATCTATAAACAAAAGGGTCTGTTTAGATTGTTACTTGATCTATCTCATTTTATACATTTTCTATTATGTGAAAAAAAACCAAAGCTTTTGAAGCACAATGGTGGTGCTTTGAGTCTCTACCGGGGAGAAAGGTTTCCAAAAACAATATAAGCACATAAATCCTTGGTAATAGAGAAACAGAAGAACCCAAAGTAGCCGTGAAAGCTGAGAAGCCCGAGATAAAGTAATGTGGAAGCCATTTCTAGGAAATCTTTGTACTCTTTGAAATACCAAGCAACTTCTACAGGCAATTGTCATTTTTGGCTAGACCTCAAAAATTAGTCCAAAGTTTTTTCCTACAATTAGTTTTTGGTTTGTTCGGGAAAAGAGTGCGACGAGCAGACTTTACAAACTCATGAAGAAAGAACATTGGCTTTGTATATGAGCAAGAGAGTGCAAAATGGAGCATTTTGAATTCTTGTAAAAGGGCTATTTGAGAGTTAAAAGAGAACTCTTATTAATTTTTGTATTATTACACTTGAGTGATAATTTTAAATGGAATTATTTGCATTGAATAATTTTTATTTTTTGAAAATATGATATTTTTGTCTTTGAACTTTAAATATTTTTATAATAGTATTTGTTATATAATAGTAGAAAAGGCATGAGAGAACTCAAGAAAAAAAAGTTGAAATAATGGCATTATATGTATACTTTATAATTTACTTTGAAAGTGTTTCTAAATATCCAAAAATCATTTAAATTCGTAACCATCTAATGATTTGATGATATTTATAAATGTCTTAACGTATTTCTTATAAGACAATTACTAAATGCCTTAAAAGGCATATTTTGAAGGCATTAGTAAATGCCCGAAAATGTATAGTTTGAAGGCATATGTTTCGTTTATAAATGTGAAAGAGCTATGAAGGCATCGATACACAGGGCATTTAAAATAAACGTCCTAACCCCTAAAATGTTAGTATATGCCCTAGACCAATTGATTCACATTTATAATTTATGAAGCATGTGTATATTGAATTATATTTTATGCGCTTGGTCATCAAGTATGTGACCTGATAGTAAAACCCTTATAGCTAATAAAATACTATTCTTGTTTATCCCTAGTTTTATCACATCTTGTATAATTAAACTAGTGTGAAGTTGATTGATGATCAAGTTTTACTGATCATGAATATGAGATATAAAATCAATTCACAAAATACATATTAGGAATATTGTATTGGACATGACCCAAAGTGAAGAAGAAATATTGCATGGGTTTAAGTCATAAGTATTTCTTCTCAGTTTTATATTTGGTGTCCTTTGACCTAATGTTTCTAATGTTTCTTGTATGGGGAGAAAATATGTTTTGACATAGTCAAACATCACTTTTAATTAGGTGATTATTATGACTATTGGTTGGCTTATTTTCTTGTCATGGCTTGAATATTGAAGATAGTGAAAGGGATTTGTACCTCTCCCTCTCTTTTAGAGAGAGGCCTCCATGGGCCCGTTGATAAGGAAGACTGGAAAATATGCATGGCCATGCTCAAATAAGTATTAATAAGGTGTTATTAATATTATTTGTCAGAATAGTCTGCTTGGTGATCAAGTAAATGGTTAATTAAGTTTTATAAGGATGACTCGGTCTATACCTTATACTTAATTAGAATATCGTGGGAGAAAAGGATTAAATATTAAATCTGATGCTCGGTTATTATTGATTTTACTTCACTTGGGTAAGCATAATGTCCTGCTAGAGGCCGCTTACGTTTTGTGAATAAATGTCTAGGACATTTTTCATTCACTACCAATGTTAAGTGAACCTATAGGGTCACATGCATAGACGATCTTGTGAGCACAATGTCCACGTTCAATGAATCTAGATTGTGTCGAGATTCGTTGAACGTATACAAAAGGGGAACCAGATACCATATTGTATTTTTTGGTAAGTTAATAAGTAACTAATTTTATTTATCGGATAAATGAAATTAATTACTTAATATTACTCATCCAACCGTTGGATGATTATACGAATGGAAGGACGAGATTAAACTATCATTAGATGACAATTAGAGTTTTGATATTAATAGGTATAAAAGGTTATGTTAGCCTTTTTCTCAGTAGCCATCTTCATCTGATTAAAAACAAAACCCTAAACCCTAGAACAATGATAATAGTATCTAGTCTCCCTCTCTCCGAAATTCCATGTATTACCAGATAGTCAGGATTAGTTCTGAATAGTTTTTATAACACAGAAGGGGCTAGCATCCTGATCGCTTTCAGAGGAGTTTGTCGCGGGGATACCAGTAGAGGGCGAAGCGTAAATAGCAGCCCCTACACACCGAACAGTAAAAAACATTGAGGTAGTTTCTATCCAATCAGTTTTTCTAGTATGTACAGATCCTGTTGGTGGATTTCCGTAGTTTTATTTTATTTGTTTTTGCCTACAGATTCCAACAGTGGTATCAGAGCCTCGTACATACTAGTTTTACTGATTTTATCTATTACCGCTTTTGATTACATGTGTTGTTTTCAATCGGCCTTATAGTAAGGTTTCTGATTAGTGTAATAATCAGAGTAAATTGAATTATAGGATTCGCATATATCATATTCTGTTTTACTTATTAATGTGATTAAAAAAAAAAAAAGTTGCTACTGCCAAATTGTTTGGCGTACAGGGTGTAATCTGTGCAATTTAATTGTAAAACTAATATGCCGAATCACATAATTTAATGTTTAACTGTTAAAAAAAATTTCTGGCAGCATGATTTTTAGGGTTTATGATGGCAGTAACTCATTCAATGAGTCAGAAAAAATTTTTCTTTCTGGGGGCGCTGCCCCTTGAGACCCCCGCAAGGGCACTGCCCCTTGACCCCGCCTTCTGACCGACTAGCAGGACCACCGTTTTCTTCCTGGGGCTTCGTCCCCAGAAACCCCCTCGTTGTTTTTTGGCATATTTCTGTTTATCTTTAGATGCATGGTGCATAGCATGGCCCTTTACCTCTTGTGATTGGTTGGTTTATTTTATTAATGGGTTGTAATGTTTTAAATACGGCCTGCATGTCGTCGTTTTCATTGATGTAATATTATCAAGCTTTACTAGAATAGGTTTATTCTATTTCCTATTCCTATTTATTTATTTTTTTATTCTATGTAACAAGATCAGAAGGCCAAGACGTTGGAGGCAAGCTCATGGAGATTAAGAGTTACCTAGTTTACCTTTGACTTCCATGAGGCTTGTGGAAGTCAATATAGGATTCCGGTCATGCTATGACACGTTTTTCTATATACTTATTATGCATGTGATGTTTAGTTTATTTCTTTTTATTTCCATTGGATATATGTTTTATAAAATAATATATATAAAAGGAAGAAGGTTTTTGAACCATGTAAAAAATTAAGTCATAAAATGCCTCACATGATCATAAGCACTTCTCCATGCTTGGATCATCATTTTGTCTCATTGCCAAAGCAAGAGATAAATGGTTACCTATGTAAGGGAAGATGGAAAATGGTGATTTCCATATGCTTGGAATAGTTTGGCTTAACTAGGCTATCAAAACGGTTTTGAGCCTAGGGCATCATATGGGATTTTGTCAGTACATATAGACGTAAATCCCATTAATCCATTTTTCTTTAATTATGGGTGTTAAGCCAAAGCTTACTTATGATTATTATAAAATGGAATTTTTCTACAAATGATTTATATCAAGTGTTGAATATTTCAGGGAAAAAATTAATGCTTCATTTATTTAATTTTACTTTGCAAATTCTATGTAGATTATGGCCTCAAACAATTCAAATATCTCGTTGTGATCCGTGCTTGAAAAGAATCAGCTTAGTGGGACTAACTTTCTTGATTCGGCTCTGATACCACTGTTGGACTCCGTAGGCAAAAACAAAATAAAGTAAAACTTACGGAAATCCACCAATAGGATCTGCACATACTAGAAAAACTGATTGGATGGAAATTACCTCAATGTTTTGATTGTTCGTTGTGGAGGTGCTGCTTTGTATGCTTCGCCCTCTACTGGTATCCACGTGACGAACTCCTCTGCAAGCGATAGGGATGCTAGCCCCTTCTGTGTTCTGAAAACTGTTCAGAACTGATCCTGACTATCTGGTAATCGGTCGTATTTCGGAGAGAGGAGGCTAGATACTATATCCCGTTTTAGGGTTTAGGGTTTTGTTTTCTTTAATTAGATAAAGGACGGCCACCAAGAAAACGTTAACATAACCTTTTATAGTTGTCAATAGCAAAATCTTAACTGTCATCTAATGACAGTTTAATCTCGTCTGTCTATTCCTATAATCATCCAACGGTTGGATGAGTAATATTAAGTAATTAATTTCATTTATTCGATTAAATAAAATTAATTACTTATTAACTTACCAAAAAATACAATATGGAATCTGATTCCCCTTTTGTATACGTTCAACGAATTTGGACACAATCTAGATTCATTGAACGTGGACATTATGCTCATAAGATCGTCTATGCGTGTAACCCTGTAGGTTCACTTAACGTTGGCAGTGAATGAAAAATGTCCTAGACATTTATTCACAAAATATAAGCGGCCTCTAGCAAGACATTATGCTTACCCAAGTTAAGTAAATGTAATAATAACCTAACATCAGATTTAATATTTAGTCCTTTTGTCACACGATATCCTAATTGAGTATAAGGCATGGACCAAGTCATTCTTATATAACTTAATTAACCATTTACTTGATCACCAGGCAGACTGTTTCAACAAATAATATTAATAACACCTAACACCTTATTAATACTTATTTGAGCATGGCCATGCATATTTTCCAGTCTTCCTTATCAAGGGGCCCATAGATATCTCTCTCTAAAAAGAGAGGGACAAATCTCTTTCACTATCTCCAATATTCAAGCCATGACAAGAAAATAAGCCAACCAATAGTCATAATGACCACCTAATTAAAAGTGATGTTTGACTATGTCAAAACATATTTTCTCCCCATGCAAGCAACATTAGAAACATTAGGTCAAAGGACACCCAATATAAAACTGAGAAGAAATACTTATAACTTAAACCCATGCAATATTTCTTCTTCACTTTGGGTCATGTCCAATACAATATTCTCAATATATATTTATGAATTGATTTTATATCTCATATTCATGATCAGTAAAACTTGACCATCAATCAACTTCACACTAGTTTACAAGATGTAATAAACTAGGGACAAATAAGAATAGTATTTTATTAGGTTTTACTATCAAGTCACATACTTGATGACCAAGAGCGTAAAATACAATTCAAAAATACATGCTTCATAAGTCATAAATGTGAGTCAATTGGTCTTAGGGCATATACTAACAAAAACTTCCCACCTTGAGGTAGAATCAATAAAGCCTAAAAAGGATTCACCTATTCTCCACATACAAGGAAGATCTCACTCCAAGCAACACTAACTATACAAAAGCTAGCACCTCAAGGAGATAAAAGGATTTGGGAATAGAACAAGAACTCTCGAATTGGATTCATGAATCACTTGCCTACATTTATACAATGAAAATAATTTCCCTAATTTACAAGGAAATAAGAGAAACCCAAGAACCCTAGGTTCTATCTCTAAAGTCTTATTCAATATTTCTATTCTTCATTCTTCCCTTTGCCAAAGGCTGAAAAATACATATTTATAGTGTCTCTAATCATTAGTTCCAAACCCTAATGATTAGAATAGCTTAAGATAAGTTGATGGGCTCTTAGACCACTTAATTACAAGTCAAAAAGAACTTAACAAACAAAGTAATGAGTCAAGGGAGTTAAAAACTCCCAAATCTCAGCCTTCCTGAGACCTACCATCGACAGTAAGCCTCATCAACATTTATCCCAAAACCCAACCGGTGATAGTAGGGTTGACCTATCGTTAGCGGTAGGTGTGATGTCTCTTTTCTCTTCTATCATCAGAGCCCTACCGTGGATGGTAGGGGTAACGTTTGCGGTACGGTTCACTTCTTCTTTCCTTGTTTTTGAAGCTTCAAGATCTTCCAAACTTGTTTCTTAGGCTTCCTTCACTTGTAACATGGAAAATAAGAGTTTCTTGATTCCTCTAAAAGCTCTTTCTTGTGCTCCTATCCCTTGCCAAGCCATTCTTCTAGCCATGGCTCTTGTGACCAGATATTGCAATAGCTCTATGTTTTATTGCGCATCTCGGGTTATACCACCATCCCTCATTCTTGTTCCTTTTATTCTATTCACAAAATGCTTTATACTCAAGACTCTCCCAATACTTCATCATCTGCTCACAAAACATCTCAGGAGTGCAAACGGGCCTCTTCATCGCGGCCCGAGCTTCACCAAGAAAATCTCTCATCCAGTCGATGAACATGACCTCTTATGCATGCCTTAGCTTGGTCATGGATAATGTCGGGTCCCATGAGCATCTTTTCTTGTATAAATATAAGTATAACCAGTATAAGATTCAAAATATTATAAGTATTAAAGACATGTAAAAAAATTAAGACAAAGTAAAATAACTACAATATTAAATTCATTTACTTGAAACTCTTCCCAGCACATGTCGCGGACATTCGGATGGACCCTAGACCAGAGGTTGTAAGGGCCAGTGAATTGCTCCTACATGATAGCTGAGATATGGGTGGTGACTCCCGAAGATGGATGTAGTCTGTACATATTCATTTTAGTATATATTTTATTTAATTATAGTTCATATAATTATAACGATATTTTTTTATGTTCTTTGAACTTACTAATCTACATTCAGGGTCAATAATTGCCAAGTATTACCGGGAGGCGGCTTCCAATCTGTAGGATCCGTAAGAGGCGTAGATGATGATGGTTGTGTGGCCGGTGCAGAAGATCAACTGGGAGCATCAGAACGTGCAGGTATCTGTGTCTATGTCGGTAGATCCTGATCCATACGTGTAGGGAGATCCTGTTGTGCCGGAGTCAACGGATCCTACTGTGTGGGAGTCTGTGGATCCTTTTGTGTCATAGGCAAGGTCTCCTACTATGCGAGGGGCGGTGGATCCTTTCTCTTACATCCTCTGCCTATCAAACCTATAATGTAAGTAGGGAGGATAGAATTATTTATAGATGATAAACATAAGTATACTTATGAATATTCTAAATATCATTAGTGTGATAAAAAGAAGTTAATAAACATAATTATAATGATAACATGAGCACAATAACATAAGTACAATAAAAAGTTAATCATACAATGTTCTATCTGTCAGAATCCTCATCAGATCATTATCGGATACAACATCAAAATCCTCGTCGATCTCTTCATCGGAGTCTTCATCGGAATCTTCATCAGAATCTCATCCTATTTCAGTTTCATCCTTTTGTACTTCCTCAAAATATGCCTTGACTATGATATTTAATTCTTCTGACGAACGAGACTCGTGGACAAGAGGTCCTACGTCTTCAATCGTCACATCTATTGCCGAAACCTCATGAGTGCTCACTTTCGCCTTTGAAGCTTGGTACCTTCCACTTGATTTTATCTAGAGCCTTTTTCCCTTGTTGATTACTATAGTAGCCATCACGGTATGCTTCGCCAACATTAGATCTTCTCTAAAATCGTCAAATGTTTCATGTCTTGGAACCTCTTCGTGTGGTCTATAATATCCTCTTTCACCTTGGCCTCCACTTCTTCCACCTCTAGCTTGTGGTCTTCCTTGAAACCCACCTTCATGAAATGGATAAAGGTTGTGGGCCAACATGTCATGATATCCTTGAGCAGATATATTGTCATAAGGTCTTTGATAATGAGGTGAATTAACTCCTCCAAAATGATCTCCAACTCTTTATTCCGTTGAAGCACTACTCTTGCCCGTCTTAAGCATTTCAACATCTCTAGCAACACTATGGAATTGTCTTGCCAATCCTTCAATTGTTTGTTGCATAGACCTCAAAGTCTCATTAAGATTCATCTTTGTAGGATCACTAGTTAGACAATTGCCCTTCTATAGACATTATAAAAACTGGAAGTTAAACAAAGAAAAACCAACAAAGGACCTCCCAATCACTCTCTAAGTGTTTTCACTCTTTGGTGATCACTCTAGCCACTCTTGTATAACTCTCTTAATTGGCTTTTATCAATATAAGCTCACCCTCTTTCCTATTTCAAACACTCTACACTCAAGTCTCTATGATATCCTTCAACCTCTTAGCCAACTCAAACCAAGGGCAACAATCCCAAGAAAGTAAATTAATCAATGCACTTAGTTGGATAAATATTCAATAAGGCAAAATATCAAACACTTGAGGTATAGGAATTTTAAAGAATGTAATCTATGGAATTAATCCAACAAACAAGATTGATAATCAACAAAAGACTAGAAACACACAAGGAAACAACTACAAATAAAAAATAAAAGTAATTCAAATCAATTTGACTAAACAAAGAACAAAAGCGTAATAAGAAAAATTTTTCCAGAACACAGAGTATAATGACAACCTTTTACTAAGACGACGATATCTAAAAATCTACGATTCCTCACTCAATGAGGATAAATGTACGCACAAATTTCATTCAAATTGAATCAGTATAACATAAGATATGCTCAAATTAATCCACCCTTTTATTGCAGTCATGAATCCGAAACACATCTCACAAATCAATCTAATTGACCAATCAATTGATCTCCAAATTCAGTAAAACGTGTCTCAATTAAATCCTAACTCAAAGGAGAACATCACCATCATAAAAAATCAAGCAATTTTGCAATTAATTAGCCAAATTCTCAATGGATTTTCGGACCTATTTTTCTATACTTCTTTTTGCATGATCTTCATGGGAATTTAATAAATCATCAAGTACTACTTTTTATGAATTTCAAAGGATTTAAATAATTTACAACTCAAATTGACCTTCAATTGGAGGTTGTTGTGAAACCACTTTGACGTAGATCCAATTTTGATTGCAGTTTGGATTCTACTCCTTCCCAAGTATCACCTCTTTTTCTTGAAGAATCTCTATTGAGGATTTTAAACTTAACATTCCCATAAGAAACCTATGAGGATCTAAGCTTCGTAAACCTAATATTGAGAGGCTAAATTCTTTCCTAGATTGATAATTAGAACCTTAAGAGAACAAAGACCTCAAAACCCCAATTACACAATTAGAAGACCCAACAACAACTGATTCAAAGAAAGGAAACTATATAAATCAACTAATGAAAGGAATTTGAATGATCAATTGGTTCCATAGATTCTACAATCTAAGATAAAAATTATTCACAACACTAAGGACATTAACCCTTAGCAAGTTAGTCTAAGAAAGTGAAGAAACCTAGAAGTAATTGGAGAATTCTCTCTCAAATTTCAGCCAATTCATTATTGTTAATTTTACATTGAGTTATAACCCTAGACTAAGGTCTAACCCTAGCTAACCCATATTTATAGACTAAGGTCTAACCCTAGCTAACCCATAGCTTAATAACTTAAAATATCCATTAACCCTTGATTAGAAACTAAAAAGACATGCCAAATAACATAACGTCCTTCAAAAGATCGTATTACCCAAGTTTCAGCCAAACCCTACTGTTGATGGTAAGGGGAACCTACCCTTGGTGATAGGTATAAGATTTCCCCGCATTGTCTGATAGAAGCCTATCGCCAGTGATAGAGACAGGGCTACCGTCAGTAGGGTGCCTTTTCTCCCATACTTAGCTATTTTCACCATCAATTGTTCCCTTGAATAATCCTTGCTAATTGATCAGATTGAGAACAACTTAGATACCTTTCCTTGGCCCTCAAACTCTTCAAACTTGTTCTTCAAAGCTTTTCCCATGTAAGCTACCATGCATTGTCCTTATTTCCATTGGAAGCTTTGAGTTTCTTCATCCGATCTCTAGTCGTTGGTCTAAGGTTCAACTCCATGGATGCTTGACTATTCCGATATACATCAAAGAGGGTTCCCCCAATTTCAATTCAAATTCTAAGAATTGTTACCAACGGCACACCGACGACAAAACCTTTGGTAATAAATATTTAAAAGTTATCGAATGACACAGTCGTCGGCAATACCAACGGTAAAAAAATTAAAATACCAACAGGGTCAATTTCTTTTTCTGCCAACGTCAGTAATTTCTATTACTGACAATTGTCTCATCCGTAGAGCCGTCGGTGACACTTTATTATTTTCGATGATGCTTGCCATCTCTAACAACCGTTAGTCACTTTACATACTGAAGGCTATTTCCGTAGGTACAACCCGTCGTTTTATGGCGCGGCTTCTCTCTCCAAAAGTTTTCGCTTGATTAAAAAATAATCCGACGTTTCTAAAACCCGATGGTACACCGTCGGAAAGTACTGATGGATTCTGGTTCCATTGGTACTTTCCGTCGGTAAGCAGCCATTTTTTTTGTAGTGAAACTAAAGATGAAGGAAGCATAAAGGTTTGCCTAAATGAGGAATGCTCTGCAATACTACAAAAAAATTTCCCATTAACGTGTAGTTATCAGGGGAGCTTTGATATTTCTTATTCTATTGATGATTTACCTTCCAATAATGTGTTATGTAGTTTTAGGTGTTAGTATCAACTTATACCTTTATTTCTTGGTGAAAATTAGAGTTGAAAGAAATTAAGGACACTTCTACATATTTTTCTCCAAATGGCAGATAGATCACTTAAAAATTCCTAGGGGAATAGTACAAAATATCTTTATTAAGGTTGATAAATTTTACTTCCTTATGGATTTTGTAATTATTGAAATAGATAATGATTTTTATTTAGCTGTGATTTTATGAACACTTTTTGAATACTAGCCGAACTTTAATTGATGTAGAAAAAGGTCTGCTAAGATTAAGGGTCGTAGATGAATTTGTGGATCTTAATGTTTTTAAATCATTAAATAATTTCTCCAATATATGTTTTTTGGTAAAACAGGCTTGGACAAGGGTGGTGTTTTATGTGCAGGAGATGCTTTGGATGTTTTCTAATGTGAACTGCTCTAGGCATCTTTGGAGTCCAATCTTGCCCAAGAATCTTCTTCACTCTGCAATAGGGTCTTTGAAGGCTTAACTTTGGCAAAAACTTGAAGAATAACATAAGGAAAATTGCTAGAAAGACAAAGAAAAACAAACTTCTCTATCTAGATGAGGAATCAGCAAGGATTATAAAGAATCCTTACATATCCCTTATCCACAAAAGAACACCTAATCCCTAACATTAACTAGAAAGTTAGCACCTCTATAGAATGTAGGATTTGGGGAAGAACAAGAATTCTTGAATCCCAACTCAAGATATAACTTGCCTAAAGTACAATTGAAACACTAGAATAAAAAGAAGAAGAAGAAACTCTAAGAACCCTAGTTTTCTCTCTTAAATAGATAACTCTTTGATATTTAATTCATTGATCAACAAAGCTGGAAATATGAGTATACACAGGCTGTTTGACGATTAGTACCAAGCCCTAGCATTAATCTAATTTAAAGATACTAAAAATGGGCATCTTATGCCACTTAATTACAAGCATATGAAACAAGGAACCAAAATGGACAGTCAAAACACATTCAAAATGCACCATCGGTAAGTTTGTCCCGAGACCTACCGTGCCCGGGTAGGACCCGTACTACCGTGGCTGGTAGGCTTGCCTTCTTTGAGCTCCTTGGGGTAGAGACCTACCATGGCCAGTAGGTGTACCCTACCGCCAAAGGTAGGTCCTCAATCTCCTATCCCTTAATATTTTGAACCCTCAAAATTTTCCATACTTGTTTCTTTTGGTTCCTTCAAAATGGAGAATAGAAGTATTTTAGTGCCTCTAAGGTCTTCTTCTTCCCATTCTAATACATACTGAGTAAAATCTTGAAAGCTCTTATCTAACAAGGCCACCTTCCCTTTGTTCTCATTCTCCATCTTTCTGGCCATTGGTCTTATGACTAGTCCTTGCAACAAATCTACCATCTCTTCTGCATCCAAGGTCATATCATTCCCTCCTCCTTTAAAAGGATTCATCCTTAAATTTGTATCTATAACAAATAGAGATAAGTTAGAAACATTGAATGAGGTGCTAACATTATACTCATTGGGAAGATCAATCTTGTAGGCATGGTCGCTGATCTTTTCAAGGACTTGGAATGGGTCATCGTCCCTAGGATCAACCTTTCCTTTCCGAAAGTTGGTAAAGTGTTCCTTTCCCAAATGTACCCAAACCCGACCCAAACCCGATCTTCGGGTTTGAAGGTCACCTTCTTGTGTCCCTTATTCTTCTTAGAAGCCATCGTTTCATATTTTTTTTTCAATATACTCTCGAAACCTTAGCATGAATGGACTTAACAAATTCGGCATTTTCTTACCATCAAAACTCAATTGATTATCTTTAGGCAAAGAGATCAAATCCAAATGAGTTAGTGGGTTAAAACTATAGGCAACTTCAAATGGAGAAAAAGTGAAAGTAGAATGAAAAGCTCTATTATAAGCAAATTCAATGAATAGTAAGCATTTTTCCCACTTTCTTAATATTTCTTAAGAATGGCTCTAAGAAGTCGCCTGATAGTCCTATTAACTACCTCGGTTTGAACATCCGTTTATGGATGACAAGAAGTAGAATAAAGTAAGTTAGTTCCAAGTTTCTTCCATAGCACCATTAAAAAATAACTAGCAAACTCTGTATCACGGCCTAAAACTATAGTTCTAGGCATGTCATGTAACCTCACAATCTCTCTAAAGAACAAGCTAGCAATATGAGATGCATTATCCATTTTGCTACAAGCAATGAAATGAGACATTTTTTAGAAACAGTCCACTACCACAATTATGGAATCCATTTAGAAAGAAGTCCTAGGGAGTCCTAAGATAAAATCCATCGAAATATCCTCCGAAGGGATATTGGGGATCAGCAAAGGTGTGTACAAACCATGAAGTAGGGAAGAAGACTTAGTATGTCTACAATCTCAACAATTAGCCACAAAATTTTGAACAGCCCTTTTCATTCTACGCCAAAAGAAATGCTCATACAAGATATCATAAATTTTGGCTATGGCAAAATGCCACATAAGACCACCCATATGATTTCTTTAACAAGTAAATTTCTAATTGAACTACAAGGAATGTAAGGTTTTCCTTCTCTAAAGAGGAACCCATCTATCACATAAAACTTATCGCAAGGAGTAATCAAGCACGAATCAAACACATTACCAATGTCATCATCACTAGCATACAACTCTTTCAACATTTTAAGTCCAAGCAAATGAGAGTGTGAAAAGGTGAAAAGAGTATACTAAAGAGCATCTGCCACAGGAACTACATCCACCGCGCATGTCTCTTGTTGAGTTTTTGTTGACCTTTCAAGTGCTTCAAGGATTCATGGTCGGTATGGATGACAAACTCCTTTGGCCACAAATATTGTCAATGCTTCAATGTCTTGACCAAGGCATATGATTCCTTATCATAGGTGGTATAGTTCAAGGTAGACCCTAGCAACTTCTGATAAAAATAAGCTATGGTTTTCTTATCTTGCATCAAAACTCCTCTAATTCCAACCCTCGATGCATCTAATTCAATTTCAAATGTCTACTGAAATTATGCAAGGTGAGGAGTGGAGCGTTGCATAACTTCTCTTTCAAGGCCTTGAATGTCGTCTCTTGAGCTTCACCCTATGTAAACTCATTGGTATTATTAGTGACTTCGGTGAGAGGACTAGCAATGGTACTAAAGTCCTTGATAACCTCCAGTATGGCTTGCCAACGCGTGAAAGCATCGTACTTCAGTGGCACTTTTTGTAGTTGGCCAATCTTCTATTCCCTTCACATTTTTAAGATCTACTTGCAAGCCTTTAGAACTAACAACATAACCAAGAAAGGTAATTATTTCAAGGAAAAACTCACATTTATTCAAATTGGCATACAATTGCTATCATAAGCACAAAACATACTTGCCTAATATGATGCAAATGATTCTCATATGTCCTACCATATAAATCTAAATATCATCAAAGTACACAACAACAAATTTTCCAATGAATCCACGCAAGACATGGTGCATCAATCTCATAAACGTGCTAGGTGAATTAGTAAGTTCAAAAGGCATGACTAACCACTCATAAAGATTAACCTTTTTTTTCAAAGCGGTTTTCCAGTCATCTCCCTCTTTCATTCGGTTTTGGTGATAACCTAATTTCAAATCGATCTTAGGAAAAATCATGGAACCATTCAATTCATCAAGTAAATAATCTATTCTAGTAATAAGATGACGATATTTAATATTGATGTCATTGTTAACCTTACAATCTGCACATATACACCAACTACTATCCTTTTTAGGGACTAGAAACACCGCAGTACCGCATATGGGCTAAGGCTCTCTCGGATGTACCCCTTAGCAAGTAGCTCATCCACTCATCTTTGAAGTTTTCTGGTATCCTTGAGTGAACTCTTATAAGTGGGTCAATTTGGCAGCACGACTTCGGGCACAAAATCGATTTGATGTTCTATGCTTCTCAACGGTGGCAATCCTTCGGGCACCTCCTCGGGAAAGACAAATGTGAACTCCTTGATGAAACCTACAATGGCTTTAGAGAAGGAGGAAATAACCTCATTAGAAGACAAATAAGCTCCTTTGTATATAAGGGGTAGAACAGGCTCTTTTGCATCTTTCGTATCACATATCTCACTCTCTTTTGTGAAAAAGCTCATTCTAGTCTCTCATTTTTCTCGTTTATTACAACTTCCTTATGCTTTCATCTCTCTTGATTCTCCTCTTCCTCTTGATTCTTTCCACTCTTTTCTTTTTCTTTTAGTCTCTTACCCTCTCTTATACTCTTTTTGTTCTCCTCTAACTCTTTTTCTCTCATCTTTACTTGATCTTGATACACTTGAAAAGGAATAAGAGGTTTGAATGAAATCTTGATTCCATCCTTCTCAAAAAAATGAGTGTTCTTGAATCCATCATAGATGACCTTCCTATCAAATTGCGATGGCCTCCAAAATAAAAATGTGTGGCTTGCATGGGCACCACATCACAAAGAATTTCATTCTTGTATCTTCCAGTGGCAAAAGACACTAAAAGTTGCTTCATAACCTTTACCTCCCCAATATCATTCAACCATTGTAATGGTAAGTATTAGGTGCTTGATGGTTGGCAAGTTCAACTTCTCTACCAAAGAGGTTCTTACCACATTTGTACAACTCTTACTACCTATGATGACGTTGCAAGCCTTGTTTTATGTTGCACTTTGTGTGGAAAATTTCTCCCTTTAATTTCTTGAACCATCTTTAACACTACCAAGGCCTCAAGACAATCAAGACCTCTCTCTCATAAGACTCTTCATCTTCTTGCTTCCCTTCATCTTTATCCTAAAAAATGACTTCCCCATTAGGTTTAATGATCATGACTTTCTTGGTAGGACAGTTGTTGGAGTACTGGTCATACCTCTTACACTTGTGGCATTGAACGTCTTTAACTCTACTAGGTGCCACTTCTACCTTACCTTTATGCTTAAATTCTTCCTTTCTCTTGGATCTTCCTTTGAAGGCTACCTTAGGAGTGTTGCCTCTCTTTAATGTAGTTGGTTTGAAAGTATAAGTCACTGACTTAGAGGAAATGAATAGAGTCTTGTAAAATGCCCTGCCCTTTAATTTTCTTTATCTTCATACCCTTGTGAACCATCTCATCCAATTCCGCATAAGCTTGAAGCTCCAAGGTGTGAGCTATATCTCAATTCAAACTACTCATGAATCTAGCCATCGTAGCATCATGATCTTCAATAATGTTAGCACTTATCATGGCTACTTCATTCTCCTTATAGTAATCCTACACACTCTTCCTCTCTTGCTTGAGGGTTTGAAGATTGTTGTAGAGATCCTTATGATAATGTAGAGGTATAAACCTCTTCCTCATCTACATCCCAATTCCCCCCAAGCCTCCACCGATCTCTCCAAATTTCTCCTCCTATTTATCACTACTTGATCCCACCAAATGACAGCATAATCGGTGAACTGAACCACCAAAAACCTCATCTTAGTGAGCTCGAATAGTTGTTATAATAAAAGACTAATTCTACTTTCTTTTGCCACATAAGATAGGCCTACGGATCACTTTAGCTTTAGAATGAAGGAATATTCAATTTGATCTTACTAAATTCCCTCTCTTTATAATAACCCTTTAATCCCTATTAAACTCCATCTCATATCTTTCTTGACCCCCATAGTACCTTCTTGCTCCCTAGGTGTCCTCACAAAGTCCCTCTCAAAACCTCTTCTCATCCCCCCTTTTATTCGTTCCATCCTTTTAGCTCTAAACCTCCCTCCACATTGAGCTCCCAAAGGTTGAAAGCTCTCTTAGAAGTTTTGAGAAAGATCATCTCTAGCTCCATAGGTGGCATGGGAGAAACATCATCTTCTCTCATCATTCTTCTTGAGATAAGGTTGTTAAGATTGTTGAATCCCCTTCTTTGGAGCCAATGTGGACTCTTGTCTATCCATCCAGGTGGATAGTACTCTAACATTTCTCTCTATGTTGCCCATTTGTTATTGAAGTAACTTTAAGTTACCAACTAATTCTTGCATGATCGGATCACTAGGACCCTCATGCTTGTTTTGGGGTTGCTCTTCGTCACAAGACATCGTAAAATTGAAACAAGTAATAAATACCTACAAAAATAGAAAACAAATATAGGTCCTCGTCACTCCCTAAGTGTTTCACTCAACATTGATTCACTCAACCCTCGTGTTTGTCACTCAGTTTCTATGGCTTTTGTAAAACTAGTCTCATCATCTTGCATTTTTCTATACCTTCCATACTAGATTAGCCTAATAGTTTCTAAAGCTTCCAAGTTACTAAGCAATTCCAAAACAAGTTCAAGCAAACAATTCCCAAATAACAAGAAGTCAAAGATTAACAATCATTTACACAAACACTTAGAGTGCATAAAGTAAAAAATTCAATTCAAGAGTTTGAGCCAATAAAAGTGTTTAATCCCCAAAAAGTGTAGCAAGGAACTCAACAAATTTGATCAAAGATACGCTACAAATCAAAGTAAAGATACTTGGCAACTCAAATTTCAAGAAATCAAGAGTACTAGCATGGACTTTCAAAAAACAGAGCATGAATTTAGGCTATGCCATTTTCGACATATCTCAGTCATTTCTCAACCATATAAACTCACATTTGTTGCAAAAGATCCAAAATGAAGTAAGCATTCAAATAAAGCAAGTTTCTCGTAGTTCATTTGCTATAATTTTCCATTCAATCTTTGCACATCGCTTTTTCTATCCGAAATTTTTCCAAATTTTTCTTGCCTTTAAATTTCTTCCAATTGGCATTTGTATAAATGAAATTCAACTATCAAAATAAATTTTTCAGCCCATAGAGAGATTATCTCTGATACTATATGATGTGAACTCTTCCTCTAGGCTTCTTTGGAGTCTAATCTTGACCAAGAATCTCCTTTCCTCAAGAAGATCTTTGAAGGCTAAGCCTTGGCACAAACTTGAATAATAACAAAAGGGAAATTGTAGGAAAGACAATTAAAAACAAACTTCTCTACCTAGAAGAGGAATGAAGAAGGATTACAAGGAATCTTCACCTCTCCCTAATTCACAAGAGAACCCAATCCCAAGCAACATTAACTAGAAAGTTAACACCTCTAGGGAATATAGGATTTAGGGAAGAACAATACCTCTCGAATTCAAATTGAAGAATTAACTTGTCTAAAATACAAAACACTAGATTATGAGGAAGAACAAGAAATTCAAGGAACCCTAGTTTTCTCTCTCAAATAGATAACTCTTTGAAATTTCATTCCTTGTTCAAGAAAGCTGGAAATAAGAGTATATATAGGTCTTTTGGTGATTAGTACCAGGACCTAGCATTAATCCAAGTTAAAGAAAGTAAATGGTCATATTATCCCATTTAATTACAAGGCTAGGAATTAAGGAACCCAATGGGCCGTCAAAATATACTCAAAATGCACCAAGGATTAATTTTTCTTGAGACCTACTGCTCCCAGTAGGCCTTGCCCTACCTTGGCCGGTAGGCTTGCCTTCTTTGAGCTCCTTAGGGCAGAGACCTACCATGGCCAGTAGGTGTTCCCTGCCGCCAACTATAGGTCCTCAATCTCCTATCCCTTGATATTTTGAACCCTCTAAATCTTTCGTGCTTGTTTATTTTGGTTTCATCAATTGTACCATAGAGAATAGAAGTATTTTGGTGCTTCTAGGGTCTTCTTCTTCCCTTTCCAATACATGGCAAGCAAGATCTTGAAAGCTATTCACGAACAAGGCCACCTTCCCTTTTTACTCCTCCTCTATTTTTTTGGCCATTGCCCTTGTGACCAGTACTTGCAACAAATCTACTGTCTCTTATGCATCCTGAGTCATATCTTTTTCTTCTTGGGCTATGGTGAGTTTCTAGTAGATTTAGGGAAAAATTGGGTGGATGTATTTTCTTGGTTGCCTGGAGCTTATGGAAAGCTAAATGTGCTTTAGCTTTGAGGGTAAACAGAGGGGGATTGGTAGTGTTGTAGACAGGGTTTTATCATCTTGGGAACCACTGCATGGAAGAGTACAGTTGCAGGGAGCGGTCACGACACCACTCAACTTGAGTGAATTACGGCAAGATAGAGTGTGCCCGAGGTGAGGACCTTCAAATTCGATGGCATAGCATAGTCATGATTGGGAAGGGAGGTAGTGACTGCCAAAGCGCAGTTGTTGGGACTTAATTTTCATGAGTGGAAGTAGCAAAATTTTGGGCGGCAGTGCTTGGGCTAAGACCGGTGGAGGCGAACAGTATTTGTTAGTTATATGCCCTAGACCATTTAGATTGGTTATTTATGAGGCATGTATTTTGAATTGTATTTTATGCTCTTGGTCATCAAGTATGTGACTTGATAGTAAAACCCTTCTCACTAATAAATTAATATTCTTGTTTGTCCCTAGTTGTTTTACTTCTTGTATTATTAAACTAGTAGAAGTTGATTGATGATCAAGTTTTACTGATCATGAATATGAAATATAAAATCAATTCATAAATACATATTGAGAATATTGAATTGATATGACACAAAGTGAAGAAGAAATATTGCATGGGTTTGAGTCATAAGTATTTCTTCTCAGTTTTATATTTGGTGTCCTCTGACCTAATGTTTCTAATGCTTCATGCATATGGAGAAAATATGTTTTGACATAGTCAAACATCACTTTTAATCAGGTGATTATTATGACTGTTGGTTGGACTATTCTCTTGTCATGACTTGAATATTAGAGATAGTGAAAGGGATTTATCCCTCTCTTATTAGAGAGAGACATGGGCCCCTTGATAAGAAAGACTGGAAAATATACGTGGTCATGCTCAAATAAATATTAATAAGGTGTTATTAATATTATTTGTCAAAACAGTCTGTCTGGTGATCAAGTAAATGGTTAATTAAGTTTTATAAGGATGACGCAGTCCATGCCTTATACTTAATTAGGATATCGTGTAACAAAAGGACTAAATATTAAAACTGATGTTAGGTTATCATATCTTTTACTTAACTTGGATAAGCATAGTATCTTGCTAGAGGCCACTTATGTTTTGTAGATAAATATGTAGGACATTTTATTCACTGCCAATGCTAAGTGAACCTACAGAGTCATATGCATAGACGATCTTGTAAGCACGATGTCAACGTTCAATGAATCTAGATCGTGTCCAGATTCACTGGACGTATACAAAAAGGGGATCAGATTTTGTGCTGTATTTATTTGGTAAGTTAATAAATAACTAATTTATTTATCAAATAAATCAAATTAATTACTTATTAACTCATCCATCCAACCGTTGGATGATTATAGGAATAGACGGATGAGATTAAAATTGTCATTAGATGATAATTAGGGTTTTGATGTTGACAGCCATAAAAGGTTATGTTAACCTTTTCCGCAGCCGTGTTACTATGATTAAAAAAATTAAAAGGCTTTAACCCTAGAACTGTGAGAACCGTGTCTTGCCTCTCTCGCCAAAATTCCAAACATTACCAAATTGTTCGGGTTTATTCATAATAGTTTTCAGAACGTCGAGGGGCTAGCATCCGGATTGCTTGCAAAAGAGGTCATCACGTGGATACCAGTAGAGGGCGAAGCATAAACCGCAGCACCTCCACACTTAGCGGCATCAAAACAATTAGGTAGGTTTCTTTTCAATAAGTTTTTCTAGTATGTGCAAATCCTGTTGGCGGCGTTCGTAATTTTTTTTTATTATGCTTTTGTCTACGAATTCCCAACAGTATTACCGGGTTGATCTTTCAAGTATAGGCGCGGTCACTAATTCATTTCAATTAATGGCAAGGAATGTTCCTCTCAGGAAATTTTTAGTCTGGAGATCAAAATTGAGTTGTTGATAGATTATATTCATATGCATGTTCTTCATCGCACATTTGCTTCTGGTTCAGGGACATAGAGACATGTGTAAATGTATTGCTTCTTTTCTCAGTGCAGATTTAGCTACTTAATATACTGCCTTCGTTTAATATTACAATCTCCAATCACAAATATAAGTCCTTTTGATGTTATGCACAAGAATTAAGGCATTGAAACAAAACCAGTTTTGAAACAAAAAATCCTTTACACTCTCATGAGAGAGAAAGATAAGACGGGTAGAATAAAGGATATAAAGATATGGTAAAGATGGAAAAATGCAATAAATACTCAATCAGAAGTGTGAAAGGACTTACTCCCTCTAGTAAAAAATGTGAGGGGTTTTAGACTCATTGAAGATGGTAAATAATATAAAGGTTTTTTCAAGTTTCAATAAGCATTTATTGAACTTTTTCTATCTTTACCCATATTCCTATTCACTCCTACTATCTTTCCTCATTTATGAAGGGTAGAAAGGATATTTTAGTTAAAAAAATTGTCTTATTTTCAAGACTGTTAATTGTGTGTAAAGGTGTAAAACTCCTTATATTTATAACCGCAGAGAGTATATTACTAACCATCATCAAACACCATAAAAAGACCTATATTTCCAAACAGAGGTATTATCAAGAACTTTGTCATTTCACACAAATTCAGAAAATCTAAAATCAATGTATTTTTTAGGATAAAACACTTCTAATGCCCTTATCTTTAAAAATAAAAAATTAAATTGGGAAAGAAAAAGTTAGTGAGAAAAGTGAAATATTTATTAGATTATTAACAAAATATAAAAAATAGTGTGAAATGTTTAAAAGTTAATTGGAAGATATTTTAAATAAGGTGATGGGTGGTGTTTGCTAGATATTGGAAGTTTGAGTTAATGGTTGTATTATCGAAAAAAAAATTTGAAACGGAAAGGTAGTATATGGTTTCTATTTTTCTTTTAAAAACAATCACGGTTCCTTAACAATAAAAAAAAGGATATTGTAATATGAACTTTTTTTAAAAGAAATAATAATAGAGTCTATCTAACCTATAGCCTCACATGTTAATACGAAAAAAAATAGGGGGTCGATAAACCCAACTCGGGACTCTATATATACAGCGCGAAAAAATTCAAAAAATTTCATTCTTCATTATAAACTTTCTCTCTCTTCAAAAAAATCCTCTCTCTTCTCTCTAAAACTTCAAATTTTAACATCAGATTTAAGAAGATCCAACTATTGTAACTAAAAAAAAAGTTTAGTACTTCAATCTATACTCATTTATTTACAATTTTATCTGTTTAAAGTTTAAAAATATCAGTTGAATAAAAAAATGACGTGTTTTGGTTGCTTGAAAATCTGCCGGAAATGAAGCGTTTCGCCCAGATGAGCGAAAATCTCCACTTAGTTTCTCTCGTTCCGGCGAAACTGGCTTGTCCTTGCGTTGATTCTAGCGAGAGTAAGGGGGTTTGTCCGCCCATTTCTGGGCAAAATGTTTTTATTTTTTCTCCATAATGGGCGAAAGTCCCTTTTTTAAATTTTTTTATGTTATTTAGTTTTGTGTTCTTAAGTGTTTAGTATTGTGATTATGTTTATGTTTATTTGTTTATGTTATGTTATTTAATTTAGAGTTACATAAATTAGGGTGCATGTTTATTTGACATGTTGTTTAATTTTGTTTATTTAGAGTTTATTTAATTAGTTGTTATATGGTTTATTTTGTAATTATTTGCTTAATATGATTATGGATTATGTTTACATGAATAATACGACTTTAAATGGGCATTTTGTTAGTATAAGTGTTATAATTATTCATGTTATATTTTGAATTAATTTATATGTTTAGGGTTGACATTAGTTAGTAAAAAAGTATGAAGTGCTTAAAGGGGATAATAAATATAACTCTAATCTATTAAGTTTAATGGATGACTTTCACTAAATAATAATTTAAACATTGATATTTAAATAATATTGTGCATAATAATAAAATAAATAAAATCATTTGATGAATTAATAATAATTATCAATATGTAAAGAATAATTATCAATTTATTGATTCCCAAAAAAAAATTCTTAGAGTGGTTTATCCCTTATCTATAACAATCAATTATAAAGTAATATAAATGAACTACTAAACGTACTAAAACAATAATAAGTTAATATAATAAGACAAAATAAATAATACAATAAATATAATAAAATAATGTAAATCGTGTACTAAAAATTATAATTGAATTAATAAAAATTATGAATAATAAATCAATATTGATTCAAATATGAAAATATACAATCAACTTTACTCTATGTTAATAATAATAAATGACAAAGTAATGTTACTGAAATATAAATGGCTTAAAAAATTAAGAAAATAATGTCATAATACGAAAGAAATAGTACAGTAAATTAAAAAATAAATAATAAAATATTAGATTTGACGTAATTAAAAAATATAATTCAAATAATAAAAAATTATGAAGAACGAAGTTAAATAATAAGATAAAGACAAATGTTATTACTTGTGCCGTGTAAAAAGATTTAAATAATATAAGACATGAATTAGACAAATACTAAATAATGTTATTGATAAAAATGTTTGGAAATTGTTTACATGGTTCGGCCCGGAGCACGTTGGGGAGATGATGATGCAGGAGAGAGGCATATTAAAGTTGCAGTCCCGCTTCGTGTCACTAACGGGTTGGACCCTAGTGATCCTGCAGTTGCAAAGTTGGCTCGGGAGACGGGACTAGCACATTTGAGTCTTGCATGTTCCAGTATCCGAACTATGCGTTATTATCTGCTTTTATGGAGAGGTGGCAGCCAGACACCAACAGTTTCCACATGCCCTGGGGAGAGATGACAGTTACCTTGCATGATGTGGAGTTGATTCTGGGCGTACCTACTTACGGTAATGCTGTCGATCTACATTATTCTCCGGACTAGCTGAGTGCAGTTATTCAGAGCGACGTGCGTATTACCTACTCCGGAGGTGGTATAAATGGTCATGAGTTGGCACAAGTTGTAGAGGAGCCGAATACTCGACTTTTCACGGAGCTGAGGGCCGCCTGCCACATCGAGTATTTACTTGGCAGTTCACTCTTTACCGATAAAAGTGGTAACATTGTCCACACAAAGGGGCTGTGGCCACTCGTGAAGGATGTTCGGGCTAGTGGTGGATTTGCATGGGATACTGCGACACTGGCACACTTGTACCAGAACTTAGGGCAAGCCTCGCGGGTTGGTGCGAAGGAGTTGACTGGGTGTTGGTCACTATTTGAGGTATTATTATTCAATGTCTTCATTTGTTTATTATTGCGATTATGTCATCGTTTACCGTAGCTAGTGATTATTGTTTATTGTTTAACATAATATAAATGCTGTTTTTTTTAGGCGTGGATATACATGTACTTTCCTATGTTTGCCCCAGCGGTGAGATCGAGAACAAAGTTGTGCAAGACGTATATCAAGCGGTTTGCAATGTTGGGACACAAATTTGAGCACAAATTACTCGACATCCACATTCGTTTAGACGTGATGACTGCTGATGAGGTGAGGTGGACTCCATACACACCCTAAGAGATATAGGATGTTTGGGTTTCTACATGGCATGGGATGCCTGCATAGTTTGACTGTTTGGACACGTATATGCCTAGCAGAGTTGTTCGACAGTTTGGATGGGTTCAATGCATTCCATCACATCCTATTCGACCTCTGGAGGCTCGCAGGCCAGTAAATAACAGGATGTACATCGTGAAGAATGCATTTATCAAGGCATTGTGGCTGGAGGCAACTTCACATCTATTGACAGAGACTTGGACCAGTATCCCTATTGTGCCACCCTCTTATTGCACAGACGATTACATGCCTTGGTTTATCGCTCGCACTCATCTAAGGATACAGAATCCTGAAAGGCTCCCATGTGGCATTCAATTGCCAACTACAACTCCCCTTTCCGAGAGAGTTCTCCTGGACATGATTGCTCATGAGGTGGACCGTGATGACACTAATTCGGATACGAAGATCGGAAGGATATCCCAAATAATTAAGAAGTATTATCAGTCTTGCCCTTAGATTGTTGTTTTTTGTACCTGCTTTATTCATTCACCGTCTTTAGTGTGTTACTTATGGCATTGTGTACTTATGGTTACAGTTTCTTTATTTACTAGTTTTATTACTATTAGTATGTTTACTTTCAGTATATTTGCAACTATTGTTCATAATCAACAAAACACATTAGGGTAGAAAAATTACAAATTAGTATACAAATAATTAAAGATTGGATTACAAAAAAATTACAAATGAACTTGAATGGTAACTATAAGGTAGAAAAATTACAATTAGTATATAATGAATTAAGAATTTAATTAGTATACATGAATGGGATCTCCTGGTGGATATTCTCTAGCAAACCTCATGTTCCAATATGCAATCCTATCAGAATAAGCCTCTACCCAATTGCTGACTCGATCACTACGGTGATGAACCTATTGCACGTGTAAAAGGGGCATTGGGCATCCGTTATGCATTTGTAGCTGCATAAGACAATTAAAATATGTTAATTAGTCTCAGATCAGGTGAACAAAATAATGTACAAAAGGACTTACTTTCCTATATTAATTTACACTTACTTGAATAAAGTGTTGTTGATCAGTCAGGAGCCAAATAACCAAGGTACCTGAAGGACGATCCGAATACGAATACAAAGGCAACACAATCGTACAGCCAAGCCGTGCAATTAAGATCACACACAGATTGAATGTATTTGCTATGACATAAAGAGAATCAGGTGTTTCCAGCCAATGATCTGAAAGTGCAGGTCCATTCTGCCACTGTGTCCTACGTACGAGCTCATAAATACGTTCCGCTGATTCGAAGAGTGAAAGATACATATTCGTCGTATGTTCCAATTCAAAAATCCTTCGTCTACGTACCTCTAGCCATTGATGTTTATCACCAAACACAAAATCTGCCACAACCCGATAACCACAATTTCCATCACCGATCACGTTCTTCCTATTCTCAATGAAAGGATACATGAAAGTAGGGAAAGCGTCGGTATAAGGGAATGTGGAACACAGAGATAGAATTGTAACAGAAGATAAACCACTTTGTCCACGGCTACACCCTCTACCCATACCCCTAGGAGCTCGTGCTGGTCTCTCTCTCCCATGGGAACCCGAACCAGAACCAGATCCAGAGCCGGAACTCAAACCAGTACCGCTTCACTTTTGTATCTTTCTATGAGCAATTGAAACGTGCTCCCAATACGACTTGTCCCTTTCTGTTGAGTTCGTTTTCCGTTGCCCTTTTGTGGTTGTAACCTCAGGAGGGGATGTCAATGTCATACTCGGATCCTTAGGCAAAACCGTACTTAATATTCCTTTCGCAAGAAGACGCATCTCTCTAACTTTGGATATGGGTCCTGTACTTATCTGATGCAAGTGGTTAGTGAGAGCACACATCTCAGAATCCATATCCATGTCCATCTCTTGCAATGAAGGATGATAACCACCAATTTCTAGTGTCTTCAAAAAAGCCTCAATATCGACCAACTGGATAGGGAGCATGTGATCAAACCGTTTAATCAACTCGCAAGAATAGGGGAGGCCGTGTAATGTCCTCATATAGTGACCGCACTTATTTTTCGGATCATCAATTATCTTTGGAGCTCTCTTTATCTCAACCCATATCTTCTTCAAGGCAAAATAATTGATTTTATTACTTATATTCTTCAATATCAGATTATTCTTTGCATTAAAATTTTCTATAACCCTAGAATACTCCAATGAGCTCTTAATGTTGGCTATTTGACCTTCAATGAGTGAGTCAATATTAAGGAATACAGTGTCTAAATCACCATGGCATGTTAAAAGCCATAGCTTCAAGACTGAATGTTCACTCTCAACATGGTTGGCGGTCTCCACCCCAAAATACAATACTCGACTTGTCCAAACTCTAACGAATTTATGAGCAAGGGGATTCAACCAAGTGGTGAACAAATAATGTAAGAAGTCCGACCTCTTCTGCCACTTTGTCTTCAGAACATCCAATTTCCTTAAGTATTCCTGCTCATCGATTTCATTCAACAATTTGTGCCATGAGCTATTTACAAACCGTGATGCCACCTCATGATCTTTTATCAACTCAGTTAATTTGGCCAATACGTTCTGATCGATATGCCTTCTACATAGCATATGGTATGTTGTACTAAACACCTCTTCGAAAGGCACTAAACTGTTTTCCCTGTCTGTAATAATTACCCCTGGCTCATGAGCATTAACATCTTATTGATTCCCTATTGACATAGAATTGAAAAGATAGATGCTTAATCTATTGAAGGATCTATCTATAAGTCGTAGCCTACTCATTCCACATGAAAGCAGTGGCTACAGTGAAATTCTTACCAGTCGGAATCATCCCTACGACTTCTAACAGTGGCATATTGTACCTTTTTTAAAAACACAGAGGACAAATAACATATATAGAAACTATACATTTAACCGAGTAAACTTAAACCGAGTAAATATGACCTATTTGATTCAAATACTCATCAAATATTGATCAAATACTTTTATACTGACAGAAAACTAAATGAAACACTAGCGTACAGTCTAAAACCCTAAATCGTAAACACTAAGAATTTAAACCCTAAAACCTAATCCTATTAATAATATAACTTAAACAGTCAATTCGTAAATAACACCGAAATCTACACTTAATATAAAAAAATAGAGACAACTTACTTGTTTGTTTTATATGTCGTATCCATTATACGTACATATGACCACGTTCTCATCATTTGAATTGATGTAGGGTGAGCAACAATAATGTAAATAAGTACATTGCTGTCGTCACAGTTTCTATAGAAGATCGTGTAACCCTGTTGAGCACTTAGGCAAAGAACTTCTTCTACCATATTTCGCCCCCACATCCTATTATTCTTAATCTTGGGAGCGACGTTGTATATTTTCTTGGCACTACATAAATTATGAAAATCATATTATTAGACTCTAAATTCAAATTTAAAATATAACTAGGAGGCATTAAAAGTAATGCGACATACTTGACAGCACAACTCACATTTTAGTCTCGAAAAAATCGTAAGATATTACGTGGTGGCACATGACTCTCCTAAATTGCTCAGTCTATATCAGTTGCTCCTCCATTAGTTTTGCAACCTAAGTGTGACATTATAGACACCGATTGCATGGTTGTGCCTTCCATCATGTACGAATAATCGCCAATTTTCACACGTGACCATTTGCTCGCCTTTTAATTTGGAGAGACAACCACAATTTTTAGTTCCCTAAGGACCCTGCCTTTTATGGGAACTTCTTCTTCTTCATCGTTGATGATAGTCCTGGCCCTATTGTCGCTGGTAAGTTTCTGGACAGAAATGGCGTGGAAGATAACACGTTACTGTGTCCGGTAGGTTTCACCTTGCCGGTAAGGTCCTAGTGGAGAAGTGCCTATGCGACTTTTAGGTAGGATTTTATTGTTTGAGTTTCATTTTTAGTTATTAAGAAAGGGCTTCATGGGTTTTGAAGCCATTAATCAATCGATTTGTTAAGTTTAGACCTTATCTTATAAATACCCATTATAAGTTCATTTGTAACTAACATTGATATTTTACTGAAATTTGTGAGAGGAATTCGCCACTATCTCGAGGATTCTTCACCATTCTTAGTTAACTTATTAAGGGCATCTTTCCTTAGCTTTATGAACAATTGAATATCTAGATGGTGGAGTCTATTGATCCAATTGATCATACAATTCCTTTATTAATTGATTCTTAGAGTTCATGTTTTTAGAATTGATTAACTTAGGTCTTCGAGTTTTTGTAGTTGAGGTTTTGAGGCCTTAGTTTTCTTAGGGTTCTTTTTATCAAATTAAGAATGAGTTTTGCCTTTCAATATTAGGTTTATGAGGTTTAGAGCTTCATAAGTTTTTAATTGGATTGTTAAAACTACAGAATCCTCAAAAGAGGTTCTTTATTGAAGAAGGTGATCTTGGGAAGGTAATGAATCATATCTATAATGAATTGAAGATTCATATCAAAGTGGTATTAGAGCAACCTCCAAGGTCATTTTGTATGGTAAGTTGTTTAAATTCGCTGGAAATAAAAAAAAACTGGAAAAAAAAAAGGAAAAAGTAAAAGTAATTGATGAGCAAACAAAGTTCCATAAAGACCATGCAATATTAAGTACAGAAAAATCAATTCGAAAAACAATTGAAAAATCGAATGATGAATTACGATTTGTTGATGATTTGTGTTTGAGATGTTCTCTTTTGAGTTAGCATTTAGTTGAAATAAGATTTACTCACTTTGGAGTCCAATTGTTTGTTTAATTTGATTGAAAGTTGAAATGTGTTTCGAAATCTCGGCTGCAGAAAAACGTGAATTGATCCGAGCATATTTTGTGTTGTATAAACTCAATTAGAATGAAATTTGTGCTTAAATTCATCCTCATCGATTGATGAATCTTTTTGAGTTCGTTTCACTTTATATGAATTTGTACTTTTTGGAGTTATCATCGTTCTAGTGATAGGGTATGATCATGCCCTATTTCTTGAAAAAAATTTCTCAGTACTCTTGTTTTCTTTATTTAGCTTATTGATTTTGAATTGCTCTGTTTTTTATTCGTAATTATTTCCTCATGTGTTCCTAATCTTTATTGATGATCAATTAAGTTTGTTGGTTCATTTCTGTAAATTACATTCTTTGAAATTCTTACACTTCAAGTGTTTGAAGCTTTACCTTTTTGAACACTTATATCTAACTAAGTGCATCGATTGCTTTACTTGTGTGGGGTTGTTACTATTGATTTGAGTTGGTTAAGAGGTTTGAAGAATTTTATAAAGACTTGAGTGTTGAGTGTACGGAAAAAGCAAGAGAGTAAGTTAATCTTGATAAAAGTCAACAAATAGTGATAAATATGAGTGAATTGAATGATTATCAAGAGTGTAAATAGTTAGGGAGTGATTGAGTGGTTCTTTTTATTTATTTTTTATTTAATTTGCATGTTTAACAATAGCTACAGATGGTCATTTACTTACTCAATCTCATCAAGACACTAGTGATCTTACAAGGATGAACTTAAATGATACTTTGTGATCTACGCCACAATCAATTAAAGGATTGGCAAGTCAATTCTAAAGTGTTGCTAGAGATGTTGAAAAGCTTAAGAGGGGCAAGAGTAATGCCACACTAGAGCAAAGGTTTGGAGATAAACTTGGCGGATTAAATTCATGTCACCATCAAAGACCTTTCGATAATGTATCTAATTATAGATACTATGACATGCTGGTTCAAAATTCTTATCCATTTCATGAGGTGGATATCAAGGAAGGCAGCAAGTTAGAAGAGTTAGAGGTGGAAGAAGAGAATGTCTAGGAGGAAGAGGACAGACCACAAGATGAGTTTCCAAGATATAAAGCATCGCATGAAGATAACTTGTATGAAGATTATGAAGAGAATCTAATGTTGGTCAAGCTTACCATGGTGGTTGCTATGGTAATCAACAAGGGGATAAAGCTCTAGAGAAAATCAAGTGGAAGGTGCTTAGCTTCAAATCCTAATGTGTTTCTTGATTGGGTGGAGAACCTATTCATGGTGAGGAACTATAGCGCCATTGTCAAGGTGAAACTAGTCATTGTTGAATTTTCGGGTTATGCACTTTTATTGGTGGGAAAGAATTATCACTCAAAGGTTGATAAATTGAAGGCAACCAGCAAAAACTTGGATCAAAATAAAGACTCTCATGAAGGAAAGATTTGTACCGGAATATTATTATTGGGAGCTTCTGTTAGTATATGCCCTAAGACCAATTGACTCACATTTATAATTTATGAAGCACGTATTTTGAATTACATCTTATACTCTTGGTCATCAAGTATGTGACTTGATAATAAAACCCTTATAGCTAATAAAATACTATTCGTATTTGTCCCTAGTTTTATTACATCTTGTATTATTAAAATAGTGTGAAGTTAATTGATGCTCAAGTTTTACTGATCATGAATACGAGATATAAAATCAATTCATAAATACATATTGAGAATATTGTATTGGACATGACCCAAAATGAAAAAGAAATATTGCATGGGTTTAAGTTATAAGTATTTCTTCTCAGTTTTATATTTTGTGTCCTTTAACCTAATGTTTCTAATCCTTCTTGCATGGGGAGAAAATATGTTTGACATAGTCAAACGTCACTTTTAATTAGGTGATTATTATGACTATTGGTTGGCTTATTTTCTTGTCATGGCTTGAATATTGGAGATAGTGAAAGGGATTTGTCCCTCTCTTTTTAGAGAGAGATATCCATGGGCCCCTTGATAAGGAAGACTGGAAAATACGCATGGCCATGCTCAAATAAGTATTAAAAAGGTGTTATTAATATTATTTGTTGGAACAGTCTGCCTGGTAATCAAGTAAATGGTTAATTAAGTTTTATAAGGATGACTCGGTCCATGCCTTGTACTTAATTAGGATATCGTGTGACAAAAGGACTAAATATTAAATCTGATGCTAGGTTATTATTGCGTTTACTTAATTTGGGTAAGCATAATGTCTTGCTAGAGGCCGCTTATGTTTTGCGAATAAATGTCTAGTACATTTTTCATTCACTGCCAACGTTAAATGGACCTACAGGGTCACACGCATAGACGATCTTGTGAGCATAATGTCCACATCCAATGAATCTAGATTGTGTCCAGATTCGTTGAACGTGTACAAAAGGGGAATCAAATTCCACGTTGTATTTTCTGGTAAGTTAATAAGTAACAAATTTTATTTATCGAATAAATGAAATTAATTAATTAATATTACTCATCCAACCGTTGGATGATTATAGGAATAGACGGACGAGATTAAACTGTCATTAGATGACAATTAGGGTTTTGATATTGACAGCTATAAAAGGTTATGTTAACCTTTTCTCTGTGGCCATCTTTATCTGATTATAAACAAAAAAAAAAAAACCCTAAATCCTAGAACGGCAATATTACTTCCCTCTCTCCGAAATTCGACCTATTACCAGATAGTCAGGATTAGTTCTGAACAGTTTTTAGAACATAGAAGAGCTAGCATCCCGATCGCTTGCAGAGGAGTTTGTCGCGTGGATACCAGTAGAGGGCAAAGCGTAAACAGCAACGCCTCCACACCGAAAATATTGAGGTAATTTCTATCCAATCGGTTTTTCTAGTATGTGCAGATCTTGTTGGTGGATTTCCGTAGTTTTAGTTTATTTGTTTTTGCCTACGGATTCCAACAACTTCAATACAAATTGATGACTCTTAAGCAAGCAATAAAAGTGTTGAGGAATATAGACAAGAGATGGAGTTATACACTTTGAGATTGAGCTTGGAGGAAGACAAAGATGTTTCAATTGCTAGATTTCTAAGTGGTCTCAATAGAGACATTGCTAATCAATTAAAATTGTACCGTTACACCACTTATGAAGGCATGTATCATTTGGCTACTAAGATTGAGAATGAAAGAAAAATGATTGGGTTTTCTAAGATTAATCTTCCTTCTTCAAGAAGTATGGTGCCTAAACCTGAAGCATCTACCTCTAAGAGTTGACCAAAGAAAGAAGCTAATCTTAAGGTGGAAGAGAAAGAAAGGTTGATCACCAATCCAACAATGTGTTTCAAGTGTGATGTGTGGGACATATTGTTATAAATTGTCTTACTAAGAGAACTTTGGTCTTTAGTGAAAATTTGAAGGGTTGGATTGAAAAGGGTAAGGAAGATTGCGAAGAGGATATTATTGACAAGTATAAAAGTATTAAAGAAGTATGAAAGTAGTGAAGAAGTTCAAAAGCTTGCCACTTTTGAAGCCGAAGAAGATAGCATGAGTTTGTTGACTATTAGAGCTTTGTCTATTCAAGTTCATGAGGAAGATCTAGCATTCAAAATGAAAACACCTTTCATACTAAATGCTTAGTGGGGGGTAAAGTTGCTAACCTTATTGTTGATAATGGTAGTTATACTAATGTGGCTAGTACATATCTTGTTGAAAAGCTGAACTTATACTCTCCTTTAGCATCCTAAGAGTTATACATTTCATTGGTTAAATGATAGTTGGGAAATGAAAGTTAACAAACAAGTGCTAATATCTACTATTAAGGGGTCATATAATGATGAAATTCTTAATGATGTTATTTCTCTGCAAACGGGGCATTTGTTGTTGGGACGTCTTTGACAATATGATCGAAAAGCTATTCATGATGGTGTGAAAAATATCTACACTTTTCAAAGGATAGAGAGAAGTTCATGTTGAATCATTTGACTCCTAGTTAAGTATTTGAAGAACAAAAGAAAGTGAGAGAAAAAGAAAGATTAGAGAGAAAAAAGAGAAAGAGCATTGAAGAGGGAAAAAATTGGTGAAAAAGAAATGAGTTTGGAAAAACTTAGAGAGGAAAAATTGAAGAGAGACAAGAAAAAGAGTGATCAAAAGAGTGGCAGTTGTAAGAGATAGAAAATATGTTTTTATGTAAAAGAGAGTAAGATCATATAAGCCATTGAAAAAGAAGAGTTGGTTTTACTTCTCTATTGGAAGGGTACATTTGTTTCTACTAATGATCACTTGTCTTTCATGTCTAATGCTATAGTAAAAGTTATTGAAGAATTCAAGGATGTCTTTTCTGAAGAGATGCCTGCTGGATTTCCTCCTTTGAGTAGGATTGAGCATCAAATTAGTTGGTACCCAGGACGTTGTTGCTAAATAGACTGGCTTATAGAAGTCCTCCCGAAGAGATCAAGGAGCTAACACGACAAGTTGAGAATTGCTCTCAAAAGCCCCTTGTGTCGTTCATGTTTTATTTGTTCCAAAGAAAGATGGTACATGACATATGTGTGTCGATTGTAGAGCCATTAACTATATTACGATCAAGTATAGGCATCCCATTTCTACATTATATGATTTTCTTGATGAGTTGCATGGTTCTTAAATATTTTTAAAGATTGATTTAAATCAAGTTATCATCAAATTAGTATGAGGGAAGGAGATGAATGGAAAAAGGCTTTCAAAACCAACTTTGGTTTCCATGGATGGCTAGTCATACCTTTGGTTTAATTAATGATCTTAGTACATTCATCAGACTTATGTATCAAGTGTTGATGAATTTTATTGGAAAATTTTTTGTAGTTTCTTTTGATATTATTTTGATCTATATCCAAACTTATGAATATCATTTACATCATCTTAAATAAGTTCTGTTAGTTTTGAGAAGTGAGAAATTATATGCTAACCTTGAAAAATATGAGTTTTGTTCGTAAAATGTGACTTTCCTAGGTTATATGGTGAGCTCTCAAGGCCTTCAAGTTGATCAAGAGAAGGTGAAGGTAATCAAGGAATGATCTACTCCCAAAAATACATTCGAAGTGAGGAGCTTCTATGAGGCAAGTTCCTATAAGGAGATTCATTAAGGACTTTAGCACAATTGCTAATACTTTGAGGGATGTTATTAAGAAGTTGAATGGCTTCAAATGGAAAGAGAATCAAGAGAAAGAATTCAAGTTGCTAAAAGAGAGGTTGAGTAGTGCTCCTTACTTACACTACCTAACTTTGAAAAGATGTTTGAGATAGAATGTGACGCCTCGGATGTTAGCATTAGAGGAGTTTTGATGCAAGATAAAAGACCCTTGGCTTATTTTTTTGAAAAGGTGACCTCTGCGGCATTGAATTATGCTACATATGATAAGGAGCTCTATGCACTTGTAAAGAAATAGAAATATTCGCAGCATTATTTGTGGTTTAAGGAGTTTGTAATGCAAGCCGTTCATGAGTCCTTGAAGTTTCTTAAAGGACAACAATAGTTAAATAAGAGGCATGCAATATAGATGGTGTTTATTGAAACTTTTCCGTATGTCATCCGATATAAGAAAGGTAAAGAAAACATTGTAGTCATTATCTTGAAGGTACACTCTTAATTCTACTTTACAAGCTCAAATTCTTGGTTTTGAGATACTTAAGGAATTATATGCTAGTGATCAAGATTTTAAAGACATATTTGAGGATAAATTGCTTTGGACTAATGATAAGTATCTTATACATGATGGTCTTTATCATGAATGGAAATTGTTCATTCTATCTTGTTCTACTAGGTTGTTAGTTAAAGAGGTTCATTGTGGTGGTCTAATAGGACATTTTGGCATTCTTAAAACTTATCATAACTTGCATGAGTATTTTTTTTTTTTTGCCTCACATGAGAATTGAAAGATTCATTGAAAACTACTTAGAATGCACAAGAGCTAAATATACTTCTTTGCCACATGGTATATCTAGAACTATTATTTCGGATTGTGACACCAAGTTTTTGAGTCATTTTTTGTGTGTTTTGTGGAGGAAAGTTGGCACTAATTGGTTGTACTCTATAGTTTGCCATCCACCAACCAATGGCCAAATGAAGGTGGTCAATAGAACCATTGGACAACTTCTTAAGGCTATCCTTAAGAAGAATTTTCACTAATGGGAAGAGTTCATTCTTCACATTGAGTTTACTTACAATAGGGTTAGACATTCTACTACTTCTTATTCTCCTTTTGAGGTTCATTTATGGTTTCAATCTTCTAACTCAATTTGATTTGGTGCCTTTGTTTGTGATATGTGTTTATTTGTCTATATTTCTATACATTATTTCCATCGATTTTTGATGTTTTTAATATGTAAAAGTATTTATTTTGGGCTAATAGCGTTCATTTTTGTCTTAGGTGCCTTTCGAGAGAGAAAACGATAAAAGGAAACAAAAACGAAGTCGACGGTGTCAACGGAGATGACCTACCACCTGAGGTAGGCTAACCTATCACTGACGGTAGGTCCCCTACGTGAAGAAGGAACCAGTAGGCAGAACCTTACCACGGACGGTAGGGCTCGACCTATCGTCGGCGATAGGTACTGGTAGCGGATAGTTTTACTCCAATTTATACTTTGTTTTCTTGTAATTTTTCCTCTATTAAAGAGGTTTCTCTACACCAAAAAAAAAAACAGAGGACTGAAAAGAGAACAATTAAGAGTTGTTAGTAGATGTTCAGGCTTGATTTAGGCTAATTAATTCTTCAATTTTGCATTCAATTAGTTAATTAGATTTTAGATTTTCTACATTTTAATTCTTGGAAATCAAGAATTGAATTTTGGAGATTCAATTTCAAGAACTGAACTTTGATTTGGGCAATTTGAAAGACAAGCTTGAGCGGTGTTCGGGACGATGATTGCAGCTTCAATTCTAGTCCTAAGCTTTCTTTCCTTTACCTTGTTATTGAATTTTAATGTTGAATTTCAGTTTTATTATATTGAATAGGAGTAGTTTTTTATGTTTGGATGAGGGTGGAAACCTATTCTTAATTATGACATTTTTTGTTTAATGTTTTGAATTCAATGTTTGTAATTATTTAAGCTGTCTTTCAATTGTGTTTGTTTGTAATTTAATTTTCTTGAGATTAGATTAATTGCAAAATTGAAAAAGGAAGAACGATCTAGGGCAACCAATTGGGGGTTAACTGGGGCAATTGGATAGAGATATGATTTTGCACTTTTAGGTCCTTTAAATTACCTAATTTTTCTCTAAGGGTTAGTGCGTAGAGTGGCTTTTGCCTAGAGATAGGGATTGTCCGATTTGAATGATGACCCAACTTAATTAATTCAACATTTTTTCATATAAATTTTCAATTGAATTAGTAATAAGGATTATGCGGATTCCACCATCCAAACTCTTGCTTTATTAATTTTTAAAATCTTAATTTTCATTGCTTTCTTAGTTATTTTCAGTTTTTCTTTTATTATTTCCTTTTCAAAACCATTCTTCTATTAGATTAAACATTAGAGACGTGATTTGTACCTTATGTCTTTACCGTCCTCGAGAGATTCGACACTCGGGTAGAGTTCATTTACTACAGTAATAGTTCTGCTTACCTGTTGCTTAGTTTAGTAATGCATCCCACCATTTTAAAATTTACACATCAAGTTTTTGGCATCGTAGAGGACGGTAACATAAGGAAAAGTCATTTTTTTTAGTGCTTTAGTCATCCGTTTCTTTTGTTGTTTGCCTTGTTCATCATTCTCGTTTTGTTGGGTGTTCGTGGTATGCACATTGGGAATTTGACTTTTTATTTTTGCAACCTGTTGCTTACCTAATTATTTGTTTCAGGTTTTTTGAAAATAAGATATGGACGCCAATGATGCCATGGAAGCCCGACTAGTTGCAGTATTAGAACAAGAAATAGAGAACATGACCGTTAAACCTCAACACACTTACCAACTGCAAGCCATGTTCTGAGGAAATCGGAAAGGGTACAACACGTATCCTACTCCGCATAACTCGGGATGGAGGAATCAACTCGGTGCTACTTGGGAGGTTGAAAGTCAAAGAAGAAAACAATAGCACCAAAGTTTTCAGAATAGAAGTTTCAATCAATACACATCCTACTATCCACCTCCACCAATACACCTATCATCTCCATTTCCTAGCTTAGAGGATTTCATTTTAAAATATGTCAATTTGGTGAATGTTGGGGTAGAGAACGTAGAAGCAGTCCAAAGAAGCAAAACTGCCTCTCTCCATAATATGGAGAGTCAAATTAGGAAGTTGACAAGAATGATCATTGAAAGTCCACTTGGTAATCTACCGGAAAACACGAGGGATAACTCAAACAAGGATGCTAAAGTGGTGACCTTAAGAAGCGGGAAAGAATTAGTAAAGACATCTCCCACAGTTGTAGAATAAGAAAACGGGTCTGTTCAACCACAAGAGGAGTCTACTTTCCCCATGGATAAGGCGGTTAAAAAAAAAGAAGTAGAAAATTGGAAGTCATCTCCTCCTATCCCATTCCCAAGAAGAGTATCGAAGGCAAAGCAAGATGAACAATACGGTAAGTTTGTAGAAAATTTTAAACAATTACATATTAACTTACCTTTGGTTGATGTGCTAATGCAGATATCTAAGTACGTGAAATTCTTGAAAGAAGCTATCTTTGGAAAGAAGAGGTTGGAGGACCTCTCCTCAGTATTGATGAACGAAGAATGCTCAGTAAATCTGAAACCAAATCAAAAGCTTCCGGAAAAACTAAAAGATCCAAGGAGTTTTACTATTCCTTGTACTCTAGGTGGTGTAACTATTTTTAGGTAATTAGCTAATTTAGGTGCTAGTATAAATTTAACGCCCCATGGTTTTTTAAAAAAATTGGGAGTAGAAGAGCCTAAACCTACTAGGATGAGTATTCAACTTGCAGATACGTCTACAAAGTATTATAGAGGTATAATAGAGGATGTGCTAGTAAAAGCAGGGGAATTGGTGTTCTCGGTTAATTTTGTGATTATAGATATGAGTGGGGATACTAAACTCTTGCTCATCTTCGGTCGTCCTTTCCTCGCCACTGTTAAGGCTCTAATCGACGTTGGAAAAGAAAAATTGACCCTTAGGCTAAGAAAGGAAAAAGTTATACTACTTTCTGATGCCATGTGTGGATCTAAGGATCATGATAATACTTGCTTTATGATAGATTTTATTCATCCTTACATCTCTACTCACGTATAGTAATTTGTCCAGGAAGACCCTTTAATAATTTCTTTGCAATAGGATTCCTAAGACGAGGTGACTTCTATGGAGGTTCGATTGTTAATGGAGAAACTAGATGAAGCAGAGGAGGAGAAAACTACCACTGCACCAGAAAATCTAAAGGTACCCCTAAAGCCTTCTCTTAAAAGTTCTTTTGAAGAACCTCCAGAACTAGAGCTCAAATCTTGCTGGATCACTTGGAGTATACCTTCCTTTGGGAAAAGTCAATGCCCCCAATGATCATCTCCTCCAAGTTAAGTTGGCCCCAAAAACAAGCTTTGTTGCGAACTTTGCAAAAATTTAAGAAAGCTATCGCTTGGAAAATTGCAGACATCCAAGGTATAAGTCCATCCTTCTGTACCCACAAGATTCGATTGGAAGAGGATTCTAAGCCTGTAATTCAACCTCAAAGGTGATTGAATCCAAACATGCGAGAAGTGGTAAAGAAGGAGGTAATTAAACTCCTAGATGCTGGAATCATATATCCTATCTCAGACAGCATTTGGGTAAGCTCAGTACAAGTGGTACCAAAGAATGGTGGAATGACGGTGGTGGCAAACGAGAAGAATGAACTAATCCCAACAAGGGAAATCACTGGATGGAAGGTATGCATAGATTATAGAAAATTGAACGAAACTACTCGAAGGGATCAGTTCCCCCTTCCCTTCATCGATCAAATGCTTGAACGATTAGTAGGCCACCCTTCAATTGCTTCCTAGACGTATTCTCGGGTTAGTTACAGATTCTCATAGTCTCGAAAGAACAGGAGAAATCTACATTCACATTCCCATATGGTACATTCACATGCAGACGTATGCCTTTAGGTTTGCGCAACGCTCTTGCTATGTTTCAACATTGTATGATTGTTATTTTTGAGGGGTTGGTGGGATATACCATGGATGTCTTTATGGATGATTTTTCTATCTTTAGAAATTCTTTTGAGGCTTGCCTGTCTAATCTAGAAAAAAATTTAAAAATATGTGAGGAAACTCACCTTGTTTTAAATTAGGGAAAAAAATGCCATTTTACGGTTTAAGAAGGGATAGTTTTAGATCATAAAATTTCTGAATGTCATTGAGGTAGATAGAGCTAAAATAGAGACAATTGAAAGGTTGCCTCCGACTTCCTCTGTGAAAACGATTAGGACTTTCTTAGGACATGCAGAGTTTTATAGGAGATTTCTAAAGGATTTTTAAAAAATTACAAAACCTCTTACTGCATTACTCGAGAAAGATATGCCTTTTCATTTTGATGATGATTACTTAGTTGCTTTTAATTTTCTTAAAGAAAAACTAAGGAAGTCTCCTATTTTAGTCTCTCCAGATTGGTCAATCCCCTCTGAATTAATGTGTGATGCCAGTGACTATGCTATAGGTGCTGTCTTAGGACAAAGGAAGGGTAAGTTTTTCCAACAGATATACTTTGCAAGCGAGATCCTAACGAATGCCCAAGTGAATTACACAACCACAGAGAAAGAGTTGCATACAATAGTATTCGTGTTTGACAAATTTCGTCCTTATTTACTACTTTCCAAAGTCATAGTTTATACTGACCATTCCGCTTCAAAGTACCTCCTATCTAAAGGTGATGCTAAATCCAGACTAATTAGATGGGTACTTCTTCTGCAGGAATTTGATTTGGAGATTAAGGATAAGAAGGGAACTGAAAATCTAGTAGCCGATCATCTCTCTAGACTAGAGAATCACAGTTTAGATTTGCTAGATGAAAAACTGACTAATGACACATTCCCAGATGAACAAATTCTCTTCTGTAAAACTATTGTTGATGATTCACCTTGGTATGCCAATATAGCTAACTATTTGGTTTCAAATTTTATGCCTGTAGGTAACACCTAGAAGAGAAAGAAATTCTTTTACTTGAAGTACTATTTTTTGGAAGGACCCATACCTTTTCCGTCAATGTGCGGACCAAATAATTAAATGATTTGTGGCTCACCCAGAAACAGAAGAAATCTTGAAGCATTGTCATAAGGGTCTAGCCAGCGAACATTATCAAGTTCACGAGACTGCTGAAAAAAGGTACTCGAATTAGGTTTCTACTGGTCAACCTTGTTCAAGGATGCAAAAAATCTGTAATGGAATGTGATAATTGCCAGCGTACAAGTAACATCCTGAAACGCAATGCTAGGCCTATGACTACTTTTCAAGTTTGTGAGGTGTTTGATTATTGGGGTATCGATTTCATGGGTCCTTTCCCTAATTCTTTTAGTAATTAATATATCTTGGTCATTGTAGAATATGTGTCTAGATGGGTAGAGAGGCAAGCCTTACCTACGAATGATGCTAAAGTTGTGGTTAAGTTCCTAAAAAACTTATTCTCTCATTTCGGTATCCCTAGAGCTATTATAAGTGATAGGGGTACACACTTTTGTAACCAACAATTCGAAAAAGTGCTTAAAAGATTAGGATTAACTCATAATCTAGCTACTCCCTATCATCCTCAAACTAGCTATCAAGTACAAGTAGTGAATAGGGAAATTAAACGCATTCTTGAAAAAATTGTCGATAATAACCGAAAGGGCTGAAGTATTAAGTTAGATGATACTCTGTGGGCTTAACGGATGGGTTACAAGACCTCGATTGGGTGTACTCCTCTCCATCTTTTAGGTGGGAAATCATGTCATTTACCTGTCAAAATTGAGCATAAAACTCATTGGGCAATCTAACTAGTAAATTTTGACTATATTCATGAAGGTAAACAAAGGTTACTCCAACTAAATGAGCTCGATGAATAGTGATATTAAGCATATGAGAAGTCGAACTTATACAAAGAAAAAATGACGCGATGGCATGAAGGACACTTGGTCACAAAGGAATTTAAAGAGGGAGATTACGTGCTCATCTACAATTCCCGTCTTCACTTTTTTCCTGGAAAACTTAAATCAAGATGGTCTGGGCCGTTAATAGTAAGGAAAGTTTTTCCATATGGCACCATAGAGGTAACATACCCTGCACCCTACACAGGGCACGTTTAAGGTAAATGACCATTGCCTTAAAAAATATTTCGGTAAAGATGTGGGAACCTTCAGAAGGAGTCTCTCGTTCTTCAAGAAGAGTAAAAATGGCCGTGATACCATGTTGTAATTTGTACTTGCACCATTATTTTTCCCTACTCTTTTTCCTTCATTTATAGTGATTTATCTTAATCGTTTGTTCACGGTATTGTGAAAAATCCTTGGGAGAGTTATCTGCATGCCAATGCACAAGCTTATACATTGTAAGTATCCTTAGATCAATCAAGAGTGAAAGAGGGCTGGATTACACACCACGAACCACCTTCCACCGATCGCAGGCAGAAGCCTATTGCGGATACCACCGTCGACGACTTGTACACTGGAAAAGCAGAGACATAATGCGGACAGTAGGTCTAACCTACTGCCAGCGATAGGTCCTCAGACAGCTGAACTTTACAACTATTTCCAGAAGTAGAGACGGGCTGTTTGCTCAAACAACCACAGGATAACCTCCTTAAACCTTTCGTTTCCACATTACTTAAATCCACTTTTTGTTGTTTCGTTGCAATTAATTGTTTTCTTTTACTTGTTTTGTTTTTGTGTGGGGATGGCTTCCCAATATGCTTTATCGCTTTATGCCTGCAGGATTACTTCCCATATATGTGCTTCTTTTAGTTTTTCCTTTAGTCTAATCCCCATATTGAGGACAATGTGATTTAAGTGTAGGGGGTATTTTCGTCTTTTGTTCCTTTTTCCTTCTTTCTTATATTACTTTAAGTTTTAGTCTCTTATTTGAAAAATTCAAAAAGAATAAGAAAATTTGAAAAATTCAAAAACTTTTTTTTGCTTTTTTCTTTTTCTTAGAAAAATTCAAAAATATTTTTGTTTTGCCACTTTCAGTAGAGTACATAATTGCAAAATTGTTAAGGTTTCTTGGAAAAGGCAAATTACTTAATTTCTTTGAAAACCGCATTTACAAATTTTCTTACATGATCAATGGTTTACATGCAATTGTAAATGTCAAAAAGTAATAGAAGCCTAAGAATCTTGGGTAGCATAATTATAATCATGTTTTGGCTCCTTTCTTGCAATGTTATATTTTTTTTGTCCTTAAAAGCAAAGAATTCTAGTCTAGGATGGTCCGAAAATGATGGTCTTAGGCCTTCTTTGTATTATTTGTGCATTTCTTTCCATATCTTACATGAAATCAATCCCTAATTCCCTTTTTGTGCCTTGATGCTAAGGTTTTCAATCCCTTCACATTTGTTCTTTTAAACTCCTTACATAAAACCTTAGTTCGTGGAGTTAATGGTTAGTATAAACTTTTGGCTGTTTTGGGTGAGGAAAACATATAAATGTGGGGTTGAAGGAGTAAAAAAAAAAGAAAACCCTATGAAAAAAGACAAGGGGTATTCTAGGTATTTCAGATGTTCGGTACTTATGGCTGTTGAAAAGAGAGAAAAAGAAAAGAAATTGATGCTTGAAAAGAAGAATAAATAGAAAAGAGAAAAACGTGAAAAAATGAAAAATAGCATAAAAAGAAGAAAAAATATGAGTTTTCATTTGAGTTTTCATTTTCCAATAATTCTTAAAATAAAATATCAAGCATAGCCATCTCTTAGTTTTTGCAATTCATGTATATCTGAAGAAAAATGTTGTTAGGTGGGATGTGTACCAAAAAAACAAAGTAGGATATTTAAGGGTGGTTGAGAAGAGTGAAAAAGACGACTAGAAAGTGTTCTTTAATTTTTCTATATTTTCATTTCAGTTGCATTAGCTCTGTCTCAGTGGTTTTTTTTTCCTTTTACCTTCATTTGTTACCCTATTTACACCCCAAGCCAAAAAGTCCTATCTTATCTTAGAACAACCTAAAATAGACTTTAGAGTGGATAAGTGATAGAGAAGCATGGATTTGTATGCATTGTCTTTTAAATTATTTCATTGTGCTAATCACTTGAAATTCCTTTTCTTCTGTGAAAAATGGCATGAGCTATTCATACACACCTTTGTTCTATGATGATTTTTAGTGACTTGTGGTGGACTTAGTGATTCTTTTCGTTCGTTTATTTTGATTTATCTTTGGATATAGGTAGTGAAGTATCCTATTAAAGTGGCTTTGTTTTTAGTTTTCGGAGTTTTGCTAATTTCGTTTTGTTTTGTTTTGCTTTCGGAATTAATTCTACTACCATTGCTTGTGGTCATTTTGTGTTTTAATTATTTTAAGTCGGCCTCTCGAGTTTTCGAGTATTTTCTTTCTGATATGAAAATTTTTAACTACTTTGTTTTGTCTGTTTAGTTTGTGTTACTTGAGGCCAAGCAACAGATAAGTGTGGGGTATTTGATATATGCCTATTTGTTTATATTTCTATCTATTATTTTCATGGGTTTTTGAGGTTTTCAATATGTAAAAATATTTATTTTGGGCTAATACCCTTCATTCTTATATTAGATGCCTTCCGAGAGAGAAAACGATGAAATAAAATGAAAACGGAGCTAAAACAACAAAAACAAAATCAAAGGCACCAACGGAGATGACCTACCGCCTGAGGTAGGCTAACCTACCATCGGCGGTAGGTCCGAAGATCACAAAAGGAGGCAAGGCAGAACCTTATCAACGACGGAAGGCCAACCTACCATCGGCGGTAGGTCCCCGACGTCAAGAAGGAACCAGTAGGCAGAACCCTATTGAGGACGGTAGGGCTTACCCGACCGTCGGTAGTAGGTACCGTTAGAGGGGTATTTTTAATCCGATTCAAACTCTGTTTTCATGTAATTTTTCATCTATTTAAGGGGTTTCTCTACCAAAAAAAAATTAAAAAAAAAAGTACAGAGGACTGATAATTGAGCAATTAGGAGTAGTTAGTTGATAGACAGGGCTAGATTTAGGTTAATCAATTCTTCAATTTTACATTGAATTTGTTAATTAGATTTTAGATTTTCTACAATTTAATTCTTGGAGATCAAGAATTAGAGATTCAATTTCAAGGACTCAACTTCGATATGGACGACTCAAAAGATGAGCTGAAGCGATGTTCGGGACGACGATTGTGACTTCAATTCTACTCCTAATGTTTCTTTCCTTTACCCTGTTATTGAAATTTAGTGTTGAATTTCAGTTCTGTTATAATGAATAAGGAGTAGTTATTTATGTTTTGATGAGGGTTGAACCCAAGTTATTGATTATGACATTCTTAGTTTAATTTCTTGAATTCAATGTTTGTTGTGATTTAAGTTGTCTTTCAATTATGTTTGTTTGCAGTTTAATTGTCGCGACAATAGATTAATCGCAAGATTGTTTGGAATTAAAAAACGGAAGAGTGATCTAGGGAAACCAATTGGGGGTTAATTGGTGAAATTGACTAGAAATACGATTTTTCACTTTTAGGTCCTTTATGTTAGTATATGCCCTAAGACCAATTGACTCACATTTATAATTTATGAAGCATGTATTTTTGAATTGTATTTTATGCTCTTGGTCATCAAGTATGTGACTTGATAGTAAAACCCTTATAGCTAATAAAATACTATTCTTATTTGTCCCTAGTTTATTACATCTTGTAAACTAATGTGAAGTTGATTGATGGTCAAGTTTTACTGATCATGAATATGATATATGAAATCAATTCATAAATACATATTGAGAATATTGTATTGGACATGACCCAAAGTGAAGAAGAAATATTGCATGGGTTTAAGTTATAAGTATTTCTTCTCACTTTTATATTTGGTGTCCTTTGACCTAATGTTTCTTGCATGGGGAGAAAAATATGTTTTGACATAGTCAAACATCACTTTTAATTAGGTGATCATTATGATTATCGGTTGGATTATTTTCTCGTCATGGCTTGAATATTGGAAATAGTGAAAGGGATTTGTCCCTCTCTTTTTAGAGAGAGATATCCATGGGCCCCTTGATAAGGAAGACTGGAAAATATGCATGACCATGCTCAAATAAGTATTAATAAGGTGTTATTGATATTATTTGTTGGAACATTCTGCCTGGTGATCAAGTAAATGGTTAATTAAGTTTTATAAGGATGACTTGATCCATGCCTTATACTTAATTAGGATATCGTGTGACAAAAGGACTAAATATCAAATCTGATGCTAGGTTATTATTACATTTACTTAACTTGGGTAAGAATAATGTCTTGCTAGAGGCCGCTTATGTTTTGTGAATAAATGTCTAGGACGTTTTTCATTCACTGCCAACATAAGTGAACCTACAGGGTCACACACATAGACGATCTTGTGAGCATAATGTCCACGTTCAATGAATCTAGATTGTGTCCAGATTCGTTGAACGTATACAAAAGGGGAATCAGATTCAATATTGTATTTTCTGGTAGGTTAATAAGTAATTAATTTTATTTAATCGAATAAATGAAATTAATTACTTAATATTACTCATCCAACCGTTGGATGAATATAGGAATAGACGGACGAGATTAAACTGTCATTAGATGACAATTAGGGTTTTGATATTGACAGCTATAAAAGGTTATGTTAACCTTTTCTTGGCAGCAGTCTTTTATCTGATTAAAGAAAAAACAAAACCCTAGTACGGCGATATAGTATCTAGCCTCCTCTATCCGAAATACGACCGATTACCAGATAGTCAAGATCAGTTCTAAACAGTTTTCAGAACACAGAAGGTGCTAGCATCCCGATCGCTTGCAGAGGAGTTCGTCACGTGGATACCAGTAGAGGGCAAAGCGTATAAAGCAGTGCCTCTACAACGAACAATCAAAACATTGAGGTAATTTCTATCCAATCGGTTTTTCTAGTATGTGCAGATCCTGTTGGTAGTTTTCTGTAGTTTTATTTTACTTTGTTTTTGCCTACGGATTCCAACAGTGGTATCAGAGCCTCGTACATACTACTTTTACTGATTTTATCTGTTACCGCTTTGATTACATATGTTGTTTTCAATCGGCCTTATAGTAAGGTTTCTGATTAGTGTAATAATCAGAGTAAATTGAATTATAGGATTTGCTTATATCATATTCTGTTTTTCTTATGAATGCGATTAATTAAACAGAATGTTGTTACTACCAAATTATTTGGCGTACAGTCTGTAATCTGTGTAATTTAATTGTTAAACTAATATGCAGAATCACATGATTTAATGTTTAACTGTTAAACAAAATTCTGGCGGCATGGTTTTAGGGTTTATGACGGCAATAACTCATTCAATGAGTTAGAAAGAAAAATTCTTCCGGGGGCTTCGCCCCCGGTACCCCCTTGTTGTTTCTTTGCATGTTTCTTCCTATCTTTAGATGCATGGTGCATAGCATGGCCCTTTACCTCTTGTGATTGATTGGCTTATTTCATTAATGGGTTGTATGTTTTTAAATACGGCCTGCGTGTCGTTGTTTTCGTTGATGTAATATTATCAAGTTTTACTAGAATAGGTTAATTTTATTTCCTATTCCTATGTATGTTTTTTGTCCTATGTAACAAGATTAGAATGCCAAGACATTGGAGGAAAGCTCATGGAGATGAAGACTTACCTAGATTGACCTTTTACTTCCATGCGGCTCGTGGAAGTCAATATAGGATTGGGGCCATGCTATGACACGTTTTATTTGATGTATATATATTATGCATGTGATGTTTAGTTTATTTCCTTTTATTTTTTATATATGTTTTGTGAAATAATATACAAATAAAAAAGAAGAAGGTTTTTGAAACCATGTAAAAAAAATAAAATTAAGTCGTAAAATGCCTTCCATGATCATAAGCACTTCTCCATGCTTGGATCATCATTTTGTCTCATTGCCAAAGCAAGAGATAAATGGTTACCTAAGTAGGAGAAGATGGAAAATGGTGATTTCCATATGCTTGGAATGGTTTGGCTTAACTAGGCTATCAAAACGGTTTTGAGCCTAGGACATCATATGGGATTTTGCCGGTACATGTAGATGTAAATCCCATTAATACATTTTTCTCTAATTATGGGTGTTAAGCCAAAGCTTACTTATGATAAGAATAAAATGAATTTTTATACCCATGATTTATATCAAGTGTTGAATATTTCAGGGAAAATTTAATGCTTCATTTTTTTAATTTTACTTTGCAAATTCTATGTAGATAATGGCCTCAAACAATTCAAAAACATCGTTACGATCCGTGCTTGAAAAGAATAAGCTTAGTGGGACTAACTTTCTTGATTGGGCACAAAATTTAAGGATTGTCCTTAAACAAGAAAAAAAGCTATATGTACTTGAGAACCCTATCCCTAATCAACCAACTAACAATGCCCCTAGAGTCGAAAAGGATGCTTATAGTAAGCACAAAGATGATTCTAACGATGTGACATGTCTCATGTTGGCTACGATGGAATCTGAGTTGCAAAAGCTATTCGAGGAAGTTGAGGCTTATGAGATGATAAAAACAGCTCCAGGAAATGTTCCAAGAGCAGGCACGTCAAGAGAGATATCTTACCACTAAGGCGTTGAATAGCTGCAAAATGACCCCTGGCACTTCAGTTAGTGCTCATGTCCTTAAGATGAAAGGGATCAGCTTGAAAAACTTGGAGCACCTGTAAGTCATGACTTGGCTACTGATATGATCTTGGCCTCTTTGACCTCTCACTATGATCAGTTTGTCATGAACTTCAATATGCATAATATGGAAAAGTCCATAAATGAATTGCACGGGATGCTCAAGCAGGCTGAACAAAACATTAGGAAGTCTACTCCTAATGTTCTGATAGTTCAGAAGGGGCAGTTAAAGAAGAACAAGGGAAAGGGAAAGGGAAAGGATCTGGCCAAAAAGGGTAAAGGCAAGCAGAAGCCCAAGCCCAAGGTTAAACCACCAAAGGAGGGGACTTGCTTCCACTGCAATGAACCTGGTCATTGGAAGAGGAATTGCAAGCTCTACTTGGAAGAAAAGAAGAAGCAAAAGGCCAGTGAGACTGCCGCTTCAGGTATTTTCATTATAGAAATTAATATGTCTACTCCTACTTCATGGGTATTAGATACCGGATGTGGAGCTCGCATTTGTGTAAAAGTGCAGGGACTCAAAAGGAGTAGATCTTTGGCAAAGGGAGAGGTGGACCTACGAGTTGCAAGTGGAGCAAAAGTTGCTGCTGTAGCTGTAGGGACATTTGATTTACTTTTGCCTACTGGGCTTATAATTGAACTTAAAGATTGTTATTATGTTCCTGCAATGAGTAGGAACATCATTTCAGTTTCTTGTTTGGATATTGATGGTTTTGAGTTTAATACTAAGAATGGTATTTCAGGGACTAAGACCAATTGACTCACATTTATAATTTATGAAGCATATATTTTTGAATTGTATTTTATGCTCTTGGTCATCAAGTATGTGACTTGATAGTAAAACCCTTATAGCTAATAAAATACTATTCTTATTTGTCCCTAGTTTATTACATCTTGTAAACTAGTGTGAAGTTGATTGATGGTCAAGTTTTACTGATCATGAATATGAGATATGAAATCAATTCATAAATACATATTGAGAATATTGTATTGGACATGACCCAAAGTGAAAAAGAAATATTGCATGGGTTTAAGTTATAAGTATTTCTTCTCATTTTTATATTGGGTGTCGTTCGACCTAATGTTTCTAATGTTTCTTGCATGGGGAGAAAAATATGATTTGACATAGTCAAACATCACTTTTAATTAGGTGATCATTATGATTATTGGTTGGCTTATTTTCTCGTCATGGCTTGAATATTGAAAATAGTGAAAGGGATTTGTCCCTCTCTTTTTAGAGAGAGATATCCATGGGCCCCTTGATAAGGAAGACTGGAAAATATAGATGGCCATGCTCAAATAAGTATTAATAAGGTGTTATTAATATTATTTGTTGGAACAGTCTGCCTGGTGATCAAGTAAATGGCTAATTAAGTTTTATAAGGATGACTTGATCCATGCCTTATACTTAATTAGGATATCGTGTGACAAAAAGACTAAATATTAAATCTGATGCTAGGTTATTATTACATTTACTTAACTTGGGTAAGCATAATGTCTTACTAGAGGCCGCTTATGTTTTGTGAATAAATGTCTAGGACATTGTTCATTCACTGCCAACGTTAAGTGAACCTACTGGGTCACACGCATAGACGTTCTTGTGAGCATAATGTCCACGTTCAACGAATCTAGATTGTGTCCAAGATTCGTTGAACGCATACAAAAGGGGAATCAGATTCCATATTGTATTTTCTGGTAGGTTAATAAGTAATTAATTTTATTTAATCGAATAAATGAAATTAATTACTGAATATTACTCATCCAACCGTTGGATGAATATAGGAATAGGCGGACGAGATTAAACTGTCATTAGATGACAGTTAGGGTTTTAATATTGACAGCTATAAAAGGTTATGTTAACCTTTTCTTGGCAGCAGTCTTTTATCTGATTAAAGAAAAAACAAAACCCTAGTACGGCGATATAGTATCTAGCCTCCTCTCTCCGAAATACGACCGATTACCAGATAGTCAAGATCAGTTCTGAACAGTTTTCATAACATAGAAGGTGCTAGCGTCCCGATCACTTGCAGAGGAGTTCGTCACGTGGATACCAGTAGAGGGACAAAGAAGCGCCTCTACAACGAACAATCAAAACATTGAGGTAATTTCTATCCAATTGGTTTTTCTAGTATGTGCAGATCCTGTTGGTGGTTTTCCGTTGTTTTATTTTACTTTGTTTTTGCCTACGGATTCCAACACTTTAAATAGCCTAATTTTCCTCTAAGGGTTAGTGAGTAGGGTGGCTTTCACCAAGAGATAGGGATTTCCCGATTTGAGTGAATACCCAACTTAATTATTTTAACATCATTTTCATAAAATTTTTCCAATCCAATTAGTACCAAGGATTAGGGTGATTCCACCATGTAAACTCTTCCTTTATTAATTTTTAAAATCTTAAGCTTTCATTGGTTTCTTAGTTGTTTTCAGTTTTTCTTTTATTATTTCCTTTTCAAAAACATTATTTTCTCAGGCTAAATATTAGAGACGCGATTAGTACCTTAAGCCTTTACCGTCCTCGAGAGATTTGACCCTCGGGTAGAGTTCGTTTAGTACGGTGATAGGTCCGCTTGCCTATTGCTTATTTTAGTAGTGTGTTCCCCCCTTTAAAAATTTACACATTAGTCTATGGATCATGTTGTGAGCTTGGATGGAAAGCGGAAGGAGGAGTTTGTCCAGTTTATTCATACTAAAGTACATGATGCTATTAAGTCCAATAACAAGAAGTTGGTGGCTAAGCGAAATCTTGGAAGAAAACGAGTTGTTTTTTAACCCGGAGATTGGATCCGGGTTCATTTCCGCAAAGAGCATTTCTTTCTTAATGCAAGAAAAACTTAATGCTCACGGCAACAGTCCTTTTCAAGTTCTTGAGTGCCTTAGTGATAATGCCTATAAGATTGATTTTCCGAGTGAATATAATGTTAGCGCCACCTTTAATGTGTCTGATTTATCTTTTTTCAGTGTAGGTGATGATTCGAGGATGAATCTTCTCAAAGGAGGGCAGATGATATGGATCGGGAGAGTCAAGAACCTATAAACTTTATTTCCAGCTATTAATTAAAGGCTTAGTGGGTATTTTGAAGCCATTAATCAATCGATTAGTTAGGTTTAGAACTTAGCCTATAAATACCCAATTATAAGCTCATTTTTAACTAGCATTGATATTTTGCTAAAGTTTGTGAGAGGAATTCTCCATTGTCTCTAGTGTTCTTCTCCCTTGTTAGTTAGCTTGGTAAGGGTTTTCGTTCCTTAGCTTTGAAGCAATTGAATGTCTAGATTGTGGAATATATGGACCCAATTGATCATCCAATTCCTTTCTTAATTGATTCTTAGGGTTCATGTTCTTAGAATTGAATAACCTAGGTCTTTTAGGTTGTATAGTTGGGGTATTGAGGCCTTAGTTTTCTCAAGATTCTTTCTATCAAATTTGGAATGAGTTTTGCCTTTCAGTATTGGGTTTATGAGGCTTAGATCCTCATAGGTTTTCTATTGGAGTGTTGAAACTACAAAATCCTCAATAGAGGTTCTTCATCAAAGGAGGTGATTTTGGGAAGGTGTTGAATCAAATCTACAACCAATTGAAGATTCATATCATCTTTAAAACTAAATTGGCTCCAAAAGTGTAGATGCACCAATTGGCTCTCTCAAATCCTGATGTTTATATTTTCCAAGCATGATTTATGTGCAATTTACAAATCATTATTTTAGCTAAATTTGAAGTTTTCTTCTATGCATTTATCAAATTTTATAATGGATAATTAACAGATATTCTTTCCGTAATGCTAGCTTTGATGTTATTGTTAGTTAAGTCTTTCCTTTAGTAACATAAAATATTTTCTGATTGTACGCTTTTTAAAGCCATGTTCTCCCAATATTTTCTGCATTTTACAGCCCAATTTCTCCTCCCCTTTTCTTTTTTAACCCCATGATATATGGGGCCTCAGCCCCTTTGAAATAGGCTTCTCTTTATTTTTTCCTTGACTGGGTCAAGGGATGCCCGGGCGGTTCGGGTTGGCCACCCGGGCCGTCCGTTGGTGACCTGCACCCTTCCCTCTTTTTAGTGTTGCTGCTTCATTTTTCGTGCAGTCTCTTACTCTCCTCCTCTGAACCGTCTCTTCATTCTCTATCTTTTAGAGTCTTTGGGACTCTCTGGCTTCCTCCTGATTCTGCGGCTCCGCCGCTACTTTTCTCTCTTTGTTTCAGTGTTCAATGCTTCTCTGTTGTTCACCGGTCTTCTTTGTCACCTTCGATTGTCTGTTGGTGTAGTTAGAGAGTGAGCCGTGAGGAAAGCAAAAGAGGGAGAGAGAGAGATAGAGAAAGAAGGTTGCCGGTGATTTCCATCACGGCTGAGGCCTTTTCTAAGGGTTTAACACCCGATCATCCCCTTGCTTTCCTTCGGCGCCTCGACACGGCATTGCCATTGTTCGGCGTCCGTTTATAGGTCTGGTGACCGCTCGGTTTCCGCTCCTCGGTCATCTCTTTGATTTTCTGCCGCCGGTTTCACCGCAGCGGTGGTAAGCAGAACTAGTCTTTGTTCATTTTGGTTTTGCTTTGATATTAACTGAATGTTGATTTTCCAGATTGCCTTATTGCTTAGTTATTGTTTTCTATTCTTGAAGATTGAATCTTCAGTTTCTGTTTTTATTCTTCCGCTGATTTTTTCTTTAATTTGTAATAGTAATTAGTATATTGTAATAGTAATTAGGAGCTTTATTCTCCAATAAGTGGTATCAGAGCCAAGTTCTGGCTCATCGGCACCGGCTTCCAACAGCAACCTTTTTTGGATCTGAGGAGTTTCTCAGATCCGGCCAGTGAAGTTACTCCTACTCTTTCTATTTTACAGTTTTTAATTTTTATTGTTTCTATTTATTCGGCGGGTTTCTGTTTATTGTCTCCTTTTTGATCGGCTCGCCGCCGGTTTCTTTTTCAGTTTGTGTGTTCGGCTTGTAGCCGGTTACTATTTTTCCTGCTTCTGAGTGTCTTCTTTCAGCTTGCCGCCAATTCTATGGTTCTGGTTGTTGGTTGTGACGGCTTACTGCCGATTCCTGCTATTACTGGGATTACTATTATTTCTGTTTCTATTTTTCCCTTTAGTTTGTTATTCCAGTTTTTCTTCTTCTTCAAAAACATAAACCCAAGCCTGGCTTGAATCCGTGAGATTTCAAGTATCTGTGACTTGGCAGTTTTCTTTTTTATTTCAAAAGTTTTTATATATATATTTATTATTTTTCCTGTTTCTATCTTTTTCTTTGCTGATTGCTGAATCTGTCTGCTTTCAGCTTCCTTGTTTGTTTCCTGTTTTTTGATTAGGTCCTGTGTGTTATTCTGTTACACTGTTTTGTATAATCAAAACGAGGCCTAATCTAACAAACTAAAACAAACAACGTCGTTTTTTCTTAGAAAGTTTTTCCTCTGTTTTTAAGGAAAAATCCGGACAATTTTATTCAAAACTTTTCAAATCTTTCATCTTTCTAAAACCACCTAATTACACCTATTTGCTTTTAAAACATGTCAGTTCCAAAAATTGAATCAGATAGGTTTGTTGGCAAATCTGATTTTGTAATGTGGCGGAGGAAAATGAAAGCAGTTTTGGTACAAAATAAAATTGCTCCTGCTATTTGCAGCCCTGAAGAGTACCCGAAATCTTGGAAGGGCGAAATTCTTAAAGATAAACTAGGTGATGCTCATAGCTGTCTCACCTTGCAGTTGACTGATAACGTTTTACGAGAAATTGATGAAAAAGACAATGATTTTGAAATCTGGACAAAATTGGAAAAACTATATTTGGGAAAATCTCTTTCTAATAAAATCTATTTAAAAGAATAGCTTTTTGGTTTCAAAATGAGTTGGACAAAATCACTTTCTGAAAATATAGATGATTTGAATAAAATCATTTTGGAACTTCAAAACATCGGAGAGAAAATCTCTGATGAAAATATTGCAGTTATTTACTAAATACCTTACCTGATTCTTTTAACGATGTCAAATATGCTATTAAATATGGCAGAGATGATTTGTCTCTTTCTGATGTCAAAAATGCTTTAAAATCAAAAGATTTGGATTTGCAAAAAGAGAATAAAAACTCATGGTGAAAATCTTTTTGTTAGAAGTAGGATTGACCGGAGAGAACCTCCTAGTCATCATTTTAAAAGCCATTCCAAATCACGAGAGAAAAGCAAAGTAAAAGGTTTTTATTGTGGGAAAGAAGGGCATATGAAAAATAAGTGTTTTAAACGGATCAAAGATGAGAAACAACGTAAACATGGTAAAGGAGGAAATAAAGTCGATAGAACTAATGGTTTTGAATAAGATGGTAAATCTATGTTCTCTGAGGTTTTGTGTGTTTCTCTTTCTCCTTTATGTATTGATGTTGTTAATCATTGGGTGCTTCATTCTGGTTGTTCATTTCACATGACACCTAATAAACACTGGTTTTCTAAGTTCAAACCTTTAAACCAAGGAAAAGTTTTTATGGGTAATAATCAGGTTTGTGATATAAAAGGCATTGGCAATATTTTCAAAAAAATGCATGATGGCGTGACTAGAAAACTCACTGAGGTGAGATACGTGCCTGACTTACGTCGGAATCTTATCTCTCTTAGTTATTTAGACTCTCTGGGTCTCTTTTAAATCCAAAAACGGGATTTTACGTGTTTGCAAAGGAAACCTAGTCATGCTAAAAGGTTTTAAAAGGGAAACTTTATACATCCTTCTTGGTAAAACAATTTGGAACTCTACTGCTTTGATTTCAAAAACTGCCCCTGAGAAAACTGTGTTGTGGCATTGAAGGATCGGCCATATTAGTGAAAATGGGCTTTATCATTTACAAAAATAAAAACTTTTATGTGGTGATAAAATTGATTCCTTGGATTTTTGTGATCACTGTGTTTTGGGAAAACAACATAAAATTATTTTTTCAACCCGCACACATAAGTCATCTGCACCTCTTGATTATGTGCATTGTGATCTGTGGGGGTCTGAGAAAGTTCCAACTTACGGTGGTAATGTTTATCTTTTGTCTATTGTTGATGATTTTTCTTGGCATGTATGGGTTTTTCTTTTAAAAACCAAAGATCAAACGTTTGAAAAATTTTGTGAATGGAAACGTTTTACCGAAAATCATTCTCGAAATAAACTAAAAACAATCAGGACCGATAACGGTCTTGAATTTTGTAACTGGAAGTTTTCTGACTTATGTGCATCGCATGGCATTTTACACCATAGAATGGTTAGACATAACCCGCAACAAAACAGAGTTGCCAAAAGGATGAACCGTACTATTATGGATAAGGTCCGGTGTCTGTTAGTTTCTTCTAGCATCCTAAAACCTTTCTAGGGTGAAGCTGTTAGTACAGCAGTATACCTCATCAATAGATCTCCATCCACAGCTATAAACTTTAGGACTTCTATAGAACTCTGGTATAGTAAACCTCCTAATCTTTCCAATCTGAGAGCTTTTGGTTGTGCTACCTTTGCTCATCAAAAAGACGGAAAACTAGATCCAAGGCCTAGAAAGGGGGTGTTCATAGGATATCCTAGTGGGTAAAAGGGTTATAGAGTGTGGTTAAAGAGTGAACCGGGGATGAGGGTTATTATCAGTAGGGATGTCATCTTCAATGAGTTAGAGATGTCTTGTCTTAAGGATAAACCCATCACCGATAATCCTCCGAGTATTCTTACTCCTAGTAGCATTCCGGTAGAGGTGGAGACCATCTCCGAACCTTCCTTAGATCCGCCTCAGGAACCTGAAAAAAATTCTGAGTCTTCTGCTCCTTCCAGTAGTACTCCTGTTCCTGAAATTTCTGACCCTATTCTAGATGGTTCTGATGAGGAAGAGGAACATCCTGAGGCTCAAACCCAAGCTCTTAAGGATTATCAGCTCGCTAGAGATCGAGTCTGTAGAGTACCTAAGGGTTATCCTCGGTATGGTTACTCATACATTGTATCATATGCTTTTGCTGTTGCTTATGTTGAAGAAAAAGAACCTGTATGTTTTTCTGAGGTTTTTGAAAAGTCCCAATTGCATTTTATAGTTACATGCGATGGAATAAGAAATGTTTTCTTTGAACAAAAATAAAACCTGGATTCTTGTTCCAAAGCCTTCAAAACAAAAACTTGTTGATTGTAAATGGATTTTCAAAATAAAGGAATCTGAGTCTTCTAACGAACCTCCTAAGTTCAAGGCCAGACTTGTTGCAAAATATTTTTCACAAGTTGAGGGCATTGATTTTAATGAAATCTTTTCTCCTGTTGTTAAGTACGAAACTATTAGGATTGTTCTTGCTCTTGTAGCCTTCTATGATCTTAATCTTGAACAACTTGATGTAAAAACTGCCTTTTTACATGGTGATCTTGAAGAAACCATTTATATGTGTCAACCACCTGGTTTTGAAGTAAAAGGTAAGGAACACATGGCGTGTCTTTTAAAAAAGTCATTATATGGGCTTAAACAGTCGCCAAGGCAATGATACAAGAGGTTTGATTCTTTAATGTCTAAAATTGGATTTTCGAAAAGTAACTATGATAGTTTTCTTTATTTTTCTGGTAATAATATGGATTCTGCTATTTATTTGTTGCTGTATGTGGATGATATGTTGATAGCTTGTCTTCACAAAGCTAAGATCGATAACCTGAAATGGCTGCTGAAATCTAAGTTTGATATAAAGGATATTGGGGTTGCATCCAAAATACTTGGGATGAGTATTTCAAAAGATAGACCTGATCATTCTCTTTTTCTCTTTCAAAAGTCTTTCCTTTAGAAAATCGTATCCAAATTTTCAATGCACCTATGTAAACCCGTTACAACTCCTCTTGCTAGCCGCTTTAAACTTTCCGACAAAACCTGTCCTAAAACTGAAAGTGAAAAGAGAGATATGGCTAATATCCCTTACAGAATGGCCATAGGCTCAGTTATGTACTCAATGATATCTACCCGTCCTGACATTCATAATTCTATAAGCCTTTTTAGCAGATTTATGTCAAATCCTGTAAAAGATTATTGGGCTGCTCTCAAGTGGCTATTACGTTACCTAAATGGAACTGTGGACCGGGGTTTACACTATCATAATTGGTCTACTTTTGAATTAATTGGCCTTGTTGACTCTGATTTTGTAGGTGATAAGGATGGTAGAAAATCTACCATTTCCTATTCCTTTACCCTTGAGGGTAATTGCATTTCATGGAAAACCCTACTGCAGCCTGTAGTTGCCTTGTCAACTACTGAGGCTGAGTATATCGCGGCAACAGAAGCAATCAAAGAAGCCATCTGGCTTCAAGAGTTATTGAGTGAATTAAATATTTTACATTCCAAAGTTATTATTTATACTGATAGTCAAAGTTGTTTACATTTGTGTAAAAATCCGGTCTATCACGAACGGATGAAACATATTGATGTCAAGTACCACTTTATTAGAGAAAAGGACTCTAGTGGTATTGTTGACATAGATAAGATTAGTACTGATAATAATCCTGCTGATTTTGGTACTAAAATTGTAAACACTATTAAATTTATGTTTTGCAGGGACTTTCTTCATGTGGAAATAGTTTGACTCAATGTGAGTCATTTGAGGGATGGGAAATATTATTCGAGGTGGAGATTGTAGGCTTTTCAAGCCCATGTTCTCCTAATATTTTCAGCAATTTTCAGCCTAATTTCTCCTCCCATTTTCTTCTTTAACCCCATGATGTATTGGGCCTCAGCCCCTTTTAGAATAGGCTTCTCTTCATTTTTCCTTGACTGGGTTAAGGGATGCCCGGGCGGTTCGGGTTGGCCACCCGAGCCGTCCGTTGGTGACCCGTGCCCTTCCCTCTTTTTATTGCTGCTGCTACTTCGTTTTCTGTGCAGTCTCTTGCTCTCCTCCTCTGAACCGCCTCTTCATTCACTGTCTTTTGGAGTCTTCGGGACTCTCTGGTTTCCTCCTGATTGTGCGGCTCTGCCGCTGCTTTTCTTTCTCTCTGTTTCGTTGTTCAATGCCTCTCTGTTGTTCACCGGTCTTCTTTGTCACCTTTGATTGTCTGTTGGTGTGGTTAGAGAGTGAGCTGTGAGGAAAAGAAAAGAGAGACAGATAGAGAAAGAGGGTTGCCGGTGATTTCCATCACGGCTGAGGCCTTTTCTGAGGGTTTAACACTCGATCATCCCCTCGTTTACCTTCGGCGCCTCGACACGGCAGTGCCGCTGCTCGTCGTCCGTTACAGGTCTAGTTACCGTTCGGTTTCCGGTCCTTGGTCATCTCTTTGATTTTCTGCCGCCGATTTCACTGCGGCGGTGGTAAGCAAAACTACTCTTATGTTCATTTTGGTTTTGCTTTGATAATAACTGGGTGTTGATTTTGCAGATTGCCTTATTGCTTAGTTACTGTCTTCTGTTCTTGAAGATTGAATCTTCAGTTTCTGTTTTTATTCTTCTGCTGATTTTTTCTTTAATTTGTAATAGTAATTAGTATATTGTAATAGTAATTAGGAGCTTTATTATCCAACACTGATTATATATATTAATTGTCTATACTTTTAAGTAGGATCATTGACATGGATCCCATTACAACTGGGGTTTCTACAATGATGAAAAGAGATGTTATTCAAAGTTTACTTAAAACTGTTTCTACTTGATTATTCAATTTCAAATTATAAATGGAGGATTAGCCGTTGGGTTTCTGCTTTTGAGCCAACCTTCTTTAGTTGATACTTTATATAACTTTTCTAGCTTTAGTAAAGCACACATTACTATATACTCAGATGTAAAGAAATTGCCAAAGCTTGAAAGAAGTGAACACCTATATTTTTATGAAGGATTCACATTGTCACTTTATGATTTTTCAATTTTATTCATTTATTGAATTTTTTAACTCAACTCTTTGAATTTCTTTCATTTTCTATTGGGTCGAATTATGCCCTTTATTCATGGTAGTTTGACCTTTCGTCAAAATGATATTACATGTTGTTTCTTTCAGTTCCTACCATGTCTGATACTATTTAATTATAACACTAAGTTATTATTAAATTAGTAATAAAAAACTAATTGTGTACATCTCAATGTTTCTTATTCTTCTCTCATGTCTTTCAATGTTCAATGCTGCTGAAATTTTATGTTTTAATTGATAGACACTGTTTATGATTCATATGGCAGATGTAGATGTGGCTTATATTTTATAGAAAAAAATAGATAGAGAAGATGTTTGTGGAATTGTCAAAATTCTCCACCAACCACAAACTCTCCTCTCCATTCCTCTCATTCTCTTCCTTCCATAGCCACTGTTGATGTGAGAAAAAATGACTTTTCACAGCAAGTAACCAATTGAATTATAGAGCATTCTATTCTGCTTTAATCACTACTATTTTTAATGGAAGAATCTTTGAGATGTTCGGTTTGCTCAGGTAACCTCCAATTTTTCGTTTTGCATTCGAATTTAAGCTATGCACATTTCCTGGAATTTGCTGCTATCTGTGTAATGATATCAACTAATTTTGACCTTTCTTTAATAGATTGGTATTGATGCGAAAGAGAAGCATTGAGCAACAAAGGACAATTTCTTCATACTCTTAAAGTTAGCAAAATCTTGCTTAAAAGAGGACTAAGAATATTATTTGCTGCTCTGTTGATAAAGATGTACTGAAGCATAATTTGACGAAATTAAATTGTACATACTCAAAAAGACTTCTCTGCATAGTTATTGTAGAGGTTCTCGAATTCACTATTATATTTCTTTGAAGAATCTTCCATTTGTCTATTATAATTTAGAAACACAAATATATATGTAAAGTATGCATTCTATATTTTCCTTTTAGGTGAACAGTTCTAATTTGGAGTTATTTCAAACATTAAACTCAAAACATTTTTAAGTTTCAACTTATTTTGCTAATAAAATTTTGTACTTTTTTCTTTATAAATTGTACTCTTTAAATTGTATTAGATATTAACTTATATTCTATTTTTTGAAATAGCTTCAATGTAAAGACAATGAGATAACTGGTCAGACCTCGCACATAGCGCGAGATGCCCACTAGTAATAATTCAGACGGTGACTTAATTTGCTGATTGAACTCAAAAAAATGGCTTTTACCATAATTCAGCGTTGCCATGTTGCACCGCTGCCCGGAACGATGACTGATCACTTTCTTCCCCTTATATTTTGGGATGCACAGTGGTTGATATTACACCCTATGTCAAATATTTTCTTCTACAAATTCTCCTGATCCTAAACTCAATTCACAGACATATTTATCCCAAAACTCAAACAATCACTTTCCCTCACTCTCAAATACTATATTTCACTTTCTTCCAATTTATGTTATGATGGCACAGCCAAACCTCTGTTTGAATTCTCGAAAGGCAATTCAATTTCTCTTGTATTAGCTAAGCCAAGTGAAGATTTCAATAGTCTTGTGGGAGATCATCCAAGAAATCGTCACCAATTCTACTATCTAATTCCTCAAATTCCATTAGCATTTATTGAATCTAGAACCGCCAAAATTCCCTTGTTCATGTTACTTGTGACTTTATTTCCAAACTTTGACATTTTAATAGCCTTCTCTATCCTTCACATACTATGTGATTTCGGTCCATTGTTAGCTTCATTTAAGGTATGGGATTCGATTTACAAATTTAATGGAGATACTCAAATTCTAATTGAATCTTTATTACCATTTTATGACAAAAGTATAATCAAACAGCCTTATAATTTACTTGAGAAAAATTTGAATAACAAGAAGAAACAGGGAATTATGATTCGGGATTTCTTTGAAATTAGAAATATTTTTTCGAAAAAAGTTAGAGCCACATTTGTATTGCGTCAAAAACATATAAAAAATCTCATAAAGTATGTTCTCTTCAAACGTCCAAACATAATTCAGATATCCGGTAGGACTGTAACTTGTGCATATTTTTGGATCTCTTAGCTGAAACCATTGGAAGCAATTTTTTAAAAGGTTGATGAGACAAATTCAGTATTTCCTTTGTCCTATAAACTACCGGACCCAATTAGATCCACCTCTGCCACAGATGTATTTGTGAAACTACATTGGGCCTAGCATGGCCAAATTAATGTACAATGATATAGTTGGATCGGATGGCCTTTCTAATGCTGCAACTTCAATTGGAGAGGCAATTTATACAAGTATAAATGATGCGGAACCAGTATAGAGCGACACAGGGTACGCACGAGTAGACGCTACCTCGAAACAAGGTCGAGTTTTTGTTGTAAATGGATCACCGTTGTTTGATACATATGGTATAGATTTTGGGTTGGGAAATATGGACGAATTTGAGTCCATTATCATTGATATAGATGGAAGCTTGTTCATTTAGAGGTCAAGAAAATTTCAACATGCTGTGGATATTGCCTTGTCACCAGAACGGAAAGGACTGGCTGCTTTTGCAACCATTTTCAATACTCATCTATCTTAGGATTTTGGTAAAGCACTTTGAGCTTTGATGATCACGCATAACAATATCTGCATATTCGAAAGGGTAAGGCTCGACAGGAGGTGTTTGGTTCAATGGTTTGATCCTCCTTTTTTAGGATCCTCCACATGACATTTAAATAAGAGGTATTGAGTTTGAGTCACTTTGGGAACGGTTTAATGTCGCATGCCAGCATAGTGTTATAAATATTATTTTGTATCACTACTACAAATAAGGTCCGTAGAGGTTTATAAGTGCTCTAACAGGTGGTTTTAAAGGCATCTAGAAGCTAAAAGCATTTATTTTAAATGGCCTATGTCTTATTATAAGTGCATTTAAAAACTCATGTTTGCCTATATTTATATCTATCATGGAATTTGGATAAATGTCACTATTTCAATTCTTTGTATACAAATATTAGTATATAACAAAATATCCACCATTATATAACTAATACTACTATAACACTATTTAAGGTTCTAACACAAATATATATAATATATTTCAAGAAATACAAAATATTCATTACAAATCCCTCTATCAAAAATAAAGATGCAAACTCAAGTACTATAACAAAAGATAATAATTCCTTACAGTGAATTTTTCTTGGTTCCATCTTTTATTCGTAGCTTTCTAGTTCTCTTGTTATCACTAAAAATACTCTTTTTAGGTTTGAAGTTTCTCAGGAAGAATGAGAGTTTGTAATAGAACTTTTATGAGAAGGATTAGACGTCTTCAAAATCTTAGAAAAAGAAATTAATCAAGATTTGCAAGGAAAAGAGAAAGGTTCAACAATCTACTTCAACATGGAAAATTGTAAAAAGGCAAATTTTTTCTAAAAGTATAATCCTAACCATATTTGATCCATTTTTGCTCTGTTGTGCTGGTGAAGTACTAATCCATTCAATAACTGATTGCTTTAAACAGAAGAGGCCATGGATCAGTTTAAAAAGAGCTTTTGATTAGCTTCTTAGCTCTAATACCATATAAACAATGTCTGATTTTATAAGCGATGTATATTCTCATTTACATTTAAGGTTAATTACAAGAAGTACATGAGTAATTCAGATCATAAAGGTGTTGAAAATTTTCAAAATACTATGAACATGACATATGAATTATGAAGGTTCTTAGAACCTAACTTATAATAGATATATCTTTATGTGTCAATTAATAATGTCATTAGTCACTACAAAAATCCAATCAAATACCGATGACAGAGAGCCATCAGTAGTCTGTCGCAAGTTGTGTTACCGATGGCACATCGACTAGAGCATGTCTGTCGGCTCATTTTCGTTGGTAACTTCACTTTTCGACACTCATTCCATTAGTAACTTTATTTTCAAGGAAATACCGACGTCTTTACTTGTGGGACATCGGCTTCTGAAAAAAGTTCGTTGTCATCCTTAAAGCCATCGGTAACATATACTTATGTTGTTATCGACGAAGTGATGTTCATAGCAAGTTTGTTACCAACAGCCATGACGATGGTTGGTGAATAAATTATTTTAAAAAATAAGCTAGCGGTAGAATGGTCATCGTTAATTCATTGGTAGCTTGAACATGCTTCCGATGACACTTAATCCATCGCAAAGATCCATCGGTTACATATATACTGACAACAATTTTCATCAGTAAGTTTCGCAATTTTCTCCCGTAACTATTCCCTTCAAAATTTTTGAACATTTTGCCAAAATCCGATGTATATGAGAGAGGCATCGAAATTTCATCTGTAAATAACGACTGTGTAGAATTCCATCAGAAACATCCGTCGGTAAATTCATGTATTTTTGTAGCGAGTAGTTATAGTTGATCATGAAAGTCCATTTATTATAGATTAGAGATATAATTCTAAGCTAAAGAATTATGACCTTAAACTAGAGATGCAAGACTATCTATAAACGGATAAAAAGATTGCATAAAGAATGAGAAGAGATGCTGTGTCTAAAGATAATGTGGTATTTTATCCTCTTACAATGCTGAAACACTCTCCTATATAGCTTACATATATCTGTAGAAATCAGTAATACTATAGGGTTTGACATCGTTAATACAAAATGTTGTCAAATATTGTGTTTTATTGTCTCCTCGAGGATATTTTGTTGAGTCCGGTTGCCTACCACGGTATTAGTGGGGAGAAATAGGCCTTAAGCAAAGAAACATAGTAAAGCGTCTTGGAGTTATCTTTATTCCAGTACTATTTATTGTTTTAACACTCTTGAGGCTTAGTTCGAAGATGGCTCAAACGTTATAATGTGAGAATGATACTTTATCATATTAAAGTTGTTGTTGGAAAGAAGATATGTTAATGATAGAACATCATATTGCAGATGTATAACTTTCTTAATCTAGGTAAAGTCTACGAGATAAGTGAGAGGCAACCGCGAGAGAGAATAGAAAAGAGAGAGCGTTTAAAAAAAATTATAGATTTCTTCAAATTGTGCACTCATCTTCTAGCAGATGATCGAGTGACCATTTCTTCTTCGATGAACTAGAAATTTGGACTAGTGGCAGAAGAGAGGCAATTCTTCTATTTTAATGGAGGAGATTATCTTTTAATGGACAAATTGAAAGTTACCTACTCTAGATAGACTATCTATTTTGGTGCTTTCTATCCCTTTTCTCTTATATTCCTAGGCTTGCTATATAATAATATATATGTTATTTACATTTTATATGTCATCTTTAATGAATACGATATTTTAATTATGTTTATAAACAATTATTCTATATCATTTTGTGTTTATCTTCTAGTTTTAGAAGATTATATCTTAAGAGAGAATTAAAAAACTCTTAAAATTGAAGTTGCATTTTTTAGCAAGTTCTATATTAAATTTTAAAAGCATGATAGAATTGGAAATATTATGATTTACTATTTTTTAATCCATTGGAATTTGAATTTGAGCTCTTTAGATGTCACAGTGTAATAGTGTGTTTGAGAAGGAAAGTAAAGTGTCATGCAAAAAATAATATTATATTATCAAACTCTTTTGGTTCTCAAGGATATTAGTAGTTAAGCTGTATTTACATCCTGTTGATACTTGACAAAAAAAAAAAAAAAAAAGAGGTCAAACTAGAAAGAATAAAATTATCCCATACGACACATGCATTAAAAGAAAAATCTAACTAATGCATTTGATATGGCAAAGTACTTGGGCTGAAAAGGTTTCGGAACTTCAAGTAAAGTTTGGTGAAAAAGGAAATGAATATGCATGATGGTAATGCATATTGGTTTATGACAATAGAATCAAAGGGTTTTATAGTGGATTAATATATTCGTCGAATCAAAAAAGTATTCAATGAAATATGATTCAATTTTTATGCCTAAAGTTGTATAGTGTACATCTCTTAATGGACGAATTCTCATAAAATGAGAAAATGAAATAATAAGTTAAAGATTTATTTCTTGTACAAAGTAGAAGAGGGTTATAGCTATAGTTATATCAAATATTTGGTTAAAGCAATCACAGTTTATTTTGTAACATCAAGATAAATGCTAGAAAATATATTAGAAACATCTTACAAGAGCTCTTTTGTTTAAGAAGTTATATCGGGATGAGTCACAAATCCATATCACAAAATCACCTATAATGACACTCGACTCAATGTTTGATACAACATCAAGTTTTGAGTTCAATGAGTTAAGTTGTTATGTGTGTGATTGCAAGTATTATAATATTATCATCCCCCCATCTCCAATAAAGCGCTTGGTATCCCATAAGTTTGGTATGAAGGCTAAGTATTCAAACTCTTAATAAACCTGAAAGATTATAAAGAAAGAGTGTATACTATGGGAACACTCTACATGCAAAATCCACCTATATGAATGTGAAGAGTGGCCACTCCCCAAAGCAAAGGACTTGACTCTTACAATATTCATGAATCAGATACAGACACATGACCATAATAGTGCCAGTTTGATTAAAGTGTTCACTGGTTTTGAAATCTATATGTAGAGTATGTTTCGTTAATCATTATAGAATCATCGGTTCAAAATTTTATTTTACCATGCCGTTTCGATTAATTATGACATATTTTACTAAGGTTCAAATCGCAAGATACATTTATTCATACATATTATTTCCATATGTATGCTTTTTTCAAATATTTTGAAAATGATGGGAGATTGTTGGAGATTTTGAGAATATTATGAACATGACATATAAATCATGAAGGTTCTTGGAACCTAACTAATGGATATATGATCTTTATATCAGTTATGAATGTTAATAGCAGTTATAATTGGTCATGAAAGTCCAGTTATTAGAAATTAAAGATATAATTCTAAGCTAAAAAGTTATGACCTTAAACTAGAGCTACAAAACTATCTATAAAAGGATAAGAAGATCACATAAAGAATGAGATGAGAATGATATCCTCTAAAGGCAATGTAGTCTCCTATCCTCTTACAATGCTGAAACATTCACCGATATAGCTTACATATATCTGCAGAAATCGGTAATATTGGGTTTGATATTCTTAATACAAGAAGCTCTCAAACATACGAGTTCATTGTATCTTCTAAAATATTTTGCTGAATTCAGTTACATATATCAAGGTATTGATTCGAAATAAACCTTAAAAAAAGGATATTGTAACGCATCTTACATCATCTTGATCCCACCATTTTTTATTATTCTAACATAAGATTAGAACAAGAATAACAAAAATTGATATAATATCTAAACAATAATAGTAAAAAAATATAAAGATAACACTAAACGAAGTACTCTTGATATTATTAGTTTAACAATCCACAACATTTTTACAGTAGTTTTCCAAAACAATAGCAATTTAGTTGAAACTATATCCATTACAGGAAGGATACTAAAGATTCAGAGTGCTCAAATATTTGCTTTGTTATGTCAAGCATTCCCTGATTTCTATTTCTCTGCCAGAAATGTTAATTCCAGTTCGATAGTTTTTTCGTCTAAAAGAAATCCATGGTTTCTATTTAATATCAAAGAACGCCGAGTGCGTACTTAGTAAAAGGCTGACTTGCTTCCACTCTTTATGGAACATAATCTAAAATTTCAGCAACATTACTTAGAGGCATGCATTAGCCCTCCGAAAGCTTGTTAATGCACATTCTTGTGTTTAATCCACCACGCAATCCCACATCTCACACGAAAGTACCAATTAGATGGTTAATTATTCTAACTTTGAATCATTATATGATTCAAATATTATATAATATACATTTTGGCATGCAAATGAGGATCAAAACTTTCATTAAAACGAATGAGGATCAAAGTTATAGTGTATTAGGATTGCCTTTCATTTCGAAATATAATGCAATTTTTCACTTTTAAGTTCTTGTTTTTATCTTTACTTTTAAATAATTAGTGGTTAAAAAGTTTGAAATATAAATCCAGAAACGGAACTCTACAAAATCAAAACCAGACCTTTGATGAGCGTGTATATTTGTTATAATTCCAGTAATTTTTTAGTTTTGAAAATTTTTATTTTTCCTGTGAATATGTAAAATGAAGTTTTATCTCAGCTCAAACTAAGCATGTACTTGAATTGAATTTAAGAATAAAAAAAATACTTAATTCAACACCTAATACAAGGGTGCAACACCGAAAAGGTTCATTTTACTCTTAAAAAATTATTGGACTCTCTTCTTTCTCTGCAAACACTAAAGATAATATTTATAAATTTGTGATAATTTGAGCTATTTTGAATTGATATAGATGAAGACGTAGGCATAACCAATGCATGTTGTAAGGTAAAATTTCATTCCAAAACAATAAAAATTTTATATTTTTTTAAAATTCTGGATGTTGGCCCTTGTAATTCACCAGGGGCTTGTTCATAGTGGCCTGGTTGGTTACAAGGGGACTGCCGTTCTGTGAAAATTTTTGACAAATTTTTTAAAGATTTAGGACGATTTGATCTCGTTTTTTAAATTTAATAATAAAAAAATTGAAGAAAAACACTTGATGATTCATGTACTAACCTCATTTTGTTAAGATTCTTTTTATAATGCTTCGACTTTGAAGATTTGAATATGGAGTTTTGAGATAATTTTAGAGTTTTTGATGAATAGAGAATTTTAGAGTTGGAAAAGGGGAAGAAGAAAATTAAATGAACCTTTTAGATGTTGTACTCTTAAATTAGTGTTGTATTAAGTAATTTAAAAAAATAGTTGATATTTTTTAGGTGTATCTTTTGTCACCAAGCTAGAAAACTTTAAACTCTACTTCAACCAAACCCTAGATCTTGTTTCCAATGGCAACAATCTTGCCCTCTCTGAAAACAAAAAACTAGGTTTGACTTCATACGTGTTGAAGATTGTCAATATTGTCAATGATCTTGTATTTCCTTAATGTATCTTGATTCTCTATTCATTGTAATGAATTTGCTAAATTAGCTACTTTCCTTATAGGCCTAGATTTTAGTAGGTTTATTAATTTATTTACATGTATTTAGGACGGAACCTGGCTGGCATCCCCACAGTCTTATTAATAAAACAAATATGTACAAAGCACGGTGCATATAACTTACTCTAACATAACAAATAAAATGGCATAGGAAGCTAAAGAAATAAGACAAACAGCAGACAAAAGGGTTCCCTCCTGTACTATCAAGAATACAATCACCCTGGATTTATGGAGGCAGTTAATCAAAGGAGCAGAAAATGACCTTCCCTTCGGAATCACAACCAAAGTTTTGTATAGTTTTCCATAGTTCTCTGTATAGTTTTCCATATTAGTAAAAGAATTCTACTGTGTTTATATTGAGGCCAAATTCGGCCATGAAGGATCAAGAACCAGAAATATAATCTTTCTTGTTCTCCCAAATTCTTTTCCTTTTTTCTATTTCTTTTACATGGTATCCGAGCCTGCCATAACAACTAAAGAGGCTATTGAAACTCTTAAAAAAAAATGGTTCAAAAATATGATGAATTAGATTAGAATTACTTGTCCCCCAATGATGGTCCAGGAACTCTTATTATTCTTGCTCAATTAAAGGACACGGATTTTGATGAATGGGTAGAAGTAATTGAAATGGCTCTCAAGTTCAAAATAAACTAGGTTTTATTAATGGATCTCTTATGCAGTCTAAGAAAGATGATCCGAAATTCAAAAGATTGAAGAAAATTAATACTCTAATTGGGCCATGGATTTTGAATATTATTGAGCCCTCCTTGCGTTCCTCGATTAGAAAGACAAGAGTTTTGAAAATGATGTGGGACGAATTACTTCAGAGATTTCATGCGAAAAACGGGCCTCACTATTATGAATTGAAGGCGGCTATTATGAGCCGCAAGTAGAAAGTGATGTCGGTGGCAACCTATTTTTCCAAATTAAAGAAGTTGTATGATGAAATCCCCAATTACAAAATACTTCATGTGCGTGATTGTGAGTAGACTATGACAAAATTGACAAAACGACATGAAAAAGAGAAACTTCTTCAATTTTTCTTTGGTTTGATACTACCATCTTCGGAACAATTAGTTCTTCCATCTTAGGTGAAGACCCACTGCCCAACGTGAATCAAACTTATTCAAAGGTGATTCAAGCTCCACAAGTAAAAAATACGACTAAAGAAAGTTGTGACCAAACTAACAGTGTGGCTATTTTTTCCATGCATGGACACTAAAGCAATGTAAAATCAGTAGAGAAATCGTCACAGTTTTTCAATATTTGTAATAAGAATGGCCATGATGCCAAATTTTGCTCTCAAATAGTAGGTTATCCTGACTGGTGGCTTGGAAAGAAATAAAACCATCAATAATGGTGGATGAATCGGTGGTAATCATGGCAGTAGAGGAGCAAGTGGATGCAGCACTGGAAATTCAAACCGAGGGGGAGGAAAGACTGGCCTCATTTCGCAGCAACACCAGGGATGGGCCGGTATAGTAACTTCATCTCTAGCGTCTGCATATTCCGGAGACAACAATGGTATTCTTAAAGCACCACCTTGAAGAGCAACAATGACAGCAACAACTACAAGGGTATTTCCAAAATTGATAGGATTTTCCCCAAGTTGATTGCAAATTGAATCCATCACCATCCCAAAATCACCTCCTTGTTGAAGAACTTTTATTGAAAATTTTGTAATTCAAACACTCTACTAAAGAACCTATGATGAACTGAACAACATAAACCCAATAGTGAGAGGAAGAACTCTTTCCCAACTTGGCAACAAGAAACTTAGGGAAACTATGGCCCTAAAACACAAGCTACACAGAGTAGAATACTTAGATTAATCAACTCTAGAAATAAGAACTCCTACAATCAATCAAAGAAGGAATCGGAAATGATTAATTAACTTCCACAGATTCATCAATCTAAGTAATCAATTGGTCACCTACTAAGGAAGCAAAACCCCATACGCTAACTGAGATGGGTTGAAGAACCCTAGAAATCATTGGAAAAAACTCTTAGTTTCATCAATATTCAACTTGATTACAATGTAGGCTATAAATGTATAGTTATAGTACATTGACTATTGACGTAAGACTCTAAAAGACCAATTAGACCTTTAATTAACAAACTGAAAACAATAGAGATTAAACATTGAAATTCCACTCAAACAATGTATTTTACTAAAGTCCAGTACCCTACCGTTGACGGTAGGTCCTCAGCCTACCAACACCAATTTATCCAGAAGCCTACCGCGGACGGTACCGCTTGCAGTAGGTCCTGTTCTTCACTCTTCTTAGACTTTTTCACCTCCAACTTGCTCCATTGAATACACTTTGCTTGTTGTGTGAACCATGATCAACTTGGGAGGTTTTCCTTCATCTTCAATGCCTTCATTCTTGCTCCTTAATCTATTCTTAATGGTTTCTTCAATGAATGTAACCATTCCTTTAACCAAGCAATCATCATATGCCTTGGTCTTTTTTTACCTTACTCTAGGATTGGTCCTTGAATCAACTCCTTAGATTCATGGTCATCCCGTTTCATATCATTCGCCCCTCCTTTGGAAAGATTCATCCTTGAATCTTCACCTACATCAAATAAAGATAAGTAAGATATATTGAATGTTGCACTAAAATTATATTCACCCTGAGATCAATTTTATAAGTATTGTCACTAATGTGCTCAAGAACATGAAAAGGGCCATTGCGGGCATCAAGTTTAGACTTTCATTGAGAAGGAAATCATTCATTTTTAAGGTGAACCCAAACCCAATCTTCGGGTTCAAAGATTACTCGTATCCGTCCAACATTTCTTTTAGCCACGAGCTTCTTGTTGTTGGCTTCAACAGTTTCATGGACTTTGGAATGGATAGACTTAACAAACTTCGCTTTCTTCTTTCCATCCAAGCTCAAAGCATTATCTATAGGTAAAGGCACTAAATTAAATAGAGTTAGTGGATTGAAACCATAAAAGATTTCAAAAGGATAGTAAGAAGTAGTGGAGTGACGCACTCTATTGTAAGCAAACTCAATGTGAGGTAAACAATCTTCTCATTGGTGCAAGCTCTTCTTAAGGATGGCCCTAACAAGTTGTCCAATGGTTCTATTAACCACTTTCATTTGGCGATCGGTTTGTGGATTGCAAGTTGTAGAATACAACAAGCTAGTTCCAAGTTTTCTCTACAAAACATGCCAAAAATGACTAAGGAACTTAGACTCGCAATCCGAAATAATAATTCTAGGAATGCCATGGAATTGCACCAACCAAGTAAAGAAAAAGTCCGCAACATGACTAGCATCATCGGTTTTTTTACAAGGTATGAAATGAGCCATTTTTAGAAAACCTATCTAATACAACAAAGATAGAGTGCATGGCTTTAGGTGACCTAGGTAGTCCAAGAATAAAATCTATAGATATATCTACCTAAGGTACTTTAGGCACATCTAGAGGAGTATAAAGACCATGTAGACTCTAAGAAATTACCAATGAACTTTTCAACATCTTTTCTCATGTGAGGCTAAAAGAAGTGCTCATACAATATGTCATAAGTTTTAGCAATGTCAAAATGTCTTATTAAACCGCCACAATGAGCTTCTTTTACCAACAACAACCTAGTAGAACAAGAAAGAATGCATAATTTTCCCTCATGATAAAGAAAACCATTGTGTATTAGATACTTATCCTTAGGCACAAACAAGCAACCATCAAATACATCTTTCAAATCTTCATCACTAACATAATTGAGCTTGCAAAGTAGAGATAAGAGTGTATCTTCTAGATAAAGCATCGGCCAAAATGTTTTCTTTACCTTTCTTATTTCAGATGACGTATGGAAATGTTCCAATAAACTCCAACCATCTTGCATGCCTCTTGTTAAGCTTTCGTTGTCCTTTGAGAAACTTAAAGGACTCATGGTAGGTGTATACTACAAAATATTTAGGCCACAAATAGTGTTGCAAATGTTCAATGTCCTCACTAGTGCATAGAGCTCCTTGTCATAAGTAGCATAATTCAATGTCGCATCGGTCAACTTTTCACTAAAATAAGCCAAAGGCTGCTTGTCTTGCATCACGAATCCTCCAATTTCAACCCCCAAGGTGTCGCATTCTATTTCAAATGTCTTTTCAAAGTTAGGTAGTGAAAGTAGAGGTGCACTTCTCAACTGTACCTTTCCTTTAACAACTTGAATGCTTTCTCTTGTTTCTCCTCCTATTTGAAGCCACTCATTTTCTTGATTACATCCGTAAAAAAAAAAGGACTAGCAATGGGGCTAAAATCCTTGATGAATCTCCTAGCATGGAAACTCCTAGCTTCGGATGCATTCTTAGGAGTAGGTCAATCATTAATAGCTTTCGCCTTCTCTTCATCTACTTGAAGACCTTGAGAACTCACCATATAACCTTGAAAAGTCACATTTTCCAAAAAAAAACTCACATTTTCCATGGTTAGCATAGAGTTTCTCACTTCTCAAAACCAACAGAACTTGCTTAAAATGATGAAAACGATCTTCATAAATTTTGCTATAGATCAAATGTCATCAACATAGACCACAAAAAATTTACCAATGAAATTCCTCCAAACATGATGCATGAGTCTCATGAATGTTCTATGTGCATTAGTTAAACCAAAATGCATGGCTAACCATTCATAAAGACCAACATTTGTTTTGAATTCCATTTTCCACTCCTCCCCTTCCCTCATGCGAATTTGATGGGAATTCAATTTTAAATCTATCTTTGAAAATATTTGAGAAGCATGCAACTTTTCAAGAAAATCATCTAATCTAGGAATGGGATGCTTATACTTGATGCTAATGTTGTTAATAGCTCTACAATCTACACAAATGTGCCATGTACCATCTTTCTTAGGAACTAATAAAACGGGAATGACACAAGGGCTCAAGCTTTCTCTTACATAACTTTCCGAGAGCAACTCCTCAACTTGTCTTCTCAACTCCTTGGTCTCTTCGGGGGGCTTCTATAGACCGGTCTATTTGGTAACACTGCATCGGGAACCAAATCGATTCGATGTTCAATTCCTCACAAAGGAGGGAGTCCACTAGGCACCGCTTTGGGAAAGACATCATTGAATTCTTCAATGATCTTTACTATAGCATTAGACATGGAATACAAGTGATCATTAGTTGAAACAAATGTACCTTTGCAATAAAGAAGTAAGACCAACTCTTCTTTTTCATGCCTCTATGATCTCACTCTCTTTTGCATAGAAACATCTCTTTCCTCTCTGGCAACTATCACTCTTTTGATCACTCATTTTCTTGTCTTTTATCAGTTTTCCCACTATTGATTTTTCACACTCATTTATTTTTTCTCAATTTTTTCTCCCTCTTCAATACTTTTCCTCTTTTTCTCACTCTCAAGTCTTTCTTTTTCTCTCATTTTCTTTTGCTCTTCAAAGATTTGACTGACAGTCAAAGGATTCAACATGAACTTCTTTCCATCCTTTTCAAAAGTGTAGGTGTTTTCCATACCATCATGAATAGCTTTTCTATCATATTGCCAAGGACGTCTCAACAACAAATGCGCCACTTATATAGGAGCCACATCACAATGAATTTCATCATTATATGACCCTTAGTAATAAAAACTAGCACTTAATTTTAACCATAACTTCTCCACTATCATTTAGCCAATGAAGCTTATAAAGTTTAGGATGCTTGAGGAGAGGTAAATTCAACTTTTCAACAAGATATGTACTAGCTGCAATAGTGCAACTGCCACTATCCATAATAAGATTAACTACTTTTACCACCCACTAAGTATTTAGTCTGAAAGATGTTTTCCCTTTGAATCCTAGATTCTTCTTCAAGGACTTGAGTAGACAAAGCTCTAATAGTCGCCAAACTTGCCTTCTTCATCAGCATTGAAAGAAGCAATTCCTTAAACTTCATCACTACTTTCTTTTTCCTTTTCGACAATGTGCTCTTGGCAATCCTCCTCATCTTCTTCAATCCAACCATTCAAATCTTCACAAAAGTTCAAAGTCCTTTCGGTAGGACAATTTATGGCCGTATGTCCCACACCATTGCACTTGAAGCACCCAGTTTGATTGGTAATCAATCTACTTTTCTCCACCTTAGGCCTAGAAATATTTTTGAAAGTCATCTTAAGTGTTTCATCTTGTTTTGGCCACCATTTGAAAGAAGTTGCTTAAGGCTTAGACACTATATTTCTTGAAGGAAGAGTAGTCTAGAGAAACCATTCCTCTTCATTTGATTTTGATTTTCAATCTTCGTTGCTAAATGCCACATGTCTTCGTAAGTAGTGTAAGAGTAAAATTTTTATTGACTGGCAATGTCCCTATTAGGACCACTTAGAAATCTAGCAATAGAAGCATCCTTGTTGATGTTCGAAATATAACACAGGGTTCCTAATCACTACAATGCAAGGCAAGTTGACCTAACACTACAAAGGTGAGTTCAACCCGAGTGTCGTATCTCTTGAGGAATGGAAAAGATTCAATTTCTCTACTGTTATTCTAATGTTTAGTCTAAAATTTGTCATTTAAAAGATTATAAACTAGAAGAGATGCTAACAAAAGCTATAATAAAAAGAAACCCAACGACCAATTATCGAAAGAAATCTATGAAGAAGAAGTTTGGATCTCAGGATCCCCCTAACCTTGCCACTACTTCAAATGATTGATTTTAACAGAAATTGATGTTTTATTAAAGAATTGGATCGTCACACTCACAATTAGACAATCCCTATCTCTAGGTGAAAGTCGCCATATTCACTAACCCTTAGACGAGAATCTCCTCTCCCTAACAAGTTATAAATGCTATAATCGCAAGTGATAAACGGACCTAAAAGTGCCTCATTCTATCTCTAGTTTAACGCCCCAATTAATCCCCAAAGTGATTGCCCTAGGGTGTTTTTCCTTTTTCAAATACAAAGACCCTTGCGATTAATCTAAGCTCGCGACACTTAAATGGCAGAAAAATAGCAATTGAAGAAAAATTCAATCATTCACAACATTAAATGTTAGAAAAAATCAAATGAATTTCATAGAAACAAAAATTATGATTCAATCCTTAATACAAACAATAAAACTACTCACTATTCATAATGTAAAACTGAAATTCAATGATTAAAATCTATAACAGAAGGGAAAAGAAAAGCTTAGGAATCATTTTGGAGGACGAATTTTGATCCCGGAACACGCCCAAGCTCGTCTCTTGAGTTGACCAACCGATGCCCGAATTCGCCTCTTCAATCCTTGAATCTTCTTGAAAACCTTCAATTCTATTTCTCTAATCTAATTCCTAACTAATTTAGGTGAGAATTGAGGAAACTTTGTCACATAAGGTTGCCCCAAATCACCTCTGTAAGCCCTATTTGAGGAAGTCTAAAAAGAGGAAATATGAAATGCCCCTGAATCTATCCTAAAATTGGCTTAAAGGCAGAGACCTACCGTGCCTTCCATTTCTCTTTTGTGCCTTGAACTTAATATCAGTGGTAGGGGGAGTCTACCGTTACCAGTAGGGTTCGGTCTTCTCATTTATTGCTAATGTACCTACCGTCAGTAGTAGATTAGCCTCCGGAGATAGGTTTCTTCATGGTCAACATTCGGCATCATTTTCCTTCGTTTTCGCTCCGTTTTAAGCTGTTTTCGTCCTTTCTTCGTCGTATCGTCCTTCGGCAAGCACCTAAGACAAGAATGGGAGATATTAAACTTAAACATGTACTTTATATCTTAAAAACATCAAAAAACGATGAAACTAACATATAAAATAATAGAAAATAACAACTATCACTTGTCCTCCTCCTAGCTCAACCTCAAAGTGTATAACTCCATCGCTTGCCTATATTCCTCAATACTTTTCCTACCTTGCCTAAAAGTCAATTTGCAGTGAAACTCCCTATGATAATGTTTTGGTACAAATCTTTTTCTCATAAGAGTCTTGAATTCGGCCAAAGTTCCAACTGGTTGCCTTCCATTTCTAACCCTTTAAGTGACAATCCTTTCCCAACAATGAAGTGCATAACCTCAAAATTCGACAATGACTAACTCAGCCTTGACATTGTCACTATAATTTCTCACATAAAAAGGTTCTCCACTTGATGTTCCCAATCAAGGAGCACATTTGGATCACTTTCCCCCCTGGAACTAGGCACCTTACACTTGATTTTATTTAAGGTTTTATCCATTGTTGTCCACAGAAAAAAACCACCAAAGTATTCTTGGCCATCAGTAGGATTCTTCCCATAGTTATCAAACAAGTTATCTTTATTCCATGCTTCTTGTCTTGAGATCTCTTCTTGTGAGTCTATTATTTCTCTTCCTCCACTTCTAGTGGCTTGCTTTTCTTGGTAACCACTTTCAAGAAATGGATAGAAAATTGGAGTGGGCATGTCATAGTATCTAGGAGGTGCATTATCATCATCCCTTCGATGGTGAGGTGAAGGAACTTCTCCAAGATTGTCCCCAACTCTTTGCTCTATTATTGGACTTCTCTTGCCCTTCTTTAACTCTTTAATATCTCTAACTATTCCTTGGAATTGTCTTGACAAGCCCTCAATAGATTGTTACATAGTTCGCAAGGTTTCATTTAAATTCATCCTTATAGAATCACCAATGCGTTCATTATGAGATGAGGTAGGTAAATGACCATCCGTTAACATTGTTAAACCCATAATTAAACAAGAAAAACAAGAAATAGGACCTCACAATCACTCTCTAAGTGTTTGCCTCTTTTGATGATCACCCAGTTCTCTCGTATTTAACTCCCTAATTGGCTTTTATAGAAATAGGCTCACCCTCTTGCCTTTTTTAAGTAATTCTTCTCTCAAAGCTCTATAGATTCTTAATACCTCTTAACAAACCAACCAAGCAAATAAAACAATCGATGCACTTAGTTGGATATAAAGAATTCAAAGAAGCAATTTATCAAACACTTGACGTGCATAAAGTTTCAAAGAGTTAATCTATGCAAAAGGGCCAATAAGCATAATTGATCATCAAACAAAGAGTAAGAACACACAAGAAAGAAATTAGAAATCGAATTCAAAACAATTCAAAACAATCTAAGCTAAACAAAGAAATAAAGAGTAGTAAGAAAAACTTTCCAGAAAACAGGGGATGATGACACACTGTTACATAAACGGCTCTAACTCCGCACATACTAATCCAAATCGAATAAAAAAGGTTTAGAAAGATTCCTCACTTGACGAGAATGATTTTAAATACATATTTCAATTGAATTGAAACAATATAACACAAGATATGCTCAGATTAATTCACACTTTTTTCTGCAATCGAGATATCATAACACTTTTCAGTTTTCAATCGATTTGATCAATCAAATGGACTCCAAATTGAGTAAAACTTATTTCAAGTGAACCTCAACTCAAAGGAGGATAGATCCATAAAAAAGTTACAAACAAATTAGCGCCAAATAATTTTTTATTTGATTTTTTCGGATATGATTTTTTTGTACTAGTTTTGCATGATCTTCATGGAATTTTGTTACATCATCAAGTACTTTCTCTTTTTTTTTCCCAAAAAAATTTAAAACAACATAAACATAAATGGAAATTCAATTGGAGGCTGCCCTGATACCTATTTGATATCATTCCCCAATTTGATTGCGAATTTAATCCATCACCATTCCAAGTTCACCTCCTTGTTGAAGAATTTCTATTGAAGATTTTGTAATTCAGACACTCCACTAAAGAACCTATGAAGAACTAAGCAACATAAACCCAATAACGAGAGGAAGAGCTCTTTTTCAACTTGGAAACAAGAACCAGAGCGAAACTATGGCCCTAAACCATAGCTATAGAAATTAGAAGACCTAGATTAATCAACTCTAGAAGCAAGAACTTCTTGACACAATGAAAGAAGGAATTTGAAATGATTAATTGACTTCTATAGATTCATCAAATAAGTAATTCAATTGCTCACCTACAAAGGAAGCAAACCCTTAGAAGCTAACTAAGATGGGTTGAGGAACCTTAGAAACCATTGAAAAAAACTCTCAACTTCACCAATATTCAACTTGGTTACAATTTAAGCTATAAACGTACATTTATAGTGTTAGGGGTAAACTCTACATTGACTATTGACTTAAGACTCTGAAAGACCAATTAGACCCTTAATTAACAATTGAAAATAGAGCTTAAACATTAAAATTCTGCTCAAACATTACCCCACCGTTGATGGTAGATACCCTACCGTGGACGATAGGTCCTCAGTCCACCAACACCAATTTATCTAGAAGCCTACCGTGGACGGTAGGTACACGGCCTACCTTTTGCGGTAGGTCCTGTTCTTCAATATTCTTGGACTTTTTTACCTCCAACTTGCTCCATTGAATACTCCTTTCTTATGGTATGAATCCGAGCAACTTGGGATGTTTTTCTTCATTTTCAATGCTTTCGTTCTTGCACTTTAATCCATTCTTCATGGTTTCTTCAATGAATGAGACAATTCTTTTAACCAAGCTATCAGCATATGCCTTGATCTTCTTTGCCCTTGCTTTAATGAATTGTCATTGAATCAACTCCTTAGCTTCATGGTCATCCAATTCATATAAGAAATTTTCACATAAGCCTCTAAAAAAACACCAATTTACCAACGGAAAGCAAAACCGTTGGTAACCACCGACAGGAAGGTTAATGCTGTGGGATTTTTAGCAATTTTAGACAAAAAATGGCAGGAAATTGTGCGCCAAAAAGTGACGGCTTTATACCGATGGCATTGATCGTGGGTTACTTATATTACTGATGGACTTTGGTACGGTAAATTGCTCGTCGTAAATAAACTAAATTTCATATAAATTTAACGATGGCCTTTTTTATGTCTTCGGCGATAAATTTAACTTTCCAATGGTCTTACCAACGACCCAGCCATTGGTAATAATTTAAAATTTCTACTGACACAATGTTCTGTCAGAATGTCATCGGTACTAAATTAATAGTTGTATGAAAATCGAGCAAACCCTTCTTTTCTTCTCCAAATCCTATTTCTCAAAAAATAATTGTCCCACAATCAACTCTGAAAAACCTTGTGGCGGGGAGGAGGGGGCGGGGAGGGGAGAGGGTAAATAAGGTTTTTGGCTAATTAAAAACTTTTGGACAATTAAAAAATAGAACCTCTGAATTTGTTTGAAGAAGAATTTAATAACTCTTTTTAATAAAATTCCTAACCAAACAAAATCTCTTTAATAAACAAGGATCAAACAATAAACGTAGAGATAATGAGCAAAACACAAGAGAGAGAGAGAGAGAGAGAGAGAGAGAGAGAGAGAGAGAGAGAGAGAGAGAGAGAGGATTTATAGTGGTTCACTTTCTCAATAGAGCTACATCCACTACTTTGAAACTTAACTCAAGGATTTCACAAATTTCACTAGTCACAATCTTTTACAAAAAGCACCACAAATGAGGATCACCCTTCAAAGAGTTTGCACATGAACCTCAAAGATCACAAATTAATACAAGATAACAAAATATCAAAGGATCAGCCAAAGAGTTTTTCACATAACCTGTGATCACAATTTAAGATGAGAGAGTAGAGATGGAACAATAGTACCAAAGAAGCTTGATAAGAAAATGATACAACTTTGTGAAATACTTCTACAGGCTTCCTTTTCTCCTTTGAAGAATGATCAATACATGTAGCGCCAAGGAGTTTTTCTTTTTAATATGATAAATAAGATTGAAAATGTACTCTTTAATGCTCTTAAAAGTGTTCTTAAAACTTCTTCAATTACTACTACTTTATGGCTGATCAATAGCCCTTTTATATGTGAAGGTAAAAAACTAGTTGTTACTCTCATTAGCAACGGTCATTTTTTTAAAAGTAAAAATAGAAACCGAATGACCACTTTTAAAAAGTGGACATCCGATTTTCTTGAAGAATAGAAAATTGGATGACCACTTTTCTTGAAGTGTAAAAATAGGAAGACTGATTTTTTTTATGCTTAAGAAATTTTTGAACGTTCGATTTTTATAACTCGGATGACCGATTTTTATGTAAGTTCAAAAATAGCACGTCCAATTTTCTAAAGGGTAAAAAATCGGATGACTGATTTTTCTTAAACAAAAATCGTATGACTAATTTTTATACTTAAAAAATTTTGTACAACCAGTTTTCGTGTAAAACACAGATTTTCCTTCACTTTCAAAATATGTGAAGTAACAACTTTAAAACATGTAACACTTTTAAATCATCAAAGCTTTATCAAGAGCACTTAGTTTTTTCAAGGATAATTTCTCAAAAGATGTTTCTTCTAAGGAGCAACCATAATTGATCAAAAATCAAATAAACAAGTTAGGGTGTTTTACATAAATACCTTATAAAGCTATCTCTAACCATTCTTCTTGTCTTCAGGGTTTTTAACTTGATAACTTCATCTTCATAAACTCTTGTAGTCTTGAGCGATCTTTTGCTTCTTTGTAGATTACCCTTGAGACTCCTTTTGTTCATCTTTTATTCTCCTTACAAAACTATTTCTATTATCACAAAGCACAAGTTAATCATAATTAGAAAATTGCAAATATGCTCTTAGGGCTTATAGATTCCCTCCCACTGCTTTCCACAATCTCACCAGTAGATGTCCTACCGCTGACGAAGACCTCTGGCGACCCCCATTGTCGGTGCACACAAGTAAGGTCTCTCCCCCATTGTCGGTGCACACAAGTAAGGTCTCTCTCTCTCTCTCTCTCTCTCTCTCTCTCTCTCTCTCTCTCTCTCTCTCTTTCTCTCTCGTTTAATTACGATTTCTGAAATCTCTTTTTCTTCTTCTTCTTTTCTTCTTTCTCTTTATTTCTCATACCTCTTCTACCATGATGAAGATTGAAGCTCCCCGCGACACTACTGGAGGAAGTATTTGCCAGAGCTGCTGCCCAGAATTACATGAATAAATTTTATTTTTTTATTTGATTTTTTTTATCTTGGGAGCTGAATTTTGTTTTGGAAAATTGATTATTGAATTTTTCTAGGATTCTTCTTTTTACTGGATTTTAATTTGTTTGAAGGGATAATAAAAATAATAATAATAATAATAGTTTGAAGGGCTTCTGGGTGGCATTTATGGAGTGTTGGGGCATAGATGCAAGCAGTGTTGGGGAAGTTTATATGTAATAGTCCTTACCAATAATTATCATCTCTTTTCAAAAAAAAAAAACTATTATCATCTCTTGGTTAGGTTGTTTTTTTATGTAATATTGACCAAATTCAATCACGTTTTGAAGAAATGATTAAGAAAGACTTTGGCAAATGAAAAACAAAGACTTGGCAAAAAACAAAAAATAGGATTGAGTGCCAGAAATTTTCTTGAATAGCTGGAAATTGTATTATTAAATTGTACTAATATAGTACTTTATTTTGATGCATGGTTTAATGTGACATTCGAGTTTAAAACCGTCATCAAGAAACAATCATTGAAACAACCGTATACAGTAAAACATTTACTACAAATATTATTTTCTCTTTTGAATTTTTTATTGAATTTTTCAAAAAATGTGTATAGTACCCCACATTACCCATCGCTAAGATCAAGCATGCATGGGAGGTCAAAGTCAACGAACGGATGAGAGATTTACTTGGCGATGCTCAGGTCCTTAGGAAATGACCTGTATAGGTTCCAGAGATGTTTTCGGAGCAAATGATAAAGTATTGGGAAGGTTCTTAGTACAAAGCCTTTTTTGAACAAAATAAAAGGAACGGGAATGAGGGACATGGGGTTAGGGAGCGAGAAGCACACATGTGGTTCTATCTCCTTCACAGAGCATTAGTTGAAGAAGGTAAGCTCTTTGATTTATTACTTCATTTTGTTATTTCATTATAATGTAATTAATAACTGTGTTGCTATTTTGCAGCAAGCAGATTTAATAGAGAGGTTCTCCATGAGCAAGCACTTGGAGTAGCTTCACAAGTATTAGAAAGAGGATAAGAAGGGCCACTATGTGGATTTTCAGTCAAAAGAGTTTTGGGTAAGATTAGTGAAATTTATAACTTAAGTTTATGTAATGTTTTATAACTTATAATTTTAAATTTTATATAATATTTTATAAATTTTTTTCCAACGTACATTTTATATTATAGACGAAATTTCACTAGGTCCAACAGAAGGCCGAAGAGGAAGTTGCAGCCACGGGCGCTTTTATGCTCGATGAGCTACAAATGTTGGAAACTATAGCTGGTGGATTGAGCCGTAGCTGGTGATAAAGTCCATTTTTGGCACAAATAAACACTTTAAGTTTTAATTATTAGCATTTGAAAATATTTTATTTATTTATTAGTCATAATTACTATATTTAATTTATTTTATTTATCTTTGTGCAGATTTCCAAAAAAAGAATGGAAAATAAAGACTCCATATTAAATTTGGTAAAGGGAAGAAAGAGTGCGGATGGTCATTGGGGAAGATAAGATAAAAAATAATAATAATGAAGCATATTACCTGCTGCAGTATTGGAATCCTTTAAGAATTAGGATTAGAACTTTAGTAGAATCCTTTAAGGATTAGGATATTAGTTGAATCCTTTAAAGATTAGGATTTTGTTTCCCTTTTAACTATATATAGAAGAGCCACACAAGAAGGGAGAGGGGGGAGGGGGGAAAATAAAGAAAAAAAAGAGGAGAACTACGAGGGAAGATCAAAAATAAAAATAAGGAGAGCTGCGGGGTGACATAGCAGTAGCTGCCTGAGCTGCAATGAGAGAAAAAAAAAATTGCTGCAAGACGGCCACAATTTGAAGCAGCAAATCTAAGGTGCAGCAGCAAAAAATTATTCGGAAGAAAAAGCCATGATATACAAATTGATTCCTTCTTTCCCTTTTAACCATAAACTAATTTTCTTTTTAGAATTTTGATGAAACTCTAGCCACGTAACTTTGGTTTGTTTTATTTTAGGAGATTTATTATTTTATTTATGTGATTGCATATCTTGGGATGTTCTTGGTTTGATGCAATTAATTCTTTGTGATTGTTCTTGTAGAATAATTATTTGGGTTACTTGATATTTTTATCCATGCTTACTTCTTGTAGTCTTGAGTATGAGAGATATGTGATTTTTGCAAGTATATTGTAGGTGTTAGAATCTAATAGTTCATGCTAATTTTAGATGATTTATGCCATAGAATTGAATAAGTCATGCTAATGGTTAGATGGATTATATCATGTATTTAAGCACAATAGACTTTTTTAGTGAATCGAAGCTTGTAGATCACCACATAAAGATCTAATCTTTTCTCCTAAATAAAATTAAATCATTGTTATATAGGTTAGTGGTGGATTCAAGGTTCTAAATCATGTTCTTTGGTTAAGCTCCTGTTTTCTTTAATTTAGTTATTCTATTTATTAGTTTTAAATTAATTTTGGAATAATTTTTAGATAATATAAAGTTTTTCTTCTTTTTATACTATTAATTTAGGAATATAGTAATTTTAGTAGTTAAGCCTTTCTCTGTGGTTCGATACCATGATACTTTCGTATTATATTGATCTTGTGCACTTGCAAGTATTGGGTTTAAATTTTTGGTATAAAAAATCCCGACTAAGTTTTTGGCGCCGTTGCCGGGGAAAGGTTAAATTAATTGCTTGTGTCATTGTCTTCTAAATTTTTTTTGTGTTTTTATTTATTTATTTCATTTTATTTATTATTCTTGAGAAAAAAAATTTGTGTTCTCTTAGTTGTCTTCACCGTTTTTTATTATTTTTTTATCTTACTTGATTGGTAGAAAGGTACAAATATTTGTTTTGTAGGGTAATCAGACAACATATCATTATGATGTAGGCTAAAGAGATGGTCTACTACTCTTCTAAACATGCACTAATATTGCCTTTTCTATCAGGTTGTGTTGTTCTTTTCTTTGTCTCTTCTCTACTCCTGGCATTCTTTTATCACATTGTGGATAATGTACGGTCTAGGTGTGGAGAAGAAGATGTTTTTATTCTGATATCAAGTAATTTTTTTCATTTTTCTGATCTTTTTTTGTTCAATTTTTTCTAATTTATTTTATTTTATTTTATTATTATTTTTATTTTAAAAAAACCAAAAATATGATTTCACTTAAAAAATGATTCTTTTTTAGTTCCTTTAAAAATGTCTTGAATAAGTTGAGAAAAGTACTTGTTTTCTTGTTTTTAATTAGAGTGACGGACTTATGTTCTATATCTGTTATAACTCTTGCATGACTTACACTTGAGCACATGTGTTATTGTTAGTGTTTAATAAATCCTTTACATTATTTTTGAGCTGCATAAAGTTGATGAATCTCTTCACTACATTCTAGAACTTACTTGAGTACCTCTTGAGGCGAAATAGAAAGATTTTCTAGATTTGACTCAGAGACGATAGTCATAGGCCTTCTTTCTTTTGTGCCTTTCATGCTTACCAAATCTCATGATTTTTACCTCAGTATCCTTTTGAGCCTTAACTGTTATTTCTTTCTTTAAACCACTTAAATATTAACCCTTAATCTTGTAGAGAGCTTAATGTAAACTTCTAACTTGTGCTTCAATGATGGGTTGTTTTTTGGGTGTTATGGAAAGAGAATAAGTTATTTTGATGAAATGGGAGAAGAAAAAAAAAAAGAAAAAAAAAGATATGACTTGTTGTGCTGAAAAAAAAAAAAAAACAAATGTATTGAGCTGAAAAAAAAAAGGAAAAAGAAAGAAAAGTTGATACATGATTGTTACAAGTCATAAGGTGCAAAGAAAAAAATATTCAAGAGGCCCGAATTTGTGAATGTAAGAAAAAGAATGGCCTTAAATAATGGAATTTTGAGAAAAAGAAGATGGTAGTTGGTGAATGTATTAATTGAAAAGAAAAAAAATGAAGCAAAAACAAAGTTAGAAAGTTTGTCAAAATTTTAGAGTATCAATATTCTTTGCAAGCTCTCTTTTCTTTGAATTTGAATTCCTTACCTTCGTTTGATAACCAACACCCTAACCTTACAGTACAAGCTTTAAAGTCCTACCTGATTTGAGTTGAATTTGAGAATCCTTGATTAGTGGAGAGAATGTACAAAGAGTGAGCCTATGGAATGAACTCTTGTTGAGATTTGTCTTCTATGTGTAATTTGGAAACTTTGTTTAGCATTTATTTTACACTCTCTTATGACTACGATCACACCTTACACAAGTCTTGCATTAGTTATGGGAGATAATTGAATATTTGTTTGTTAACTTGAGTTTGAAAATAAGAGGAAGAGTGCATGTCTTGATAAGTTTGACATCATGATGAAAGGTACTTAATTTGGATTATTCTATATCTTTTCTAAAGGTTGTTGTTTATTTTAACTTTGTGGGTACGTCATCTGCAAACCCTCACGAGACCATACTCATCCACGAGGGGGAACTTCGGGGTTTAAAGGACTTGTTGCATATGCTAAGTGCAATCATGAGTCCTACGAAAGTGGCTAGTTAGTGTTCCTTTTTATTCTTTATTTTTGCTTGAGGACTAGCAAAACTTAGATGTGGGGGAGTTGATAAAGTCCATTTTTAGTATAAATAGACACTTTAAGTTTTAATTATTAGCATTTGAAATATTTTATTTATTTATTAGTCATAATTATTATATTTAATTTATTTTATTTATCTTTGCGCAGATTTCCAAAAAAAGAATGAAAAATAAAGATTTCATATTAAATTTGGTAAAGGGAAGAAAGAGTGCGCATGGTCATTGGGGAAGATAAGATAAAAAATAATAATAATAATAATAATAATAATAATAAAGCATATTACCTACTGCAGTATTGGAATCCTTTAAGAATTAGGATTAGAACTTTAGTAGAATCCTTTAAGGATTAGGATATTAGTTGAATCCTTTAAGGATTAGGCTTTTGCTTCCCTTTTAACTATATATAGAAGAGCCACACAAGAAGGGAGAGGGGGGAGGGGGAAAAATCGAGAAAAAAACGAGGAGAACTGCGGGGGAAGATCAAAAATAAAAATAAGGAGAGCTGCGGGGTGACATAGCAGTAGCTGCCTGAGCTGCAACGAGAGAAAAAGAAAAGTAGCTGCAAGACGGCCACAATTTGAAGCAGCAAATCTACGGTGCAGCAGCGAAAAATTATTCGGAAGAAAAAGCCATGATATACAAATTGATTCCTTCTTTCCCTTTTAACCATGAATTAATTTTCTTTTTAGAATTTTGATGAAACTCGAGCCATGTAACTTTGGTTTATTTTATTTCGGGAGATTTATTATTTTATTTATGTGATTGCATATCTTGGGATGTTCTTGGTATGATACAATTAATTCTTTATGATTGTTCTTGTAGAATAATTATTTGGATTAGTTGACATTTTTATCTATGCTTGATTCTTGTAATCTTGAGTATGAGAGATATGTGATTTTTGCAAGTATATTGTAGGTTTTATAATCTAATAGTTCATTTTAATTTTAGATGATTTATGTCATAGAATTGAATAAGTCATGCTAATGGTTAGATGGATTATGTCATGCATTTAAGTACAATATATTTCTTTAGTGAATCGAAGCTTGTAGCCTAGATCACCACATAAACATCTAATCTTTTCTCCTAAAAAAACTTAAATAATTGTTATATAAGTTAGAGGTGAATTCAATGTTCTAAATCATCTTCTTTGGTTAAGCTCCTGTTATTTTTAATTTAGTTATTTTATTTATTAGTTTTAAATTAATTCAAAAATAACTTTTAGATAATATAAAGTTTTTCTTCTTTTTATACAATTAATTTAGGAAGATAGTAATTTTAGTAGTTAAGCTTTTCTCTGTGTTTCGATACACTGATTCTTCTGTATTACATTGATCTTGTGCACTTACAAGTATTGGGTTTAAAACTTTGGTATAAAAAATCCCGACCAGTTGGTTATATGGAGCTAGTTCGGAGGCAGTTCACCTCAGAATGGAGAGCAGTAAGGTCGCAGGTGGATTACTACCTTGCTGTTTGGATGCAGAGTAGAGGATCATGAGGAGGGTTAAGGTTGTCGTTTCTAGTGTTTGCTCTGCCTTCAATGAGCACATGAGGTAGTTTGCCGAGTAGAGCTACTTGCCGTAAACCCCTATGCCATCAATGATGGATATCATAAGAGCTGTTATGGCTTCCATTCCATCGACGACTATAGCTGTAGGGAACTCAGACACAAGGATATCTTCCTCTACTCCCCCTCCCCCTCCCCCTCCCCCTCCCCCTCTCCCCCCTTATTGATGCCCCGGGCACTAACACTATTGACCCCCTTCCCCATCGCTCCCCCTCCCTCTAGTGATGTTAAGGATCCTAAGGATGTTTGATACTTGTACATTTTATGTTTCTTTGATGTTTTATCGATTCGATATTTTATATATGAACATGAATTTATGAATATATACTGTTAATGTTGGGATTTTTCGCAATTTAGGGAGATTCGGGCCCGTTTTACGAATTATAAAAAAATCGATTTACCAACGAGATACCAACAGAAGAGTCGTAGCAAACATTTCTTTAAAATTTAACTACCGGCTACAGCTATAAATCTTTTGGTAAGTTCATTGACATGTAGTAGCATCAGAAGGCCATGAGCCGTCAGAGATGCCGTTGATATTTGTTACCGATGGAAGCCTCGCATCGTCTAGTGAAATCGATGAGACCGCAGGAACAGGAATTACTAACGTCTATCCCTCGTAACAATTGTTACCGGTGAAAACAGGCTGACGGAGACATTGCCATCAATGCACCATCACGAATTATATAATACCAACGACGTTCCGACAGCTTTAACCGTCAGTATTTATCTATTTTTTTGTAGTGAGGAGTGGACTACCCTTGTAAATTTCATGAATGGCAATCCATCCTCTGTAAACCAAAAAGTTGACACTCCCGAAAAACTCTCTGGTAAATCGTATTTACACTTAGTTTACTTTGGCACTTCAAATCATATGACATGGAATTTGTGATTTTATGTTTGATGTAGTAGAATTGTACTTTTTCCTATAAGTTTGCCCGATGGCACATTAACTTAGGCCGAAAAAAGTGGGAAATTTCAAGTTGGCACAAATCTGATTTTGGATAATGTTTCATACATTCCTTATCTAAAATGTCAATTACTTTCGATTTCTCAGTTCATGAGGTCTTCTCTTTACACTCTATCATTTGAAGACTTAACTACTTATTTTATACACGACTGTTTCTCGAAGACACTGATTGGACTAGGTGAGCTTCGGAATGGACTACTTTTTTAACAGGATGTAGCACGGGCTAATAGGAAAATCTCATTTTGAAATTATTTATGGAAAACCCCTTGATTATACGCTTCTTTGTTCTTTTGGCTTTCTATGTTATATTCGTCAAGCTACAATTGATAAATTTCATTTTAAAAGTCAAAAATATATTTTACTGGTTATCCCTTAGAGATGTTATATCTTTTCAGCATATTTTTCTCTACTCCCAACAACCCCTGCCTAACATCTCTCGTGCGGACATCCCAATCAATTCTCAAAACCAAATTTACTCCAGCCCAAAACATTTTTCCTTTGGCCCGCAATAGTCAAGCCCATATTCTCACTCTCTTGGATCAAGCCCAATATCCAACCCTCCCCATAATATTGTATCTTGATTCAAAATCTTTATGATCTACTACGCAAGTTGGACATTCAAAATCTTCATACTCTAACTTGAGAGTGTTGTTATACCCTATACCTAGGAATATCTTACATGGCATACCTAGTGCCAAAACTGCGTAGTTTTATTTAGTGCCAGAAATAGCTAAAAAACAAGTCCCAATCTCACTGTCTCGCCTACAATACACACACCATCTTCAGAAAACCCCTCTTTCCCTTCAAAAAACGCTCTTGCAAGGTGATTTTCAAGGCAATTTTCAGGTCATTTTTCACCAAAATTTAAATCTCATAAACTAATATATTCATAATGGTCTATATTTTGTATATGTTAATTTCATCGTTTTCGGTGTTTTTAATATGTAAAAGTATATATTTTAACTTAATATCTCTTATTCTTGTCTTAGGTTCCCTCCGGAAGTGAAAACAATGAAAAGAAAAGAAAACAGGAGATAATGGAGCAAAAACAACAAAAACGAAGTCGTTGGCAAATGAGACAGCCAACCTACCGCGTGAGGTAGGCTGCCCTACCATCACCAATTTGTTCCTTGGCAAGCAACGAGCATGGAAAACAGAGACCTACCGCTAGCAGTGTCAAACGGGCCAAACCGGACCGGACCGGACCGGCCCGCGTCCAGCCCGCACCTAAACGGTCCGGTCCGGTCCGGGCCTATTTTTGACGGGCGTAAATTACCTAAACCCATATCCGCCCGTAGCCAGCCCGCGAGTAAATGGGCCAGCCCGCGGGCTTTGCTCTTTTTTTTTTTTTTTGGCTAATTTTCTGATTTTTTTAAAATCTTACCTATTAACTATAATAATAATATACATTAATCCTAAACCTAATCAATCAAAATAGAGAAAAACCAACATAAAAAAATTAATAAGTAACAATAATCATCTAACAAAACAAATTAATAATTATTTAACAAAAAGTCAATACGAAAAATTATACACCAACTTCTTCTTCTTCATCATTTCATCTTGAGGACTCATCTTCAACTTGATTACATCCTCTCCTCATCATCTTTACCTATAAAATGCAAAACATAGATTATATAGTAAATAAAAAAATTAATAAATAATATTCATAAATTAAATGAAGAAAAAGTTGTACTTACTCTCTAAATATCATTTCATTGATATCAAAGCAAACTTTTACATGACGTGAAATGCTAGATGTTCCATATTTTCCTCCGGCAATATACACCGTCCCACAACGAACACATTCAACCCTACGTTCTCCATCTTCACCAACAATATCAAGCCTTCTGGTATGAATCCATACATTTGACTTATAGGATTTTCTTTCTTTAAAAATTGTGCAGCATTTGATTGATCACATTTATCACTAATATCATCAACAACATTTTTATCCATCTTCTGCAATGGGTAAAATGTTTATAATTCATGATTTGAAGCACTTACTAACTAATCTGATGAATGATGATAAAGATTATAAACAGGAAGCACTTAAAGATTATAATGATAAAGATTCCAAAAACTGATAGTGCTTACAGAGTTGAACATTATAGGCCTAATTAATTGTTCAGCAATTGATTCATCATCACCAACATTTTTTATCCATTTTCACGCAGTATTTCAATGCACAAACACATTCACATAGCGAACACTACACAAACACAATCACATAAACATTACAAATATTGAGGCATTGTGAGGCAAGAAATAATGGAGAAAGCAGAGGACATGGTTTATGCAGGTTTAAGATTCTGTGTATTCTTAAAAGAGCGTGATGTATGAAAAGAGGTGGATAAGAAGGTTATCAGGTTTCTTAAGATGGTAAATGAGGCACAAGTAGATAAATTCTGAGGAAGAAGATTTCAATTGAAAACCTTCATGAAACAGCCCGTTTTGACAGTGATATTTGCCATAGAAGTTAGAACCGGCAATAATCCAGCACACATCCCAGGTAGAACACAAACAACACAACACACAAACTGGCTACAAGCCAACAATTTACAAGGAACCGGCAAGGTTCTTAACTAAAACAACCAAGAAACAATAAAATTGCCCACACAAGCAAGGGACACAGCCCAAGTGCAACAAAGAAAAGCAATGTACCTTGTAATGTAACCAGAAAGAAGCTTCAGGTATAGGTACTGTAGCACCGCAAGTTTGAAAATCCAAAATTCTGCCCAAACTAACTTGTACAAATGGAAGGAAAGGACTTGTACGTCCAGCAGCGCCTTGCTACACAATGCACAAACACATTCACATAGCGAACACTACACAAACACAATCACATAAACATTACAAAGATTGAGATTATGGTGTCAATGGAAAATGGTGTCCTGTAGCATTTGTTTTTTCAGCGTAAACTTTTTTTTTTTTTTAAATTTCTTCTCAGGAATCAATCAATGGAAAACAATATTTATATTTAATCATAATAGCATCACAAGAAAACACAACGTTTATCAGACTAGTTTTCCATTTTCCCATTCTAAAGTAGAAGGATGATAAAGATTATATCCAGGAAGAGGAACAAGGCCAGCTTCAATGCTACTAACATCATCTTCCAATTCCCTATATTGCTTAATAACATCAAGCACAATTTTAACAACCCCATATCATTAGGCTTTTCCTTTTGTTCATAAATAAAGTGTTGCACATGACGCTAGGTTGAAAAAGTGTAATTAAGCTGTATTTTCTTAAGTAAGAATTAAATTTGATGAGCCATTTAAATTGAATTCAGATTAAACCCGGTGAGGATACTCAGTAATTTTTAAAATAATAAAAGAACAAAATCTATATTGTTATAATTTGTTCAATCAACTTGGCCTCTATTATTAAAGCTTGACCAAGAATCAAGTTATTTTTTCTGGCCAATGCCATCACGGATGGACCTTTAAAGGGGAAGTTTAAAAATAGAAGAATCAATTCCTATAACAAATTACTTATAGAATTTGTTCTGCAGCCTTGTATGGGGATGAAATGGTGTCATTGTGTCAATGTCTTGAAAGTACAATTACACAATTTTTTTTTTTTTAATAAGTGGTTGCATTGAACATTTAAAATAAATTATATAAATGAATAAGAGATAAATCTCAATATTCCATCTCCAACTTCATTAAATCAACCCCAAATTAGGAAAAAATTTATGGGTTTTGGAGAAAAATTTACAAGGTTTTGATATTAGGCATAGTTTTTGAAGATTATTAGATGAAACAGAGGAAGAGACAGAACAAGATAAGGTTTTGGGTTTTTTTTTTTTACAATGACAATTTGAGGGTTAAATCAACAACCATTTGAAAGGAATCAGAATACCCTTTTTTTCCCCTGAGGAATCTAAAAAAGACCCACTTTCTCAAAATCAAAGGAAAAAAATGCGGGAAATTCACCATTAAAACAAAAGGGGGTTCAATTAGAGAAAATTAAAACTATATTCTTCGAGATTCAACTAAAGAAAGATCCGAACCCATCAAAATCCTCAAAAATTGAAAGAAACAAAAGGGATTAAATATCTACTACTAAAAAATCTAAGAAATTATACAAAGAAATTAATGGATTTGAGGAGTTCACTTTCTTCTTGTTTTCTACTGCAATTTCTTGTGCTATTTCAAGCTAGACTAGTTTTATCGGAGAGGAAAACTTACATTGTTCCCAAAATAAATTGCGGAGGCGGCGGCGAGAGGCGGCGGCGAGAGGTGGCGGGAGGCGGCGGCGAGAGGTGGCGAGAGCTGCGGGAGGCGAGAGAGACAGAGAGAGCCGAGAGGCTGCGGCCGGGAGGCAGAGAGACAGAGAGAGCCGAGAGATGCGGCCGCCGGCCGGGAGGCAGAGAGACGGAGAGAGCCGAGAGGAGAGGAGAGCTGCGGGAGTGAGAGAGGGGAGGAAGACAAATGCTGTTGTAGGTAGGGTTTTCATTCAATTGTTAATTATTTTCATTTAGGTCCCTAACAAAATAAAGAACTTTAATTAGGTCCTAAAATAATTCATGTAATAATATCTTCAACAAACGGGCCAGCCCGCGGACCGGACCGGACCGGACCGGCCCGTGAAAGCCCGCATAAAAAACGGTCCGGTCCGGTCCGGGCTCGTTTTTGGCGGGCCTAAATTTTGAAAACCAAAACCGCCCATAACACGGGCGGTCCGGGCCGGCCCGTTTTGACAGTGCTACCTACCGCGGATGGTAGGTCTCGCCCTACCGTTAGCGGTAGGTTAGGCTGGAAAGGACAGTTAAATTCAAAACAGGCTGATTTTCTTGTATTTTATTCCAATTTCAACATGGTTTTCTTGTACTTTTCACCTCTACATAAGGGGTCTTTTGCAGCTATAAAGGGATAGTTAGCCAATACTTAGAGCAATAGTTAGGTAGATAGATATACAATTCAGAATTAGAGTAGGTTTTAGTTAGGTTAGAATTAGATTAATTAGGTTTGATTTGATTAGACACTCTTTAAATTTCAGCTTCAATACATGCAATTAATTAGTAAAGTTTCAAGATTTCTGCAATTTAGTTTCTTTTGATGGTGAGATGTTGCAAATAGAAAACAATTATCATATATGTACGAAAACATGATATTTTGATCAAGTTCCCTAATAAACATGTATAAATATATGCATTCTAATAGAAGTGTGCTAGTTTATATCATACTTCTAAAGTCGCCTCTCAATTAGAGTACTAGTATAAAAGAAATGGTATCAAATGAATCGTTTCAAATTGAAAAACGGATTGAAATTTATGATCTTCAGTTTCATAGTTTAAAATTCAATATTTATGTTTCTATTTTAAGAAAGAAAATAGACTTGTCATTTTGTCTCTAAATTGTCAAGAAGTATACGGTAAATCAAAGAATTTAGAAGCAAAGCTTAATGTTTATATTATGTGTTAGTTCATATATACAAGCTACCTGTATCAAATTAATAATTACAAATCCCTACAAATAAGGAATCTTCCTAATCATAATCAACTATCCAAGTATACAAGATATGAAGGATGTACAAGTTATGGGAAATATCAAAGATATGGGAAATATTAAAGATATTCCCATATCTCAGATATCTCCAACACTAGTATGACCTTGGATGCGCAAGAAACTGTAGAACTATTACAAGGCCCTATTAGAAGAGCCAAGTCTTGGATCATCTTTTCAAATATGGCTATCTTTTCTAGGTGTTCCTCCTCCATTCTTCTATAGATTCAAGAATTAGATACATAGTTTCAAGATTTCGATCTTCAACTTGGTAACTCAAAAGACGAGCTTGGAAGACATTCGAGATTTCAATAGCAGCTTTGATTCTAATCCAAAGCTTTCTTTTTCTTTTCTTGTTATTAAATTTTATGTTTTATTTCAGTTTTATTATAATGAATAGTGAGTAGTTCTTTATTGTTTGGATTGGGGTTGAACCCTAGTTCTTGATTATGAAGTTCTTGATTTAATTCTTGATTTCGATGTTTGTTTTGATTTGTGTGTCTTCTAATTGTGCTTGTTTGCAATTTAATTGTCATAAGATTAGATTAATCGCAAAGGTTTCCGAAATTGAGAAAGGAAGAATGATATAAGGTAGTAAATTGGGGTTTAATTGGGACAATTGACTAGAGATATGATATTGTACTTTTAGGTCTTTCTAGATCACCTAATTTTATTCTGCTCACAATTTGTTACGGAGAAAAGAGATTTTCCTCTAAGGGTTAGTAAGTGGGGTGGTTTTCGCTTAGAGATAGGGATTGCCCGATTTGAGTGATGACCCAACTTAATTAATTCAACATCATTTTCGTTAAAGTTTTTCCAATTAAATTAGTAACAAGGATTAGGGGGATTCTACCATCCAAACTCTTGATTTAATTTATTTTAAAATTGCTTTTACATTGCTTGCTTTCTTTTAATTGATTTAATTGTTTTTAGCAACGACGTCATTTTTTGAGACTAAACATACGAAACACGATTAGTACTTAAGCCATTTCTGTTCCTCGAGAGATTCGACACTCAGGTTGAAACTCACCTCCGCATTGTTAGGTCCACTTGCCTTGCATTGTAGTGATTAGTGACATCCCATTTTAAGTTTTAGAACACATCAGCAACTAATTTCTTTGGTTTTCTTTGTTTTGCACTTCAATTCTATGATCTTTCCTACATCTTCACGAACAAATATCTTCAAAAATGAGTTCTTCATGTGGCAGTGGCGAGAACAGGTGAAATTCAACTTCACAAACTACTCAAATCAACTTTGTAACTATAGTTTTTAGCAATAATACTATAACAAAGTAGTTTACATCGTTTATGATCAACTTCACTCATCAACCATGGTTTTTTATTCATATATTTCTGTTTTAAATCATATTTATGTGTTTATGTGCCTTATTTTCATGTTCTAAACTTTGAGATACATTTTTTTGTTTTGTTTTATGGTCCATCAGTTGTGTAGAATGACAATATCACTATTAATTCATTTTTGCATGTTTGTATCTATGGACTTTTCACAAATTTCTAACCCTCTTACACAATAACCACTCCTCTTTGTACAAACAGGTACTTCCAACTGATATATTAGGCACTGCTAGTTATAGCATTAGACGCTCATAATTGTAAAAAGAGGTATACCATATTGTAACAACATTTGTGAATTTCAAACATTTTCTTGCTAATATAAAAGACACTTTAAGTTTATAATAATAGGCATAGATAGTTATAGAAGTAGCACGTTCAGTTATAAAAGTATGTACTCTTAGTTATAAAAGTAGGTACCCGTGGTTCTAAAAATATCAAATGTTAGTTATAAAAGAAGGCATTCTTGGTTCTAAAACTAGGTACTTTGAATTATGAAAGTAGGCATTCTAAGTTATAGAAGTAGGCACTTTTAGCTATAAAAATAGGCACTCTTAGTTATAAACGTAGGCACACACATTTATAGAAGTAGTCACTTTCAATTGTACAAGTAGGCACACACAGTTAAAGCAGTCGGCACTTTCAGTTATAGAAGTAAGCACTCTTATTTATAACAGTAGCCACTCTGAGTTATAAAAGTAAGCACTCAAAAAGTGTAAAAGTAGTCACTCTTAGTTATAAAAGTAGGCACTCTTGTTTGTAAAAGTAGGCACTTTTAGTTATAAAAGCAGGTACACATAGTTATATATGTAGGCCCTTTAAGTTATAAAAGTAGGCACTCTAAGTTATAAAAGTTGGCACTTCCACTTATAAATTTGGGCATTCTAACATATAGAAGTATGCACCTCTACGTACACTGACTATATGAAAATATCTTCTCATAGTGAGCAGAATGCAAAATTGAGAACAAAACATAGACATGATATACCAGCTGACAACGAGACGTTGGCTGATGCAGTCAAGAGATAATAACAGTACATTTGTATCCCTTCCTATATATTTTACATTGTTTACATTGTTTTGTAACACACGTTAACCCCAAAGAAGAAGGTAGAATCAAAAAAGAAGATAGGATCACAAAAGAATGAGCCAATCAGCATATTGAATAAGCTTAAACGACCAAGGCCGTCAAAAAAAAGGAAAAACAAGCAACAAAAGAACAAAAAAGACAACCATGAACCAGTGGCAAAGGCAAGGAAAAAATCAGACAATGAAGAAGGCAATGCAGATAAGAAGAAATTCCCACTGCAAAAAACAAATATGACAGTATCCGAAGTACATGCTGTTGTGAAAAGCGTTACTAGAGAGCAAAAACAGCTGTAAGAGATATAGGATTTGGATCCTTATTGTCCTTGAATTTCACTAGGCTTCCAAAAAGACTTGCAATATATCTTTTGAAACATTTCAACATACAAAATACAAGCATTAAACTTGAGAATGAGACAATAAACATTGATGAGGAGGATGTAAATCTGGTCTTTGAAACTCCACGGGGAACGAAAGCAGTGGATGAGAACAATAAGCAGGCTGTGGAAACAACAGAACACATTGCATTCATAAAGGAGATGGAGGATAAATATACAAGTTTCCCACCGTCTATGACATCTGTGCAGAAGAGACTAATTGATAGTCAAGACGTGGGAGACTACTTCAAAAGAGAATTCTTCCTATTCTCCATCACGAGTCTTATCTATCACACTACATCGAAAAAAATATGCCACAACAGCTCAAAACACTATCTGACAGCAATGACATCTGAAACTACAACTAGTGTAGATACACACTCGAGACATTGATAGACAATTGTGAGATGTTTCAAAACAATCCTTCAAATAAGACCTACTTCACCGAACATATCACTTTCTTAGTGGTAGGTTTTATTCTAATATATCATCTATTGTTGATTTAATATTACATCATCTATTGTTGATTTAATATTACATCATTGCTAACTTACTGCAAATTAACATGTTGCAGCTCTTCTACCTAAATAAGGTGAAGTTTAATCTTAAAGAAAAGAAAGCAATCTCAATAATAAGTTGTTGGGACGATGTTGCTATTTTGCAAAGGCAAACAAATGAAATTGCAGTAGGAGGTTTTGGACTGGGAAGGGTCCTTGAGCGCCTCAAGGTTGTTGAAGAACAAAAGGCTGATGAAGAATGTTCAACAAACCCACTTGTTTAGCTTTGTTACCGCCACTAGATATCTATAATGATAATACAAAGGTATATAATCTGCTTGATCTCTTCTTTATTGTAAAAAAGTAGGCACATGTACTTATATAAGTAAGCACTTTTAGTTATAAAAGTAGGCACTCTCAAGTTTAGAACTAGCACTCTACTTAAAGTTATTGATCTTATATTTTATATATTACATAGGCACTTACAGCTATACAAGTAGGCACTCACAACTATAAAACTAGGCACTCACATATATAAAACTTGTTACTCTGCTTAAAGTGACTGATCTTGCATGTTCTATAAAAGTAGGTAAACATGTTATAAAAGTAGGCCCTCTAAGTTATTAAACTAGGCAATCTGCTTAAAGTGGTTGATCTTGCATGTTCTATAAAAGTAGGCACACAGTTATAAAAGTAGGCACACAAAATTACAAAATTAGGCACTTTGTTTAAAGTGACTGATCTTGCATGTTATATATCATATGCACTCCCAGATATAAAACTAGGTACTCATAATTATATAAATTACTCACTCATACTGTAATCTGCAGGAGCTTTTTGAAAAGGCATCAACAACAATGTTAGGATTAGGAGAAAATGCTCTAAATTTTGTTTGAAGCGATTGAAGAGTTAAAAGGATAGAACATTTATGTCACTAGACTCTTCAAAAAGATACAAATTGTGTAGCTCCTAGTCATAGAAATAGAAAAACAAATGCCCAATGACCAAGAGAATGCTGCTGCTTCGTCGTCCAATCAACAAACTGAAAGCCAAGAAGAAAAATTCTTCAAGAGTGATGAATTTTTAAATGCACATGAAGAATTGAGAAAGACATGATCAAGGCAAAGGGACTAAAAGACAAAACAATGCCAAGTTTTTATCTTGGATTGGACAATGACACACAAGCACAGGAAGTACCAAGGAAAGATAATTTGTATGTAGACCTGGAAACTCAGGAATTTGTTGCAGACGCAATGAACATTTTAAAAAATGGTGCACAAGTTGAACAACAAGAAGAAGAACAACATCAATGAGAACAAAAAGAAAAAGAGAAAGAACAAGATCGAAATGAAGATGATGATGATGTTAACAAGTAAATCTTCTCAAATAATGAATAGTAATAAAAAAATATAAAAGAAGTTATAATTAACCTTTTTCCCCCTCTCCCACTGCAGTGCCCTTATACAGGATGATGGGAACTTCACTGAGGAGACTACTGTTGGGACAAGCCCTATACACAGAAAAAAAAAAAAGTCCCAAGCAATTTGAGGTCACCTTTCTTGACAAAGCAAAATAAGGACCAAATCTAGCTGTCCACAAATGAAATGCTCTTAACTGACTTTGCATTTCTTGATGACATCCCTGAACAACAAATTTCAAGTAGGTAACTATTATCTTACATCTTTTGGTTTATATATTTGTTTTATGAATTCTACCTTGCATATTATAGAATAGGCACCTACAGTCATAAAACAAAGCACACTTATTTATAAAAGTAGGCACTCGTACTTATAAAAGTAAGCACTCTTGGTAATAAAAGTAGACATTTTCAGTAATGAAACAAGTCCCTCTTACTTATATAATTAGGTAATCCCCGTAATAAAAGTAGGCATATTTAGTTGTAAAGTAGGCACACACAGTTATAGAAGTAGGCCCTTTCAGTTATAAAAAGTAGGTACATAGTTACAAAAGTAGACACTTTCAGTTATAAAAGTAGGAACTTCCAATTATAAAACTAGGCACTCTCAATTCTAAAAGTAGACACTCTTAGTTATCAAGGCATAGACAGTAATAAAACTAGGCACTTTGTATAAAATGCATGAACCTTTATAATTTTTTAATTTTATTCTTTTTGTAGTGACAACATGTTCTTCCTAAACAAAACATGTGATATTTCAAGGATTGAGGCAAGATCAACGACGAAAGATCAACATATAGAACATAATATTCTTGAAGCTCGGGGCATATCAACTGAATTACTCAATCAAGAAACTGAAAGAAAATAAGCCCAGGAGAATTATATACTCCCTTAACGTCTTCGTAACTTTCCTTGCTTCCTTTAATCTATTTACACCACACCAATATGTAACAAGCGCTAATGTTGCCTTTTTCGGGAGCTATGGTAAACCGCTTGAAAATGAAGTGCGCTTCACAAACTCTGTCGAGAGAGTCAACAGTGAGCTAGACACTTGCAATATCAGCAGTGCTTGTCGCTATGATGCTGAACTTGTAAGCAATCTCAATAATTACACTATGAATCCTCCTTTATAGATTAGTATTGTTACACTATTCTAATTTTTATTCAAAATGTAGCTCATCTTCCCGGTGTTGGCATCAGAGCTTTGCTATCTCATTGTCATGAATTCATATTACAAGCTAAGTACAAATAATTGACAACAAGCCAGTGACAAAAATCATGACATAATAGATAAAATACTCAAACATCCCCCATATTCTTTGTAAGTTTATCATGCATTATAACGAATTATATGAATATCTTGTTAAAAATATCTAACATTTATATTTCCTTATGATTGATAGAAAAAAGTCCAAACATACTATAAAGAAAAGAATGTTGGAATGCTCAATAAACACACTTATGTGATAAAACACAAGACAGAAGTCAGCATGATGCAATGGCAAGACAGTAAAAACTATGTATACTATGGAGTCTTTTGTATGCAGCACATGAAAACGTAGGAGGGCAACATAACCGTACCTGGGATACACTGCTGATAGAAATAAAGAAAGACCCATGCATAATTACGAGACTCAGGGCCAAGTACATGTATACAATTATTATGTCTGAGATGAATACTCAACAAGAACTTGTAGAACGTGCAGCATCAAAATTTTACAAGCAAAATAGAGTGTAATTTATTGTTCTTGTATTAATTATACAATATTTGGAAATGAAATGAAAAATACATTTTCCAATTTTACTTCTCAAACATTCTTATACTTATGTTTTATCTTCTAAAACACAGAAAATTGAAGGCACATACAATTATAAAATTAGGCACTCGCAGTAAAAGAAATAGACACTCACAGTTATAAAAATAGGCATCCATGGTAACAGACTTTGCACAACGAGTTTAAGCATCGTGAAACACTACGAGCTATATTACACCACATATCACCTCTAAAAGCACAAAAATGACACTAAAATGTAATAATAGAAATCAACAAACCCATCTACATATAGAAAAATGACACTTGAACAAAATAGAATATTGATGGCATTCCTAATTATACAAAAAGGCACACTAGTTAAGAAAGAAGACACTCCTACTTGTAAAAATAGGCATCCATAGTTACACGAAAGGGACAACATGTTAAATTATCACGAACAACTCTAAACTATACTGGAAACCATATCAACTCAAAGAAACATAAAAATGACTAAAAAACTCAAGAAAGTCACCAACAAATAGAAAATGTCACATATTGAACAACACAGAATAATGAAGGTACTCTTAGTTCATAAAATAGGAACTCGTAGGCATGGAATAAGGCACTAGTAGGCATGAAATAAGCTACCCCTAAATACAGAAGTTTGATGTCGTGTTAAATTGTCACCAAATGCATTCCCACCATATTAGAACATCCATCACATATAAAAACATAAAAAGAGCCAATAAAATTAAATAATTTAACTCAAAAAATCATCTACATATACAAAAAATGCCACTTGAAAAACATAAAATAGTGAGAGGCACATTTAGTTATATAAATAGGCAGCCTAGTTAAGGAAATAGGCACTCCTAAATTTAAAAATAGGCACATTTGCTTACAGAAATTAGAACACAAGTTAAATTATCACAACACACTTTCTAAAAACATTTGCACAAATATAACATAAAAAAAACAAACAAAAAAAAAAAACAAAGTTTACCATACAAAAGGTTTAAAGAGATAAAATTATAACATCTACATAAAATTTATCAATGGCTACAATGTACTTGATAGTTCCACATCACTATAGCTAGATATACCAAAACTAAACTCGCGTTCACTACTTAGAGCATTCACATCCTTCCCTAGTGCTTTATTGTTCATAGACAATTGAACTATCCTCTTATTCCGTGTAGCACACATCAACGCATTCTTCCTCTTCCTTTTTACTTGATTGCACCTTATCTAAACTATGCTCTTTTTCTTACATTACCTTCTTTTTTGGCATGGCTTCCAATAGGATTTTCAATATCAAACGACCCTTCATTCTCTAAATCATCTACATGATAAGGTCCAACTTCAGCTACAATTCTATTCCTCATCATTTTAAATCCTTCCTCTACACATTCCCGAGCATTCACATTTAATTCGCTAGCAGAAATCAAATTTGAAAACTTCTTTAACATTTCCATCCTCCAAACACTTGAACCAGCTACACCCTTCTTGTTCACTTTCTCTGCATCACCAACCCAATTACTGCCCCCACTTAGAGCAATGTTCTTTGTCCATCTCTCCACTATATACTTATCTGGAATGGCTTGACACAATGAATATTGAAGACATGCAAACAATGAGAACGAAGAGCCAACTTCACTAAACATCTTACACGTGCATAAAATGCTTAAAATATGCTTGTTATACATAGCTGTATGTTTAAAATCCACTTATATTCCGATGCCAAATCTCATACACATGCTCGCCATCTCTAGAAACACAAGCCCTTGACAAAACTCCCGAGAATCTCATAAACTGTCTTTGAAATAACATGTATGCCCTAATAGTATATACTCCATTAGCATGCGCAATATATTTGAGTCGCAGATCGCCATCTCAACACACCCTTGATGGCTATAGAAATCTTCCATATTCCTATTGCTCCTCTAATCAGAAATAACTTCTGAAAATATTTGATAAAAATTGCACAGTGTAGAAATTTTTGAAAGCCTCTTGGAAATAGCATGGTTTGTTGCCTCACTCCTTTAAGATGATAGAATACATCCGGAAAAGATTCATTATAAATGTCGGACTCCATTTCTCTCTCAAATTGTACAAAATATTCAACTGTCATTGTGACACCCAAAAGTATTCATCAACCTATATTAGCAAAATAAACATATCATATGAGATATAATTCTAAAGGCATTCTTAGTTATAAAAGTAGGCATTCTAAGTTATAAAATTAGGTACTCCTAATTCAAAAAATAGGTACACTTAAATACAGAGGTTGGAACACACAACATCGTATCATGAAACAGTTCTCAAACTATGTTCAAATAAATACCATAGTTAAAACACATAAAAGGTAGCATGAAATTCAACAATAAAACTAGAATAAAAAAAGACAACTTTAACATCGCGAATTATTGAAGCACTTTAGTCTTAAAATCAGGCACTTCTAGATATGAAAATAGACACACCTGCATACAGAGGTTGGAACACGCAACAACGTATCATGAAACACTTATCAAACTACGTTCTGGTAAATAACGAACTCAAAACACATAAAAAGGTTGCACAAAATTCAACAATAAAACTATAATACAAAAATGCCACTTTAACATCACATAATAGTGAAAGGCACATTTATTTATAAAATTAGGCACTCCCAGGTATGAAACTAGGCACTCCTAATTTATAAAATAGGCATATCTGAATACTGAATCACACAACAACAAGCTATTTAAAAAAATGACACGTTCTTACATGAAACTTCAACAATATTATAAATTACCTTTCCAATGAAACTCGAATTCAGCAACCATATTGATATCCTTCAAAACATGGTTAAACAGCTTTAAAAAGTCTTGTTTGGATCTTAATCCCATAATATGCTTCTTTGAATTTTCACCAATATGCCAAATATACAACTGATGTCGTGTCTTTGGGAAGACTACACCAATGGCAGCAACCATAGTAGCGGACTGATCGGTCATCACTGTAACTGGATGTTTACCTCCCATAGACTTCTAGAAAGTATTGAATACTATATAAACGACTTTTCTTTTCGTTCCTCAAGAACCTACAACCAAACATAATATTCCTATAATGATTATCCATCCCAACAAACTGAGCACCTATCATTTCATATTTTTTCGTGAGATAGGTTGTATTGTGCACCAAACAATCCCCAAGTAAATCATAGTCGCACCTCATCCGGCTATCCCTCCAAAAGGAACTACATAATGATGAATTGCAATTGACTTCAAAATCAAAATAAAAATCATCTTCATTCTCCTTTCTCCTTATTAATAGTTATATAAGGTCATTCGCATTCCAACCATCCAAATTGTTTGATTTAACCAATCGTAAACTATTATATGTATCTCTTGATGTAAAACCAACAAATGGAGAACCTCCAACATTTTTCTTCAAAACACTTATGCCAGCAGTAATAGAAACCCCACTATCCTTTAACTCTTGAAGATACCCAGTGTATGCGTGATTGTTTGTCAATGCCCTTTGAGAATGCATAAGGTGCCTCTGATTCGTAGGACAAAGCTCATGATTATGACTAACATCGTGTCTGCTCACTGTCTAGCCACCCTCATTATTCAAATAAAATTATATCATTGCTTTGTAATCAGTACAGGTATCAATTTTTGAATAACACTTTTCAACCTTCCCTTTATCGAACTTCTTACCTTCTTTATAACAATTAAACTATCTTATATATTTCATACCACTACCTGCCTTACATCTTTTCCTGCCTTTACGAATACTAAATCCCAATTGAATACATAATCATTATAGAAACGAAATATATCTTCCTCGAACATTACAGTAGTTCCAATTAATGAATCTTCATTATAGATTTCCTTAACAACTTCATAAAACAGATAAATGATGATTAAAACACATTAGAACAACACATGAAATAACAAAAAAGCATACATATTAAAAATAGAAAATTTGAAGATACCCTTAGCTATAAACATAGGCACTTTCTATTATAAAAATAGACAGTCAAAGGTATAAAGTAGGCACCATCTATTGTAAAAATAGGTACTCTTATAAACATAGGTTCTACGCTATATTAAATTATCATTAAACACTCTCCCACTACATTAAACATATAAATGATGGTTAAAAAAAATAATAACACGTTATATATTGTAGGCACTATCTATTGTAAAAATAGGTACTCTTATGAACATAGGTTCTACGCTATATTAAATTATCATTAAACACTCTCCCACTACATTAAACATATAAATGATGGTTAAAACAAATAATAACACGTGAAATCCAAAATAAAAAAAAAAAACCATAGACATCAAATAAAAATAGAAAATTTGAAGATGCCTTTAGCTGTAAGCATATGCACTTTCTACTATAAAAGTAGGCACTTTCTGTTGTAAAAATAGGCACTCCAATGAACAGAAGTTCTACGCTTTATTAAATTATCATAAAACACTTTCCCACTATATTAAACATATAAATGATAGTTAACACATAAGAACAACACATTAAATCCAAAAAAAAAAAACGCCTACACGTCAAACAAAAACGGAAAATTTGAAGATACCTTTATCTGTAAACAGAGGCACATACAGTTATAAAAGTTGGTACTCACGGGTATAAAAATAGGCAATTTCTGTTATAAAAATAGGTACACCTATTAACAGAAGTTCCACGATATATTAAACTACCATGAAACACTCTCCCAATATATTTAACAAATAAATTATGCTTAAAACACATAAGAACAACATATGAAATCCAAAAAAAAAAAAAACATAGAGATCAAAGAAAACACAAAATTTGAAGATATCCTTAGCTCTAAATATTGGCATACACAGTTGCAAAAGTAGGAGCTCATAGATATAAAATTAAGCACTTTCTATTCTAAAAATAGGCATACTTATTAACAAAAGCTCCACGATACATTACATTAACATGAAACCCTCTCTTACTATATTCAACAAATAAATGATGATTAGAAGCTACAAACACATAAGTCCAATAAAAAATCTACATATCAAAACAAAATAGAAAATTGAAAGCTACAACAAAAAACACAAAAAAAAATCAGATCCTTATGTGGGACTTCTTCCTTGATGGATTCCAATAGCATCAAATCATCTTCATCAACAACAGAAGACTTGAAAGCAACACAATTCTCCAAACACATTGTGTCACATGATAGGACACAATCTTCTCCAAAACCTCCATAGAAAGTAAGTTGCAGGGTAAGAATAATGGACAATTGAACAATATTAATTGATTAAATGATTGAACAAAGCTGATCGCTAGTGATCAGAGCTTGGGAAGAGGTAGAGATCGCGAAGATTGTGGAAAATATTGCAGAGGTTGTAGAGGAGGATGAAGAAGAAGATGGTTTCTTTTTCTTTTATTAAAAAAAAGTGTGTGGGGGATTATTTGAATTAAACTGGAATTCTAATTCCTAATAAAAACAACTTACTTTTACTAATTAGGCATACCATATACGGTAGGGCTTGGCATACGGTATAAATTACCAACTTTAGGGGTAGGATTGAAGATTGTCTATGACATTATATTTCCTTATGTATCTTGATTCTCTATTCATTATTGTAACTAATTAGCTAAATTAGTTGCTTTTCTTATAGGCCTAAGACTTTAGTAAGTAAATTAGCTTTTCTGTATAGTTTTTCACATTAATAAACAAATTGTACAGCCTTTATATTAAGGCAAAATTCAACCATGAAAGATCAAGAACCAGAAATATAATCTTTCTTGTTCTCCCAAAATTTTTTCCTCTTCTCAATTTCTTTTACAATACGCAAAGGATCCAGCTGTCATTGTTAATTCCTTAATTGATATCTTACGAGAAACAGAAGAAACAGTCCCTATAGGAGTTCGTAGCGAAACGATGTTAAGAGTTTTTGTAACAGATCAATTAGAATTAGGAGATTTCTCCGAAAGGATTTTTCAAGGAGAAAAGGTATTTTTGAAAAACAAAAGTTCTCTCAAATCAAGATTTGATTAGGTCACTGTTCTGGATATGGATCAAGAATTTACTTATAAATGGATGACCATTAATTATCTCCTAGGGAATTTCGGAAAGAAATGCCATGACACTGTTGGATTTCTTGATCTTAGTGTTAAACATTTGCATATGGTACACGCGGAATCAATCAAGAGTTTGGATGATCCACAAGATTCAAAAGATGTTCGAAATGTATCCAAAGGGGAGTAAATATTAGGTTTATGTTCGTTACATTGTGGATTACTAGGAATTCGAGCTGAGATTTTGCAATTGAGAAGTGAATCTTGAATCCAGGTATTTTGACAGGATATAATGGGACTTATAATAAATATGAAGGGAAAGATTATCCATCATTTGCCACGCCATATGGTGCTAGTTTTAATTTAATATATTTAGCATCTTGTTCTAGTTTTGAGGGTCGTAAAAGAATGAATAGCTAGAGAGGGGGGTTTCACTTTCGAGTAATATATCAATTTTTAATTATAAGAAATTATGTCCATTTTTGCTAATTAAAAAGTCTCTTTATGACATCTTTGTTCTTTGATAGAGACGTCGAGGTAGCGGAATTAATTTGTTGATACATATGTAAGTGAAGCAAAAGTTCGCCCAGTTAATTTTGGGCAAAAGTACCGTAGCCCCTGAACTTTCACAAACTCTCAATCTTGACCCCTAAACATTTAAACGAACTATTTTAACTACTGAATTTAAAAAATGCATAATGTTGACCCTTCCATCCAAAATGGCTGTAAATCGTGACAGAATGTCATCATGTGCGTCACGTGACTTCCCTTGAGGGCAATTTTTTCAAAAAAGATAGGTATTAGTGGCGCCACTTATTTCCCTCCACTATTTTGGTGATATGGCAAACTATGTGCGAAAAATATAAATAAAAGGAAGATATCCAACATCCAACTAATCCTACCTAATTTGCCTCATTCTCCAACAGTGGTTTTTTAGAGATGCCAAGATCTTTCTCAAATTTCCTCCTCCCCAACTATTATTGTGGAAGAATGAGCATTGAAAGGACTTCTTGGACTAACAAAACTCCTTCAAGGCATTTTGTAAGCTGTGGATTTTTCCTGGTAGGTCATCTTTTTTATCCTCTTTTCCTCCTCCCCAATTTGGGTGTTTAAGCTATGGGCTTTTTTGTTAAAGGAACCAAGATTCAAATTTTTTCAATGGCTTGATCTGGAGATTTGTCCGAGAGCGCTGTAATGCCAACATTATTGAGAAAAATTGAAGAATTGAAGTTTGATATGAAAAAAAGGCTTGAAGAGCAGACAAAATCAGCAGAGGAGATTGAGAATTCGACAGCCCAAAATGAAAAACTTCAAGCCCCTGTTTGTAGGTTGATGTGTGTAATTGAGAATTTGACAGCCAAAAATGATAAAATTGAAGTCCAACTTTGCATACTGAAGTCTAGATTTAAGTGGACTTTTTGGCTTTTTATTCTTTATACAATGTACTACAAGGGTTGTGTTTCTAGGTTTGAAGATAGAAGGAACTTTAAAGCTTTAGGCAATTGAGTGTTAGGAGTATTTTGACACTTTGTTGTGAACTGAATGTAAATCATTAAGTGGCTTTTTGTATATCACAACACTTTTCTAGCAATTGAATGAAGTTTGGGGTTAAAATTCTCCCCCATTTTGTTTAAAATCTCCCTGTTTTGTTATATGTCCAATTTCAATAGTTTATGTACACCAAATAAATAAGACACTATTGCACCATCTTTGAAACAAAAGCTTTTAATATAGCATATTCAATGCAAATCAAAAAAGCAATCAAACTGCCAAAATAATTCACAAAAGTAATCATTGTTTCCAAAAGTAATAATAACCACAATAAATGATTCACAAACAATAATATCCACACTAAATAATTCACAAACTTGCAAAATACAAGGAATCTAGTAACACCACAATGCATAAAAAACAGTAGAATTCATCAAAGGTAGAACTAATCAAAGACAATTCATTAGCTCCACTTTACTTCTTTTTTTCGACACTTGTTCCCTTACTTTTCCCTTTTGGCAATGGTCTTTCAAAGCTATATCTGTTCCTTGATCCTCCTTCTCCCAACCATGCTCTTACAAATTCTTCATATAACCTAGTTTCTCTAGAGTTTGTCCTCTTCTTCTTAGGTTTTGCAGGTGATGCACTTGAAGGTGTTCTATCTGGAGCATCTGATGCTACTGCTTCAGATCTATTTTGTTGATTTCCTAATTTTCCCTGGTAGTTGAAAATAAATTAAAATAATAAAACATAAACTAACAAGAATACATGTAAAAGATACGAAACATACCTCATTCTCTTGAGCTGGTTGTTGTGTTGATTGATTTTTAGTGGCTAGAATTGGTTCTTGTGTAGGCTGAGTATCAGGTATGACTTCCTTGCAACCCTTTCTGTTATGGCCATATTTCTTACACCTTATATAGTGTATAACTATTCTTCTTCTCAATCTTGTTCTCCCTTATTCATTTCCCCAATCTACCTTTTCCTTGCCCTTTTTGGCCTACAAGGCTTCTTGCATGCCTTTGGTGGATCAAGATCCACAACTTCACCATCTAGGCATAAAATTTCTCCATTAATGGGCTTAAGAACATTTTCATATAACTTCAAGAAAGTTTCAGTACTATAGCATACATTAACATATCATTAGGATCGACATCTCTCTTGTGCATTGCTACAATAGCATGACAACAAGGAATTCCCGATAACAACCAAGCATGGCAACTACGATGTCTCAATCCTAAGTCTACAACAAGTTGCATGTTCTTAGGACAACAACTTGATATCCATCTATTCCATTCCATGTAGGCTTCCATTGCCTACTTTCAGTAATATTCTTATCAAGCAACTCTCTTATCTTGGGGCAGAAAGGTAAGTCCTTTTTCTTCAACATCCAACTTCTTCTATTCGTAATTCTTTTCATTATCACCACCCTAATTGTCTCTAACATTGTTATTATAGGTGGGTCTCTCGCATCCAAAATATATGAATTGAAAGACTTACAAAGATTATTGCATAGCATATCAGACTTAGTTTGAGTAGGAAAGAAAACCTTTACCCAAGAAGTTGGATGGGGTCCATTCACAACCCATTTATAGGCATCCCCATCCTTATTGCTGCTTCTTGTAATCTTCCACAACATATCTTTTAGCACCTTTTCTCTATGTAGCTTCTTGAAATTGCAATACATATGCTGCACAAAAAATCTATGTTCACAGTTTGGCAATACCTCTGCCAATGTTGAATCAAGCCCCTATAAAGGAACACAAAATAACAGTTAAAAGATGAAGAAAATACAGAAAAAAATTTCAATCGAGTTTAAGTGTTTTGCTTTTTTTTCTGTCTGATATGAAGGTGTAGCCAAATCCTTGGTTGGGTATTTTCAAACCAAAGAACCACTTCTATTGCTTCCTATCTTCCTTCTCAACTACTGCGTAGGCTATTTGCCAATACTCATTGTTGGTATCAACACCAATAACAATAAGTAATTGGCCGCTATACATTCCCTTTGTGTGACAATCGTCAACTCCTATTAGAGGCCTACAAGCTGTAATGAATCCTCTTTTAAGTGACTCTAACCAAACATATATTCTCATAAATCTAAGTTGTCTACTATTCTCTCTACAAGGCTCATGCACTATTTCAACAGTGCTATCACTATGAATCCTTTTAAGTTCAGTAGCATAGTTCCAAACTTCGGCATATTGATTGTCATTTGAACAACTTATCATCTCTCTTGCAATTTTTATGGCAGCATACGTCTTATACTTGCTTATTTCAACTTGAACTCCTCATCAATGCACTGTCGAATGGAGGCAGCCTTGATCTTTTTATCAACCTTGACACGTTCAATGCTTCTTTCAGCAATCCACTTAGCAGTGATGAGCTTACTCTTCCATTCATGACTGCAATTCTCATGCTTTAAATTCATTGTTTTTATCACCAAATCTTTAGATATAGAAGCATTCTCAATAGATGCACCACCAACCACATGCTTTAGTCTTGCACTTTCGCCATCACCTTTTCCTTCTCATTTCGCTTCCATTTTGCTGTCTTTCTCTCATTAATTAGGTAGTTTCTCACTACTTCGATGAACTCCACTGCACTTTTAAACCTCATTCCAACTTCAAATTTGGGTCTTCTCATATCTCTCTTAGAATTGAAGTCAATGTACATATTCCTAATGTCTTCATTTCTCTCTGAACTCCCACTATTTCCATAATTAAGACATTCTTCAATGAAATCTTTTTCCATTAGATTACTCACATTCTGGTCTTTCTCTTGCCTCTTTCTTACTTGTAGCTACACTAGGCTCACATTCTGTATTAATCTTATTCCCAACTTCATGTTCAACTTGTACTTCCTCCTCAACAACATAATCATCCATGCAGTACTTCTGATCATCATTGAATTGGTCAACCACATAATCTTCATCAAAACTGTCATCAAACTCAGAACTTTTCTGTAAAACATTTTCTGTAACATTGTTGCCTTTGAGGTCTGTTGAACATTTACATTTTCAGTACCTTTATGTAACTCTTCAACTAGTGTCGAAGTGTCGGCTGCCTCTGCCCTTGAAGACTATTGAACATTTCCTTTGTCTTGCAGGTTGTTGCCTTTCAAATTCAATATCATAATGTGTAATGTATCATCATCAATTAGTCCACCTATATCCCACATTTGGGATGGTCTTTCTCATCTTGTGTAACTTGACTAACAACAGTCTCCTCTTGTGTAACTTTACTTTCATCAGCCCTAGTACTTCTATCAACCCTAGCACCTTGTACATAACCACTTCCATTAACCCCAACAGTTTGTATATTAAACCCATCAACCCCAGTAGTTTCACCAGTCGGAGGAGGCAACAACAACAACTTTGCCCTTCTTTTTCTTGGCTTTGGAACAATTACACCTGGTTGTGCATTTTCATCTTCAATTTCTTCAATCACAACAGATGATTTAGGTGGAGATGGCATGAATTCTTTCATCAACTCCTCCATAAGTTTTTATTTTTCTCTACAATCAGCATACAATTCAATTATTCTCACTCTTTGTACTAATTCACACATCCTCCATATGTCCTGATCAGTTTGCAGTAAAATTAACCCATTTTGCAAATCACAATAGGTACTAGATAGTAATATAACATTGTTTCTCCATCATGCTCCAATTGAGTCATCATCAAATCAATCTCGTGCATTGACATCATATCTATACTACAATTGTCTACATAATCAATTTCACCACCTTCATAATTTTTTCTCTCATGGTCATCAGTAATAAAATATCTCCCCTGGTGCAATTTTAAGGTAAACAACTCATCACCTTTGTCATATGTAAATAACATTTACACCTCATATAATTTCAGAAAAATTAAAGAAAATTCATAGAAGGAACGTAAAAGATTTAAACAACAGCAAATACACAAAATCGATCAAACAATGAATAAAAGGCATATATTTCAAACCTCAGCAAAAACATTACACGAAATATAATTTTTAAGCAAATCCACTTACATAACCATAACAAATGCAAACAAAATCAAACAAATTCCCAACAAATTTCAAATATTTAAGCAAATATTTTGTCGATAAAACTCAAAAAAGTTCAAATTTAATTTAATATTTACACGAAATTCGATAATATACTGTATTTTAGATACAGGTCGACATATTCCTCTATATCTCTGAAACTCTAAGACATATTTAAGCACATATCTGCAACTTATACTTTGATTTTTAATTTCTTGAAATGAATGGTCGATTTTTTAAAAATAATGATGATTAGTCCTCTTCGCAACTTTCCAAAAGCTTCAATAGTGTTCACGGTTTCTTTCCGGGAAGAAAAGAAACTTGCTTCCGGTCACAAGCGGTTCGAAAACTCAAAATGCAGCTCAACGATGGAATGATCAAAGGAACAGAGGAAGAGCTATGAAAGGGATTAAGGGAGTTGGAGGGTCTTCTTGGACAAAAATGTCCTTAGACGAAGTCACGTAACAGGCACATGATGGCATTCCTTCACGATTTAACAGTTATTTTGGACGGAATGGTCAATATTATGCATTTTTTTTAGTTCATGGATTAAAAATCCGTCCATTTACAAATTTAGAGGTCAAAATCGATAACTTAGGAAAATTTAAGGGTCTGCGGTACTTTTGCCCGTAAATTTTCATATATAGTGCAGCTCGATCGATGTGTTTGTCAAAATAAATTTTAAGACGATACATAAATCTGTGTGGAACCAGAGGATTTAGTGCCGTATTGTATATGTATATGTATGTGTATGTGCATGGATCTTGTGTATCAATTTAACATGCTTGTGGTGGGTATCCACGTAAAGATATCACATTATTAGTGAAAAGAATCAAATATGGAAACTCGTTGTTTGATGTGGCCTGTAGGGGCTTGGAAACTGGGCAGTGCCATTCAACTTGTTTCATCTCTAACTGAATAATTATGTAGGTTGTTGTAATTTGGTTAATATCAAAATTTCTTTCCTTTCAACTGATGATGAAGTACTCTATGAATGAAGAGATTAATGGTGTAGTTGATGGGATTCAAATGGTCTGTAACATCTTAAGAAGAAATTTATAAATAAATCTTGGATATAGTTTATAACAGTAGTAATATTCAGAGTTTGTAATTTAAGGATGTGTCGCCCTTTTGTGTTATAAATGTACTATTGTTTTTTATTTTTTATTTTTGACACTTCCATAACACCATTTTGTTTACATTTTGCAAAGCTTGTCACTTCCACCAAAATTGAATGTATATTCATTTTTAATTATTTTATCCGAAAAGGATTTTTTTTGGGGGGAACAAAAAGGAATATTTACTCTCTTAAAAGAATATAATTTTGCAATAATGTTATTTTTTCTAGAGGGAGATAGAAGATAAAATTGAATGTAAAATATGCGGAAGAAGAAAGGACAGAGAAAAAAAAATCATAACAAACACTTGTAACACCACCATGTATAACTTTTTAACTGATGATTGAATTAAACTTGAGACATAGAAAAATCAAACAACCGTGGATTTCTAGACAGAGATTGTGGCATTAAACACTAAACAAAGAGAATAACATAAACTTTCAGTATTCCGGAGAGGATTAGTCCCTACTATTGGCGAATATACTCCTTAGGAGCCCTCCTCCCTCCCTCTAAAAACAATGACATTAGTTAAAATAAAACTGCATAAAAAAACATAATTTAGATTACTGACCCCTCTTGTTCTAAAAAATTCTAGATAGCAGTAGCAACACCGACACGAGAACTATCTTATTGATTTGATCATTGGAGAGATCAAATTCATCTTCATATACTTATATTGGAGCTGGAGTTGGAGCAGAAGATAAATATGCTAAGATTGATTCTTCTTCATCACAATAACCACGTAAAAGATAAGTTTGGTCAATAGTAAAACCAAAGGCAGTGAGAATTTGAGGCCAGCATTTATGTGTTATCAAACTAATAGCCTCACAACAATGTGGACTAATAATATTATGACTATTTTTTCCATCTCTTAAAAAATTCATCATCTCATTTGAACACGATTTCATTTCTGAAAACGCTTTCCAGCACTCCACAAATTTTGATTCTTCTTCAAATTTTGATGAGAGAGAAATATTATTAGTCATCACGAGAGAAGTTAGGGTAACAAAAAGTAGGAAAGTTTTGATTGCCATTTTTTTATGATCAAGAAAATTAATTAAGGAAAATTGAAAAGAAGAAGAAGAAGGGTTTAATTGTGATGAAAGTTGAAGGAAAGAAAAAGGGTTTTTATAGAGTGGTGCGGAAGAAGAAAGGACTTTACAAGTAGTACAATTATTTATGAAGTGAAGTTAATGTAAAGTTTTAAAGAAGGTAGTGAAAAAGACTATGGAAACTGAGGAAATTGTATCATCAGCCTGTTACTAATCAAAAAAGGAAAAGAAAGAAAAAAAGGGATTTTGTAGTGTATTTAATTCTTTTTTTCTTTTGGCCTAGTATAAATAAATATATGTCATTTGTTTTCACATATTTTCTAATAAATAGAATCCCGATTGTTAAAATGCATTTTCACTAAATTCAGGTTTATGGTGCTAGAAAGCTATTATGTTTCCAGAAAGAAAAAAAAAAAAAAGCTCTTATGTTGAAGTTTAAAGCTACAAAATAATGATATTAGAGAAGAGATTTTTTCCGTTTTGTTAATCATAAGGAATCTCCATTGAATCCGTACACGCATGAAAGTACTTCTAATTCATACTGTATCTAAAGTAATCCGTTTGAGTCAATTAAGATCACAAGAACATCAAAACTCTTCTGTACGACATTATTGTATTCTTAGAGCTCGAACTTTGAGACCTGTAATTAAATTGGGAGTAAAACTACTTAATCTCATAGTTTGTTTGGTGTTTTTATTTTTATTTTTTTGAGTGGATCATCAGTTGTTGAATTGGCACCTTGTCATTTTGGTAGATTTACATATTTATTCCTGTGAATGATTGATTAATTATTAATCACTACATGAAAATGTTTATGAATGACTATTAATTCAGCAACTAAAAAACGATTCTGAACCTATAATTCAAAAGAAATTCCTTTTCTTTTTTTGGTCAAAAGAGGTGCGATATATAATAAAATTTAGTTAAAATTATCACAAATATAGTGTGAACAGTAATTGTTTTATAAGTATCGTATGTCACTCTACGACTTCCAAAAAATACGACTTACAAAAAGAGGGGTTCAGATTAAAAGATAACAGATAAGAAATCATCCAAAATCATAACAAGATGAGAAAAATCGTAACAAAATGCTAAGAGAAAGAGCATATTCATTTTTTTTTCCTGAATAGGAGAAGAGCATATTCTTTTTTTTTTTTAATGAGAAAAGCATATTCAAATACATATTGGATATGGGCCAAAATTTTGCATCAAGTGTCTGAACTTTTTGCCGCAACTTTAATTAGACCTGAATGCGTAGTATTTCATTTGTTTCTTTTTTTTTGCTGGATAGAATTTCATTCTTTTTAACTCCATATTTCAATAAATTTTGATTGGTTATATACGTAAGTAATCTCATTTAAAATGCATTTGCACTAAATTTAACGAGGTTTATGATCTAGAGAGCTGTTATGTCGATCGAAGGCTTTTTAATACATACATGGGACTTATGTCGAAGTTTTAAATTTACAAAAGAGAAACTGGTTGGTTTCTGTCCTAATTGAGACTTTATTTCATGTGCTTATCCATGTATTTTTATCGGTATTGTTAAAATTAGATCAGACCAATTACTCAGACTGATTAGACCTGAAATCGAATCATAAACTGGTCTATTTTTTTTTAAAGAATTAGAAGTTGAATGAATTGGCCAAAATCTGGACGTTGGACTAGCTAAACGAATCATTTAATCTGATTCGCCAAAACTTTTTAATTTCTTTTAAATTTAAAAATAGTTTTACCAAAATTTATATTTTTTTATATATAACTTAAAAAATTATTATGTTTCTGAATTAGACTTTTTAATTATATCCAGCATTATTTTATGTATGTGTTATTAATGCATGTGAATGTATTATTAATATATTTATAATTTTATATATCTATGGGATTTTATTTTTTTTTTGTATAATATGACCTTGAGCTGTGATTAAAAATCTAATGATTTGATCGATTAAGTCTCCAAACTAATTTTGACATTGAATTTTTAGTTGTGGAATTGGTATCTTTTCAAGTTATATATATATATATATATATATTCTATTCTCAAATGAATGATTGATTATTCACTATATAAAAAATCTCAACCTTTCATATTCATTTAATAACTATTATTGAAGAGTCGCGTAACACATATTAAAAAATATTCCTATTAAAATAGTAATTATACAACTTTAAAAGTCTATAACATATGATATATGAAAAACCTTAACCATCATATATTGATGATCCACCGTTGATAAATCCTTCAACACAGCTTAAAAATTCTTTATTGGTGCCTTTATGCCTTTGGCAAAACACGAAAAGAAGAGCCTACCCAAAAACATCCTATATATGCAGGCCAATATTTTGCATTAAGTGTATGAACTTTTTGCAGCAACTTTAGACCAAAAATAACATGCTAAGAGAAGGCATTGGAACAGAATTCTTTTGGGATGCTTATGCATTTCTATACCATAACAGAAATCCATGTCTGCTGTGAACATTTAATACAATTGACCATTTAACGCGATGGACAAAAGTTCAAATTGCTGGTCTTAAATTAGATTGTGACCACAAGCTTCAATGAAAAGCTGCCGCTGTAACATTTTTAGAATACAAGAAGTATATGTTTTGGGTCCCCCAACAAGAGAAGAATATGAAAGACTGGAAGAAAACTTAATTTGAGTGAAACACAATGGCAATTCCATCAATCCGGATCGTCTATATCAAATGTTTTGGTGACTTGTTTCTTTAATATAGCACTAAAAATTCTCTAATATATCTCCTCAATTTAAGGATAAAACAAAAACCTCCTCCCAATAATTTTCATTAATTTCTAAACTCTTTCACTATCCTAGAAACCGTCAAATCCTCATTAAAACAAAAATTTTGATTTTTCCCAAAAAAAATACAATCTATTATGCCGGATCTCGAGATCTGAGACCTATTTACTATTACAAACAACCTATCTTACTATTACAGACCTAAATAAAACAGAAGAAGAGGAAGAAGCTAAAGAACCTATCTATTGCAAAAGAGTTCTTCAGTCTTCGTCTCTACCTCTCCACTCCGAAAGGAAGTTGAAAATACAGCAAGATAGAACAAACTGTTAGTAATAAATAAAAAGGGAAAGAAAGCTACAACCTTTACCTTATACTGAGAGATCGGATGAGTCACGTATCTAACAACCAAAGGAAATCGGAAGAACGGCAGTGAACTCCAGTTTCTGTCCAAAGTGACGGTAACATCACAGTCTCAACCTTCCGAATAGGAGTGAATCCCTCACAGGTGGACCTCGCTAAAATAACACTATTTCTCTGTCTCTCTAAAATACAAGCTCTTTCTTCCTCAACCAAGAACCACGCACACGCAGTCAGACGATGGCCAGTGGCACCTGTCAGGCAACGGTTGGAGTCCTCAAGAGCAACAGTCAAGGAACCGAGAGGCGGTTCGAGTGGAGGAGAGAAAAATGAAGAATCAGAGAGAGAGAGAGTGTGTGTGCGATGAGGCTACAGCCAAAACAGAAATAAGAGGATTAGGCAGCCGAGTGAGAACGAGAGACTTTATACTCATGTCACCTGGGCGGTTGGGTCAAACCCAACCCGTCTGGCATCATGGTCCAAATGAGCCCAATTTTCTCTTAAGTGAAGCCCAATCCGGAATTCATCATGGGGACATATATTTTGGGCTGAAAAGAAATGAAAAATGTGAAAAATAAATGGGTCAATGAGGCCTACAAACTCCACCTTGAACATATTTTCATTGACTTTCCAGCCAAAACAGACTCAAATGAGTCAACCTTCATCTATATGAAGGAGATCTTTGCACAAAGAAAACTCGTCAATAGTCACAATTTTAGTACCAAAATCAGCAGGATTATCTTTGGTACTAATTTTCTCTATATTAACTAAACCACTTGAAACCTTTTCCTTAATGAAATGGTACTTAACTTCTATATGCTTAGTCCTTTCATGGTAAACAGGGTTTTTGCACAAGTGAAGACAACTCTAACTATCAGTGTAAATAATTGCTTTAAAATGTAAAACATGCAATTTAATTAGAAGCCCTTGAAGCCAAATAGCTTCCTTGATTGCCTCCGTGGCAGCAATGTATTCAGGCTCCGTAGTCAAAAGTGCGACTACAGGCTGCAGCTGCGATTTCTATGAAACACAGTTACCCGCTAAGGTAAAGAAATAAGATGTAGTAGATTTTCTACCATCTTTATCACCTGCAAAGTAAGAGTCCACATAAAAAACCAGTTCAAACTTTTTAGACCAGTTGTGATAAAGCAAGCCCCTTTCTACTGTCCCATTAATGTACCTCAACAACCACTTAAGAGCAGCGCAATGGTCCCTACCCAGGTTAGACATGAATCGACTTAAAAGGCTTATGAAATAAGCAATGTCAGGTCGGGTGGATATCATGGAATACATAACAAATCCTATGGCCATTCTATAGGATATGTTTGCCATGTCTTTCTTCTCATTTTCAGTTTTGGTGCAGGATTTTTCAGAAAGTTGAAAATGGCTCGCAAGAGAGGCACAAACTGGCTTGCACAAATGCATCAAATATTATGAAACAATTTCTGCAGAAAGGATTTCTGGGATATGAATAAGGAGCGGTTAGCCCTATCGCTATCTCTGTTCATTCCAAGGATTCTAGAAGCAGATCCTAAATAATTCATGTCAAACTCAAACTTTAACAAGGATTTTAAACTAGCAGTCTTAACTCTCTGTTTACAGGTAATCAATATATCATCAACATAAAACAAAAGATAAAAAGCATTGTAAGCATCATCACCACAAAAATACAGACAACTATCATAATTAGTTTTTATGAAACCAGCTTTAATCATAAAAGAGGCAAACCTTTTATATTATTGTCTCGGTGACTGTATAAGCCCGTACAAGGATTTTTTCAAGAGATATGCCATATGTTCCTTACCTTTTACCTCAAAACGGGTGGTTGACACATATAAATAGTCTCTTCAAGCTCACCCTACAAAAAGGCATTTTTCACATCAAGTTGTTCGAGCTCAAGATTATAAAAGGCAACAATAGCAAGTATTATCCTAATCGTTTTGTATTTAACGACAGGAGAAAATATTTCATTAAAATCGATACCCTCCACTGGAGAAAAGCCTTTTGCAACCAACCTGGCCTTGAACCATGGAGGTTCATCAGTTGACTCAGGCTCTTTAATTTTGAAAATCTATTTGCAATCAATTAATTTTTGTTTTGGAGGTTTTGGTAGAAGAACCCAAGTTTTGTTTTTGTGTAAAGAAGACATCTCCTCATCCATAGCATGCAACCAAAAAGAGTAATTAGGACTCTCCAAAACATCAGAAAAACACAAAGGTTCTTTCTCTTCAACATAGGATGCAGTAGCAAAAACATACGAAACAATGTACGAATATTCGTATCTAATGGGTTCTCTAGACACTCTTCTAGCCCTATCTCGAGACAGTTGATAATCCCTAAGGGCTTGTGCTTGTTTCTCTGGATGATCTTCATCATCATCATAAGTTTCTAATTCAGGCACACGATTTCGGGCAGACTTGCCGGGACATTCGACTCTTCATTGGTTTCGGCTTCATGTGTGTGCTCTTGTGAGGGTTCGGAGGTGTCCTCTACTTCCACACGAATGTTCCCATGGTCCCATGAGAACACTGGTAGAACTTTCAATAACGGTTTTAGCCTTAAGGCAAGCATATCAAGCTCATTGAAGACCACATCCCTACTCACAACTATTCTCACACCTGGCTCACCTCTAAGCCAAACTTTATAACCCTTCATCCCTACTAAGATAGCCTATGAACACTCCCTTTTTAAACCTAGGGTCTAACTTACCTTCCTTTTGAGGTGCAAAAGCAGCACATCCAAACACTCTTAGGTTGGACAGGTTTCGTGGTTCACCAGACCACAACTCTAAAGGAGTTTTGAAGTTTATGGCTGTAGAAGGGGACCTATTGATAAGGTAAACTTCTGTACTTACAGCTTCTCCCAAAAAGGTTTTGGAACACCTAATGACACCATAAAATACCTAACCTTATCCATAATGGTTCGGTTCATCCTCTCAGTAACACCATTCTGCTGAAGGTTATATCTAACAGTCTTATGATGCAGAATGCCATGTGATGCACACAAATCAGCAATTTTTTTATTACAAAACTCCAAACCGTTATCTGTCCTAATAGTCTTTAATTTATTTCCAGTTTGATTTTCCGCAAAGCGTTTCCACTCATGAAACTTTTCAAAAGTTTGGTCTTTAGTTTTCAAAAGAAACACCCATACATGCCTAGAAAAATCATCAACAACATATAGGAAATAAACATTGTCACCATAAGTGGGTACCTTTTCAGGACTTTATAAATCACAGTGCACATAATCAAGAACAGAGATGGACTTATGTGTGCCAGTAGAAACACTGAGTTTATGCTGTTTGCCCAAAACACAATGATCACAAAAATCCAAGGAATCAATTTTGTCAAAATTTAAAAGATTTTGCTTGTATAAATAATGCAGTCTCTTTTCACTAATATAGCCAATCCGACAATGCTACAACATAGTCTTTACAGGGACAGTTTTCGAAATCAATGCACATGATTCGTAAACAGCTTTTCCAAGAAAGGTGCATAAACCATCTTTCTTAAGACCTTTAAGCTTGACTAGGGATCCTTTGCAAACTCTTAAAATCCCATTTCCAGATTTATAAGAATAATCGTTTGAATAAAAAACACTAAGGGAGATTAGATTCTGACGAAGGTTGGGCATATCTCTCATCTCAATCAGTTTTCTAGTCACGCCATCATGCATTTTTATGAAAACATTTCCAATACCCTTGATGTCTCAAACTTGATTGTTTCCCATGAAAACTTTTCTATGATCAAGGGTTTTAAAATCTGAAAACCAGTGCTTGTTTGGTGTCATGTGAAAAGTGCAACCAGAATCAAGAATCCAATCATCACAAACTTTAGAGGAAGACGGGGAAGGAATACACTCAAAACCTCAAAATACGTGGAATTACCATTTGATTCAAAATCGTGGGTTTTGTAAGTTTTATCACTCCCATTACCTTGTTTACGTTGTTTTTCATCTTTGATCCTTTTAAAACACTTTTTTTTCATATGACCATCTTTGCCGCAGTAAAAACATTTCACTTTGTTCTTGTTTCGAGATTTGGACCTCCCTTTACTTTTAGAACGGTGACTAAAAGATTCTCTCCGGTAAACCCTCCATCGCATGTAAAGGTTCTCTCCGTTTGATTTGTTTTCTTTTCTCAAATCCAAATCTTTTGATTTCAAAGTGTTTTTCACATTACAAAGAGTCAAATCATCTCTGTCATACTTGATAGTAGATTTCACATCATTGAAAGACTTAGGTAAAGAATTTAATAAAATAACGGCAACGTTTCCATCAGAAATGTTCTCACTAACGTTTTGAAGTTCTAAAACGATTTTGTTTAAATTATCAATGTTTTCAGAAAGTATTTTGACCCGCTCATTTTAAAACTGAAAAGCTGTTCCTTTAAATAAATTTTGTTTGAAAAGGACTTTCCCAAATACAGTTTTTCGAGTTTTATCTAGATTTCAAAAGCATTGTCCTCCTCATCTATTTCTCTCAAAACATTATCGGTTAAATGCAAGGCGAGACAGCTATGTGCATCACCAAGTTTTTCAGCAAGAACTTCATTCTTCTAAAATTTCGAATACTTTTAAAGGCTACAAATAGCAGGTGCAATTTTATTTTGGACTAAAACTACTTTCATTTTTCTTCGCCACATTACGAAGTAAGATTTTCCATCAAACTTTTCCGTTTCAATTTTTAGAACAGACATGATTAAATGGAAAATAAGAGTAATCAGTGGCTAGAAAAACAAAAGATTTTTTAAAAGAATTTTTTCACACAAATAAAATGGCCGGATTTTGCTTTGGAAAACGGCGCAATCAGAATAAGTGAAACGTAGATAATGCTAAAATGAATTTCACAAACGTTCAAAACAGCGCAGTAAAAAAAAAAAACCGAAACAGAGAAAACAGTTAGGCACACACTAAGCGACAGCCCCCAAACACAGAAACAGTAGATCTCAACAATCACGAATAATAATAATAATAATAATAATAATAATAATAATAATAACAAATTTGTAAACAATTAAAAGAAAAATCACCAAGGCATAACTACTTCAAGTCTCTGATGGACTCAATCCAAGCTTGGGTTTTAGATTTTTCAGAAAGAAACCAGAATCAAAAAAATGAACAGATCCGTGACAATAATAATCGGCAAAACGAGTATAACAGAGAAATCTAAACAAAATAGTAAAAATGAGTATAACAGAGCGATCCAAACAGAAACAGCGAAAACGAGTATAACAGAGGGATCCAAACAGAAACAGTAGATCTAACGAAACAGACAAAAAAAAATAGATCTAACAGAAAACCGAAAGAGAAACTGAAAGAGTTTTGAGAATGCTTCCATGAGCCAGATCCACGGAACTCAACAGTTCCAGTAAATCTGGAATGACGAACCTGCGGCGGTTCGAGTAATCACCGTCGCTCACCGGAAAAGGTTGAAGCTTACCAAGCTCTGCTACCAAGGTTATGCCAGATCTTGTAAACAGCCTATCTTACTATTACAGACCTAAATAAAATAGAAGAAGAGGAAGAAGCTAAAGAATCTATCTATTACAAAAGAGTTCTTCAGTCTTCTTCTCTGCCTCTCCACTCTGAAAGGAAGTCGAAACACAGCAAGATAGAGCAAACTGTTAGCAATAAATAAAAAGGGAAAGAAAGCTACAACCTTTACCTTATACCGGGAGATCTGAAGAGTCACGGATCTAACAACTGAAGCAAACCAGAGGAACGGCAGTGAACTCCAGTTTCTGTCCAAAGTGACGGTAACGTCACAGTTTCAACCTTCCAGGAAGGAGAGAGTGAATCCCTCAGATATATCGGTGGACCTTACTAAAATAACATTATATGTCTATCTTTTTTGAACACATGCTCTTTCCTCCTCAACCGAGAACCACGCACACGCAGTCAAACGACGACTAGTGGGCAACGGTTGGAGTCCTCAACAGCAACAGTCAAGGAACCGAGAGGTGGTTCGAGTGGAAGAAAGAAAGATGAAGAATCATAGAGATTGAGAGGAGGCTGCGGCCAAAACAGAAATGAGAGGATTAGGGCAGCCAAGTGAGAAAGAGAGACTTTATACTCATGTCACCTAGGCAGGTCGGGTCAAACCCAACCCGCCCGACATTATGGTCGAAATGAGCCCAATTCTCTCTTAAGTGAGGCCTAGTCTGGAATTTATCATAGGGACATATAGTTTGGGCTGAAAAGAATGAAAATGTGAAACATAAATGGGCCAATGAGGCCTATACAACCACTACTTACTCACTTTTCTCACCCTTCTCCAAAAACCCTACTCTATTTTTCCTAAGCTTAATTCTTCTCAAAATCTCTAAAGGTTCAATGTTTTGAAACCCTTCTCTATTTTTCTATTATTACAGCCATGGTTATCAATAGAAAGATATTGGTTCATCTAAGGGAGATGAATCAGTTTAAAAAAATATCAAAAGGAGAAGCTTCGAAGCAAAAATCAAGAAGGTCACCTGAATCTAAAGAGAATGGAGAATCGGCTTAGAAACTATTAAATGAGATACAAGTTATTCCTTCTAGTTCTATTGACTGGGACTACTTTGAGAAAAGAAAGAAAGGTTATGTAGAAATGTAAAAAATACACACTAACAAGAGAATGTGACAAAAATTAATGCTAGGAACAGTACAATATTCGATGCTAGAAATAGAACCATTATGATGCTAGGAATAACACAATCATTGGACTAGGAAGAGAATATTATACCCCTTATGCTAAGAATTGCATTACTATAAAGTATTATTGTCTTTACCAAATTAAACTTATAAGATTCAATAATATTTAATTTCAATATAGAAATAAGCACAAGGGTGGATGGACCTATTGAGAACCAGAGAACATATTTATCACGAGTTGGTGCAGGAGTTCTACTGGACTATCCAAATATCAGATGACAAAAACCTCAAGATCTCTATGATTTTGAAAAAGAGGGTATATGTTATCTCTTTAAACACTTTGAATAAAGCTTTCAAAATCAAAATTAGTGGTGCTCTTTTTGGTGTTGTGAATGAAGAGAAAGACATGAAGGGCTATGATGAAAATGAGTTTTAAAAAGTCTTATGTGTTGATGTTAATGATAGTAAACAACGGGAAAGGAATTAGCTCTCCAAATTGAAACTTGGTTTTAGACTTATCTGCAAATTCTATAAATCTTACCTGGAGTACATTACATAAAGCTTGGATTATATCAATTGTCTTGCATGTTTCTTTTTATGGTATTTTGTTACATCATCACGTAAAGGATAACTCAGGCAAGGGGAAACAAGAGTGTTCCCTATGGAATGTTGTTTACTAAATTGTTCAAACATAAAAAAATTGACTTGTCTAAGGAAGTGGTAAGTGAGTGTCATGAAAAAAGTATTCTTGGAAAGCATTTTGTTAAAAGGTTGCTAGCAGAAAGAAGAAGGATGAAGGAGAAACTAGCAAGAGAAAGAGAAAAACAGTCATGACTGAACCACCTCCCATTAACAGTGAAACAGAGCCAGAGATTAGCTACAAATCAGAGGAGTGATGAAAATCAAGAAAGTGCTAGATCTAGAATCAGGCCAGATTCCAGTCCAAATGATGATGATCTTGATTTTCATGTTCGGACTGGGGAAAATTTATGATTGATGAGGAAAATGACAAAAAGAGGGCATTAGAAGAAAAGGAAAAGGCTCAGGCAAAGGTATCAGGTAAGCTTTAAGATAGCTCGGCACAGGCTTTAAGGTATTTCCAAATGTAGTTTTCACAAGATCACAAGGATGCACTTTAAGCACCTTAAAACTACCCTTTATTTTCTTTCCACAAAATAGCAACCACATGAATTCCTTGAAATGAAAATGATAAAATTGAAACCCATGGAAGTTTCCTAGGAACAAAGCTTTCAAAAATCCATTAACGATTAAAACCTTTTGTTCATCATGAGGAAATTCAAACTTCTAACACACAAAGCTCAAGAGTTGAATGGAAGGAATAAATCCATCAAGATTTTTCATAAAAGCATAAAGGAAAATTGATTCATAATCACAATTCTCAACAAGATCTCCTTTAAACTTAGCATGAAAATCATTATATAAAGACCAAGGGAAACAACTAACTCTCTCATCATCACCACTTTCAACAAAAGATCCAAAGAAGATATGAATCTTACTCCACATATATGCACAAGACGATGAGAAAGTAGTAACAAGAAGATCTAAGAAAAGATTATCATGTAACAACTCAAGGTCATGGTAAGATGGTTTAATTCTAGCAACACTAACAAAAAGTAAGCACATGGAGAAGGCCACTTAAGCATATGATCAATATCAAAAGCTAGATCACAAGTGAAAGGATTAACCATCATATTTCTAACTAAAGTCTCATAAGAGGCATACAACTCTAAGAACAAGTTTAACTCCTTAAAAGAGAACTCATGGTATAAAAGAAAAGGGTTTAAAGAAAGGCTTAGTGATGTGTCCCAAGGCCAACGCTAAGCTCCTTTCCCCTGCCTTCTTCTTTAGCTTTCATCCCATGATTTGGCTTTGTTCCACAAGTTGTAGGTTGTTCAAAAATTGAGATTGAATTCAATCACAAAAGAAAGAAAAAAGAACAACTATTAGATTTATTGATAATGAAATCAAAATAAGAGAAAGATGTAGAAGGAAGGCAGCTTATGGTTTTGTAAAGCTTATAGCCAAGACTTCTCTCATTTTCTATGGTTTGAGCTTCAAATTTCTGCACGCTTGGAGAAAAAGAAGCAAGGAAATGTTATTGGAATTAGTAAACATGTTCACCTCCTCACTAGAAAGTGAGTTTAATGATGAACTAATGCCACAACAACTCTCTCTCTCTCTCTCTCTAACTTCCTCTCTTTTTATCTCCCTCAAAAATCATTAAGCTCATCTCTTCCTTTGTTTCCTCACTCTTTTCAATCTCATCTTGCTTTTCTTCCACTTGTTTTTCTTTTAAACTTTCATGATTTTCAATCAAGCACTCACTCTCTTTTATTTTTCCCTCACTTTCTTTTGCACTCACAACACTCTTCACTTTTTCCTCTCTTGATTTTTCTTCTTTTACAAAGGTACATGTGTTCTTCTTCTCATGGTGAATAACTTTTCTATCAATTACATCTTGAGCTTGTGAAAGCTCATTTTCTTTTGTAGACATTTCACCCAATGGAGATTCCCTGAATTTTTCCTTTGCTTGACCTTGTATTTGTCTTTCATGGTTTTCAACTGCAAATTTGTTCCTCAATGATTGCTTCATTAAGTTCCAAGTCTTGATTGGTTGAGCTCTCACTCTCCTTCTATTTTCACATTTACTATCTCACGAAACATTGACCTCATAAGAAAGAGATTTTAATACCAATTAGAACTTTTCTTCTTCTTTTTCACAATAGGAATAGAACAATGATTCCACTTTTTCCTCCCATGCTTCATAATCATAAGGACCAAAAGTTCCACATAAAACAGGTAAATTCTTGATGTATTTCCCAAGTTTCAACACTTCTTCTAAAACTATACCCTCCATAGTTATAACTTTTATAGTATCCCTCATATCACCTTTTCTTTTATCGAACCTCTCATCCATATATTCACATAATTTCCTCCATTTCTAACATCACTTCTTGGAACTCCTTACAAGATATATCATTATAACAATCTCTAGCTCCAAGTCTATTGCTCTCATAGCAATCATAAAAATTATGCTTATAAGATCTAACATAAGGAGAAAAGTTACCATATCCCCATTGATCATTACACATTGGATGTCCACCAAGGTTTCCTCTATTACTTTGTTCCAAGATGGCTTCCTCTTCACTTCTTAAGTCCTTCACACCCTTTGCTAGGCATGACAAGTGTTGTTCCAATCCTTTCAAAGCTTTTGCACATGACATAAATCATCTTCCATGTTTGAATTTATGTTTTAAGACCTGCAAACTAAACAAAGAAAACAAAACAAAAGAACCTCCCAATCACTCCCCCAGTGTTTTCACTATTTGATGATCACTCAAGTCACACGTGTTTACAATCTTATAGGTTTTTATCAAGACAAGCTCACCTTCTTGCCTTTTCCAAACACTCAACACTCAAGTCTCTATAAAATCCTTCAAAATTCTTAATCGACTCAAACCAAGAGTATCAATCCAAAGCAAACAAAACAACCAATGCACTTAGTTGGATAAGTGTTAAAAGAGGCAAAGTTTTAAACACTTGAAGTGTAAGAATTTCAAAGTATGTAATCTACGGAAAAGAGCCAAAAAACATCATTGATCATCAAAAAAAAGATTAGAAGCACACTAGGAAACAATTAGAAGTCAAAAAAAAGAAAAAACAAAGCAATTAGGTTAAACAAATAACACAAGGGTAGTAAAACAAATTTTCCAGGAAACAGGGGATAATAACACCTTGACACTAAAATGACGATAACTCGAAAACTACGAATTCAAATTAGATGAAACCAACCCACAAAGATTCCTCACTCGAAGATGCTGAATTTAAGGATAAACTTCGTCCAAATTGAATCAGTATAATACAAGATATGCTCGGATTAATCAATACTTTTTCTGCAGTTGTGAATCCAAAACACATTTTACAATTCAATCAAATTGAGCAATTAATCGAACTCCAAATTGAGAAAAACTTATTTCAAAGGAATCATAACTGAAAGGATAACATCTCCAAGAAATTTCATCAACAAATTCACACAAAATTGTATCCGATTTTTCAATTGACTTTCATATTGATTTTTTTGTACTTAAAGTTTGCATGATCTTCATGTAATTTTGTTGATCATCAAGTACTTTCTCTTTTTTTTTTCTTTTTTTGTATTTCAGCGAATTTTAAAGGCTTAAAAATAAAATTGACCTTCAATTGGAGGTAGCTCTGATATCACTTTGATTTGAATCTTCAATTGCAAGTAGTTTGATTCCACACCTTCCCAAGATCACCTCCTTCATGAAAAACCTCTATTGAGGATTTTGTAGCTTCAACACTTAATGGAAAAACTTTGAGGATCTAAGCCTTATAAACGCAACATTGAGAGGCAAAACTCTTTCCTAAATTGATAGGAAGAACCTTAAGGAAACTAAGGCCTCAAAACCCCAACTACACAATCTAGAAGACCTATGATTAATTGAATCAAAGAACAAGAACTCCAGACTCAATCAGTAGAAGGAATTAAGATGGTCAATTGAATTCCATAGATTCATCATCCTAAGGCATTCAATTGCTCACAACTAAGGACATTAATCCTTAGTAAGCTAACTAAGCAAGGGTGAAGAACCCTAGAGACCAAGAGAATTCTCTATCAATAATTTCAGCAAAATTCATTCAAGATTAGTTACAAAGGTTTTACAATAGGGTATTCATAGGCCAAGCCATAAACCTAGATAAACAAGTGCTTAATGACTTGAATTACTCATAAATCCCTTAATTACAAGCTGAAAAAACAACTTGAATTACAAAATCCTATCCAAAAGGCAGTAAAGTCAAATGCCAACCCGAGAATTGCCGTTTGCAGTAGGTGTCATTCTTCCCAAGTGGTGCCGGCAGAAGCCTACCGGCTACGGTAGGGGTAGAGCTACTATCGGCTGTAGGGGCTCTTCTTCAAGGACATAGCTATTTGTCACCTCTAAGTTGTTCCCTTGATTGGTCCTTGCTAATTGAACAAATTGAAAACATCTTGGAAACCTTTTCTTGACCCTCAAACCCTTCAATCTTGCTCTTCAAAGCTTCCTCTAAATAAGCAACCATCCCATTATCTTCAAGAGCTTTAGTGATTGGTCCATTATTCACGTCCATAGGTGATTGACTTGTCCGGTTCACATCACGTTGCAATCTATATATATTTTCTTTTTGAAGACCCATTTGCACCCTATAGGTCTTACCCCATTGGGATGGTCAACTAAGGTCATACATTATTAGTATACATGGAATACATTTTAGATTTCATGACTCATAGCCACTTCTCAGAGTCCTTATCAGATAAGACTTTTTGATATGTAGTAGATCTATTATCATTATTTATAATAAATATATCATCATACCTTAGAGAATGATGACTTATACTACTCATCTTACAAGTGTTTTGCATATCCAAAAGTTCCTTTTTGTACTACATTATCATATAGTAGACTTTTATTTTATTCCATCTAATATGTCCTAATTGTTTGTGTTTCTTGAATTTTTTCAAGATTTACATTACTCCCATTGGATTTTCTAAAAAAGCTTTTTCACTACAAAAGCGCATTTTATGATAAACAACTTTTGGCTCACTAAGATTATGAAAATGATATCCAACTGTTTCTTTTGGATAATCCACAAATAAACATTTATCATATTTGCATCGAATTTATCTGATACTTTCTTTTTACCAAAGGAAGAATATCCCAAAACTTATATGATAAGTTTGAACTTCTATTATGTCATATCTCATGTAACGTAGAATCAACACTTTTGGATAGAAGACGATACAAAAGATAGGAGGCTATTTCAAGGGCATAATCCAAAAACGATTTGGATAAATGTGCGTAACTCAACATGGATGGAACCATATCCAATACGGTTCAGTTCCTCCTTTCAAACACACCATTTAATTGTGGTGTAGATAGAGTCTTTGAGGAAGAATCTCATTCTTCTCAAGACAATTCTAAAATTTTTGACTAAAATATTCTCTAACTTGATCAGATCGAAGCATTTTCATATTTTACCAAGTTGTTTTTCAACTTCATTTTAGGGTAAAAAGCCCCAGTGCCCCCTAAACTTTCCAAGATTTCGGTTTTGAACCAAAAACTTTAAAATGGCAAATTTCGGACCTCGAACTATAAAACATACTAAAATCGACCCTTCGTCAAATTTGACTGTTAACTCATTTGACCATAAAAATCGAACTGTATATCGATGTTTCGGTCGGTATATTTTATTTTACCGACCGAATTTTTGTTGGTAACGTTATTTAATTTTTTTTAATAAACCATTACCAACTAATTCTCAATCGGTGCTGGTAGACAACTATTGAATTTTTTAATATTTTATTTATAATTATAATAGTCCACCTAAACATAGAAACTGACAACAACAACAACAAACAATATAAAAGGAATACAATCAATATATAATCTACTTATAATACGATAATAATAAAAACGTCTAGAATATATAATATATAGATATCAAATATAAACCGAAAGAAGTCTAGAATATATAATATATAAATATCAAATACAAAACAAAATACGTGATGAAACGAATATTCTAAGTACGTGAAATACAAAACCATATAATATATGAAACAGATAAGTACCAAAGTACAAAGTATCAAAGTACTACATAGGTGGAGGTGGGCTAGAGGAGAAGGGAGGACTGGTCAATGGCTGAGATGTTGGGTCATCCATCAGAGGGAAAGGAGCGAAGATAGTGGGTACTAAATCAAGCTTCACAACACACTAAGAGGAGGACGAGGTCATGAACTCGGCGAACTTGTCCTATGCCTACTACATGTATCCCCACAACCTCTTCTCTCTCTCGATGCAAGACTCGTGTGTAGCTGCAGAAGATACCGACGGAATCAATAACGAGTTACTGTTGCCTCCTCGTCGCTCGACGGTGATGGCTGCAGATTGTGAGCCAAAACTGAATCAACTACTTATGAGTTGGTATAGGCGAGTCGATCTGAATATGAATGCATTCCGCGTTCGCCTTTAGCTCTTGATATTTTGCCTACAAGAAAGGCCTTAATAAGTTATTGTAAATTAATATAGAAAAGAGTAATAAACGATAAAATGACATTAAACTAAAACTATTACATAACCATCACTTAAATTCGTCAAATCGCATGTCGACCCACTGTCACTTTTGCTGATGCAGTAGGGAATACAACTCTGATTGTGCAAATGCCTCGCCCATTTTCTCCCACTTCAAACATTTAAAAGATAAATGAGATTTCAAATATCAATACAATTAAAAAGAACTATAAGTTATAAAAAACATATGGTTGTGAGTTAAAAATAATAATAATTAAATATAAAATGATGTAATTGACTTACCCACTCAATGAATAACCTAGACCCGCAAGTGTACTTGCCGAGCCTTTAGCCACCACACCCCTGCAAGTAGTTTCTCTATGCCACCTCCCACTTCTTCTTGAAGCATCTAAGCTCCATACATCATAGAGACTCGTGTATTGTGCGCTAGTCATCCAGTTAGGCTGATACCCGTCCATTCGAACCTCATACATCAAGTCCTTGTAACATAATAAGGCTCGTTTCTCCCAAGCATCCCATATGGCATGCTCATGCATCGGATCCCATCGATATCTTTTCTGCAATAACACATACTTTTGTTAATGAATATAAGCTTATATATTTAAAAGTTCCTACAATGATAATTATTTAAACACTTACCCCGAACTCTGTATACTACATGTTTTTTATTCTATCCGGGATCTTCCCAAAACTTGCATGAGCCTCAACAAAGTGTTCCTTGATTATTTCAGTAATCGACTTTGCACAGGCCGATTGATTGTTAAAGTTGTGCAAATGTTAAAAAAAGTGACATTAAATTAGCAAAATCTAATCAAATCACAAAACAAAACTTAAGAGTTTAACATTAAAATAGTGGCGTTTAAGTTTTGTAAAAATTTTGATAGAGTTTCCCCTAGAAAATAAACAATTCCTAGGCACAGAAAAAACCACACAAAGCAACTCAATATATAACAAAGTTTTAGGAGTCCGAGCTCCCCGATAATGATTTATTTGAACTCTTGTTTGTCCACTAGTTATTGATAAAGTTCATTTTTTGTACAAATAAACACTTTAAGTTTTAATTATTAATCTTTAAAAATATTTTATATTTATTTAATTTATTTTATTTTGGTGATAAGGGAAAGAAGCCCACGCTCAAGAAGGGCAGCTCACAAGCAAGCCTAAGATTAGAATTGGACTGTCACAAAAGAGAAAAAAAGAAGAAGAAATTGAAGAGGACAAAGAATCACAATAGAAAGAGGAAAGAGAATTATAATAGGGAGAGGAAAGAAAAAAAGTCACAAAATGATTAGAAGAAGAAGCTGTCCAGCTTTTTTAACAGGAGAGAAGTTGCGGCCAAAAAAGAAAAACAACGGAGGGAAGAAAAAAAATAGAAAAAAGTATAAAGGGAGGAGGCGAGAGAAAAGAAATAAAATAAAAAAACATAAAGAAAGGAGACGTAGAACAGCTGGTGCGAAAAAGATAAAAAAACAAAGAGAGAAATTGGACGAAAGGGCTGCATGGGGAGGACAAACAGAAACAGCAGCAGAAGAAACTGAACACAGAAATTAAAGCAGCTGCGCGCTGCAGTAGAGATCCCAAACGCAACAGCTGAAGCAGGCAGGTGCAGAAATCCAAGCAGCAGCAGCCACAGAATTATTTAGGAGAAGCAACAGAAATTGGCACAGAAATCAGCTGCTAAATCAGCATCGAAGCAGCAGCAACTGAAGAAACGAAAGCAGCAAGCAGCAATTTGGGCGCAGATTTGAAGCAGCTGCGGCAAGCTGTAGAATTTCAGATTCAGTTGAAAGAAAAAGCCATGAATTTTTTAAATAAATTGGTTTTTTCTTTCCCTTTAACAATGAACTAAATTTATTTTTAGAATTTTGATGAAATCCTAGCCATGTGACATTAATTTATTTTACTTTGGAAGATTTACTATATTATTTATGCGATTGCATATCTTTGGAAGTTTCTTGGTTTGATGCAATTAATTCTTTGTGATTGTTCTTGTTGAACAATTGTTTTGTTTAATTGATATTTTTATCCGTGCTTGATTCTTGTAGTCTTGAGTATGAGAGATATGTAATTTTTGCAAATATATTGTGGGTTTTGGAATTGAATAGTTCTTGATAATTTTAAATGATTTATGTCATATGAATGAATAAGTCATGTTAATGGTTAGATAAATTATGTTATGCATTTAAACACAATATAATTCTTTGGTGAATCGAAGCTTGTAGTCTAGATCACCGCATAAAGGTATAATATTTTCTCCTAAATAAAATTAAATCATTGTTATATAGATTAGTGGTTGATTCAATGTTCTAAATCTTTTCTTTGGTTAAAACTCTTGTTATTTCTAATTTAGCTATTTTATTTATTTGTTTTAATTAATTTAGGAATAATTTTTATACAATAAAATTTGATTGTTTTTATAGAATTAATTTAGGAAGACAATAATTTAAGTAGTGAAGCCTTTCTCCGTGGTTCGATACCCTGATACTTCCATATTACATTGATCTTGTGCACTTGCAAGTATTGAGTTTAAAACTTATTTAATAAAATCCCGACCAAGTTTTTTGTGCCGTTGCCAGGGAACGGTTAAATTAATTGCTTGTATTATTATCTCCTAAATTTGTTAGTTTTATTTTATTTATTTTATTATTATTCTTGAAAAAAAAGATAGGACAAATTTTTTTTAGTTGTCTTCAACGTTTTTTTTATTATAATTATTACTTTTTTATTTCATTATTTGATAGTTTATTCTTCATTATTATTTGTAGTAATTTTTTTCTCTTTCTTGAAGTTGTTTATTAATACATGGTCGTCATTCGCTCTCTGTTGATTTAAAAGAATGATCCTGAGATAGAGCGTACACTTAAGGCACTTAGAGCACAAGGAAAAATCACTAACACTTGTGAGGTTAAGATGGCTGAAAATCTACGAACATTAAGGAAGTATTTTACTTCAAATACTTATAACTCACCAATAGGCAATAGGCTACCTGAAATTGAGGCTAATCACTTTGAAATCAAAGCTTCTACTATTCAAATGTTACCATCTTTTGATGGGCTTGATTCCGAAAATCCTTATAAGCATATTTATGAATTTTTAGAAATTTGCTCTACTTTTAAACTGCCTAATGTTGCTGATCATGCTATTAGATTGCATCTTTTTCCTTTTTCTTTGAAGGATAAGGCTAAACACTGGTTACACACGTGAGAGAATAGGTACATGGGCTGAGATGTCTAGGGAATTTTTGAAAAAGTACTTTCCTATGGGTAAACTTACAAGGTTAAGAAGAGAAATAACTACTTTTTCCTAACAAAAATAATGAACAATTTCCCAGGACTTGGGAGAGATTTAAAGAACTTCTTCGTAATTGCCCTCACCATGAAGTCCCTAAATGGCAGCAAATACAAAGCTTTTATTCAAGATTAGATGAGAGAAAATGTCAAATGGTTGATTCCTCTTGTGGTGGTACCTTTCTTCATAAAACTGCAGATGAGGCGTGGGATTTATTTGAAAATTTGAGTGATAATTCACAACAACACGCTACATCCTCACGTATAGGCACATCTAGACGACTAGGAAATAGAGGAGGAATGTATTAAGTTTCTCAAAATGTTGATCTTTCTTTGAAAGTTGATGCCTTATCTAAAAAGTTTGATCAATTGTTAGCTTTAAATACATTGCCCACTAATTCTCCTAATGTGCAAGGTGTTTGTGCAATTTGCTCTAGTCCTTCTCATGTTATCTATGACTGTCCTAGTGCTTCACTATTTCCAAAATCTATGCAGGAATAAGTCAATGCAGCTCAAGGATTTCAAAGGTAAAATGACCCATATTCAAACACGTATAATCCAAGCTAGAGAAATCATCCTAATTTCTCCTAGAGGCAATAAAGAGGGGAAGACAATTGGGCCCGCAACAATATCAACAAAACAAAAAATCTAGTATAACTACTCCTCCTGGTATTCAATCTCAAAGGTATGTACTTCCTCACCCCTCTCAAAGTGGAAACTCTATTTGTGAAGAGAAAGTCGTATCTGCTTTGAAAGGTTTAGAATCTATGATACAAAGTCTAGACTCACACACTCAATCTATTACTAAGTTAGAAACTCAAATAGGGCAATTAGCTAATGCAATAAGTAGGAGAGATGAAGGTAAGCTTCCTAGTCATCTAATAGAGAACCCTAAAGCTAATTATCATGAACAAGCTAAAGCTGTAATTACTCTTAGAAATGGGATGTTGATAGATAATAAAGTAGGGAAACTGATTAAAGATGATAAGTTAAAGGAAAACGAAACCGAAGGAATTGATACGGGGACTAAAATTGAAAGGAAGATAGAGAAGGAACTAGTTTCTTCTTCTAATTCTAAGACTCTAGAATCATCTCCTACGGCTTCATATAAGCCAAAGGTTCCTTATCCACAAGCTTTATTGCCACCCCCACATCTTACAAAGGATAATTAAAGGGAAGATATTTTAGAAACTCTCAAACAAGTTAAAATTAATCTTCCACTTTTAGAGGTTATTAATCAAGTCCCATCTTATGTAAAATTTCTTAAAGACATGTGTACTTTTAAAAGAAAATCTAAATTTTAAAAGAAAATCTAAAAGTAATATTTCTAAGAAAATCTTTCTAACTGAACAGGTGAGCTTCATTTTGCAATATAACACCACCTAAATATAAAGATCCTGGTGTCCTTACTATCTCATGTCTTATTGGCAATCATAAAATAGATAGGGGGCTCCTAGATTTAGGTTTTAGTATTAATTTGATTTCATACTCTATTGGATATGGTTCGATCTATGATGATTCAAACAGATCTTCCAATTTCTTTTTGGGGTTATGCTCTAGAAACTGCTGCATTCATATTAAATAGAGTTCCATCTAAAGCTGTTCAGAAAACACCATATGAGATATGGACCTGGAAACAACCTAGTTTAGCATTTCTCAAAATTTGGGGATGTGATGCTTATGTGAAGCGATCATTATCTGAAAAACTAGCACCCAAATCTGATAAGTGTCTATTTGTGGGATATCCTAAGGAAACTAAAGGATACTACTTTTATCTTCCATCTGAAAACAAAGTGTTTGTTGCTCGGAACAGAATTTTCCTTGAAAGGGAATTCGTTTCAAAAAGAGTCAGTAGGAGTAAAATCCATCTTGAAGAAGCTCAAGGACTGCAGACCATTTCTGAACCGAGTGTGGATACTCAGTTGGACTCACGTATTCATACTGAGCCTAAACCTTTGACACAAGGGCCAAGAAGGTCTAGTAGGATTTCTTAGATACCACAGAGATATGGATTTCTTGTGACTGAGAATCATAATATTGATCTTATTGATCAAGATGAACCTAATTCCTACCAAGTTGCTATTCATAGTCCTGAATCTAGCAAATGGCTAGAGGCTATGAAATCAGAAATGCAATCCATGCATGATAATCAAGTTTGGACTTTGATTGATCCACCTGAAGGTTGCAAGACCATAGGGTGTAAATGGGTTTTTAAAAAGAAAACTGACATGGATGGCAATGTGCACACTTACAAAGCACGATTGGTAGCAAAAGGGTATAGACAAACTCATGGTATAGACTATGATGAAACCTTTTCTCCAGTTGTAATGCTTAAGTCAATTAGAATTCTACTTGCCATTGCAGCATATTATGATTATGAAATATGGCAAATGGATGTTAAAACTGCTTTTCTTAATGGAAATCTACTGGAGGATGTGTACATGACACAACCTGAAGGTTTTATTCATCCTTCGAATTCTAGTAAAGTGTGTAAACTTCAAAGATCCATTTATGGCTTGAAGCAAGCATCTTGAAGTTGGAATCTTCGTTTTGATGAAGCAATTAAAGAATTCAATTTCATCAAGAATGATGATGAACCTTGTGTCTACAAAAGGGTTACAGAAAATGCAGTAGTCTTCTTAGTACTCTATGTCGATGACATCTTGTTAATTGGGAATGACATCCCCACTTTGCAAAGTGTAAAAACTTGGTTGGGGAAGTGTTTTTCAATGAAAGATTTAGGCGAATTAGCCTATATTCTAGGCATTAGGATCTATCGAGATAGATCTAAAAAGCTTATTGGCCTAAGTCAGAGTGGATATATTGACAAGGTACTGAAAAGGTTCAGTATGCAAGATTCTAAGAGAGGATTCCTACCAATGTCACATGGCGTTAAACTCAGTAAGTCTCAAAGTCCTACCACAAGGGAGGATACAGAACGCATGAGTAAGATTCCTTACGCTTCCGCAATTGGATCTATCATGTACGCCATATTATGCACTCGCCCAGATGTCTCGTATGCATTAAGCATGACTAGCAGATTCCAGTCAAATCCTGGTGAACCGCATTGGACTACAGTAAAAAACATTCTCAAGTACTTAAGAAGGACTAAAGAGATGTTTTTGATCTACGGAGGTCAGGAAGGAGAGCTTGTTGTAAATGGTTACACGGATGAAGCTTTCAGACTGATGTAGATGATTTTAGATCACAATCTGGATTTGTGTTTTGTTTGAATGGAGCTGCTGTGAGCTGGAAGAGTTCAAAGCAAGATACCGTGGCCGATTATACTACAGAGGCTGAGTATGTGGTCGCTTCGATGCGACCCAAGGAGGCGCTTTGGATCGGGAAAGTTCATCACCGAACTAGGTGTAATTCCTAGCATTGTGAACCCAAAGTGGACCTATATTGTGATAATACAGAGCCATTGTACAAGCTAAGGAACCTAGATCTCATCAACGATCCAAACATATTCTCAGGCGTTTCCATCTCATTCGAGAAATTATTGAGCGTGGAGATGTTAAAATTTGCAAAGTAGACACCAATGACAATGTCGCAGATCCATTGACAAAGCCACTCCCACAACTTAAGCATGACAGTCATACTAGGTCAATGGGTTTGAGAGTCATGTCAAATTGGTGATAGGGCAAGTGGGAGATTGTTAGTATATGCCCTAAGACCAATTGACTCACATTTATGATTTATGAAGCATGTATTTTTTAATTGTATTTTATGCTCTTGGTCATCAAGTATGTGACTTGATAGTAAAACCCTTATAGCTAATAAAATACTATTCTTATTTGTCCATAGTTTATTACATCTTGTAAACTAGTGTGAAGTTGATTGATGGTCAAGTTTTACTGATCATGAATATGAGATATAAAATCAATTCATAAATACATATTGAGAGTATTGTATTGGACATGACCCAAAGTGAAGAAGAAATATTGCATGGCTTTAAGTTATAAGTATTTCTTCTCAGTTTTATATTTGGTGTCCTTCGACCCAATGTTTCTAATGTTTCTTGCAGTGGGAGAAAAATATGTTTTGACATAGTCAAACATCACTTTTAATTAGGTGATCATTATGATTATTGGTTGGCTTATTTTCTCGTCATGGCTTGAATATTGGAGATAGTGAAAGGGATTTGTCCCTCTCTTTTTAGAGAGAGATATCCATGGGACCCTTGATAAGGAAGACTGGAAAATATGCATGGCCATGCTCAAATAAGTATTAGTAAGGTGTTATTAATATTATTTGTTGGAACAGTTTGCCTGGTGATAAAGTAAATGGTTAATTAAGTTTTATAAGGACGACTTGATCCATGCCTTATACTTAATTAGGATATCGTGTGACAAAAGGACTAAATATTAAATCTGATGCTAGGTTATTATTACATTTACTTAACTTGGGTAAGCATAATGTCTTGCTAGAGGCCGCTTATGTTTTGTGAATAAATGTCTAGGACATTTTTCATTCACTTCCAACATGGCGAAGCGTACAAAGCAGCGCCTCCACAACGAACAATCAAAACATTGAGGTAATTTCTATCCAATCGATTTTTCTAGTATGTGCAGATCCTGTTGGTGCATTTCCGTAGTTTTATTTTCTTTGTTTTTGCCTACGGAATCCAGCACCTTCTATAGAAGATAATTCTGATTGCTATTTGGTAGTTGTAAAAGATGAGTTAATTGTAGAAACTCTTCCTCTAAAGTGTTCAAAAGATTATACTTCTATTGAGGATGTTAATTGTAATCTTGCTTGCATGACTCCATTAAAAAATTCTCCTTGGATTGTGAATCATGAGCTTAATATGAGAGAAATAGATCCTGGCTGAAAGGAAAAGATTTAAGGAGTCTGGCTGAAGACTTTAAATTTAGCGCTTTTGAGAGGTAACCCAACATTTTATTTTGTTTATTTATTTCTTTATCTGTTTATTTATTTATTTATTTTATTATTTCACTTGATCGGTAGAAAGGTATGAAGTGTTTATTTTGTAGGGTAATAAAACAACTTATATTATCATGGAGAGTACAGAGATTGTTTACTACTCTTTCAGACATGCATTAATATTGTTTCTTCTACCAGGTTGTGTTGTTCTTTTATTTGTCTCTTCTCTACTCCTGGCATTCTTTTATCACATTGTGGACAATGTAGGGTCTAGGTGTGGGGGAGAAGATGCTTTTGTTTTTGTATCATTTTTTTCCTTCTTTCTCGTCTTTCTTGTTCAATTTTTGTTGAATTTCTTTTACTTTATTTTTCTACATTATTTTGAGGGAAAAAAACCAAAAATATGATTTCAATTAAAGAATGATTCTTTTTTAGTTCCTTTAAAAATGTCTTGAATAAGTTGAGAAAAGTACTTATTTTCTTGTTTTTAATTAGGGTGATGGACTTATGTTCTATATCTGTTATAACTTTTGCATGACTTACACTTATTGTTAGTGTTTAATAAATCCTTTATATAATTTTTAAGTTGCATAAAGTTGATGAATCTCTTGCTTACATTCTCAAACTTACTTGAGTACCTCTTGAGGCGAAATAGAAATGTTTTCCTAATTTGACTTAGAGACAACGGTCATAGGCCTTCTTTGAATCGTTTATATTCAATCTTACCAAATCTCATGATTTTTACCTTAGTACCCTTTTGAGCCTTAAATGTTATTTCTTTCTTTAAACCACTTAAATACTAACCCTTAATCTTGTAGAGAGCTTAATGCAAACTTCTAACTTGTGCTTCAATGATGGGTTGTTGTTTTTGTGTTATGGAAAGAGAAGAAGTTATTTTGAAAAAAGGGAGAAGAAAAAGGAAAAAATATATACGACTTGTTGTGCTGAAAAATATAAATGTATTGAGCTAAAAAAAAAGAAAGAAAAAGAAAGAAAAGTTGATACATGATTGTTACAAGTCATAAGGTGTAAAGAAAAAAATAAATTCAAGAGGCACGAATTTGTGAATGTAAAAAAAAATGGCCTTAAATGATGAAATGTTGAGAAAGAACATGGTAGTTGGTGAATGTATTAATTGAAAACAAAAGGGAGCAAAAACAAAGTTAGAAAGTTTACCAAATTTTTAAAGTATCCATATTCTTTGCAAGCGCTCTTTTCTTTTAATTTGAATTCCTTACCTTTATTTGATAACCAACACCCTAACTTTACATTACAAGCTTTAAAGTCCTACCAGATCTGAGTTGAGTTTGAGAATTCTTGACTAGTGGAGAGAAGGAACTAAGAGTAAGCCTATGGAATGAACTCTTGTTGAGATTTGTCTTCTAGGTGTAGTTTAAAATTTTTGTTTAGTATATTTTACACTCTTTTATGACCACGATCATACTTTACACAAGTCTTGCATTAGTTATGGGAGATAATTGAATGTTTGTTTGTTATCTTGAGTATGAAAATAAAAGAAAGAGTGCTTGTCTTGATAAGTTTAAGATATTGATAAAGGGTACTTAATTTTGGATTATTCCATATCTTTTCTAAAATTTGTTGTTTATTTGTCTTTGTGGGTACGTCGTCTGCAAACCCTCACGAGACTATACTCGCCCACTAGGGGTAACTTAGGGCTTTAAAGGGCTTGTTGCACGTGCTAAGTGCAATCTGAGTCCTACAAAGTGGTTAGTTAGTTTTTCTTTTTATTTTTTTTTATGTTTGCTTGAGGACTAGAAAAACTTAGGTGTGGGGAGTTGATAAATTCCATTTTTTGTACAAATAAATACTTTAAGTTTTAATTATTAATCCTTAAAAATATTTTATAATTATTTAATTTATTTTATTTTGGTGATAAGGGAAAGAAGCCCACGGTCAAGAAGGGAAGTCACAAGCAAGCCCCATATTATGATTAGGTTGCCACAAAAGAGAGAAAAAGAAGAAGAAATTGAAGAAGACAAAGAATCACAATAGAAAGAGGAAAGGGAATTATAATAGGAAGAGGAAAAAAAAAGAGTTACAAAAGGATTAGAAGAAGAAGTTGTTCAGCTTCTTTAAAAGGAGAGAAGCTGTGGCAGAAAAAAAAAAACAAGAGCGGAGGATAGAAAAAAAACAGAAAAAATATAAAGGGAGGAGGCGAGAGAACAGAAATAAAAGAAAAAAAATATAAAGAAAGGAGATCCGTAGAACAGCTAGAGCGAAAAAGAAAAAAAAAAGCAAAGAGAGAAACCGGACGAAAGGGTTGCATGGGGAGGACAAACAGATCAGCAGCAACAGAAATTGAAGCAGTTGCGCTGCAGTAGAAATCCCAAACGCAGCAGTTGAAGCAGGTAGGTGCAGAAATCCAAGCAAAAGCAGCCGAAGAATTATTTAGGAGAAGCATCAGAAATTGGCGCAGAAATCAGCTGCTGAATCAGCATGGAAATAGCAACGATTGAAGAAACAAAAGCAACAAACAGCAATTTGGGCGTCGAATTTGAAGCAGTTGCTGTAAGCCGCAGAATTTCAACTTTAGTTGAAGGAAAAAGCCATGAATTTCTCAAATAAATTAGTTTTTTCTTTCCCTTTAGCCATGAACTAAATTTATTTTTAGAATCTTGATGAAACCTAGCCATGTGACTTTTATTTATTTTATTTTGGGAGATTTACTATATTATTTATGTGATTGCATATCTTTATAAATTTTTTAGTTTGATGCAATTAATTCTTTGTGATTATTCTTGTAGAACAATTGTTTGGTTTAATTGATATTTTTATTCGTGCTTGATTCTTGTAGTCTTGAGTATGAAATATATGTAATTTTTGCAAATATATTGTGGGTTTTAAAATTGAATAGTTCATGCTAATTTTAGATGATTTATGTCATAGGAATGAATAAGTCATGCCAATGGTTAGATGAATTATATCATTCATTTAAGCACAATATAGTTCTTTAGTTAATCGAAGATTGTAGCCTGGATCACCACATAAATGTATAATCTTCTCTCCTAAATAAAATTAAATCATTGTTATATAGGTTAGTGGTGGATTCAAGGTTCTAAATCTTCTCTTTGGTTAAAACTCTTGTTATTTCTAATTTAGTTATTTTATTTATTTGTTTAAATTAATTTAGGAATAATTTTTATATAATAAACTTTGATTCTTTTTATAGAATTATTTTACGAAGATAATAATTTAAGTAGTTAAGCCTTTTATGTGGTTCGATAACCTGATACTTCTGTATTATATTGATCTTGTGCACTTGCAAGTATTGGGTTTAAAACTTAGTTAGTAAAATCTCGACCAGTTATATAATGATCTATTATGGCTACAAAATGTACATGTCAGCGATCGGTAAGATAAGAAAGCGAGAGTAAACAGCACATTGTGGCGTTGGTGGACGTGCTAATGATGAAGGGGCAGGGCTCGATGACATCCCTGAAACAGATGATGAAGAAGGAGTAGAAATGGGCGCGAGGCTTGAGTACAGCAACTGAGGAAATGGAGTCGAGGTCACCGGAGGTGTAGACGTCACAGCCGGAGAAGCAGACGTCCCCAGAGGAATAGAAGCCGATGCTGGAGTGGACGTCTCCAGGTGAACCCTCTTCTTCTTATTCCCACATACCATCTATAATATAAAAGATAAAACAATTTTAGAAAGTTAACTAAAAAGAAAGTTATTTAAAATTACATAACAGTAAAAGGAAATAAACAAGTTAGTTAAACTCACGTAAAAGAAAAAGAAACAAACAATGCTATTTTAAAATTTACTTAAAGATAAATTAAGAGAAAAGAAAAGAACAAGTTACTTAAACAAGTTAGTTTTGAATAAAACAAGTTACCAATTAAGCATTCTACATTTCAAATTCAGACTCCGATTGAAACTCTTCCTCTTCCTCTTCTTCATGGACTCCTATTCGACCACTTCTTTATCTTCATTATTTTCATCTTCATCCACAATGCTATTCCTTCTGCAAATGTCTACCGATTCTAACTCGACTGACTCGTGAATGAGAGTTCCAATGTCTTGAACATCAATGTCTATCCTTGAAGTCTCAGCAATATCAATGTCTTCTTGAAATGGAACATCTATTAAATCACTTTTCTGTCATTTAGTAGTAAGGTATGGGATGTAAGTCACTTGTTCGAGCTAGTGGGATAAAATGAGAGGATCATTACCCCTGCATATATTTTTTTTTTTAATGTGTAGCTCTAAGAGTTAATAGTTATCATGAATCTTGAGACCTTGACTTAAATGGGAATCAAACCAATCACACTTAAAAAGCACGACCTCTTGACTTTGTCTTCCCAAGTATCGAAGCTCAGTTATCTTATTTAAAGTCTCATGATGATAAACTTTTATACGTACACTATAGCTATATGTAAGACTACCGAAACCTCCTTCCTGTGTAAGAAACCTAAACCCGTTAATATAATATTCGTTACACGATTTACCACTTAAGGCATTCGCTGCTGCTTGCATTCATGAATTTGAGCATCTGAATAAAAGAATTAACCTTTGTTTAGTTTATACATAATTAAACTTATATTATGAAAATTAACCTAACTTTCAACTTATTTCTTCCCTAAACCATGTTGAAAACTCCTCACTGATTTTTGTATGTATGTCACTTTCTTTTACAATTAGAAAACGTGTCCTCCATTCCTTTCTGTACTTCCTATAAATAATTAATATATTTTAACATATTAATCACATGTTTTCATTTCTAAGTAAATATTTTGTTATATATTAAGTAATGAGACTAACTTACATAATGTATGGTCCCAATTCATCTCAGTACAATAAGATATAGTTCGTTGCTGCCTTATATTCTATGTCATCCAAATATCTTGCTGTCATCTTACTATAAACCCTTCCTTGTCTATTGCAAATTGAAAGATCCGATTCCCGAACTACATCCTGATCACTCTCATCATTTCTTGGTGGATCTCTAGCCTTGGTTGATACATGAGGTTCAAAGTAGTAGCTATAAACGGTGGCAACCTCTTCAACCAAATAAGCATTACATATTGAACCCTGAACCCCAGCCTTATTCTTAATTTTCTTCTCTAAATGTTTCAAGTACCTCTCGAACGGATACATTCATTTGTACTTAACTGGACCACATACCCTATCCTCATATGGCAAGTGAACCATTAAATGCTCCATGACATCGAAGAACGAAGGAGGAAATATCCTTTCTAACTTGCACAACAACACAGCAAATCACACATGTGCGCCACGCTTAATTTAGGAGAACACAAGTCTCTATAAAACAAACTTAATTCTGCCAAGGCACTCCATACCTTGTTCGAAAGTAACGCTTTGAGAACAATAGGAATCAATCGCTCCATAAACACGTGGCAATCGTGACTTTTTCATTCCAGACATTCTTAACTCCTTCAAATCAACACATATACTCAAGTTAGATGCAGATTCATCAGGTATTTTCAAGTCCTTCACCCACTCACGTACGACTTTTCTTTGTTCTTTTCTCAAAGTATAATACACCTTCAATTTTTTGTTCCCATTGAGATTTAGTTTGGGCCGATTACAATATCTTTGAACATCTTCCCTAGACTTCTCGTTATCCTTCATCTTCTCTTTCACATCCATAACTGTGTTAAAAACATTATCAAAGATATTCTTCTCTTATGCATGACGTCAAGATTGTGACGAACCAGTAGAGTAGGTTAATATGGAAGATTCCAAAAGATACTACACCTTGTCCAACTGTAAGATTTTCCTCTGCCATCTTCCTTACTTATCTCAGTTTCGATTTTTGTAATCTTTGGTATGTCTTGAACCCTTTCCCACAACTAATCTCTAGTAAGATAAGGTGGCGGCTCAGAATGATCTTCTCCTCTGCCCTTCTTGAAAGACCTCAAATCCCTCTGCAAAAGATGATCCGAAGTAGAAAGCAGCGATGACAATCAAACCAGGATTACTTTCCCCCACTTTGTAGTCTAAATAACTTTGTTTCTTCCATGCAATGAGGACAATTCAAATACCAGCAGTCCTCCAACCGGACAACACCCCGAACGCAGGAAAGTCACTAACAGTCTATGAAAGGGAGATTTGAAATATCGTGCATGTTAACTCCAAGAAACCACAATTAGTTGAATTCTTTTATTAACAGTTGCAAGTAAATATCTAACTTATGTTTTGGATTCTGAGGGCCCGAAATAATACATGTAAAGAACATTATTGGAGTTTTTAAGCACATCCAAGGAGGCAAGTTGTACGGCGTAACAATCATTGTCCAAGAAGATACTACTTTCTAGACATCCCAAATGGTGAGAAACCATCAGTGCACAATCTAAGTCTTACATTCCTTGTTTCAGAAGCAAACTCAGGATGAGTACTATCGAAATACTTCCAAGCTTCTCCATCCCTAGGATGGCTCATAACATTAGGCTCACTTATGCTTTCTGGGTACTTCTCATATGCTCAACCGTTCTTTGAGAAGCATACAACCTCTACAATCTAGGAGTTAGCGAAAAATAAGACATCTCCTTGTGCAGAATGTCTTTGAACTTCTTCTTATTTTTCTTTTTTCTCATGTAACAGTCATGGCCGCAAAACTGACACTGACGTGTTGGGCATCCTATTTCCAATATAGTGTACATCCATTAACACATACATCAATCTTCTGCACTGGCATATTCAAATCGGAAACTAATTTTTTGTTTGGTACCAATCATCCGACACCTTATTTCCTTCAAGGAGTACATCCTTCAAGAATTGTGCTATTTGATCAAACATTTTTCAGACATGTTGTTCTCTGGCTTAATGTTCAACAACCTCACCATTGCGGACAACTATGAATACTTTGTACACCCTTCATACAACTATGTATCAATATATTTCAGCATGTCATAAAACAGTTGAGCTTCAGGATTAGGTGCCTCCTCATAATTGTAGTACGTTGCATCAAGTTCAAAATCTGGACCAGGCGCATCAAAAATACCCTCATGGTAAGTGTTGCTTTCAACATTTCTTGTAACACTACCTTCCCTAACAATCAGTAGGTAACCCCATGACGGTTCTCCATGTTGCAGTCCAATTACAATAATCTGGTAAAAACTCTGATTTATAAAGATGCAACTCCACATCATCCTTTTTAAGATGCCTTTTGTTCTTGCACTTTGCACACGGACATCGTAACTCGTTAGTTGTACCAAGACTGTAATTAAGACACCAATTTACAAAACATTTCACACCTAGTTGAAACTGACTACTAATCCCCATAATCTAAGCACAGTTTTTCTATACATCCAACTATGATCCTCCTCCATAATTTCACAAAACAAAACACATTCATTTAAAGTTAGAATTCATTACTCATTAAGCCTTACATTTAAAGTGTTTAAATGTAATTTATGAAATATTTAGAGTTTAAGGATTTTTTGTTTAAGAGTTTAAAGACTTCTCTAATCATTTGAGTATTACATATACAGCAAAAAAGTTTGAGAGATTAAGATTTTAAGAATTTTATGTTTAAACTTATAGATTAAGAGTTTAAAGAATTCTCTAATTATTTGAGTATTACACATATATACATCAATGTATACAGTCGGAAATAGTTTGAAATAAACAAAAAGAATATATAGGAGTAAAAACTCATAACGTTTGTTTAAGTTGACTTCTAAAGGAAGAAGTCACTTTTGATATATTGTAAATGAAGAAGTAATAAAAGTACAAACACTTCTATTGTTTTGAGAAAAGTTCACTTCTAAAAGAAGAAGTAATAGATGTACAAACACTTCTATAGATTTGAGAAAAGTTCACTTCTAAGAGAAGAAATAATAGATGTCTAATAATATAACTTTTGATTAGATTAATTCTGAAAGAAGAAGTAATAGTTTTATCTATTATCTAAGACTTTAAAAAAAATTCAGAGTCTCCTTTGTAAAATGGATATTTTCCTACCACAATGGACACTCAAACAGGAAATATTCAAGATAAATTAAAGAGTTTGGGCTCCCCCATAAACAATTTAAATTAAAGAGTCCAGGCTCCCCATAAACAATTCAAATTTACTTTTGATACTTGGATTACTTTATAAACATTAATAAGATATATGACCCTATAAACACAAAAAACATTATTTACAAGTTTATAAAACCTCAAGTTTAATCAAAAGGTACCTCTAATATCTAGTAAATATTTGGATTCATATCCAATTTAAATCAGCCCAACAAATCCCATAATGAAAAAAAAAAAAAAAAAAAAGAAACAAAGACCACCAAACACCAACACATAAACATAAGATTTTAAGAGAAAGTCATATCTTAGAAGCAGCAGAAAAGAAGTAGAACTTTGATGAGAAAACTTCCCTTTAAGATTCCAAAAGAGAAAAAATCTTAGAACACCTTTCGAAAAGTTGGATTCTAGATCAACTCAAAGAGATTGTAAAAGTTAAAAACCATCATATGTTATATGGTGGGCAAGCATGGGGAAATAAGTTGTGGGGGTATCAGAAAACTGTCCTACTATTAATTGATATAATTATTACTTAATTTGGGCAATCAATGACTTCCCCATTAAAAAACACACGTGCTTTTAAGCAATAATTTTCACCGTAAAACTTTTCTCGCCAAAAAAAATTGCTCAATTATTTCTTCATTTTCCTTATTTTATTTTAGTAGCAAAATTTTTTTTTAGTACAAAAAAGTTAAAAGAAAGGAATAGGAAATGAAACTGAAGAAAATGCAAGGATTAATAAATATATTTCATTTCATAACTTTTCTTTTCTTTTTAGAAAAAGGTTAAGGAGTCCAGTGAAAAAATAATCACAAGGAAACATATTGTGGCTCCATTGCCATGGCGAAGTGAATCCAAGAAAACAGTAGAAGACTGCCTTTCTTATATCACAAATAATTTAATTTTCAAAAAAAACTCAATTTTCAAACTAAAAAATAAGAAATAAATAAATGCCATCCCTCTCCCTTCTTCCTTCAAATATCATTCTTGGTTTATCTCCCTTCTTAAAAGTGTATTTTTAAGCAATAAGGTTTTTTTTTTTTTTTTTTGCCTTAATTATCTATTTAGTTCCTAATCTATTTTCACTTGTTCTTTTTTATCCCAATTCTTAATATTAACCTTTTAAATCCAAAACAGTTTTTGAAACAACAAGATGTTACACAAATATTAAGGATTTTGAAATTTAGGAAGTATTTTATATAATTTGTCTAATATCACCATACTTTTCATACTTTTCAGTGTCATTACAAGATTAGGACTCGATCTTTCTGTAAAAGATGAATAACAATACTTTTTCTTCTTTCTCCCTTTTATTTTCCTTTACCATTTCCTCTTCTCCCTCATTTTTCTTTCCTCTACACTTCAAACCATACTTACCTCAAAATCACCAAATTATTAAAAAAAATGAAAATAAAACTAAAATAAATAGTTGCGAACACCTTATAAGTAAAATAGCAAGCACATAAATACCAAGGTATAAAATTGTTGAAGCTTCATGTTATCAAATCTATTCTTATATACCACAAAGATGCTATGTTAACTACTTTTTCTTTTTTAAAAAAACAAAAAAAGGATTGCTAAACTAACCCTAAAACTCCACATGAAATCTGTGCTTAACTCTCCAAACACCCTCAATCATTGGTCTTTATATCACCATTGACTTAGTCCAAATGACAAAATATTCAACTATCATAGTAAAAGTAAATCACCTTATAGAGAAACTATTCAATTATTCCTAATATCAGATTTTATATTCCAAAAAAACACATTAACCTACCAGTGAAACTAACAATTAGCAAAAAAAAAATAGAGGAAGAAACTTAATAGGTGGTGAACCACAGAGAGAGAGAGAGAGAGAGCAACGCCAGCGACAGGAAAGAAAGAAAGACGATGGCCTCTGGCTGATAAAGAGAAGGGAAAAGATTAGAGGAGGGAGAAAAGAGATGAGGAGAGAATAGATAAAGAGAGAAGTAGAGGGTACAAAGGGCATACCTAGGGCAAGTCTATCAGTCCAGTATTGATGGCGGTGACAGAGGTACACTGTTAACGACAGTGCAGCGATGCGGTGATGATGGTAGATGGTGTAAGGGAGGCACAGGGAATTACGGGAGAGGGAGGAGGGAAATATTTTAAGAGGGAATGAGAGGGTGGGGGAGGGTTTCTGGAATGGGGATCGAATTTGAGAGAGAATAGGTGGGGGGTTGGTTTTGTCCGAAATGTTTTTAGAAAAAATCTAATGTTATCGACTGAGTACCGATCGCTAAAACATGCGGTAAATTTTTTAATTCACTTACCGAACGAAATAGTTCATGTCGGCCGGTAACTTTAATCCATTTAGCGACCAATTACACGATGGTCATTAATCGGTTGATAAGTTTATAAAGTTACTGGCTGACTCTAGTCAGTCGGCAACCTTGGTCGCTAAATTGCTATTGTCTACTAGTGGAATGTTGTCTATACAACTATTTCCAAGATCTCCGAATCATGATATGCAACTATAGCTAGTAAAATTCGAATTTATTTGATCAATATGGCTACTTGTGAAAAAGTTTTATCATAATCAGTACCATATTGTTGTGAAAACCCTTTGCAACCAATTGTGCCTTATAAGTAGACACATTGCTATCCATATCTTTTTTTCCTTTTGAAGATCAATTTACTCCCTTTAGGTTTTACCCCGTAGAGAAGGTGATAGGAATCAAGATGAAAAAAAAGAAGATTTCCAAGTGTGTGATGAAAAAATAAAGTTTGAAAAGCTTGGAGGATGTCTAAGAGGTTGCATGAGCTTGGGAAGATGGTGGACAAAGAAATCAAAGGTTTAAAGAACTCATTTGAAGGCCAAAAGTAGTCCAAAGTCATGATTATACAAGTGGAAAACAAGAGAAGAAGTTGGAGAGCTCAAAGGAGGCAAAACAAAGTAGAAATCTGGAAAAAGCACGAAACTGCCGTCGGATCCGCGTCAAATCCAACTTCAGCAATTTCTCGAGAGATTCCGTGGCACCAATCAAGCGCCAAATCTAGTCTGCAACTGCCTTTGCCGAATTTTCTATTTTTTCATTTCAACCCTAAAACTTTTCCAACTCGTTATTTTGGCTACAAAACTCGATTTTAACTATTTTTAAGGATATTTTATGAATGTTTACGAGTCCTAAGACTCCTAGATTAGTATTGCAAATTGATCTAGGGCTTGGAATGTATAACTACTTATTAGGCTGAAAACCCTAATATTTATCATATTATCAAATTTGAAGACTTCTTCTTCATAGAGCTTGAGAGAATTTTTTCCATGACTTCTCTAGCTAGACTTATCAAGGATTTTCTTGTGGCATCTTTACTCTAGAATTCTTGTTCTAAGGATTTCTTGTAGATCATTTTCCTATTCAACTCATTAGGGGTTTTAGAGTCTTTGTTATTCTAGGATTCTTATTTGGTTGTGTAGAATACTTTGAAGATTGTTAATGGGGTTCTAGATTCTTAGTTATTCTAGAGTTTTATTAGCTTCTTTGAAGCTCCTCTTCTTGCTATCTCCTTTAGGCTTCTAGGGCATTGTTTTCTAGGGGTTTTTAGGGGTCTGAGGGGTTTTGGTTCATTCATCTTTTGGGGGATGAAGCAGGAGTGTAAACTGAAATTCTCACTCAAAAATACCTTACAGTCTTGTTTCTTATCAGTTGGTATCAGAGCATTGGCTCCAAAGGGTGAAAATTCAAGAACCAAAACTATTATTGAAGAATGAAAAAATTACAGCAAATAGGGCAGCCTTGAAATAGCCAAAAAGAGCTTCTAAACTCATCCTTTTGTAAGTTTCTTGCTAGAAGATGCATCTCTATATGTTACATTGATGTTTGGGCTTCTATTTCTTCAAAATTTTCACCAAAAGACTTCAAATTGAGACCAAAATTTCAGAAATTTTCTCACTTATAGCATTTTTATTTTCTTGGGATGAAAGTGAAATTAAAGGTTGATTGCTTGAGATATGAAGTTCCTCTTTGTTCATTATCCATCTAGTAGTGATTTCAAGTCTTTAAACATCATCCTTTTGTAAGTTGAGTTGTTTGTTGCTTCCTTGTGTGTTCTTCTTGCTTTTTTTCATGATTTTGAAACTTGTTTTGATTGTCAAGGTCCACTTAATCTTTGAAATCCACCTTAGAACATTTTCTTTGATTTGTTGCATTCCAAGTGTTTTCACAAATATTCCTCAACTAGCTTGATTGCTAGTTAAAGAGTTGTTGAGTGTTTGGATGTACTTGGATGATTTTACCATTGAGTAGAAAGGTTTAGAGAAGGATTGAAAAGGTTTGAGGAGTTGAGAAAAAGGCAAGAGAAGTGAGACCTAGAAGAGAGTAACACAAGTAGATTGAAATTGAGTGAACAAACAGGTAAAGGTGCAAAGTGAGGACCATTTTTTAACTAACCTTTGCTTTTGCAGGTTTTTAAAGATTTTCTATGAGAGTATATCTTTCTTTGAAAAGTGGAGGATTGAAAGGGAGGAGGATATGTCTATGATAGGAGTGATGTAAATCGATGCTATAGGAAAGTTAGACAAGATAAGTACAACATAAGACGTGGTTATGGTGGTATGAAGCATGAAAGTCCTAAGAGGGGCGAAAGGTATGTGAGAAACTTAAGATGGGGGTGGAAGAAGTGAGAAAAATAGAATGCAAAATAGAAGGGGAATATACCCCAACAATAAAAATAGATATAGAGATGAATTCTTTTGAAAGAGGTGCTATTATGAGAAAAGTACTTATAAGGGTGATGAAGAGGGAGTTAGTTCTCCTAGTGGTAGTAAATTTCTCTTACCTCACTTCCATGGAGAATATGAACCGGAACCATACCTTTAGTGAGAAAGGAAGGTAGGACATGTGTTCCACTACTACAACCTAACGGAGAAAGAAAAAGTGAAGCTAGCCATAGGCTCCTTTGCTTCAATGGGTATATGGTAGTGGAATAAGATTTGTGAGTATAGGAGGGAGAAAAAGAGGAAACCTCTCAAGACTTGGGAAAATTGAAAGAAACAATGAGATTGGACTTTGGAGAGAGGGACTAAAGAAGACGCGTGAAAAGAAAAGGTCCAAGAAGGAGGAAGATATCAAGGAGGAATTCACTAAACCACCCATGCATAGAGAACTTCTAGGATTTGAATATCACGTTCATGGTACAAGAGGAAAATAAATATTGAAGTTCAACCAAAGAAGGATGAAGTGGTTGGAAGTGAGCATGTTGAAGAGGAAAAATGCAATTATGACATTAGTTCTACATTAGTTGAGGAAAGTGTCGTTATAGAGAAATCAAAATAAAAGAGAGAGAGTGTAGAGAACAAGAAAAGAGAAGAGAAAGAAAATGAGAGTGAGTGTAGGCTTGAAGAAAATGAGAGGACAAGAGAAAAGTTGAGCAAGGAATTATTTTAGGGAAAAAATGAAGAAAGCATGAGTGAAGATTCAGAAGAGAGAATGTGTGTAAGTTCTCATATTGTAGAGCCACCAAGGAGCTTACCTTTAAGGGAGGAGGTGCTCATTATTTCTAACTAATTAATCTAATAAGTTATTTTCTAATGTTTTCTCATTTTTCCAGGGATTTGAAGACATGGACAAGAGTGATGGAAGAAAGCTTCTCTTTGAACATCTTAAAAAATCAATAAGTTTCTTTTCTAAATCTCTTCATATGTGCTTTGAATTTTTCTTTGCGAAAGTTAAATTGTTCTTGCTTGCACAATGCTTTGAAGAAACCTCTCTTGGAATTATGTGGCCTACTGGTTTTACTTGTGATTCAATTAATCAAGGTGGTTATTCTCTTAAGTGCTTATGTGACAAAGGATACTCCTTCAAGTTTAATAAATCTACTTACGCTTTGATGGCTAATGAATATCTTGGAGATATTTCTCAAGAGTAAGCATGACTCCTTGAATTTCTTATGTTAGAATGCTTGTGGAAGAGTAAAGTCTTGTTAAGTGTGTACATATGAAACCGATTTTTCTTCTATAGTGCATCATTTTCATTTGCTTACTAATAGTAGACATTCCATAAAGCCCATTATTATGTTCATTTGTCATGAAATTAGATGTTTGAGGCCTTGGGAATATCCTCTACCTTTCAAAGAGGTTGTGCTTGTCTTTGACCATAGAGAATCATGTTATACTTATTGACATGGCTTTGATTTCAAATTGCTTGCTTCTTGAGTTGAATGCTTTCTATTTTCTCGAGAAGAGTTTTGAATACCACCTACCTTTTCGCGATGATGTTTGTAAATGGATTTCTCTTAACTTTTTTTTTGAGGAAAATGAAATCATTTCCGAAAGAGTGTTCGGTTTTGCTAGAAGCGGAGTTTTTCTACATGAATAACCTACTTTTCTTTCCAATTCTAGTGAAGTCCAATTTGTTAGTTCTTGGATCTTTGGTGAAAGCTTTCATTTCCCCATGAAGTTTTATAGTCTAAGTGTTGCATATTGTTTGAACCCAACAAGAGGCTTAGAAGCAAGGTTTTCTTTTGATTTTCAAACTTTAGTTGCATAATCTTTGACTTCCCGTGAGCTTGCAATCACGATGTTTACACGATGTCATAGTTCTATCGTTCAGAAAGTTTACTTCAATCAAATATGCCTTCCTTTCCATAAATGTGATGACTATATTGATGTTTGGAGTACCTATCTCTTGAACTCATTACTTGTTTCGATCTTGAATGTATTGATTTGAGGACAAATTAAGCTAAAGAAAGAAGGAATGACAGGAACCAAGATAGAAAAAAAGATTTCAAAGTTTGTGATGAAGAAGAATAAAAGAAATCAAGCTTGGAGAGCTTAGATGGTATCTAAGAGGTTGCATGATTTTGGGAAAACTGTGGCCAAAGAAATCAAAGGTTTAAAGAACCCATTCCAAGGCTAAAAGTAGTCTAAAGTCATGATTATACAAGTGGAAAATCAAGAGAAGAAGTTGGATAGCTCAAAGAAGGCAAAACAAAGTAGAAATATAGAAAAAGCAAGAAATCGGCGCTGGATTCTCAAAACCAACATCGGATCCATGTCAAATCCAACCTGAGCAAGTTCACAAGAGATTTTATGGCACCAAGCGCAAGATCCAATCCACAACTGCCTTCGCCAAATTTTCTATTTTTTTTTTATTTCAGCTCCAAAACCTTTCCAACTTGTTATTTTTTCTACAAAACTCTGTTTTAAGTTTCTTTTTTAAGGATATTTTCTGAATGCTTAATGTTCCTAAGACTAGAATAGTATTGATAATTGAGCTAGGACTTGGAATGTATAAATACTTCTTATAGGGGTTAAAACTCCTAACATTCATAATATTATAAAATTTGAAGACTTCTTCTTCATTAGAGCTTGAGAAAATTTTCTCCATGACTTCTCTAGCTAGAATTCTCAAGGGTTTATCATTCTTATGGCATCTTTTTTCTAGAATCTTTTTCTAAGGATTTCTAGTGGATCATTTTCCTATTCAACTTATTTAGGGATTTTAGATTCTTTGTTACTCTAGGGTTCTTACTTGGTTGTGTAGAAGACTTTGAAGAATGTTAATGGGGTTCTAGATTCTTAATATTCTAGAGTTGATTAGCTTCTTTGAAGTTCCTCTTCTTTCTATCTCCTTTGGATTTGTAGGGCATTATACTCTAGGGTTTTTAAAGGTCGCGAGGGTTTTTGGGTTTGTTCATCTTTTAGGGGATCAAGGGGGAGTGTAAACTGAAATTCTTCACTCAAAAACACCATACAATCTTTTTTTTCTTATTAGAAGGTCAACTAAGGTCTATACCTTATTATCATACATGGAATTCATTTCATATTTCATGGATTGGGGCCACTTCTCAAAGTCTTTATCAGATAAGAACTTTTGATAAGTAGTAGGTTTTATTACATCATCTATGATAAATATATCGTCATTACCTTAGGGAACAATGACATATCTTATTACTTTTTTGAGTAACTTGTGTATCTGAAACTTCCTTTTGTACTATATCATAATGTAGTGGAAGTTTTTTTGTTCCATCTCATGTGCCCTAGTGGTCTGTGTTTCTTGAATTTCTTCTAGCTCTACTTTAGTTCCACTAGATTTTTCTCAAAGAAACTCCTTCTCTAGAAACTAGCATGTTTTGAGAAAAAAACCTTTTGTTCATTGGGATTATAAAAATAATACCAATTGTTTCTTTTAGATAACCCACAAACAAACATTTCTTAGATTTTGCATCGAGCTTTATCTGATACTACCTTTTTAATAGAACAAGACATCCCCAAATGTCTTCATACGCAATAGGTTTAGTTTTCCACTATCTCATATCTCATATGGGGTAGAATCAATACTTTTAGATGGAACACAATTTAAAATATATGAGACAGTTTCAAGAGCATATAACCCAAAACAATTTGGGTAAATCTGCATAACTCATCATAGATCAACCATAACCAATAGGGTTCATTTTCTCCTTTCAAACACACCATTTAGTTCTGGTATATATGGAGGAGTCCATTGAGAAAGAATCTCATTCTCCTAAAGATAATTCAAAAAATCTTTGTTTAAATATTCTCCACCTCAATCAGATAAAAGAATTTTAATATTCTTACCAAGTTTTTTTCAAATTCATTTTTATACTCTTTCAACTTTTCAAAGGCTTCAGACTTGCATTTCAATATATATGTACACATGACTATATCAGGAATGCATCAATAAAAGTAATGAAGTATGAAAACCTACCTCTAGCTTAAGCTAACATTAGACCACATACAGTATGTGTAAGACCAGATAATTTTGAAGATCTTTCACCTTTTCCACTAAAAGAGATTTTCATAAATTCTTTGTTTAAATATTCTCCACCTTAATCAGATCGAAGCATTTTAATATTTTTACCGACTTTTCATTTTCAAATTCATTTTTATACTCTTTCAATTTTTCAGAGGCTTCAGATTTGGACTTTAATAAGTATGTACACATGACTATATCTGGAATGGTCACTGGTAAAAGTAATGAAGTATGAAAACCCACCTCTAGCTTGAACTAACGTTAGACGACTAAACAATTCAATAGATCTTTCACCTTTTCCACTAAAAGAGACTTTCAAAAATTCTTTGTTTAAATATTCTCCACCTCCATTAGATCAAATCATTTTAATATTTTTACCAAGTTTCCTTTTTCAAATTCATTTTTGTACTCTTTCAACTTTTCAAAAGCTTCAGACTTGCACTTTAATATGTATGTATACATGACTATATCGGGAATGATCATCAGTAAAATTAATGAAGTATGAAAACCCACCTCTAGCTTGAACTAACATTAGACCACATACATCAGTATGTATAAAACCAGAGAATTCAGTAGATTTTTCACCTTTTCTACTACAAGAGATTTTGATGATGTTTCCAAATAAACTAAGACTGGCATATTCTATATAAATCATAATCAAATGATCTCAAATAAGCTCTACTATGTAATTTTGTTATGCAATTCTCATTTATATAACCAAGTCTACAATGCCAAAGATCTGTTCAAATTATCAATTTTGAGTATTTTTGTATCAATGTTTAGGATTGAATTTTCTAATTCAATAACATAGGCCATTAATCAATGTGCGTGTACCAAAATATATACCATAAAGAACAGGATTAGTTATCCTTTTGTGTAATAGTAAAACCATCCATTTCCAAACGTGGAATGGAAATAATTTTTTTATAATAGCTGGAACAAAACAACAATCTTTTAATTCTAAAATCAATCCACTAGGAAAAATTAAGATAATAAGGTCCTATGGCTAGTGCAGCAACTCTTGCTCCATTTCCCATGCACAGGTCTATTTCTCCATTTGCCTGTTCCCTACTTTTCAGATCTTGCATATTTTTACAAACATGAGGTCCATATCAAGTATTTAATACTCAGGGATTTGAGTTAGAAGTAGAAACATTGATTTCAATCATGGATATTATACTTGAATTTGAATCTTCACTAAGCTTCTTCCAACTATCCAAGTGCTCGCTACGATTTCTCTTTCAATTGCCATCCTTGCCACAGTAGAAGCATGTGCCCTTGTCCTTTTTATCCATCTTGATCACAAGTTGAGCTTTAAGGGTAGTTTGTTTAGTCCTCTTAAAACTAGCTTTACCTTTCTTCCAGATTTTATTTTTCTTCGAAGAATCAAGCATCAAAACTTGACCATTTTCAACCTTTTCCTTTATTATTGCTTTTTCAGCAATCTTAAAGCATGTCAAGCAAATCAACTAAGGCAGTGGTCTCAACTTTGAGAGAAGCACAGCACCGCCACTAGTGAAAGTGTAGTAGTGGATATAGTTTGGGCATTAAGAAGGTGATTGAGGGTTTTTTTTTTGTATATTTGAAATTATTTTTATTTCCTTTTTTCCTTTTTTTTAGTTTTAGACAAGAAAATTCTGTTTTATACCCTTCTTAATTTCAATAATAAGAATGCCAAGCATTGACTCTTATCAAAATTACCGATTTCTGTTAAAAAGGACTAAGAGAGAGAAACAAAAATATGGGTAAAAAATATTAGTTTATTTGTTGGGGATCAGAAGTCAGGAGTCGAAATTTTGTTGGGGACTAAATATAAGATTTACTCTATAGTTACTTTTGTTGAAATTCAGTTACTTTATTCTTCATCATGAGTTCCATGTTCTTTTTGGTGGGGGAGGGGGGGAGATCTATTGGGATGTGAAATGAATGGGGGTTAAGAGATGTCAAGATAAAAATGAAGGGACTTCAATGTAGATTAGTAAATTTAGGAGGAGCTCGTCAGCTTCTCGCGAAGCATCTCAGTTGGTCACTAAAAACTCGCTTGAATAAGTCCACTTTCTTTTTTAACCTAAACATACAAAAAAAAAAAACCCCGTTTTATTAAAAAATGGCAAAAAAAAGAAAAAAACACAAAACCTCAAAATTTGAGCTATAAACAATTATACACCATTTTAATGATAGCCAACTTACTTTCAATCTGTTAGGATTGTCTTGGACTTACGTTTCCTAAACTATTTATGAGTGGGTATAGATTGCAAGTCTCAGAGTCCAAAATAGAGTGTCGTTAAGCTAGAATCTTGTTAGGTGTGGGCTATCCTAAACTATGAAGGATTTACTAGTTAGTTAGTATTTATATATAGACATTAACCTTGTAACAATTTTGTCAGATATGACCAATAATAATAAGATCACAACAACAGGTATCAGAGCTAAAGATCCCAACAAGTGGTATTTGAGCTTAGGTAATGGTTGTTCGTGTTTGTTGATCAAGATTTTGTTGGCCAAGTTTGATTTTGATAAATTTAATTTGTCAAACGGCTTCTCCTTGTGGAAGGAGAAGATGACGGCATTTCTAGCACTTCAACAATTCAACAATATTGGAAGGTGAATACAAATTACCTGCAGGATTGGAGCCATGTTAGAGGGATGAGATTCTTGTCATATTATTGGGTCTGACCGACGAAGTCCGAAGAGGTACGGTTGTATCTGGTTGGTCATCACTAATGTTTTTATTAGTGGTTTTATTGGCTATCCAGATCTGGTCCTAATGGTTTTATTAGTGAGTGAGTTGGCTATTCAAATTATGGTTATGGTGGAGACTTGGTAAGGAAAAATTTTGCCATCGATAAGATAGCAACGTCAGATATGTTTACCTAAAGAATAGTTCAAGGATAGATTGAGCTTGGTTCATTTGACTTCGGTGTTGGAACAGCAAAGAGATATGCTTGATTTTTTGTGGTTTAGGAAATTCAAGCCAAGGTGAAGAATTGTTAGGATTGTCTTGAACTTATGTTTCCTAAACTATTTAGGATTCGGTATGGATTGCAAGTCTCATAATCCTATTAGAATATGGTTATAAGCTAGAATCATATTAGGTATGGGTTATACTAAACTAGAAAGGATTTGGTTGCTAGTTAGGATCTATATATAGACATTCATCTTTGTAACAATTCTGTCAAACATGACCAACAGTAATAAGAAATCTAGATCTCTTTATATGTGGATGTAGGTCAATTGACCGAACCACATAAATTTTGGTGATCTTTTTGTTTTCTGTTACTCCAATTTTTACCGTATATTTTTCAACACAATCACTTTATAATTTTAATTATTTAAATTATTTGAAAAACGATCAAATTAGTTATGTTGACCATCTTTATTTACCAAGAAAAAAAAAGTTATTTCAACCCATCGGATCAAGGGTTGTTAAAAGGTGAGCAAAAGGTTGCAATCAAGAAGATAAGCTAGGAGGGGAATTTGCAGTCGAATAGGGAAGAAGCTATGACAGAACAAACTACAACAAAGTAAAGAATTTGGAGAGCAGTTGACGCAGCTGCCATATAAGCTAGTGATGAGGATTAAAGAGTTGAGTTGTAGCAATAGGGAGTTTCTAGGTGGATAATAGTTGTGGACCCTTCTTCTAAGTAGTTAGTTGTAATGGAAGAGTAGTCTTTTTACTCTATTTAATTGTAGACGAGTATTAACAATGAGAAATTTTTTTCTCAAACTCGAATAGATACTTGAAAGCTCGGGATTTCAAAGCATTGAATGAGATTCCAAAAATTTCCAAAAACAATTTTCCTCTCCTTTCTCTCTGCATAATTCACTTCCTCCAATTCTCTAAAATACCTAATTTATTCATAGTATCGAAGCAATTTTTTTGATTCCACAATAAAATTGGTGATATCAGAGTATTGTTTTTCTTTCGATTAAGATTTTTTTGTTCTTCAATTTGTTTTTCCGGTGTTGATTGGTTGAATTATTGAATTGCTGGTGTTTTTTAGTTGGTTTAGCTCTCTAATTTATAGTTATGTTTCATAACATTGATGCATCTCATCTGGTTTACTTGTATCCAAATGAGACTCATTTATCTTTAATTGTGAAAGTTCTGCTCACTAGCCCTGACTATCACTCTTTGTGCCATGATATACTTTACTGAAGATGTTGCTGGTGCAGACACACTAAAGGTTAGTGATAAGCTTTATCCAGCTTGGAAACAAGAAATCCCATGGTGTTCGATTAGTTGTTGAATTCTGGGAAACTAACCATAAGCCAAAGTGTGATGTGGATTGATATGAACTAGGAGAGCCAAGAAATTAAAGAGTTGATGCATGAACCACTTACTAGAGCAAGGGCAAGGAAGATCAAAGCTAATGATGGAAGTTTGGTTAAAGGTATCGTTGCATTCATTGAGGAAGCTATGAAGAACAAGAATGAAGGCTTTGAAGATCAAGGAGAACCTTCCAAGTTGCTCTCAATCTATAGCATAAGCAAGGATTATTCAAAGGAGCAAGTTGGAAGTGAAAAAGACCAAGTAGAGTGAAGTTGAAGACCTACTAACGAATGGTAGGCCCTGCACCTACCGTCCATGGTAGGATTCTGGACAAGTTGGACTTTGAAGACAACACCCTACCACGTCCAATAGGGTACATCCTACCGTCGCTGATAGCGTCCTGGTGGCTTGGAATAATGCAATGTTTAGGCAGGATTTTTGTATTTAAACTTCATTTCCAGCTAATAATTAAGGGACTAATAGGTCTTTTAGAGTCCTTAGTCAATAGTCAAGGAAGTTTAAGGCCTACATTATAAATACTTAATTATAAGCTTAATTGTAAATAATGATGAATTTTGCTAAAATTTGAGAGAGATTCTCCGAAGGTTTCTAGGGTTCTTCAACCCAACTTAGCTTAGCTTCCAAGATCACTTCCTTTGTGAACAATAGATTGTTTAGATTGTGGAATCTATGAAAATAATTTGATCATCCAATTCCTTCTTTAATTGATTCTTAGAGCTCTTGTTCTTAGAATTGATTAAACCTACGTCTTCTAGTTTTTGTAGTTGGGTTTTGAGGCCTTAGTTTTCTCAAGGTTCTTTCTATCAAATTGGAAAGGATTTTTCCTCTCAATATTGGGTTTATGAGCTTAGATCCTCATAGGTTTTCTATTGGAGTGTTAAAACTACAAAATCCTCAATAGTGGCTCTTCATCGAAGGAGGTGATCTTGGGAAGATGTTGAATCAAATCTACAATCAATTGAAGATTCACATCAAAGTGGTATCAGAAAAACCTCCACATGAAGGTCAATTTATGATTTATGTTGTTTAAATTCGCTGAAAAAAAAAAAGTAGTAGTAGTACTTGATGATCAAACAAAATTCCATGAAGATCATGCAATAGTAGTACAGAAAAATGAATTCCGAAATTTGGATGATAATTTGAATGGTTAATTGCGAATTTGTTTGCATTTTTATGTTGGATCTGTTCTTCTTTTGAGTTAGGGTTCAACTAAAATAAGATTTACTCCATGTGGAGATCATTTGATTGATCAATTTGATTGATACTTGATATGTGTTTCGGTATCTCGGTTGCAAAAAAAGTGTGAATAATTTGAGCATATTTTGTATTATACTAATTCAATTCAAATGCAATTCATTCTTAAATTCATCCTCGTTGAGTGAGGAATCTTCCTAAATTGGTTTCACTTGATTTGGATTTGTATTTTCAGAGCTATCTCGTTTTAGTGATAGGGTATCATCATCTCCTGTTTTCTGGAAAAATTTTCTTTGTACTCTTGTTTTCTTTGTTTAGCCTATTTGTTTTGAATTGCTTTGATTTTGACTTATAATTTTTTTCTTTTGTGTTTCTATTCTTTTTTTATGATCAATTAAGTTTGTTGGTTCTTTTCCATAGATTATTCTTTTGAAAATCCTTACGCCTCAAGTATTTGAAACTTTGCCTCTTTGAACACTTTTATCCAACTAAGTGCATTGATTGTTTTACTTGCTTGGGTTGTTGCTCTTGGTTGAGTTAGTTAAGAGGTTTGAAAAATTTTATAGACACTTGAGAGTTAAGTTATTGGAAAAAGCAAGAGGGTGAGCCTATTGTGATAAAAGCCAATAAAGAGTGTTAAACATAAGTGAATTAAGTAAACATCAAAGAGAGTAAACACTTAGGGAGTGAAAGGGAGGTCCTATTGTTTGTTTTCTTTGTTTAATTTTCAGGTTTACAATGTCGATGGATGGTCATTTACCTACTCAATCTCATCAAGAAGCACTAGTAATCCTACAAGGATGAATTTAAATGAAACCTTGCAATCTATGCAACAATCTACTGAGGGATTGGCAAGACGATTTCAAAGGGTTGCTAGGGATGTTGAAGAGTTAAAGAAGGGCAAGGAAAGTGCTACAATAGAGCAAAGAGTTGAAGACAATCATGGAGGAGTTCATTCACCTCACCATCAAAGACCTTATGATAATATACCTCCTTATGGATACTATGACATACCGGTTCAAAATTCTTATCCATTTCATGAAAGTGGATACCAAGGAAGGCAACCAACTAGAGGAGGAAGAAGAGGGGGTCTAGGAGGAGGAGGATATAATCGACCACAAGAAGAGGTTCTAATACATGAAGCATTGTATGAAAGTAACTTGTTTGAAGATTATGGAGAGAATCCTAATATTGGCCAAGCATACTATGGTGGCTACCATTGTGGACAACAAGGGGATAAAGCTTTAGACAAGATCAAATGAAAGGTGCCTAGATTCAAGGGTGAAAGTGATCTAAATGTGTTCCTTGATTGAGAACGTCAAGTAGAGAACCTATTCATGGTGATATTATAGTAACATTGTCAAGGTTAAGCTAGTTATTGCCGAATATTTGGGTTATGCACTTCATTGGTAGGAAAAGATTGTACTCAAAGGATGAGAAATAGAAGGCAACCAGTAGAAACTTGGGTTGAATTGAAGACTCTCATGAAGGAAAAATTTGTGCCAGAACATTATTATAGGGAGCTTTACTTCAAGTTGATGACTCTTAGGCAAGGTAACAAAAGTGTTGAGGAGTAAAGATAAGAGATGGATTCATACACTTTGAGATTAAGCTTGGAGAAAGACAAAGATGCTTCTATTACTAGATTTCTAAGTAGTCTCAATAGGGACATTGCTAATCAACTAGAATTGTACCCTTATACCACTTACGAAGACGTGTTATTTAGCTACCGAGATTGAAAAACAAAGAAAGAGAATTAGTCTCTCTAAAACTAATCTTCCTTCTTCAAGAAGTGTGGTGCCTAAACCTCAAGCATCTACCTACAAGAGTTGGCCAAAGAAAGATGAAACACCTAAGCTGGCTTTCAAAGATCAATCGAAGCCTAAGGTGGAAGAGAAAGGTAGATTGATTACCAATCCAACAAGGTGCTTCAAGTGCGATGGTGTGGACACATAGCCATTAATTGTCCTACCAAGAGGACTTTGGTCTTTTGTGAAGATTTGAATGGTTGGATTAACAAGGATGAAGATGATTGCCAAGAGGATATTATTGAAAAGGAAGAAGAAAGTAGTGAAGAAGTTCAAGGAATTGCCTCTTTCAAAGCCGATGAAGAAGGCATGAGTTTAGTGACCATTAGAGCTTTGTCTACTCAAGTCTTTGAAGAAGAATCTAGCATCCAAAGGGAAAATATCTTTCACACTAAATGCTTCGTGGGAGGCAAAGTCTCTAACCTTATTGTGGATAGTGGTAGTTGCACTAATGTAGCAAGTACCTATCTTGTTGAGAAGTTGAATTTACCTCTCCTCAAGCACCGTAAACTTTATAAGCTTCATTGGTTAAATGATAGTGGGGAAGTAAGGTTAACAAACAAATGCTAGTTTCTATTTCTAAAGGGTCATATATAATGATATTCTTTGTGATGGGGCTCCTATGCAAGTGGGGCATTTGTTGTTGGGACTTTCTTTGAAATATGATAGAAGAGCTATTCATAATGGTGTGAAAAACACCTATACTTTTGAAAAAGATGGAAAGAAGTTCACGTTGAATACTTTGACTCCTAGTCAAGTATTTGAAGAACAAAAGAAAATGAAAGAAAAAGAAAGACTTGAGAGTGATAACAAGAGAAAGAGCATTGAGGAAGGAAAAAGAGTTGAGGGAAAATAACTGAGTGAGGAAAAATCTAGAGAGGAAAAATTGATGAAAGACAAGAAAATGAGTGATCCAAGATTGAAAGTTGCAAGAGAGAAAAGAGATGTTTCTGAGCAAAAGAGAGTGAGATCATAGATGCTATTGGAAAAGAAGAGTTGGTTTTACTTCTTTATTGCAAAAGTACATTTGTTTCTACTAATGATCACTTATTTTTCATGTCTAATGCTTTAGTAAAGGTTATTGAAGAATTTAAGGATGTCTTCCCCGAAGAGATACCCAGTAGACTTCATCCTTTGAGAGGGATTGAACATCAAATTGATTTGGTGCCCGGAGTGGTGTTTCCAAATAGACCGGCCTATAGAAGTCCTCCCAAAAAGACCAAGGAGTTGAGAAGACAAGTTGAGGAACTACTCTCCAAAGGTTACGTAAGAGAGAGCTTGAGCACTTGTGCCGTTCCCATTTTATTAGTTCCTAAGGAAGATGGTAAATAGTGCCTGTGTGTAGATTGTAAGGCCATTAACAACATTACTATCAAGCATAGGCATCGTCTTCCTAGACTAGATAATTTGCTTGATGAGTTGCATGGTTCTCAAATATTTTCAAAGATTGATTTAAAGTCGGGTTACCATCAAATTAGAATAAGGGAAGGGGATGAGTGGAAAACGGCTTTTAAAATAACTTTTGGTATTTATGAATGGCTAGTCATGCCTTTTGGGTTAAGTAATACACCTAGCACATTCATGAGACTCATGCATCATGTGTTGAGAAATTTCATTGGTAAATTTGTTGTAGTTTATTTTGATGATATCTTGATTTATAGCAAAACTCATGAAGATCATTCGCATCACCTTAAGCAAGTTTTATTGGTTTTGAGAAGTGAGAAATTATATGCTAACCTTGGAAAATGTGATGTTTTGTTTGGAAAAGGTTACTTTCCTAGGTTATGTGGTTAATTCTCAAGGCCTTCAAGTGGATGAAGAAAAAGTGAAAGCAATCAAGGATTGGCCTACTCCCAAGAATGCGTCCGAAGTGAGGAGCTTTCATGGTCTAACGAGTTTTTATAGAAGATTCATCAAGTACTTTAGCACCATTTCTAGCCCCTGATGAAAGTAATAAAAAAGATGAATGGATTCAAATGGGACGAGCCACAAGAAAAAGCATTCAAGTTGTTAAAGAAAAAGTTGAGTAGTGCTCCTCTACTTGCACTACCTAACTTTGAAAAGATGTTTGAGATAGAATGTGATGCCTCGGGGATTGGAGTTGGAGAAGTCTTGATGCAAGACAAATGGCCTTTGGCTTATTTTAGTGAAAAGTTGATCGATGCAGTTGAATGATACAACTTATGACGAGGCGCTCTATGCACTAGTGAGGACATTGAAACATTGGCAACATTATTTGTGGCCTAAAGAATTTGTAATGCATACCGACCATGAGTCCTTGAAGTTTCTCAAAGGACAACAAAAGCTCAACAAGAGGCATGCAAGATGGAAAGAGTTTATTGAGACCTTTCCATACGTCATTCGTTATAAGAAAGGTAAAGAAAAGATTGTAGTTGATGCTTTGTGTAGAAGGTACACACTCTTATCTCTACTTTGCAAACTCAAATAGTTATCTATGAAATGCTTAAGGAGTTGTATGCTAGTGATCAAGATTTTAAAGACATATATGGTGATTTCTTGCTTGTGCTTAATGATAAATATCTTATCTTATACATGATGGTTTTCTTTATCATATGGGTAAGTTGTGCATTCCTTCTTGTTCAACTAGGTTGTTATTGGTTAAAGAGGCTTATTATGGTGGTTTAATGAGACATTTTGGCATTGCTAAAGCTTATGATATATTACATGGGCACTTCTTTTGACCTCACATGAGAAAAGATGTTGAGAAGTTTATTGGAAATTGTTTAAAGTGCAAAAGAGCTAAGTCTACTTCAATACCACATGGTCTTTATACTCCTCTAGATGTGCCTAAAGTACCTTGGGTTTATATTTCTATGGATTTTATTCTTGGATTTCCTAGGTCACCTAAGGGCATGGATTCTATCTTTGTTGTAGTCGACCGATTTTCTAAAATGGCTCATTTCATACCTTGTAAGAAAACCGATGATGCTAGTCATGTTGCAAATTTGTTCTTTACTTGGGTGGTGCGATTCCATGGTATTCCTAGAACTATTGTTTCGAATCGTAACACCAAGTTTCTTAATCATTTTTGGCGTGTTTTGTGGAGGAAACTTGGAGCTAATTTGTTGTATTCTACAGCTTTCCATCCACAAACTGATGGCCAAATGGAGGTGGTCAATAGAACCATTGAGCAACTTCTTAGGACCATCCCTAAAAAGAACTTGAGCCAATGGGAAGATTATATTACTCACATCGAGTTTGCTTACAATAGAGCATGTCATTCTATTACTTCTTATTCTCCTTTTGAGGTTGTTTATGGCTTCAACCCTCTAACTCCATTTGATTTGGTGCCTTTACCTACAGATAATGTTGTGAGCTTGGATGGAAAGTGGAAGGCAGAGTTTGTCGAGTCTATTCATGCTAAAGTACATAAAGCCATTGAAGCCAACAACAAGAAGCTAGTGGCTACAAGAAATGTTGGAAGGAAACGAGTAGTCTTTGAATCTGGAGATTGGGTTTCGGTTCACCTTAGAAAAAAATATTTTCCTTCTCAACAAAAGTCTAAGCTTGATGCCTGTGGTGATGGTCCTTTTCAAGTTCTTGAGTGCGTTAGTGATAGTGTTTATAAAGTTGATCTTCCGAGCGAATACAATGTTAGTTCCGCCTTCAATGTTTCTGATTTATCTTTTTCTTATATAGGTGGAGATTCGAGGATGAATCTTTTCAAATGAGGGGCAGATGATATGAACCGGGAGAGCCAAGAAATTAAAGAGTTGATGCATGGACCACTCACTAGAGCAAGGGCAAAGAAGATTAAATCTAATGATGGATACGAAGAACAAGAACGAAGGCTTCGAAGATCAAGGATTTCCTTCCAAGTTGCTCACAATCTATACCATAAGCAAGGATTATTCAAAGGAGCAAGTTGGAGGTGAAAAAGGCCAAGTAGAGTGAAGTTGAAGACCTACCATCAAAGGTAGGCTCTGCACCGATTTTGGACGGGTTCGACTTTGAAGACAACACCCTACCACGTCCGATAGGTTCCACCCTACCTTCGCCAACAGGGTCATGGTGGCTTGGAAATTGTGATGTTTAAGCGGGATTTTATGTTTAAACTTCATTTCCGACTAATAATTAAGGGACTAATAGATCTTTTAGAGTCCTTAGTTAATAGTCAAGGTAGGCTTAAGGCCCACACTAGAAATACTCAACTATAGGCTTAATTGTAAATAATGATAAATTTTGCTGAAATTTGAGAGAGATTCTCTAAAGGTTTCTAGGTTTCTTCAACCAAACTAAAGAAATTACTTCCTTAGGTTTGTGAATCTATGGAAATCAATTGATCATCCAATTCCTTCTTTAATTGATTCTTAGAGTTCTTTTTCTTAGAATTGATTAAACCTAGGTCTTCTAGTTTGTGTAGTTGGGGTTTTGAGGCCTTAGTTATCTCAAGGTTCTTTCTATCAAACTAGAAGGAGTTTTGCCTCTCAATATTGGGTTTATAAGGCATAGATCCTCCTAGGTTTTCTATTGGAGTGTTAAAACTACAAAATCCTCAATAGAGGTTCTTCATCAAAAGAGGTGATCTTGGGAGGGTATTGAATCAAATCTACAATCAATTGAAGATTCACATCATGGATGAACTCAATCAAGGATGTCTGAATTGATCTGCAGCAATGTTACTTAAAAGGTAGTGCCTGCAGGGTATCTAAATTACTTTAGGAGTTTCTTATGCTTATTCAAGGTAATTCTTCAATTCATAACTATTACACAAAGCTTAAGATTCTATAAGAAGAGATACTAGTTTTGAGGCATATACCTATCTGTAATTACAATCCACAACCCGCTTGCACATGTGAATTGCTAGAAAAGTTAGAAACAACGTAAATGAAAAATATGTGATGAAGTTTGTAAGAGGCTTAAATAATACTTTTGAGAATTTTAGATCCAAGGTGTTTCTTATGAGTCTTTTTCCTACTATTAACACTACTTTTATTTCGGCCACAAAATATGAGAGGCAAAAAAATGATCCTAATTATCATATTAAAGACCCATACATCATTATCGTCATGTGCCTCTTGTTAGTAATCAACATTCCATCAATATGCCTATTGTTAATCAGTTTGCAAAGGAGTAATGTGTGACAAATTATATGCCTAATTCTCCTATAATTGAGTAGTACATGTACACAACAAATGCAGTAAATATGAATAATCATCCTGTAATAAGGTTTATGAATTCTGGAAACAATGGAAAATGATATACGTTTGTACTCATAGTAATGGTGTTCGGCATACAGTTGATAGATTTTACAAAAAGAATGGGATATCCTGCTAATTTCAAGTTTAGAAATAATCAAGGTTTTTGTAATACAAGAAATGTTAACTATGTTGGAACTGAGATGGCTGGTTCGGGTTATGAAGGACAAAATTTGATGCCACATAATTTGCAGCAAGATATAATGGAAATGTATCTCTTCCAAATTCCCAAAACTGAATGGCTTATTTTGGAATGCCTGGTTTAACATCTTATGATTATCACAAACTTTTATATATGTAGAACAATACTAAGATTGGAGGATCTACTGACATTGTTTCTTCAAATGAGAAAGGCGAGAATATAGTAAGTCCAGTAAGCTAGGCCACTTTTTGTGCATCCATGGGATTGATGCTCCTGCTCAAGCTAATTTTTCAAGTAAACTTGCAAACTCAAGTTCTAAAACCTGGATTTTTTATTCACGAGCAAGTTATGATCATATTTTGTTCATCTACTTTATATAACTCTTGTATTCCTGTGTTTGGTATGCATGTTCAATTACAATCTGTTCCTATCACCCACAAAGGTGTTAATTATATTTCATATTTATTACTTCTTAAAGATGTCCTTTGTGTTCCCTTTTTTAGATCCAATCTCATCTCCCTTAGTAAACTTAATCTACAAAACTCATGTGAAGTGCTTTGTTAATCTTCTTCTTGTACTATCAAGGATTTAATCACCAAGAAGAGGATTCGTTCACCTAGATGGTTTCAAGGTCTTTATGTGCTCGACATTGCCACACTTCATACTCCTTCATCATGATTTTCGGCTCATTCTCCATCTTCTACAACCATCTATTCTGCTAATCAAGTATAGCATAGCCAAGATAAAGTTTGAAATCTTTGTTATGGAATTATATATTAGGCCATTTATCTACTTCTTTTTCTTTTTCTTTAAATGCAATTTATGTACTTCTAGACTTCAGCTCCTTAATCTTCTATAGCCTTACACGTTTCTAATAAATTGTACTTGTTTCAATTATCCTATGGCAAAATAAGTAGTCTTTTTTCTTTAAGATCTACTATTTCTATAGCTTATTTTTATATCATTTATGTTGATATATGGGGTCCTTATAAGCAAATCAAAATTACTTATCAAAGATACTTTCTTATTTTTGTTGACGATCTCGATCATAGCAAATATACTTGGACCTATTTGCTTAAAACAAAATTAGAAGCTAGTTTAAAGCTTCAACACTTGTGTAACTTCATTAGAACTTAATTTAGGACTAAGATTAAAATCATCAGAAGTCACAATGGTCCTAAATTCACTATGCACTCTTTTTATCTAGCCAAAGACATTCTTCACAAAACCTCTTGTATTTACACTCCAGAGAAAAATGGTTTAGTTGAAAGAAAACATAAATATATCTTAAATGTTTCTAGAACTTGAAGATTTCAATCTAATCTACCTATTTCCTATTGTGATTTTTGCATTAAACATGCAATTAAACTCATCAATGTTACTCTTTCTCCTATCATTCATGATAAAACTCCTTTTAAACTTCTTTATTATCACCTTCCTACTTATGACAGATTCAAAGTCTTGGTTATCTCTCTTATGCTTGTACACCTGAGCATAGGAGAGAAAAGTTTGATCATAAAGTTACACAACGTGCCTATCTAGGAAATTCTGAAACAAGCAAAAGGTACATTCTTTTCCATCTCTGTACCAATATTGAACCGTTTGTTTCCAGATATGTTCTTTTCTTGGAACGTCTATTTCCTTTCAAGCTATCTCAAAATCTTGCTTATGTTTCCTCTCAAAATACTTTATATCTCTCAAGCACTGCTCATTCTTCTATACCACTTTCTAACTATTCTTCTAATGGATTTTCCTCTAGCTTACCTCCTCTTTCTTCTCATGTTCCTATTTCTCCTCTTCTTGATGACAATTTCGTTTCCTCTTCTCCTGGAGATCTTCCACTTCCTTCTTCCCCTTCTATTTCTACTTTTTCTTCTTCTTCACCTCTACATCTTCTTCTTCACCTCTACATCTATCTTCCTCATCTTCTACTCCTATAGATTTTTCTTTAAGAAGATCTAGCACGTCTCATCATCCTCTTCCTTATCTTCAAGACTATGTTTGTGATAGTTCCTCTTCTACCACAGCACAAATTTCTTCTTTTGATCACTCAGCTTCTCAATGCGAATCTTTAGTTTTAAATGTCAGCTTGAAGGTAGAACCTAATTCTTATGCTGAAACTGCTCAATCACCTCAATGGATCGAAACCATGAATGCTAAGATTGAAGCATTGGAAGCTAATAAAACTTGGAGTTTGGTTAGTTTGCCACCAGGAAAATATCTCATTGACTGCAAATTGGTATTTAGGTCTAAGTACAAATCAGATGGCTCAATTAAAAATTACAAGGACGGATTAGTTGCTAAAGGTTACACTTGATAGTTTGGTGTGGATAATTTGGATACCTTTATCCGAGTTGCTAAGATGAACACTATTAGAGTTGTTCTTGGTGTAGTAGCAGCTTGGAGATGGTTTATGCATCGCTTGGACATAAGCAATGCATTCTTACATGGTGACTTACATAAGGAAGTGTTTATGGTTCCTCCCCTTGGTTACACTTCTGATATTCAAAAGTGTGCAAGTTGCATAGATCTTTATATGGTCTCAAACAAGCTTCAAGGCAGTATAATGCCAAGCTTACATATAACTTATTGTAAATGGGGTTTAAATAGTCATGGCTTGACTATTCTTTATTTGCAAAGCATGATAATACTACAAATGTAGTTTTAATGGTTTATGTTGATGATATTATTGTGTGCAATGATCAAATGAATACAATTCAGAATATTAAACATACTTCCAATGAGTTATTCAGAATTAAAGATTTGGGAGAGGCCAAATTTTTCATGTTAATGGAAGTTGCAAGAACAAAATCAGGTATTGTGCTTTCTTAGAAAATATGCAGTAGATATGTTAAAAGGATTTTGGCTTTCTTTCAAGCAGACTTATAGCTACACCGATGGATACTGCAACAAAATATAGCCATGGGAATTCAAAATTGTTGGCTGATAATTCTCATTATAGAAACTTAATTGGTAAGTTGTTGTACATGACATTTACAAAGCTTGATATTTGTTTTTGTAGGCCAATTCTGGGCCATTTTCACACTTTTTCATTTTATTTCCCCAGTCCAAAACTATCTTTATGATGTATTATGGATTGGGCCTCAGCAAAGAAGATGGGTTTCAATTTATTGTGCCAAGATGCTAGGCCGGGCCAGCCCAACCCGGCCAGCCCAAGGTACATGTGCTATATATATTCTCTTCCTATTTTGAGGCTCTCTAATTTTTTAGGATAGCCTCCCTTCTCTATTTTTATCTTTTTCCTTCTTCATTTCTTCACTGCCGAAGCCTCGGCTTCTTCTCTCTCAAGGAGTCCCCTCCTTGTTGCCGCTGCTGCTGTCACCGACATCATGAGTCGAACCTTTGACCGCGCACCCGGCTTGCTTGTGAAGGAGAGAGAGAGAGAGAGAGAGTTGAAGGTAAGAGAGAGAGAGATTATCTTCTTTGTTGGGAGGCTGTCCAACTAAGGGACCGTCGGATCGGCCACCTCCGGTGCCATTTCTGCTGGTACTATTGCAGTTGTTCTTCAGTCCACATCCGCCGGTGCTGTTGGCTGCTCGCTATTCGGAGCTTGCCGCAGCTTCCCACCACTCGTGTCACTGCTGCTTGGTTGGAGTTGATTGATATTGCAGCAGCTCGCCACAACTTGCATTGCTCGCTGTTGCTCCCGCTGCTCAACGCCGGTTAGATCGTCTTCTCGAGATTCAAGTAAACTCTCCGAGCTTCTTTCCTTTTCTTCCCTTGCTAACAGTTTCTGCTGTAGCTTCAAGTGAAGCTTCTGGGAAGGTGCTGCCGGAGAAGAAGAAGGCATTCTGTCGAGGAAGAAGAAGAAGGACCAAAACGCTATTCTATAATAGTTTAGGGGTCTCTTTGTTATTTTCTTTTTCTTTAAGGGCTGTAATAGTAAATAGAAAAGTTGTGTAATAGTAAATTGGTCCTGGATCTTCATATCCGTATAACAGTGGTATCAGAGCCCGAAAAAGACTTCAACTTTCCGGTGCTCTTGTGGACCGGTGGCCGGAGCTCTCGGGTAGCTCTCGATTTCAGCATTCCAGATTCACGGAGTCCGTGGATCTGGCTCAAGGAAGCATCGTCTAAACCTTCTCTATTTTATTTTGGTTTTTTGGTAGATCTATTTTATTATTTCTGCCTATTTAGTTAGATATCCTTATTTTTTGGTAGATCTGTTTATTTGCATTAAATTTGTTGTTTCTGTTGGATTTCTCTGTTATACTCGCTCTTCCGATTATTACTGTCTCGGATCTGTTATTTTTGTGAATCTAGCTTATTTTAGGAAAATCTAAAACCCAGACCTGGCTTGAGTCCACAGAGACTTCAAGTAGCTGTATCTCAGTGATTTTTCTGTAACTAATTACAAATTGTTGTTATTATTCGTGATTGTTGGTTTTTCTGTTGTTTGTGTTGGAAGGCTGTTACTTAGCCCTTACCTGTTTATTTCTGTCTCTGTTATTTTTGTGCTACGGCGCTGTTTCTGTTGTGAGATTCTTGTATTTCACTTATATTTACTGCGTCATTTTTCAAAGCAAAATCCGAGCATTTTATTTGTGTGACAAACTTCTTTTTCAAATCTTATATTTTTCTAGACATTGATTACTCTTATTTGCCATTTTAATCATGTCTGTTCCAAAAATTGAAACCGACAAGTTGATGGCAAATCTGATTTCGTAATGTGGCGGAGAAAAATGAAAGCTTTAGTCCAAAATAAAATCGCACCCATAATTTATAGCTCTGAAAAGTATCTGGAATCTTGAAAGGGTGAAGTGCTTTCTGAAAAGCTTGGTGATGCTCACACTTGCCTCACCTTACATTTAACCAATAATGTTTTATGAGAAATCAACGAAAAGGACAACGCTTTTGAAATTTTGACAAAACTCGAAAAACTGTATTTGGGAAAATCCTTGTCGAATAAAATTTATTTAAAAGAACAGCTTTTTGGTTTTAAAATGAGCGGGTCGAAATCACTTTCAGAAAACATTGATGATTTAAACAAAATCATTTTGAAACTTCAAAACGTTGGAGAGAAGATCTCTGACGAAAACGTTGATGTTATTTTATTAAATTCCTTTCCTGAGTCTTTTAATGAAGTTAAATCTGCTATCAAGTATGGTAGAGATGATTTGACTCTTTCTGATGTTAAAAACGCTTTAAAATCAAAAGACATGGATTTGAGAAAATAAAACAAATCTAACAGAGAGAACCTTTACGTGAGAGGGAGGGTTGACCGGAGAGAATCTTTTAGTCACTGTTCTAAAAGTAGAGGGAGGTCGAAATCACGAGATAAGAAAGTGAAATGTTTTTACTGTGGCAAGGAAGGTTATATGAAAAACAAGTGTTTTAAGAGGATCAAAGATGAAAAACAACATAAACAAGGTAAAGGGAGTGTTAAAAATGACAAAACCCACGATTTTGAATCATATGGTAATTCCATGTATTTTGAGCTTTTGTTTGTATCCCCTTCCCCTTCTTCCTCTTTTTCTGATCATTGGATTCTTGATTCTTGCTGCACTTTTCACATGACACCAAACAAGCACTGGTTTTCAGATTTTTAAAACCCTTGATCATGGAAAGGTTTTCAAGGAAAATAATCAAGCTTGTAACATCTAGGGCATTGGAAATGTTTTCATTAAAATGCATGATGGCCCAAAAAACTAACTGAGGTGAGATATGTGTCCGACCTTTGTCGGAATCTAATCTCCCTCGGTATTTTTTATTCAAATGGTTATTCTTATAAATCTAACAATGGTATTATGAGAGTTTGCAAAGGAGCACTAGTCATGCTCAAAGGTTTTAAAAGAGATGGTTTATACCATTTGATTAGAAAAACTATTTGTGAAGCATCTGCATTGGTTTCAAAATCTATCCCTGAAAAGACTTTGTTGTGGCACCATCAGATTGGCCACATCAGTGAAAAGGGACTACATTGTTTATATAAGCAAAATCTTTTGTGTGGTGACAAAATCGATTCATTGGATTTTTGTGACCATTGTGTTTTGAGAAAACAGCATAAAATCAGTTTTTCAGTTGGCACACACAAGTCAACTTCTGTCCTTGTTATGTGCACTGTGATTTGTGGGTACCTAAAGAGGTTCCAACCTATGGTGGCAATGTTTATTTCTTATCTATTGTTGATGATTTTTCTAGGCATGTGTGGGTATTTCTTTTAAAAACAAAATGTCAAACTTTTGAAAGATTTTGTGACTGGAAACACCTTGCCAAAAATCAAACTGGAAATAAACTAAAGACAATTAGGACAGATAACGGTCTTGAGTTTTGTAATAAAAAGTTTGTTAATTTGTGTGCATCCCATGGCATTTTGCATCATAGGACTGTTGGGCAGAACCCTCAGCAAAATGGTGTTGTTGAAAGAATGAAACATACCATCAAGGATAAAGTTAGGTGTCTTATGGTGTCCTCAGGTATCCCAAAACCCTTTTGGGGAGAAACTGTAAGTACAGCTTCTACATCATCAATAGATCCCTTCTACAGCTATAAACTTCAAAACTCCTTTAGAGTTGTGGTCTGGAGAACCACCAAACCTGTCCAACCTTAAGAGTGTTTGGATGTGCTGCATTTGAACATTAAAAGGAAGGTAAGTTAGACCCTACGTCTAGAAGTGGAGTGTTTATAGGCTACTCTAATGGCGTGAAGGAATAATAAAGTTTGGCTCAAAGGTGAGCCGGGAGTGAGGGTAGTCGTGAGTAGGGATGTTGTCTTCAACGAGCTTGATATGCCTTGCCTAAACGCTAAAATATATCCCGATAGTTCTACCGATATTCCCACAGATGGGAATATTCTAGTGGAGATGGAGGACACCTCCGAACCTTGACAAGTTCACACACATGAATCCAAAACCAGTGGAGAGTCCGATGTACCGGCTAGTCAACCCGAAATCGACATCCCTGAATCTGAAAATTCGGATGATGATGAGGATAATCCAGAGGCACAAGCACAAGCCCTTAGAGACTACCAGCTGTCTAGGGATAGGGCTAGAAGAGTGTCGAGAGAACCCATTAGATACAGTTATTCATACAATATCTCATATGCTTTTGCTGCTACATCCTATGTGGAAGAGAAAGAACCGATGTGTTCTTCTGATGTGTTGAAGAGCCCTAATCGCTCTTTATGGTTGCATGCAATGGATGAGGAGATGTCCTCTTTACACAAAAATAAAACCTGGATTCTTGTTCCAAAACCCTCAAACCAAAAATTAATTGATTGCAAATGGATTTTTAAAATTAAAGAGCCTGAGTCAGCCAATGAACCCCCAAGGTTCAAGGCCAGGCTGGTTGCAAAAGGTTTTTAACAAGTTGAGGGCATCGATTTCAATGAAATATTTTCTCCAGTCGTTAAATATAAAACGATTAGGATAATACTTGTCATCGTTGCCTTTTATGATCTTGATGTAAAAATTACATTCTTGCATGGTGAACTCAAAGAGACTATCTATATGCGACAACCACCCGGTTTTGAGTAAAAGGTAAGGAACACATGGCGTGTCTCCTAAAAAAGTCCGTACACTTAAACAGTCACCAAGGTAATGGTATAAGCGTTTTAACTCGTTCATGCTTAAAGCTAGTTTCATTAAAAGCAATTATGATAGTTGTTTATATTTTCATGGTGATGATGTTGAAACTGTTTATCTTTTGCTTTATGTTGATTGCATGTAAGAATACAGATAAGACTGATAGTTTAAAATCCCTGTTAAAGTCAGAGTTTGACATGAAGGATTTAGGTTCTGCTTCTAGAATCCTTGGGATGAACATCAGTAGAGATAGGGCTGACCGCTCCTTATTCATATCCCAGAAATCCTTTTTGCATAAAATTGTTTCCAAATTTTTGATGCATCTATGCAAGCCAATTTGTACCCCACTTGCGAGCCATTTTCAGTTTTCTGAAAAATCCTGTAAAAAAAAATTTTTTAAAAATTAAAAAAAAAAAAAAAAAAAAGGACATGGCAAACATACCCTATAGGATGGCCATAGGTCCAGTCATGTATTCAATGACATCCACTCGACCCCAATATTGCTTATTCCATAAGCCTTCTCAGCAGATTCATGTCTAACCCGGGTAGGGATCATTGGGCAGCTCTCAAGTGGTTATTACGATACATTAATGGGATAGTAGATAGGGGTTTGCTTTATCATAACTAGTCCGATAATTTTGAACTTGTTGGATATGTTGATTCTTACTTTGCAGGTGACAAAGATGGTAAGAAATCTACCACATCCTATTTCTTTACCTTAGCGGGTGATTGCATATCATAGAAGTCACAGTTGCAACCTGTAATCACTTTATTGACTACAGAGGCTGAATACATCACTGCCACAGAGGCAATTAAGGAAGCTATTTGGCTTCAAGGGCTTCTATCCGAATTGCATGTTTTAAATTCCAAAGCTGTGATTTATACTAATAGTCAGAGTTCTCTTCACTTGTACAAAAACCCTGTTTACTATGAACGGACTAAGCATATAGATGTTAAGTACCATTTCATTAGGGAAAAGGTTTCAAGTGGTTTAATTAACATAGAAAAGATTAGTACTAAAGCTAATCCTACAGATTTTGGTACTAAAATTGTGAATTCTGACAAGTTTTCTTTGTGCAGGGATCTCCTTCATATAGATAAAGATTGACACTTTTGAGTCAGAGTTGGCTGGAAAATTATGAACACGTGTTCAAGATGCAGTTTCTAGGCCAATTTTGGGCCATTTTTTACATTTTTTCATTTTATTTTCCCAACCCAAAACTATCCCCTATAATGTATTATGGATTGGGCCTCAGCAAAGAAGATGGGTTTTAATTTATTGGGACAAGATGCCGGGCCGGACCGGGTGCGACTTGTGCTATATATATTCTCTTTCTATTTTTGAGGCTACCCTAATTTTTTAGGACAGCCTCTCTTCTCTATTTTTATCTTTTGCTTTCTTCCTTTCTTCACTGCCGAAGCCTCGGCTTCTTCTCTCTCAAGGAGTCTCCTCCTTGCTGCTGCTGCTGCCGTCGCCGGCGCCGTGAGTCAAACCTCTAATTGCGCACCCGGCCTGCTCGTGAAGGAGAGAGAGAGAGAGAGAGTTGAAGATAAGAGAGAGAGAGAGAGAGAGAGAGAGAGAGAGAGAGAGAGATTATCTTCTTTGATGAGAGGTTGTCCGACTGAGGGACTGTCGGATCAGCCATTTCTGCTGCTGCCGTTGCAACTCTTCTTCAGTCCACATCCGCCGCTGCTGTTGGCTGCTTGTTGTTCGGAGCTCGCTGTAGCTTCTCTCAGCTCGCCTTCATCGCTCATGTCACTGCTGCTTGGTTAGAGCTGATCGACATCGCAGCAGCTCGCCGCAGCTAGCATTGCTCGCTGCTGCTCCCGCTGCTCAACTCAACACCAACTGGATCGTCTTCCCGAGGTTCAGGTAAGCTCTCCGAGCTTCTTTCCTTTTCTTTCCTTGCCAACGGTTTCTGCTATAGCTTCAAGTGAAGCTTCCGAGAAGGTGTTACCGAAGAAGAAGAAGGCATTCTACCGAGGAAGAAGAAGAAGGACCAAAACGCTATTCTGTAATGGTTTAGGGATCTTTTAATTATTTTCTTTTTCTTCAACGACTGTAATAGTAAATAGGAAAGTTGTGTTATAGTAAATAGGTATGTGGATCTTCAGATCCGCACAACAGTTTTGTTGTCCAGCAATTGTCAAAGTACTTAAACAAGCTCAATGTGTTATATCATAAGGCAGCATTTAGGATATTAAGATATATTAGTGGGACAGTGAGACAGAATTACTGTCATGGAGAACAAAAAACAAAAAAACAAAAAAAAAAAAAAAACACCACTATGAGTAAGAGTTCCTTAGAAACAAAGTATAGAGCTATGGCAATGACATCTTGTGAAGTATATTGGTTGCTATATCTGCTTGGAGATTTATCAATACATCAAACTCAAGCTGTGCCATTGTTTTGTGATAGCAAAAGTATCTTGTACATAGCTGAGAATCTAGTTTATCATGAAAGCACCAAGCATGTAGAAATTGATGGCCATCTTGTAAGGGATAGGTTCCAAGCGGGTGTAATCAAACCTTTACCAAGCATGTGGAAATTGATTGCCATCTTAAGGGATAGGTTCCAATCAAGTGTAAATTAGCTTACTTATTTTGGGGAAGGATAGATTCAAATTTTTTCTTTAGACAATTTGGAGTTGCGAATAGGTATAATAAGGGCACAGCTTGTTAGGGTGTTGAAAGGTGAGCAGAAGGTTGCAATCAAGAAAATAAGATGGGAAGGTAATTTGCAGCCTAATGGAGAATAAGTACCAAAGGACAAACTAACAAAGCAAAAAATTTTGGAAGTAGTTGACGCAGCTGCCACATAAGCTAGTGATGAGGATTAAAGAATTGACGTGTACCAATAGGGAGTTGCCAACTCGATTCTTGTAAGTAATTAGTTAGTAAAGATAGAGTAGTCTTTTTACTATATTTAATTGTAGATAGCAGAATGATGAGAACTTTATTTCTCAAAATTGTATATATATATATAGTTGAAGAGGATCGTTATTTCCAATTCCTGTTTAAAGAGAAACTTCATAGACCCTCATTTCTTCCATTTCACTTTCTCTCAAAAACTCACAATTCTCTCTATCAAATCTAATAACAACTAATTATTTAAAGTAGTTTTAGATAATATAAACGAAAATGTAAACATAAACAATTGAAAATTGAAAACATGATAAAAAAATATAAATTTTTAGAGATTTTCTTTTAAAAAAAGAAAAATGAGATCACACACGAAGCATACCTAGCTGAATCCAATGGGGTGCAGGCAGAACAGAGTCCCGACAAGCTGCTTGCACTCTATTGAATTCAACCAGGTATGCTTCTCGGGTTGTAACCATTTTTAAAAAATTGACTCTCAATCTCATTATGATCATTAATTAATCAATTAATCACAATTCATCAATAATTAATCATAAACAACTACTCATCATCGTCATCATCAATTCATCATGTACAAATTACAACAAAAAAATTCAAAAAAAAAAAATTATCCAGGCAACGCAAAAAGTGTGATACCCCCAACCCTGCCACTAGGTCAACTGCTGCTGAGTAGGGTATCTGTGTGCCTCTCGACACTAGACTATAAGTCCCAAAAACGAGAGCCAAACCTCAGGGCAACACTAAAAGTATATACACAAAATATGCAGCAGAAAAACTTAAATAAACCTATTACCACTACTTCGTTCCAAACACAAGATTTAAAAAAAAAAACTTCTTAAAACTGTTGCAATACAAAATAAAAGCCTTATACCAACAAAACCTTACAACAATATAGATAGAAGAGCCTTACACTTGGCCCGAGTCTAAGAAAATAAAACATAATATGTGACAACCAAAGCATAAACATGTCCTACTAGAGAGACATGGTCCAAGATTCCATGCCCGCAACTTCAACAACTTATCGTACCTCTGTTTATCCTGAGTTGATCTGAGGAGAAAACATGAAATGGAAAACAAGAGCGCGAACGCTCAGTTAGTCCACGTGCATGTGTGCGTTTCAGTGATTTCTTTGAAATAATGATGATGCAATTTCACGAAGCCATTTATGCAATATTCAAAAAAAACATTTTATTTTAACAATACTTATACTTGAACCAGAATAAAGGTTTCGAGCGCAACTAGCAAGTCTGAGAAAATCAAGACACATCAGCGCAACTTCTACACATGAATGCAAATAAACATGCAAAAACGGACAAGGTCCAGATCCCAAAACGAGGTCATCGAAAACTAGTCCGGCATCTCGTAGTCAGTACCAGCCATACACCATACGAGCGCTTGATTACCAAACAACCGCTCTCCCAAAACTGGTCAAAACATCATGCTACAGATTCCTGGGGCACCTCCCAGGCCTGCCCTGGGACCAACCTCGGTGTCATGCCCCTCATGACTCCTCACTAGGCGGCCGAACCCCACCGCAGAGCATGATGCGGTGTCCACGTAGACTGATTGGGCCACACCCTCCACGATCTACGCCCCTCTTCAAGTGGATCCACTCTCCTGAGTCTGAATCGTCCACGCCATCAGAAGAGGCCCTCGTACGGGGACTAGCCACGTACAATGCAATCCTCTAACGCTTCCGAACACCTCAACATAATCCAAACTGTAACTATGGTCAAAATAGGGTTTTCTCATGTGTTTACAAAAAGAAAGGCTGCTTGAACGGCCGTCAGGACAGAATCAAGTCACGAATACTTAATAAAAATTCCCATCCGCCAATTCACCCCATGTTTATGCGAAATTCACATAAATATGCCAGATGTATGCTCACGCATGTCAAAACAGCGTAGCTTTTATAACTAGAACATTTTACCAACATATATAAATTTTCCTAGAAAACCTGTATACAGTCAAATCCTGCTTCACTACAATTATAAACTATTTAAAAAAAAACACACACCTATTTGGAGCACAACTCCTATGCATTGCCTAAGAAAACAGGTAACACAATGTGGACAACATCTCCGAAAGAAAAACATGCTAAATTGTTCATGCTGAACGTAGTAAATATTTTCTAACAGATTCATAAAACACGCCTTACAAGGCCCGCAGTATTTACAAATATTAGAAAATAGGGTTTTGTGGACTTACCTAGATGTGGCTCTGGTGCTATAATCCTACAAATACGATAGCAACAAACAGTTAAGTACAAATCCATACGTTTCTATTCGTCTTCAAAAATATAAAAGATGATAACTTTTTACAAATCTAGGATATAACTGCACGTATACTAATCTAACAAGCCTACACTTCTTATCCCATCATACTAAAATCATATAAACATACTAGTGATACCAAAAATATATATACTAACGCCATATACAAAAATAGGTGTACATATATACATATATATATATATATCAACATTAGTTACGCAAGTCAAGTGTACCAAAATTATACATACAAACCATAAGTGTTGACATCATTTTTTAGGGTCATTTATAAAAATACGTATCAAATTTATGAATGCGAAAACTAGTTACAAAAGTTATATATAAAAATATATATAAAGTTATGTACTAAAATATATAGATAAACAAGACCTTATTCTCTAAAATTATTTATATAAAAAGAAAGTTCCATATAAACTAAAAAATATATATAGTGGTAAAATTGCAATGATTATACATACCACCAACATGTGTATATATATAAAGTTATATATTAAAATTCATTTACAACAATTATACATATATATACTAAGACTTCATATTCTAAAATTAGGTATAAATCCCATGCCTGCAAATATATAGATATACAACACCTCAAATATATTTATATATGTACAAGCTTCATGTGAGGAAAAAAAAATACACATACATATATATATCAATATTTGAAATATGTATCTATAACTATGCATGCTAAGACCATTCATGTAAATATATATATATATATAAATACAAAGGTTATATATTAAAATTACGCATATAAACATATATCTAACATATATAAATACTAAAACTAGCCATGCAAAAATATATACTACATATATATTTGAAAATATAAATAATTACATGTGCTAAAATATATATATATAAAAAAGAAAATACTTTAAAATTATTTACCAAAAATTTAGGTATATATATAAACCATTTTAGGTAAAAGAATTATACTAAGAAAATTAAACAAATAAGTTTATATAAGATTAAATAAGAGAAATAAACACAAAAATCAAATATCAAACAAATTTTAACAAAATCATACTATTACTAAATGACTAACAAAAAAGAAAAAGATTGAGCAAGACACACCAATGAATCAAAACAGCAAAAAAGAAAGAGGGGGAATAAAAAGAAAAAAAAACGACAGAAAAGAAAAAGGAAGAAAAAGAAAGCAAGGACAAAAAGGGAAAAGGAGAAAAAAACAGAAAAAAACAAAATGCAAAAAAGTACATGTTGCTGCTACTGGGGAAACCGAGAGGAGGAGAGAAAAACAAAATTTCAACAACATTCTTCCCTCCTCAAGATCCATATATATAGATACCCCAATATGCATGCAAGATGCCAAGTGGCACTTCATGCTTGACAAGTGGCCAAATCATTATTTTTAAAAAAAAAAATACCATAAAATCTAATAATAATAAATAAATATAAATAATAATAATAAAATTAATAAGACTTAGTATTTCTCCATAAAAAAGAAAATATACCACTTTAACCCTATATAAGACTACCGAGTATTTAACCGCTAAAAAGTACGTACCATAAATTCTTAAGTTTTACTACGCTAGACTCCGGCTACTACATTAATGTCACTCACCCTCTCAAGATTGCCCGAGGTGCTTACCGATTGGAGCTTTACATTCTTCCCTCCTAAGAAAAATTTCGTCCTCGAAATTTAATAATCATACACCTAGAAGTTCTAGATACTTCTCCTTCAGATATTCGTCAGTCTCCCAAGTTGCCTCCTCAATTCCATGATACCTCCATACAACTTTATGTTAGTATATGCCCTAAGACCAATTGACTCACATTTTTTATTTATGAAGCATGTATTTTTTGAATTGTATTTTATGCTCTTGGTCATCAAGTATGTGACTTGATACTAAAACCCTTATAGCTAATAAAATACTATTCTTATTTGTCCCTAGTTTATTACATCTTGTAAACTAGTGTGAAGTTGATTGATGGTCAAGTTTTACTGATCATGAATATGAGATATAAAATCAATTCATAAATACATATTGAGAATATTGTATTGGACATGACCCAAAGTGAAGAAGAAATATTGCATGGGTTTAAGTTATAAGTATTTCTTCTCAGTTTTATATTTGGTGTCCTTTGACCTAATGTTTCTAATGTTTCTTGCATGGGGAGAAAATATGTTTTGACATAGTCAAACATTACTTTTAATTAGGTGATCATTATGACTATTGGTTGGCTTATTTTCTTGTCATGGCTTGAATATTGGAGATAGTGAAATTGTCCCTCTTTTTTTAGACAGAGATATCCATGGGCCCCTTGATAAGGAAGACTGGAAAATATGCATGGCCATGCTCAAATAAGTATTAATAAGGTGTTATTAATATTATTTGTTGGAACAGTCTGTCTGGTGATCAAGTAAATGGTTAATTAAGTTTTATAAGGATGACTTGATCCATGCCTTATACTTAATTAGGATATCGTGTGACAAAATGACTAAATATTAAATCTGATGCTAGGTCATTATTACATTTACTTAACTTGGGTAAGCATAATGTCTTACTAGAGGCTGCTTATGTTTTGTGAATAAATGTCTAGGACATTTTTCATTCACTGCCAACGTTAAGTGAACCTACAGGGTTACACGCATAGACGATCTTGTGAGCATAACGTCCACATTCAATGAATCTAGATTGTGTCCATATTCGTTGAACGTATACAAAAGGAGAATTAGATTCCATATTGTATTTTCTAGTGAGTTAATAAGTAATTAATTTTATTTAATCGAATAAATGAAATTAATTACTTAATATTACTCATCCAACCGTTGGATGATTATAGGAATAGACAGACGAGATTAAACTGTCATTAGATGACAGTTAGGGTTTTGATATTGACAGCTATAAAAGGTTATGTTAACCTTTTCTGAGTGGCCGTCCTTTATCTGATTAAAGAAAAACAAAACCCTAAACCCTAGAATGGCGATATAGTATCTAGCCTCCTCTCTCCGAAATACGACCGATTACCAGATAGTCAGGATCAGTTCTGAACAGCTTTCAGAACACAGAAGGGGCTAGCATCCCGATCACTTGCAGAGGAGTTCGTCGCATGGATACCAGTAGAGGGCGAAGCGTACAAAGCAGCGCCTCCACAACGAAGAATCAAAACATTGAGGTAATTTCTATCCAATCGGTTTTTCTAATATGTGCAGATCCTGTTGGTGGATTTCCGTAATTTTATTTTACTTTGTTTTTGCCTACGGATTCCAACACTTTACACATTGGAATTTGTCTCCCACGTAACTCTTTTACGCTTCGTTCTATAATCTCTGCTGGTTTTTCTTCATAGGACAGATCGGCACGTAACTCCAATTGGTCAATATTGAGCACATGATCCGGTGCAGGATGATATTTCTTTAATTGTGATACATGAAACACGTCATGTATACCTATCAGTTCACTCGGTAAGGCTAACCGATATGTCACTTTACCAACCCTGTTAATAATCTCAAACGGTCCGACATATCGATGGCTTAACTTTCCTCCCCTTGGACATCTAGGCTTTCCACGATGTGGCGTGAGTTTCAAGAAAACTCGATCACCCACACTAAACTCCATGTCCCTTCTTCGATTATCGGCATAGCTCTTCTATCTACTTTTAGCTGCCTGAAGCCGATCTTGTATTATCCTAACTTGTTTCTGCATTTCCTCCAACTCTGGCATCAGGTTCTTTTGTTTCTAATAAGATCGAACTCCAACTTCATCCCAGTACAAGACTGTTCTGCATTTCTTACCATATAATGCTTCAAATGGTGCCATTCCTATTGAAGAGTGGTAGCTATTATTATAAGCAAACTCAACACAAGCAAGATTTTCAATCCATCTGTTCCCAAAATCTAAGGTGCAAGCTCTCAACATATCCTCTAGGGTTTGAATTGTTCTCTCGATTTGTCCATCGGTTTAGGGGTGTGCTGTAGTACTGAAACTAAGGTTGGTCCCCATAGCTGCCTAGAATTTGGGCCAAAACCTTGAGGTAAACCTTAGGTCTCTATCTGACACAATATCGATGGGTACTCCATGAAGTCGAACAATCTCGTCTACATAAATCTACGCCAACTTTTCCAAAGGGTAGGTCATACTAATAGCGATAAAATGAGCCACTTTTATTAAAAGATCAATGATTACCCAGATAGCATCCTTATATCCCTGGTCCGGGGCAAGCCTTTGATAAAATCCATTGTTACATGATCCTATTTCTATTCAGAAACAGGTAGCGGTTAGAGTAGTCCTGCTGACTTTTGATGTTCCGCTTAACTCTTTGACATGTAAGACAGGCTGCTACATGCTCTGCAATCTCTCTCTTCATTCCATTCCACCAAAACTTTTGCTTTAAGTCTTTGTACATCTTATTCTCTCCAAGTTGCATTGAATACTTGCTTCTATGAGATTCCTCTAGAATCTTATGCTTACGTTTAGTGTCATTGGGTACACACAACCGATTCCAAAAGTACAAGCTCCTATCAGCTTCTAATGTTCGAAAATCTTCCAGTTTCTTAGCTTTCACACGGCCTTTAAACTCCTAGAACTACTTATTATTCTCTTGGGAGCTTCTAATATCTTGTTGTAGGGTAGAGGTTAAGCTAAGACTTGATATCTTTACTTTTCTACTCAATGCATCCGCCACCACATTCGCCTTTCCTGGATGATAGTTAATCGGGCATCGATACTCCTCCAGCAATTCCATCCAATTACGTTGTCTCATGTTCAAGTCCTTTTGAGAAAACAGGTACTTTAAGCTTTTATGATTAGTGAAGATCTCATACTTGGCCCTATACAGGTAGTGTTGCCACTTCTTAAGTGCAAACACAATGGCTGCTAACTCTAAATCATGTGTGGGATAATTCCATTCATGATCCTTCAACTTCCTCAAAATATAGGCGACAACCTTCCCGTCTTGCATCAACATAGCTCCTAGACCTTCTCCTGAAGCATCGGTGTGCAATGAAAATTCCTTGTTCGGATCGGGCAAGGTTTACACTGGTGCAGAAGTCCGTCGATTCTTCAATTTATGAAAACTCCTCTCACACTTCTCCGTCCATTCAAACTTGGTTGCTTTTCTAGTTAATTATGTTAAGGTCCAGCAATCCTAGAAAAGTCCTTTATGAATCTCCGGTAGTATCGTGCCATGCCCAAGAAACTACGTACTTCAGTTGGTGTTTTGGGCTGCGCCCAATGAGTTACCGCTTCTACTTTTTTCGGATCCACCGAAATCCCTTCCTTGGTGATAACATATCCTAAGAAAGTTACTTGACTCATCCAAAGTTCGCATTTACTGAACTTGGCATATAGCTTATGCTCTAGCAGGGTTTGCAACACTTTTCGAAAATGTTGTTCATGAGCTTCACGGTTGGGTGAATAAAGAAGGATGTCGTCTATGAAAATCACCACAAACTTATCCAAGTAAGGACTAAAGACTCTATGCATTAACTCCATGAAAGTCACTGGTGCATTAGTCAATCCAAACGGCATAACCACAAACTCATAATGCTCATATCATGTGTTAAAAGTCGTTATCTGGATGTCCTTCTCTCTTATCCTGACTTGATAATACCCCTGTCTTAAGTCCAATTTAGAAAAGCATCTCGCTCCTCGGAGTTGATCAAATAACTCATCAATTAGGGGTAATGGATATTTGTTCTTGACAGTCACACTATTTAATCAATACACATCCTGAGGGTTCCATCCTTCTTCTTTACAAACAAAACTGGTGCAACCCAAAGAAATGTACTTTGACGAATGTATCCTTGCTATAGCAGTTCTTATAATTACTTTTTCAATTCTTTCAACTCTTCTTGCGCCATCCGGTATGGAGTTCGAGATATTGGTTTAGCATCAGGTACCAATTCTATGCTGAACTCCACTTCTCGTTCTGGGGGTAGCGTCGTTAACTCTTCAGGAAATACCTCCCCAAACTCCCTTACTATAGGTATTGTTTCTAATCTCACCTCTTCCTTAGGATCGTTGAGTAAATATGCTAAGTACCCTTGACATCCTTTCCATAGCAACCTCCTGTCTTTCATGCCTGACAAAAAAGGGATTCTCTCGTTTCGTCCGCTTCCTTTGGAACACCAGAATTGGCATACCCGGTCTACTAAACTTAACCAACTTCTGTTGACAGTCTACTTGAGAGTAATGCCTAGCCAACCAGTCCATCCCAAGTATCGCATCATAACCCTCAAAGGGTAAGGAAATTAAATCACCAGCTAAAACCACACTTTCGACCCGAATGTCACAACCTGAGTACTTTACCTCAGCCATCCTACTTATGCCCATAGGAGTGCTAACTAACAACTGATAATGCATGTCAAGAGAGGGAATAGGAATGTGTTTTATGAAATGCAAACTCACAAAAGAATGTGTAGCTCCAGGATCAATGAGTGTCCTTGCTAGTTAAGAAAAGATTGGTAACATACCTTCAACTACGTCCGCTTCGGTGTTCACGGGCAGTCCATCCAATGCGTAAACTTTCGCTTTCACTTGTAGCTTATTACTCTTTCCTTTTGTGGCTCCTCTTATAACCGGGGGTCGGCCTAGCCTTCTAGACGTCTCTGGAGGTACTTGTTGTATCCCAGGGCACTAGTCCTTGGTATGTCCTGGTTTCCCACACTGGAAACATAACCTCAACTTCCGATAACACGTGTCTGCCATGTGTCCACTTCGTCCACAGTATGTGCATACTCTATGGATTCCTCCAGTGGTTAGGGTTTGCCGGCCTCCATTCCCGATCCTTTGTTCACCACGGGGTCTTTTAAAATCTCTAGATTTCTAGGGTCCTTGTATAGGACGTTTATAGGGGGTTCCAGTTGAGCCAATAGCTGCTTTCCTCTGCGTAACTGCTTGATCCGCCATTTCCGTCCTTGTGGCGGCTTCAACTGCGGCCGTGAATCCGATTGGTGGTAAGGGTGCTAATGCCCACTATAGTTCCGCCCTTAATCCTTTCACAAATTTCCGTGTCTTATTCTCATTCGTATCTATCAATCTTAAACAGTATTTAGCCAACCTATTAAACTTTACCGTATACTGGGCAACTGTCAGGTTATCTTCTCGCTGCTCACGAACCCATCGAGGTATGTACTCTCTTTTGAACTCTTCTTGAAAATCAATCCAGGTCCACGATTGGTTCTTGAGTGCCCAAGCTTCGAAAGCTCTAAGCCACCAATCTTTGCCATTCCACGGAGTCTAAAAGCTACGAATGTTACTCTCAAGGTATCCTCATACCTAAGGGTGTCATAAATACCATTTAGTTGTTCAAGAAATAGTTCTGCTTTGGTTTCTTGCTCAGCTTCTCCATAGAACTCTGGTGGTCGAAACTTCAAAAATTGTTCTAATGCTTCATCTATCCCAATGGCAGGTACTCGCTCATTTCTCCTTGTAGCCATTGAAGTTTCTAACAACTCCGTCATTCTAATCATGAAATTTTCCACTACCGTATGCGTAGCTCGCTCTGGACGAGGTGTGTTTTCCCTAGTGGTTTCAAGCTGTCTGCTTTGAGAATTCTCAGACATAGCCTCGTCCGCATAGTTGGAAGGTCGTGAATCTGACATATTTCTAAACACTAGAAGTTTCATCACTTATAAGTTTGCAGCTACTCTATAACAAGTAAATGTATAAACTCATCACAGGCACCAACATTAAACGTTCATATAAACATAAACATATATATATATATCAAAATCAGGATTTCCAATACAAGTGGTGTCACAAAAAAATCATCACGGTCCAAACATTCCAAAAATATATGACCAGGTTACTATACATATCCAAAAACCCGAGGACCTCCCATCCACTATCCTAAGGCTACTATATCAAGCCTCAACCAATCACCACTTACACCTATCCAACTAACTATTACACAAAAATCCCCACATCTTACCCCAAGCCTACTCCGCTTAAAGGTATCGGCTACCAGAACCTCCTGGCCGGGACTCCAGCTCGGCGTGGGCACTGTCCATTGAAACCCTAATAGTACCAAGGAACTGGGCGAGGAAGCGCCTAAGCCAGTCTCGCTCGCCAGACGGCTCTTGAATCTCCCTCTCTCTGGCCGCGTAAGCCTCCTGCACCTGGACTAGCTCCGCCTCCAGCATAGCGGTCCTCGCTGCCGCCTGTCAGTGTGCTTGGTGGGCCGTATAGAACAGGGCATCTACCCTAGAAATCTCCTCTCTCAGCTCGGTGATCTACTGTCCAGCGGCCTCCACCTGCTGTCCACTCCATAAACAATAGCCACAACTGGGTGATAACAGTACCGGGGATCTACCTGCTGCGAGGGTGTCTATACCCTCAGCCTCCACCGGTGCTGGTGCCGCTCCCTCCTACTCAGGTTGCATCCCTATATCAGACTCAACCTCACTGGGTTCTTCCTCGATCGACACGCCAGGCTCCACCCCCTGCACCGCCGGTCCCTCTACTGTCTCACTGTTTGATAGGTCAATAATGGGGATCGGCTCTCTCTCCAATACAATCTCCCTAAGGGAGTATGATGATGAGGGGGACGTCCCACTGGACCCGCTCACAAGTACAATCTTAGGGTCAGTGCTAACCAACAAATCGAATGATTGACACAAGGTTAAACAGTTAAATCATATAGCTTGTCTAAAATCTAACAGTTCAAACCTATGAATGATCCTAAATGCTCTGATACCACCTGTGATACCCCCAATCCTGCCACTAGGTCAACTGCGGCTGAGTAGGGTATAGGTCCAAAAAACGAGAGCCCAACCTCGGGGCAACACTAAAAGTATATACACAAAATATGCAGCGAAAAAACTTAAATAAACCCGTTACCACTAGTTCGTTCCAAACACAAGATTTAAAAAAAAAAAAAAACTTCTTAAAACTGTTGCAATACAAAACAAAAGCCTTATACCAACAAAACCTTATAATAATATAGACAAAAGAACCTTACACCTGGCCCGAGTCCAAGAAAAACAAAACATAATACGTGACAACCAAAGCATAAACATGTCCTTCTAGAGAGACATAGTCCAAGATTCCATGCTCGCAACTTCAACGACTTATCGTACCTTTGTTTATCTTGAGTTGATCTGAGGATAAAATATGAAATGGAAAACGTGAGCGCGAACGCACAATGAGTCCAACGTGTGTGTGTGTACATCTCAGTGTTTTTTTAAAATAATGATGATGCAATTTCACGAAACCATTTTATGCAATATTCAACAAAAAACCATTTTATTTTAACAATACTGATACTTGAACCAGAATACAGGTTTCGACCTCAGTTGGGAAGTCTAAGCGAATCAAGACACATCAGTGCAGCTTCTACACCCGAATGTAAAGAAACATGCAAAGTTATAATTGGGCTCAACGGACAAGGTCCGGATCCCAAAACGAGGTCATCGGAAACAAGTCCAGCATCTCGTAGTCAGTACCAGCCCAACACCATACGAGCGCTCGATTACCAAACAACCGCTCTCCTAAAGCTGGTCAAAACATCAGGCTACAGATTCCTGGGGCACCTACTAGGCCTACCCTAGGACTAACCTCGTGTCGAGCCCCTCCTGACTCTTCACTAGGCGGCCGACCCCTACTGTAAAGCATGATGCGGTGTCCACGTAGACCGATTGGGCCACACCCTCCGTGGTCTACACCCCTCTTCAGGTGGTGCACTCTCCCGAGTCTGAATCGTCCACGCCATCGGAAGAGGCCCTCGTACGGGGACTAGCCACGTACAATGCAATCCTCTAACGCTTCCAAACACCTCAACATAATCCAGAACTGTAACTCTGGTCAGAATAGGGTTTTCTCATGTGTTTACAAAAGAAAGGCCGCTTGAACGGTCGTTAGGACAGAATCAAGTCATGAATACTTAATAAAAATCCCCATCCGCCAGTTCACCCCATGTTTATGCAAAATTCACATAAATATGCCAGATGTATACTCACGTATGTCAAAACAGTGTAGCTTTTCTAACTAGAACATTTTACCAACATATATAAATTTTCCTAGAAAACATGTATACAGTCAAATCCTGCTTCACCACAATTATAAACTATTTAAAAAAAAAAAACACACCTATTTGGAGCACAGCTCCTATGCATTGCCTAAGAAAACAGGTAACACAATGTGGACAACATCTCCGAAAGAAAAACATGCTACATTGTTCATGCTGAACGTAGTAAATATTTTCTAACAAATTCAGAAAACACGCCTTACAAGGCCCGTAGTATTTACAAATATTAGAAAACAGGGTTTTGTGGAACCACCTGGATGCGGCTCTGGTGCTATAATCCTACAAACACGATAGTAACAAACACTTAAGTACAAATCCACACGTTTCTATTCATCTTCAAAAATATAAAAGATGATAACTTCTTACGAATCTAGGATATAACTGCACATATACTAATCGAATGAGCCTACACTTCTTATCCGATCATACTAAAATCATATAAACCTACTAGTGATACCAAAAATTTATATATACTAACGGCATATACAAAAATTAGGTGTATATATATACATATATATATATCAACATTAGTTACGCAAGTCAAGTGTACCAAAATTATACATACAAAACATAAGTGTTAATATCATTTTCTAGGGTCATTTATAAAAATACGTATCAAATTTATGAATGCCAAAACTAGTTACAAAAGTTATATATAAAAATATATATATAAAGTTATGTACTAAAATATACAGATAAACAAGGCTTTATTCACTAAAATCATTTATATAAAAAGAAAGTTCCATATATACTAAATATATACATACACATATTTACCACTATATATATTAAAATTATTTGCAATGATTATACATACCACCAACATGTATATATATAAAGTTATATATTAAAATTCATTTACAACAATTATACATATATATACTAAGACTTCATATCCTACAATTAGGTATAAATCCCATGCATGCAAATATATAGATATACAACACCTCAAATATATTTATATATAAATACAAGCTTCACGTGAGGAAAAAAAATACATATATATCAATATTTGAAATATGTATCTATAAATATGCATACTAAGACCATGCATGTAAATATATATATATATATATATAAATACAACGGTTATATATTAAAATTGCACATATAAACATATATCTAAGATATATAAATACTAAAACTAGCCATGCAAAAATATATACTACATATATATTTGAAAATATAAATAATTACATGTGCTAAAATATATATATATATATAAAAGGAAATACTTTAAAATTATTTACCAAAGATTTAGGTATATATATAAACCATTTTAGGTAAAAGAATTATACCAAGAAAAATTAAACAAATAAGTTTATATAAGATTAAATAAGAGAAATCAACACAAAAATCAAAAACTAAATAAATCTTAACAAAATCATACTATTACTAAATGACTAACAAAAAAGAAAAAGATTGAGCAAGACACACCAATGAATCAAAGCAGCAAAAAGAAAGAGGGGGAAAAGAAAGAAAAAAAATTGATAGAAAAGAAAAAGGAAGAAAAAGAAAGCAAGGATAAGAAGTGAAAAGGAGAAAAGAAAGAAAACAAAATGAAAAAAATACCTGTTGCTGCTGCTGGGGAAACCAAGAGGAGGAGGAGAGAAAAACAAAATTTCAACAACATTCTTCCCTCCTCAAGACTCATATATATAGATAGCACAATATGTATGCAAGATGCCAAGCGGCACTTCATGCTTGACAAGTGGCCAAATCATTATTTTTTTTTAAAAAAAAAACCACCATAAAATCTAATAATAATAATAAATAAATAAAAATAATAATAAAATTAATAAAAATTAGTATTTCTCCATAAAAAAGAAAATATACCACTTTAACCCTATATAAGACTACCGAGTATTCCAAACCGCTAAAAAGTGCGTACCATAAATTCTTAGGTTTTACTCTGCTAGACCCCGCTACTACGTTAACATCACTCACCCCCTCAAGATCGCCCGAGGTGCTTACCGAGTGGGGCGTTACAAAAAGAGTTTCTAAATGTTTTTTATGTTGTACTTTTGAGCTCAATTTTGATGTTTTGAATCAATAAAAATGAAAAATTTACATGTTTGTGCAATGTCACATCCCAGATCCGAGCTTACCCAAACCCAAGACACAGAAACATTTTAAGGGTAAAAATTAATTTCCATAAAGTAATTTCAAAAGACTTTAAAATATATCATTTATAAAATGTAAAAACTCATGGAAATAAATAATAAATAAAAGTTTGTTTGAACAAAAGTTAATGAAAAAGACAAATAAATTCCATTTAAAAGTTGTTATTAATCCCAAAACTTCCCCTAAGTTCAAATTCAATCTTCACCAAACTTGTTCTCACACTCGAAGTTAACTTGAACCGAAAGAAAGAGAAGAGAGCGAGTACAACTATTCAGTATGAAAAGGACTAATTCTAAATTTTAGGATTAAACAAGCGTTTATCGAGATTCTCTATTAACAAACATAAAATGGGCACATTTTTAAGATGTAGTGGTGGTTACAATTAACACAATAAAAATAATAATATTAATAAATATCAAAACATTTTTCCAAAAATAGAACATTTTCCCAAAAACAATAGTAAGCCAACGACAATGGTGGAAATGGAATCAAATTAGTGCCTTGATCATGAAAGCTTTTCATCTCATGTCAAAACATTTTTTTCCTCTAATAAACATTTGAGCAATCTTTTGAGAATCCATTCAAAAAATATCAAAACATACATCAATTTCTCTTATGGATACCACCGAACAGGTTACACCAAGTTTAATAAAATACTTTTCAACATGAAACTAATTAACCACAGATATTCAAACCTTTTTAAAAACAATTATCATTACAATATTTAATCCAACTATGCTACAAACAATTCAAAGGGTAATAATTATAGTCAAAACTAAAGATCAAGTCTGGCTATTTATTTATTAGGTAGGCCAAACAAATATTGTGAGGCTTTTTCCTTGCCTATGATCATTCAAACATAGATGGAACATGTTCTATTAAGGATTAAGATTAAATTATATTATGGTTAGGATTATTACTATTCTGTTTGTTTAGGATTCTTATTCTTATAAATCCTAATCCATGTATATTTAGGTTCTTAGTTTCCTAGTTATAATTGATTTAGTAATTGTCAATACTTGACAATTATATAATGTAAACTATTTTACAATAATAGACAAAAACCAGATTGTTTTTCCCCACTGGAAAATTTTCATGGTATCAGAGCCAGAGCAAAGTTTAAAATTCAAGCTTGAAAAAAAAATTTGCTCGAACAAAGAAGAAGAAGCAGTGACGGTATGGCCTTTGCCTTCGCCGCTGCTTGCCGTTCATCGTCGGTCGTTACCAGTGCTCACCGTTCATCGCCTTCAACCTTGTGCACCCTAGTTTGTGCGCACTATCATCGAAGCTACAGAACGATGACGGGACGCAGAAGAACTCTTCTGGTCGTGGCGGCAGGTCTCGAGCTTGGGTTCTTCTTGGCCGAGCAACAGGCAGTAGCAGAATGCAGCTGCACCAAGTGCCAGGAGATAGAAATAATGAAACTCGGGCCAACACAGCAGCTCGTCAAGGAAGAACGGTTGGAGCTAACGACGTAAACAACAATGTGAACAGTAGCTTCAGCAACCATGGCATGAGTGGCAGGATCGATCCTCGATTCGACCCTCTTCCAACAACAATAATTCTGATCTCCACTCTCGTGGCTACCACCACCAAAACTCACCGAAACCGCCATGCCCTGAGAAGAAGACTGAGTTGCATCCGCCATTCCCAACCCATGGTGTGACCTTCACAGCAGAAGGTTCCAGTAACCTTCCAAGATTAACAAGTGAACAATGGTAAAAAATGTTTACCATTAATAATAACACAAATGCCACTCTATCCGAAAATTTATCTGGTATGAAAATTTTATGTAACTTGGACTTAGGATGCTCTCACCATATGACTGGTAGGAAAGTTTTTTTGAGAAATTTGAATAATATTTATCCATATACTATTGGTTTGCCTAATGGCACTAAGGCAATTGCTCTACAAGAAAGAGAGGTTTTTTTAAATCCTAGACTCAAACTCCACAGTGTGTTCTTAGTTCCTGAGCTTAAATACAATTTAATTTCTTGTCTCAATTGGTACGAAACTCTAAGTGTTTTATCACTCTCTGTGATAATTTCTGTGTTATACAGGATCATATCTCGATGAGGCTGATTGGAGTGGGTGAGCAAAAGAATGGAATTTTCTTCTACAAACCATTGCAATTATCAGCTTTATATGATTTTTCTAGTGATGTTCTTGATTCTAGCACATTATGGCATATCCGATTGGGCCATTCTTCGGATTTTGTGGTGAATAATTTCCTAGGACTTTCTAAAGAATCTAGAACTGGATCTGCACCTTTTTGCAATATTTGTCTGTGTGGTAAACAGACTCCTAACTGTTTGCCTTTAAGTATAAATAAGGCATCTCAGACTTTTGATTTAATTCATTGTGATTTATAGGGACCATACAAAACTGTGTCTACTATAGGGGCCTCTATTTTCTTACTATATTAGATTATTATTCCAAGGTAGTCTGGATATATTTGGTCTCAGAGAAAAGCGAAGTTGCATATGTCTTAAAAGATTACTTTGCCATGGTGATAATGGTATGGAATTTATTGTCTAAAATCATACTTTTCAGCCCATGGCATGATACATCAGACCACCATTGCTGAGACTCCACAACAAAATGGCAGGGTCGAACGGAAGCATCTTCATATTTTGAATGTCGCTCGTGCTTTATGGTTTCAAGCTAAACTGTCCATAAAATTGTTGGGAGAATGAGTTATGACAGCCGGATATCTTATCAATCGCACACCTTCTTCATTGTTACATGGAAAAACGCCTTATGAGATGCTACATGGGGAAACGCCATCTTATTATCACATTAAAAGTTTTGGATGTTTAGCCTATGTTCATGATTATGACCTCCCTAAAGATAAATTTCGTGCCCATAGTCGAGTTTGTGTTTTTTCTTGGTTACCCATTCAAAAAGAAAGGATGGATATTTTATTACTTGCAACAAAAGAAATTTATTTTACCCAGAGATGTAATCTTTGATGAGACCAAGTTTCCTTTTCAAGAAAATTTAGACACTCCCTCCCTTCCTTCCAAAGGTGCCTAAAGGACGAGCCAGAGTCTGCTTCGAACTTTGCTCAATCTTACAATTTTGGGGAATAAATTTTGGGCTGCACTTGTCACACATGACAGAGGGAGATCTTCCTACATGGGTCAAGATCTGAAATCTCCCACATTCAGTGGACCTCTACAGCCCTTCTTCAACAAGAATCCAGTGGCCCAGACAACACTCCATCCGATGGCCCAGATGGCCCAGACACCAGCTACAAGCAGGCCACTCCATTTTCTCTTTCACAGGCTTCTAGCGGCCTAGATGGCGATGGTTCAACAGAAACCACAGACGGCCTAGCTGACTGCCCCACACGCAACCCAACTACGCTCAGTGGGCCAATCCAATCTTTCCACGGCCCAGATCACTACAGCAGCCCAGCTCACTTTGATGATCCAATATCCTCCAGTGCTCCAGCATCTGGACCACTTCTTGCCTCCTCGCCTAGCCCGCTTCCAGAGTCCTCCAGCCCAATAGCCTCTTTGCCCAGTCAAGTCCAAATTTTGCCCTCCGCAGCGATTGGTACTAGAAAAAGCACCAGCATTAAAAAGGTTCTAGCTCGTTTACGTGATTTTGACAACAATACAATATGGAAGTCTTCTATATCCCATTCCTCTTCTGCTTCCACCTCCTCTTCAAACCTCTCAAGTACGTCCCTTTATCCTATAACTCATTTTGTGGACTATGAAAAATTTTCTCCTTCACACAGGCAATTTTTAGCATCTGTTGCCACAGAAACGAAACCTACCACATACTCTGAGGCTGTCTTTAATTCTAAATGGCGCACTATAATGCAACAAGAAATTGATGCCCTAGGAAAGAATGGTACGTGGACTTTGACATCCTTGCCCCTAGCGAATATGCTCTTGGAAGTAAATGGGTTTATCGCATTAAATATAAAGCGGATGGTACTATCAAGCAATGAAAGGCTCGCTTGGTGATTCTTGGCAACACACAAACGGCAGGCATTGATTTCACAGACACTTTTGTCCTTGTTGTTAAAATGGTTACTGTTCGAACCTTACTTTCTGTTGCTACTACTCAAAATTGGCCTATTCATCAGATGGATGTCCACAATACGTTTCAACATGGAGATTTACAGGAAGAAGTCTATATATGTCCCCCACCTATTTTTTGTCATTCGTTTAGTGGGCAGGTTTTTTTTTCTGAAGAAATCTTTGTACAGCCTTCAACAAGCCCCTCACTGTTGGTTTTCAAAACTGATTGCTGCTCTTCATAAGTGTGGCTTTTCCCAGTCTTATGCAGATTATTTACTCTTGACATACTCAACGGATAATGTCTTTTTGTGTGTTCTCATTTATGTGGACGATTTATTACTTACTGGAAATTCACTACCCTCTATAAATGTATTCAAAGCTTCCTTGAATACCTGCTCTTCGTAAGTGTGGCTTTTCCCAGTCTTATGCAGATTATTCACTCTTTACATACTTAAGGGATAATGTATTTTTGTGTGTTCTCATTTATGTGCATGATTTATTACTTACTGGAAATTCACTACCCTCTATAAATGCATTCAAAGCTTCCTTGAATACCTGGTTTCACATGAAGGATTTAGGTCCTCTTAAATATTTTTTGGGCATTGAAATTGCAAGAAATCCTTCGGGTTTATTTTTGTGGTAATGAAAGTATACTTTGGAAATTCTCTCTGAGACTGGATTATTAAGGGCCAAACCGGCTTCTACTCCTATTGAACCAAATCATCAGTTGGCCAAAGCTACTGGCCCTTATTTTGACAACCCAAAATGATACTGCGGACTCATTGGCAAGCTGATCTATCTTACTCTCACTTGACCAGAGCTCGCTTACTCTGTTTATACGCTCGCTCAGTTTATGCATGCTCTTCGACGTGCTTATTGGGACGCAGCTATCTGGGTTGTTCGATATCTCAAGGGTAGTCTTGGCCATGGTATTCGTCTTCAATCTAATTCTCCTCTTTTACTGACCGCATATTTTGACTCCGATTGAGCCACATGTCCCATTACTCGGCGTTCTGTTACCGGTTACTTTATTTCACTTGGTGGTTCTCCTATTTCTTGGAAAACAAAGAAACAACATGCCATTTCTCAGTCTTCCGCCGAAGCTGAATATCGCTCCATGGCGATGACTTTATGTGAATTAAAATGGTTATCTCGCCTCCTTCGTGATCTTCATGTGCCTATCATGCTCCCCATTTTGTTACATTGTGATAATCAAGCTACTCTTCGCATTGCAAAAAATCCTGTTTTCCATGAACATACTAAACATATTGAAATTGGTTATCACTTTGTCCTCGATGCCATTCAAGTCGGTTTTATCTCTCCTTATTATATTCACAGCGACCTTTAGTCGGGCAATATTCTTACTAAAGCTCGTCATCCTACTCATTTTTATCATTTAGCTTCCAAGTTGGGCATTTCAGACCTTCATGCTCTAACTTGAGGGGGGAGTATTAAGGATTAAGATTAAATTATATTATGGTTAAGATTATTATTATTCTGTTTGTTTAGGATTCTTATTCTTATAAATCCTAATCCATGTATATTTAAGTTCTTAGTTTCCTAGTCATAATTGATTTAGTAATTGTCAGTACTTGACAATTATATAATGTAAACTATTTCGCAATAATAGGCAAAAATCATCCGATTGTTTTTCTCCACTAGAAAACTTTCATGTTCCTCTCTAAAATTACCAAAAGACAATCATAAGCTCACTACCAGACAAATGCCAAATAAAAATCCTTCATTAAGGTTTTTAACAAAGCCATCAATGAAACTATTCTGTCCAAATCAAATTTGATTCCACAAAGTATTTAACATCAATTTCAATAAATTTATAAACAAAATACACATCTTGTTTAATCCAATTTTATAATCGATTAAAACGTATTCAGCCATCATAATTTAGAAATAATTAAATTATAGAGTTTTGAGTTTGTTTTCCACTTACCTTGAACCGTAAAATCCTCAAATGAACAAACAATTCATCTCTCTCTCTCTCTCTCTCTCTCTCTCTCTCTCTCTCTCTCTCTCTCTCTCTCTCTCTCAAGGTGATTCGATGGTTTCAGTGTGTTTCTATAAACAGACGTTGAAAAAGAAACAACTGATAGGGTTTAGGGGTTAATTAGGTTTAATATATTATTTAACTCTGTAATTGCACTAAGGTCCTTCAAAATCTTATTGATATACTCTTTAGCCCACTAAAATATTTTTATTCAATTTTGACCTGGGTATTATAGCAAGATCTCATGTAGAATAAGATCGATTGATCCAAATTGATTTTTTTTTTTTTTTTAGAGAAATTTTTGGTAGGGAGAGGTAGAGAGACAAAGTGGTTAATAAGGAATGGGGTTTGGGTGTTGCACCACAAAAAAAGGGGTTTCAACTAGAAATTCCCTATTTGAAAGCCTAAATTTCAAAGCATTGGATGAGATTCCAGAAATTTCAAACACAAGTTTTCCTGTCCTTTCTCCCTCTGCACAATTCACTTCCTCCAATTCTACGAAATGCATAAGTTCTTCAAAATTGGAGGAAGAAAACATGGAATCAACTACTAACCTTCAAAATAATCAGAAGAAAGAACATTGCTTGTTACAGAAAGAAGAAGGAAAGCTAGGGAAAATGGAGGTGATGTACAAGTTGGCAGACACATGGAGGCTCAAAATAGGAATCTCATTTACGACTTATCAGGGGACCACTTTTATTCTTTTCTCTTTCATGTAAATACAATGTATGTATAGTTGTGGATAGTTTGTTAGAAATAGGTAGTTTGCTAAAATGTGTATATATATACATTTGTATATATATATATATGCATGCATGCACACACAAACATATATATATACACACACATTTTCACTTTCCATCTTGTATTTGATACACACACATATATATACACACAAACACGTATATATATATATATATATATACATATGTGTGTGTGTATGTGTGTATATAAATATATAGAAAGAGACACACATACATTTTCTCTTTCTACCTTGCAATTTGGGCATTCAGGATCTCCATACTCCAACTTGAGAGGGAGTATTAGCTGAGATTTCTCTCTTCACTAGGGGTCTTTATCCTTATCTACTTTGTGTACCTATATTGTATAGTTTCCTAGTTAACTTATAACTTCTTATCGATAGCTAGATTAGTGGCTAGCTAGATTATAGTTTTTGTACACAGTATATATTATATCTTTTAACATATTCAACAAAATAAATGAACACTAAGTTTTTCCACTAAATACTTACAATCAACAAAGCTACAAAGAGTCATTGCATTTCAAACCACAATCTATACATCATAAATACTCATATTCTTATACAGCTTTACATCCACCCACTACCAAATAAATACAACCTCTATTTCATATTAAGTATCGCTTTTAAGACATGGCACAAGAATTAAAAAATGATTGGATGTCTAGATTAAAAAAAAACTAAATTATCCTTTGACTGTCATTAATAGTGCTACTGAAAATTTCTTGACAATTGTGTAATTCTAATAAGATAGAGTTATATACGGAAAAGTATCATTTAATGTTCTCTAGATTTACAAAAGTGACAGATATTTCAAAACAGAAAAAGTTTGTCCAAGCAACAGTTAATATGAAACAGAGGTGATAGTTAACTAACAATTTGACCAACTACAAAACAACAAGATCAAGGAGTTTGAACATCATATCGACATTATTATTTATTTCTACCCTTTTATGATTACACCAAAGGTACATTAACAAGAAAAGCTCAACTACAACACAAACCCTACGAGTGTCAATTGTTTTAACCTTGGAGATTAACTTTTGGATCTTAAACTTCAAATCTTTATGGTAAAATGTGCCACATATACTAGAACCTTTTATGTTTTCTCCATTTTAGCACTCAAACTAAAATTGTCGTATTTAGCACTTAAACATGAAAATGTTATCTAATTTGACACTTCCATTCAATTCCATCGTTAAGTACAACAGACTAGGGGCATTTTTTGTCTAGATTAAAAAAACCTTCAAAACATTTTAGAAGACAAAATTGTGTTTAAAAAAGAAAAAGAAAAGGGAGGTATGATTAAAGTGCAAAGCTTCTTTCATTCTGCTGCAAATAAAAATTAACTAGAATCCACAGATTTGCTATGTTTGGCTGGATCTTATACTTTCCAATATATTGATATCTTTTGCACCTTTTTCTCCTAAAATCAAACCTTCTCTACACCACCAAAATAACCACCTCCTTCATTCTCCAAGAATCCCTCGCAACTTTAAAGTCATATTCAAATTTTTGGATCTATTAAATAGAATTAGAGCCTTAAAGAGGGAAAAAACTTAAATAATATAGATGCCTAATGCTTCCAGCATTTAATCCTCCAAATTCATGGGTTTTACAGGATAAAAAAGTATTCATCCACCAAACTGCTCGAATCTACACTGATCAAATTTGTTATCTTGTTCATCTTTGATATTCGAGCTTGTGCCTCGATCGTTGTTGTAAGGAAGTTGTTGCAAATAAGGGATCTATAGTGCCACAATCATAACCTAGAGTAATTAAGAAACGAATTGCCCAAGATTTAGAGACAATTCGGAGAAACAAAGCGACTATGGAGCTACAGGGACTAGTAGAATTCCTTTTTATTTTTTTTGGTGAGATTAAGGCTAATGAACTAGAAGGAAAGAGAAGCTAGAGAAGAAGCTAAATGTTTGGACTTGGTGGACTGTTGGTAGGGTAGGTGTAAAGTTTGCCGACATCGAAGGGAAGAAAGATCAAATTAATAGTAGGGTTTGGTTTGGGGTAAATGTAGGAGAAAAGAATTAGAAAAATTATCTAGTTTTTTAGTTCTTCTATTATAGTTTCAAAAATACTCTTGAAGGTAATTATGTGACACATCACGTGACTTTCTTTCCTTAATAGTTAATATCTATCAAGGACAAAAGTGTTAAATTGGATAAATTTTTAAGGTTAAAGTGATAAAATTGACAGTATTTAATTCGAGTGATAAAATAGAGAAAACAAAAAGTTCAGTTTTAATGGCTCTTTTACACAATTATTTATATTTCTTCTCCAATTTCTTTCTTTCTGCTGCATTAACATCCAACTCAAGCTAGAATATGCAACCAACAAGACATTGTAGGATTTTTCATATGTCCATGAAGTCCATACTATACTTGGTTTCTCACAGTAGTAATTTGACCATATGAATTGTGTTCTTGACATTTGAACTAAAGGTGAGAGGGAGCAACTGACAGAAGGATAGACAAACAAGAGGGTAAATGAGTTTAGGTTCTCTTGCTTTATGTTGGTGGAATTTTACACGGTTATTTATTGGAGTGAATAGTTGGCATGCAATTACTATGTAATTATAATAACTCGAAAATACCCCTAGAAATTATCATGTGATAGTCAATTTGCACTGACCATTAGGTGATAACTTGATAATCTGACGGAAGGTCAGGAAGTGATATTTTTCTCGTTCAAGGGAAAGAAACATACGTCTTAAAGTTAGAGGACAAGTACAAAAATATAAGAAAGTTCAAAAGTTACTGAAGCTTTTTAGTAGATGCTCTATCACGTTTATTTGGTTTTTAATACTCCTAGTGACTTGATTTATACTGTTACAGCTAATTTTCCTACTCAATAATGAGTATAAAATTCACTAATCGGTCGCTGAATGCTTTTTTGGTAGTAAAGGCTGAAAATTCAGCATAAAGCCACGCACAAAAAGGCTGGAACTCAAAACCTCTCACTGGCATACCAGGTAGGGGTAAGGGAGGGGAGCCTTGCCATCGGGCGTCCACCTCGTTGTGAAATATTTTCTAAAGTTTCAAATTAGAAAAAATGCATTGGTACAAATATTTGGTAGAGGTGCTGCGATATATAATTCCTTTTCTGCTACTATTCAAACGAAAGCTTGATGATTCTTCATCATGAGTTCCATCTTTTTTTTTTTTTTTAAGTTAATCACAAAATGTCCCTCTAAAGTTATGGGATAAAAGTACTTTACTCTTTATTGCTAAAAAAAATAGGCAAATTACCCCCTATGTTAAAGTATACTCCTTTTTTTCAATTTTATCAGTCATCTTAGAACATGAAATAACTATTAAGAAAATGATTATGTTGTCTTAAATGAATATTAAATAGAATAAATTTCCCTTATTATTGAATATGAGTTTATTTGAATTATATCTAAACATTTATTAGATTGTACAATTAAATATATACTGATATATGAAAATAACTTTATTTAATACTCTATTTATGGAAGCAACTTATATTTTAAAAGGAAAAAATACATCTAGGTGCCAGATAAATTGAAAGGTAGATAGTATATATATATACACACACACACGATGTATAATTATATGCTTATTATTTATATATATTATAAACTTATATACTATATATACTGATACAACGTAACAGTTTTTTGAAAGGACATACCATATATTACTATGTATATGTACTATATATACTACTATTATGTACCATATCTTTTTTGTTTTTTTGATATCTCTGAGAAGTGTCTAGTATCCATTATGTATATATGATTACGTACTGCATATTCAAACTCTTACTTGAGGGTTAGGGCCTCGCACAAAGCATTTCACGAGACAATGAGGAAGATTCGAACCTTCAACCTCTCATGTAGCGGATTTGCAACGAACGTAACTAATGTTTTCCATATTTATTTTTTTTAGAAAAAAATGTAGTCTATTGCAAATTTACAAAGGATTTGCAGTACCTAAATAAATTTTATCTTTTCTTTCTCAAAAGATAAAATGATCGTTGCAAATCCATAGCAATTTAGCAACGGTTGTGCATTGAACTTAGCAGACTTTATTTTTTGTCTATGTTTCTTTTAAGAAAAAATATATTCTGTTGCAAATCTATTAAATTTCCAAGGGATTGCAATGGCTTTAGGGTTTAAATAAAGTTTAGATTTTTTTCTCTTAAGATAAGATGACTGTTGCAAATCCCTTACAAATTTGCAACGGATTTACAACGAACGTAACTAGTTTATTTTCCATATTTAATTTTTTAAAAAAAACATAATCTATTGCAAATTCGTTACAAATTTGCAATGGATTTGCAACGGTTTTATGAATTAAATATATTTTAATTTTTCTTTCTCATGAGATAACATGGTTGTTTCAAATCCGTTGCAAATTTTGCAACAAAATATGTTATGTTGCAAGGTTGCAAGGAGTTTGCAGTGATTTATTCTTGTTGTTACAATTTTGTTTTAACTTTTGGATGTTGTTGCAATTCTATTGCTAATTTACAATAGATTTGCAAGGAAACATAATAGGTGTTGCAAATTCGCCACCATCTTTGCAAGTCTCGCAAAGCTGTTTTGAAACAGACTTATTTTTTGTTACAAATCCATTGTTAATTTGCAACAAAAATGAGCTTGTTGAAAAACTATTGTTGCAAACTAAACTTTTTCTTGTAGTGACATCCAAAAATAAAACAAAAAACCTCTCATGATCCACGATTAGCTAATCTGACCCCAGCCACTGCTGCAAATCTGATGCCCAACTGGCACCACCTCCTCTTTTGTTATTCTCTCTCTTCCTCTCTCCCTTTCTTCCAAAATCTACGGACTCCTCATAAATCAAATCATCATTGAGACATAGTTATACAATTCCTCCACAACCTCCTCCCTTTGTTTCCTCCACTTTCTCACCCGCTCATATTTAAGTGTGTCAAATCATTATTGAGACATGGGTTCGTAACAAAGGAATCTCCCCTAAAAACAGTGTGTCAAAACCCACTACAAATCATCCATTTTGGTTCTCCGGAGCTAAAGCGCCAGAATGACTCAATGGCATCCTTATTGGTGACTACAAGTAGAGTACTCGCAATATGACTTGGACTCCTTAGACTAGAATTTGGCTATGAACTTGGATGGTGATGTCATTGGAATCAGGACTAAGAGCTCCAATGTAAAGTCCACCCCATTCTGGCCAAGTGAGGTCTTTGGAATTATATATATATATATATATATATATATAAGGTTTTCTTTTCATTTCTTTTCTTTTTTAATTATGGTTAGACTTTTTAATGAAGATTGGTGGGTTTTTTGTCAATGGGATGATGTATGAAGGACAAATAGGTAACTTCACAAATATTTTATCTAAGGTTTGACAATTGTCATTGGGGTAAAATATCTATTTTTTTAGCAAGAGGGGTAAAATGTTTTCAGTCTAAGGTGAGAGATTAGTTTTGCAACCCCTTTTTTACCTATTCCGGTGTAAAATAAATGGGGGTTAAGAGAAGTCAAGATACAAATGAAGGGACTTCAATGTAAATTATTAAATTTAGGCGGAGCTCATCAGCTTCTCCGGGAGCAGCTCACTTGGTCGGCTTTTACCGCTTTTGAAAAGTGAAAAATGAGCGGCGGAGACCTGCCGACGAAGGAAGTTAACGTTCTCAAAGGCCACGAGGGCGCAGTCTTGGCTGCGAGATTCAATGCCAATGGCGAGTATTGCCTGAGCTGCGGCAAGGACCGGACGATTCGACTATGGAATCCCCACCGTGGTATTCACATCAAAACCTACAAGTCCCACGGCCGTGAAGTCCGCGACGTACATGTTACCTCGTAGGAACGCTCCCTCTTCCTTTCCCTTTTTCTATTTGTTTTGAATTTGGATAAATTCCAATTGATTTAAACTCTGATTCTTGAATGTCATGACTAAATTGATTGAATTGCTGATTTTTTTTAACCTATTCAGTAAGCTATTTCACTTTGGTATTTCTTATGAATAAATTTTGACTATGATGTAGATGTTATTTCAGTTTTGGTGGATGTGTTACTGAGATTGTTCTTTGTATTGTAGGGACAACTCCAAACTATGTTCTTGTGGTGGTGATAGACAGATTTTCTATTGGGATGTGGCCACTGGTCGCGTGATTCGGAAGTTCCGTGGGCATGACAGTGAGGTAGGTTATGTATTTCTTAACCATGGTGAAGTTGATATTGGTTGGTCGTGCTAAAATTGTAAATGGCCCTGCAGAAAAGCTTTTTCTGTGGAATGTTTGGTTAAGTTGATATGAATTTTGAGCTGTGCAAATCTGACTTTGTGGTTATCATTAATCAGGAGTTCATTTCGTTCTTCAACTGATGTATGCAACTCATTCTATTATCCTTGTTTGCTAAATGAGCATATAACTAATTACACAGAACCAATCAATTCAAAACTGGTTTTAGACTATAGACATTCGGATAACCTTTTCTGTTGGAGGCGGTTAGTAACTTATGTGGTAGAAGATAGTTCCTGAATTATAGATTTACATTCTCACGTTGCTTTATCTGCTGAAATTCTGTTTGAGTGACAACTTATGGCATCTTGTTAATTATTTTATTTCTCTTTGTGAAATGTAGCAGTCCACTAACAATGTATTTCTTTGGGAAGACTTAGTCATTCATCTTTGCTGGGGTTATGTGAATATCTGGAAAATCATGTCAAAACGTGAGGTATAAAGAATAGTGTAGCTACAAAAATCAAATTTCCGTAGTATCTTGCATTAAGAAGGTAAGAAAATGGACAGATAGTTTCTGGTTTCTGGAATTCACTAGGGGATCAGATTTCCTGCAAAATGTAGTAAATTTTACTGCACTTAGAACCTAGGGACATGTAGAATTCCCAATAGATTCCATCACATTACTGCAAGCCATAGACAATGATGTTACAAGCTTTTCTACACTTCCTGTTATTTTCCTGATGGGGAGAAAGTGTTGAGGATTAATATCCTATTCTATTGTTTCTCTTTTTCGAGACTCTAAAAATGCTCAATCTCATGCCTGCATGCCTTACCGTGTTACCTTTTTATTAAATCAAATTTATCTGATGTATCAGGCTAGTTAAGAACCTTTTCAATGGCCATTTTAAAAGTGTTTCATTTATTCACCTTGCTTTTCAAGTATTTAAAATTTACAAATCTGGTTTGACGGAGTCAGTATTTTTACGGTTAAAGATGAAAAGAGGACAACTTGGTCCTGAAAGTGGTATCTTTTTTCCCCTTTGAACAATGTGATAAGAGGGTTTTTTTTCTCTTTTTTTCAATTTTTGCTGATTTTGTTCTTAAATTAGATATGTAGCTTTTATTGTTCTTATGACATGACTAAAATATTGGCTTGAAACTTAAATTGTGACTTATATCTGAGATTGTTTGCATTGTTAATTCAGTGCTGAATGCTTTTCTCTGACATTTTGCTCTACCTTCATCTTGTATCAGGTAAATGCTGTTAAGTTTAATGACTATTCAACTGTAGTGGTATCGGCTGGATATGATCAATCTCTGCGTGCTTGGGACTGCAGATCTCATAGTACCGAGCCTATCCAGGTGAATATTTATAGTTTTCTTAAGACCAGTTATGACTTAGAAACTAATGGGAAGTTGTTTAGTGGATAAATGAGATAGTTTCTTTTTCCTTTTTTCTTTTTGCTTGTTTCCACAAGTTGACAGAAAAGATTGTGTTTGAAAAGACTTGCATGCATGCACTCTTAGGTTTAAAAGCAGCAGCCCTAAAGCACAAAAAAGCCATAAGGTGTGGGCTTTTCTCTCTTTCCTTCCTTTTTATGGCAGGGGATGGGAGGGGAATGGATTTGAGAAGTCAAATCTTTTTCAACATCAAAATTTAGCAGCAATGCAGGGTTTTAAGGGATTGGTGCAAAATGTTAACTGATCTTGTGTATGTTATCTGCATTCTTCTTTAATATGTGGATTACTCTTGAGTGAATTTGAACTAAATGGTATTTCTAAAAAAGTCGTTACTGCTAGACTTCCTGGCAATGCTCTAGAACACGCAGATGAGCATATTCCAAGAAAAAACCTTATCTTTATTATGGTCTTTTATGCCTAATGATATTTTTGAAGTGTAAAATCTCGATTCCTGAATCTGACTAAAAATATTTAGCATTACCTGATATCTGAGTGCAAGCTGATTTCGTATTTGAACTACGTGTTATTTGCGTGTATATTTGGTCTTGCCCATTCTCAACCTCTTGGATGACCTTGTAAGTTGTAACTTTTTTAAGAGTACAATGTTATAAATTTTTTGCAGATCATTGATACATTTCTGGACAGTGTCATGTCTGTTTGTTTGACGAAAACTGAAATAATTGCTGGAAGTGTTGATGGAACTGTTAGGACGTTTGACATTCGACTTGGTCGGTATGTATTACTTCAGTAACTCAAGATTTGACCTTGCTCTCTGTCTACGCTTGTGTTGTGCGTGTGTGTGTGTGTGTGTTTTCTAATTCACCTTGGAAATATTTAATTATACGCAATATGTGAAGAGACAATTCATTACATCCTTTATTGCTTTGCAGAGAAATTTCTGATGACTTGGGCCATCCAGTCAACTGCATTTCTCTCTCAAATGATGGTAACTGTGTTCTAGCAAGTTGCCTGGATTCTACTCTTCGCCTACTGGACAGGTAATCCAATCTGCAGACTGTTTTTGAATATATCAGAAATAAGGTATTCTATAGTCTTCAGTTTTTTGTTCTCTGTCAAAGATTTCTTCATTTTGCTTTCTGTAACAGGACAAGTGGTGAACTGCTTCAAGAATACAAAGGGCATACCTGCAAGGTCAGCTTCATTCTGGAACTAGAGGTGTTGCATTTTGTTTCTTAAGATAGATAATGATACTATAATCTCCATATATATTTTCCTATTTTTTGAACCATGAGATTCTGAATTAAATCATGTAACATTTGCTGAAGACTATTCAAAACAACTCACTGCTTAGTTTGTGTCAATGGTTTCATGAGCTTTACCTCCTAACTTGCCTTCTTTTGTTTACATCAGTCTTTCAAAATGGACTGCTGCCTGACAAACTCGGATGCCCATGTAACTGGTGGTTCAGAAGATGGTTTCGTTTACTTTTGGGATTTAGTGGATGCATCTGTTGTGTCAAGCTTCCGAGCTCATACCTCAGTGGTAAACTCGTTCAATCTATTAAATTGGACTACTTTCCCATAAAAATTCTGTAACTTTCATGTGCTTCCATATCTTTAACCTTCAATATCAGTTGTTGAATGACAAATCTCTTGCAAGAAATTTTGTTCTCTTGTCAAATTTTCTTAATCTGTTTAAACCTCTCATCCTGGCCATTTAACCATTGTATAATCATATAGTCACAGGTATAGACTGTCATGGTGTTCTTTGTGAGTAGCATGACCTTTAAAAAATAATTTAACAAATAAAAAAAAACCTTCAAAAGATATGCAAGTATATTTAATCTTGCTGATACTAGGAAATTAATTTTGTAGAAGTTTTGTGCCTTTCTTTGTTTCCCCTTGTTTTGTTTTTATCTGCTGAAGATTTCATATAAATGTATTTCTAGGGATTTTTGCCTTTTCTTGGCCCCTCCCCCGCCCCGCACAAAATTTCCCAAGCCAGAAAAGCCAAAGTACCTTTGTTAGATTGGGGATTATTCTAAAGTTCATTAATTAGTTTATCTCTCATGATTCTCACAACCTGGCACCCTCTGGACTATGGAGGATTCGCACTCTGGAAATTCCCATATCTTAGAGGATTATGATGGAGAGTCAGAGTGGTTGTTTGCCCCAAGACACTAGGGGCCTCCTTTGTCACCCAAAGACACAAAAGATCATGGTGCCAGCTCCTTTGGTATTCCTTCCTGGTGTATTATTTATCTATTCTCTGGAAGTGTTTTTCCTTGAAGCCAAAGCAGATGTTTCTGTTCAGTTTATGTTGTATATGAATAAGGGAAACTAGTTATTCAAAAGTTATTGTTGCCTTACTATTTCCTCTTCTGTAATGGGAAAATGTGTTAAATTTTTTTCTTAAGATTATTTTACTTTTGGGTTGACTTGGTTGTTGTTGTTGTTGTTGTTGTTGTTGTTGTATGTTATTTTTGGGTTATAATTGTAGGAATGAATGACATTGATTGGTAAAGGAAGTACAATAGAACATAATATTACCTTATGATTCCTAGTAAATAGGTTATCTGTTCAAGAACCTTTGGAATTATAAGGAACTTAAACCTCCAATGTGCTTTTAATCCCTCTGTATATTCATTTGTGATTCCATTTTCCCTTATCCTTCTATTATTTTCCGTGGAATGTCTGCTCTTGTTTTTTTTAGTTTTTGACTGGCTTCCCTTCAATTTTTGAGATAACGTGTTATGCGTCCTGTAAGTTTCTTTTTCACTCGTGCTGAACATACAAGTAAAAGTAGTTGTTATGATCTTGAGGACTCTGAAAACAGGGACTGTAATTTGTTGTTTTCTTGTGACAGGTGACTAGTGTTAGTTATCACCCAAAAGATACCTGTATGATAACTTCCTCTGTTGATGGAACAGTTCGTGTTTGGAAAAATTGAATGGATATCTCCAGCATTTCAAATTCATACACGATGTTGCTTTGTCCGGTTCTTGCTTCCTGTTGATCCAATACAATCTGGTGTGTATATAGACATCCTGCTTCTTTACTGTACCAACTGAATTGATGCCTACTTTTCATTTATACAAATAGTTAAGGAGATGAGTATTTACAGTCAGTTGCTGAAAAAGTGTAAAGAAAAATTTGCATTACTATTACTTGCCAACAGGGCCTACTGATGGTAACCAATATTTGAGGATAACTGTCATTAAATTGAATTTTGAGATTGCTGAGGCATATTAGTACCTCTGTTTCATAATATATATATATATATATATATAAGGTTAGATTACCAATTTTATATTATAAGGTGATTTCTTTTATAAATTTTTTTTTCAAAAATATCCCTTTTTTTCGAATTTAAAAATTCAATCTACCCGTTTTCTTGAGTTTGACTAGTTAACCGAAAAGGAAATAAAAAAATCGAAGGTTGGATTCTTTTTTTTTTAATTTTTAAGATTAAATTCAATATTAGTTTAACGTAGAACTATTTAGTAATTCTCAAAATATAAACCGATTCACATTTGATAAAGCTTTCAAATATGAAGAGATGAGAGAGGATAGAGAAGATAAAGTTTTGGAATAAGAACTTTATAAAATTAATAAAGGGTTATTATAGATATTTTTATCTTAGTTCATTTTTTCTTAATTTGTGTAAAAAAGTAATTTAACTTATAAAGTATTATGAAAGGGGGTTGGTAGTTCTTTTAAAAATCAGGAAACACCTGGGATCATAATCTTATGATTAGATTAAATGATAACCTATGCTGTGAACGGGTGTCATGATGTAAAGTTTAGTTTTCAGTTTTTATTTTGGGTTTTGTGAATAATTGAACTATGTAGAGTTTAGTTTTCAATTTTTATTTTGCGTTTTGTGAAAAATTGAATTATTTAGGAAAGAAAAGGTGAGTTGAAAGCAAAATGAATTTAGTTATCTTTCCGTTCATAAATATAAGAAGTTTAGTTGCACGAAGATTAAGAATTTTGAAAATAAGATAATTTTTATTTTTAATACTATTTCTACTCTTCATAAATGACGAAAGAGAGTAGATAATAAAAGTGAAATAAATTAATAAAAAAATAATTTAAAAAATTTAATAAATATTTATATATTCTTGATCATTCTCGATAGGTTTAGAAGTTGTTATATTCTTTTTACATATTATGTTTGGTTTCAAAACTTTGTTCAAATACATTTGATATGCAGTTCACTTGGGGAGGAAAAGAGAGATTCATTACAAGTAATTTATTCCATTTTTTTTTTTAAATGGTTTTTTTCAATACATGGGTCGAGGAAAAGATGTGATTTAAAGCATCACTAATTTGATAAGGAGTGGTCTTATGTGTGAGCTACTATGTTAGTAAGTAATTTGTTCCTTTTAAAGCTGCTGAAAGAAGTGACTTGAAAAGGTGTTTGGAATTTTAATGTCATTTACATTCTCTATAAATGCTTTGATACTCCAAAAGGATTCTAGTAAACCTCTTCTTGCTACTGCTATGAAACGCCTGCAACTTTTCTTTTCTTTCCTTTTTTTCTTTTAAGCAACTATCTGATACTGCTTAATTTAGTACATCTTCCATTAAGGAATGGGGTAAGTGATTTTCATGTTGCTTCTCAAAAATATATTTCAAGCAATTGTATATTGGAAAAAGAACAAAAAAGCAAAAAGCAAGTGTATACTTAACACTAAGGTTTAAGAGTGTAAATGAGTCAAGTTGTTTGTGAGCGGCTCACAAGCTGTTCAGTCAAAACTCGATTCAAGTTCGCTGTTGATCGAGCTCGAGTCGAACTCGGTCAGTTCGCTAAACAAACTGATTTAATGCCTCGTCAAGTCTATCGAGTCAGAATATATAATTTTTTTACTTTATTTTAATTATTATATATATATTTAAAAAATTGAGTTCGAACTTGAGCTAAAGTCAATAAACTCGATCGAGCTCGAGATGATCAAAAAGTGTCGAGTCGAGCACTCGTTTACACACCTACTCAGGATCGTTTAGTACTTCTAGTACATTCTTTGATACATTTCCTTTAGTAATAACTCTTCTTTTAGGATTTATCTTTTTGAGTTTAGAGTTTATCTTTTATTCTATAAAATTTATATTAATAAACCTTCTATAAAAAGGATGTAGTAGAAAGATATACTTAGATGATCCTAGCCAGTATATTGAATTAAACTTTGTTTGAAAGATTTTCTTGTCTAATAGAGCCCTAGTAGAAGATTCCTCCAGTAGGCAGATCATAAGTCGGAGGTGATTGAATTGAATATTATTTGAATTTGAGATTTTAGTCAAACTCATATAAGTAAATTGTTTATGAAAAAAGATGTATGATTTAAAAATGAACATCAAACCCAAATCCATAAAAGCTCAAGAGGGAATAGTTGTGGAAAGTAAGACTGCAAAAGAGTCAAACTTTTCACGAACAGATTGTGAAAAGCTCAATTAAAGCTTGGCTCAAACTCGACATTGACCGAATACGAACTGAACTCTAGCCGAAAATATTACTAAACGAGACGAGTTTGAGCTTAATGAAACTCGGCTCGAAGTTCGTTAAGAGCTCGGTTCGTGAACTCAAACTCAGGCTCAAAATTATATATAGTCATAATTATATTGGATATGTAAGATTACTAAATAAAATGTATAAAAGCTTCACTATTCCATTGTTTACATTAGAAGATTTGTATAATTGTATATCATTACATAATTATTAATTCATATAAATATTGGAATTAAAAAGTGATATTAAAAATATTTTAATTAGTATTAGTAACTTATTACTATTAAATTAAAGTATTTAATGTAGACGATTATATGGCACATGACGAAATGATAATCTTTATTATGCTATTGGCAAGAGTAAATAATATCATTTACGATTGTCTAATACATCTTTTAATACATAGTATAATACGTTTTTTTCAGCAGTAACTTTCCCATTAGGATTTAGGGTTTATTTTGTATTGTATATGATTTATATTAAGAAAAAACTATAAAAGGAGTATACCTGAGAGTGAATTAGAAAATATAGAAGAGGATTCTGACCATAAATAATACTTCTACAAAATAAGATATATTATCTATACATTTAAGTGATTTTTTTTTTCAAATAACAATATAAAAGCTCCATATTTGAATATAAATTAATTATTTATGTAATTAAATGAAAACTACAATACCTAAAAGAAAGAAAAGTAAAAATTTTAAAAATTAAGTTTTGCAATATCAAAGTTCGAGCGCTCGAGCTCGAGCTCAAAAAATTCGAGTTGTATTCGAGCTTTTCGAGCCGAGCTCGAGCTTTTTTAAAAATTTATCGAGCCGATCTCGAGCTCAAACTTTTTTGTTCAAATGAGTTCGAGCCTTGGCAAATTTCATATCATTAATTTTAATTATTTTAGTTATTTTTTAATATATAATTTAGTACCATTATGTTAGTTTTTATTTTAATATTATAATTTGAGTTTTTTTAATGGTAATACATGTATATATGGTAGGCGTTTAATTTGTTTAGTTGATAATTAAATGTTTAATTTTAATTATATATATTGGTGTTAAGTTTCTTAGTGATTGAATAATTGTATAAAATATATTAAAAATAATTATTATTATTAAAAACAATTAATATAATAACTTAAATAACATTAACAATTAAAAAACTGAAAAAAAAAATAAAAAACAGTCTTGGTGCCAAGTTGGTACGAACATCGAGTATCCTGCGTCAGGCCTTCCCGCGATGTCTACTTGGTTAGCGCTAGACCTTCGCGCGAGGCAGCCTAGCTCCGTGTCAATGCCTGATTTTTCTATTTTGGTGCATTTTTTAATTTTTAAACCGATAAAAATGTAAATAAACAAGTAAAAAACAATATATTAAGCTTTTTTTTTATATTTTTAATAGTTAGATTTGAATAAATCGTCGTTTGAAGTCCTGGGATGTAGAGAGGAGTTGGAAAGAAAGAAAGTAGAGAGATAATAATTTAATAAAATGAAATTTTTTTACGTGTCAATTTTAGATTTCAACGCGTAATTTATTGTCACATATCTTATTACTGAATCACTCTTATCAACTATTCATTGTTTCATTTAATGGCTAAAAGTTCCACCGAAATTGTGAAATATATAATAGTTCAAGATAGAGGGTAAATTTTAGGGATATATTTTCGAATTATTTAAGAATACTAAATAATTATAGCTTTAATTGACGGTGTTAAAACTTTAAAGAATTTTGATTTTGAATTGGGAATATATTAAAAAATTCCTTTACGTTTTATCAATTTATAACTTATTCTTTTTGCTACTTACAGTACTAACATTCTTACGTATAAATAAAAATATTAGAATAAAATAGAAATTTTACTTAACGGAACTAGTGTGTTCCACATAATTTTCTTCACCACAACTAATTGGATTTAGTTGCATTTTAACATTTTTAACTACACGTAAAAATACTAGTAACATAAATAACCAAAAAAAAAAAAATGAACTCCAACTTGATAAACCGTCAAGGGCATTTCAGACCACATTCTCATAATATTCTCACAATTTTCACGAGAACATTACAGAAAGAAATTGGGGGGAGGAAACTGAGATAACAATTCCGGTGGGTCTTTTTTGAGGGAGCAAAGAAATTAAAGAAGCATTTAACTCAGCTTGAAAAGAACCATCACGAAAAATTTGATGGATAAAAGAAACAGTAGAAGGGCATCCTCCTATTATCTCTGAAAAAAACCGGGGAAGAAGGCCGTCAGGACTGGGAAAGAAATTGATGGACTTAGGTTTTTCTTTTTATGGACTTGGTGAAAGTGGGTATTTCTGGAAATATTGATAACCGATTAATAAAGCCCATATAAAAAGATGCTTAGCCGAACTCAAGTTACTTTTAAACTCTTAGGGATATTTAAATTCCAATTTAAGCCAAAAAAAGAAAAAATAAATCTCTTTTTTCTATGGATTCTATATCATATTCCTCATTGCTTGTGTATTTTTAAACAGCTGAAAAAATAAATTTTTTAAAAATTAATCTAATATTTTTAATTGTAATAATATCAATAAGAATTAGTCTCCATTACTATCGAAAAGTACTTTTTAGTAACTTCTCAAAGAATTTTTTTAATTTTATTTTAAATTTAAAAATAAATAGAATAAGCCATCAATCGAAAACAGCTTATAATTTTTTTTTTTTTTTTTTAGGGAGCTTATAAATTTAACTTATAAGCACCTTTTGATTGTCTAATCTATCTGTATGGAGAATAAGATTTATATATCTATTTTAAAAAGAAAGTCAGCTAATTTTATATCTAATTTAAAAAAATCAAATGTATCTTATAAAAATTAAAAAATAAACAACATTTGACTCGGTAAAATTTCACAAATGAAAGTCACATTAAAACTTTGAATATTTTAATATATCTTTTATCAGTATATTTTTTTCAAGTCTTTTAATATATTTTTCTATCTACTTCATTGTAAGAATATAAGTTTTTTTGACTTTTTGCACGAATTAAGGATTAAGAAAATAATATCATTCTTTAGATAAGATATTTATTTTACTTTCAATAAATAAGGAGATAGAAATAAAGGAAGAAGAGATAATAAATAAATTAAATATGATAGAATTTAAAACTATACAGTAAATACACATTGAAATATGTAAAAATATTTATAATTTTGATCATTTAATTTTAAATAAAAAGACATATTTTCGACCAGAAGTAACATATTTTATATTTATTAGGGATATTTAATATTTCTTGATAAATGTATCATATAAAAATTATTATAGTAAATGTGGTACTACTATTAAAAGATGGATTGAAAAGGTGAAATTAAAAATCATCAATACCTCGTCTACCAAGAACATCCCTAAATAGTCAACTAGTAATCTTCAATATAATATTATTTTCTACTGTTCCAACGTCTTTTTATATTTATATTTAGCAAACAAAAAGGAAAAAAAAACCCAAAGTCCTTTCTTCCCTTTTTTAATACATTGAGCAGCAACATAAGTATCCAACCTATAACGTATCGCAAGATAAGGTGTTTTAATCAACTGAGTTATCATCTTACTATTGACCCCAAAGTCCTAAAAATAAATACTCCTTTTTTTTTTTTTTTACTTTACATTTTGTACATTACATTGTTTTAAAAAATACGAAATTTTAAATTCTTTTTCTTGTGTGGACTAGAATGTCTTTCATAATTTTATTTCTCTTCATTATTGTTTTACTAATTTCTATATTAGAAAAATAAAAGAAGTTGAAATTTGTTATTAATAGGAGAGTATTATAAAAAAAATTATTAAATATTATATTAAAATCACATTATCACAAATAAAAAGAATACGGCAATTTTTATAATGTGCTAAATAAATTTATAAAAAAAAAAAAGAACACCCAACAAAATAGATGCATTTAATTTGGTTGGCAACTTCATGAGAGGAAGAGGGAGGGAAGAAGAGAAGGTCACCGTGCTGTTTGGTCAATTTCAGACTTATTGAAAATGGACCTCCGAAGAACTGACCGTTATGAAGGATGTGTGGCGTTGAGAGTGCTCTGTTTGTTTCTCATTTCTTTTCTCGATGACAGAATTTTTCTGATTGTCGTTTTCTACATGTGCTTCTTCCTTTTCTACATGTTCAACTAATAGTGTCGGTGGTCTTCAATATTTTTCTTTTTTCCTTTTTTTTTTCCCTTGAAGTTTTCTTTTTTCCTTTATATAATGTTAAAAACATAAGTTATTATTTTTTTTTTATCGATAAACGGTAAACTTAAAAATAAAAATAAAAGAAATGCACAAAAGAATTTTAAAAAAAAATTCATATTAAATACTTTCTCTTTCTAATTTCATGTGCCTCATTTTTTTCTAAAAGTTAATTTAAATTTTTAAATATTTTTAAGATTTTAAAGATAATATAGATAATCGATTTTGATATAAAAATTATACTAAAAATATAAAAAAAATAAAATTTTTATGAAAAGATTGGGCCAGATGCAAAGAAGGGGCTTCTTACACCCAGCCAAGCTTCAGCCACCAGTGAGCTTGCGCCCCTTCCCCCACCCCTCAGCTTCACAAAGGTGTTACTTGCGCTTGGGGGAGCTTCAAATATTTTCATGCAAAAAAAAATTTTAATTCTCAAAAAATCAACCAAAAAAATAAGCAAAATTTTCTAAAAAGATTATTAATATTATTTATATTGTTGTATTAAATATAAATAATATAACAATATAAATTGCAAATTGGAGGGATTGGTTTATATTGCCTTGCCCGAGAAAGGTTATATGAAGAAAACAGCAATCCTCCACGTCAATGTTGGACTAGGGGTACGATGGCGAAACTTGCTACGGTCTTCAGAGTTCTTTTCGAAAATTGTTCTTCATTTGGTTTAATTTATGTGTCGGAATCTTGTATCTACGCTCCTTTAATGTCAACTTTTTTTTCTGATTTTTAAAATACAGTAACACATGTAAAAAGATTTTTCAAGTTTTTAGAAATTCGAAATCCTTGGATGGTCCAAAATTTGAGATGCTTACGTCTTTAAATTGTTATTCTTTGTCAACTTAATTTGTCAGTGTTTACGAAGAATTTCAGTTACGCTCTCTCCCTTTCCACCTCTACATATTCTTGGAGCTTTTCATTTCTTCAAACTTTCTTCCCGTCACATTACGTCTGGCTTTTCATCTTTTCTGTTACTTAAGCTATTTTCCACCTCACTCCCCTAAACCCTAGAACCCGAAACCCACTTAAATGAGTTTGGGGTTTAGGGTTAAACATAATAATAACTACTTAACGACATGTTAAAATTAAATCATTCATAACTATTTTATATATTAATAAGCATTAATATATCAATCTAAACCTAATATAAATTATATATAATTAAAAGTAAACAATTAATTATGAACTAAACAAATTAAACACTAACATATACACACATATACAATTGTATTAACATAAATAACTAATATAATAATATGAAACTAAAAACAGAATAAACACAATTAATTTGAATTATTATGTTTATTATTATTGTTAGTACATTTTTCTATTTTTTTATTAATAATAAGCATAATAATAACTAGCATAATGGTATAAAATATATTAAAAATAATTAATACAAAAATATAAATAATATTTATAATCTAAAAAAACTAAAAAATAGGATAAAAATTGAATTGGGAGCCAACCAGGATATATTTAAAACAATTAATATAACAACAAAAATAATATTAATAATCTTTCTCAAAATATTTTTTCATGTTTTCATATTAACCATACTAATATATTCAAGACAAAACAAACCGTTAAGGGTGTGAAGAGATTGTTATTATTATTATTATTATTATTATTATTATTATTATTATTATTATTATTATTATTATTATTGTTGTTGTTGTTGTTGTTATTATTATTGTATAATTTACCTTTTAAAGATGCTTTTTATTGTATTATAATTTAAATTTTTATCCAAAATATACATTTTTCAGGGTACACAAAACAATACTTTAATGGTCGAACACTCCCGATACCAAATTAAAAAAAAAAAAAAAAATTACTTGGACGATCTATTTACATAAATGAGACAAAAGGATAAACGATTGATAATAATCCTCCCGCCTATATATTTTGTGAAGACTTCCTATTTACTCAACCCTTTGCCGTCTGACCACTGACTTCTTATAGGAAATCTAGCAACTGACTTTCAGAAAAAATATAAAATACCAATTACAACAATAAAATAATGAAGCACAACGTTACAAATTGCACTCAGATCAGATCGTCTAATATATTTTTTAGTACAATATCTAGTACATTTATTTTAATAGAAAATTTTCTCTTAAAATTTATTTTTTAAAGTTTAGAGTTTGTCTTTTATTTTATAAGATTTATATTAACAAACTATTATAAAAGAACATACTAGAAAGTGTATTAGGAAATGTATTAGACGATCTCTATCATGACAAATGCACAGAAAAATGTTCCGTGCCAAGCAAAAAAAAAAAAAAAAATGTTCCACTTAAAAATCTCAGCAATTAATTGATTGTTTTTTATATTTTGAAAATCCAATTCTAATAAAAGATGAAATTGGTTATTTCGCGGCAATACAGACTCGAACTGCTCCTATTCATCTCGGGGTACCGTAGCATGTCGGGATTGTAGGTATTTGACCATCAAATACCGACAGTCGGCTGAGTTTCAAGAGAATGATTTGAAATAGGTATCGGTGGTAAGACAAGGTAAACATCCTCTGCCTCAAAGCTGACCAAAGGCTACCCGGGGTGGTCAACAACTTCCTGATACATGTCCTGCTAAGTAGGTTCTAGACTCAAAAGAGCTTATTGAGACTTTCTACAATTTTAATGATGAAAATATATATTTTAGGATAGTTCCTTAATAGGATCTCCTTTAGTAGAATTGTTGCGTAAAAGTGCTAGTGTGGGAAAATTCACTTTGACTGAACTTTCAATCCCTGGAAATGAATGGGCAGTCAGAATATAGGGATTTTTTCTAGCCTCTTTGATTCGACTGAAAGATTTTCTTTAAAAAACTTTATAATTCAAAATCCCCAATTTACACAACACCATATTTTGAGGGAGCAATTTAAAATTTATCTGAAATATTTTTGTCACATTCTGCCTTTTTGGTGGCGTAGAGAAAAAAATATCACAGATAAATAGTTAACAGACTAAAATAAGTAAAAGAAATATATAGGACCTAATTCGAACGAGATAGAGAAAAATAGTTGTCGAACTAAAAAGAGTAAAAAGAGAAATTTTGACCATGTTAAAATTGAATGGATAGTTATAGGATCAAATTTGTTAATTAGCCTATTCTTTTATAGTCTAGATCTTATTTAGTCCTACATACCGAGAGCATAATAGTATTTCTAAAAATGTATTTTGTTGGGAATAACGTAAAATTGTTATTTTAATATGTGATAATAAGAATAACTAAACACACAAAATAATGTTTTGAAAATATTATAAACTCATCTAGCAACAAATAGAAACATTATAAACTCTTTAGGGAATCATTTGTTTATGAGAAGTTTGTTTATTAAAATTGACAATAGAAATAAATTAATTATGAAAATATACTATAAGGATAATGTAATTTAAATGAACTTGACAGGGTAAAATGTAATTAATCATATTTTGAGATAATGATGTACTTGGATAAAAAAATCTTTAGTCTACTGAGCAATAATTTTACCATTGCCACTAAACTATTGTTTTGGTGCACTAACATGCACTTTTGGTTGAGGAGATTACTTTTGAGATTTTATATTCAATGAAAATTTTGGTTAGTAACAAATAAAATCCTAGATACTTGAGAAAAGAATAAAACAAAACAATTAGGATGAAACTGCCAGATGGAGTAACAAAAAATGAAAATTTTCTATAAAATAAAAAATGTTGGATGAAATAAACAACAAAGGTGGCTGTAGTTTAGTGGTAAGAATTCCACGTTGTGGCCGTGGAGACCTGGGCTCGAATCCCAGCAGCCACAGTTTCTGACTCTAGCTCAGTTGGTAGCGCGGAGGACTGTAGTTAGTAGTTGCGGTTGTTTCAAATCCTTAGGGTCGGTTTATTAAATTTTTAATTATTAAACTTGTTTACATTATAATTATCATTTATTAATTAATTTAGCATTCAAATTTAGACTTTAAACTTCATTTTCAATTTTATTAAACAAGCCTTAGTGAATTTGCGATGTCCAGATCGAAATTTAGTCAAGAAAATTCGTTGGCTCCAAATAAATAATTATTTATTTAATTTCTATCCAAATACAATTTTACTTTTCTTTTTTTACTCATAAACAATTATTTGTTATTTCTACCCAAATACAATTTTTGATTTGTTGATAATACTAAAGTATGATTTCTGGTGTGGTTTGTTAATTGTGTATTACCATAACTCGAAAATAATGTTTGAGTATTATCAGCAACTTGGAAATACTATTTGGGTAGAAATTAAATAAATAATTATTTATGAGTAAAAAAAGAAAAGTGTAAATTGTTTATGGATATTTTAGGTGATTTTCTCTAATAAAAATTAAAAATGTTGTTTTATATTTTTTTATTTAACAAGAAAAATATAGAAATATGTTATTTTAAGCGGGCATTTTAAGAGAATTCCCCAATATTATAACATAACATCTTTAATTATAAGATTCATTTGGAGGATATACTTTTCTTTGAGTAATTAGAGAATATACTTTGATTGATATATTGAATTATGGTTATGTTTTTATTTGATTAATATATTTGAGAAGATTGTATTTTATCTTTTTATCATTTTAGTTAGGATGTGGTTGTTTTTTTCATTTTAGAGATGTTAAGAATTTTAGTTGTTGAAAAATTTTAAAATGATGTTATAAATTATTTCTTATTTCTCATTTAAGAAGATTAATTTTGTTTGTTGTAATGAAAATTTTGTTTTAGGGTTTTCTAAGAGAAAATCACTCAAAATATCCATAAACAATTTACACTTTTCTCTTTTTACTCATAAATAATTATTTCTTTAATTTCTATCCAATACAATATGACTTTTCTTTTTTACCCATAAACAATTATTTATTTAATTTCTACCCAAATATAATTTTTGATTTGTTGATAATAGCAAAGTATAATTTATGGCGTGGTTTGTTAATTATGTATTATTAGCAACTCGAAAATAGCATTTGGGTATTATCAGAAACTTGAAAATAGTATTTGGGTAGAAACTAAATAAATAATTGTTTATGGGTAAAAAAAGAAAAGTAAAATTGTATTTAGGTAGAAATTAAGTAAATAATTGTTTGTCGATAAAAAGAGAAATTGTAAATTGTTTATTGGTATTTTGGGTGATTTTCTCCAATAAAAATTAGAAATGTTGTTTTATATTTTTTATTTAACAAGAAAAATATAGAAATATAGCTATTTTAACTTTCAAGCAGGTATACCCAGCTCCTCTCAGATAAAGTCTGGATCCATATAACATAAATTCGACAAATAACTGATAGGGTCTGAACATATATTTTACTAAATAAATCTGATCCAATTTATGATGTATTTATGATATATTGTACTTATTTGAACCCATTTATAAACCTACACAAAAACCTTAACTTCCAGAGGTTTTTTTGTCAACTCAAAATTTTATTCTAACTATTGAACCATTCATGTTTTAGAAACAGATTTCATCCCTTCCAAAAAAAAAAAAAAAAAGAAATTCCACTATAATTAGGCAATTAATAGATTAATGAATAGAAATAATGGCAAGAATGATGAATGAGTTTCACTTGAAAAATTCTGACCAATTACATCCTTCTGGTATAAAAAAGAACTAAGCCAGAATGATGTCCTAAATTCACTAGAATTTTGAATTGTAAATTGTTCGCCAAAATATGCTTGGGAGGTAAGATTAATGTAATCAATAATACTTCAGAGAAGAAGGAAGAAAAAGTTTGAGAAAATGGTTATAAATATCCTTTTAGTTATTTTTTAATGAAGCAGAAATTATTAATGATATTGTTAAGTGTTTGGTCCAAATTATTCCTACTACCAAAATAAATTTAAATTTGTAATTTATTCCTTAAAGGTAAAACTTGCTAAGAATTTGAAAATGGTAATATTTGTCCACGTAGGATAATCGGTAACATCCTCTAAAATATTTTTTATAATATTTTTTTATTATAATTATTTTTAAGATTTATTTTTATTTGATGAATTTTATTAATAAAATCCTATCTTATGAATGTTATAAAAAGAGTGTTATACAAGATATTAAAGATAATCTGAATCTATTCGCCCTACAAGTGTTAGAAATTAAAGAAGAATATGCAATATTTTGCAAAAGAAAATTATATTGTGAAAATTTAATTTTGTATACATGATTACAATGTCCTCTAATATACATTGAAGCTGAAGAGACCAAATGTAGGTGCACTTTTAAGTGCTGATGTTTTAAGCAACTTGTAAAAGCTCATTTTGAGTTAGAAAAAAGGTTTCCCTTTTGTCTGGACCATCTTTTACCCTCAATTTATGACATTCTAGGTTTTTTCCTTCTATGGACTAAAGAAAATTATGTCGCCATAATTGATGTGATAATCTCCCTTTGTTATTCGTGACTTTTCGTGGAGGCTTCAATTCAATAATATTCTTCAAACTGTTTCATTTGTATTTCTAAACTTATTTTTTACTCATTCTATTGTTCCAATATGAGAGAAGGATAGGACTAATTAGGCGAGAAAATAGGTTATCTTCTATTGTTTTTTTGGAAAGAAATTGGTAAAAACAGAAGAAAAGTCAATGATCACAGGTCCAGGTTTAGCTCTCTTCGCAATGTATATAAATTATCCACACATTTTTTAAAAGAACTCATTATTGGTTAGAATATTTTATACCACTTTGTATACTATTTTATGTATTTTTCTTATAATATATTTACTCTTTTTGAGTTTATCTTTTATTTATTAAGTTTTATTAATAAAATATAACATTCAAGTCGGTCTGCACTACTTTGTGTATCACTCTCTGTATTACTTTTCCTTTATAATAAATTTTTTCCTTAAGATTTATATTTTGTTAATAGGTTTTATTAATAAAATATACTTAATTAGGGAGTGTTATACAAAGTGGTGCAGACGATCCGAACAAAAAATATATCAAATTAAAAAATGGTATAGAGAGTGACACACAAAATGTTATAGAATATCTGATTCCCTAATTATTCATATTCAAAAACTATTTGTTGATTTGATATTTAACAAAAATAATTGTTAGTTTATCTTTATATAAAATAAAAAATTCATGACTTTGAAATTTTGAAATTTCTGTCATTGCATGGTAAAATTCAGTTACTGATATCACGCCTTGTGCATATGCTAAAACTTATCAAGTGCAGCACTCGATCAGTTTTAGCATGGGTATAAAGCGTCACATGGGCAATTGAACTACGTTGTGCATAAATTGAAATGTCGAAATTTTGAACTCGTAAATTATGTATTATTCTGAAAATATAAAATAATATTTCTTGGTTAAATATTAAATAGTAAAAATAATTTTTAGAAACGAATAGCTAATTTCTCCACATTCTAATTATTTCATAACAAGTATGCTATTTCTCTACTTTATAATAACGCCCCGAAGTATCGAACCAAACAATTTATGTGTGGCATGAGCTTATTGGGTTGGACCACTATGTGAATTTCCTGTGTTTTTCGGTGTTCATTTCAAACTTGAGTTCAAAGTTTAAGAAAGCAAAAAATATACTATATAAAAGAAAAAATAATGGTTTCTCAAAAAACCAGTTGCAAAGTAGCACGTGTGATTGGACAATTATGCCATCAACGTTATGCTTTCATGGTGTTTAACATTGGCAAAAGCACAAGCATGTCCTTCGATTTTTTCATCCCTTTTAAGGATAATAGGTATTTGGACACCAAACCATAAAAGGGCAAACAAGATTGATCAAAATATAAATAAAAGGTCAAACAAGGAAAAGATAATTTATGTTTAAAAACCTTCAATATTTTTTTTCATATATATATATACATATATATATATATATATCATGAGCGGTAAAGTCAGAACTTAACCTTTAATGGGACCAAAATTGAAATACAAAAAAAAATTTATTATTTAATTAGAAATTAATATTTTTTTTATGATTTAACTTTATTTTCATTTATTTAGGAGTTAATTATAAAAAATATACTAATTTTATATAAAATAAACATAATTTTATATCACATAAAAAATATAAAAAAATTTTGAGGGGGTCAGGACCCTTCGAAATCCTTTAATAGCTTCACTCCCATACATGAGTGATATATATAGAAATTTATAGAAGTTACATAAGGATCAATCATATTAAGTACCACCCTAACAAAAAAAGAATATAAAATTTATAAAAAAAAATAATAATTTGCATTTTACAAAAATTAAACTCCCAACTTCTATTTGAGAGGCTTAATTCCAAAAAGGAAAAAAAAAAACATGTCTTTATGATTTATCTCAATCCCACAAGTTCCACAAGATTGTCAAGGCATTCATTATTGTAAAAACATGTTTTTGTGCCGATAAAGCAATCTAAGATGGATGTCGCACATTTTCTTTGACCTTTTTCTTCTTCATAATTAATTATCCCTATGTAAAATATTTATAAAGTGGAATAAAAGTTCTAGTATAAATGATCATAAGATGAAACTGAACATACTTGTATAAACAAATATTATATCACTATATTACAGCAAAAGATATAATAGAGATTTTCGTATTTTTTCACGTCTTACGCTATGGTTTGTACGAGAAATGGGGTGGAATTATTTTCTTTTTAACTTTTTTTTATTGCAATGCTTTATATTTAAATTAGTAGTAAAAATAATTTTTTTATTGGAAAACTCATTCCACGAAAAGTTAGAAAAGTTTTTTCACAATTAAAACTTATTTGCCTTTTTAGGAGAAAGTGGAAATTGCTTTAAAAAATATTGGACTATTGTACCTTCAATATATTACATATATTACACTCAATTAATTTTTTTATGTTGTATTTTTTTTCATTTTAATTTTTAAAATGAGTTGTTTTGTGACTATTTTCAATCTTATATATGAATATTTGTATTTTAATAAAATATTTAATGTTTCTTTAGAGCTTTAATATGTTTTAGGTATAAAACATACCATAAGTGAATTTAGGTAATATTATATATAATTTTATTCCATTCCAACATAAGGCAATAGTTTTTCTAAATAAAAAAAATGAATCATCATTTCATTCAACTTTTTCATTCCAAACACTCAAATGGAAAGAGGATTCTATTTTATTCTGAATGAGGAAGGATTCTGGATGGCAAAGGATTCCAGTGTACCAAACGTGCTGTTATATTACCTCCGGTTCGAAATATAAGTATTTTTTAACTACAAGAATGAATGGTATTGAAAATAAGATAACTTTTGAACTTAATACCTTTTCTATTGTTCATAAATAAGTAAAGAGATAGATAGTGTGAATAAAATAAATGAATAGAAAGTTGGATAAATAAATACTTATTAAAAATTATAAAATGACTTATATTTTTTTTTATCCTCTATCAATTTTTAAAAAACCTTATATTTTTTATCGGATAGTAATTATGATAGTAATTATGTAGAGATTGGTGACAGATGAAATTATTAGCTAACTTGCTACTTATATATATATATATATATTTGACAATACAAAATGGCAATTTAATTCAAGAAAATATTCTAAATTAATATTACATTTTTTATGATGCATTAACAAATACATTCTAGCAGCACATTTTTTATACAGTAGAATGAAATGTAATGTTTTTCAATCCAAAATCTCTTTCCAGCTAGGATGGATTCGGAATAAAATGGTAATTCTTTTTTAATGTTTGGTAAAAATATTATTTAATATACCATTGGAATGAACTTTTATAACGTATAATTTAAATGTCTTTATATTATAAATATTAAATATTTAAAAATTGATAAAGTCATGAAAGATAAATATGAAACAAAATATAAATAAATAGTAAAGAGAAAAATAAATATTGTACACTAATTATAAGTTAAATTTTTTTATTCTGAATTAAATTCACATAAAATAGGATGATTTTTTCTATGAAATTACAATCAAATAGTAGCAGTAGTATTTTATAGATATATATATTGTGAAGGTATTATAAATATAAAATATTTTTTCCATTTTTACTTTTTCTAAAATGACTTTTTCATATGATTTATGAGGAAAGGATTTTCTAACTTCTTTCTTCCAGTAATGAAGTTTTTTTCTGTTAAGGATTCTTATGTAAATAGGATTAGTAATCCTAAACTATGTATATTTATGAGTTATAATTAGTTTAGGTTTTCTAAACTTAATATGTTTAGGATTTGTCACTTTGACAATCTATATAATGTACACAATCTTACATTAATGAGACAGAAAACATAAGATTGTTTTCTCCACTGGAAACTTTCATGGTATCAGAGCCAATTGTCTAAAATCTCTCATAATGAGTAACGACAATATTGGCAATGTTGATGACAACATGGTGGAAGAAAGCCATGTTCGCCGAATGAAGAAAAATGCTTACTATGTAGCATCCGCTAATGGACCTGGACTGATTCTAACAATAGTCCAGCTACAAGAGACCGAGAAGGACAATAATTATGCAGAATGGGCAAGAGCCATGCACATGGCCTTGAGATCAAAGAAGAAGTTGGGATTTATTGATGGAATAATTCCCATTCCAGAAGATGGCCCAGACAAAAAGGAAGAATTGTGGGAAATCAATAACCTAGTAAATTCTTGGATTCTTAACCCTAGTGAACCCTCTCTTCGATCTACCATATATCACTTCGAGAGAGCTGATGAATTATGGACAAATTTGAAGGAAAGATTCTTGGTTGGCACCGGGCCAAGAATATGGGAATTAAAAGCTGCATTGGCAAATTGAAAACAAGGAGGAGATTCGATATATGTGTATTTTTCACAATTGAAAAAGTTATGGGATGAATTAGAAAACTACACTCAACTGCCATCCAGCACAGATACAGAACTCTTGACTTTTATCATAAAAGAAAGAGAAAACGAAAAGATTTTCCAATTTTTAATGGGATTAAATAGTGCAATTTATGGTACTGTTCGTTCCCATATGATTCAACAAGAACCCATGCCCAAGTTACGAACATTTCTTGCTCAAATTTGCAAAGAAGAACAGCACAAAAATCTGACACAAGCAGGGGACTATACCGGCGACGGAACAGATCGCAGAACACCTCCTTCAAAACTCTACTGCACATACTGCAAGAGGGCTGGACACGATGTCGCCAGCTACTTACAGCTAGTGGGATATCCAGAGTGGTGGCCGCAGAGTTCACCTCAACCCACCACCGGTCGCGGAACTCCACCGGCAAGCAACAGCAGAGGATGGCGCGGCGGGCACAGCGGCAGATCTGTACGAGGAGGACGATAGCAGCAGCCGACGGCGAGAGCCCGCACGACAGACGGAGGACGACCGCTGGAAGCCGGGGCGAACTCAGCTTCAGTTCAGCGTGGAAGAATGGCGGCGGCAGAAACCTCCAACAGCGGCGATTGTCTCGCTGAGGAAGAAGATTGCATCGGGCCGCACAACAGCTGGCCGGGCGAGCCGAGCTACAGTAACGGGCCGAGCTATTTTCCAAATTTAACAACTGACCAATGGTCAAAGCTGTTGACTGCCTTAAATAATTCAAACAATCCTCAATTCGAAAAATTATCTGGTATGAAAAATTTATGGATTTTGGATTCAGGATGTTCTCATCATATGATCAGTAGAAAAGATCTCTTAAAAAATTTAAATAATATTTACCCGTATACTATTGGTTTACCTAATGGTGCTAAAACAATTGCCCTACAAGAAGGGACAGTCTCTTTAAACCTAGACTCAAACTTCTTAGTGTGTTATATATTCCTGAGCTTAAATGCAACTTAATTTTCTTGTCCCAATTGGCTCGAGACTCCCGATGTTTTATCACTCTTTTTTATGATTATTGTGTTATACAGGACCGTATCTCGATGAGGCCGATTGGAGTGGTTGAGCAAAGGAATGTGATCTCTTTCTACAAAATCTGTAGTTACCAGATTTATTTGCTTTTTCTAGTGAAGTTTTTGATTCCAGCACATTATGGCATATTCGATTAGGTCATCCTTCGGATTTTGTAGTAAGTAATTGTTGAAATCTTCTACGACCAAGACTGGCCCTTGTAATGTCTGCTTACGTGCCAAACAGACACATGACCATTTTTCTTTAAGTACAAATAAAACTTCTGCAGTTTTTGATATAGTCCATTGTGACTTATGGGGCCCATACAAAACTGCATCTACCATAGGAGCTTCTTATTTTTTTTTAACTATATTAATGATTATTCTAGAACTGTCTGGATATATCTACTTTCTGAGAAAAGCGAAGTTGCATCTACCTTAAAAGATTACTTCGTAATGGTCCAAAACCAATTTTACAAAACCATAAAAATAATTCGAATTGACAATGGCAGGGAGTTCATATGTCTCAAATCATATTTTTCTGCTCAAGGTACAATACACCAACAACTGTTCTTGGTACTCCACAACAAAATGGACGGGTCGAACGTAAACATCGTCATATTCTAAATGTCACCCGAGCTTTGCGTTTTCAAGCTAATCTGCCAATAAAGTTTTGGGGGAATGCATTCTCACAGCCGGATATCTCATCAATCGAACACCTTCAAAGTTATTACACGGCAAAACTCCTTATGAGTTATTATTTGGAAAAAAAACCCTCATACTCTCATATTAAAAGTTTTTGGTGTTTAGCTTATGTCCATGACCATGATCCACCCAAAGATAAATTTTGAGCCCGCAGTCGAAGGGGTGTCTTCCTTGGCTACCTCTTTAACAAGAAAGGAGATTTTATGACTTGCAAAAAGAAAAATTTCTTGTGTCCCAGATGTGTCTTTTTATGAGACAAGATTTCCACACAAAGAAAAATCAGAAGCTTCAATATATCCTACAGATTTTACACATTTATACAATTTTGGAGAACAAATTTTGGGCTCCAAGGAAACCTTTATACAAGACAAGGGGAGTATTAGCCCACAGACTAACAGCCCACAACAGCAAGACATCAGACGCGGCCCAGAGGATTCGCGCAGCCCAGCATCGCGCAGCTGCCCAGCTCTAACGTCCAGCCCACAGCAGGATGACAACACACGTGGCACAAAGGCTTCGCGCGGCCCAGCATCGCGCAGCCCATACCCTTCTGTACCAGACTCTGCCTACGGCCCAGCTTCGCGCAGCCCACGCCCTTCTACGCCAGAAACCTCCTACGGCCCAGCAAGCCTGACACCCCCTTGCGGTCAACTCAGGATGATGCACAGCCTGACTTCTCTTGTGGCCCAGCGACCCAACCTTCTCCAGCAAACCATCCAGCTGCTCCTTCAAGCGTTGGGCCAGCAAAAACCAACCCACCAGAGCAGGCAGCGGCACTAGCAACAACCTCCAATATTGGGCCAGCAAATCCACAAGAAAACCAGTCCACTCTCAGCACTAGAAAAAGCACTCGAATTAAAACTATTCCGCCTCGACTCCGGGATTCTGACTGCAATGCTATATGGAAATCTTCTATATCCCATTCCTCCCATGCTCTCTCACCCTCTCTAGACCTCTCAGGTACGTCCCTCTATCCAATAACACACTTTGTGGACTATGGAAAATTTTCTCCTTCACATAGGCATTTTTTAGCATCTATAGCCACAGAATACAAGCCCATCACCTACTCCAAAGCAGTCTCTAATCCTCTCTGGTGCGCTGCCATGCGCACGAAATTGATGCACTCGAAAAGAATGGCACGTGGTCTTTGACATCCTTGCCTCCTGGAAAACGTGCTTTGGGGAGTAAATAGGTTTTTCGCGTTGAGTACAAAGCAGATGGCACCATCAAGCGATATAAAGCCCGCTTGGTGATTTTGGAAACACACAAATGGCAGGTATCGACTTTACGGACACTTTTGGTCCAGTTGCTAAAATGGTCACCGTTCGAACTCTACTTTCTGTTGCTACTGCTCAAAACTGGCCTACCCATCAGATGGATGTCCACAATGCATTTCTTCATGGAGATTTATAGGAAGAAGTCTACATGCGACCCCCACCTAGTTTTTGCCCATCTTTCTGAGGACAGGTTTGTCTTTTGAAGAAATCTTTATATGGCCTTCGCCAAGCTCCTCGGTGTTGGTTTTCAAAACATACTACGACTCTTCACAAGTATGGCTTCTCTCAGTCTTATGCCGATTATTCTCTCTTCATATACTCTCGAGAACACATTTTTCTATGCGGTCTCATTTATGTGGATGATTTACTAATTACTGGCAATTCCATACCCACTCTAGAAAAATTCAAAGCTTCCTTGAATAAATGCTATCATATGAAAGACTTGGGTCCTCTCAAATATTTTTTGGGTATTGAAATTGCAAGAAATCCTTCGGGATTATTCTTATGCCAACGCAAATACACTTTGAAAATTCTCTCTGAGACTGGTCTATTGGGAGCCAAACCGGCTTTAACTCCTATTGAACCAAATCATCAGTTGGCTAAAGCCTCTGGATTTTATTTTGATAAACCAGATCGATACTGCAAACTCATCGGGAAACTGATTTATCTTACTCTAACTCGACCTGAGCTCGCCCACACAGTCCATACACTTGCTCAGTTTATGCACACCCCTCGTTGTGCTCATTGGGACTAGGGCTGTAAACGGGGCGGGTCTTACCCATACCCGCGTGGGTCTGTACCCGTTTTTAGCAGGTAAGGTTTAAATTTTATACCCGCGGACCCATACCCGTACCCGTACCCGTGCCCGTATTTATACTGCTATATGGGTTTGGGCAGGGTATGGTGATGCCCAGACCCGTATACCCGTATTAATAAAATAATAATATATATTATATATTATATTTAATGGAAGATATTAATTATTTATAAAGAGATCTAGCTGAGTAGTTAGGGGGGAAAGTTAAATTTATATTAGCTTGGCAACGCAGGTTCGAATCCTGCTGCTGCCAGCCTTCTCTTTCTTTTCTCCTTTTCTCTTCTTTTTCTTTTCAGTCCTTTTATCTTTTTTTTTTCTCATTTTCAGTCATTTTTTCTTTTTTTTCTCCTTTTCAGTCCTTTTCTCTTTTTTTTCTCCTTTTCAGTCTTAAATAGAATCTCTTTATTTGATGGATTTGGCCCAACTAACCTCTTTCAAATTATTTATTTATTTATTTCAACTTTATTTCAAATGTCATTTCACAAATAATTTATTTTTAATAAATATAAAAATATATTCTTTCATCCCGTGTAAAAGCAATTTATGATAGTAATATTTTTGTCTTATTTTTTATTTCATAGAACTGCTGAAAATATGGATCATGACAAAAAGGACAATCTTTTTCTTTATTTTTCTTTTTCGTTCTATATCTTATATGCTACTATTTGACTTATCTATTAGGCGACACCGTATTATTACATATACTCTTTGCTCAGAGGTTGTCCAGGAATTTGGATTACAGACTGAAATTAATATAGTTAAAGGGGTCTATATCCCTATTCATTTATGTATATGTTAAATGATTCTATTTGTTGAAAGAAATGTTGAGGAGATTATGTTAATCATGTTAAAACTTTTAATTTAGGATTATACATTGTTTTATATATTTTTGTTTAACAGGAGAAAAAAAAATATCATACGGGTATGGGTATACCCATACCCTACCCTGGACCCTAGAGGGTCGGGTCTGGGTCCAAAATTTTATACCCTGGAAGGTATGGGTCCGAGTCTGGGTCCAAGTTTAATTATAAGGGTACGGGTCTGGGTCTGGGGGTACCCTGAGGGTCTGGACCCGTTTACAGCCCTAATTGGGATGCTGCTATCCGCGCCGTTTGATATCTCAAGGGCAGTACTGGACGTGGTATTCTTTTTCAATCTAAATCTCTCTTTAATTGACTGCCTATTGTGACTCTGATTGTGCTACCTGCCCAATTACCAGACGATCTGTCACCGGCTATTTTATTTCTCTCGGTGGGTCTCCTATTTCTCGAAAAACAAAGAAACAACATACCGTTTCTCGCTCTTCTGCCAAAGCTGAATACCGCTCTATGGCAATGACTTTATGTGAGTTAAAATGGTTATCTAGTCTACTGCGTGATCTTCATGTGCCTATAACTCGCCCCATTCCATTACACTATGATAATCAAACTGCTCTTCACATTGCCGAAAATCCTGTCTTCCATGAACGTACAAAGCATATTGAAATCGATTGTCATTTTGTGATGCTTTTCAAGAAGGATTTATTTTTTCCTTCTACATCCGCAGTGAATTTCAGCCAGCCGATATTCTTACTAAAGCTCTGCAACCAGTACATTTTCATCGTTTAGCATCCAAGTTGGGCATTTCTGATATTCATGCTCCAACTTGAGGGGGAGTGTTAAAGATTCTTATGTAAATAGGATTAGTAATCCTAAATTATGTATATTTATGAGTTATAATTAGTTTAGGTTTCCCAGACTTAATATGTTTAGAATTTGTCACTTTAACAATCTATATAATGTATACAATCTTACATTAATGAGACAAAACATAAGATTATTTTCTCTACTGGAAACTTTCATTTTTTTGTAAAAATATATTTTTTATTTTAAATATTAGAGTGAAAAAAAAGTTGAAAAAATTATTCCGGTGTACCATGCTTGGCCGTAGGAGTCGAATTATTCAATCCTCAGCTAAACTAAAACGATGTCACTAATTCAACAGCCAAAAGTAAGTTAGAACATAATTTATTGGTAATAGTTTATAGAATTTGATGGTTATTGGTCCCACGTCATCATATATATGACTACTGATAGATTAGGTACCACAGATTTTTGAATACCTTGTATATATTGTATATTATATGCAAGCATTTGATTATTAAAATCACATTAATTCTCATTTTTCCCTGTGTTATGTAGTCTTAGAAGAATGTTTCAAATGTCATTATCATCTTTCTGTCCTCAACTCCTCATTTGGCCTATTTAACAAAAAAATAAAAACAAAACAAGATAAAACTACTCATATATTTTATTTTATATACTTATTTTCCTTTTATAATATATTTCTCTTTTTGAAATTTATTTTTTATTTATTAAATTTATTAATAAAATAATTAAAAAATAGTACAAAAAGTAATACACAAAGTGGTACATGATATCCAAACCCTTATTTAGCTATCTGTACTTAACAAGGGAAATGTCCTAAGTTCGATCGGGTTATCTAGCTTTGTGTTAAAATTTTAGTTTTGTATTGTAATCGGAGACCTTATCCCCCTCAATTTTTTTTTATTAACCCAACAGCTTATACATCATGGTTATTAAAAAAAAGGAAAAAGATACATTATGGGGTATTTGGACAAAGTTTTGCCAAATACTTCACAAATTTTAGAAGGGACTTTTACACACACATATATATGTGTGTGTGTGAAGGAAAGGGACATATATATTAAAGAGCCAAAAAAAGTGTCATTATATTGGTAATTGGAAAATCCTATAGTTAATATATATGCATAAAAGGAAAAAAAAAAAAGAAAGTTATTATTTATATACCAATTCTTTTTTGAAAATAGCAGTTTAATATTAAGTTACAAAATTATTAACTCAAAATAAAATTTATAAATTTATATCATGGATGTAGTCGTCTTGAATTATTAGGGTCTAATATCAAATAAAAAATGAAATGATTTAGTTTCATTTTTTATTTTAAAAATTTATATGTATCTTTCATAAATAATTTATTTTTTATGAATTCCGAAAGAAAAATGCATTTTTTTTCAAATTTAATATCAAAATCCGAATACACTTAATTATATTATTTTGAATTGATAAAATTTTATAACTTTGAAAACTTTTTTTATTAAAAAAAATATATATATTGTTCACAAATTATTTCAACTATTATAAGGAACTTTGTGACAAAGTAATTAATTATCTATGTAATGTATTGAAGGTATAATAGTTTAATATTTTTTAAAATGATTTTTACTAGTAGAAAGGCCTTTCTAACTTTTTCTTTAAATAAATTTTCTGTAAAAAGAATATTTTTATTTTTAATTACAGAAATAGAAGAAAAATTATTCCATTCCACTTCATTCCTACGTATAATTCTTACCAAGATACCATATTCGAAGCACAGTTCCGGTTACCAATGTAAAAAGAACAGAAAAAATATTATTGTCTAGAAAAAAATTATATTTTAACTGAAAAATTACACCCAACTTCAGAAATTTTTTTTAAAGTTAACTTTATTCTTTTTTTTTTTAATAAAAGAAAAGGAAGGTTAGGTACACAATGTTATGTCCCGCCCACATGCAATGTAGTTTGAAGTCACCATAACCGATGGACCCAATAAATATGAACTGCCACTATTATTACTTATTTAGCATTAGTATTCATCAATCCTTGACACATCCAGCTGGATGCTTCTTCTTCTTCCTCTTTGTACCCACAAAATTTTGCCAAATAATCTAAAAATTAAATTTTATTTTGTTATCTATATCGTCTAACATTATACTTAGTACTCTAGAATTCTTTTTCCTTATAACAAGATCAAAAATTTGTTTTTGTTATAATTGTTCATATACAGAATATAAAGAAAAAAATTGCAAAAATACAACTTTTTTTCAATGGAAAAATACAATATTTAAAGATAAGAAGATATGATTACTGTAAAAAAATTCTAGTATAGATAAATATATAAGTAAAAATGTAAATTTCTTTAACCACATCAGTTCCATTACATAGTCTCCTAAAAGAAAGTCAAACTACAAGTACTATTACTCCCTTATACCTTACACTTTGAATGCATTTTGGAAGGTGTATCTCAACGCAAAATGACGTCGTTCCATTTAAATATGGAACAAGAAAAATAATATCAGTTACAACAAATTATACGTTTATAAGTTTGTGTGTTCATGTCTCATGAAAATATTATGCATATTCCACAATTTTTTATGATGAGGTTGCATAAGTTCTTTATTAGAATTCTAAAGAGATATTGTAAAAGTTCAATAGAAATATATTTCATGTTTCATGTTTTCTTTCAATTTTTCTGCTTAAATTCTAGTGTTTTGTTGTGAATTGTGATGAGGTTTCTTGGAAAAATAATGCATGTTTCATTTCATTTGTTAGAAATCTATGAAAATAGTATTGATGTTCCATGGATTATATATTATTGTTCTATATGAATATAATGGAACCCGATAACATATAATTTTATTACCCACATGCATTGAAAAGAAAATACACTAGGACTTGAATATTTTTTGGGCAATTACTTATATAATCATAGAAATACAGTTATAGAAACATGGAACTCAATCAATTGAGATATGGACTCCAATGACATATAACTTTAACAACTAGAAAAAATATCAATTACGCAGGAAAAAATTATTCTTCCTCATTATCTCCTTCGATAATAATTTTTCAACAATACTCCATTAGATTTACTTTACACAATACATTGAAGAATAAAAGAAAATATATAAGAATGCAAAAAAAGAAAAAAAAAACTAAGAAGTTATTATTGTCGATGATACAAGATGAAAAGATAATTGCTACTGCTGTTGGAGTCTACTATCACTGTTGGAACACCGTCGTGGCCATTGTAAGGAAGAGGAGGAATGAAAAAGAAGGAAATCACTACAAAAATCCAATTAAATACCGACGGCAGAGAGCCATCGGTACTTCGTTCTAGAAGCTATGTTACCGACGGCACACTGATGAACGTGTCTATTGACTCTTTTATATCGGTAACTTAACTTTCCGACGCTCATTCCGTTCGTAACTTTATTTTCCAAGGGAATACCAACAACTTTACTCGTGAGACATGGACTTAGGAAAAAAAAATTTCATTGTCATCATTAAAGCCATTGGTAATACATGCAAAGTTGTTACAAGCAGAGTGATGTCCGTCAGCAAGATTGCCACTGACGGCCATAATGACGGTTGGTAAATAAATTATTTTAAAAAATAAAACATATTACCGGGACACTTTCATAGGTAAGGTCGTCGGTAAGAAAATAATTTTTTATATAATTTATAAAACGGGTAAAAATTCCCTGAAAAATAACAAAATTCCCAACACAAGCAGTAAAATTAAACGTTCAACATAATTAACAATATTCCATATAAAATACTAAACGTTCATGTTAGCCCTAAGGGCATTATTGCATATGATTCTGATTATGATTAATATATGTTTGTGTAAGTATTAAGCTTACTTTCTATAGAACAAAAGAAGCATATTTGAAGTCTAAAAGCTACACTTTTAGAAGCAAAAGATCTTGGTGATCAAGGAAAAATGAAGAAAAAAAGATCATGCTATTGAAGACCTTGAAGACTTGTCTCTTAGTTAGGGATGTGCTAAGGTATTTCTTTGTAAAACTCCCTAACTCTCACCTTTGATTGTTGATCACGTATGAAGCTCTTTGCATAAATATCTTTCTATAAATTCTTACTGAAATTCAAGTATTATTGATAGAATTTTTGATGCCTTTGAAAGTTTTCTTATCTCTAAAAGAGTATCAAGAATACATGTTTTTGAAATAGGAAGGAAAACTCTTTTGTGTAAAATCCTTTTCAAAAAGTGGTCGTCCGATTTTTCTAGTTTTAAAAAAATCGGTCATCTGATTTTTGTAAGAAGCGCCCGAATCTTTCTGTTTCAAACTCGGACGTCCGCTTTTAGAAACCGGTCGTCCAGTTTTCCTTGTTAGTACAAAAAATATTACCTTTACACAGTGCAACAGTTTACTTTCTTTCTCCTTCCTATATGTATTGATTTTTTGACCAGCTGCAAAGAAAAGAAGTTTGGTGAAATATTTATTGAGATCATTTAAGAACCTTTAAAGAGCTTTTAAGTACATTACTTCAAACATATTTTCATCTCAAAAAAACTTTTTGAGCTTCATTTGTGATCATCCATCAAAGAAGAAGTAAAGAGGAGCTTGTAGAAGCATTCAATAGAGTTGTATCTTTCCTTCTCAAGCTCATTTTGTAATATTGTTCTTAACTTATCTCTCTTTTATTAACATCAAAGGTTTGTATTGAAAAACCCCTTGGGTTATCCTTTGATTGTATTTGTGTTGGTGATTGAGGTTGCTTGCAAAACCCTCGGTGGGTGATCCTCAAATTGTGATTGTTGTATACCTTTTATTATAGTGGATTTGAAAAATCCTTAGGTGTTGACTCAAGGTAGTGGATGTAGCTTTTTGAGAGAGTGAACCACTATAAATCGTTGTGCCTCTTCATTCTATGTTTCTTGCTTGATTGTCATAACTATAAGATTTTGTTTGGTTGGGAATTTTATTAAAAATTGTTTTAGAATTCTTTCTCAACAAAATTGGAGTTTTATCTTTTAATTACACAAAAGATTTTTCAAAAATTAGCCAAAACCTTATTCACCCCTCCTAAGGTTTTTCAATTGGTATCAGAGCGGGTCTTCTTTTTAAGGCTTAACATCCTAAGAAGCAAAAGATCTTTTTCAATATGGCTAGTATTTCAAACCTACCCTATGTAGAAGGCTCTTCTACAAATATGCCTCATCTTTTTAATGGAACTAACTACACTTTTTGGAAGTCAAGAATTAAAATTTATATTTGCTCTATTAACTTTGATCTTTGGAGCATTGTAGAAAAAGGACCTTATATTCCTAAAAAGGATGGAATTGTCAAGAAGGTTGAAGAATATGATGAGCTTGACTCAAGGAAGATGACTCTAAACTTTCAAGCTATGAACATATTGAGTTGTGCCTTGGATGCTAATGAATACAATAGAGTGAGCGGATGCAACTCGGCTCATGAAATGTGGAAGTTACTTGAAGTTACTTACGAAGGTACCAATCAAGTGAAGGAGTCAAAGTTAGCTATGTTGGTGAGAGATTATAAGCTATTCATGATGAAACAAAATGAAAGCATTAGTGACATGTTCACAAGGTTCACCAACATCACAAATGGCCTAAAGACATATGGGAAAGAGTACACAAGGGGAGAAGTAAATAGAAAAATTCTTGATGCACTCCCAAAAGCATGGCAACCAAAAACTCTCGCTACTGAGGAATCAAAAGATTTGAGACTACTTCCTACTGAAGAACTCATAGGATCACTCCTCACCTATGAAATGAAAATAAAAAGGTTAAATGAAACAGAAGATGAAGACAAAGGAAGAAAAAACATTACACTCAAAGCAAATGAGGATGATCAAACATACTCATCAAACAATGAAGATGAAATTGATGATGATGAGGAAATGGCCTTGGTAATGAGGAAATTTAGAAGATTCTACAAGAAAGGCTTCAATAATAGAGGAAAGAAACCTCCACTCAAGAAAGGAGGACAAAGTTCATCACTCTTCAAGGCTAGGTGCTTTGAATGCAATAGCACCAATCATTTTATAGCCAATTGCCCCAAAGTCATTAGAAAAGAAAAAGGAGCTTTAGAAGCAAAGCTTGAGGCATTAAAGAAAAAGAAGAAAGGTAAGGGCCTAATAGGAGCTTGGGATCAAGACTCAAGCGAAAGTGAAGGAGAAGAAAAGGCCAACCTATGCTTCATGACATTAGAAAATGAGGTACAATATTCACTCTCAAATCTATCTAATCTTGTTGATGATAATGATGATGATCTTACTTCTTTGCTCATTGAAATGTATCATGAATTGGAAAAGATCACCAAAAAGAACAAGGAGTTAAAGAATAAGATGGATAACCTATCAAATGAAAATTCAAAACTTGTTTGTGAAAACAAAACTCTTTTTGAATCACTAGAAATTTTGAAAAAAGAAAAGGACTTCTCAAAATTAGAATTTCAAAAACTTGCTTTAGAAAACAAAAAACTTTGTGAAAAAGTCCTCTCACTTGAGAAATGCATGGTAGATTACAATGATTTGAAGAAAAAGGTGAGTGATCTCACCCTATGTGTTGAAAAGTTCACAAAAGGAAAAGGAAAAGAAAACTTTGAAAAACTTATTGGCTCTCAAAGATCACCTTTTGACAAAAATGGTATTGGATATAATCATTCCAATAATTTCTCTAAAAAACCATGTTTTGTAAAGCTTCCTCATCCGTTTCACACTTTTATTGTACTTATTGTGAAAAGAGTGATCATAAAGCCACAAAATGCTTTATAAAAAGAAAAATTGAAAGGGGAATAAAAACGGTTTGGAAAATAAAATAAAATTCAATTAACATTCATGGACCCAAAAAGATATGGGTACCAAAAGTCATTTCTACTTCTTCTTTTGTAGGAACCCAAATATAGCTCAACTAAGTGGTATTTGGATAATAGTTGCTCAAGACATATGACTGGGAACACATCTCTTATTTTTGAGCTTAAAGAAACCGAAAGTGGCTTCGTCACCTTTGGAGAAAAGAAGAAAGGAAGAATCATTAGTATAGGCAACGTTGGTACCAATTCTTCTTCCTTTATTAAGGATGTTCTTTTCATTGGTGGTTTAAAATTCAACTTGCTTAGTATTAGTCAATTGTGTGATAATGGAAAAAAGGTTATTTTTGAAAGTGATTCTTCTTCTATCATTGATAAGCATGAAAATAAAACTATTTTTGTTGCAAAAAGAGTTGGAAATGTCTATGTCTTTCATCTTGAAGATCTTATTTCCCAAAACTTAAAGTGTATCTCGATTCATGATGATGATGATGCATTTTTGTGGCATAGAAGGCTTGGTCATATTAGTATGGATTCATTGAACCAACTTTCTTCAATAGAACTTGTTAGAGGCTTACCAAAACTTCACTTTGAGAAAACTAAACTTTGTGATGCTTGCCAATTTGGAAAACAAATTAAGACCTCTTTTAAACCAAAGAAAGGGATTTCTACTTCAAAACCTTTAGAACTCATTCACATGGATTTATTTGGACCAATGAGGACCACTAGTCTTGGTGGTAAGAGGTATGCTTTTGTTATAGTGGATGGTTTCTCAAGATTTACTTGGACTTTATTCTTAAGCCAAAAGGATGAGGCATTTCAAGAATTTGTCAAACTTTTCAAAAAGGTTCAAACCTCCATTGGTTGTAAATTGATCTCTATGAGAAGTGATAATGTGAAAGAATTTAACAACCAAGATTTTACAAAACTTTGTGATGATTTTGGCATAACACTCAATTTTTCGGCCGCTAATACCCCACAACAAAATGGTGTTGTGGAAAAGAAAAACCGTACTTTACAAGAAATGGCAAGATCAATGCTTTGTGAAAACTTCCTTCCTAAATATTTTTGGGCCGAGGCTGTTAACACCACATGCTACGTTATGAATCGTATTCTCTTGAGAAATTTTTTGAAGAAAACTCCTTTTGAACTTATTTTTAACAAAACCCCCTCAATTGGTTATTTTAAAGTTTTTGGATGCAAAAGTTTTATTTTAAACACCAAAGAAAATCTTGGGAAATTTGATAAAAAATACGATGAGGGAATTTTTCTTGGTTACTCTTCAAACAAAAAGGCTTATAGAATTTTCAACAAAAGAACTTTATGTGTTGAAGAGTCCATTCGTGTAAACTTTGATGAAACTAACATTTTTAAAAAGAGAAGTGATGACGACATAGATAACTCTCTAAGCTACCAACCATTATACACTCAAGCAATGGAAGAGCATACTATGAAGGAAGAAGAGATTGAGGAAAAACAAGAAATGATCAAGAAACTCAAAGTCTTCCTCAAGATGCGAGATATCCCAAAGGGCACTCAAAGGATGAAATCATTGGCGATGTATCACAAGGGGTAAGAACAAGAAGGTACTCCATAGATAACGTTGCATTATTATCTCAAATTGAGCCTAAAATTATTGATGATGCTTTGTGTGATGAGTTTTGGATTATTGCTATGCAAGAGGAATTAAACCAATTTGAAAGAAACAAAGTTTGGACTTTAGTCCCAAAACCCCATGATCACCCCACCATTGGCACTAAATGGGATTTTAGAAATAAACTAAATGAATCCGGAGAAGTTATTAGAAACAGTGCTAGACTTATTGCCCAAGGATTCAATCAAGAAGAGGATATAGATTTTGATGAAACTTTTGCTCCAGTTGCTAGACTTGAATCCATTAGAATGCTTTTGGCTTTTGCATGTTTTAAAGGATTCAAGTCTTTTCAAATGGATGTTAAAAGTGCTTTTCTAAATGGTGATATTGAGGAAGAAGTTTATGTTGAACAACCTCCCGGTTTTGTGCATGAAAAATTTCCAAATCATGTTTTCAAACATTCAAAAGATCTCTATGGCCTAAAACAAGCTCCAAGATCTTGGTATGAAAAATTAAGTGGATTTCTTCTCTCAAACAATTTTTCAAGAGGTGTAGTGGATACTACTCTTTTTACAAAAACCTCTTGTAACAATGATCTTCTTCTTGTCCAAATTTATGTAGATGATATTATATTTGGTGCTACTAACGTTTCTTTGTGTGAAGAATTTGCCTCCCTTGTGCAAAATGAGTTTGAAATGAGCATGATGGGATAATTGAACTACTTCCTTGGACTACAAATCGAGCAAAAATAAAAAGGTATCTTCATCAACCAAGAGAAGTACACCAAAGAACTTCTCAAAAGATTCGAGATGAGCAATACAAAAGGTATTAGCACTCCTATGAGCTCATCATTGAAGCTTGACAAGGATGAAAAAGGTAAGAAGGTTGATGAGAAAAGGTATAGAGGTATGGTAGTTTGCTTTACTTAACGGCTAGTAGGCAAGATATTGTTTTTGTGGTATGTTTGTGTACTAGATTCCAAGCTTGTCCCAAAGAATCCCATTTAACAGCTGTAAAATGTATCTTGAGATATTTAATTTCATCATATGATTATGGCTTGTGGTACTCTAAACAATCTTGTTTTGATCTTATTGCTTAAACCGATGCGGATTATACTGGATGTAAGGTAGAAAGGAAGAATACAAGTGGAAATTGCCGATTCTTGGGAGGATACTTAGTATCCTGGTACAGTAAGAAGCAATCGTGCGTATCCTTATCAACCTCTAAATTGAAATATATTGCAGCCAGTTGTTGCTGTACACAGGTACTTTGGATGAAACACACCTTGATTGATTTTGGTTTCTCTTTTAAAAATATACCTATTACGTGTGATAATACTAGTGCCATAAACATTTCCATAAACCCTGTGCAACATTCAAAAACAAAACATATTGAAATCAAATATCACTTTATTAGAGATCATGTTGCTAAAAGTGATGTATTTTTAGAATATATTTGCACAGAGGATCAAATTGCTGATATTTTTACAAAACCTCTCTCTGAAGAACGTTTTTGCTATTTGAGAAAATTGCTTGGTATTGGTAGACTTCATGACTAATGTGTGTTGTTTAAGTTATCAGTTTTTCTCTTATTTATCCTGTTTTTACAGAAATTTTCAAAAAATCAGATGCCTCTTTTAAAACCTGGATGTCCGGTTTCAAAATCAGACTCAAGGATTTTCTTCACAAAAAATTTCCGAGATATTCGAACGACAAAACCGGACGACCTCGATAAAAATCAGATGTCCGATTTCTTATTTTCAACAAAATCGAACTACTGTTTTTCTAAAATTGGTCGACCGATTTCTTTAAAATTATCGGGGCTGCGTTTTTATAAAAATAGATATCTTCATAGCTTCCCTCTTATTTCTGTCATTTCCTCACAACTCTCTCTCACTCTCTCGACCGAGACTCCTTTCTCTCACAAAGCCCATCCAATTTCTCAGTCCAATTTTCACATTTCTTCTCAAATCTTTCAAATTTCTCTCCTCCTCAAACAAGAAACTCGATCAGTTTCTCTCTCTCTCTCTCTCTCTCTCTCTCTCTCTCTCTCTCTCTCTCTATCCTCTCTATCAGAAATCTTCATATTCAAGTTCCTCTCAAACCCTAAGTCGGGATTGCTTCAAAATGGTGAAAACTTAGAATGCCAACATTGGAAGAGGAGTAAATACTGAAGAATGAGGGAGCAGTAAAAGAAGAGGCAAAGGAAAAAGGGTACCTTCTGGAATTAGGGCTCCAGATAGGTTCATCTCTGAAAAGGAGGCTGCAAACTTTGAAGAATGGACAAGAAATCGAAGAAAAATTGCTGCTGGACACCGAGTGCATTTGAATGATATGCAAGGTATGGAAGCTATACCAAATCTATTTGATGCTGTTGTGTGGCACCATTGCTTACTGTTAATGAGCTATATTATACTGAAATGATTTATGAATTCTATGCCAATCTACATAAGGGAAGCGTTGAAAGAGTCGATAACATACCTCATTAATGGGTATTATCTAGAATTAGAGGAAGAAATATTGCATTTGATGATAGGCTATTAAATACCATTCTAGAAACCCCTAAAGATGGCTTGAGATTCTACACTAAGAATAAGAAATGCTTTGATCAAAATTTATATAGTGAAAGAAGGTTTGAAGAGATTTTCACTCACGGAGAAGTTCTAAAAAAGCACGATGATAGGACTGTGAATAAACTTGATGCGTACGAGAGATTACTACATCATATGATTTCTAATATCATTATTCCAAATGTTGGGCACAAGTCTTCCATCACAAATATGCACTCCTTTGTCATGCTTTCTCTTCATGAACATAGGAGGATGAACTTCGGTTTCATGGCTATAGAACACATGCTAGCCACACAATCCTCTTCCACTAAGTGCTTACCGTATGGATGCTTCATTACAAAAATTTTCAACATTTCGTGTTCAATTTGGTTGGAGTTGGTGATCACATTGGCCCTGGTAAGATTTACAATCAGAATACCTTCAAGAGAATGGGGTTTGAAAGAAATAATGATGGCCTATTGATAAGAGGTGGTCAACAAGGAAGTGATGATGATGATGAAGAGAATAATGGTGATGAAGAAGAGGGAAATGAGCCTGAAAGTATGGATGAAGAAGATACAAATGAAAGAGGACATTCAAAGAGAAATGAGATCAAAGAAAAGGCAAGAACGAACGGAGGAAGGACAATCCTCAGTAATATGACTCAAATATTGGATAGAATTGTTGTAATGCAAGCACAAATAAATGACCGACTTTATGACCTCAATGATAAGATTGTAGACATTCAAAACCGGGTTACAAGATTGGAGTAAGGAGGAAAGGATACCGATGAAGATGAAGATGATTGAGGATTCCTTTTAAATCCCTAACCTTTCCTTGTTTCAAAAACTCCTTACGCTACTACTATTTTTTGGCTCCTTATCAAACTCTATTATGACTATTTTGTGACTTTTTATGCTATGATGTTCTTCTTATGACTTGATATATGCTATGTTTTATTCTTCATATTGGTGTTGTGTTATCTTGATGCTATCTTTTTATGGACTTCATGATGATACTTTAATGTTGAAAGTCCAATTGTAGCTTCTTTTTCTATGATCACTTAAAAATATTCCCCAGTATCTTTTTGATTTATAACAAAAGGGGGAGAAATATGTGCAAGAACTAAGGGGGAGAAATAGTTGCAAGATGCTTATTGTGTTGCTTTTAAGTTTCATTCTTTCCTTTGGTTGGCTACATATCTTATAAAGTTACCTTGATAATTGTTCGATGCCATTCTTGGTATGAAGCATGCTTTTAAGGTAAGCTTATTTTTCTATATTATGTTTCAAAACCTTGGCATGTTTTCAAATTCATAGGGGGATTATCACCCTTATGGTGTTTTGGTATGCTTTACTCTTATTGATGATCTTCTTGAAGCATCACCATACTTGAATGCTTGCTCTTTTGTTCCTCTTGCATATGTATTTATCATAATCAAAAAAGGGGGAGATTGTTAGCCCTAAGGGTATATTGCATATGATTTTGATTCTGATTAACATATGTTTTTGTGAGTATTAAGCTTAGTTTCTATAGAACAAAAGAAGCGTATTTGAAGTCTCAAGGCTACACTTTTAAAAGCAAAAAATCTTGGTGATCAAGACAAAATGAAGGAAAAACAGGTCAAGCCATTGAAGACCTTGAAGACTTGTCTCTTAGTTAGGGATGTGCTAAGGTATTTCTTTGTAAAACTTCCTAACTCTCATCTTTGATTGATCACGTATGAAGCTCTTTGCATAAATATCTTTCTATAAATTCTTATTGAAATTCAAGTATTCTTGATAGAATTTTTGATGCCTTTGAACGTTTTCTTATCTCTAAAAGAGTATCAAGAATACATGTTTTTGAAATAGGAAGGAAAGCTCTTTTCTGTAAGAAGCATTCGAATCTTTTTGTTTCAAACTCGGACGTCCAATTTTCCTTTTTACTGTGAAAAATATTACTGTTATACAGTGCAACGATTACTTTCTCTCTCCTTCCTATATATATATATATATATTAGTTTTTTGACCAGCTGCAAAGAAAAAAAGTTTAGTGAAATATTTATTGAAATCATTTAAGAACCTTTAAAGAGCTTTAAAGTACATTACTTCAAACATATTTTCATCTCACAAAAACATCTTCTTGAGCTTAATTTGTGATCATCCATCAAAGAAGAAGTAAAGAGGAGCTTGTAGAAGCATTCAATAGAGTTGTATCTTTCCTTCTCAAGCTCATTTGGTAATATTGTTCTTAACTCATCTCTCTTTTATTAACATCAAAGGTTTGTGTTGAAAAACCCCTTAGGTTATCCTTTGATTGTATTTGTGTTGGTGATTGAGGTTGCTTGCAAAACCCTTGGTGGGTGATCCTCAAATTGTGATTGTCGCATACCTTTTATTATAGTGGATTTGGAAAATCCTTGGGTGTTGACTCAAGGTAATGGATGTAGTTATTTGAGAGAGTGAACCACTATAAATCGTTGTGCCTCTTCATTCTATGTTTCTTGCTTGATTGTCATAACTCTAAGATTTTATTTGGTTGGAAATTTTATTAAAAAGTGTTTTAGAATTCTTTCTCAAACAAAATTGGAGGTTTATCTTTTAATTACGCAAAAGTTTTTTCAAAAATTAGCCAAAAACCTTATTCATCGCCCCTTAAGGTTTTTCAGTTCATACTCAATAATATTAGACATAATACATATATATACATACATACATAAAATATCCTAATGAAAACATAAGTAAAAATAAATCAAATATTCTGATCTGTCCTAGGGATCACTAGAGGGTGGAGGGGTGAGAGAGGGGGGAAGAGGGGAGGGGAAGGGGCATCATCAGTGCCGGAAGTACGAATAGAGAGAGAAGGAGCAGAGGAAAATTGAACTGCAGAAACAGGGGCAGAGGCTTCCGAGTCCGCAGTAGGTGCAGGTGGTGAAGATGTCGAGGCACCGGTACCTATAGCCACTCTGACGAGGTCCAACATAGGCGGCGGAAGAATGTACACCAAATGATTCTGCTCTGTAAACCGCCTCATGTACTCTTGAAAAGCATCAGAGATGCTCAAAATAGCAATTTCCATCCTCCTCAGCATATTAGCATAGCACGGCCTGATCGGAGCTAATCATCTACAAGATGAGACCTGACTGCTCTCAGCTCTCAGATGAACAACCTCCTATCCAACTCTACATACACATTCACGGCTCACGCCTCCCGCTACTATGGCCATAAGGGCAAGATCATTGGGCACAATTGTGCCTGTCGCCACAGCCTCCTTCTGGGCTTCCCCTTTGCCTCGTGTGAGCATATCCATCCTCTAGTAAATCCTATTAAAATACTTCCACGTTTTCTATCCTAGAATGACTCATCACATCCGACTCTTGTGAGCTTTCAGAATGCTATCTCATGTGTGCGGCAGTTCTTTTCGAGGCATACAATCTTTGCAATCTAAGAGTTAATGAAAAATAAAACATTATCTTCACTGGTCTCTTCGGTACAAGCTTCCTCTTCTTCCCTCTTTTTCGTACTTATCTTATATCGGTGACTCCTACTACAAGAATTCAACAGATTACCGACTGACAATTCGATCAGTAATCGGTCGCTAACTGTGTTTTAGCGACCGATTACCGACTGATAAAGACAGTAGCTGTATTTTGGTCGGTAACTGGTTGTGACAGAATAAAATGTCAGTCGGTAAAGGTTACCGACAGAATAATTGGAGGTACCGCCCGACACTTCAGTCGGTAAATTTATTTTTCTTAGTTGAAAAATGTAAATCAAATAATAACTTACTGACCGATGGTTCATTTTTACTGACAGAATTCGGTCGGCAACTTAATTTATTTTTTTTAAAAAATAATTATTTTCCAACCAAATATCGGTCGGTGTCGATCGGTAACTTTGTATTTTTTTAAAATATTTTATTTATAAGTATAAATATCCACCTGAAATTAAAAACGAAGAACAACCACGAACAATATAAAATCAATAAAAACGTCTATAATACAATCAACTAACGTCTAGAATACATACATACATACATATATATATATCAAATAAAAATATATAAAAAGTCTAAAATCTATAATATAATATCAAATGTCAAATAGATAAAAAGTACATAGCAAATATATCATAAAGTCTGAGTAGGTGGAGGTGGACTAGAGGAGGAGGGAGGACCGGTTGGTGGTGGTTGAGATGTAGCATCGTCATCCGACAGCGGGAAAGGAGGGAAGAAAGTAGGTAGCGAATCCAGTTGCACTTCACACTGAGAGGGGAATGAGATCATGAAGCTGGCGAACTTGCCCTGCACCTGCTGCATATATCCCCACAACCTCCTCTCCCTCTTGATAAAGGCCTCATGGACTACTACGGATGATAACGAAAAAGGAACTGATAACAAGCTGCTGCTACCTCCTCGATGCTCTACGGTAACGGCTGCAGACTATGAGTTGAAACCATAGATATGGCCCTTGTTGCTGCCATCGGCAGCCTCGAACATCAACTGGTTGTCATTCGGAATGGGGGAGCTGGTCTTAATATAAAGGCGTTCGACGTTCGCCTTCAACTCCTGATATTTGGCCTACAAAAAAGACATTAATAAGTTATTGTTAAGCAATATACAATAAGCATAGAGTAATAAACGATAATATGAGAATTGGTTTAAAACTATTAAAGAACCTCATCCAAAACTTATCGGATCGTGTATCGACTCACTGTCCCTTCCGCTGATGCAGTAGAATATACAGGTCCGACTATGCAAAAGCCTTGCCCATCTTCTCCCCCTTCAAACATAAACGAGTTTTCAAATATAAAGGTAATTAAAAAAACTATAAGTGATAAGAAGATATGGTCTTTAAGTTAAAAAAAACTGCTAATAATTAAACATGGGGACAAAATTGACTTACCCACTCATATGAAAGACTTAGATCCGCCGATGTGCTTACCGGGCCCCTAACCACCACGCTCCTACAGTCAGTTTTGCTATGCTGCCTCCCGCCTCTTCTTATATGTCTCCGAGACCTATTCATCACAAAGACTTGTGTATCGTGCAATAATCATCCAGTCTAGTTGATACCCGCCCATTCGACCTCCTACATTAAGTCCTTGTATCGTAATGAGGCCTATTCCTGCCAAGCATCCCGAATAGCACGCTCATGCATCGGGTCGATACCACTTCTGCAACAACACATAATTTGTTAATCAATATAAGCTTATATATATTTAAAATTTCATGTAGTTACCTTTATATAAACACTTACCCCGAACTCTGTATACCACATGCTCTTTATTCTATTTGGGACCTTCCAAAACTCAGATATGCCTCAACAAAACGAGCCTTCATAATTTCAGTAATAAACTTTGTATAGTCTGATTGACTGTTGAAGCTGTGCAAATGTTAAAATACAATTACATTTAATTAACTAAATCTAATTAATGTTACTTAAACAAAAATAAAGAGTTTAAGAAACAAAGAGTGATGTTTAAGTTTTAAAAAAAATTTAACAGAGTTTCTCCTATAAAATTAACAATTCCTAGGCACAGAAAACAACAAGTACACAACAATTCCAATAAAATCAGTTATATAACCATATATAAGAACTTCTCCATATCTAGGTCTAACAAACAACAACAATTCCAATATAGACATAATTTGTTAATCAATATAATACTCATTCCAATCACTAATTAACAAATAACATCAAACCATATCTAACAAACATATTCCAAGTTTAACAAACAATAATTCCATAAAACAACAATAATTCAATTTTGGCTACGACATATACCTTCAGTGGTCGGTAAGATACGGATGGGAGAGTCAACAACACCCTGGATGAAGGAGCAGGTTAAGGGCCGAATGAAGGGGCACGCCTCAATGACATCCCCACAGCAGATGAAGCCGAAAGAAAGAGTAGACGTAGGTGCCAAACTAGAGTATGGCAGCTGCAAAAATAGAGTCAAGGTCGTCGGAGGTATAGAAGCCACTGCCGGAGGAGTAAATGTCCCCAGAGGTGTAGAAGTCGCTATCGGAGAAGGAGACATCCCCGAAGGAAAAGAAGCCACTGCCGGGTGAGCCCTCTTCCTATTCCCACGTACCATCTGTAATATGAAAGATTAAACAATATTAGAAAGTTACTTAAAAGAAAATTTTTAAAGTTACATAACAACAAAAAGAAACAAACAAGTTATTTAGAGCAAAGTCACTTAAACATAAATTAAGAGGACAAAAAAACAAACAAGTAATTTTAGAAATAAAGTTACTTAAACAAATTACCAATTAAATATTCTACGTTTCAAAATCGGACTCCAATTGAAACTCTTCTCTTCCTCTTCTTCATCAGACTCCCATTCGAACTCTTCTTTATCTTCATTATTTTCATCTTCATCTACAATACTACTCCTCCTGCAAATGTCTACCAATTCTAACTCGCCCGACTCGTGAACGTGAGTTCCAACGTCTTGAACACCAACGTCTATCCTTGAAATCTCGGCAATATCAACGTCTTCTTGAAATGGAATGTCTACTAGAGGTACATCTAAAATACGAGGTCTTAATTTCATTACAACTCACCAATCACTTTTTTGTCGTTTAGGTGTAGGGTATGGGACATAAGTCACTTGTTCGGCTTGTTGGGATAAAATGAAAGGATCATATCCCCCTGCATATTTATTTTTAATGTGCAGCTCCACAAGTTTATATTTATCATTAATCTTGAGACCTCGATTTAAATGTGAATCAAACCAATCACACAAACATCACATCTATGTTTTCCAAAACTAACTAACCAAACTTAAAATTTAAATGTTATAGAAATTTTGACTTCCAAAGGTTGAGACAGACCTTCATGAGAAGTAAGGTAGACAAACAACGGTTTGTTGTAACAACTAAAATTTTTCAGTTTACACTTTAGTGTCGACTTTTATCATTTTTTTACTTGCTTTTCGTTTTTCCTTTGTGGTCTTATGAGTGTTTAGATCTTTTGAGTGAGTATGGGAGTTGAGTATTACGCTCCTCCATGATTAATAAATTTTTTATTCTATGTACAAGTATAAAAATGTCGATAAACCTAACTAAAACAGTCAACAAAGCAGGGAATTCTAGCCTGGAATAGAGCTTTCTGAAACTGAAATGCATAACCAGCAACAAAAAATAATTCCAAAGGGCTTTCCGAACAGGAAAGCTCCTTTTCGGAGCTGGAAAGAATCACGAGTAATCAAGAGTTTTGTCCAGAAGGCTTCCTGAAAGCTCCGCCATCCAGATCCGGAAAGCGGAATTCTCGTGCGAGTCAGGGTTTTTGAACGGATCCGGGTCGGTCGATCGTTGGTCGACCCGATTTTCAGCTATTTTTTTCCAATTTCAGCCAAATTAACACCTATTCTCACCCTTATTATCCCAATTCAAAGTCCTACATTCCCTAATTTCCTCGAAACCCCTCCATTTCCCTCACGTTTATTTCCCCTCCCCCCATCTGATTTTTTTGTACTCCGGCCACCATACGCCACCACCACTACCTGCCCGTCTTCCCTCTTCTTCTCCTGTTTTCCTTCTTCTTCTTTTCATTCTCCTCGTCCGTTCTATCCTTCCCCATTTTTTAATCCCCTCAAGCTCCGTTCTATTTTCACTTCCCTTTCCCATTACATCTGGCAACCCTCTCCCCACCACCACCACCACCTTGCCCATCTCTATTTTCCCTTATTCTTCCCCATTCTCCTTCCCATTACCACCTCCTCCTTGCGTCTCTCCCCTCATTCTGTGTCCCCCTCTTTCTGGAAATTCACCACCCCTCTCTTCGGTTTGAATGACATAGCAACAATGACAAACACAGAACAACAGTACGGCGGCAATTACACAAACATCGGCACTTGAGCATAACGACAATCTAATTATGACATTCTGGCAGTGGCAGTTCGTAGGACTGGGATAAGTTTTCTTTAACCCTCATCTTATTTATTTGTCAATTTTTATTGTTGGGGATGCAGCCTGAGTCATCTGCTTCATTAAATTCTCTGTCTTTGTGTTGTAATTATATCTAAGTATGTGCTAAATTCTCTGTTTCTGGGACGGATCCTTTTTCTTGTTTGAATTAATTGCCTATAACGCACACACGGGCTACAATATTTTTTTTTTTTGTTGCTACTATTTTTGGCTTCTATTTGTTTTGTTGGTTTTGTCTTATCCTTTCCCTTGTATCTCAATACCTCGAAAAGCCACCACTTCCTTCTCTTCCAAACGCACCTTCTATTCACTCTTTCCCGAACGAATATAAGAGAAAGCTTCTAAAGCCTGGTACGAGAAAAGAAAAAGAGTATAATAGAACCTGAACAAATCGTAGAAACTGTGTTCAATGTACTATTAGAGATTTCTCCTTTTTTTCATGGGTTGGGTTGGGACACTGATCCGTAAACACATAATTTTATCACCCCAACCTCATTAGAGAATTTTACACAAACTTGTCCCAAAAGACCAATAAAAATGTCATCTCCGTTACCACTACTATAAAACTTGTTAGGATTTACTTTGATAGGGCCCTCCTCTCAGAAATTGCACACATTTCAAATACGGGCCCTAGTATTACTTTCAAATATTTTATTTTTCATTGAAATAAATTTAAATTCACCATGCCAATTTTCCTTAAATAGTCAGTATTTAAAGAATATAGACTAAAAATATATTACTACAAATTTTATACAGTAATTTTGTAATAAAATGTAACTATAAATTAAGTTATGGACTAAAATAATTTTAAATTGAACTTTAGTTCGATATAAAATTTATTTATGGGGATGATGAGTGGAACCATAACTCCGCTTCTGATAGAATATGCATTCATCACAGACCTAACTTCAGTACCATGCATACCAATTTGGAATTCCATGGACCTAATACCTTATTTAAAGGTTGTAACACACCTCATCGGGTCTAATCTTGCCAATAGGTCTAGAGAGAGCTTCAATGAACTTCAAGCCATTGATATCTTCATTATCGATAAATTATTCTTAGCCTCCCCCTTCTCCTTAGCATGGGTCATCATTCATGTTATGCGTGATATCGTCTTTGCAAACAAGAGCGATTACATGCTTGGGTCCCCTTACTTATAACTGAAATTTTATGCCATTTTGAGGTGGACTTTTCAGGGAACAAGTGGAGAGCAAGGATAATGTCAATATCATCTCCAGGTCCACTCTTGCACAAGCTAGATTTGAATATGATGAAAAAGAGAAAAAATGGTTATCAATGGCGGAGATAAGGGCAAAGAAGGGTCCAAGGAAAGACCTTCAGATTTAAAACTAAAAACGCAAGAAGGATCCCTAGGTTTTTCGGCAGCCAGAAAAGAGGTCATGGAAGAAGAGGATGAGGAGAAGAATGAGAAAAGGAAAAGTGATGAAGAGGATGAGGAGTCTGATCCCTGCCTTCGAGAATCTATAGCCGAACTACAAGTTGGACTCTCGAGCATTCTATCATGCTTGAATCGACAAGACGATATGCTCGCCCAACAACAACTCCTGTTATAAAAAATTTACAGGCCGCTTTCTCCTGGTGAAGGGACAAGCGGCGATTGAGCTGGAGAGGGTGGACCGACCCTCTAGGGAGTTTCTCTTTCCCTATTCACTTGTTTTTCTTCATTTTTATTTGTTTTTTTTCCTTGTTTTGTGTGTGTCCTTTTATTTTTGTTTGTTAGTGTAGTTCTCTTTTATCTCTTTGCTCTAGTTTTCTTCTCCCCACATTGAGGATAATATGATTCTAAGTGTAGGGGGAGTTTTAGTTGCTTTTTGTTTTTAGTTTTTACTTTGTTTATGTTTTAAAGTATTTGTTTTTATAAAAATACCAAAAACATCGAAAAATCTCAAAAACTTCAAAAACATTGAAAAAAATTCAAAAAATCTCAAAAATTGTTTTGTTTTAGAGTTAGGTTTTGTTTTTATCATTCTTAAGAAAAAAAACCAAAAAGATTAACTTGTTGGAACTTTGAATATGCATAATATGTAGTTAACTTTGCATCTCTCTTTTGTTTATGCCTTGTGAATTGATGGTTTTTTATGCATGACTCTTTGTTTCTTAGGAGTAGAAATGCTTTAAGAATCTTGTGAAATTGTCTTATATGATTTATTTTAAAGCATTATTCTGGAACTTGTTTTTCCACCCTTGAAATAAAGAGTCCAATTTTTGTTAACCCCAGAGATGATGGTTATAGGCCTTCTCTAATCTATTTGAGCTTTCTTGCCTACCCGTTAATGCTAAATCTTTAGTATCTTTTTGAAGTTTCATGCCTAGGGATTTGTTCCCTTATTTTCTTTGTCTTTAAACTCACATTTAAATATAAACCCTCAATCGATGAGCTAATGATTCTATACCTTTGAGTCGGTTTGAGTGAGCTTCACAAATAAGTGTGGGGGAAAAAGTGAGAAAAGAATATTATGAGAGAAAGGTATTTTGGGGAAAACCAAGTGAGAAAGAAATCAAACGAGAAGAAAAAGTCTCAAGGGAATGAGATGTTTAAATGAAAAAAAGTGAAGAAACCCTTTTTATGAGAAAGCTTGTTCAAATCAATCATTTGTGGAGAAAATAGGGAAGATGAAAAAAAAATAATGAAAAGAGAAAAGAGAGTGAAAAGAAAGAAAGCAAAGAAAAAGAGAGAAAAAGTATGAGTTGAAAAGGAGATTTTATCTCTTTATATCTTATACTCCCTTCTTCTCACATGCATATACTTTCTTAATTTTTGAGTGATTAGTGAGTTATGTATTTTTAAGGGGTTGTGAAATTTAAACGAAAGGCAGAGAGTGTTTCGAGAGATTTGAGTGAAAATGACTTAAAGGTTATAGATAACTTTGAGTTTATTTCCCTATTCTTTGCATTAGCTCAAGTTCTCTTTCATTTTATTTCCCCTTTACCTTTGTTTGATAACTACATATGTTCTAACCTAATGTTACAAGTTTGAAAGTCCTACGTATTCCGGGGATATCTTTAGCTAGTATTTGGAATAGAAGGGCATTGGAAAAGTCAAGCTATAGAGTATAGCTTGATAAAGTGAATCATATAGTTAATTTCTTGAAATTCTTTTTGCATATTTTTTAAACTAAATATAAGTTATGCACACACACACACACACACACTCTCTCTGTTGATTCTCATGTGCTAAAATGGAATGTTGGATGTATTAGTTAGCTTTTGAATTCTAACTTGATGAGTTTTACCGACTGTTGTAACTCTTGATTATGTTTTGAAAATGACGTTTCTTTGTTCTTTTATAGTTTTAGTTTTGTAATGTTTGTTTTTATAAATTTTTTAGTATTGCTTTGTGTGATGTTGTGGGCACATCATCTATATACCCTAACGAGACCTTACTCGTGTTCTTTGGTAACTTAGGGGTTTAAAGGGTTTGTTAAACGTGCTAAGTACAATCGTGAGTCCTACAAAAATGCTAATTAGTTTTTGTTTTGGTTCTTTCTTGTTTGATTTTATCCTTTTGCTCAAGGATGATTAAAGCTTAAGTGTGGGGAGTTTGATAAGTCTATTTTTACCCTCTTAAGCACTATCGTTTTTATTAGTTTTTGTGCTTAAATTTTTATAAAATAGAAGATTTGATCGTGTTTCTTCTCTTATTGATTACAGGTACTATGAAGAGATGTTGAAAACAACCTGAAACGAAGGACTTAGGAGCAAAAATGAAGAAAAACGGTGAAAAACACAAGATGAAGAAATGCTAGAAAAGAGCACTATTGGATCCGGATAGGCACTTTCTGGATTTAGTAAGTGTGTCTGAGTTTCAAGAGATTATTCCAGAGAGCTTCCAGCTCCGGAAAGCTTAGCTTTCCTGATCCGGAAAGTCGTGCAGAGGGGTTTTTATGCAATTTTTGTAACTTTTCCTTTTGTACTTAGATTTTATTTCTCTTTTGTATTTTGATTCTAAACCTTTTTAGAAGGGTATTAGAGTAATTTTAGAGTAGGATTTGGATATTTTTATGCTATATAAACCTAATTAAACATATTAATTTAAACTTAGGTTTTAGTTTCAATTATATATTTTGTAAGAAGACCCGATTCGAGGAAATTTTGGAATTTATTCAAGTAAATCGGAAGATTGTCGAGACCATGGATCTGCAAATTTATTTCCTAAGCTCCACTAAACTCTTCTTATTTCATAAATTTGTCTATGAGTTTATATTTTAGAATTATGTTTTAGAGGCTAATTCTTCTTGTGTTTGAATGGGGATGAACTCTAGAATACTCAGATAAGTTTTATATGAATTTCTTATTTTGATTATTTAATTCTTGTTTGGTTATTACTCAATTGTTGTGTTTGTTTATTGATTTTCACGAAATTGATAGTTTCACAAGATTAATTGGAATTGACCAAAAAAAGGTTAGTTTAGGGCATTAATCGAATTATAGAAATTGGTAATTGAGTGGACATACTAATTATGGTTCTTAGATCACTAATTGATCGCTCTAATCTATAATTCATTCATAATTAGGTTAGGGTTAGAACACATTCTTCTCTAAACGGTTAAATTCAATAGGAGGATATTTGCCTAGACATAGGGTTTATCCGATTTTTTAATGAGATCCAACAAACGAGTTTTAATAATTAATTACAAAGTTTTTCTTAATAAAACTAACTTAAGGTTCTAGGGTGGATTCTACCATTTAAAACTCTTTTCCAAATTCATTTAAAAAACCTTTAATTGTTTTCTTAGTTTAATTTTCTTTAATTGTTTTGTTATTTATAAAAACCTTTTCGAAAGTTTTATTTAATTAAGCAATAGAGAAGTAGTTAATACTGGTTCTTGGCTATCCCGAGAGTTTGATAATTCGGGACTTTCCTTACCTTATTACACCGATAGGTACAGATGTGTTATAAATGGGGGTATAACTAAAATGAATGCAACAGGCAAGTGTACCTATCACTGTGGTATTAGAGACACACCCGAGTTGTCGAACTTAGGGAACGGTAAAGGCTCAAATAGTCACCATTTTATCTAATGTTTAGTCTAACAAATTGGGTTTTAAGAAATTAACAAATTAGAAAAACTCAATTAAAGGTATAAAATTTTCGGAAAAGAGTTTGAATAAAGGATCCCCCTAACTTTTGTCAACTATTCCAATTGAAAAATTCATAAAATGATGTTTGAAACCGAAGGTTGGTTTATCACACGAAAGTCGGGCAATTCCTATCTCTGGGTGAAGGGTGCTCTACTCACTTAACCTTTAGGGGAGAATCTCTTCTCTCCCTAACCGATTATGAATGCAATAAACTTAGGTGATCTAATAACCTAAAAGTGCAAAGAATATCTATATTAAATTGTCAACTCTTATTATCCAATTAGTTGCCCTAGATTGATCTTTCTTTTTCAATTTCAACCAATCTTGCGAAATAATCGATTCTGCGCAAATCAAGTATCAAGAAAACGTAATTGAACAACAACTATCACATAAACAAATATCAATTTAATGAAATTCAATAAAAATCATATCATCCAAAGCTAGAGTTCAACCCTCAATTCAAACAATAGAAATATAGCTAGTAAACATCTTAACAATAGTCAATTCAATAATAGAAATCATAATTAACAAAGAAAAGAAACCTTAGGTTGAAAAGGGGTTGAATCTAGGGTTCCGAATGCCACCTGAGCATGTCTCTTCATTCGCTTGATGAACCCTAAAATTGCTTACAAAATCTCTTCAATCTTACTCCAAGAGCTTCAATTTAATGTTAATTATGGAGAATCTACCTAATTGAAGAGGAATTGAGAGGGTTTTTCTTGCCCAAATTAGACCCTAATTCCTTATCTCTAAACCTAAAATTGTTCTCTCTTGAAAAAAAGGGGAAAAACTTATATAAATACACATAAAAATGAATGATTGTGCTACTGACGGGACCTACCGCGTCTGTTAAGTCCAGTCCTGCCTTCCGCGGTAGGGTTCTGTTCCAGAATGGCTTAAATCATCGGGACTTACCGCGTGTGGTAGGTCTAGCCTACCATCCAGGGGGCTTCTATTGGCAACCTTTTTATAGCTCTTGGACCTACTACGTGCAATAGGTTGGCCTACCGACGGCGGTAAGTCTTCCTTTGTGTTGGTAACTTCGTTTTCTCCGTTTTTGCTTTTATTCTTCGTCTTCTTCATCGGGAAGCACCAAAGATAAGAATGGAGGTAAAAAGTGAAAATTATATATTTTATGTATTAAAAACATCGTAAAAATGTAAATGCAATGTAAAATGGCATATATCAGTAGGCTTGCCTAAAAGTGGAATTTTGTTATGATTAGAAACCACACAATAATACCTTGCACTCGAGTGCATATTGCAAGGTGTACTCAGGTGAAAAAATAGCATCGTCCCACTAAAACATCAAAAAAGCAAAAAAAAGTCTCATTCGCAACGAAAAGCAAGTGATACATACGCGCCTAAGATGTTTTATAATTTATGTATTAATGTTCTACAAGTGATGTGTTAATATTCCACAAAAATATGTAGTAAGTTCCATAAGTTATAAGCAGGTTTCCATTAGTTTTATACTAAGTTTGCTAACGCTGTAATGATATTCCATGTATTATGTGTTAGTTAGAAGCATTAACATATAATTTTTCACCCATATATACTAAAAATAAAATACACGATGACTTAATATTTCATGGACGGTTACTTATGTAATCATAGAACTACAGTTATATTCTCATGGAACATTAGAAATTGAAAAATGGAACTATAGTTATATTTCCATGGAATATTAGCAATTAAAAATATCAATTACACGGGAAAAACATCATTAATATGAAAGCAAATATGCTACTGCCATTATGGAATATCAGTAATTGAAATATGGCACTATAGTTATATTCCCATGGAATAGTAGCAGTTGAAATATGGAATTCCGTAATTCTGGTGACATAGTACTGATGTTCCATGGAAATAGTACTGATGTTTCATGGATTGTGTTAATATTCCATTAGAATATAATACATGATATGGGTTTTGATGAGTTTTGTGCTAGGTTTGCTTTATTGTACTAATGTTCCATGGATTATGTGTTAATGTTCCATTGTAATGTAACACATGTTTCATCAGTTATCTATAGGTTTCCATAAGTTTTGTGCTAGGTTTGCTTTATAGTACTAATGTTCCATGGAGTATGTGGTAATGTTCTATTGGGATATAATACATGATCCATTAGTTCTTTATAGGTTTCCATTAGTTTTGTGCTAGGTTTGTTTTATTGTACTAATATTCCACGGATTATGTGTAACTGGTCCATTGGAATGTAATACATATTCTATCAGTTTTCTGTAGGTTTCCATGAGTTTTCCACATATAACACAGTATAACATAACAATCAGAAACCCCATCAATGACAAAAAAAAAAAAAGAAAAGATTCTTCCTCCTCATCTCCTCCAAATAATGATATTCTCATAATTCTCCATACGCAATACACTAAATAAGATTAAAAAAATATAAAATAACATGAAAACAAAACTGCTACTGCCATTTTGGAACATTAGCAATTGAAAAATGGGACTATAGTTATATTCCCATGGTACATTAGCAATTAAAATATGGAACTCCGTAACTCCAGTGACATATAACTTTAACACCCAAAAAAATATCAATTTCGCATGAAAAACCAATTCTTCTTCCTCATCTTCTCCAATAACGATTTTTCCATAATTCTCGATAGATTTATTTACCTTACACAATACATTGAATAAGATTAAAAAAATCAAATAACATGAAAACAAAGCTGCTATTGCCACAATGTTTTTCTCACTCTTTGGAAAAAGGATTTCTCCAAATTCCTCTATAGATTACGAATCAACTAGCCAGAGAACAAGAGAACAAATATGGTGGTAGTTTGATTAGAGATTTCTAAAGAATTCTATCAGAAAAAAGATGAAGAACGAAGGAAAAAAGGAGAGGAAGGAGATGACCCTAAAGAAGAGTAAGATAGGAGCGTGATTGAAGAAACTTATTAATTCTTAATTTAAGTCGGACGATGCGGTATCAACGCCCAGTGTGTACCTTGCAAGGTACACTCGAGTACAAGATATAATTTGCATTAAGGATTCTGATTGATACATGATAAGTCTATTTTTATCCTCTTAAGCGTTAGTGTTTTTTATCAGTTTTATGTTTAAATGTTTATAAAATAGATTTATTTGATCCATTTTCTTCTCTTATTGATCGTAGGTTCCTTTGGATGAAGATACATTGAAAAAAAGTCAAAACAAAGGCCTTTAGAGTGAAAACGAAGCGGAAAACAAAGCTGAAAATGAAGAGAAAAAGGAGAAGAAATAACAAATTATCCAAAAACGGAGTCTATAGCCAAGCAATGCAGCTTCTAGTGGATTTTTGACCTCCTTAATGACCTCAATTGAAGAAGTATCCTCTTAGAGATTGTAGGGGACTTCATGAGGTTTCCATAAAGATAAATTTTGCCTCAATAGGACCTTTTTTGTTCATCTAAAATGTTGTGCAAATATTCACTTTCTCACATGACATTCCAGTTTGACACCTTTCGGTAAAATAATCATAATTAAATATATACAATACCAATTGATATGATTCAAGATGTTTTGGAAAGATAAGAGCTTTATCTACAAATCATATGAGAGTTCAAGGTCGAAATCGTCTATTAAAGAACTCAAAAAGACTCAAGAAGTGTAACATACTTAAATGATCCGAAAAACAGAATAAATAAAGAAATTTTTGGGCAGAAGCTTTCCAAATCTAGAAAGCTGGCTTTCCTGATTCAGAAACTTGTGAGAAGGATATATTTGCAATTTTCTAAACTTTTCCTTTTAGGCCCTCATTCCTTTCTCTTTTGTAATTTGATTCCAAACTTTTTAAGAAAAGGATTAGGGCAATTTTAGCAACAAAACTCTCTATTTAAACATCTCATTAGCAACATTAATCTATAACTTGGGTCTTAGTTTCAATTCTATATTTTGTAAGAAACCCAATTTGGGAGTTTATTCAAGCAATTCGAAAGACGAAGTTTGAGCAATCTTCGGGATCATAGATCTTTAATCTTTTCTCCTAAACTCCCTAAACTTATTCGTTAATAATGAATTGTCTATGAGTTTATATTCTAGAATAATGTTTAGCGGCTAATTTCATTTGTGTTTGAATAGGGTTGAACCCTAGAATTATTGGTTAAAGCTTTATATGAATTTCTTGTTTTAATTATCTAATTCTTATTTGGTTGTTACTCAATTGTTGTGTTTGTTTATCGATTTTTGCGAGATTGATAATTTCGCAAGATTAATTGGAATTGACAAAGGAAGGTGAATCTAGGTCATTAATTGGATAATAGGCATTGGTAATTTAGTCATACTAATTACGATTCTTAGATCATTACTTAATAAATCACTATAATCTATAATTCGTTCATAATCGGGTTAGGGTTAGAAGACATCCTTCACTGAATGGTTAAGTTGAATAGGAGAATATTCGTCTAGACATAGGGTTTATTTGATTTTTGAGTGAGATACAACCTACGAGTTTTATTAATTAATTACAATGATTTTCTAAATAAAATTAACTTAAGGTTTTAGGGGGATTATACCATTTAAACACTCTTTTCAACTTGATTTAAAAATTGTTGTTTTCTTAGTTTATATTTTCTTTTAATTGTTTCTTAATTTTAAAAATACTTTTCAAACGTTTTACTTAATTAAACAGTAGAGATATAGTAAATACATTGTTTGGCCGTTCCAAGAATTCGACAATTCAGGGACTTTCCTCACCTTATTACATTGATAGGTACGCTTGCTAAAAGTAAAATTTTATTAGGATAAAAATAATAAATTAACATAATTAAGGTAAATAAATATACATGATTATTTAATAATATAAAATTTCCATAGGTGATTTAATTATGATTTTTGTTATATTTGAATTACCAAATATAGTAAGATTTATCTATATTAATCTAGTACGTAAGATCACGCGTTAAACAAGCCATAATTTTTATTTTTCTATCATTTTGGCACAAGGGAATAAAAGCACATGCACATATATTAAGTGTCATGTGAGATGAAATATGCCTTACAGTTAATTTCAAAAGAACTCTCAAAATTGATGTCGGTATCAATTACATATTCTACACTTTAATTTTGACTACTAAGTACTCAAATCAATTTTTTATTTTTAAAATACATTGAAAACTCTTGAATCCCAAATGTCAATTTTAAATATTTAAACAATTTTGCTAGTCTTTTTAATATTAGAGCTAAAATTTTTAAAATACACTGTGGAAAATTATTCTATTTAGTTCCCAAATAAGCTAGATTTCTTCATTTTGGTCCTTTATTTTTAATTTCAGTTGTTGCGATACTCAAATAATTTACTTTTGTCTTTTTTTGTCCTTTTGGAAAAATTTATCCTTGCTAAAATTTAGATTTTTTCCTCAAAAGATCACAGGGATAATTTTGTAATTTCACATACATAATAAAGAAGTGAGAGAAAATGGTGGGTTTGGGGGAAGGGGGATTTCTAATATTATATGTTTGAAATTACAAAATTATCCTTGTGATTTTTTTGAGAAAAAAATCTAAATTTTGAAGAGAAATTTGTCCAAAATGATAAAAAGGGATGAAAGTAAATTATTTGAGTATCACTAATGCTGAAATTAAAAATAAAGGACCAAAATGAAGAAATCTAATTGATTTGGGGACTAAATAGAATAATTTTGAAATTAGATTTTTTTTTCCTCAAAAGATCACAAGGATAATTTTGTAATTCACATATATAATAAAGAAGGGAGAGAAAATGGTGGATTTGGGAAGGGGCGGGACGGGGGGTGGGTTTCTAGTATTATGTATTTGAAGCTACAAAATTATCCTTGTGATTCTTTTGAAAAAATTTGATCTTGAAAAGGATAAATTTGTTCAAAAGAACAAAAAAGAACGAAAGGAAATTATTTGGGGATCAGAACGACTAAAAAATTTAACTTAAAGGCTAAAAATGAAAAAAATTAAATTATTTAGGAACTAAATAGGACAATCTTTCATACCCAGTTGATTTTGTAAAACCACTAAATTTAGATAGAAAGTTGATATGGCTACTCAATTATCCAAATTAAAGGATATGGTATTTAATTGACAATGACCGTAAACTTTTTGAAAATTTTTAAATTAATCCTATACCTTATAAAAGTAATGAAAGGAAAAAATTATGATGTATATATAAAAAAGTTTAAAAAATAAAATATAAAAATAAAATCATGATGCAAAGATAATCATATTATTAATTATCATTCTGTCTTAGGTTAGTTAGAGAAACAGAAGGTTCACCAAAGGATTAATATTTGCTCACCGACAGCAATCTGAGTTGGAGATCACATGGGATTAGGAATGCAAAAAATATATGAAGATCATATCTATAATCATTTTTCTTTTTTATTCAAGGTATCTGTAATTTATTGATTGAGGGAGAAAAAGTATTTAAAGGGAAAAAAACCTCTTGAAAGAGTACAATTCGTCCGGCTGAAACAAATAGTAAAAAAAAAATCCGAAAATGATACATATGTTGCACAGCTATCCTGTTCGGGCTGGCACGAATTGATGCGCCGAAGATACTAATGATGCCCCACTTGTGGTATCCCTAGAGATAGGGAAATGTACCGTCAAACGAATGCTAGTCGACACATACGGTGCTGCGAATGTCTTATTTTGAGATGCAATTGCCTAGATGGGTATCTCAAATTCAAAAATTCGACCTTACATCCTACCTTTGATTTGGTTCACTAGGCGAAGCATCAACTCCTCTAGCATTGTTAACTTAGTAATGCATGTTAAAGGAACTACTTGGTCTATGGAGTTCTTGATCGTTGAGACTCTTCATCATATAATGGCCTCATCGGCCGACCAGCCCTCAATCAATTTAAAGCTACCATTTTCACCTACTCTCTTACCCCAGAAGTGTGCACAGCCACAGAACTCTTTGCCATACGGTTTGATCGCAGCGCTGGGCATGAATGCTTCTTCTCAACGCGTGCTAAAGCAGAACATAACACAACCAATTTCACAAGGATGGAATAGGGGAATACAGTAAAAAGCTACAGCCTTAGGAGAATACGAGTCTTTCACTAGGGATGTGGACCATCCAGATGGGCAAGTTAGAATAGGGAAAACACTTCCAGCATACATCAAGGGCATCATCCAAGCAATACTGATCGGGTTCCGAGATATTTTTTCTTAGGTCACTGTTGACCTTGGTACCATATCTCTGCACACTGTGGTCCATAGATTGGGGATCCTAGAGAGAATACTGCCAGTAACACAGAAGAAAAGAATGTTTGTGAGGCAAAGGAAACAAGTAATTCGGGATAGTGTGAACGAGTTGCTAGAAGCAGGTATAGTTAAAAGGATCGATTACCCAGTCTGGTTAGCCAACCCGGTAGTAGTGTCGAATATAATAAAGAATGGTGAATGTGCATCGATTACACCAATCTAAACAAAGCTATACTAAAAAAGCCATTCCCCTTACCCCGAATTGACCAAGTGGTGGATGCTGTCATAGGGCACGAGGTTCTTTGCTTCTTGGATGCGTACAAAGGATAACACCAGATCCTAATGGCACCGGAGGATATGGAGAAATCCGTATTTGTGACCAATGATGGCATTTTCTACTACACCTGAATGCCGTTTAGGTTGAAGAATGCTCAAGCCGAGTTCCAACATATGGTTAACGACATATTCAAAGATGAAATTGGCCGAAATATGGAGGTTTATGTTGATGACATCATATTAAAATGCAAAAAGGTGGATATGCTGCCACAAGACATGAGGGAGACATTCAACAAGATCCGACATGTCGGGATGAAATTGAACCCAAAGAAATGTGTGTTCGGGGTACCAGCAGGTAAGTACTTGGGATTTATCATCTTGGAATGGGAATTGAAGTTGGCCCCGACATGCCCACACCAAAGAATGTGCAGGACATGCAACGACTATCCAACTGCTTGGCATACTTTGGTTGATTCCTTGCGCACAAGGTGAAAATAGCCTACCTTTCTACAAGCTTTTGAACGGCGTGCAGCTTTCACGTGGAATGCAGCATCCCAATGGTCTTTCGAGCAGCTCAAGGACTATTTAATTAGTGCACCACTGTTGGTTAGTCCTGTCGAGGGGGAAACCATCTTCATGTATTTAGCTGTAACGGAAGTTGTCATTAGCTCTATATTGTGCTCATTCTGAAATGAAAAATGATGCTTGTTTAATGTGCGAGCCATGTATTAGCGGGGGCAAAAACCCAGTATAGCCCATTAGAAAAGAACATCTTTACACTTGTCATTACAGCACGGAGACTAAAGTCATATTTCCAAACACATCCCATTACTGTGCTCACAACGGTGCTTCTTCGGTAAGTAATGCATAAGCCCGACTTCATAGGAAGAATGACAAAGTGGGTACTAGAGTTGAGTGAATATGAAATAGGCTTCCTGCCCTGGCTTACAGAGCAAGAACAAGCCCTTGCAGATTTTGTCGTGGAAAACACCCTTTTAATTGCCATGTAAACCCAAAACTCGGGCACATGCGCTGGACTCAAAGTGGGCATGGGTGTTGTATGCAGACAGCTCCGCAGGACAACAACACCAAGGAGCCAAATTCGTTTGCTAGAACCCGAATAACGGATATTTTGCTTACTCATTAAAGTATGGATTCACTCTCAGCAACAATGAGTTGGAGTATGAAGCTTTAATAGCAGGATTGCGTACGGCATTAGCCATGCATGTGGAGTAGCTCATAATTGGAGGCGATTCAAAGGTGGTGTTTGGACATATTACTGGATCATTTGAGACTAAAGAACCTCATATGAAAAAATATGCAGCCACAGCCAAAGGGCTACTTAAGGAATTTAAGATTACTTGGTTTGTGAAAAATCGATTGAAAGGACAACCAAAGAGCGGACGAGTTATCAAAGGCCATAGCGGGGGAGCCAATCTAGGAATGTGGTTAGAACCGCTACCAAGGAAAACAATTGATACTAAAATACTCCCGAAAAAGATCGAGAACAACTAGATGACACCACTCAACCAATATATTGCCTGTGGGATTCTCCCGGATCACCCGATTATAGCCCGAAGGACTAGGACTAGTGCCGCATGTTACGTGATTATGCAGGATGACCTTTATTTCACCATGAGCGATTGGCCCCTCCTATAATGCATCTCTAAAGACGAAGGGACATACATCCTACAGGAAATGCATGAGGGCATATGTGGGGCTCATATCGGAGTTAGTGGCCTTGTTAGGAAAGTCATGTGTTATGAGTATTTTTGGCCCGTTATGCAGGAGGCAGCAAAAGAAAAGGTTTGTGCCTGCCATATATGCCAGATACACGACAACAACCATCACATTCCCTAAAGCGAATACGACAGTATGTTTTCTCCTATCTCGTTTGCTGAATGGGGGATATATATTTTGGGCCATTCCCAAAAGCAAAATGAGGAAAGGAATACTTGGTAGTGGTAGTGGATTACTTCACGAGATGGGTTGAAGTAAAAGCGCTTAGCAACATCACCTCTAAACAAGTTCATGATTTTTTCTAGGAAGACATAATCTATAGATATGGAATTCCCAAAATCCTCAGCACAGATAATGGGAAGCAGTTCAATGCCCAAAGTTTTCAGGACTTTTGTGAGGGACTGAACATAAAGCAGCAGTTCACCTCCGTAGCACACCTGCAAACAAATAGGTTAAAGGAGTGACCAATCGAACAATCTTGAAGGGCTTAAAAAGTGCCTAGAGGAGGCAAAAGGGAATTGAATTGAAGAGGTACCCAGTGTGTTAAGGTCATACTGAACCACACCAAGGAAAAGCACCAAAGAGTTATCGTTCTGCTTGTGCCTTGGGATAGAAGCCTTACTTCCTAATGAGATTGGCTCCCTGAGTCAGCGAAAGATGTAATTCAATGCCGTTGAGAATGATTGACTTTTGCTGGAATACTTGATGCTCCATGAAAGCACGAGAAATATAGCAGTGCAGCGGGATGAGATATACAAGAGAGCGGCAGCGAGATATCATAATGCTCACGTCCAGCCATCAGGTATCCAAGCAGGTATTGGGTCTTACGGAAAAACTAATTCAGTCACCAGGAACCTAGCAGGAAGTTGGATGCGGTATTGGAAACCCCTTATCGGGTCCTGACGGCCCAACGGCAATGGGTCGTATGTATTAACCGATAGCGAAGGGCGAAAATTGGCCAGGACTTAGAGTGACACCAATCTCCGCAAATATTACCCATAGTTGCGTGTTGTATTTTGAGAATTTAGGATGTGTACTCAATTTTAACAAGCAATGTTAAAAAAAAAAACACAACAGAGAAGAAATGTGTTTATCAAGAAAATATATGCCTTTTTATATATGTGTAAAGGTGACCAAACGGGAGGTAATCCGAATACAATAAACAAAGTACGATGCCAAATAATAATCGAAATCATGTACTACCCTTGCTAAACCTACTACTTTAGTTGCTCTGGCCCTGAACTAGTTGTCTTATCGAAAGAGATAGCTAGGTGATCTAGGTTGGCTGAGGTAGAAGGTGTCAGCCACCAACCATTGAACTTTTCAGATTCATAGATATCATCAAAGCCCAGGTAACGAATACCAGTATGCACTGATGAGGCCACTAGATGGATGCTTGTATCAACACAGATAGGCCCAGCCCTAGGAAAATAGACCCGGAACAAGCTAACCCACGATTTAGGAACCAGGAAACGATAGGTTACCGTGTATAAATCCCCCTGATGCCCCTTCTGGTATTGCAACCAAAACAATGGCTGATAACAAAGCAGGAACTGCTCCCGTAAACACATGAGGAACACCTGCCACAAATTTAGGTACCAGTCAAACATGTGACCCTCAAGGTCGCACAGCTCAAAACCATGACCTAGACGAACAATCACCCACAACTGATAGTGTGGAGTAGCGTGCTTGATACGAATTGACTGCTCTAACCGGGCGCACACAGCCGCAAATACTGGATCTTCTACAGGGAAAACAGGCACATCAGCCATCTTACCCAGAAATCAAAACTGCTTAGCCCAGAAGAATTATGTAAAGTACAGAATATCTTCTGATGGCCAAGACATAGCGTTATTTATGGGCAGACAAAGTACCAATAAAGAGGCTTATCTTTACTAGTCACATATAGGGACTCGTACCACATCAACAAAGCCTCTTTTTGCGAACGGTCATATTAATGAGCTCTATGCATGAGGAAATTGGTACGTAAGAGGACTTATGTAATGACCATGCATAGCTAAAACCCTCCGTGTGAATCGTCATTTCATCTTTCAAGAAGACATTGATGCCTCACGATTCAGGCACTCATGCTGGGACTACTACAACCCACGAAAATAGCCGCTTGTCTTGGAGTGTGTCGATATTGCGAAGACTAGACATCTTCCGCATTGCTAGCTCTTTCTACTATGGTTTAAAAACAGCTCCTGGCTGGATATAGCTTGGTTTAGTTACGTCATTCAGCATGTATAAGCATCGTAAATGGATTACGAACAGCTCTTGGCTGGAAACAGTTTGCTTAGCTCATGTTATTTTGCATACATAAGCATCGTAAAGTGATTAAACACACAAGAAGCATACATGATATTATCTAAAAATCAGTCCATAATAGTTCAAAATCATTTTACAAAAAATTACATGTCTTATCTAAAGGAACAAGTATTTTCCTAGCTCCTAACCCTCAGTTTATTCTATTAAATCACTATTTTCGACAGCAGGTTTAGGGGAATCCTAGACAACCAAAACTGGATTCATAGCAAGAGGCGCTTCTAGGCCTGGCAACAGAAAAGCAGGGTCAATAATTGGCTCCAGTATGAATGGGGAAGGACTGGGCGGTGCACCAGAACGGGACGGGCATGCTACCGAATCACGCACCACGAAGTCCCTCCCATAACACCTCAGCTACCCCTCGATATTCGGATCGCGGTACAATAAAGGGCTGGACTGATCTCCTATCTTCGTGCCTATTGGCCAAGGATGTCGGAAGGTTGGCTCAGGAGCTAACTGCAGATCCATAGTTTGCTGATCAAACAAACAGTCCGGGTATACGCTCAACACCTTCACCACCAGGTTTCGGATGATGCCTTGCATCATGGGGGCAACCCAGTGGTAGAACTATTAGCGCATTTGCACAGTCTGCACGAATTTCTCTTATATCCCGTGGATAAGAGAAGGACGCAGCTTCCCATCACGGGTACAAGCCAAATAAACTAACCGAGCTACCTCTGTGGCTTGATTAAGTGCAGCCTGAGCCTCTGCCCGAATACTAAGGATTTATGTCTCTATTTGGGCCATCGTGACTTCAAAAGATGGGATTCTTTCCATCCGGGCCAACTAATATGCCTTCAGCTCTAAAGCAAACTCCGCCTATTCTTTTCGTAAGTCGGCCACATCAATCAAGGAGTGGAGCGAGGCTTCCAGGGCCTCCTTCTTTAGCTCAGACTTCAGTATTCAAACTCGCTCCTCCTGCTCTCTTAAGTGTTGAGACAGCTCTGCGTTCTCTGACTCTAACCTGGCCTCCTTTTCCTTAAGCTCTAGCATTCTCACGTTCAAGCCAAGTAGATTGTTCTGAAGCTGCACCGGATACATTAAAGTAACATTCAGCTATGGAGGTGGCCCATCCACGAATCCTTCTGCCTGTCCTACTAGTTCCCGGCCACAGACATGGGCCTGTAGAGGGACAAAGATAAGAATATCAAAAATTGCAGGGCCAAATATGAAACATTACTTAATTCGAAGATATATGTGTACCTACATAAGCGAACTGGCAAAGAGATCCTTCAGATCCCGAAAGTTGCATTGAGAAGCGAACCCCACATCCCGAGAAAACGGTAATTTCTCCAGCATCTCTAGGGCGACACCAAGATACATTACTCAATTGTTGATATGAATCCCCCAATCAAGATGAAACATCGGGGGCTCGCCAGAAGTTGCCAACGGTGGGACCACGTAACGATCCAGGATTGCATGGCCAATAGGGCTAAAAGGCCCAAGACTAAAGGGAAATGATATATCATTCCCTTTATTCGTCACCAGTAAGCCCGAGCCCGTTTCAGATAATGGTACCCTCGAAATAGACAGTGCCATGGATGATAGGGCAATGACCATGTCAGACTAGAGAAGGTCAGGAGGTGAAGTAATCACCCTCTCGGGCTCCGGCACATGTACGAGAGAAGAAGATCGAGAGGCAATCGAAGCAGATGGAGTCAAGTGTTGTCGCAGGCTACGAAAACTCACAGTCAAATCGACCCCTTCCTCAAGGCTCTCCTCATTATCCCCTTCAATAAAAGGAAAAGTGCGTTAGACAGCTGAGAAGAAGTTAACAGAGTCTCACGTAGCCTCCTCACGAACTTGCCTAAGAAAGCAATGAGGTCAACAAAATCAGAAAATGTAGACTCCAATGTTAGGGAGGAACGGAGAGATAGTGAAAATAGCTGATAAAAATCATAAGGAAAATGTGTCCTTTCCAGCCCCATAAGTGGTTTTGGTAATGCGCCTCAGGCCGCCCGACTCAAGAATGGTTGAAGTAGATGACAAGGATAAAGCTGGCCTCTCGATCTAAACCCCTGATCCAGATGCAGTTCCTTCGGCAAGAGTGGCCTTCAATAAATAGTTCATGAATTCGTTACTTGCAAAAGGTAAATTGTTCATTATTGAATGATCCATAAGCCAACTCGAGACCATCAAAAACAAGAAAAATGTCACAAGAACTAACGTAAGGCCACTCTGTCAATGAGTGCGCTATAAAAGCCACAATGTTCCAGCAATGAACGGGAGCAGCTTTCTCAAATCCGAAGATCGAGGCGGTATTGGTCCAGTATAGCACAGTAAGTGCGCAGGTCAGAAGTAATTTTCACCTCTGGATTGGGTAGGGTCCTACGATAGTCCAGGTACACTTAAAGGGAATGTTGGGGGCACAAACAAACCAAAACCTATCTTTCTAAGACTTGATAGAGATAGGCGTAGCGAATAGGCCCATGCTGGGTTTAGTTGCATAGGTAAACTACCCCAAGTTGGTTTAGGCAGCACAGAACTTGTAATGGTGCCTGAAAATAGTGTCATTGGTAGGGATGCCAAGAGCCCCACAGATAATTATAAAACTAACTAGCTTCGAGAAAAGAGATGATGGACCTGGGCCAGAGTCAGATTCCAAAAATAGAGGATGTCAGCAATAAAAGGGAGAAGAGGGAGTGGAATCCCTGATTTCAAGTGCTACTCATATATTGCAAAGCACCCAGAGGAGTGGTAATAGCCTGCTCATGGCGATCAAGAAGAATTAGCTCAAAATCCGAAGGAATATGATAGAAGGTCCTAATTCGGAAAGATGGTCAGGGGTGATGGAACTAGCAATTTCAAAAGCCTTAGGCACAACATCATCCACAGCATCCCTACTAGGAAATTTCGCGAATCGAGGTTCAGGGGTAATATTATGATCAGAGACCTAGGAGGCAGTAAGAGGTGGAAACACAGTGTTAACTACAGAAACAGAATACCTGAAACCTTCAGTACAAGAAGAGATAGTAGCAGTACCTATATTGACACTAAGATTGGAAGAACCTGCAGTGGTTTGGGATGAACGGGGATTGCTGGATGTTGCCATAAGGGAGCTTGGGGTATCTAGACCATGCAAAAACATAGAAAAATCAAGAGAAGGGGACTAAACTGTAAAAGAGAGACAAGGAAGAAATACAGGCAGTGAAAAGGAAAAAGTACTACTACGAGAACCTATATAAAGGGGGCAAGGCGGTGCGCTGCTCAGATATTAGACAAGCAACTGTCTGGAAGGCGGCGACATGATTATTGGAAGGACTAGTGGGCCTTGGGAAAGGTGGGGCTGATGATTGACAACTGAATTTTAGTCATGGACCGCGCAATAAAGAGCCCAAAACATTGGGTAGGTGCACAAAGCCCAAAAGATAAAGAACATAGCAAGACCAGGAACTATCTACGGGGCCAAGGCAGTTCGCAAGATCTAACCCCTGCACCAGGGATTCGGATCAAGAAGAGTCAATCCCACATAGAACAACAACGGTCAATAGTGAAGAAGAGGCTCTATATAAAAGGTTCCTCTCTCCTCATTAATGCTTTATGCAATATCAAGAAATAACTGTTATTTAACCCTATTGAATCTTCTAATTATGAACCCTAAGACTACTTAAGTATCGGAGTATCTTTGGGGAATAGATCTTCGTGGGTCTCTTAAAGGTTGTGTCTAATCTTGCAGGTAACAGGCACGTGGCAACTTGATATTCATCATGCGCACAATCCACCTTATGATTTGATCATTTGACAATTGCTTTTTAAATCTGGGTGGTCGGTGCAATAAAGAAGGTTTTAGCTCTATTTGGACATCGATTTTATTCGTGATTCTCCACTTAAAATTTATTGGGATTCATGCATGTAATCACAAGACGGTAATTTGAAATTCATAACTCAAATTTTACTGTGGTTAGTCGACTGTGAGATGACATTTGTTTTTGTTTTCTTAAGAATCAATATAATATTATTTCTCTCATTTTGTGCCTTTTTTTCCCCTTCCCATAAATACCTAACCTAACCCCTCCCGTCAATGGAAATGACTCTTTCACTTCACCGTAAATGACTAGTTCACTTAGTCGACTAAATCAAAAATTTCTCACCCATTAAGACCTTTCTCTACCTCCAACTACCATTAATCTATCCTGAACTACCATGAACATTAAGACAACTACCAACCACTATTATTAGAACTTCTCATATGCTATTAATATCAGAGTAAAGTGAAGGAGAAATTGATTTATTTGGAGTATGCTACGGGGTAGTTTCCCAACTCATTTCCAGATCCGACCATCAATTCCGTCAATGGCACCGGAGGTCAGTCGACTACTATGTTCATATCATTCAACTATCCTTTTCATATATATCATTTCATTCGACTATGCTTCTATGTATAAAGCCAGTTTAGTTCAATTATGTTTTCATATTTCGTCTGTTGGAATTTGTGTTTTTTACTATATTTCTATGCTTAATTCGAATATGGAGGTTTAATTCGATTATGCTTTCAGGTTTAGTTCGATTATGCTTTCACATCGTTCGATTATTTAATTTGTGTATTCGACTATTGAATTTGTGTATTCGACTATATTCCTATGTTTAATTCGAAGATAGAGGTTTCATTTGATTATGCTTTCACATTGTTCGATTGTTGAAGTTTGTGTATTCAACTATTCTATGTTTATATGGAAGATGGAGGGTTTAATTCGATTCCATGTTTAATTCGAAGATGAAGGTTTTAATTCGACTATATTGACCGTTAACATTTATCTATTCGACTATATTATTTGTTTAATTCGAAGGGTGGTTTAATTCGACAATGTTTCACCTTGTTTGACTATTGAAATTCATGTATTTGACTTGTTCTTTGTTTAACTTGAATATGAAGGGTTTAATTCGACCATGCTTTGTTCTCCCATCGTAATTTGTGTATTCCACTATTGTTTGCGTATTCCACTACAGTTCTATGTTTAAATTCAACGTATTATTGTTTCATGACTGTTGAAATTAGTGTATTGGGCTGTTCACAATTTTGTACATACATCTTGGAAATTCATGTGTTGTGTTTTCAACCTCCCCAACTTGTTGCAGCTTGTTTTTCCATATTTATATACATTTTTATAATATCATTGTAGAGAAACATGTCTTCTTTTTATTTTATTTTAATTGAAACGGAATGTGTTTAGAACATCATAACAATCCTTCGTGTTTGATTTATGTTTGTAATATTTTTCTTCTCCATATACGTAACAGATAATTGTTGTTCAATTATAGAACTAGCTCATTTACCCAATCAACATGCGTAATATTTTTTGTGTGAATCGACTAATTTTATTGTATTTCCAATTAATATAACACTTTTCATTACTTTTTTCTTTAAGTTAAGCTACTTTAATTTGTTTAATATACGTTTTATATACTATTAACCTTTAATATTAAGTTTTATTTTCATTAGTTCAGGCGTTCAATTATGGACGTGCTACAAGAGCAAATTGATAAGTTAAAATAAACTTTTAAGAAATTAAAGGATAAATGTACGAAGCAAAAAATCAAAAGAAGATGTTGGATGATATAAAGAAATTGGAAAACAAGAATTGAAGGGGAAACATCTAAAAGGAGTCCTTCATATGCATCAATAGAGGTAGTGATAGAAAAGTGGTGATGAAGTGCAAAGTGATGTAGGTGAACAACCACCGGGTATAATGGTAAATGTAGAATAAATTCAGGGGATCAAGAGAAGTGCAAGATTAAAGGGAAAAAAAAAGGTTTTTTACATGTAGAATTTTATGTAAGTTGATGTTATTTTCATAGTGTGTTTGTTCTTTCATTTGTGTATTCTAATGTTGTGTAATGTCTTTTTCATGGTGTTTAATGTCTTTTCTCATAGTTTATTCTATTTTACAATGTAGAAGAGTATTAGTTGTTCAAATGTGTGAGTGAAGTATTTATTCGGTTGATTGAGAAAATATATGTGAATTCTTGTTTTAAAAAAAAAGTGATGCACACACGCATATACATATATATATATGTGTGTGTGTGTGTGTATGTGTGTGTATATTATTGCATCAATAATTGTTTGTAAAGGAATAAGAGGAAAAAAATTTGTACTCACCAAAAAAAAAATTTCTAACAGAGTTTAAGATAATATTTTTTTTTATAAAAGTTGAAGAGAATAGGATACAAAGTTGCAGTCCACTATGTGAATATGAATATGAGTTTAAAGGACTTTAGTCGACTTCATGTAAGCTTAATCGACTATAAGAGTGATAAACAAATTCGAATGAGGTCGTTAGTACAGAACTTAGTCAATAGATTTAGTCGAATAAGGCATATTGGAGCGATAAATAAATTTGAACGAGATTGAACATAGTCCATGTGTCTTACTAGAGTGTAATAAAATATTTTTAAAAATATTCGAAGTCGTAAAATGCGAATTTTTTAATTCCACAATCAAAACTCAAATCAGAGTTGGATTTGGGGGAAATAAAATTAAGTTCAGTGTTCCCGCCATCATCACGAATTCAAACGCATCAAGATTTTGGATTGTGAATTATGAATAAAATCATAGTCCAAATAGAGCCTTAGATTTTCATCTTTTTTTGATTAATTCTAAATAAGTACCCATACGTTTGAGAACTGTTGGAAACCGTAGGCAAAAACAAAATAAAATAAAACTACGGAAATCCACCAACAGGATCTGCACATACTAGGAAAATCGATTGGATAGAAATTACCTCAATGTTTTGATTATTTGATGTGGAGGCGCTGTTGTTTACGCTTTGCCCTCTACTGGTATCCACGCGATGAACTCCTCTGCAAGCGATCGGGATGCTAGCCCCTTCTGTGTTCTGAAACCTGTTTAGAACTGATCCTGACTATCTGGTAAAAGGTCGTATTTTGGAGAGAGGAGGCTAGATACTATATCGCCGTTCTAGGGTTTAGGGTTTTGTTCTTCTTTAATCAGATAAAGGACCGCAGCCAAGAAAAGGTTAACATGACCTTTTATAGCTATCAATATCAAAACCCTAACTGTCATCTAATGACAGTTTAATCTCGTCCGTCTATTCCTATAATCATCTAACGGTTGGATAAGTAATATTAAGTAATTAATTTCATTTATTCGATTAAATAAAATTAATTACTTATTAACTTACCAGAAAATACAATATGGAATATGATTCCCCTTTTGTATACGTTCAACGAATTTGGACACAATCTAGATTCATTGAACGTGGATATTACGCTCACAAGATCGTCTATGCATGTGACCCTGTAGGTTCACTTAATATTGGCAGTGAATGAAAAATGTCCTAGACATTTATTCACAAAACATAAGCGGCCTCTAGCAAGACATTATGCTTACCCAAGTTAAGTAAATGTAATAGTAACCTAGCATCAGATTTAATATTTAGTCCTTTTGTCACACGATATCCTAATTGAGTATAAGGCATGGACCAAGTCATCCTTATAAAACTTAATTAACCATTTACTTGATCACCAAGCAGACTGTTTCAACAAATAATATTAATAACACCTTATTAATACTTATTTGAGCATGGCCGTGCATATTTTCCAGTCTTCCTTATCAAGGGGCCCATGGATATCTCTCTCTAAAAAGAGAGGGACAAATCCCTTTCACTATCTCCAATATTCAAGCCATGACAAGAAAATAAGCCAACCAATAGTCATAATGATCACCTAATTAAAAGTAATGTTTGACTATGTCAAAACATATTTTCTCCCCATGCAAGAAACATTAGAAACATTAGGTCAAAGGACACCAAATATAAAACTGAGAAGAAATACTTATAACTTAAACCCATGCAATATTTCTTCTTCACTTTGGGTCATGTCAAATACAATATTCTCAATATGTATTTATGAATTGATTTTATATCTCATATTCATGATAAGTAAAACTTGACCATCAATCAACTTCACACTAGTTTATAAGATGTAATAAACTAGGGACAAATAAGAATAATATTTTATTAGCTCTAGGGGTTTTACTACCAAGTCACATACTTGATGACCAAGAGCATAAAATACAATTCAAAAATACATGCTTCATTAGTCATAAATGTGAGTTAGTTGGTCTTAGGGCATATACTAACAATTATCAATGGAGGAACCATTCTTTTCTAATTGTGAATTGAAGGATAATTTGGGGCAAATGTATAATTTTTATATCAAATTCACAATCCAATTTTTGGAATCTTTTTTAATTTCCTAATCTATTTCAGCCTCCAACTTTTTCATCTTTCTTCATTATATTTCACACTAACTCAAAACCTATATATTTTTATTTTATTTTTATTTTCATAGATATACTAAACCTGTGGAAAAGAATTGTAATGGAACTGCCTCCTTTCCATCATCGTTCATCACAGTTGCCTCATCTCCTTTATGTCGTCTCAATACTATTATCTCAAATCTTGTTCCTTTATCTCCCTTTCATCAGACGTCCTCTCTTATTGTTATTTCAATTTGAGCAAACAGATGATGGGAGTGCGAAAGGAGAGAGAAGAGATATTGGCAAATTGGGGAAAAGGTTAATACGCAGTAACAGCAAAAATGAAAATAAATGTAGAAAAAATAAATAAAGAGTTTTTTCAAAAAGAAACAAATAAAGAGTTAAAAGTTGTTATTGAGCAATAACTTTAAATAGTGACCTATAGAAATAAAATTATATAGAAAATATATGAGTTGATTGGTGTGAAATATAATGAAGAAAGATGAAAAAGTTGGAGGCTGAAATAGATTAGAAATTTAAAAAGATTTGAAAAAAATAGGGGTGAACTTGATAAGAAAACTAAATCACGAGTTTTAAAAATTATACATTTGCCTCAAATTGTTCTTCAATTGCCAATTAAAATAGAAGAGTCCCTAAATTGATAATGCCTCAAGCTTATGGGTACTAATAACTCTTTTTTTTTTCTGAAAATTAAATTTTCTTCTATTGTTTTAATATTTATTTAAAGCTATTATTATAATCCTTATTGTATAAAATTACTGCAATCTTAACCTTTAATGGAGACAAGGGAAGTCGGCAAATTGGATCTGTAATCTCGAGAAAATGATTGGCTCTGAGAGCTGGGCACGGGAGTCCCAGTCTCGAACCCATCGGCTGTCAGTAGACTGCTCGAGCTGCTCCCACCGTGAGAGCAGGTCGCTGCATGCTGGCCAGGGGACGGCTCCCTCAAGGGTCTTCCCTTAGTGTCAAGCAGCCAACTCATAACTGGTATGGATAAGGGGAATCCAACTATTTAATTAAAACAAAGCATTATGATGATCCAACTATTTAAATCACAAAGCATTGTGATTTCTGCCCAGCGCTCTAAATGTCAAAGTGAAGAAATTCAACCAAGTGCAAGTAAACGACAGGAGTAACTATGACTCTCTTAAGGTAGTCAAATACCTTGTCATCTAATTAGTAACATGTACGAATGGATTAACGAGATTTTCACTATTCTTGTATACTATCCAGTGAAACCACAACTAAGGGAACGGGCTTGGCAGAATCAACGTGGAAAGAAGGCCCTATTAAGCTTGACTCTAGTCGGACTTTGTGAAATGACTTGAGAGGTGTAGGATAAGTAGGAGCCCTCAAGCAAAAGTGAAATATCACTACTTTTAACGTTATTTTATTTATTCCGTGAATCGGAGGCGGAGGTCACTTCGGCGGCCGATCCGAGTAGAAGACATTGTCAGGTGGAGAGTTTGGCTAGGGCGGCACATCTGTTAAAAGATAAGCGCATGTACCCAAAGATGAGCTCAACGAGAATAGAAATCTCATGTTGATAGCATGGTAAAAGCTCGTTTGATTTCGATTTCCAGTACAAATACAAACTGTGAAAACATGGCCTAACGATCCTTTAGACTTTCAAAATTTTAAGCTAGAGGTGTCAGAAAGTTACCACAGAGATAGGGTTATAGACGGTGCGGGTCTTACCCGTACCCGAGCGGGTTTGTACCCGTTTACAGCGGGTAAAGTTAAAAATTTATACCCGTAGACTCGGACATGTACCCGTACCCGTATAACCTCTAGTAAATGATACTCATACCCATTTACTCGTATATCTGATATAATAAAATAATATATATTTATATATTATATTATTTTTATATTTTTTTGTGCATACATAATTTATATTGTATCGAGTTAGGAGTTTTGTTTTTATTAGATTAATGTATTTGTGAGGATTTTGCGTGTTGTTGAACTTTTAATCATTTGAATTAAAATATTTTTTTAAATTTTAGAGCTATTTAAGGATTGTATTTGTTGAAATAGATGTTAAATAAATTACATTAATCAAGTTATAATTTTCGTTTTAGGGTTATAAATTGTTTTATATATACTTTTATTTAACAAGAAAAAAAATAGAAAAATGACAGATGGGTACAGGTATACCCAAACCCTACCCGAGACCTTGGAGGGTAGGGTTTAGGTTTATAAATTTTATACCTGACGGGTTTGGACCTAGGTCTTAGTCCATATTTCACTATAAGGATCTATGTCTGGTAACATACCCGTCTGGACCCATTTACAGGCCTACACAGAGATACCAGCTTGTGGTAGACAAGCATTCATAGCGACTTTTTTTTTATCCTTCGATGTCGGCTCTTCCTATCATTGTAAAGCATAATTCACTAAGTGTTGGATTATTCACCCACTAATAGGGAACATGAGTTGGGTTAGACTGTCGTGAGCATGTTAGTTTCACCCTACTGATGATAGTGTTGCAATAATAATTCAACCTAGTACAAGAAGAACTGTTGATTTGCACAATTGGTCATCGGTCTTGGTTGAAAAGCCAGTGGTGCGAAGCTACCGTGTGTTGAATTATAATTGAACGCCTCTAAGTCAAAATTTAGGTTAGAAGCAATGCGTACGACCTCCGTCCATTTGCCGACTCGCAGTAGGGGCTCCTGACCCCCAAAGACACCTGTTGTTGGCTAAACCGATATGGTGGAAGAGTTGCAATGATTGCCTTGAAGTACAATTTCCATTGAGCAGCAGGTAGAATCATTTACAGACAACTTAAATACGTGACGAGGTATTGTAAGAGACAGAGGGGCCTTGCTCCCACCATCCTGTAAGCTTCAGCGGTAGTAATTCTAAAATTACTAAAACATTGATAAAAGTAAGTCTAAATTTTCTAAAATAACCTTTAATTAATGGAGTGAAAAACTTTAGGATTTAACTTCAAATTTTCAATTAAGGACTTAATCATTCAAAAATACTAAATAAGTATGATTTTGATTGACAAATCTTCAAATTTAGAGAATTTTTAAATTTAAATCTCTAAAATTTTTCTTTCTATTAAAAGCTACTTTAAGAATTATAATCTTATTCTCATCAATTTTTTAGTAGTAGGAAAAAATTTGGTTTACTTGTCTAACAGAAAATGTTCAAAACCATAGTTAATTAAACTCATTAACTTCAAAGGTTTCACACTTTATTCAAATTTTAGAACAAAAAAAATTTTAGATTTCCGAGTATATCATAACAACGTGGGATAATAATAGACTAAAAAACAACATATTACGAGATAAATTGTTCACCAAAATACGCCACAAATTATCCGAAAGAATTGAAAAATTGCACGCAAATTAATTGAGCAAAAATAATGTATATTTTTTAATTAAGATTTTACATTGGGTGGAAATTATATCATTTAAGTATAACCCTAAACTAGATGAGACGACAACCATATTAAAAAGAAGAATAATTCCCCCAACTTTTCAGTTGAGATGTCTCACCTCCTACGACTCAAATAATCGGTTTTTTTCTATGTTTAGTCTATTTTCCAAAAATGGATACTAAATTGGTTCTTCTTTTTTTTTTTTTATCCTGTAATGGCCATAACGCACATTCATTGTGCGTTATCACCTGAGATAATGCACAATGGTTGTGCATTATCACTAATCAGTGGATTAAACTGTATTAAAAGTCATGTTTAACGACGTGGCGTAATCGTTTGCTGACGTGGTGTTGAGTTGTCGATAACGCACAGCGATTGTGCGTTATCAGTCAATACAATGCACTACCATTGTGCGTTATTATTAGTGATAACGCACAATGACCGTGTGTTATCATGTTATAAACCCTACCCACCGCGCCTCCTTCTTTCTTCTTTCTTCCCCGAAAATTTTCTTTATTCCTCCTCGAAAATTTTCTTTTCTTCTTTCTTTGGTGCCACCGCCGCTGCTTGGTAAGTCCTTTTTCTCTTGCTTTTATTTTCTTCCTTCTTCTTATACTTATATCTTCTCTTCTTATACTTTTGTATTTTATTTCAAAATTTACAATAAAAATTAGTTCAACTTTAAAATTCAAGTTTGAATTGGTGAGACTTTCCTTAGAGTACGAATGTTGTTAGAGTTTTAGAGTGGAAAACAGTAGACAGAGCTTATCAGTACGAATGTGCATTTTAAATTTTCGGTAAGTTTTTATTTGTTTAAATTATTTGGTGTATTATGTATTAATTTTAATTATTGTTTATTTGGGCTTGTTAATTATTGTTTGTGAATTATTTTTATGAATTTTATTTGGATTATTTGTTAGTTTGAATTAATTTATTTTTGTGAAAGTGGGGTTTGGGTTTATGTTTAAATTTGTTGTTATTGATAAATTTGTGCAAATTTGATCATTTTATGTATATAATTGTGTTTTGTATTGCAAAAGTGATTTTAGGGTGATGAATTATTTTGATGAATTTATTTGGATAATTAGGTATTTTTTTACTTTACTTTATGATTATTTGAATTTTTTTATTTATTTAGATAATTATTTTGCATCTTTTTTATAAGTTTTTGGTTTTTTTCTCTTCACTTGTTTTTTTTTTTTTTTTTGGTAATTAGTATAACCGAAACTTGGAAATTTAGGGTTTAGTAATTAATTGTATGCCATTATTAATATGAAGATTTTTATTTAAAATATATATATATATAGACTAAACCTAATATTGAATTTACCAAGTAGTAAAGTACTTAGCTATAAAATATAGCATCAATAACCCTAAAAAACTTAAAAATTTTAAACTTTAAATAATAAAAAACTTAAAAATCTATTATTAAAATCCTAAATTTTACATCAAACATTAAACCGTAAAATTTTAAACTTTTTAACAGTAAACCCTAAAACTCAAAATCATAATATTAAAATCCTATAGCGTAAATTATAAAAACCTTAAAAACCCTAAAATTGATATTTTAGACATTAAACCGTAAAACTCTAAACTTTATAACAGTAGACCCTAAAAAACCCTAAAATTGATATTTTAACATTAAACCGTAAAACTCTAAACATTATAATAGTAAACCCTAAAAACCGAAAATCTTAATATTAAAATCCTATACCGTAAATTATAAAAACATTAAAAACCCTAAAAACACTAAACTTGATATGTTAAAAATCATACAAACCCAAAAAACCCTAAAATAATTGTACCATAAACAACACACTTTAAAAAATTTGGAATTATAATTTATTTAAAATCTTTTACTTTAATTTATAGATATTGACCGTAACTCAAGCTGTAAATAATGTATATGGAAGAAGTCCCAGTCCACGTGCATCCGGGTCCCATAGTCCCTGATATTTTGACAAAACATCACGAGCATAAGTCTGGGTTGATATGGAGTGGGGACCATGAGACGTGTTTCACTGATCTTCAGTGTAGGCGTTTCGGTCGCAATCTATTTTAGTGTTACAGTACGGCTCCCCGTAGGTTGGTAGATCTTATTGATAGGACTGGTTTAGGGAGAGTGTTCAGATGTGGTTACATTGGACTCAACGACGCTCTTACTACCGCATTAGTTGAGCGTTGGAGACTGGAGACTCACACATTTCACATGACTTGTGGTGAAGTCACAATAACCCTTTAGGATGTCCAGGCATTATGGGGTTTAGGGATAAAGGATTTGTCCGTTATCGGTCCCAGTTGGAGTGTACACCAGAAACAGTACTGGATTGAGATGATCGAGAGACTTATTGGTGTACGGTTGTCTCTTAGTCACTTTTCTGGTTACAAGGTAAAGAAGGAACCTCTGGAAGCTTGGATCTTGAGAGCGTTTATTGGTTCAGAGACAGATGATGACCTCATCTTGCGAGCTCGTGGATTTATTTTTTTACTTCTTGGCGATCATATGCTTCCTGATTTTTCAGGAAATTTGGTTCATGTGCGCTACCTCAATTTATTAGAGGATATTGATGCCATCAGAACATATAGTTGGGGTAGTTGCATACTTGGTTTTTTATATAGGCAGTTGTGCACAGCAGCTTTAGGGGTGCACGACAGATAGGGGGAGCCTTAGTCATAGTACAAGTTTGGGCGTGGTCGCGTATCCCTGTATTGCAGCCTCAGCTGATGATGGATGTTCAGGCCGACCCTCTTGCTCTACTTGGTGCTATATGGTGAACATCTTTTGACTGCAGCCAACTGCCCACTCACACCTTAGTTACATACAGGGACTGGTTAGATTTTATGCCATATGATCAAGTTCGCTTTAAAATATTTTCTATTACGTGTGAACCCTAATTTTTTAAGCACTTAACTTTACATTGATTTTGAATTTTTACTTCACAGTTTGTATGGCTCCCTTATCGTGACCGTGGTCTGGTTCTATCTGACCTGTGACAGGCAGAGGTCCTACTCATTTGTTATGAGATAGTGGAGTATCACTATCCCGGGCGTGTGATTCGTTAATTTGCACAGGCTCAGCATATACCGGACGCATGTGGTACTCGCCTTGATCTTCATCGGATCTAGCTTAGAGGGAATGACCACACTTATTGGGGGACACAGCATGCTAGCCATGTAGAGGTCTGGCACCAGTGGGGACTGCGCGTTAGGGATGGCCCTGCCTTGGAAATTGAGGTCTTATCATACCATAATGACGAGTACATTAGATGGTATCGGGAATCACACGGGTGTAAATCGGAAATCTAGCAAATCGTGATACCCGTTCTGTTGGATACCAGCCTGCTGGGGTCGACAAACGGATGCTGGTACATTCTAGAGTTTTAATTTTTTTGGTGTTTTTATGCATTTCATTTATTTATGATTGACTTCTAACGGTTTAATTTTTTTTTTAAGACTTCCATGTTGCAGGAGGTAGATAACATGACTTCAGTGGTGATACAGGAACCACCTTCATCTCTGCCATAGATGGATCTTTTTGCGAAGAAAATGCAGACTATCATTCGGATGTGCATGGTATCTATTGGCGGTACGTTAGGCTGCACTCCATCACAGCATGATATTCAACAGACATTTCCAGTACAACCGTCGTGTCGCCGTCCCCGGGAGCCTGTACCGAACCAGGATGCTTGTGGAGTTAAGAGGGTTGCTCGTAGATTGCCTTGTCGTGGAGTAGGAGGTGGACGCCCTCATGTCCCTCCTTTTCCAAGCAGACACAGACATGCAGACCCCGGACATGAGGTAGAGAGAAGTAAGGGTTCTGGAGGTTGACACCTTCCTGTTGAACCATTTGACAGCCCAAACTTAAATATACCATCTTTTAGTTTGGGTTTGACGCCACCTTCCCAGTCATTTCCAAGTGGATCCGGGATATTGCGCACGCCTCCCCCTCCGGGTTTAGGGTTTGCCCCATTTCACTCACAACATCATACATCTTTAGGGTTTTCATCGTTTTGTGCACCTCCTCCTCCGGGCACAGCCGGTTCATCTACACCGCATCAGCCTATATCGTATGCATCTTCATCTGATGAAGAGGAGCAGACGGATGACACGGATGATGTACATCCTCTTGGATTCAGACATCGTGTTGGGAAAAAGACAGCGAGGTCACGCCATCCGACTAGCCATAGTTGTAATTAGTATTTTGGAGTTTTCATTTTTTATTATATGTAAATTAAATTTCAATATAGAGTATTCAGTTTTATGTATATTATTGATTATTTTGTTTTATGTATATTATTTTGTAATTTCATATTTTATGTAATAAAAGTATTTCTACTAACTTCGGTGTGTACAGTTTAACATTTTTATATAACACTTACTTCAGTGTGTTACATTTTTATGTAACAGTTTTATGTAAATTACTTCAACGTTTGATAATGCACAGTAGTTGTGCATTATCTTAAGTGATAACGCATTCTTGTTCTGCATTATTACTCAGGATAACACACAATGGTTGTGCGTTATCTTGACGATAACGCACAACTGCAATGCGTTATCTCTCAAGATAATGCACAACCACAATGCATTATCTTCAATAATTCAGAACCCATTCATTCCGTATGCCATGTGTTGTCATTTCATTCCATAATTTTTTGTGACAATGCCATGTGAACGCATGTGAAATTGCAGGAGAAATAATTCAAAGTAGTTTGGCTTCACTCCCGACACCTCAACTTTAAAGCTTTATATATACATACACACACCCTAAACCCTCTACTTTAGCCATAACCAACTTCTCAACCATTCCCCATTCATTCCTTTTCAATTTATAAATAACTTAACTTCTTTACATTTCATCCTCCCTAAACCCTAAACACATCTAGTTAAATCAATTTAAAATGGAAGCAATCCACCCTGTTAGAGTGATGCTATTTTGGGATTCTAAAATTGTAAGGGATGCATATGGTCCCTATTTTACTAGGTTAATGAGGAAAAGTTGGACATTGCCAACGATCCGAATGATTTCACATAACGAACTGGTAAGGAAAATATTAAAATACCAAGATATGGTTCCCAATCACTGGATTGTTTGAATAACAATGAGGGTGCCTTCATAATACGAAGTGCATCGTATGTTTTACTTTAATTTATATAGCATGAACAATAATGAAAAAATGCGTTATCTATGGACTATTCCATCTCACCACGCGAATGAAGGGATTCATATTCTCGTTGAATTCGAGCAGATCTAGCAACATAGCATTCCAATTACACAAGACATAAAAACAACAACCATGACCGAACATATTACAGCAGTAACACAAATGGTTTCTGATGAACCGTCTATGTTGTACCCTACCGTCAATGACGACGATGATAAGGTTGACCAATCGGACCGAGATGATGTCATTTCTAGTCAATCTGAATTAGATGATGACCATGACCCGAAAAGAGAGTTACAAACTCCTGTAAACCCTATAAATCCTGTAAACACTATAACTGAAAACATAGTGCCCCAATGGGAGAGCAGCCAATGGTTCAATAGGGCTAGGTATAACTACACACATTTTGGAGCATTCCTAGATATGGGCTTGAGTTCTCCTATAGATGACCTTGTAGAATCCGGTACCATACGGTTACTCGATTAGAACGATTCCATGACTGACATTCAGTTAGGCATGAAATTAGTAAACAAAGTACAGGCAATAAGTGCGGTTCTTAAGTGGTCCATCAGTGTGGGACATGAATACAGAGTTGTGAAAAGTAAAAATGATACATGGACCGCAAGATGTTACTATCACGGTGATTCTAATTACTGTTCATGGTACATCCGTATAAAAAAGAAAGTAACGGACAGTTGACGGGAAATAACCAGATTCGTAAAAGAACACACATGCCTTATTCAAATTGAACGAAACAAGCACAGAAACTTGTCCTCAAAATTTATTTCAATGTTAATATCACACCTAGTTGCCAATGATCCTGAGATACCTGTGTCAAACATCATTCAAGAAGTGCAGGTATTGTTTCAAATGGGTTGTACTTACAAGTAGGCATGGTATGCTCGAAAATTTGCCATATAGAGTGTTTTTGATAGTTGGGAGACAACCTTCAATATTTTACCAAAATACTTACAAGCTATACAGGATTTAAACCCGGGGACTGTATACAAATTTTTGCATCACAGAACAAGCAGTCCCCCTAATTATGTTTTCAAATTTGTTTTCTGGTGTTTCTCGCCATATATAGACGGATTTCCATATTGTCAGTCGGTGGTTTCTATGGATGGAACAAACCTAAGGGGACCATACAAGAGCGTATTGTTAATTGCAAGTACTTGGGATGCCAATAATCACTTGTTCCCACTTGCTTTTGCAATTGTTGATAAGGAATCCTCCGAAAGTTGGAATTGGTTCCTTAAAAACCTACGAGAATACATTGTCAAAGATCGGCACGTATGCCTCATTTCTGATCGCCACAAAGATATTTTCTCTACTATTCAAAGTCAACCTTTATGGCAACCTCCATTTGCAGTTCACCGGTTTTGTTTACGCTACATTCGAGCAAATTTTAACAAGACTTTTTTAAGAACACAAATCTAAAAAGCTTGATGTGGCAGGCCGGAACAGAATCAAAACAATATAAATTTGACCGTGTAATAAAATAGATTCAAGAAAGAAATGTGGATGCTTACATTTACTTGATGAAGTTGGACTTAGAGAAATAGACACTGTTGCATGATGGCAGGCATAGACAATGTATCATGACAACCAACATTTCTGAAGCACTTAACAGTGTGTTAAAGAACGCTAGGGTCCTACCTTTAAAAGCCCTGGTTAAACTTATATTCAACAAACTAGTTAAGTACTTTCACCAACATCGTGAAGCGGCTGAAAATTGTGTGCATCCATTTCCAACCCAAATTTTTGACAAGTTCTTGCGGATTGAAAGGAAATCAAGAGAACACAAAGTTACAACTTACAATCTGCGAGAAGGAATATACATGGTCAAATCTCCGATCCGGGTTTCCAATACGAGCAACAACGTCTATACATTGCGAATAAATAATAAATCATGTAGTTGTTGAAAATGGCAAACATATACATTGCCTTGTTCTCATGTTCTTGCAGTATGTAGAGAAAATTGGTCAAGAGCACATACTTATGTGCCGGAGATATATTCGTGACAAACATACAGAAGAACTTACCAAGCGAATTTTCATCCGGTCTTGAGTGAGAACTTTTGGAGGGATATTCCTTTTAATTTAACATTTTATCCTCCAAACATGAAAAATGAACGGGATAGGAAATAAGGCAAGCGATTTAAGGGGGAAATGGATTATAGAAATCCAGATTCTTCCCTAAGATGTGGCAGATGTCGCATACCAAGACATAATAGAAAAAATTGTAATAACCCCGGACCAAGCAATGTATAAGTTTGTTTTCTTGAAATTGTTGTAATAAAACAGGTTTCTATTAATGAAAATTTTCTTTCAATTTCTTCTAATTACTACATTATTGCTCTAAATTTTTACAATATCTTTAGTATTACTTCAAATAACTTGAGATGAAATGGTTAAAAGTTAAATATATTTTCCAAGAAAACGATATAAATATTATCAAAACAAATAGGCTTAAAATAAGTTAAATATTATATATACAGTCTTTTTAAATAAATTATACAATTATAAGTTTTGACAAAAATGTAAAGAAATTTTTATTTTTTAAACAAATTTAAAAAAATAAAAAAAATAAAAATAAAAAATAAATAATTGACGTGGCAGATAACGTACAACCACTGTGCGTTATTGCTCGGTCAATAATGCACAGTGGTTGTGCGTTATTGCTCGGTCAATAGCGCACAGTGATTGTGAGTTATCTGCCACATCGTTGGATTACCGGGCCTAATTATAATTAGATGATAATGCACTGCGTTATCAATAATGATAACGCACAACCATTGTGTGTTATGGTCACAATAAGGATTAAAAAAAAGATGGGCTACTTTAATAGCCAAATTTCAAGGATGATATAAATCAAGGAAAAAATCTAAATAATCTTACAAACAAGAAAAATTAATAATTGTAAACTAATTTTAATAGAAGTAAATTAAATATGTTGGACATCAAATATAATATATATATATATTTATTGTGAAGTAAACATTTTTTAAGGGAAATGTTTTATCATATTCCTCCTTTTCGGCCTTTTGTTTGGATATGGGCAGTATAAAAATAAAAAGGTGCTATTCCGACCCGTGAGTTTATTCTTGAAAGACATGGCTTCAAAGGCTGCCACACGTTTTATAAAATCTATATAAATTTTCTGGTCAAAACCGGGGATGTTTTCCTGCTTTTTATATGCTATACGAAATATATTTATGATGCATATGAACCATGAAAAGGAAGAGGAGATAATTAGTGATAGATTTGTTTTTCTTTTATTCTTCACGGTGATGGAAGGAAATAAATTGGTTCAGGTCGTCCTAATACTTACACTATAACATTTATAATATAGTATCCTATTAACAAAATATATTATAAAAAATTTTTTAAAAAAATATTACACGCTATGTTATAACAATCCTAAATAGAAATAATATATGAGTGCATTTGGATAGTAATTTAAAATGAAAATAATTTTTTTTGTTATTCTCAACTATAATCTTTCACATAAACAAATTATTTTTTACAAATATTAAATAAAAATTTTCAATTTTTTCCTCATCTTAACTCGAGCACAAATGTCATTTACAGAAAAAAAAAAAATCTCTCTTTGGTTATGTTCTCATTGCTTCTGGTTTTTAAACAATTAGAAAAAGTGTGTTTAAGAAAGTTATTTTAAAAACTTACTTTAATATTTTTTTATTTAATAGTATTAATAAAAAAATAATTTTAAAAAAATATTTTAATATTTTTTAAAAATATTTTAATATTTTTTAAAAATATTTTTCAACTTATTTTAAATTAAAAACAGAAACAATAAACAGTCGAAAAATAACTTAAAATAATTTATAGTTTAAAATATGTTGAGAGTGACTTATTTTAAGTGGTGGGAACCGTTCCAATATCATATAAGTTTAACATTTTATGAAATAAGATTTTAGAATTACTCCAAATCCAAAGCAAGTATGCATATTACGAAACCAACTCTTATTTAACAAATGGCATTCGCAATTAAATTTTAATATTTATTCCTCTTATATTATGAGGTATAATACCTTTCAAAAAAAATGTTATGAGGCATAATAGTCAATTTTTTTTTTTTTAACATTTCTACTTTTACTAAAGAGACATTTCCTCAAGTTTTGGTAAAGATAAACATTTCTTTTATTTCTGGAGTGAAGTTTCTGGAGAAAAATCTTTCCAACATCAATTTTTCAGAAAAACCACATTAATTAATTAATAAATAAATATTTCTTATGATTCTAAACAATTTTTTTCCTTTTGAAGTATTTTTCGAAATATTTTAAATCTAACACCTTTTAATATAATATTAAAATTAATCCTGCAAAAATATTAAGCTATTTCTTGTGTAAATCACAAATGTCTAGTCCTGAATATATATATATACATATATAAATATACATGTATTTTGCCTAAGCAAGTCCGGAATAATTTCATACTTTATTTTTTTAGACAAGTTATATCCAAAATTCGATAATTTTAACAAATTTTGTATACCAAATAGTAAAAATGAAATAAGTTTTCAAATAAGATATTGAAAAGTTATTAGACTCCATTCCGGCAAAACTTTGAGCTAATTCTTACATATATAAGGACTTAAATATTTTTACCGAAGGTAATGAACAGTATTTTGTTAATTGAAAAAAAGAAATAGTTAAAATTGATGAAGCAATTTGGAAAAATGAAAAAAGGAAAGAGATGATGAGACAGAAATGTTATGTTATGAATCAACAGTCGATGCCACTCCCTAAACAATATTGCACCAATAAGTACAGTACAATAAAATCCAAGTGTAGTAAACAACAACAGTTAATACAACACCTATCGGTACTGGAAATTAGGATCTGCTCCTCTCTGCTCACGCGTTTTTCTTTCTCTTGCTGCTAAAAAAAAAAAAAATTGTGAAATCTCTCACCTCAGGATCTCATTAAATTTTTTGATGAAAAATATAAATTATAATAATTCTAAATAGAGGCACGAAATTTGCACACACAATCACTTTATATTAAAAAAAAGTAAAATTTTTTATATTATCACTGTCAAAATTTAAATTTTAACTCCAAAAATCATTTGAGTTATGTTTTTCTTTTTCTTCAATTAACTTTTCCCACTCCACTCACTCGCATCCCCTCACTTCCTTCTCATTCCCATAATACCCTCCCCCTCACACCACCCACTCTACCCTTCTACGCGTTTTTGTTTGCTTTCTCCATAACGTTCTCCTGTCTCCTCCCACCCTGTCTGGACACATGCATGTATAATATATTTTCAATTAAATATAATTTATTTCGATCTCCAATTCATATCATATCAAGTATCGTTTTAAAATATAATATAAGAATTAAAAAATAATTAAGTTATTTGAATTAAAAAATAGACTAAATTATCGTTTGACTGACATGAATAGTGCTAATAAAAATTTCTTGACAATTATGTAATTTCAATAAGATAAAGTTATATAAGAAAAAGTATCATTTAATATTTTCTTCATTTAGAAAAATAACATATATTTTGAAATGAAAAAAATATGTCAAAAATAGCAGTTAATATGAAACTGAGATAGTATTTTTAAATTATGATTTTATTTTATACCATTTCAATGACTATTTACTATATTTATTTATTTTATTATCCTTTTCTTTTTATTTATTGTTGTCATTTATTTTTCTCTGTATTTATTATCTCTTTATATATTCATGAAAATTATAAATTACGCATTGGATATCATATTTTCTTAATTTCAAAGAAAAATTTTTTTTTTCAAAAGATTAAAAGAAAAAATTGTCATTTTGATTCTTAAAGTAAAGTAAATTTTGTTATCTATCCTACAAATTCTTTTAGCTATTATGGTGCTCAGTGACAAAGTCAGGACCATAAAGAGGGTGAGTGCAGCCGTAGTTCTACGTTCAGGACTTCCGCTTTTGCTACTTGAGTCCCTGAATACGCTTAGATATAGGAAAATTAGTTATATCAAATATGAAAATAATACGGAAGAAGGAAAGAAAAAGTGAAAACTAAATTAGTTAACTAAAAATCAAAACTAAAGTAAAAGTTCATACTAACAGTGCGGTGGTGCGACTCACTTAAGAATTAAGCATTGTGATAAAAGAAAAGCAAAAAATTACAAAATATTAATGTTCAGTGCCTAAAATTTGTTTAGCAAGTAGAGTTGTAATTAAAATAAAAATGGATGCATATTCTATTTATATACTTACATTATATGGAATGGTTCCATTTGAGTAGACTCATGTTTCTACTCATATATGTGTATATATATTCTTATTTAAAGACCATAGTGACTAAAAAAGATGTATAGATAATAGCGAAATCACTTTAGACTCAGAGGTTGCCCATCCCCATTTGATCGGAAATGTCAGAGTAAGATCTATGTAGATTGGGCGCAGCCACCATTGCCATCTAGCGTGAGTTCTATGGACTCTTTCGTTTTACTAAAAGCTTTTTTTGTTGAAAAACTTTTTATGAAACAACGTCTCTTCACTAAGGAACTTTGAGAAAATTAATACAAATTTTATTGGTCCTGTGTTATAAATATGAAATTTTCTTCTTCCTCAAATATACTCTAACATTTCCAATTAAATTTATTTTTCAATTCCTTCTAATCCTACAAAAGAATCAACCTTTCTCCATTCAAATATTCATCTCCAATCCAATTTCCACTACCATAATGCTAGCTGCTTGTAGCCGCCACCACTTCTTTTTTTTTTTTTATAAACGTCTTATAGTACAAAATTTGACCCATTCTCACATTTTTTATTCTGCCATTGTATATAAAATTAAATAATGAGATTGATCTACCAAGTAATGAGATTGATCTGACTTTAAAAATTAAAATGCCATTTTGGAAATTAAAGTGAAACTTCAGGTGAATGGAAATATATGCACCCCACAAAAATTTTCCATTCCACTGTATGTACATATAGATATAACAAATGTCCCCCGTTTATGCAATTGAGGCTCAAATATTATTACATGGATTTGAATTGGCATCACAAATAGATATTTCAAATTTTGTCCTTAAGTCAAATAACTTAAAGCTGTCCAGAAGTATCATGCAATAAAGAAGAAAGACAGATCACCGATAGGACGTTTGATTTAAGAGATTCATCATACTAAGAAAAATTTCCTAAATCAAAATTAAGCATATCAGTAGGAAAGTTAAAACTGTTACTCACAAATTTACAAAAATAAGTTTGACTGTATTGATATGTTAAATTTGGTTAGATAATGTATCATATTAATCGATTATATGTAGACAAAAATGCTTAATCTTATAATTATAAATGATGTTGAACTTAAAAAAAAAAAAAAAAAAGTATAACGCATATATGTATATGTCAACACCTCACAAGTGAAGTACCACAAAAAGAAAGGGAACATTAGAACCACCTAGATCTTTTCGGAATAATATCCACGCAAACTTTCCTTACAGTTGTTTTCCAAGACCAAGTGTGCCAAACAATCCCCGTCGTCCCACCCCCCACCCCCCACCCCCCACCCCCCACCCTACCCACACGCACATTCACTCCCGCTCAGTAGTCACCACCAACTCCAGATGGGTCCCCTTCTACACACAACACCGTGCCAACAAACACTCCCTAATAACCCTAATGGCTAATTAATTAATACTACTATTTACTTCTTTTAATATATATATATATATATATCATCACAATAAACTGATAAAATTTTTTATTCAATATTACTATTTTTAATTTTTTTACTTATCAAAGGAAAATTTTATTTATGAGATAAAATTATTTAATACATATTTTCTAATAATAACTATTCGGTCTAGTAAATCTAAATTTCATAACGAAAATAATATATCATCAAAACATAATTTTTTTATAATTTTAATGAGTAGTTTTTATCCAATAAACAAAAAAATATAATTCGTTCAAATAAAAAATTTATAATATAATAAAAGTACTTTTTTCATTATATTATCATAAAATACTAATTTTAATAAGTATTTATTACTTAGTTTAAAAATATGTCTGATTATATTCTGACTGTCGTTACTACATATTTGATTACTTAATATATTATGTTTTATTTTTTTAAACTATACGGTGTTAAAATACCTAAATATTACATTGATGATTAATAACTTTAATTTTGTTTATGTATTAAAAAAATTAATTTTGGTTATAAGTTTATAATAATTTATATTTTTGGTTATGAGTTTTCTTGTATTTAGCAAAGAAAAAAAAAGTTTTCTTGTAAAGAAAATCAAAACCCATTATTTCTTACTCGTATTTTCCATTTTTCCTTTGTGGACAAATTATAGAAAACGGAGCATCCATGCTCCATCCACCCGTCTCTTCTCTACTACGCGTCCACATTTATACCCCCATCCCATCTCTTAAAGTCTAAAGTCCACTCCAGCCAGATTACAGTGCAGTCTTAGCTTGTAAAGAAATCTAAATACTTTTATTCTTTAATATGTAATATACATATTCTTCAGAAACCACTGCCTTTCTAGTTCTCTTTAACTACTTTATTGTGTAGTACTTGTAATTGTTTACTGCAATCATTATTATTATTATTATAATATTCAATTTTTCTTTCCCTACCCAATTGGGTTTATGCGTTTCTATAAAGTGCTTCTCTCAATCTGTGGAATTGCCTTTGGGTATCTTCTGATGGGGGGTTACATTTTACATTAGACCATTGAGTGTTCCAAGACTCATGTTTTAGCCAAAAAGGACCAATCTTTTTGAGGGATTCCAGTGGATTTTGTGCACTGAAAGATTTGTTTTTGAGCTGGGTTTTTGTGGGATTTGAAGAGTTTTGGCTCTCTGAGATTTCAGTTTTGGGAGTTGTGAAGAAATGGCGATGAACACTGGGGGAAGGCTTATTGCTGGGTCTCATAACAGGAATGAGTTCGTTCTAATCAATGCTGATGAGATTGGAAAGGTGAAGATTTTCTAAATGATTTTTCTTTTTGGGTTTTCACATTTCTTCTTCGCCTCCCATTTGGGGGCTTAAATCTCTCCTGCATTTAGTTAGGGCTTTTAGCATTTGGTTTTAATTTTTGCCCCATTTCTGCCCAGCTAATTGCTTTGGCGCAGACCGTTGTTTTCCGCAGTTAGATTCTAGTATCTTGTTCTTGCTATTATTTTTTTCCCCATCTTACTGTTGTTGGGAGTCGTCTGGATGTGTCGGTGGGCAAGATTAGTAGACAGGCATTGCCTTAATTCTCAGATTTAAGTTAGGAAACATTTTAATTTTGAGTTAATGATGTATTTGGAAGCTCATGCGAGTGTCTTTGTGGATTTGGTTGAGAAATGCAGATGATTTTGCGTTCTAACTGGTTCTTCTCGAATAATATTTAATTCATCTTTTATTCCAAACCTTGTGTCAAATACCTCTGTATTTCTTGTGCCTTTTGGTGACTGGAAGCCCTGAGATGAAGAAGAAAGGAAAAGAGTCCTGTGTACTGTCAGAATCTGTTATTTCTTTGAAGAATTATTTTTGACAGATCCTTGTGCATTTTGGAAAACTGCAAATATCTTTTGTTTGTGAACAAAGAAATGAGAGTGAAATTTAAGGATTGAGGGAAAGAACTGATGAACATATATCTATTCTCAAGATTTTGCAAAATGTCTCCGGAAATTAGGTTATTAAGTAATTGATTAGTTTATTTTAGAGCTAAAGTTTGTTCCTTTCTGTTGTAATAAAATGTTCTTTAGGTTCCAGGAGAAGAAAATAGACGTCCATTTTAATTCTTCCATGTGTATGTCATTTTCTTGGATAGCCTATGGCTACAGGCAACTGCTGGTTGTTAAATAGTCATCTACCTCTTGTCCTTTTTTTTCCAGATTAAATCTGTACGAGAATTAAGTGGACAAGTATGCCAAATTTGTGGGGACGAAATTGAGATTACTGTGGATGGGGAACCATTTGTTGCCTGCAACGAATGTGCTTTCCCTGTTTGCAGACCATGCTATGAGTATGAGAGAAGAGAAGGAAATCAAGCTTGCCCTCAGTGCAAAACTAGATACAAGCGAATCAAAGGCAAGTCTCTTCTCATGTTTTCAGGGAATGAATGCCATAATCCGACTCATTTACTAGAACTTACTTTTATAAATGCTTCATATTGTAGGTAGCCCAAGGGTTGAAGGGGACGAGGAAGAGGATGATATTGATGATCTAGAGCATGAATTTGATTACGGGGATGCCGATGCTTTGGGATCACTACAATACTCCAGGGCCATTCCATCTTCCCGTGGTGGTCTTGCTAGCTCATCTGGACATGATTCATCTTCCCAAAATCTTGATATCCCCCTCTTGACCTACGGTGAAGAGGTAATAAGGGTGCATTTAGCTAACTTATATTGCTTTCTTCTTTTGTAGAAACCTTCGAAATGTTGGTATTTTTTTACCAGCACACATTAATATTTGTGTTTCTTGTTTTAGGATTCCCAAATATCATCTGATCAGCATGCCCTTGTTGTTCCCCCATTTGCCGGTCACGAATATGCTGCAAATGTGTCATCTTTTCCTGATCCAGCTGCACCTTGTAAGAAATTTTTATTGTCACCCATTCTTTGCTTCAAATTGCAATTGTTTTAAATTTGATATTTGCAAGGGAGTAATGAGCTTATTATATCTCAGTGCAACCAAGACCTATGGTTCCACAAAAAGATATTGCACTATATGGATATGGAAGTGTTGCATGGAAGGATCGGATGGAGGACTGGAAGAGAAGGCAAAATGAGAAACTCCAGGTGGTCAAGCATCAAGGAAATGATGGTGGAAATTTTGATGGGGGTGAATTTGATGATGCTGATTTACCCATGTAAGGATCTGGATTTAGTTTCCTTTCAGAATTTACTTGTTTCTGTTATTGGTCATTTAACCAAGAAGGTTTATTTGGGTTTAAATAACACTCCAGTTGTAAGACCACATGATAAAGACACATGAAAGATTATAGAAAAATTTTAAGAAAAGGAAACAGTTGATTCCCTCAGGCTATGAGCATATGGAAGAATTGGTCAACACTATATTTTATACCCCCTAGCTCTGAGCATCTGAAGAATTGGCAAGGTTGTATCCATAGCTGCTGTATTGTTCTAAATATCAAATTAATGAAAGACCAGATTATCATCTGCAATGTTGTTTTTGCTATAAGGCAGTCATATTTTTATCGGAAACAAGATTGGGTATGAACTTTTAGTTTAATTGATCATTAAATCTGTGAAACTACTTAGATATAAGATATCCTATTCCGGCTTTGATGAAAATGTTGTATAACAGATTATATCTTGAATAAATATATAATCGCACCTTTCTGGTAGCATCTTTTCTTTCTTATTCTAATCCTAACTACCATTTTAGACTGCAGAGCTTCAGGATCTGTTAAAAATATTTTTTCAATTATAGAAATTTGCACTTGATAAACTACTCTCCATATGGTATCACATTTGTTAGGTGTTTGATATTTCTTTAGCAAAGAGCCAAAAATATATGTTGATGCTTGCTAGTTTTCATGAACTTAGCATTATCTCTTAGAATCCGAATTGATTCATTATTTTGAATTTATTTTATCAGGATGGATGAAGGACGACAGCCACTGTCAAGGAAATTACCAATCTCTTCAAGCAAGATAAACCCATACAGATTGATAATCATTCTCCGTCTTGTTGTTCTAGGCTTCTTTTTTCATTATAGAATTCTGCATCCCGTGGAGGATGCATATGGTTTGTGGCTGACATCAGTTATCTGTGAAATATGGTTTGCGGTATCGTGGATTTTAGATCAATTCCCAAAGTGGTATCCAATAGAACGGGAAACATACCTAGATCGGCTGTCCCTTAGGTACATACTTATTAGCAGTTTCTGTTTTGAATACTTCTGTCATAATCATGGAAAGTTTGAAGGACTATTTACCCCCTTCCACTCCTTCCTCTCTCCTTTTCTTTCTTACACGCTGTTTTACTGAATTCTTTTTTCTGTTGATCATTGGATAGTATCCTGCTATTTCTTTTGTCTTTAAGAACATGCATATTTTGTTGCAGATATGAGAAAGAAGGAAAGCCATCTGAGCTTGCTTCAATTGATGTCTTTGTTAGTACAGTCGACCCCATGAAGGAACCACCATTGATCACAGCAAACACTGTTCTTTCCATATTGGCTGTAGATTATCCTACAGAAAAAGTTTCATGTTATGTCTCAGATGATGGTGCAGCCATGCTTACTTTTGAAGCACTTTCTGAAACATCAGAATTTGCCCGGAAATGGGTTCCCTTCTGCAAGAAGTTCAATATTGAGCCACGTGCTCCAGAATGGTACTTTTCACAGAAGATGGACTATCTGAAAAACAAAGTTCATCCAACATTTGTTAGGGAGAGGCGTGAAATAAAGGTTTGCTGCTTTTCTTTACGTAGGAAGTACTTCAATATAATTTTATAGTGAAATATTAATATGATGCATAAAGTAAGCACAATCGTACTATGATCATATGCTTTTTAGCATTGAGTTTTTTGCTTTATTAACTATTTGTATTTTCTTTCTTCAGAGAGAATATGAAGAATTTAAAGTTCGCATAAATGGTTTGGTTGCTATGGCACAAAAGGTGCCGGAGGACGGTTGGACAATGCAAGATGGAACCCCTTGGCCTGGTAATAATGTTAGAGACCACCCTGGTATGATCCAGGTGAGTTGTCGCTTCCTATTATATAATCTGAAATGCGTTGTATGACTATTTGTAGTTGACTGTACTAAAATTATAAAGGGAATTGAAGTCAAAGTTCAGGTTCATATGCATTCTTCTGTATTGTTAAATTAAATGTAAAATCCTTTAATGTTTAAGAAAACTGAAAACAATTTAGAACTTGTGCTGTCATATCTATATTTAATATAGAAAGGGTTAGGATTTATGCTTCTAACATCGGAAATCGAGGAACTCCTATAACCTGAGATTGAAAAAACTTAGACGGGCTCTCTGGGATTCCTAATGCTTGGAGGCTATGACTACTCTGACATTTTCCCCTGTTAGCGCTAGTTCAGGTGATATCGTGGTGAAACTAGATGGTAAACCCTAAATTCTTCCATCCTTTACTTGGAAAGAGGAACTGCATTTCCCCCTCTCATTATAACTTCATAGTGTACTGTAAAAACTCCATAAATTAATAATTTTGGGACCATGATCTAAAGAGGTATTAGTTAATAGATAAGTTAATACTTTATTAATTGAAAGAGAGCTTTAGGATCCATTTGGATTGAATTTAAGTTAGAAACAAGTGAAGTGTTCTTACTTGGTTTCTTGAAAGATAGATTGTAAGAAAGAACGTGGGGCCTAGAATAAAAAGAAATTCAAAATTGTTTCATTTCTAATGTAAACCAAATGCACCCTTAGGAAGTGTTTTTCATTGCAGCTTGAGAACACAAAACCCGTGTGCAATGAGAAAAGTAAGAAATGAAATTGGCCTAGATTTGAATTTGAAGAAAAAATAAATAATGATAGATTCATATTTTAACAAATTATCTTCTCTATGTTTTTAATTTTAGAGAATTATTAATTTAAAATATTGGCCGGGCAATATATTTTTATATATAGGGAATGGTAAAAACTATCCTTTTAATTTATTGAAATTACCATTTCTTTTAATTGGCTGAAGTCAGCGCTGGAAAAAATATTGTTTTCAAGTGGTTATTAATTTATGAAGTGTTGATTTATGAAGGTTTTAAGGTAGCGAAATTGGTTAGTGAAGTGTTGTGATGTCCATGTATTTCTGCAATGTATGCGTCCTTGCATGTGAATTAAATTGGTTAAAGTATAGTCTGTGAAAGTTCAATTTTAATTCTTCCCTTGTAGGTATTCCTTGGAAATGATGGTGTTCGTGATGTTGAAGGAAATGAGTTACCTCGTCTGGTGTATGTTTCCCGTGAAAAGAGACCTGGATTTGATCACCATAAAAAAGCTGGTGCCATGAATGCTCTGGTAAAAACTCAAAATCTTCTGATGATAATGCCTTCCTTAAATAAACTAGTAATGGGATCCTAATTGACAAACCGGGCATTCAGTCCAAGTGTTAAATCCAATAAAAAAAGGAAAAAAAAAAAAGAGGGGGGAGGGGTAGAAATCCTGCTTGTGGAGGGAGGAAAAGAAAGGAGAAAGATAACCTACTGTAAACCAGGTTTACATTTATTGAGCGTTTTCTCATTGTCATGCCTCAGATTCGGGTTTCGGCAGTCATCTCAAATGCTCCTTTTCTTCTCAATGTGGATTGTGATCACTACATCAACAATAGCAAGGCCCTCAGAGAAGCCATGTGCTTCATGATGGATCCCACGTCAGGGAAGAAAGTTTGCTATGTTCAGTTTCCACAGAGATTTGATGGAATTGATCGTCATGATAGATACTCGAACCGAAATGTTGTATTTTTTGATGTGCGTACACTATCCTTGTTAATGCAACTATATTCATGTCTGTCCCATGCAGAAACTCATTTTTGTTGTTCCTCACAGATCAATATGAAAGGTTTAGATGGGCTACAAGGACCAATTTATGTAGGAACTGGCTGTGTTTTCAGAAGGCAAGCTCTTTATGGTTTTGATGCGCCTGTTAGTAAGAAGCCACCTAGCAAGGCCTGCAATTGTTTGCCCAAGTGGTGCTTTTCATGTTGTTGCTCTAGAAAGAGCCGTAAAGGAAAAGCAAAGAAAGAGAAGAAGAAGCAGAAGCACAAGGAAGCTTCTAAGCAAATACATGCTCTTGAAAGCATTGAAGAAGCAATTGAAGGTAAGTACTACCTTGAACCAGAGAACGGCTTCAATTGGTTTGCATCTTGAGAACAGTTTCTTCCTAGCATATTATCCATCTGGGCTGAACAGGATAAATGTTTTTCCTCGAAACATTGCGGTAATTTTGACACGTCTATGACTTCATACACTAGAAAAGACGAATGTGGAATTAGGCAACTAATTGGGGAAACATTGCATGACTATTGAGAAAATTTTAAAAGATTGTGTGCTAGTTGTCCAAATCAGTTAAGTGACCAGTTGCTAATTAAGTATTGTTATGAAGGTTCGACTCCATCTGATAGAGGCATCATCAATGATGCTAGTGGTGGTACCCTTGTGGATAACACCCCACAAGTTGCTAGTGATTTGATTGCTAACATGGTGTCTAACACACTGACTTTTGAACCATGAATGAAGCACCTAGGAAAGTTAGTGAGTAGGCACTTATTCACTTGAACAAAAAGTAGATAACCTCACTAACTTGGTTGGAAACAAACCAATGAATGCACAAGTTCAGGCATTTGGGATTTGCATGGCTTATGATCATATCACCGATGAATGTCCCCCTTTGTGTGAATGAAAGTCAAAGGACATTATAGGTATCTTTAGCAAACTTGAAAACTATTAACTGAGAGACAGCTGGGATAGTTCTTAATCATTGAGATATGGGCTCAATTTGCAGGGGACTTTCTAAAGAGCTTTCTTAGTATTCATGAATATATATTGTTTCAAGGAACTTTATATTCTCAGGCATTTTACAAACAGAACCAATGTCACTATGCATTCGGTTTTTGCACAGAATATTGTTTCCTTAAAATGAAAAGCTGTCTTCAGCAGATTGAAACTAAATTCGGTTTCTGTCACAGAAACAAACCCTGGACATGCATCTCAAGCATCCCAAGTGAAACTTGAGAAGAAATTTGGGCAATCACCTGTATTTGTAGCCTCAACATTGTTGGAGAATGGGGGAGTTCCGAAGGATGCTAGTTCTGCATCGCTATTGAAAGAAGCTATTCATGTTATCAGTTGTGGCTACGAGGATAAGACCGAATGGGGAAAGGAGGTAGGCTACTTCCTACGAACTTCATAGTCTTTATGTTAAACACCATATTCTCACCTTGGATTTTCTTTTTGGGGCCCTTGACCAGGTTGGATGGATATATGGTTCTGTTACTGAAGATATCTTAACAGGATTTAAGATGCATGCTCATGGCTGGAGGTCTGTCTATTGCATACCTAAGCGGCCTGCATTTAAAGGTTCAGCTCCTATTAACCTTTCTGATCGTCTTCACCAAGTTCTGAGGTGGGCCCTTGGATCGGTTGAGATTTTCTTAAGCAAGCACTGTCCAATTTGGTATGGTTATGGAGGTGGATTGAAATGGTTGCAGCGGTTTTCATACATAAATTCGGTTGTATATCCTTTGACTTCGATTCCATTGGTTGTATATTGTACGTTACCAGCCATCTGCCTTCTCACTGGCAAGTTCATTGTTCCTGAGGTATGTGTTATAATATCCTTAAACAGCCATTTGATTTGCATTTTAGATCCTGCAGAATCTTGAACTAACTCCAGCTTCTGTATACAGATTAGTAACTATGCTGCCATTATATTCATTGCCCTTTTCATATCTATTGCTGTGACTGGTATCCTGGAAATGCAATGGGGTGGTGTGGCACTGGATGATTGGTGGAGGAATGAGCAGTTCTGGGTTATTGGAGGAGTTTCCTCCCATCTTTTTGCACTCTTCCAAGGATTGCTCAAGGTTTTGGGTGGTGTAGACACAAATTTCACTGTAACTTCAAAAGCAGCTGATGATGGGGAGTTTTCCGAGCTTTATATCTTCAAGTGGACAACGTTGTTGATACCACCAACAACTTTGTTGTTTATAAACATTGTTGGAGTTATAGTTGGCGTGGCAGATGCAATCAATAATGGATATGATTCTTGGGGTCCATTATTTGGTAGACTATTTTTTGCCGTCTGGGTCATTCTTCACCTCTATCCTTTCCTCAAGGGTCTGACAGGAAAGCAGGAAAGAACTCCAACTATTATTTTGGTATGGTCTATTCTCCTGGCCTCTATATTGACCCTTTTGTGGGTCCGAGTAAACCCATTTGTATCAAGAGACGGCCCCGTACTGGAAATTTGTGGATTAAATTGTGACAACTGAGGTTCACACGAGTACCGGTTTCAGATCATTAATCATATGTCGAGAAAGCTGTCTCAGATTGGTTTCGCTTGTGCAGCCAGACAAAAAGAAAAAAAAAAATGCTGGTATGGTTTTGCATGTTTGAGATATAATACCACAGATAGAATAATGGCAGTATACGTTTGGGGAGATGGATGTAGATAATTAAGCAGTTTGAGTCAGTCAGCATGACATTTTTATTTTTAGTTTGCCCTTAGAAGATTTGTTCCATTAATTCTTTTGTGAAATACCTCTGTATGAAGAAGAAGGGTCCTCTTTTTGTTCTCTTATTTTTGTCAGTGCATATATTATTTTCATAAGTTAAACAAACCCTATTCAGAGGGGTGGGGGCAATTATTATGGGAGATTGTTGGAAATTATATACTACTGGAATATACATTAATTAGTTCTCTCATTTCATGAAAACTAATGTGCAATGTTTTGTTCTTTGAAGTTTATTTTTCCAGCTTACTTATGCTCTCTCTGTTTGTTACTCTATTCGTCCAAAATTGAATGTTTATTTTGTTAATACAAATAAATAAGAAAAATGGACGTTCAATTTTGGACCAAGTTTAATACAAAGCAGTAGTTGGTTTTGGTGGTTCGTTCCATTGGATGGCATTCTGAGTAAGTAAAACATTGGTTCTTTGCTTGTGTGCTTCTGTCAGTCTGATGTAAGTAATATAGTAGTATGTTTCTGAAAAACATACCATATAATAGCTTGTTCTAAAGTGTCCTGTTTACACCACAAAAACGTCTAGGACTCCTTTACCTTTTTTTTTTCCCGATGATCTTATTCTTATTTGTGGTATTGTACATAGGGCGGAACGCATTAGATATTTACCTAAACCAGTAGGCCGTTGAGCGGATCCCGCATTAGCCCCAAGACGTTGGTCTCTAACTTGAAAAGTAAATGCTTGAGCTTGAGAAGCTTCTAGCCCAATGGATCTGTAAAACTCACTCGCTTCTCTTATATTATATTTAACGTTAATCTCTTCTCCTTTTTCTTTTCTCTGTTCAATCTTCTCCCCGATAGAATTTTTCAAAAATATCTAATTAAATCTCTACTCTTGCTTTCTTTTTTTCCCCCAAAAGAATGATATGTAACCGCAGTAGCAATAGCATTCCAACGGTGACAACAAGGAGTTTCAATGATAGTAGCAGCTTTTTTTTTTTTTCATTTTGTGTGATATTTATTATCTTATTCAGTATATTGTGTAACGTAAATTCTATAAAGAATTATAAAAAAATCGTTATTGGAGAAAATAATGGGGAAGAATTGTTTTTTACTGTATAATTGATATTTTTTCTGGTTGTTAAAGTTGCATGTCACTGTAGTTCCATATTCAATTACTTGATTTCCATGTTTCTATACTTGTAGTTCTATGAATACATAAGTAATTGTCATGAAATATCTAAGTCGTATATTTATTTTAGTATATATAGGTAATAGATTATATGTTACTGGTTTCATGATTGAACCCTAGGTACATAATAAATGAAATATCATTACAACAAAGTAAACTTATTACAAAACTTATAAAAACTGCCCAGATAACTCATGGAAGATGAATTACATTCCCATAAAATATTAACACGGGCTCATTTTTAAGTCCACATCGTATAAAAACTTCGGAAATTAAAAAAATAAAAAAAATCTAGCATTTTTATGTAATATTATATGATCTTATATTTTTTTAATTAAAAAATTACATAAATTACACTTTGCGGGACTTTCTTTGCACCTTGTGGTGGAGGTTCTCCGTAATATTAGCATCGGGGGTTTATAAATTCCACGACAAAATTATGAAATTTTCACAAAATTATGAAATTTTCACGATAAAATCTCATTTTTATTTATTATCCCTTCTTTCTCTAAACTCTTTTCCTCTCAAATACTCTCTACCTTCCAAGGAAGACTTTTACGCATTCAATCGTTGAAAATTTAAAAAAAGCTTAGTACATTATTCTATACTCGTTTGTCAATATATTGAGAAAAAAAAAAAAAAAGGATCTCGGTTGGGCAATTGCGCTCCCAGCTGTTGCACCAATGGGAGTGGTGCACCATCCAATAGAGCACGGTGTGGGTAGTGCGACACTAACTGGTGCCCAAACCAGTTGGTGCGCCACTCACCCCTTTTTTTCGATTTTGATTTTTTAATTAATAATGTAATTTATATTTTTATATTTTGTTCTTAATATATATTATTCCATTATATTAGTTTTTTTAGTTAATTTCATATATTTATTATATTTTTTAATGTAGTAATTATGAATTGTTTAATTTTATAATACAATTAATTGTTATTAGAGTTTTATGAATTGCTAACTAATTTGTTTTATGTCAGTATTGTTATTAGTATTTCGTTATACAAATGGGATTATTGATAATTATGTGTTAATGTATGTTTCTAGCTTAATTGCATTTAGCTTAGTTAAAATATTTATTAAATTTAAATAATATGTAGATTTAGAAAATATAGATATTAAATAATTATAATGTTATTTAATTATCTGGAATAATAATTTGAATTAAATTAGTTAGTCTACTATTTCCTAATATAATGATAATATAATTTAAACATTTAGTTATTAAATTTTTTAAAATATAATTAATAATTAAAACTGAAAACGGTATTATAATGACAATAATTTATTTTTCCAATTAAATAATTATAAAAATTAATTTAATAATTTTAAAAAAAATTGAATAATTTAGTTTTGTTTAAAATAGTTAGATTAAATTTAAAATAGTTAGAGATTAATTTAATCATGGTATAGTAATTTAATATAAATATTTTAGTTTTTAAAATTTTTAAAATATAATTAAAACTAAATAATAATTAATTTATTAATAATTTAATGATAATGAATAAAAACAAGACCTCCAAATCAAATAGCTTTTTTTTTAATGAATAAAAAATAACTGAATACTAAGACTTTTCATAATTTATTAAGAATGAAGAAAATAAATACAATCTCAGCTAATTTAAGGGTATTTTTAAAATTCGTTTAGATAGATCCGGAGCAGCCTCGACGTAGAGATCCAGACTTATTTATGGTTGCAAACAGGAGCAGTCGGACTCACAACAGTACGATCACAACCTTTTCGAGGGGGTTGAGGGGTAGACATGGCTCGCCTGATGTACTTACCACACCACCCCATGCGATGTTTCATGGTATTGGCGCACCCGGGTCTTCCGTTCCGCCTCCACCTATTCCCACTAGAGTTTGGATGTCGCACGACCCACAAACACTAGTCCATATCCAGATTCTACATTACCACATCCTCAGTCTCACTTCAGCGTATCATCTTCTTAGCACCCTAGTTTTTTCGACCGCTCACAGCAACATCCACTTTGAGAGTCTCAGAGTGCGCAGTATCCCCATTGATCGGAGAGGATTTTTTATTAGGGGCATCGGGAGATTCACCATTATACCATCCGGGTTACTATGGTACATCAGAGCATATGTCTTCCTATGCACTTAGGTCGGGATAGCATTTTGGTCAATCTCATGGTCGTAAGGGTGATGAGGACACAGTTTAGGTAAGGGGAGATACTGCGTGTGAGGATGTTGATAGTAAGGTATAGAGTAGGGATGTTCAGCGAGATGATGATGAGGCGAGTAAGGAGGAGGCAGCTGAAGCGAGAGAGAGAGAGAGAGAGAGAGAGAGAGAGAGAGAGAGAGAGAGAGAGAGAGAGAGAGAGAGAGAGAGAGAGAGAGGTTATACCTGTATCATCTTCAAGGCGTACGGGGAGAAGGGGTGGTGTTATTGAGCATGCAAAGAGGGTGTAGAGGATCATCAATTGGAGACGGCCGACGAGGGGTCAAGTTTCTTTAGATTCTTGAGAGCTGACCTTCTGAGGATGTAGCTGCTGGAGCTTTAAGGCGTTCCGGAGGTATTGGTGGAAAGAAGAGGTTGAAGAAGCCCGAGATTACTTGGCAGCATATAGGACCCGCTTCCGGAAGTCCACAAGAGCTGGACATAATTCGATCATATAGTGGACACATTACTGCTTCTATATGGCGTGAACAGGTAAACTTTAGAATCCTCTTATTAACTATTTGATTTTATTACGTATATATAAATGTTATATAAATGTTTTTTTATATGGAATTTGAATTTTTTATATGATTGTCTAAATGAAGGATTGACCTATTTTGAGATTACGAGGTCGTCATGCAGAACCTACTGGGTATACACCGAGTAATGGAGATGTTAGACAGATGGCTGGTACATCTGGACTGATTCATCTACAGTCATGCATGTTCTAGTACAAACATACTACTCTTTTATCGATATTTTTCGAGAGGTGGCAGCCAGACGTGAACTCATTCCACATGCTATTTGGAGAGATAACGATCACATTATACGATGTGGAGCTTATACTTGGGATACCTGCATATGGTGAGCCACGGACCAATTTTTGCCCAAAGATCATATCATCCAGATGATTAATAAGGGTTTGGGGGTTAGTCTTACCAATTCCAAGGGAAGCAATTTAGACTGTGGGATTCCTATGTCAGTTATATCCCATGTCGGTGATAGTGCACGTCAGTCCACAAAGATTATGGCATCTTGTTACTTCATTTCCATTCTCGAGAATTCTCTATTCCCAGACAAGAGTGGCCTACCTGTGGCAAGCTACTAGCTATGATCTACAGTAAGGAATCTATGGAGGTGTAAGAAGATGGCTTGAGGTGCTGCAATGTTGGCCTAGTTTTACAGGAATCTTGGACAGGCCTCACGTTAGGACGCACGAGAGTTTGGAGGTTCTTCGTCACTGTTGGAGGTATTCACATTTATTAAATATTAAATTCTTTTATTATTTGAATTTATATAAACTTATAATTATTTTTAATATATGTATCTTTTTTTTATTATTATGGACTTGGATATATCTATACTTTCCCATGTTCACACAACTTATGAGACCTGGTGAAGTTCCCAAAGTCCTTATATCCAGCAATTTTTGATGATGGGATATAGGGGTGGTACAACTACATTGGCCGACTATTGGATGAGGTTAGATGTTATGACTGCAACTGAGGTTCGATGGACACCTTACAAGCCAGCAGAGATATATGGGACACGTTTTTTTACATATCACGGTCTTTTAGCTTACTGTTCTTGTGAAGAGCTGTACATACCTGAGAGATGGGTTTGGCAGTTCGGTCAGACTCAGGGTATTCCATATGCTCCCGTTTTTAGCTTGGTCAAGCACCGTAGGCCGGCTTCAACTAAGTCATATGTCATGAAGTATACTTTCACTAGGGCCTCTTGGGATGATGTTGTGAGTCACTATGTACATGCTGATCATATGCGACATATTTCTATGCCTCTACATGCTTGCCATCCGAGTTACATACTGTGGTATCTTCAATACACCCATCTGTGGATACAGAACTCTGAGTTACTTCCTCCCGGCGTTGAGATGCCACCATGTTTCCAGCCACCTGCTATTGTTGTACTTGACTCTTTAGGTCCATATGTTAAGAATGATGATCCAAAGGATGTAGGTATGCAAATAACTTGATAGAGAGATGGATCACCTTGTACGTAGTTGGCGTTTGTCTAGTGATTTGGTTTACTTCATTTTGGCATGTATAGATATTACGTTTATTTTGGCTTTTGTGAACTTCATTTATTTTACATTTGATGATATTATGTTTATTGCATTCATTACTCTCCGAGAACCCGCACTAACACAACTTGAAAATAAATTACAAAATTACTAATAAAACAACTTGACGTGAAAATTTTGTAATATTAAAATCAATTAATATCGAATGTTTGAGTTGGTTGTGTTGAAGGGGGATATATTCTGGTACAAGTAGCAGCCCACTCTCCCAACCGTGAATGATATGGAAGCCAATAATCATGTACATCCTGATGAGTGTGCCACTGCCACAACAGATTTATAGGTGGCATCATAAAGTCTTCAGTCAGGTGTAACTGTAAAGAAAAATACATACTCTAATTAATATAAATGGAAATAACTTATATAAGAGTAAATAAATTAATTATTTCGAAGTATAATTTCACTTACTCCAATAAAGTGTTCTCGATCTGCCAAGTGTCCAATGACAATCGTCCGCTGAGGCGAGCCCCTACAGGTAAATACGGCAATATTATTGTACTTCCAGGATGTAGGGTGATGAGTACTACACATACTCGGTAAAGATTCGCAACATGTAAATAGCTAGATGCATCCATCCAATTTTCTCTCGGTGCATTGCCTTCCTAGTTTACACGATTATCTAAAACTTTATAGTATCTCTGATCACCAAGTATATTTATGTACAAAGGCGGATTGTTTCTCATATCACGCCACATTTGTCTATGTATAACAGGCCATTTTTCTACGTCGCCATTCAAAAAATAAGAAACCACCCTAAACCCGCAATTACAATCATCCCTTGGATCCATCCAACTATCAATTAAAGGATATATAAAATGTGGGAATTCATGTCTACAAGGAAACTCACTCGAAGGAATATCTCTAGCTATGGAACTCATTGAACTCTGCCCACTACTGCATCCTCTTCTCCTAGACTCGGAATAGGGGTGGGCATTCTCTCCCATGAGACCTTGATCCTGAACCTGATTTGGAACCCAGATCCATTCTATTCTTGAACGCTTGATGAGCGATCTGTATATTCTTGATAGTCGTTATTTTGGCTATTATTTTGTATGTTGATTTCATCATTTTTCAATTATTTTAAGGTATAAAGTTTACACTTGAGGCTAATATCTCCCATTTGTGTCGTAGGTGCTTGCCGAAGGAGGTACAACGAAGAACGAATGAAAACGGCTTGAAATGGGGCAAAAATGGCTTGAAATAGCAGCCTACCGCCAACGGTAAGCACCCTACCTGTTGTATTAGGCACCTTGGCAACAAACAAAGTGGAGACAGAAGCCTACCATGGACGGTAGGCTCCCCTTACTGCCGACAATAGGTTCCAGGCAAAAGAGGGGATTTTAAGATAGAGATCTACAGGAGACGGTAGGTCCTGACCTACTGGAGACAGTAGGTCTCGACCTACCATTGTCGTTAGGTCTCGAAGGCCTACTGTTGCTGTTAGGTCCCGAAATCAGCAATATTTAGTGATTTTGACAGCTTTTTACATATTATTCATTAGTTAGTTTTAGAGTTATGCCAATAAGGCTTTACGAGGCAAATTGGGCGATTTTCTGTGACAAATTTCCCCAAATTCTCACCTCAATTAGGTAGGATTAGATTAGAGAACACAAGTAGAAGGATTACAAGTGGAATCGGGGATCGAAATCATAGATTCGGGTTTTGTTGGAACAACTCGAAAGACGAGCTCGGGCACAGTTTGGAAATGCAATTCGGCCTCCAATTCTACTCTTAAGCCTTTCTTTTCCTTCTCTATTAATTTTAATTTTGTTTAATTTTAGTTTTATACAATGAATTGTGAGTAGTTTAATTGTTTGGATTTAGGGTTGAACTATGAAATTGATTTGAAATTATGAAATTGAATGTTTCCTTTGAATGAATTGTTCTCTAATTGTTTAATTCCTTGTAATTTGAGTATCATGAGCTTGAATTAATTGCACGGGGGTTTGGAATTGAAAAGGAAGAACACCCGAGGGCTTCCAATTTGTGGATTAATTGTGGTATTGAACTAGAGATAGTTAATACATTTTTAGGTCAGTAATCACTTGCGTTTTATTGCATTTGTAACTTGTTAGAGAGAGAAGAAATTCTCGTCTAGAAGTTATAGTGCATAAAGCGGCTTTCGCCTAGAGATAGAGATTGCCCAATCACGAGTAACATGACCCAATTCGTTAAGGCGACTTCAGCTTTCATTAATTCTAATTAATTGAGGTAGTAACAAGGTTAGGGGGATCCCGAAATCCAAACTTCCATCTTATTTTTGTTTCCTTATTTGCTAAGTGTTTATGTTTACTGCTTTGTTAGCTCACAATCGTTCAATATCGTTTTTAAGACTAAACATTGAATCAATGGTTGAGTAGTTCAACCTTGCCATCCTCGAGAATATCGGTACTCGGGGTGAACCCTTTTCTATATTGTTAAGGTCCACTTGCCTTGCACTGTAGCTGTAGGATTCCCATTCTCGTTTTAATTTCACACACATCAAGTTTTTGGTGCTGTTGCAGAGGAACAACAAGTTTAATAAAATACCATTTTTCAGTGATTTAGTCACTTTTCTATTTTTATTTCATTTTATATTTTCTAATTTAATCTATTGTTTCATATCGCCTTTTCTTTGTTTTGTTTTTGCAAGTTAAGTTGAATTGGATCTTAGTTGGAAATTTTAGTTTTTTCTTCTTTTCTTATTCTTCCCTTTGTACATTATTTCACTTTTCGTTTGTATAGTTTTTTTTATTTTTTTATTTTGTATTGATTGCTCGGTTCTTTTTGCCTTATTCATTATTCTTGTGTTCTGGTGTTTATGGTAAGGACATTGTAATTCTATTTTATTATCTTTCGACCCTATGTTGATCATATGTTCTATTAAATTCTGGTTCCAGAGACGAGAACATGGAATTCGATGACGCCATGGAAGCCTGATTAGTGGCAATATTGGAACAAGGGGCAGAGAGAATGGCAGTTACACCTCAAAATCCACATGATCAGCAATCTATATTCCAAAGCGATTGCAAGGGTACAACACATACCTTAACCAATACAACTCAGGTTGGGGAAGCCAATCGAGCGGTCCTTGGGGGAGTCAGAGGCACTGGAGACAACAAACCCCGGACTTCTAGGGTACAGGACTCTAGCAATCTACATCATGTAATCTTTTTTCGTCAATATCTCCACTAACCCTGCAACCTAATTTGGAAGAACTGGTCGCGAACTACGTCAAATTGGCTGATGTCGGGATGAAAAACATGGAGACAGTACACAAGAGCCAGTTAGCTTCCATCCACAACATGGAGAACCAAATTGGAGAATTAACAAGGTTGATCCATGAAAAGCCGATCAGTGGTCTACCGCACAGTTCAGAGGAACAATCTGAGGAGCACGCGAATGCAGTCACTTTGAGGAGCGGAAAAGAATTAGTTGAACCACCTCATACAATTGTGGACAAGAATAAGGGGACTTCCTAGGCACCAGCAGAATCTATCCCTCTCGAGGAAGAGAAAGGAAGATAGAAGGAAGTGGAGAAAACCTCACATTTGCTATACAGACCGCCTATTCCATTCTCGCGGAGAGTGCTTAAAGCAAAGCAGGACGAATACTGTAAGTTCATGGAAATCCTTAAATAGTTGCGCATTAACTTACTGTTAGTTGATGATTTGATGCAGATGTCGAGCTATGCGAAGTTCTTTTGGGAAGCCATCTCGGGGAAGAAATGATTGGAGGACGTTTCTGCAGTTATGCTGAATGGAGAATGCTCGGTAATATTCAACCTCGATCAAAAACTTCCCGAAAAACTAAAGGACCCAGGGAGTTTTACTATTCCTTGTACTTTAGGTGGTTTAACATGTTCTAGAGCTTTAGCTGATTTGGTTGCTAGCATTAATGTTATGCGTTATGATTTTTTTTTTGCAAATTAGGGGTGGGAGGACCTAGACCGACTAGGATGAGTATTTAATTGGCGGATAGGTCCACTAAGTACCTTAGGGGTATCATAGAGGACGTTCTAGTACAAGTTGGGAGTTTAGAGTTTCCAATTGAATTTGTGATTATGGATTTGAGTAGAGACATTCAAGTCTCACTCATTTTAGGCCAACCTTTCGTCACCACCGCTAAGGCTCTTATCGATATAGGGAACGAGAAGTTGACCCTTAGGATAGGAGAGGAGGAAGTCATTTTGAGACTTCCTAATGCCATGAGTAGATTTAGGGATCAGGATGACACCTGTTCTATGATAGATTTTATTGACCCTTATATCTCTACTTACATGCATGAAATTATTCAAGAAGATGCCCTGTTGATATTTCTGCAACCAAATCATAAAGGTGAGGTGGATTCAGAGGAGGTTCGGGTTTTAGTAGACAAATTGGATGAAGTAGGAGCGGAAAGAGTCATCACTGCACAAGAGGGCCTAAGCTTCTCGCAAAGCGTCTCTTAAGCCTTCACTCGAAGAACCCCCAGAGCTAGAGCTGAAACTGTTGTCGGACCACTTGGAATATGCTTTCTTGGGAGAAAAAATATACACTCTTGGTAATCATTTCTTCCAAGTTGATTCGGCCCAGAAACGAGCTCTGCTAAGGACTTTACAGAAACATAAGAAAGCTATCACTTGGAATGTAGCAGATATACAGGGGATAAGTCCTTTCTTTTACACCCACAAGATTCGATTAGAGAAGGGTTCAAAACCAATGATCCAACCACAAAGGCATTTGAATCTAAAAATACAAGAAGTGGTGAAAAAGGAGGTGATTAAGTTGCTAGATGCTGGAATCATTTATCCAATCTCATAAAGCACCTGGGTAAGTCTGGTACATGTAGTACCGAAGAAGGGTGGAATGGCGGTGGTTGCGAACGAGAAAGATGAGCTGATCCTTACATGAATAATCACCGGGTAGCGAGTATGCATTGATTATAGGAAGTTGAATGAGGCAACTTGGAAATATCATTTCTCTCTTCCTTTCATCGACCAGATGTTAGAACAATTGGGGGGCCATCCTTTTTACTGTTTCCTCGACGGCTTCTCCAGTTATTTCCAGATTCCTATCGCCCCGGGAGATTAGGAGCAAAACGACATTTCACATGGTCATACGGTACTTTGGCTATTGGAATTCGTAGACAATAACAAAATAAAAAACCTACGAAAATCCGCCAACAGGATCCACACATACTAGAAAAACCGATTAGATAGAAAACTACCTTAATGTTTGAAGCCGCTAGATGTAGAGGCGCTGCTGTTCACGCTTCGCCCTCTACTGGTATCCACGCGACGAACTCCTCTGCAACCATTCGGGATGCTAGCCCCTTCTGTGTTCTGAAAACTGTTTAGAACGAAAACCGACTAACCATATGTGAAATTTTTGGAGAGAGAGAGGCTAGATATTAATATCACCATTCTAGGGTTAAAGCCTTTTGTTTTTAACTAGGTGATGATGGCCACAAGGAAAAGGTTAACATAACCTTTTATAGCTGTCAACATCAGAACCCTAATTATCATCTGATAAGAGTTTTAATCTCGTCCGTCTATTCCTATAATCATCCAACGGTTAGATGAATAATATTAAGTAATTAATTTCATTAATCTGATAAATAAAATTAGTTACTTATTAACTTACCAAAAATACAAACGAAATCTGATTCCTCTTTTGCAATCTGGACACGATCTAGATTCATTGAACGTGGACATCATGCTCACAAGATCGTCTATGTGCATTACCCTATAGGTTCACTTAAAATTGGCATTGGATGAAAAATGTCCTAGACATTTATTCACAAAACATAAGAGGCCTCTAGCAAGACATTATGCTTACCCAAGTTAAGTAAAAGCAATGATAACCTAGCATCAGTTCTAATATTTAGTCCTTTTGTCACACGATATCCTAATTAAGTATAAGGCATGGACTGAGTCATCCTTATAAAACTTAAATAGCCATTTACTTGATCACCAGGCATACTGTTTTGACAAATAATATTAATAACACCATGTTAATACTTATTTGAGCATGGCCATGCGTATTTTCCAGTCTTTCTTATCAAAGGGGCCATGGATATCTCTCTCTAATAAGAGAGGGATAAATCCCTTTCACTATCTCTAATATTCAAGTCATGACAAGAAAATAGCACAACCAATAGTCATAATAATCACCTGATTAAAAAGTGATGTTTGACTATGTCAAAACATATTTTCTCCCCATGCAAGAAACATTAAAAACATTAGGTCAAAGGACACCAAACGTAAAACTGAGAAGAAATATTTATGACTCAAACCCATGTAATATTTCTTCTTCAATTTGGATCATGTCCAATACAATATTTTCAATATGTATTTATGAACTGATTTTATATCTCATATACATGATTAGTAAAACTTGATCATCAGTCAACTTCATAGTAGTTAATAATACAAGATGTAATAAAACTAGGGACAAACAAGAATACTATTTTATTAGCAATAAGGGTTTTACTATCAAGTCACATACTTGATGACCAAAAGCATAAAATACAATTCAAAATATATGCTTCATAAATCATAAATGTAAGTCAATTGGTCTAGGGCATATACTAACATTGGCATGCAGATGTATGCATTTCGATTTGTGTAATGCTCCTGGTACATTTGAACATTGTATGATTGCCATTTTTTAGGGTTTAGGGGGGGATATTATGGAAGTGTTTATGGATAAATTTTTTGTTTCTAGGAGTTCTTTTTATGCTTTGCCTGTTTAATTTAGAGAGAGAGTTAAAAAGATGTGAGGAAACTCACCTCGTTTTAAAATGGGAAAAATGCCACTTTATGGTCCAAGAAGGGATAGTTCTTGGCCATAAGATTTCTAAAAGTGGTATTGAAGTTGATAGAGCCAAAATAGAGACAACTGAAAGGTTCCCTCCACATTCCTCTGTGAAAGTCATTAGGAGTTTCTTAGGGCATGCAGGTTTTCCTAGGATATTTATTAAGGATTTTTCTAAAATTACTAAGCCTCTTACTGCATTGCTTGAGAAAAATATGCCTTTTAATTTTGATGATAACTGTCTAGCTACTTTTAATTTGATCAAAGAAAAGCTAAGTCTCCTATTTTAGTCTTTCAAGATTAGTCTCTTCCCTTTGAACTCATGTGTGATGCCAGTAATTATGCTATAGGTGCTGTGTTAGGCCAAAGGGGCGACAAGTCTTTTCAACCGATATACTATGCAAGTAAAACCCTCACGAACGCTTAAGCAAACTATATGGCAACTGAGAAGAAATTGCTTGCAGTAGTATTCGCGTTTGATAAATTTTGTCCTTATTTCATACTTTCGAAAGTTTTAGAGTACACTGACCACTCTGCTCTGAAGTATCTTCTCTCAAAGAATGATGTAAAACCTAGATTAATTAGATGGGTACTTCTTTTGCAGGAATTTGATTTAGAGATCAAGGATAAGAAGGAGTGGAAAATCTGGCGGCTGAATATCTCTCTAGATTGAAGAACCCAATTTAGACCCGGTGGACGAGGAACAAATTGACGACACGTTTCCAGATGAACAACTTCTTTTTTTGTAGAACTATCATGTATGATTCACCTTGGTATGCTGATATAATTAACTATCTGGTTTCGAATGTTGTGCCTACAGGTAGCTCCTAAAAAAGGAAGAAGTTCTTTGCAGACCTGAAATATTATTTTTGGGAGGATCCGTAGCTCTTCCGACAATGTGCTGACCAAATAATCAGGCGATGTGTGGCTCATTCTGAAAAAGAAGAAATCTTGAAGCATTACCATAAGGGTCCAGCTGGCAGGCACTATCAAGTCAGCAGAACTGCATGCAAGATACTTGAGTAAGGTTTTTACTGGCCGACTCTTTTTGAGGATGCGAAAAGGTACGTTTGGAATGTGACAACTGTCAGCGAACAGGTAACATCTCCAAACGAAATGCTATGCCCATGTCTACTTTTCAAATTTGTGAGGTTTTTTATTGTTGGGGTATTGATTTTATGGGGCCGTTTCCAAATTCTTTTGGTAACATATACTTTGGTAGCTGTAGAGTATGTATCTAGATGGGTCGAAGCTCAGGGCTTTGCCCATGAACGATGCTAGAGTATTGTTAAATTCTTATAAAAGCTATTTTCTCGTTTTAGCATCCCTAGAGCTATTATGAGCAATAGGGGTACCCATTTTTGTAACCAGTAACTTGAAAAAGTGCTTAAGAGATTAGGTGTGACCCATAAACTAGCTACCCCCTATCCTCAGACCAACGATCAAGTAGAAGTAGTGAATAGAGAGATCAAACGTATCCTTGAGAAAATTATTGCTAGTACTCATAAGGACTGGAGTGTTAAATTAGATGATGCTCTGTAAGCCTATAGAACAGCTTATAAGACTCCAATTGGTTGTACTCCATTCCATCTTTTATATGGAAAAACGTATCATTTACTTGTAGAAGTCAAGCATAGAACTCATTAGGTAATTCAGTTGGTCAACTTTGACTATGTTCGTGCAGGCAAACAAAGATTGCTCCAATTCAATGAACTTCATGAGTGGAGGTTGCAAGATTATGTGAATTCAAAGCTGTACAAGGAAAAAACGAAGAGATGACATGACAAGCATCTGGCGAAGAAAGAATTCAAGGAAGGAGATTATGTGCTGCTCTACAACTTTCGTCTTTACCTATTTCATGGGAAGCTTAAATCTAGGTGGTCCGAACCATTCACTGTAAGCAGAGCCTTTCCATACGGTTCCATCGGGGTAACGCATCCTACATAAGGAACGTTCAAGGTGAATAGTCAGCGCCTTAACCCGTACTTCAGTGAGGATGTAGGAACTCTCCCTAAAGAGTCCGTCATTCTCACTGGCAAGTAATCTTGGCTGTGAGCACGTGTTGCAATTGTTTTTTTTTTTGTACGATAAGCGTATCTGGTTTTTCACTTTTTGTTTAAGTTGAATTATCTTGACCATTTGATTTTAGTGTGGTAAAGAGCTCACAAGGAGGATGGCTGCGGGCATATCCGATACCATATGAGGACAACTAACACTGGATCGGTCCAAAGCGGAATGGGAACTGAATTGAACATAACTGAATTATTCCAATAGGATAACCTCCCTATACTCTTTAACTCTTTTCTCCTTTTGTTTTGTTTTAGCTAATGGCGTTTTGTTTCTTTTATAGTTGTAGTTCTTTATTTTAATTGGTTGTGGGTATGGCTTCACTTGTGCCTTTTCGTTTTATTATATGCAGGAGTTTTCTCCCATCTATGCTTTTCTTTATTTGTTTGTGCAGGGATGGATTCCCGTGTGCTTTACTGCTTTATCATCTACGGGAGTGCCTCCAATGTATGTTTTATTTGTTTTAGTGTGTTCTAGGCCCCACATTAAGGACAATATGGTCTTAAGTGTAGGAGAATATTTCTGTACATACTCTTATTTTTATCACTTTCCTTATGAAAATCCAAAAAAATATAAAAATCTGAAAATTTTAAATTTTTCTTAGTTTAAAAATTTTCTTAGTTTTCTTTGTATTTTTATTTAAAAAACCAAAAAGATTTTCCTTTTTATCTTTCTTTTTGCCACTTTGGTTGAGTGCTTGATCACAAGACTGTTAGGATGTTCCAAGAGGGCATAGCACTTGTGCATTTTGAAAACCTCATTTGCATAATAATCCTACATGTTGATGGTTTTCATGCATCTGCAAGTGTTGTTAGTAAAAGCAACCTAGGAATTCAAGGAAATTAGCTTAGGGAGAATCCGTTGGAATTTGTGCATGCATCCTTATGTTTCTCTATTCTTTGAAGTGAAAAGTCCTAGTCTGAGTTAAGCCCAGGAATGATAGTCTCAGGCCTTCATTGTATCATTTAAGCTTTTGATTTGCCTACCCGTGTATGAAATTAACCCCTAGCTCCCTTATTTGTGCCTCCATGTCAAGGGTTTCACTCCCTTTTATTCTTCGTCTTTTTAAACTTACACTACATTATACCTCATTTCGTGGAGCCAATGTTGGAATAACATGTTTAGCCATTTTGAGTGAAAGTAATAGATACGTGTGGGGGTAAAAGAGGGAAGAAAAGAAAAATATTGTAAAGAGGGGGGTAGTTCGGGTATTTCACAATTGGTACAGATTGTTGAAAAAAATACACAAGAGAGAAGAGTTGTTTTGTTTTGTTTATAAAAAGAGAAAAAAAGATAAAGAAACAAAAGAAAAAGAAAAAACAAAAGAAAAAAATAGTAGCCACATTTTTGTATAATTATTGTGATCGTGGAAGATAAATGACATTAGCTTTCTCTCTCTCTCTCTCTCTCTCTCTCTCTCTCTCTCTCTCTCTCTTATTAAATGGTTGAATATTGCAAATGCATTGAGTAAGGTGTCCAAGAGAAACGATAGGCTATTCAAGGGTGAGTGGGAAGAACGAACGGCAACTAGAATGTTATTCCTTAATTTTGCCATTTTGTCCTTTCGGTTGCGTTGGCTCTATTTTATTTGTTCTTGTCTCCTTTTACCTTCATTTGGTACCTTTTATGTCCCGAGCCCAATATTACAAGCTGAAAAGTCCTACCTAATCCGGGAACGACTTATAATAAGACTTGGAATGAATGAGAACCAGAGAAATATGGGATTGTTGTGCATTGTGTTTTGAAGGAATTCACTTCGTTAATTACTTACCATTCCTTCGTTTCTATAAAAACAGCATGAACAGAACACACACTCCCCATTGGCATGTAATATTTATTTGTAAGTGTGGTAGACTGAGTGTATCTTGTGCTCGTTCTTTCGTGTTGTCTTGGTAGTTTAGTAGTTGAGTATTCTTTTGAAGTGGCATCGTTTTAGTTTCATTTTTCCCATATTTTGTTTTTGTTGTGTTTTGTTTTGGTATTGTTGTTTTCGTCTTTTGCCTTCCAAATTGTTCAATTGTTTAAGGCCAATTCATTTTCCATTTTCCGTGAACTCTATATTTGAAAATAAAGCTTTTAAACCTTTTTCGTTCCATCCATTTAATTCTGTTGCTTGAGGACAAGCAACGGATACGTGTGGGGGTATTTGATAGTTGCTTTTTTGGCTATTATTTTATATGTTGATTTTATCTTTTTTTCGGTGATTTTAAGGTATAAAGTTTACATTTGAGGCTAATATCTCCCATTTGTATAATAGGTGCTTGTCGAAGGAGGTACAACAAAGAACGAACAAAAACAGCTTGAAACGAGGCAAAAGCGATGGAAAATGAGCTAAAGCGGTGACCAGGCAGCAGCGTACCGCTGATGGTAGGCCACCCTACCGGCCATGGTAGACACCTTGGCAACAAACAAAGTGGAGACAGAAGCTTACCGTGGATGGTAGGCTCTCCCTACTACCAACAATATGTCCCAGGCAAACGACAGGATTTGAAGATAGAGATCCACCGGAGATGGTAGGTCCCGAAATCAGCCGTATTTAATGATTTTTGATAGCCTTTTACAAATTATTATTCATTAGTTAGTTTTAGAGTTGGGCCAATAGGGCTTTAGGAGGCGAACTGGGTAGATTTTCTGTGACAAATTTCTCCTAATTCTCACCTTAATTAGGTAGGATTTAGATTAGAGAACACAATTGGAAGGATTATAAGTGGAATCAAGGATCAAAATCATCGATTCGAGTTTCGTTGGAGCAACTCGAGAGCGAGCTCGGGCGTAGTTCAGGAACGCAATTCGGCCTCCAATTCTACTCCTACGCCTTTCTTTTCCTTCTCTATTAATTTTAATTTTGTTTAATTTCAGTTTTATTTAATGAATTGTGAGTAGTTTAATTGTTTGAATTAAGGGTTGAACCCTAATTTTTGGTGTTATGAAATTGATTTGAAATTTATGAAATTGAACATGTCCTTTGAATGAGTTGTTCTCTAATTGTTTAATTCCTTGCAATTTGAGTATCATGAACTTGAATTAATTGCACGGGGGTTTGGAATTGAAAAAGGAAGAACGCCCGAGGGCTTCCAATTTGGGGATTAATTGGGGTATTGAACTAGATAGTTAATACACTTTTAGATCAATAATCGCCTGTGTTTTATTGCATTCGTAGCTTGTTAGAGGGAGAAAAGATTCTTGCCTAGAAGTTATAGTGAATAGAGCGGCTTTCACCTAGAGATAGGGATTACCAATCACGAGTGCGATGATCCAATTCGTTAAGGCAACTTCAGTTTTTATTAATTCTAATTAATTAAAGTAGTAACAAGGTTAGGAGGATCCCGAAATCCAAACTTCCATCTCATTTTTGTTTCCTTATTTACTAAGTGTTTATGTTTACTGTTTCGTTAGCTCACAATCATTCAACACCGTTTTTAAGACTAAGTATTAAATCAACGGTTGAGTAGTTGAACCTTGCCATCCTCGTGAATATCGACACTCAGGATGAATCATTTTCTATAGTGTTAAGGTCCAATTGTCTTGCACTGTAGCTGTAGGATTCCCATTCCCATTTTAATTTCACACACATCAATGCTTCCTTCTCCACCCCTCCTCACTTCCCCTTTTTCAAAAAGTCCCGCTCCGCTTCCTAAGGGGCCCCTCCCAATGTGACTTTTCCCTCCTTGTCGTGTAAGTCCTTTTTTGCCCCTTAGTAATGATGGTGTCTGGAAGAGAAGTGAACGAGCCCTCGAGGTTCGACGGCAAGATGGGATGTAAGATATTTCAAGCACAACGACACTACTCCATCAATTGTTAAAATATAAACAAATTGCATAATTAGTATAACTTATTAATTAAATAAATTAAATTAAAAAAATCAATAATACACTTACCTGTGATGGTGGATGTTCACTAAACTCTCATAGAATACCACTAATATCACTCATCTCATATGCCATGTCATCCTTGGGTTTTGATTCTAGATGTTGTGATCACAAGTGACGACTAGAAATTGTGAAGATTGTCCACCTTTAAAGGAAGGTACCTACGGTATCTAGTAATTAACTCGCATGTACATGGTAGACTATGTGAACTCCGAAGCCAATGTCCGCAAATGTTCGCTGGATTGGCCATGATCGTCGTGGCTCTATTTAACTCTTCTTTAATAATCCTCATTGCCAAATGACTTACATTTAAGCAAATCTCGGTTAACACTGGGTTACTCTTTGCATTATCTTTCTCCTTCAGCCAGGAATATTCAAGTGCAGTCTTAATCCCGGAAATCTGTGTCTCAATCTTTGAATGTATCACTGAAGACAGTATCTAAGTCACCGTGACATGTTTGGAGCTATGTTTTCAATATTGAATGTTTGGACTCAACTCTATTCGTGGTCTTCGACCCGAAATGTAAAATTTTTTCGGTCCATGCTCCAAAGAATTTATGTGAACACGTGCTCAACTATTCTTGATACAAGTAATCTAAGAATCACTTCATTCGTCTCAAGTTGGTATTCAATTTTTCCAATTTCTTTGCATACTCATCTTCATCCTGGGAGTTCACTAGTCTTCTCTAAGACATTTGTACAAACTTTTCAGCTACTGACGTACCAATTACCCAAATTAATTTCCCCTCGATATTCTTTTCAATATGTCTCTTGCATAGCATATGGTATGAGTTATTGAATACCATAGATATTACAGGCATCAAACCTATCTCCTTATCGGTAATGACCATTGTCAATTCGAGAACATTGAAATATAATTTTTTAAGTTGATGTAGCACGCATTAATAAGTAGAAGCCTGTTCATTACGCATGAATACAATAGCTATAGAGAAATTCTTTCCAGTGGGTGTCATCCCAACTTCCTCAAGTAATGACATATTGTACCTAAGTAATGTAATAAATGTTTATGGTTAACCAAATAAATACCTATCATGAAAAGAACATACCTACAATTGAACTAGTAAGACTTAAAATTCATTTTAAATATAAATAATATTTAACATAGAATCAATACAACATAGAACATAACTAATTCGTTTATAAATTTTATTATGTAAATTAAGTAATACTCAAATATTATTATATTTCACTTAAGTAAACTACTAAAAAAGCTTAACTAATTAATTCATTTTAACATTTAACAATATTTAACATTTAACAACTAGAAAATTAACTAACATGAGAACATTCGTATATTTATAGCAATTATTAAAGCAACCAAATACTTTATTATTAAAGAAACTTGTTCGTTTTATGGGTTGTGTCTATTACAAGTACATAAGGTCACATCTTTAACATTTGAATGGATGTCGGATGAGCAACAACTATATCACTAAGGACTGTGCTCTGGTCACAATTCTTCCGATAGCACGTATATCTAAGATTCGAACACTGCTGGAGTACTTCTTCCACTGTGTTACGTTCCTCCATCCTATTCTGCTTTATGTTCGCCCGAGGCAAAAACAAAATAAAATAAAACTACGGAAATCCACCAACAGGATCTGCACATACTAGAAAAATCGATTGGATAGAAATTACCTCAATGTTTTGATTATTTGATGTGGAGGCACTGTTGTTTACGCTTTGCCCTCTACTGGTATCCACGCGATGAACTCCTCTGCAAGCGATCGGGATGCTAGCCCCTTCTGTGTTCTGAAACCTGTTTAGAACTGATCCTAACTATCTGGTAAAATGTCGTATTTTGGAGAGAGGAGGCTAGATACTATATCGCCGTTCTAGGGTTTAGGGTTTTGTTTTTCTTTAATCAGATAAAGGACCGCAGCCAAGAAAAGGTTAACATGACCTTTTATAGCTGTCAATATCAAAACCCTAACTGTCATCTAATGACAGTTTGATCTCATCCGTCTATTCCTATAATCATCCAACGGTTGGATGAGTAATATTAAGTAATTAATTTCATTTATTCGATTAAATAAAATTAATTACTTATTAACTTACCAGAAAATACAATATGGAATCTGATTCCCCTTTTGTATACGTTCAACAAATCTGGACACAATCTAGATTCATTGAACGTGGACATTATGCTCACAAGATCGTCTATGCGTGTGAAGCTGTAGGTTCACTTAGCGTTGGCAGTGAATGAAAAATGTCCTAAACATTTATTCACAAAACATAAGCAGCCTCTAGCAAGACATTATGCTTACCCAAGTTAAGTAAATGCAATAATAACCAGCATCAGATTTAATATTTAGTCCTTTTGTCACACGATATCCTAATTAAGTATAAGGCATGGGCCAAGTCATCCTTATAAAACTTAATTAACCATTTACTTGATCATCAGGCAGATTGTTCCCTTATTAATACTTATTTGAGAATGGCCATGCATATTTTCCAGTCTTCCTTATCAAGGGGCCCATGGATATCTCTCTCTAAAAAGAGAGGGACAAATCCCTTTCACTATCTCCAATATTCAAGCCATGACAAGAAAATAAGCCAACCAATAGTCACAATAATCACCTAATTAAAAGTGATGTTTGACTATGTCAAAACATATTTTCTCCCCATGCAAGAAACATTAGGCCAAAGGACACCAAATATAAAACTAAGAAATACTTATAACTTAAACCCATGCAATATTTCTTCTTCACTTTGGGTCATGTCCAATACAATATTCTCAATATGTATTTATGAATTGATTTTATATCTCATATTCATGATCAGTAAAACTTGACCATCAATCAACTTCACACTAGTTTACAAGATGTAACAAACTAGGGACAAATAAGAATAGTATTTTATTAGCTATAAGGGTTTTACTATCAAGTCACATACTTGATGACCAAGAGCATAAAATACAATTAAAAAAATACATGCTTCATAAATCATAAATATAAGTCAATTGGTCTTAGGGCATATACTAACAATATATGGTGCGAGAACTGCAAAAAAAATCATATAAATTTATTATTAAATTAAAAAAAATATAAATTATATAAAAATCACACAACAATACTATAACATGCCTTGCAGCAGTATCCTGATTTTTATCTCGCAAATTCACCATTATAAAACGAGGTGCCACCTGACACCTACTCAATTACTTTGTCAACTTTAGTCCTCCTCCATCAACTTTGCCGCCTGTGAATGACCGTGATAATAGATACATATTTGATGATTGTGCTTTCCGTCCTTTACGTATAATTTCCAATGTGCCCCGCTTATATCTTCCTTGCCTTTCAATTTAAATGGACAATTACATTTCTTAGTTCCATACGAATCTCTCCGCTTTACAGAAACTTATTCTTCTTCTTCTTCATTGTTCACTATAGCATTGCTTTATTTGGCCTTCCCCTAATACAACAAATATAAACGTACTTCCGACAAGAAAGACCCTTTTTTTAAAAACAATAATTAGTCGTTACATATGTGTTAATTGTCTTTGCTCGTTCTTTTATCTATTCAATCAACTTCACTTGCGAATCAAATGCTTGATCCTTTTTTTAAATAAAGAACTGTAGTCCACAAAATCCTCTGTATGGAAAATGTCCTCAAATTCTTCGAAATGTATTCATTGTCTTCCTATACAACATTAGAAGATAAAAAAAATGAACAACTTATATTTTAAATAAAAAGAAAACTAAGTAACATAACAACATAATTTTTTTTATGGAAAACGTAACAACATAATTATAACTTTATTAACTTAGTAACTTTTTAACATAATAATTAAATATGATGTGAAATTAAAAATATTTTTTATAATAAAAATTAAACAAGTAAAACATATTACTTATAATCACAATTAAATTGTTAATTATAATATAAACAAGATAAACACTAACTTTAACATAAATAATACATAAATTAATAACATAATGATATAAATTTTTTATACATGAAAAACAATTAATATAAAACACATCACCTTTATATATTAAAAAAACACAAAGAGTGGTGAACGGAAGCAACTGGCGTATCAAACTAGCTGGTGCACCCGCTACTAGCGCATGAACCAGTTGGTGTGCCACAGACTAGCGCACCAACGGGTTTGATGCGCCAGTTACTTTCATTCACTTTTCTAGCATTTCTTGGGTCTTTTTTACCTCAAAATTGATGTTTTCTAGTATAAATCCTTCAAAATTCTCCATTTCCAGCATCTAAATCTTCAAAATGTTCATTAATTTTCAAGTTAAGTTAGAGAGAAAGTAAGAGAGATTGAGTTCAGAGAGATAGTTGGAAGAAATGAGATTTTGTCGTGGAAATTTTGTAATTTTATCGTGGAATTTATCAATCCCCTTCTTCCTATATCTTATCATCTTCTCTGCACTTTCTCTCACATAATTCTCACACTACATTACACGCATCCTTCAAACCGTGTTTCTGTTGCAAAAAAGCCACAGTAATTAATTAAACCATCCTACTAAGAAACTCAATTTATATATATGGATTACATTTCAATCTAATTTCCTGCACTAACGCCATCACGTCCCCATGGCCGTTCACTATGTGGGGATTCGATGTCCCATGGATCATCCCTTGGTTAGGGACCTGTGGCTTTCGTGTATCTACTTGCTTGATTTGATTTGCGTTCAATAAAGCGATCCAGCCTTTGTTTGAGCCGGTGGGTTGTGACTGAGCTTAGCTTAGTGGATCTCGCACCCTATTCCCTAATTGAGTCTCCACAAAAGAACACTCTGAGAAATATTTTGCCTTCAACACTTATGTTACAATGGACGCTGGATTCCGAATAATTCTTAACCTTTTTTGCTAAGAGATAAAATTTTAAAAACCCAATGTCACAGAACCCCAGCCCCCATCCTCCTTGCCCTTACACATATCATCCCATTTAATCTAATACATACTATTCTCCTTTCCCCTCTGACTCCACCAAAACTGTCTAGCATTTCCGTAGACTAAATTGGCCAAGTTTGTTTTAATTTAGTCTTTTTTTTGGGTGATTTTAGTTCTTAAAATTTATTAATCATTTTAGGCAATGTTGAAAAAACTACACTGGACTGGTTAGTTTGACTGGTCAAATCGGGAACCGGTCACTTGTCCAGTCTAGTTAATCATAAAAAGCATTTTAGGAAAGAAACAGTCAAAATCGACTAGTTCGAATGGTCAGACCACGAACTAGTTGAACTTGGTTTGTTGATTTTTACTTTTTTTCCCTAAAAAAATAATATGATACTCTATCTTCTCTCAAACCTTCACTCTATAGACCCAATTCAATTTTACCCTAAACGAAAAAACTAAAGGAATAACAAACTCTTCACAACGTGTTCTCTCATCGTTGTTACTTCTACTGCTGCGCCTCTCCCAAGCCAGCCGATCACTTTCAACTCCTAGCTTTCGCCACCGCAGCCTACCTTTCTAGCTCTACCGCACCGCGGTGGCCTTAATTATATGGTGTAAAGTAGATTTTTCTAATCTGAATGTGAGAAGAAGAAGAAGAAGAAAGACTAAATTTCGTTGATTCTCCCCTATTTCAAACTAAGGGAAGAGAGAGAGTTGGTGTTTTTTTTTTTTTTTTGGTTTCCTGGATGTGCTTAACTAGAACTTAGATTCCAAGAAAATACTCCTGCTAATATATATAATATATATGTATATGTGTATATATATATGTGTGTATGTACGTGTGTATATATATGTGCATATATATATATGTATACATATGTGTGGGTGTGTGTATAGTATATATATGCATGTATATATATGTGTGTATATATACATGTATATATATATGTGTGTGTGTATGTGTGTGTAGATACCTATATATACACACACATATGTATATATAACTATATATAGTTATATATAGTTATTTATTTTGGTAACTATATATATATATGTGGTTCGACTACTGGTTCAACCGATTGAGCCAATAAATTATTAAACCAATAACTTGACCAGTTCGATCTCTGATATGGTTTTAACAACATTGGTTTTAGGGATAGAATTTGTTAAAGATTTACAAGTTTTACTTGTATAAAACATCATTAATCAAGGAAACAATGACAAATTTTTTATTTTTTCCTTCTAAATATCTCCGCAATCCACTTACATTTTTCTTCAATTTCTACCTTCCATTTAGTAAGAAAAATGTTGGAGACTAATGATTTTTCTCTTGGTAGATGACATGTATGATACGAGTCCCATCTATAGGAATTTGTCAAATTATATCCAAAAAGGTAATATGAATCAATATTTTTTGAAGAAAAATAGTCTTTAAAATAAAATAGCAAAAATATAAGTTTAAGACTAAGTTAAAATAAATTGAATAGTTTTGAAACTAATCTTGGGGAGGTCTCTTAACAAAAAAAGTAGGGTAGATAGTGCAAAGCAAAAGTATGGCAAACTTTTAAGCCATGATAGTAGCTTAAGATCGATGTGCATTGCATGTATTTTTATACTAGATCTGGTTGTTTCATATAAAACTATAGTGGATCTTTCCTGAAACATAACCCAAAATATTTTTCAATTTCTCTCTCTCTCTCTCTCTCTCTATATATATATATATATGTATATATTATATATATACTAAAAATTGATTGAAACTTCTGTTTTTCTTTTCCTTCTTTTTCTATCACATAGAAACTTTTGTAGCTTTCACAATAGCTTATTTGACAAAAACAATAAACGTAATTTTTAAAAATAGTAGTGTTCCCTCTTAAGAAAAAATAGTAGTATTCCTCAAAAAATAAAATACAATACACAACGTCTTTTTTAAATGCACATAAAGTGACACCGATTAAATGGAGAATTAATAGAGTTTCACCTCCTCATAGCGTCATTCTCCTTCTTCTCCTTCTGTTTCTTCAGCCGCATCTCCTTCTGCTTTTTGTCGTTCCTCCTCGTTCTTTGTCATCACCATCTCTTTCTTTTTCAAAAGAACAATTTTTTACAGCGGCAATATATTCTAATTGTAGTAGCAGTTCTCCTTTCATCTCCTGTATCATCGAATACAAAAACTTTTTGGTTATTGCATTTTTACATTTTTTTTTAATCTTCTTTAGTATATTTTGTAAAGTAAATCTAGGGAAGATTGTAAAAAAATAGTTATTGGAGGAGATGAGGAGGAAGAATTATTTTTCTATGTGATTTGATGTTTTTTTTGCTTGTTAAAGTTATATATTATCGAGTTTCATAGTTCAATGGCTTGAATTCTATAATTTTTTATAACTATAGTTCCATAATTATATAAGACACCGTCCACGAGAATATTTTTTAATTTTTTCAGTATATGTGGGTAATAAAGTTATATTTTATCAAGAAGAGATAGGGAGGAAGAATCGTCATTGGAGGAGATGAGGATGAATAATCATTTTACTGCCTTTACATAATTGAATATATGAAAAAGATATATAAGACCTATAGAACATGAATTTTGTTTCCATGGAACATTACACATAGATAATGGAACATTAATACTAATCCTAACACAGAACACATAGAACATGCAATATATTTCAATGGAACCCTAGCATAAAACCCATGAAACATCTAATACTATTTCTATGAAACCTTAACACATTACTCATGGAACCTCATTGTAACAAAAGTAATCCTAACACAACGTGAAACTTGACACGTAGCTTATGAAAGATTCATTCTATTTTCATAAAATATTAATAAATAATCATGGAAAATCATTACTATTTCCATGAAACCCAAACACAGAATATCAGTATTATTTTAATGGAATCCTAAGCGGTGCATAGAATCCTAACACAAAATTCATTGAACCTCATCATAACAAAGTAACCCTAATATACATAAACCTCACACAACTAATGGAAGACGTATCCTATTTTCACGAAATATTAATACATAACTCATAAAACATCATTATATTTCTATAGAACCCTAACACTTAACTCATGGAACATCAGTACTATTTTCATGGAACTCTAATAAAATGGAATCTCTACTACGGAATACATAAAACCTTATCGTAATATAGTAACTCTAACGTAACGTGACTTACATAGAACTTATGAAAGATGTATCTTATTTTTATGAAACATTAATACATAATTTATGGAATTTATTACTATTTCAATAGAACACTAACACAAAATCATGAAACACCTGTACTATTTCTACGAAACCCTAAGTGAGCATGGAACCCTAACATAGTATTCTGCGTCTGCGATCGTGATTGTGCATGTATATATAAAATGTAGGGTGCACATTGCATGGTGGGGAAGGCTGTAACATATAACTACTGCATATAAAAGGATATTTCACTTTTTTTAATCAAATTAATTACTATCTAATATAAACATATTATTTCTATAAATAAACAGGCTACAACATCCACCTTGAGTTAAATTATTGGAATTTTTGGAACTGCATATACCAAATATGCCCGTAAAATTTAAAAAAAAAAAAAAAAAAAAAAACTTTTGCCAATAATAATAAAGTGATATCTTAATTAGTCAGAAACACCTCTTAGCAAATGTCAAGTCATAATTTTAATTCACATTCTCATTTCACAATATACCAAAAAAAAAAAAAAACTTCTCTTTTGAAAAGATGAAATAATTCTTAAAAAATTTTATGCTCAACTTGGACCGGATGATAATAATTCTCACCATTAACTTGTTAATGTTCTAATATAATTTCTACTTCTTTTGAGTGAATGGATTACCAACTCGAGTCTTCTTCTATTCTCTTCTTGGAAGCAAATTTCTAAAGTTAGGCAAAAATATGATCAAATTAACCCTAATCATCAGACCTCTGCTTTACTACTCAAAGCTATATAACATAAGGAGGGTTCAAAGCCAAAGTTGATTCTCATATCCCATTCTTTTCAAAACATGAGAATCATCAGCTTGTTCCTTTTCACTTGCAGATTTCCATAGCTGAATTACTTCTACTCACTGACAAGTACCATAGAATACAATGAAAAATCAAATTCATCCTTGAAGTGCAATGCTAAAATATTCAGTAATTTGAATATCAGAAAGCCTTCAGGATGAGATCTGTCTTCCACTCTAAATGTATAACTCTTTCCATTGACTTGAATTATACTTTCCCCAGGATATTTGCTCACTTGATTGGATTTCATCTTTGTTCTAACCAAAGCAACACCCTCCCACCTTCCTGCTGATGCATATATGTTAGCCATTTCCACATAAGGGGCTGCTGCATGTGGTTCCACTTGAAAAAGACGATAAGCTGCATACTCGCCAATGTCCACATTCCGGTGATTCTTGCAAGCACACAGTAAAGCAGCCCAAATTCCAGCATCAGGTTCAACAGGCATATTTTGAACATAATGCAGTGCTTCTTTCACCTTTCCTCGACGCCCAAGGAGATCGGCCATACAAGAGTAGTGGTCTAGACTAGCATTTATCTTGTAAACTTTAGTCATTGTATCAAAGCATTCTTGTCCTTCCTCCAATAAACCTGCATGAACACAAGCCTGGAGGACCGAAAGAAATGTTATGCGATTTGGTTTTAGGCCTGATTTCAACATTAACTTGAAATAATTCAACGCTTCCCTTGATTTTCCATTCAGTGCATATCCTGCTATCATGGTAGTCCAAGAAACAACAGTCCTCTCAGACATAGTAGAAAAGAGTTGTTCAGCATCAATTATACTTCCACACTTGGCGTACATATCCAGCAGAGTATTGCAAATAGTAGCATCACTCTTGAACCCTCTTGAAAGGGCATATTCATCAATCCATCTCCCCATCTCAAGGGCTCCAACCAGGCCACAAGCTGAAATGACATGCATCACAGTCACCAAATCAGGTTTCTCACCCACTACTTCCATCTCGTGGAACAGGGCTATTGCCTTGTCCAGATCACCTCTCTCAGCATAACCAGCAATCATGGCAGTCCAAGAAACACAAGTCCTGTCCATCATGGAGTCAAATACGCTCCTGGATGAACTTATCTCTGCACATCGTGAATACATATAAATTAGAGTATTCAGAACAGAAATATCTGAATTACAACCCAAATGAATTCCATGACAATGGATCAACTTCCCTTGATATAAAGCTTCAGGTTTAACGAATGAACCAAGCAAGTTTAAAATGGTACCCAAATCAGGGCTAAACCCACTGACTAACATCCTCTGGTATATTTCCATAGCCTTACATCCTTCCCCTGCATAAGCACATCCACTAATCATTGAATTCCAAGAGACAACAGTTAAATAACACAAGTCAATCCCATCAAACACCATCTCAGCTGCAGCAGGATTCCCACATTTTGCATAGGCAGCAATCCAAGTGTTAGCAACCGACACATTGAATTCTAACCCTGTCTTAATGCCCAAACCATGGACACTACTCAACAACATAACATCTTTCACACTAGAAGTCAACTGTGTCAACCACATAACTGAGACAGAATCAGGCCTAACGCCATCAAATTTCATTCGATTAAATAAATATGCAACTCGATCAAAATAACCCACTTCCATAAAACCCACGATTATTGCATTCCAAGCAGTGACATCCCTCTTAGGCATTTCTTCAAACAGTGCAAGCGCATAGTCCAGCTGATCACATTTCACATACATATCAATCAAAGCTGTACGTACATACACATCTGAATTATAGGGTGATTTTATAGTATGGGCATGAACGAATAGAGAATGTCTGGCGTTTGAAAGATTTGCACACGCTTTTGCTACGAATGGAAACGTGAAATTGTTGGGTTCCAAACCATTCTGCTTCATCTGGCGGAAAAGAAGAAGGGCTTTCAGATGGTGGCCTTGATTCACCGCTTGTCTTATGCTTGAGTTGAAGAAAGAGACATTGGAGAGATTTAGATTTGAAAATCGGTTGAGAAATGGAACAACGGTCGAGTTCACCATGTCTCATCCTCTTGGCGGGATTCATTCTTTCGAATGAAGAATGATTGAGAACTACACAAGCCGAGCTGCATGAGGATGATCGAGTGGAATTCAATTCAACCTTTACCCCCAAATTACTTTTCTCATTCAAAAAATCAGACACAAATAGTAATAATAACTAGTAATATTATTTGCGGTAACACTCTTATTTTCACTAAAAGTATACCACCTTTGTTTCAGATTAACTACACTTTAGGACATATCACAATAATTAAAAAAAAATTAAATTGTTTAAATTAAAAAAGAAATAGATTAAATTACTCTTTGACTATCATTAATAGTGTGTAATTCCAATAAGATATGAGTATATAAAAAAAATATCATTTAATGTTTCTTGATTCACGAAAGTAACAGATATTTTGAAAGAAAAAAGTCCAAACGACAATTAATATGAAAAGGGACTAGTAATTTCTTCTGGTAGAAAAAGTTAAAATTACTTGCACATTTAAAGTTTTGAGAAAATCATCATAATTATCCATAAATAATTTATATTTTCTCCTTTTGTCCATAAATATTTATTCATTTAATTTATATCTAAATACAATTTTTGATTAACGAATTTTATAAAATTAGTGAATACATAATGAATAACAGCACTACTAACACATTTGCTATTGACCAGAAGAATATTTTTGTGCATTTATGAAATTTACATCGATTCAAATCTATAAAAGCATCCTATTAGACCCACCCACCCCGTTCTCAAGCGGGTAAAAAGCACCTCATATCTATGTCCTTATTTATTCCGATTTCATATTTCTAATCTCTAAAACCATCCCTAATGAACCTAATGATAAGTAGACAAAGATGCCCATTCTGAATATCAAGATGTAATTTCAATGAACCAATAACTGCCACAGACGATGACAGTCTAGATGAGGATGATGAGTTAAAAGTTCATGATGAGATGTCCAAATTGATTGAGTATTTCACTAGCCTTTTTTTTTTTTTCCTTTTGGTTTTAGTCAAATCAAGTTTGTTTAGCAACTAAAAACTAATTTGAATCTACCAGTAAATTGAATATGGTGTATTTATTAACTTAATAGAATCAATCAATAAAAAATATATTTAGATATAAATTAAATAAATAAATATATACTTACGGTCAAAAATAGAAAACTGTAGAAAATTAGGATAATTTTCTCTTAGGTTTTTAAAAGTTCTCTTCTGTTGATTTTTTAAAATATATTTTCCACAATATTAAGAGGCATCAGCCGAAGCTCTTGATTGTCACAATTTTTTACCGATTACAAAGATTAGATTGATACACTTATATTTTAAAGTGTTTTTGAAAAATTGAGAAGTAGGTCCAATTGGAGGAGATCGACAAAGATATTGCAACTCAGACACAACAGATTTGGTCATCATGAAACCGTGATGCTTCCCAGATTTGAAACACAAAACACTTGACTTAAACACAAGATATGTTGTCTCAACAACCACTACAGCTTTATCTAGAAATTACACCACCAGTTTACAGAAATCCGCTACATCTTGGCCAGTTCGGGAAAATGCATAATACAATTGATAATCCAAAGACTAACGTTTTGTAATATAAATTGAAACAAACTAGCTGCTTTCCTACCCATGTTGACACTGATCTGAGAAGTTCGGGCTTGACTTTGACTTCTTTATGCAGCACCTCTGAACTTGGCATCATATTCATACCGTTGCTGACAAAATAAAGAAAACGCAAAATGCCATCAGTTCAGGGTGATACAAAACTCTCCTTTGTGATGAATCATGCTTGATGAACACAAAGACAATCAAAAGAATAACAGACTAGCCACCAGCCAATCTCTAATGCTTTACACTCCTCTGTGAACAACTTAAATAGGCGACTGTCACCAATCATTTAAAGCTTTCTCCCACAATTTGGTAATTTTACAGTTTCCCAATGAAAGAGAATATATCAAATGTAAAATGTAACAAGTACTAAGTTAACAAAAAAGTAAAAAAGAATAGCCCACATGCGACATATGGTATGAGATATGAGATGACATTGTGAATTGACAATTTTCCATTTTATATTCATGGGTCATGGGGACTAAATTACCATCCCCACAACAGCAGTTTACTGAATATAATCAAGTCAACAGCACGCTACAAAAGCAACACTATTAGCATAGCTCAGAAGATGTCTTCCGATGACACATTTGTACAGGCATTCCATATTAGACTCCCCACATCAACTCCCTTCCCTCAGTAAGGTCTAGAGATATTACCAAGAAAATTGCTGAAATTAATCTGCGGGCAAACCATCTCTTGTGCATTGCTTGCTGAGCCCGTGAGGCAGCCTCCACACTTTCAAACCGCAGATAAACATAACCAGCGCTATTCCTGTAATCAAAACATAGTTAGCTTATAGATTTTACAATCTCAGCAAAAAACAGGGCTTTTACGGTATATACAGAACACTACATTTCCAATGAAACAACAGTTACTCAGATATATTTTCAGAGCTTCCATACCATATGGAGTTGAGAGCAGACTTGCCTCGGTTATCAAATTAATGGAAAAACAAATGCTTATACAAATACAAGATCCTACAACACATACAAAGCAGAACATCCAAACACATGCAACTGACCGCAAATTATGCAAAAACCAGAAAATCTTCAAACAGAAGTTCTCCAGGCCTTTCCGGCAAGAAAGATGAAGTGTAAGATAAGAATGCCCTCTTTTGCAGGCAACATGAACATCTGATTTAACACAAATAGAGACCAAAGACATACACAAGTACTTACTTGTCCACATGAATATGGTTCACCCTACCATATTTGGAACATTCTTCCTCGACATCATCTTTAATGTCCAAATCAAAATCTGGTTCCACCTGCAATGCAACTCAGTGTTAGAAAATAACTCTAATTTCCAATAGCAATACATGCTTAACCTACATTTGATTTTACAAACAAGGCCGTAAAAAAGCGGTATATAGGTGAAACAACAGAATAACAAAAATAATACAAACCTCAGTACTTGGGTCGAACATATTCTTTAAAAGTAGACACTCGCTGGGGTTCCCTATAGGTTCGGGTACCATTGATGTCATAACTTGTGCTGGAAGAATTGGGGCAGCAATTGCTGTAGGTGCACCACCCAAGGCCATATTAATAGATTGTTGGGCAGGAGCTGATCCATTAAGCACTGGCACACCAAGAGACCCTGCAACACTGCAGAGAAAATGACAATCAAGTTTCTATACCTGCTGGCAACTAAACCAAATATACATAATGTTGAGAACATACTTTGATGCAATACCACTGCGGTCCAGTTTTGCCATTAGCATTGCTCTGGATTGAGCATTCAATGCCTGCTCATATCAATACATTTGATCATTAATTAAATTGGTATACAAACAGCCAAAAACGTTGACAGAGAAAGAAACACACCAATGGGAGGTGAATTGCAACAAGAGTTTGAGTTATGCTGTTATAAGGAAGAGAAAATCCAAGCACAAAACTGGTATGAATAGTTTATCTAGGTTCACTATAGTTTAAGAAGACTGGAAACTCGTCAAAGCAAAGGCTTGGGACTTCTCAGCTTTATTAACCAAGAGGACACGGCACATTTCCGTCAGGACTTGCATTACAAGCTCTTCAATTTAGTGAATGCTCCAAAAACAAAATAAATTGTTCATTTTGCAAGGGTTAGCACACACATAATGTGCTTAAATGAAATCAAAGGTTAGGATAAAACGCAAGCCAAGCCAAGTCCCCAAGAATCTCCTCCAGAACTAGAACTGAAGGAAATGAGGGAAACTAACTAGAATAATCATAGAGCTGCTAGTATTAAGGATTCATTTCCTATATGGGCATGTAGGGGGGGAAAAAAGGATATTCAAAGAGGCTCCAATAGAGAAGTGAATTCAAAGTTCAAAATTAATGATTATTTTTAACTCACATGATAGGAAAATCATGAGACATGATTATTCATAAGAAAAACTAACACAAAACAATAATTTCAAGTTGAGACCATTTTCCACAATAACCCTCCATGATAAGCTGCAAAAGTTAGGATATTATTATGAAAGTAAGTACAAATTCCACTTTGCATAATATATTACCAATGGCACATCTTGCAGCCTCCGGTTTTAGGAGCTGAAGTTAGCATCTTTAGAAACCAATAAAATAAATAGTCATCACCCAAAATGCATTTAAAATATCAACTAACCAGACCACCACCCTCGTCATCATCAAAATCAGCAGTTTTTTGTCCAGAATCTTGTACTCCAACATGATCTGTGACAGATGAAACCTGCATCGACAAACAATTACAAATATCACATAATCAAGCCTCATAGATTGAGAAGAACTAGCAAATAGTTATAATTCAAAAAAATGCATCAGAACTACAGCTTCAGTGTTCTGAAAGCACCTTGATTGTTCGACCAGCAATCTCTAATTTCCCATTCAAACTTTGTGCTGCCTTTGCATGTTCTAGTTGCGCAAACTGGTTGGAACAATCACGGGAAAAATGTTACCAGAGAAAAGGACAGACAGTAATCTTATGATGACATAAGTAACAAAAACAGTAACACAATCAATCCAGCTGATACCGACTTGAACAAACCCGAAACCTTTGCAATGTCCAGTTTCAGGATCTGTAGGTAGCTGCACGAGCTCGACAGGTCCAAAAGCTTCAAAGATCTACGAAATACACAATAGAGGATTTACCAAAAGTCAAAACATGGAAAACCATGAACAATCCTAGTAGATAGGAAACATTAGATTTGTTGTAGAAAATATAGTCTTTTTATGCATGGCACAAATGTTAAAATACAAGAGGTAAGACAGAACCTGCTAGACCTATCACTGACACTACTTAATGCTCACCCCATTATAACATTCATTGCACTTCTGTTGGATCCAGATCAGAAATGTTTTGCACACTTCCATTTTTCTTAAATAAATGGAAATATTGTGATCTAACACGTTTGCCCTTTCGTTGCCCTGAATATTCCTAGGTCTAGGAATGGAACAAAGTATATGTAATAGCGGGAATTGTTCCTTTTTATCAATAAATCTGGGTTTAAAACAAATCAGCGGAAAAGAGTGCCACTCTTGACTATAGAATGATAGATGGACACAGCAGTGCTGAGTGGGTAGCAGGAAAACTGTTAGTGAACTATTTCAGGAGAACAGCAAGAGACATCTAGTTCTGACAGAAGAAAGCAGTAAGAAGAGGAGTACGAGGAGATATGGTACAACTTATGCAGCACCCAGAATTGGGCGGGGCATGATAGAAATTTTAGTGTCTTCTTATTGTATAAGATTCCTCCAAAAAACGAGGGCAATTTTTAAAACTAAACATTCCACTCCAAAAGCCCAGGGGACATTGTCGGAGTACAATGTAGGATGAAGAAAACTTAATAGTAAGGTTAAAAATGGCAATGACTCGTCCTCAAAGACCATTAACTCAGGTAATTGCAGTCAATGAGGCTACTGCACCAAAGACGAGGATGTGGGTTATCCGAGTTGAGAGGAGGTCAAGGGCTTTAAGATATGAGCCCAAAAGTAAAAGATCACCAAACCTGGAATTTACCTGTTTAAGCTGGAATTCAGTCATGTTGAAATGCAAATTTCCAACATATAGCTTCCTATCAGTTGCACCATATGGGCCAACAACACTTGAACCCCCCGATGCATTTGACTGAACAAGATTCTTTTCAGCTTCTGAAGGTTTAACCATAACAGGCTGTCCAAGAAGCAGATGACCAGAAAGAGCAATAGCCATTGGCACTGACATTGCATCATAAAATTCAATATACCTGCATTATTATGTAAAACAATAAATAATAATCAAGAAGACTGCACACCTTAGAATATGAACAAAATACGATGACCAAAAGTTAAATTCACAGAATAATGTATCCCAAACAAGAAATAGACACCTTGACATTCAGCGAGGAAGCAAAATAATTTATAAGTGGCAAGGAGTATCATAAAATGCACCAGTCTCTTAACTATGAGGAAAAATGCAAACTGCAAATTCTCAGATAAACCAATTCATATTTTTGAGCAAAGATTAGCAGAAATGGCAGAGAAGCTCGAACATGAAAACCTTTCTTTCACCTGACAACTCCTAAGAGATCATACAACTCATACACCATAAACCCCCGCCACGCAAATTGTAAAGCCAAATAAATCATAAGCAGATAATTCCTGACACAAAAGAAAATAACAAAACCAATTTGATTCCTTCCTTTATTTTGACTATGTAAACACTTGCTTTCAAATAATCCAAGTCACGTATAATACGAACATCCCAAGGGAAATGGCGGAAAAAATTTCAGTAGAATGAATAATCTAGAAATGCCAAAAGAAGCATCCTCAGACAACTGAAGTCAAATCTCTCCAACATAGTCAACAAACCTCCATCAACAAAATCTTAATACTTGAATCCAACTAAAAGCTAGATTTCAAGCGAGCATTTCCTTTCTACTCAAAAGGATCGGACAGGATGTCAAACATAGAGTAAGAAGCAGGAAATCTAAATACTTATGACTACATATACATGGAATACACAAATTATTATAAGAAAAGGCAATCCAACAGAACAGTACTTTAGAGAATAATATATTTATTGTGTACTAGCTAAGACATGAGCAAAAGAAGCATAGGCAACACGGCAGCACTTTATGAACAGTACGAAATAAATTTTGTTGAACCAACTAATAGAAAAAATCACAAAATTCATGCATTAGTAAGATAAACCTAAAAAAGAACATACCCAACTCCTTTTGATCGCCTTGAATTTCGATCCATGATTAGTCGTACATCCCTTACCTGGTGACGGGAAACAAAAAAAAAAGAGTACCAAAATTGAAAATTTGCGCATCTAATCATATGATACTCTTGCAGTCAATTCAAGTTGAAAGGCATTTATAAAGTTCTACCAACCTTTCCTGCTTTCGAGAAAAATTCATAAACATCTCTTTCGGTTGCTTTCAGGGGCATCTGCAACAAAAACAGAATCATCAGCAAGAGTAATCTCTACTAAACAAACAGGTTCAAGAAATTATGCAACAGTAAGCGAGTGTCAATTAAACATGACTTGGTCCGTGCAGATTTCAAAGAGAATGTCAAGTCATCTACCTGGTATGCGAATACCGTCCTCTGGTCCCTTTCTGGATCAGCTTCAGGCTCCACTGCTTCTTTCTTTTCTTTAAATCTCCTGCAACAATGACTCACAACATAATCAGAATAAATCCTATCTGACAGGAAAAGAAACATGACACAATTGCCTTATCATCAGTAGGCTGGTTATTCCATGTGGGAACACTTATCTCAACCTCCCCATCATGTTCTCCTCTCTACCATAAAGGAATTCAAACCTCCTTAAATTCCAAGCCAGCACCCTACTTTCCATAAATCAAAGAATTTGTGGTAACAGTAATGCCAACAATGAACAGAAAAATGACTCTTATCACATGCATTTCTATTAGATCACTTCAAATTAAGAAAAACTGAAATTTATTCCCAGCTGGTCACCAAATATACAAGGAGAGGCACAGGATAATGTCTTATTCAAACTGTTCATGGTTTGTTGACATTTCACCCTTGGCATCTGCAAAATGTCCAAGTAGATTACATTATCTAAGCATGTAAACAAATAAGCCATACTGGTAAATTATCAGTTACTAAGAAAAGAGCTTCCATCTCTGACCTTTTCTTTTTAGTCTAAACCAAGTTTCCTTGTACTAAACCAACGCCCTCAGGTTATTGGCAAACAATTTGCATTCCAACTCAGGTCAAAAGTGTGAAAAAAAATCCAAAAAGAAGAGTAACTTTCAAAAAGCCTACCACCTCCAGCTTATCATCTCTAAAAACTGAAAGGGAGAAGGAGAAGTACCAACTTGAAGGAAGTTCAGCACTTTCCTCCAATCAATATCTCAATATTCTAAACTGTTCCTAATCAATTGTTACTTCGATTAAGACATTAAGGGTGCTGGTTTGGACTTTCAACATTTTGCAATAAAATGCAATTCCAACAGAGTATTTGCTAATCTAGTCCCTGTATCAAAGAAAATGAGACCCACAAATAAGAGGATTAATGAATTTTCGTCTTCGTAGTGAACAAAAGGCTGGAAAACTGATACAGCCTCACCACATGCGTTGCCAACCTAAAAATTCAATATATCATTGGTCAACATCCCAGCTTAGATGTAATAAAGCATGCTTTAATCCAGCTATTCAAAAACATTGAAGGATGAAGAGTGAGCCAAATCTTAAGGCCAAAAAGAGAAACTCTACAGACCTTATTAAAACCAATATGTGGTAAAGCCACTTTCCTCAGTCAAGCCTTGAAGAACTTTCCGCATGGTTAGCCCATTAAGATGCATCTACGATTTCAACCGAAGTTAGAATATTATATTCTTTCTGCATAAACTGACAATTTTTTTTCTTTTGGTACTTTGGCCCTAAGTCTATATGCTTCTTTGCGATTTTATCCATTAGAAAGAATTAGATACATGTATAGTATACATAAATGCATTCAGATACAACCCCGTACAGAGAGAGAGGTAGGTACTACTTACCTTGATTTCAATTAATTCAAATGTTCCAGAAATTGTGATCCAGGAAGAAAGAACTCAACAATAAATCAAAACAATAGATTAAGGTTGAGCCAATGTGGGAAAATGATATTTTCCTCAAAAAGGCCCCCCATAAAAGGCTAAACTTTCATCCAAAAACCCTATTTTGCAACTTTATTGACAGCAGAATTTGAAATTATACAGGCAAACAAATTCTATGAACTGGTTACACACCGAGAGCCAAGACACTCATAGAGCTCAGAAGCCTGAATATTCACTCATCCTGAGTAAATGCAAATGATATAAAGTCCCCACCTTTGGGTTGTATTAAACCCCCAACCATTCAGCAAACAAAATGAAAAACTGTGTATCCCAAGACGCACATTCAGTCATCTATACATACAGTCATGACCATATAGAACGAGAAATCAATCAGATGAAATAAGAGAAAAAAATATAAGAGCAAGCTGAACATCACCTGCTGTCCCTTGATTCAAGTTCACGCTCGCGCTCTCGTTCCCTTAACAGTTCCCTCTCCCTTTCTCGATCAAGCCTCGACCTGCTTCTACTCCTCCTCGACCTCTCCCTTTCCCTTTCTCTCTCTCGCTCTCTTTCCTTCTCTCGCTCCTTATCCCTATCTCTCCTCTCTCTATCTTTCTCCTTCTCCCTGTCCCTGTCGCTCCTCTCTCTGTCTCTATCTCTCTCCCTCTCCTTGTCCCTCTTCTCTCTATCCCTATCCCTATCCCTCGAGCTCCTCTCGCTTTCTCTCTCCCGGCTCCGATGCCTCGAGCTCCTCTCCTTCTCCTTATCTCTGTCACGTTCTCTATGCCGCTCCCTGTCGCGGGCGTTCTCGTCATCGTCTCGGGACTTTTTGCTGGAATTTTTCCGATCCTTTTCATCGTCGTCCATTTCCGCATCGTCTTCCTCGCGCTCCCTTCTTCTATAGCCTCTGTCTTTCTCCTTCTCCTTCTCAGCTGAGTCTTTGCTGTCCTTCGTTTTAGAGGAAGGACCGTTGGTCTCTTCAACAGTTTTCTCCAAATAGTCGTACTCGTCGAAGTCCATATTGAAAGCTCTCCGTCGACGGTGGGACTGTTACCGCCGGTGAGAATCTCAACCAGAGAGTTTTGGGAATAGCTTTCTGTGTCTGATGTTAGGGTTTTGGAGAGGAGAATTGGGGGAGTGAACGATGCGGTTATAGCGGGTGTATTTGCCGATTGGGATTTGGATGGGGTCTTAGGATTTGGACTGAAATGGAATTTTACAAACTTGAAAGGGCTTTTATTGGTAGTTAGAACTCATGCAGGATAATTTGCAATGACGCTGTTCGCGGTTCCTTATAGTTTTTTAAATAATTAAAAATAAATACTTATAAAAAAGATTGTTAAATAAATTAATATAATAAATTTATTTTTAATAATATTAATAAGCAAAAGTAATTTAAAAAGTACTTTTACAATAACTTTTTAAAATATTTTTTATTTTTTAAATTAAAACAGATATAATAAATAGTCAAGAACATTTTCAAAACAGCCTATACTTAAAATAAGCTAAAAAGCTCATATTTTAAGCAATAGAGCATATACACTTGGACCCCAATTGATTATTTTTAACTTTTTAGCTCCTTCATTTTTTTTTAATTGGACTATTAAGTCTTTCCACCACCAACCACATAGGACCTCGTTCATATTAAGCAAGTACATAGCTTATGAGGGATTTCAGAAGGGTATTCTTGTCCATTCAATCCATTCCACTCAAGAAAGAATCCTTACATTCTCTAATGAACATTAAGAAGAAAGAGAGGGTAAGGTTATAATGTATAAGAGAGAGCATCTTATTCACATCATCCTCCTCAATGCTTTCTTTTATGCTCCAACCTTAAAGTATACTTTCTTTTTTGCTTCTACCTTTCCAAATTCAATATCTTCGGAACGGATTGGAAAGTTATTTTTCGGGTAACTTGCCATTGGATTTGGAGATGGAGGAATAAAATATTCACGACTCTGAAGACGAGATCCCTCCACTAGGGTCCAAGATTAAGATTTTATCTAGTTATATTAAAGATTTTGTACTTTCTCATATGCCGGTAAACATTCCTTCCGTACTTTGACTTAATAGGTTTATGTTAATGTATGATCTATTTGTCGAAAACTCTTTTTCCTCCTTAAATTCCAAAGCTTAAGGAGACTTTTTTCTACCTTTGGACAGAGCGTCTCTCATATCTTATCATCTTCCACAATATCGTTTCAATTTACCATCTTTTCTCATGTTAGTAAAATCTTGTAATTCCATGTGAATCTTCCTCATAAGTATTGCCTCTTCCTCATTGTATTTTTGTCTTTCTTTGCCTCTTGTGTTTCTACTCGTACGTCTAATGATACTCACCCTTCTTTATCTTCTAGATTATTTGTAGGCCATTTCCTGATGGATTCCCTTCAAAATTCTTCTTCATCTTTGTGTATATATATACATATATATATATATATATATATATGGATGGAATAGGGCGAGTAGGGCCCCAATCCCTGACCCCATCCCCACCTCCCTAGCTTGTCATCATCCCTAACTCATCCCCGTACTTTGGTATGAAAATTATCCCCATCCCCAACCTAACCTCCCTTAATTAATTCCCATTCTCAACCCACACCCGCACTTGGGGATGAAATCTAACCCCATCCCCGTCCAAACCTACTTGGAAATTGAGAACTCGAAGGGAGAATTTTTTGTTAGGGAACAAATGGGGAATTAGATGTATTATTTTCGGTAACCTTGTTAAGCACAAAATAATAATATACATGCCACAAAATCAAACAAATTAAAACTTAAAAAAACAATACAAGTAATAATCCTTTAAAAAAAATCTAACCATGTTAAACATGTAAAAAATTTATAAGGTAGTAGGGATGAGCGGGAATGGGAGGGGATGGGTGGGAGCTGGTAGAGACGAGTGGGGATGGGGAGAACTTGATTCCTACCCCTTGTTAGTATATGCCCTAAGACCAATTGACTCACATTTATGATTTATGAAGCATGTATTTTTTAATTATATTTTATGCTATTAGTCATCAAGTATGTGACTTGATAGTAAAACCCTTATAGCTAATAAAATACTATTCTTATTTGTCCATAGTTTATTACATCTTGTAAACTAGTGTGAAATTGATTGATGGTCAAGTTTTACTGATCATGAATATGAGATATAAAATCAATTCATAAATACATATTGAGAATATTGTATTGGACATGACCCAAAGTGAAGAAGAAATATTGCATGGGTTTAAGTTATAAGTATTTCTTCTCAGTTTTATATTTGGCGTCCTTCGACCTAATGTTTCTTGCATTGGGAGAAAAATATGTTTTGACATAGTCAAACATCACTTTTAATTAGGCGATCATTATGACTATTGATTGGCTTATTTTCGCGTCATGGCTTGAATATTGGAGATAGTGAAAGGGATTTGTCCCTCTCTTTTTAGAGAGAGATATCCATGAGCCCCTTGATAAGGAAGACTGAAAAATATGCATGGCCATGCTCAAATAAGTATTAATAAGGTGTTATTAATATTATTTGTTGGAACAGTCTGCCTGGTGATCAAGTAAATGGTTAATTAAGTTTTATAAGGATGACTTGATCCATGCCTTATACTTAATTAGGATATCGTGTGACAAAAGGCCTAAATATTAAATCTGATGCTAGGTTATTATTACATTTACTTAACTTGGGTAAGCATAATGTCTTGCTAGAGGCCGCTTATGTTTTGTGAATAAATGTCTAGGACATTTTTCATTCACTGCCAACGTTAAGTGAACCTACAGGGTCACACGCATAGACGATCTTGTGAGCATAATGTCCACGTTCAATGAATCTAGATTGTGTCCAGATTCGTTGAACGTATACAAAAGGGGAATCAGATTCCATATTGTATTTTCTGGTAAGTTAATAAGTAATTAATTTTATTTAATCGAATAAATGAAATTAATTACTTAATATTACTCATCCAACCGTTGGATGATTATAGGAATAGACGGATGAGATTAAACTGTCATTAGATGACAGTTAGGGCTTTGATATTGATAGCTATAAAAGGTTATGTTAACCTTTTCCTGGTGGCCGTCCTTTATCTGATTAAAGGAAAAAAACAAAACCCTAAACCCTAGAACGGCGATATAGTATCTAGCCTCCTCTCTCCGAAATACGACCAATTACCAGATAGTCAGGATCAGTTCTGAACAGTTTTCAGAACACAGAAGGGGCTAGCATCCCGATCACTTGCAGAGGAGTTCGTCGCGTGGATACCAGTAGAGGGCGAAGCGTACAAAGCAGCGCCTCCACAACGAACAATAAAAAACATTGAGGTAATTTCTATCCAATCGGTTTTTCTAGTATGTGCAGATCCTGTTGGTGGATTTCCGTAGTTTTATTTTATTTTGTTTTTTCCTACGGATTCCAACAGTGGTATCAGAGCCTTGTACATACTAGTTTTACTGATTTTATCTGTTACCGTTTTGATTACATGTGTTGTTTTCAATCGACCTTATAGTAAGGTTTCTGATTAGTGTAATAATCAGTGTAAATTGAATTATAGGATTCGCATATATCATATTCTATTTTACTTATTAATGCGATTAATTAAACAGAATGTTGTTACTGCCAAACTGTTTGGCGTACAGTCTGTAATTTGTGCAATTTAATTGTTAAACTAATATGCAGAATCACATAATTTAATGTTTAACTGTTAAACAAAATTTCTGGCGGCATGATTTTAGGGTTTATGACGGCAGTAACTCATTCAATGAGTTAGAAAGGAAAAATCGTTTTTCTTTCCGGGGGCGCTGCCCCCTCAAACCCCTGCAAGGGCGCTGCCCCTTGACCCCGCCTGCTGACCGGCCAGCGGGACCGCCGTTTTCTTCCTATCTTCATCCCGGAACCCCCTTGTTTTTTGCATGTTTCTTCCTATCTTTAGATGCATGGTGCATAGCATGGCCCTTTACCTCTTGTGATTGATTGACTTATTTTGTTAATGGGTTGTATGTTTTTAAAAACGGCTTGCGTGTCGTTGTTTTCGTTGATGTAATATTATCAAGCGTTCCTAGAATAGGTTAATTTTATTTCCTATTCCTATGTATGTTTTCTGTCCTATGTAACAAGATTAGAAGGCCAAGACATTGGAGGCAAGCTCATGGAGATGAAGACTTACCTAGATTGATGTTTGATTTCCATGAGGCTCGTGGAAGTCAATATAGGATTGGGGCCATGCTATGACACATTTTATTTGATGTATATATATTATGCATGTGATGTTTAGTTTATTTCCTTTTATTTTTTATATATGTTTTGTGAAATAATATACAAATAAAAAGGAAGAAGGTTTTTGAAACCATGTAAAAAAAAAAAAATTAAGTCGTAAAATACCTTCCATGATCATAAGCACTTCTCCATGCTTAGATCATCATTTTGTCTCATTGCTAAAGTAAGAGATAAATGGTTACCTAAGTAGGGGAAGATGGAAAATGGTGATTTCCATATGCTTGGAATGGTTTGGCTTAACTAGGCTATCAAAACAGTTTTGAGCCTAGGACATTATATGGGATTTTGCCGGTACATGTAGATGTAAATCCCATTAATACATTTTTCTCTAATTATGGGCATTAAGCCAAAGCTTACTTATGATTAGAATAAAATGAATTTTTATACCCATGATTTATATCAAGTGTTGAATATTTCAGGGAAAATTTAATGCTTCATTTATTTAATTTTACTTTGCAAATTCTATGTAGATAATGGCCTCAAACAATTCAAACACATCGTTGCGATCTGTGCTTGAAAAGAATAAGCTTAGTGGGACTAACTTTCTTGATTGGGCACGAAATTTAAGGATTGTCCTTAAACAAGAAAAAAAAAAAGCTATATGTACTTGAGAACCATATCCCTAATCAACCAGCTAACAATGCTCCTAGAGTCGAAAAGGATGCTTATAGTAAGCACAAGGATGATTCTAACGATGTGACATGTCTCATGTTGGCTATGATGGAATCTGAGTTGCAAAAGCAATTTGAGGAAGTTGAGGCTTATGAGATGATAAAACAGCTCAAGGAAATGTTCCAAGAGCAGGCACGTCAAGAGAGATATCTTACCAATAAGGCGTTGAATAGCTGCAAAATGACCCCTGGCACTTCAGTTAGTGCTCATGTCCTTAAGATGAAAGGGTATTTTGATCAGCTTGAAAAACTTGGAGCACCTGAGTCATGACTTAGCTACTGATATGATCTTGGCCTCTTTGATATCTGACTATGATCAGTTTGTCATGAACTTCAATATGCATAATATGGAAAAGTCCATAAATGAATTACATGGGATGCTCAAGCAGGCTGAACAAAACATCAGGAAGTCTACTCCTAATGTTCTGATGGTTCAGAAGGGACAGTTCAAGAAGACCAAGGGAAAGGGAAAGGACATGGCCAAAAAGGGTAAAGGCAAGCAGAAGACCAAGCCCAAGGTTAAACCACCAAAGGAAGGGACTTGCTTCCACTGCAATGAACCTGGTCATTGGAAGAGGAATTGCAAGCTCTAATTGGAAGAAAAGAAGAAGCAAAAGGCCAGTGAGACTACCGCTTCAGGTATTTTCATTATAGAAATTAATATGTCTACTCCTACTTCATGGGTATTAGATACCGGATGTGGAGCTCACATTTGTGTAAATGTGCAGGGACTCAAAAGGAGTAGATCTTTGGCAAAGGGAGACGTGGACCTACGAGTTGCAAATGGAGCAAAAGTTGCTGCTGTAGCTGTAGGGACATTTGATTTACTTTTGCCTACTGGGCTTATAATTGAACTTAAAGATTGTCATTATGTTCCTACTATGAGTAGGAACATCATTTCAGTTTCTTGTTTGGATATTGATGGTTTTGAGTTTAATACTAAGAATGGTAAAAGTTCTATTTATAAAAATGGTATTTTCTATGGGAATGCCTCTTTATGTAATGGACTTTACATTCTTAACCTATATGATTCCATGAGTACGCCTATCTATAACATAAATACAAAGAAATTTAAATATAATGATTTAAATCAAACTTACTTCTGGTATTGTCGTTTGGGCCATATAAATGAGAAACGCATATCCAAACTCCATCAAGATGGACTTTTATCTTCATTCGACCTTGAGTCTTATGAAAAATGTGATTCTTGTTTATTGGGCAAAATGACTAAAAGTCCATTTACAGGGCAAAGTGAAAGGGCCACCGATTTATTGGAACTTATACATACTGATGTATGTGGGCCAATGAACACACAAGCCAGAGGAGGTTTTCAGTATTTCATTACGTTCACAGATGATTTCCGTAGATATGGTTATGTCTATCTAATGAAACATAAATCTGATTCCTTTCAAAAGTTTAAGGAATTTCAAAATGAAGTACAGAATCAACTTGGAAGGAGTATCAAATTACTTCGATCAGATTGAGGTGGTGAATACTTAGGCCAAGAGTTTGACGAACATCTAAAAAATTGTGGGATATTATCACAATTAACTCCACCAGGAACACCACAATGGAATGGTGTGTCTGAAATCAGAAATCGAACTCTATTGGATATAGTTCGATCTATGATGAGTCAAACAGATCTTCCAATTTCTTTTTGAGGTTATGCTCTAGAAACTGCTGCATTCATATTAAATAGAGTTCTATCTAAAGCTGTTCAGAAGACACTATATGAGATATGGACCGGGAAACAACCTAGTTTAGCATTTCTCAAAATTTGGGGATGTGATGCTTATATGAAGCGATCATTATCTGAAAAACTAGCACCCAAATCTGATAAGTGTCTGTTTGTGGGATATCCTAAGGAAACTAAAGGATACTACTTTTATCTTCCATCTGAAAACAAAGTGTTTGTTGCTCGAAACAGAATTTTCCTTGAAAGGGAATTCGTTTCCAAAAGAGTTAGTGGGAGTAGAATCCATCTTGAAGAAGCTCAAGGACAGCAGACCATTTCTGAACCGAGTATGGATACTCAATTGGACTCATGTATTCATACTGAGCCTGAGCTTTTGACACAAGGACTAAGAAGGTCTGGTAGGATTTCTCAGATATCACAGATATATGGATTTCTTGTGACTGAGGATCATAATATTGATCTTATTGATCAAGGTGAACCTAATTCCTACCAAGATGCTATTCATAGTCCTGAATCTAGCAAATGGCTAGAGGCTATGAAATCAGAAATGCAATCCATGCATGATAATCAAGTTTGGACTTTGATTGATCCACCTGAAGGTTACAAGACCATAGGGTGTAAATGGGTTTTCAAAAAGAAAACTGACATGGATGGCAATGTGCACACTTACAAAGCACGATTGGTGGCAAAAGGGTATAGACTTATGGTATAGACTATGATGAAACCTTTTCTCCAGTTGTAATGCTTAAGTCAATTAGAATTCTACTTGCCATTGCAGCATATTATGATTATGAAATATGGCAAATGGATGTTAAAACTGCTTTTCTTAATGGAAACCTACTGGATGATGTGTATATGACACAACCTGAAGGTTTTATTCATCCTTCGAATTCTAGTAAAGTGTGTAAACGTCAAAGATCCATTTATGGCTTGAAGCAAGCATCTCGAACTTGGAATCTTCGTTTTGATGAAGCAATTAAAGAATTAAATTTCATCAAGAATGATGATGAACCTTGTGTCTACAAAAGGGTTACAGAAAATGCAGTAGTCTTCTTAGTACTCTATGTCGATGACATCTTGATCCTAGGTAACTTTCCTGGAGTCTCCTTCAGCAATTAGCAGCACAACCCTAATTTGTTTCTTACCTTAGGGTGTATAGAGTAAAAGAATAGTAATATGAAAAGGTTGTTCATTCAAAGAGAAACATTTTACAATAGGATCTCTTGCCTCTATAAGAGATCAAAAGCATTTAGCCTGGATACATAAGAGAGATTTCTTCTTTTTTTTTTTGTTCGATAGATCTTTCATCTATTACATAATCTTTTTATAGGTAATTTCAGATATGATTCCTGGATTTATTCCATCCTTCATAGCGGATTTCAAATAAGTTGGAGTCTATCCTCTTATCACCTTGATTTCTTCGCTTTGGAGTCTTCCTTTTCTGCAACCTTGAAACTTGTTTATTTTGGCTTTACTTCAACAGCCTTGGAATTTGCGTTTTTTGGCTTTATGTTTTCAGTATTGAAAATATAATTTTTTGTATTTATCTTGAGGCAGTGGTAGGTATATTATCTGTCACTTTTGCCTTCCCTGAAATACAGTTGGGATACGTATCTTTTACATGTTTTCGAAGAAGATAAAATCTCTGCATAGCGTCAGGACTTGACTTTATCTTTCTTGTTTCAATCAATTTTATTTTCCGATTAAGAGGCAGCAGCTAGAGTTGCTTGGGCAGGAGTTGTCATTACCGGGGAGAATGGTCCATTTCCGGTATAGGTCTTGAACCCCTTCCTTTGGATGACCTCCATGGTAGATATAACCGTCCTTATCCCTATTGCTCTTTTATACTGAATATCTTTTTAATAAATCTTATCCTTCTTTCCGTTCAAGGGGACACCTAACATCAGTACTTTCAACTTTTATAAACTGAATAAAATGTTTTGCGTAATACCTTTCATTCTCATACAAGTCGGTCCTACTGATACAAATTTGAGTAATAATATATCTTTTGGTGAGATGGTGGGATTGATAACAATCCTTGACTCCTTCTTGTATCCATTTTGGTAATTTCATTGTTCATAAAAACTTCTAGTCGTCATATAAATCATATTTATGACTCCAAAATTGTACTATTTTCTTATATCTTTAAGGTTAATCCCTTGAAGAAAGTTTAACTTGTGATAAATTCCTAAAAAATCTATATAGAGAGTATCAGTTCTTTGCAAGGAATATAATTCTTGCATTATCGTGTATTATTGCATTGCGAGAACTAGTAATTCTGGTATACTTAAAGATATCTGTTTTTGGGATATATTCGTTTGTGGTCTTAGTGATATGTCTTCAGAAGAAGTTCTAGAGGTATCTAACATTGAAACTATGTCAGAAGTATCTCTTGTTTCTTCATCTTTGGATGTTGGAGTTAATGGACTTAGTACAATTAATTTAGATTGTTTCAAAATATCAGCCAATTCATTTTCTAAATTGCCATATTTCTGAATAATTTCCTTTTCAAATTTGGCTTGAGTTATCAGTATTTGGGAAACTTCTTTAAATATTGATCTCAGGTTAGCTATTTCAATAATTTCTTCAGTGCAAAGCTGAAGCTTATCTACTTTTTTTTCCATTTGTCCTAAGATATCATGAATTTTGTTGTCTTTGATTTTCTATCCTTGGGTAAAAAATCTGCACATACATTTTCATTAGGTTTCAAAACAGTTATATCAAAAGAAAATTAAGCTAAATATGTTTGTCATCTAATCAATTGCTTGTACTCTGGTTTTGATGGCAAGTTATTTTTAATAAAAGTCTTAACTTGTCTATTGTTAGTACGTAATAAAAAAATTTTAGGTAATAGAAACTAATAAAATTTACTACAACCTTTAATAATAGCAAGTAATTCTTTTTCATTTATATGGTATTGTGTTTCAGTGTCAGAAAACGTTCCTGATGCATATCCACATACCTTTTCAGAGGATTCTTTAGAAAAGTTTTTCAAAATGGCCCCCAACATTCTTCATATACATCTATTTCTAAAATTAAATTATCTTCATCACTGGGCAAAGACAAAGGTGGAAGTTTCTCACATAATGCTTTTATCCTTTTTAATTGATCAACAAGTCTTCGGCGAATGAAAATATCTTATCTTTCTTTAATAATTTTTTAAACGGTTTCCTAATTTTTGCTAGCTAAGGGATAAAATCAGAAACATAATTTACTATATCTAAAAAACTTTGGATTTGTTTCTTTACAAAGAAGTTTTATTTGGAAATTGATTAATCTTTTCTACAATATGTAGTTATAGTTCTATTTCTTAGGAACTTATTTTAAATCCTAAAAACTCTATTTCTGATGTTTCTATTTTTGCCTTTTTCTGAGATAAACATAGTCTATGTTGTAGACAAAGCTTTGAGAATTTATTTAGATGACCTAAATATTAAGCTATCGAGTTACTAGCTACTAATATGTCATATATATATATATATCTACATAGCAAAAGGAAGAGGGTTTAAATCTACTATGCTTTTTTTTTGGGAAATATTTGGGGTGCATTTTTCAGTCCAAAGACATTACTAACCATTCATACTAGCTCTATGGTGTAGAAAACGTTGTTAAAGGTGTACTATCGTTATGTATCTTTATTTGCCAAAATTTCCTTTACAATCAAATTTAGAAAATATCTTTTTATTATGTATTTAATTTATCAAGCTTTCTTTATGTAGCAAAAAATATTCGTCAAAGATGGTATTATAATTTAACTGTTTGTAGTTTATTACCATTCTTGCTTTTCCCCTGATTTGTTCTGCATGGTTCTTAACCATGAAAGTTGACGATGAATGAGGAGACTTACTATCTCGAATTAATTTTAAATCTAAAAGTTCTTTTATCAATTTCTTAAATTCATCATGATCCTGAGGGTTGTATCTTATAGGTCTAACCCTTATGACTTTATCTTTATCTTTTAACTCTATTTTGACTTCATCTTTATTTTTTTCCCAAAATTCTAATGGATTTTCAGAGTAACAAAGACTAATTTTATGCTTTATCTTTTCTGATTGGTCTTGGTAATGTTTTACTAATACGATTTTTGTATCTAATAATGTTTCTAATTTTAAGATTATTCTACCTTTTGGTATTTTAGGACATTTTTGATATCCAAGATCACCACGCTGGACTGTGCGAGGTTGAAAGGAAATGGGGAGAGTGCGGACATAAGCATTTTTAAGTTTAGTAACTACAACCCAATGTCTTCAAGGAGTTTCAAATCTAATTTGGTTATTAAGTGTATCAGTTAGGCCCAAGCCCGAAAATTCTAACATGGTATCATAGTCATGATGTTGGTCCATCTGCAGATGTCCAATCTTGCAGAATGTCACGCTCCAGGCCCAAAAATGATCAGCCTGAGTGTGAGGGGGTGTGTTGAGAATGAAAATCCCACATAGGCTAATTAAAGAAAATAATTAGTACTTATAAAGACTTGGGCAGTCCTCCCCTTTTGAGGTACGTTTTGGGGTGAATTATGCCCAAGCTCAAAAAATCTAACATGATATCAGAGCCATGATGTTAGGCCACCCGCAGATGTCCAATCTTGTAGAATGCCACGTTCTAGGCCCAAAAATGATCAGCCTGAGTGTGAGGGGGTGTGTTGAGAATGAAAATCCCACATCGGCTAATTAAAAAAAAATAATTACTACTTATAAAGACTTGGGCAGTCCTCCCCTCTTGAGGTACCTTTTGGGGTGAGTTAGGCCCAAGCCCGAAAATTCTAACAGTATCAAAGAGAACTTTATTTAATAATTGTAAAAAATTATTGCAAAGTAAAATATCAGTACCAGTATCGTGGAAGTAAAAATGTGGAAATTTTATAAAAAATGCGTAGGTCTGCATAAACAACAAGTAGATCCGCTATCTATATAGGCCACAAAATATTCAGCTTGAATTGAGGATAAGTTAATCCTATGGGTATATAAATACTATAAGGATTGGTCATCTTGAGATGTAAATTGGTTTATTATTATAAATGAGATCCCATGTTGGGTAATATTAAAAGGGGAAACTTTATCCAAATAGTTGACTCCAGTATTATTTCTAAAGTATCATTGTGTCCTTCATTCTATCAATAATCGAATTGGAATTCGAGTTTCATTAAATTTAAGTTCAGTTTTTATTGCCATGTTAATTTCATGGATTTCTCCATTAAAATTAGTATATTGATAGGTAGTATGTAGTCTATAAGAAGTTAAATATCCAACTATTATAAGAAATAAAATTTTCAGTTGCTCCAATATCTATAAGGATTTGACAGGGATAAAAGTTTTGTCCATTAAAAAAATTTCCCTGTATTTTATAATTTGTTATTTTTTTGATTTAAATCTGTGATTAAGTTATCATATTTTAAAATAGTGCCTACTTTGTTATCAAGATAAGTTAGTCTTGGGTAATTTTGTCGTCCATCAAATAATGAATTGGAAGCTATATGTATTTAAAATCATCTGGTATAGATATATCCGTAATTTCAGGAGGATATATCCGTCCTATATTATTAACTAATTTTGGTACATCAATATATTCACTATCTTTAAATACTTTGTATTATGAGGATTAGATTGGGCATATGATATTATGTAAGTTATTGAATATGGTTTATTTCCATCATAGAAAATTTTTTTTCTTTTAAAATCTTGTATTAAGGATAAGACCTTATCAAAGTCATTATCTCCCAAATTATAAGAAATTTTTGGATTTATATTAAATATTAATTTTTATTATTTCAGATTTCCTCTTAAAATCCCAAGAGTGGCTTCTTGGCGATGTTTCATTTTGTTATCTACAATTACTAAGTCTAAAGGAGTATTTAATCCTTCACTAAATGTAGTTTTTATTATCATTTGGATAGCTTATATATGAACCCATTCTATTTTGTCTAATATGCTCTAGAATTTTTGGTAATGTTTCTTGTAAATCTTTCTTAGATAATAATGAAAAATCATTATTTTATTATTAGTTAGTTTATTTTTTAAGGCCTTTTCTTTTATACTAATGACATAATACATATGATATTTTCTAGCAGGAAGTTTAAGTCTTTCTGAGGTAGATACCTAAAATCCAGAATGAGAATCTACAGTATAATTGGTTTTTTTTATCTTAGATAATAGGCTTCTATCTATTATCGTATCTTGGCTGTATTCTCCTTCCTGTTCCAATATATCTATTATGGTTTTTTTAGAAGTTCGAGCTTGCTCTATCATTACTCTGACTTAGTATTGCTATAGTATTCAGTTTCTGTTTCTATGAAAAATTTTTCATCAGATGCTATCATGTCAAAGTCTTCTAAGCTATTTACCTGGATAAAATCTTCATTATTTATCATTTTTTCTATGTCCTCATTTATTTCTATTTTCTTTTTGTTAAATCGTTTTGGGCACTCATTATCATAATGTCTTTTTTTTTTTTTTTTGGCAATAATATCATTGGCATTCATTTATTCTCTTCTCACGTCTTCTTCTATAAATCTTCTTTTGAAGAACACCTACTTTGTGTTTATGATATCTAGCTTTTCATTTTCTAAAATATTTTTTCTTGGGATGCCTCATCTTTTTATGTCCCTTTTTTATCTTTGATAATAATACGATGAGTCACATCCTGTCATAGTAGGTATCACAACAGAGGGTAATTTCTCTTTTTAGTCTTTTAGACCTTTTATGTAGAATTGCCTCATCACGCCATGCACTTAATTTCTCTTGAAGAAAACTTATTCTTTCCCTAAAGTGTCTTGAGTTCCAGGGTTATAACTGTCTATTAATTTTTTACCCCATGGATCGGGTATCTTAGCATAAAACATAATTAAATAAAATTGAGGATCATTGCACATCTATAATAATAATCTTGAAAAACACAGATATATTTCTTAACTTCACACATATCACATAGCGTAATTTTATTAAGGCATTTGAATATTTCCTCTGGGAATTGGTATATTTATAATATTGTCCTTTCCTGTAAATTCAATTCTAATAGCTTCAACTGCTCTTGATATCATGTTCGCTGTGTCTAAATCGGAAAATATTTGATTTCCAGTTGGTTCACCAAGATTTCTCCAATATCTACTAACACTGTTAACTAAGGTTTTCTCCAAAAAGTTTTTTTTTGTTTCACAATCCATTTTATTAACTGCAACTGCTAATCTTAAGGCCAATTCCCATTTATCAATAGCTTCTTCAATGTGTATAACACAATCTAAATCTAAATATATCCCTAATGACTTAATTGACTCAGATCTCATTTTATCAAGGAGAGTATAACCTTGTTCATCATGGGTGTTTTTCTTATTTAAACTTGCAATCCCAACATAGCTTCTAGGTGAAGGTCTAGTATATCTAGAACTTGAGGAAACATCATTTGTATTAGTATTTTCCGAAACAATTTCATAGTTAATATCCATTTTAATATTAACAAGATCTAATTGAGATATTTGCTCCGTTATCCTTTCTATTTCAGAGTTTGAAGCGGATTCAAAATTACTCATCTTATTTAGATTAGATGTTCACTAAGAATTCTTTCTTGTGTAGTATCTTATCTAGTTCTTCTTTTACATTAAGTGTTACTTTATCATTACATTTAATTCGTCTTCTATTCGTCTTAGTCGTGTAGATAAAGAATCATGTATCCATAATATAGTTTGTTAAAGTTCATACATATATTTTTCTAATTTTAAATTTCCAGATTCAATAAATTTATACTTATTATCCATTTGTAAGCAAATGGTGTTTAAATTATAATTATATTAGACATACGTTATCTCTAAGATTTTTTAAATTCGTAAATATTCGTAATTCTTCTTGATGTCCTTCTTCTAAAATATCATTGTCCCAAGAGTTAGGATCTGTAGTTATCTGAGTCCATATAACATTTTCATTAATCTTTCTTGCTTTTTTATTTCATAAGTTTGAAACCATAATCTTTGCTTTAAACTTAATACTTGACCTCTAACTACGATATCATACACATTCTAACTTTGTATAAATCTTTATCCAGTTTTAAACCTTGCCTAAATGTATATCTTGGTTTTATATCAATGTATAGATCTAATTTTTCTTCTAGTGAGGGATATCTATCTTTTCTGATATTTTCATAATACTATAGTGTAGAATCATCCATTAAAATAAAGTTTTTACTATTAGCTATTTAAGACAATTTTTTATAAGTTTGGGTAATCTATCTAAGTGTCTTCCCCAAATCTTTTTCTTATAACCAAATTTTTAAGGTATTTGTTACCATCAACTCTAATACCAAATTTTTGTGGCCTTATTGCTATGGTTTATGTACTTATCTTAATGTTACAATCTATGTGCGTAGTATTAGTTATCTTAAATAGCATATCTAGTATATCTAAATATTTACCGAATATTATCATTTTCAGACTTAGTATATAAATTATTATACAAAACATTGTCATTATCATGTATTCCAGATAATTAAAAGCAAATGAAGTGGTGATTATGAATGTTAATATCTCATAGAAACAATTATCCTGTATAAAATATTTCTTAATTAAAAGGCTCAACCACACTTTCGTATCTCTTTGACTCCTCTTGGACTGTCTATCAGCGAGTATTATTTGAGACTTTTATTGAGCATTCTAACTCCAAAGTGATCCTAGGTAACTTCTAGTAGTGTCAAAATGGGCCTAGGCCTATGGGCTGGTCCGGACCATACGTAAAATGGAAGGATATGGATTTCCAAAAGTAGGCCCATAAAAATCAGCTCGGACCGGACCAGCACGTTATAAGTGCGGGCTTTTGCAGTCCGATCCAGTCCTGTTCGCGAGCTGGCCCATTTTTTTTCGTTTTCTAGACTTTATTTAGGTGTTATTAATATGTAATTATTTTGTTTCATATTTAGATATTAGTGTAATTTTATGATTAGTTGAATATTTTTAAAGAAAATTAAATTTTAATATTTTTTTAAGGTTAAAAATAATTTTTATCAAAAAATGGTGTTATTTATGTATAATTATTTTGTTTCTTATTTAGAAGTTAGTATAATTTTTATAATTTGTTGAATATTTTTAAAGAAAATTAATTTTTAATATTTTTTAAGTTTAAAAATAATTTTTATTAAAAAATGCCCGCGGGCTGGCCTGTTTATCTACGGACTAACCACGGGGGAATATGGTTTATATGAGTTCAGTCTGCCAAAAATCAACCTGGACCGGACCGGACTGTTTGAGTGTGGGTTAAATGCGGTCTGGTTCGGCCCGTTTGACAGTGATAGTAACTTCTCTTGAGTCTCCTCCAGCAATTAGCAGCACAACCCTAATTCGTTTCCTACTTAGGGTGTATAGAGAAAAAAAATGGTAATATGAAAAGGACTTTTATTCAAAGAGGAATATTTTACCTAGGATCACTAGGTTGGAGTTGGAATACTCAATAAAAGCATTTTTCCAGTTAAGAAATGAATTAGGATTGTATCTCCCAATTCGTTTTTGGTATAAGAGCATTGATACCAATTCTTTTTCAAGCTCTAGTTTATGGTTTAGTAAAAGTTGTCTTAGTTACATAAATGTGTGTGTGTGTGTAAGGCCACAAAAATGTATATATATATAATTAATATGTATACATATATATTACATGTATATGTATATATATATATATTAGATTTCCATAGAGAAAGTTAAGCCTTTGTATAGTGGCCTAATGGATTTAAATAAATAATAATAAAGAGAAGCTAAAGGAGAAGTCTTTCAAACAGGTTTGGTTCTTGATATGGTTTTTCTTTCTTCTTTTTCTAAATGAATTCTGAAATGGTGCGACAGTTTTAAGATCCAAGAACCGCAGAGAGGTTGCCGAAGAAGGGTGAGAGATTGCATATTTCAAGAGGGTCATTATGACCTCTTTTTGTGTTTATGTAGGTTTTTTTTAGGGAAATGGATTGAAGGGACTATAATACCCTTCTGAAATCCTTTACAGGTTTTTGTACATGCTTAATATGACTAGTTTCAGCCATAGTTGGTGACGAAAACACTAAATGATGCAATTAGAAAAGGATAAGGAGCTAAAAATTAGTTAGAACTAATAATTAGGACTAAAGTGGCCAAGCGTAAAAACACTAGGGATTAAAGTGGTGAATTATCCACTCAAGTGCATACATCGGCCTACCACTGAAAGTTTTTTTGCTTAATTAGAACAAAGAAATAATATAAAAATGTCAGGTTGTATTTCAGTTGGTAGGTTTTCTTTGAAGCAAAACAAGAAAAGAAAAATAAACCACTGTGGGATTTCTTTCGAGATTCAAGCTTCACGAACTCATAAAAACTACATTAAAAGCTTCTTTGGGTGCTAACAATGTCGAGTAAGCTACATATCTACAATGTAATTTTCAGTTTAAGTATTTAAAAATGTTTAAGTGGTAGATTGGATTTTTTCAAATGGTATGATTCTCGGATGTGTAATTCATAAACGAATATCATACTAGGTTGGACAAAAAGAATTGATCGGTTGAACTGGAGACTTTAATAATTGATACAAAGCTAAAATTCTACTACATTCTTGATGTATTTTCATCGGTTGTTTGTTGTTATGTTACTAATTTTTATTTAGGAATGAAATTTGATTTGACTTATTGTTTCTTAGTGTTTGAATAGTTATTGTGTTAATGTTGATTTTCATGGAGTTGGTTGTAATAGTGTTGTAGCTTATTGATAGAGTTAGATATAATATTTTGCTTTGAATGTAAATGTGATGAAGAATCTAGTCCCATTTGGTCCGATGAATGAATTGTGTATAGGTGATTAAAGTTCATATGATATAAAATTATATTCTCATTTGATTATAAGAAAAAAGGTAAAATAGAGGCAAGACCTTGAAAGCAAAAGTAAGACATTTAGAGGCATGCCTTTTTTGTTAATATAGTTTAAAAACAAAAGGCAAATAGATATACTTAAGTCATGACCAACTGGACGAGAAACAGAGTCATTCTGAGGAAGTTTTCGTTTAGCATAGTTTAAAAAAGAGCCATAACTTAATGTAGTAGTTTAGTTGTAGAACCACTCCTAATTTCTACGTCAAAAGTTTTAGATTCGAAAAACGTCCCTCTCCAAATGTATTAAAAAAACAAAGAACCATAACTGTCATCCAACACCTTACATATGATTAAGTAAATGTGAAATGCAAAAAGGGGATGCAATATGAATCACTTTAAACCAAAATCATAAAGTTTTGCATTCATGCATAAACATTCAAGATGATATACATATATATTCATTTGAACTGAAAATTAAATAAGAAATATTTTGAATTTATTAAATTTTGAATATTATATTGGTTTTGTGATGAATTATTATTACATAAAAATTTTCATAAAATAAAAGATTCGAGAAGTGTTGGATAGAGATGTAGTTGAGTTAGAAAATGGACAAATTCACATGTCTATGGGATAGGAAGGGGAGAGTGGTTTGGGAAATGGGTGGAACTTAGACCAAATTCATAAAAGTTGCATTCATTCATAAACATTCGAGATGATATATATATGTATTCATTTGAACTTGAAAATTGAATAAGAGATATTTTGAATTTATTGAATTCTGAATATTATATTGGTTTTGTGATAAATTATTCTTTTTTCAAGGAAAAAATAAAACTTATATTAAAAGAGAGTTTGCTTGAACAGCAATAGCAATAACATGGGGAACCACCTCCATCCAAATGTTGGAGGGGTAGTTTGATACAGCCTAATCGGCTAAAAAATGTGCCAGTAGATTGACACTGCATCTAGCAAAAGATAAGATAACTTGGAGCCTATCATTGAGGTAAAAATCTGTCTATGGATGTATCCTAAAGAACTAAGACCCCCAGAACGGGATTGAAGTTTATTAATCACACCCTTGCGACTCCTTTCAATAGTAAATCCTGAGTGACCAAACCTCTCTGTCCATCTTAGACCTGCACTAACTACAATAGTCTCAGCATGCTTTGGTGAAAATGATTGTGCAATAATACCAGTAAATTCAATACGCACCCTGCCTTGATGATCCTGGATAAGCTAAATTGTCCTAAATCTGTGGGTTGCCAATGGCAGCCTTTTAGGAATTGTCAAATTGGTCCTTCTATTCAGACACATATGTGTATGTGTCTGGCCAATATCCTCCTGTTGTTCTTCTACAATAGCTTTTCCTTTTTGTAAAGACTTAGGGTATAAAAACAACTGTATTGGGTGGTATCCCAGAAGCTAAATCAGTAGGAATCGAGATTTCTTCTATTGTGTGATGCAAGCTCATATATTCCTCCAAAGACCATTTGCCTATAATATTATATGCGAATGATCCAAAATTGCTTGATGAAATATCAAATTACTTCTACTATTCCAGATACACCATAAAATATAAACAAAATGGGAACTCTCTTGGTTCGACTAGTCTAGCATGCCCTGGAGAATAGATTTGATAGTAGCAGATGCCTTGAACAGATCCCCCACACGTGAGAAGTGCGAGCCCTTCCAAGCTTCTACCATTACGTAACATCTAAAAAAATATGTGTTGTAAATCCTCAACAGCTTCAGAACATAGGGGACAAAAAGCTAGAATAGTTAGAATTCTCCTTGACAGATTTTTACGTATTGGGAATATGTTATTGTATACCCTCCACAAGAAAACTCGTATTTTGAGACTTGTACTTAGCCCTAACAAACGGGTCCAAATATTTACTGTTGCTGACTCTGAAGAGCATCCTTCACTAGCATCATTAATCTTAGCTTGGAAATAAGTTTGTAAGTTGAACGAAAAGCCTTTTGAATTATAAGCCCAAATATGCTCATCCGTGGCCATGCATAGCATAAAGGTATCTTAAGGATCTCGCCAGCTTCATAGGAATTGAAGTGTTGTTGAATAAAATCATGTTTTCAAACACCCCGTTCAAAGTTAATAAGCTGAGAGACCTTGAGGATACTATCAAAAGCGGTCAAATGATCTAGAGAAGACAGTTTGAAAGAATGTGGAGTAGTAAGTCATTTATCTTCTCAAATATTAACTGAGCGACCATTGCCAATCCTCCATTTGATTCCTTGTAGAAGATATGGTCTGGCAACAAGAATGCTTTGCCAGACATAAGAAGGACAGTTCCCCAGAGTTGATGATGAGAAATCATCCATAGGAAAGTAATTAGCTTGTATTACTCTCGAGAGAAGAAGAAAAGGATTTAGATAATTCTCCAGCCTTGTTTACAGAGTAATAGCAAATTAAAAGATTCCAGATCTCAAAAGCCTAAGCCACCTTTGATTTAGGATTGCAAAGACCATTCCAACATGATGAATTATTATTACGTAAAAGATTCGAGAAGTGTTGGATAGAGATATAGTTGAGCTGGGAAAGGTTAAGAAAGTAAACAAGTTCACACATCTATGGAATGCAGACTTAGAAGTGAAGTCAGTCAGTCACGAAGAGTATTCCCTTACTATTTATATTATATTACCAAATTAGAATCGAATGATTATACAAGTTTACATGCCCATCTAAAAGCAACAAAAATGAGGAAGAACTATGTTAAACACCTTGACTAGTTCTGGAACAACCATATGATACAATCATAAGTAGTCAAAAGGAAACAACTAAACCTAAAATAGCCATTGCTTTTCATTATGGCTCATTGACATCAGTAGTATTTGGTTCGAGACTTGCATAGTGACAATTGCATCGGACTGAGAAATGCATAAGTTCTTGGTCGTATCAGTCATTTTCTATTAATGTTTTAAATTCATAAAAACAAAACCAGATTTAGAAGATAAAACTCACAATTCTGTTTATAGAAAAAATTTCAAATTCTTCTGTTAAACGTCAGGAATTTAGTCAAAAACTAAAAAATCAAAAACAAAAGACAAAATCTGTTTAAAAAACATTAAACAAAAATAAATCTCATTTGTATGTATTGTTTTTTAATTTCTATTTTTTTTTGTCTAAGCAGTCCTTTGATTTCCTTAGTTACTGTAATCTATTTGCCTTGGATTATATAAAACCGACTATCTCACGATTGTGAGAAATAATACATCAATAATAAAAATAATCAAGTAGAAAAATAAACATTAAAATAAAGAAACCACTAAAAGAAGATCAATAAATAGAGATAAAAAGAAATAAGAAATCTCAAACTGCAAATTAGAAATAAAGAGGAATTTTCCAGGCTTGTGTAAACAATTTCATGAGATAGATAAGTCCTCTCCTCAGTGGATGAGAATTCGTAGATGTATATCTCCCAAGATACAACAACAAATGTTTAAACATAGTAGAACAACTGTGATGAACAGAGCGAACTTAAACCAAATCTTTTCCTATCCCCATAACATGAACTTAATTTAGAGAGAAATTGTTTAGGAAAAATGTTGCTTTGTGTGAAAACAGCGATGAACCTTCCTCTATTTATAGAGAGAGGATAGGAGAGGAGAAATAAATAAAAAACTGAAATATATATGTTTGTGTGTGTATATATATATGTATATGTATGTATGTATACATATCCTCTCTTATGTGCTAAGGGCTCTTATAAATACATACATACATATACATAAATATATATGTATATATGCATGTATATATAATTACATATATATATGTATATGTATATATGTATATATAGTTACATATATATATATATATATATATTTATAGTGGTTTGGCTAACTGCCTACATCCACTTTCCCTAGGAACTTCTTCCCAAGGATTCCACTAACTCAATCTCTTTCAGGGAAGAGAGACAAACACCTATACAACATTGGTTTTCAATAGATTCCAGAAACTATATTACACTCACTAAATCAATTGGAACTATATCTCTCTTAAGGTCCAGTTTCCAACCTTCATTAAATGCTCATTAATGCTCCTCAGAATACCTTTGGATAAAAGAGAAAAAGTGAGCTATTAACTTATGGGTAAAGAATGAGAGGTATTTTGTTTTATAGCTAAAAGCATGTAAGTCCTTGAAGATGTCTAAATCAATCTTTTTAGATGTTCAATGCAAGCTGACACGTGTTAGCGTACATTTTAGCTGTCCAACTCAGCTGCTTCTATCAACCCTCTTTTTGAAATCCCTCAAGTTGCTGAATAGACATAAGATGGAGTTCAGAGATACTATTGGTTTCGCTTTAGCTCCACTAAAATGTGCTTTATAAATTTTCGCTCAAGTCCACTGTATCTTAGACAAACTATTAAAACAAAAAAAGCGAAGAGTTTTATTAGTCATCAAAATTCAGAAATGGACACCCTTAGGTCAAAAATATCTATAAAATTTGGGGAAGAATTGTGGAAGTGTCACATATACATTATAAGGAAGAATGTCTTATTTTGCCAAATGTCAAAATTTGATTTGATGAGTAAGATTTTCATTAGTTAAGAAAATAAATATAAATAATAAATTATTATGAAATATAATATTATACATAACACTAAATTTTATAATTATAATTGATAACTATAATTTAAAATATAGTTTATGACTATAGTAAATAAGTATAATTAAAATATAATTTATAGTCTTATGTAAGGATACCAGGATTGGGTTATGAAACCTGGAACTGGCCATAATTATTAAAAGAATAAGGGTTAGCCTGTTGAAAGCCGTTGTGAAGGCGTATTAAGGCGTTGATCCCGGTTTTATTCTTTGATAATTATGTTGACGGTTTAGGATTTTGTGTAAAATTAATACCTTAATCTGGGATCTTACATAGAAGACTACCACCGGACCTTATTTGGTATCAGAGCCATGTAGTTATGTGATATATGTGATTCATAGTTTAACATGAAACTTCATTTGAATTTAAAATGAATTTATTAAAAGATAAAAGGAACATTAAAAATGTTTCTAAACAAGAAATGGATATTCTTGAAAATCTAGAAGCACTTAATAAGTGGACAATCCTAAGGGTGGATTTAAAAACTGTATATCAGTTAGGAACCTTTGAAAAATTAGGTTTAAAAACCATTTAAGAGTTTATAATCTCTTTCTAACACAGAAATATAAGTTCAATATAATTAGACATAAACCATGGAACAAATGGAAATAAGATATTCTGAAAAGCTAAGAATTTATAAAATTCTTCTGAAATATACTATTTTAATTTATCATCAAAATAAGCATCTTTACAACATAATTATAATGATATATATGATAGCATAGTTTAACATGAAAGGATTTAGCCTTGCATGAGGCTAATCCTATAAAATATATAAATTTATTTAAACAGAATAAGAATAATAAAAGAAAAGCTTACCAGGGATGAAGAGAAAACTTGAAAACTCTTGTATTAAATATAAAAACTTTACAATGGAAGAGAAGAGGGAGAAGTAGAGAATTCTATCTATGGTCCTGCCTTGAGAGAAGGAGAATGCCTCCTTATATAGACAATTGGGGAAGGCGGACTTCAATTCCTATCTATTACAATTTTACGAATGGATTTTAAATCCGTAATAGTACAATTTACAAATGGATTTTAAATCCGTAATAATGCTATGCACTATTCCTGGGTCCCATTTAAAGGACAATAATGGTGTATAACAATAATGTAGTGGTCTGCACTATTTTAACTTTTGTTTGGCGGCATCTTCAATATCTTGGACCATTTGGTCAATTACTGTCTGAGACAACTCTTCCATATCAGGATCTTGGGATTCCCCAGCTAAATAATCTTCATTTGAAGACCCTGTCATGGACATATCAGCTTTATCTTCTGCAGGGAGCAAATTTTTAACCAGCTCCTTTTTAACTTCTTCCAAATAAGATTTAATCAATTCATCTTTAGATATAACATCTTGTTGTAACTTTAATCGTGTAGTAATATGATGGAATGGGCTGAGAGATTTAATCTCTCCTTGTTCTTTTAAGCGTCTATAAGACTCATTATGACATTGGATATCATCCAAAATATTTTTACCATATATGGTTTTGGTTTCTGGGTCTGTTTTAATCAGTTTATCCCAGAATCTACTATAAGTAATACGTTTTAAACGTGGAAGATGCTGAGGAGTATAACTCACTTCTGGAGACCATTTCCACACCCATGGTATGGAAAATCCAATAAAAAATATCATAGAGGCTATATCCTCTGAATATTGATCTATGCTGATATAATCAGCTAGTTTTGGGGATAAGTTTACCCAATCAGCATATAATGCTTTGAATTTTTCAGGAAGTATTTTTCCAGATGTGCCATATATGGACCACCAGTGTATAAACCAATTTGGTATTGGGCTGTTATAAACATTGCCACAAATTTTAATTAACCAAGAATGCTTGCGCATAGGATTTTCATATAAGAATGCTTTATAAAATGCATCCATATAATCCCAATAATTATATTTTAAGGGAATTTTTGTATCAGGAATTATAAACTCCTTTTCTCTGAGAGGGAAAATACCCCATTCTTCAATGGATATAATCCTTTTGATAATAATTTTGCTAAAATTATAAACTTTAGCATCATTGTACCCACTTGGGTGGAAATGCGTTATATCGCAGGAGCTAACTTTAAGTATTTGCTCATAAAATAGCCTGTGTTTATACGAGGTTACAGCATATGCCGATGTGGATGTATCCAGGTAGCGTTGCATTAATAACCATGGATCATGTTTCCACTGTAAATCTTTATTCTCTAAAAGAAATATAATTTCTTTATGAGAATGAGTATAATATGAAGTTGTATTGTCTTCGTCAGATATAATCTGAGCATATGAACTAGTCGTGGAGGTTTGACCTTCCTTTTTAGCAAGATATTGCTTTTTAAATTCCTCATATAAGAGGGCTTCATCATCTTTAAGATTAGCAATATTTTCAGCTATAAGCTGCTTATTGCCTCGTTGTATAACAACATTCTTTCCTTTGGCTTGAGAGGTATTACCTCTGCCACGACCCCGGAAATTATTTCCCCTGCCCTGCATGCTGCAAAAATTCACGTGTTAAAAAATCAGGAAGATTATTTTCTTCACCTTTTTTATAAATGATATCAAAATCAAAAGGGGCTAAATGAGCTTGCCACCTAGCAAACATCTGCTTAGAGACGTCATGTTTAAAATCTTTGTGAAACATAAATTTAGCTGCTTGGCAGTTTGTTTTAACAATAAATCGTTGATTATATAAATCATCTTGGAATTTTAAAATACATTTAACAATAGCTAATATTTCTTTAGCTACAGTTGCATAATTTCTTTGACTTTCAGTCCATTTGCCAGAATGATACTGACTAAATGTGGTCTGTTATTAACAGGACATATTTGAGTTAAAATACCTCCATATCCTATATCAGAGGCATCTGTTTCTATAATTTTCTGCCAAGTAGGATTGGCTAATATTAAGCAAGGCAATGTTTTAAATTTTGCTTTAATCCTTTTGACTGTCTCAGTATGTTGAGAAGTCTAAGGCTGAGGATTCTTTTTTAATCTATCATATAAAATAGCTGTATCAGAAGCTAAATTTTTATAATAAGGGAGAATATAATTCAGATTTCCTAGAAATCTTTGTAATTGAGTTTTATCCAGAATTTCGTTTGGAAATTTAGAAGCAAAATCTATATTTCTATTAATAGGAATTATTTTTCCTTTTTCAATATTATGACCTAAAAATCTAATATGGGTCTGGAATAGAACCATCTTGGGTTTTGATATAACTAAACATTTTGTATAACTAATTTTTTAAAAATATCTAAATGTTCAAAATGTTGTTGAACATTCTTAGAAAATACTAATATATCATCAATATAGACTAATATAAAGTCACTATATGGAATGAATATATCATTCATAATCTTCTGAAATTCAGAAGGGGCATTTTTAAGTCCAAAAGGCATCACTTTCCATTCAAAGTGGCCAATAGGAACATTAAAAGCTGTTTTATATTGGTCAGCTTCAGCTATCTGAATCTGCCAATATCCTGATTTTAAATCAAACTTAGAAAATATTAAAGCCTCATATAATCGATCTAATAAATCCTTTTTATTAGGAATAGGATGTCTAATCCATTTTAATACTTTATTTAGAGGTTTATAATTTATAACCAGTCTTGGTACACCTCTTTCTATTTCACTATGTTTATTAACATAGAACCCTGTACATGATCAAGGCGAGTTTGACTCTTTTATCAATCTTTTATTTAGTAAAGAAGCTATTTCTTCTTTTCATAATTCTAAATATTTAGAATTCATCTGACAAGGGCGTGCCTTTGTCGGAATTTGATTTTCTTTAAAATCATCCATATAAGGAAGAGTCACCACATGCTTTTTCTGATCCCAAAAAGCATTAGGGTGATCATTACAGATTTCTACAGAAATATTATTCTGAAGTTTTTTAATCTTTTCTTGTAATTTAGGATTTTGTAAAACTTCTTCAATAGTGGAAGAGTTTATTTCAAAATTTATGAAATTAATTTGATTTTGTTTTCGTAAAATGAAATCTTTAATTTCATTTACAAATCTTGTATTTGGTTCAGTTATAAACTGAAAAGAAACGGGTGTATTTTCAAAAGTACCTATAAGGCAATCAGTTCCTATATGAGTAATAGGAAAAATCTTTTTTATAAAAGGGGTTCCAAGTATAACTTGGTTAGTTATATTTTTAGCTAATAAAAAGCTTTCAGGAATGCAAACTTTATTATTGCAAATATATGCACGTGGTAGTTTAAAACTAATTTGTAATTTGTCACCACCTGCATGACGCAAACTATGAGTTGTTTTTTGAAAATATCTGGTTGGAATTAATCCTTCCTGTATAACACTAATATCTGCACCTGTATCAATTAGTGCAGTAAATTCTTTGATTTCATCATGATTTATTAATAAAGTAATTTTAACATAAAATTTAAAAGATGTTATCATGTCTAAAACAGTGAGAAAATTATCTTCACCAATCTTATTAAGATTGTCAAATAAATTTGGTGTAACCAAAGTATAATCTTTTTTAGTTTCTAGATTAGAAACTCTTATGTCAAAATGTTTATTAATTTGTTTTAACATTTTAATCTCATCTTTAAGATTAATAATTTCTCCATATAAATCATTTAATATAGTAGGAGATTTATGTGAATTATCATATCTTTGTTTCATAAGTTTATAAACTTCTGTCATAGTATAAGGATTATTATTAGGTATAAATTCTTCTTCTATTCTAGTACTATGAGTACTAGTAGATGGAATATCATCTAAATTTTCTATAATTCTAGACCTTAACTCTTGGTCTTTTATTGACTTTAAGAATTCTAAAATATGATTATTGGTTAAAACATTAATATCTGAATCTTTAAATTGAGATATTAATTTATAATAGTCATCTTCTGATTTTTCTTTGTCAGAAGCACTGTGTTCTTGTTTACAAGGACACATGTTTTCTTCTGAATCTTCAGAAGAGTCAGAAATATGATCAATTTCTGATGCTGAAATCATATCTTCAGAGTCATCAGATTCTAAAATAATTTTTCTAAAGAATCTTTTAATTCTTCACTAATGTCAAGATTATTAATCTTTTTCTTCATTTTACACTTATTAGCGTAATGACCTATACGTTTACATTTATAACAGACAATACTACTTTTATCTTTTTTGCGCTCTAATCTATCAGATTTTCGTTTAGCTTTTTTATCTAATTTTTCTTGAGAATATCTTCTCTTTTTCTTTTTAATATATTGATTATCTTTGCTATAGTTATTAACTATTTTCCTTTGTGATGGAATATCCATCCCAAATTGACTGCAAAATTGGCCTAACTGAGTTCTTTCAGTTAACCTTTGTCTTTTAAGTTGTTGGTTTAATTTAGTTTCATTACATAAAGCTACACCTTCATGTTTACAAGTTGCTATAAGTGCTCCATAAGTATAACTTTCATAAGGAATGGAAATTTTATCTTTCCTAAGAGTTTTTCTAACTCTTTCAGCAAATAGAGGGGGTAAACCATCTATAAACTTAGACTTCCAATGAGAGCTATTACTCTCAGGTAATTTCATAACTCTATTCAAAAATTGGTCTTTATACCACCTAAATTCTGTAAGTGTTTTACACCTAGTATTTTGTAATAACGTTTTAATGGTTTCATTATCATCTGAAATTCTTCCAGTAAAATGTTCTAATATAGTCACTATCAGTGTATATACTGATTGTTCGCTAGTGCGACCATCTTCCTCTTGTTTAAGAGTATGATAAAGTTCTTCTCTTTCTTGAGAAGAGAGATAATGATCCCACCAACCTTTAAGTTGGCCAGTAAATCCTGCAACTATCATTTTTGCAATATTACTGTCACTATTGCCAATCAGCTTACTGACTGTGCTATACATAAGCATTCTATGAGTCAGATTATAAATCTGTTTTTCAGTATAACCATCTAGATTCCATTCATTAATACATTTACCATTGTAACTATTGTTACCTATATATTCTTGTTCTTCATGTAGAATATCTACAGGAGAAGGACGACTATAATAATTTATTCGTTGGGTTGGCCTGTCAGCAAACCTATATAATTTATTAATTTCATCTCGTATAACTTGTTTACTTTTATTTTCTGACAATCTATCAGAAAATTCATTTTCTAAAGTATTAATATTTAATTTTTAAAATTTTTGATCTAGCATCATTTCCAGATCTGACATACTCTTTAATTTATAGTCTTTGATTTCAGGAGGCGGCTGTAAAGGAGGAGTAGATATAACTGCCTTATTTCCTGAAGATCCTGGAGGCACAGATTTATCTAATTTTTGTAATAATAAATCAATTCTCTTATGAAGAGAGAGAATTTGTTCTCCTAAAACATTTAAATAAATGTTTGTATAATTTTGTTGTTCTATAATTTTATTAATTTGTTTTACAGTTATATTTAAAGTATCATTTTCAAATATTTTTGAAAATGTTGCAAAACTAACAATATCATTTTCCTTTCCTAAAAGAAAAGGTTGTTGAGGAGGCAATATGCCTTTAATTATATTTCCATTTAAGAGTTTATAATCTCTTTCTAACACAGAAATATAAGGTTCAATATAATTAGACATAAACCATGGAACAAATGGAAATAAGATATTATGAAAAGCTAAGAATTTATAAAATTCTTCTGAAATATAATATTTTAATTTATCATCAAAATTAGGGAAAAACCACTTTCTAAATGGTTCCCATCTTGGTAAATTAAATTCAGTTTTAACTTTTTGCCTGGCTTCAGATCCAGGACTAAAATCAATTTTGGGTTTATAATTCATAAGGAAAAATTCATTTCAGATTCGGTTATTTCCGGATCTTTAGTATTATAAATACCTTTTACAATATTTTCTTTAGTTTTAAACACTTTATCTACATGATGATTTTGCTCATCACGTTCACTTACCTGTGAGGTAGAAACGCAGTAAGGAATATAATCCTTGTCCTCTATAAGAGGTGAAATATAGGATCTTTCAGATCTTGTTGAAAAAGTCCTTGGGATATTACCCAATCTGGATGGAGTATTATCCATCTGTATATAAACAGTTCCTTCTGGCTTTTGCGTAACATGGTCAATATTATGTTCAGTCTTTGACTGGATATAACCAGTTCTTTCCAATTTCCATTGCTGAGGCATAGGGATTTTATCCCATTTTATAATTCTTCTAGTTGAGATCTTAGATCTATTAAAGTTTGTTTCTATTAAAACAGTTTCATTAATCTTTTTATCCATTAATTTACAATTTGGATTTAATGTAAATAATGGTTTATAATAAATTCGATAACATATGCATATAAGTTCTGAGCCAGAAACATAATTATATCCATGAGTTTTAACATTTAATGTTAAAGTATCAAGTATATTAACAGCACTTAAAGAAAGTGATAAATTAGGGTAAACATTAAAATATACTGGGCCATGGGCCAAACTAGATTGAATAACTCCTATAATAGATTGTTTCCAATTTAAATTTCTTGCATCTCTTCGGCATGCAATAAAACTTTCCGGTAAACCTTCTAAAGTTAAAGGTTTAAATGCAATTTTCACTAATCCAATATGGATAAATTTATAGAGATCTTTATATCTATTTATATCAGATGATGATAATAATTTAATTTCAGTTTCTTCATTATCTAAGGAAACCGATTCTTCAGTAGTTTTAACTACTTGTTTTAAACCTAATTTTTCAAAGGTTCCTAACTGATATACAGTTTTTAAATCCACCCTAGTTTATGACTATAGTAAATAAGTATAATTAAAATATAATTTATAAATTATAATATATAACTATAGTAAAAAATTATAGTTTGTTACTAGAGTTAAAATATGATTTATAATTATAATATATAACTGTAGTCTATGAGTATAGTTCAAATATAATGTATAACAATAGTGTAAAATTATAGTTTATAACTATAATAGATAAGTAAAGTTGATAACTATTGTTAAACATATGATTTATAAGTTTAGTACATAAATATAGTTTAAAAGCATAGCTTATAACTATTGTTAATGTATAGTATATAACAATAGTATAAAACTATGTTGATAACTATGATTTAAATATCTCTCTAATATATATTCAGTAACCTAGAATGTTCTATGATATGTAATAGACAAGGAATTGAGAAGATAAACAAACTTCCCCCTGCGTACCCCTGCTCCCTCCACCCAAAAAAAGAAAGTAAAAAAGATGAACAAAATGTGAAGGCTTGCAATAAATTCCTCTCATATCTATCTTAAGAAGTTGCTTTGGAATCTGTAACCAATTAGATAAGCATAAGATGGAAAAATAATGAGAAGATAAAGAGTTTTCATAATTGTACAAATTCCTAAGCATTAATATAAAGAAATGAATGTGCAAACCCTCCCATTCAGCCCCAAATAAAAAAAAAAAGGGTGCATACCATCTCTATTTACCTATTTTGTTGGGTGGTTTCTTGGGCAGCTAAAGAGATTTTTTTCTTTTTTTAATTGTTACTATTATAATTAGCTAAAGAGAAATTCTATCATATAAACAAAGTATGAATAGATAACCAGTTCTATAACTTCATTCCAATTAAAACACAATCAAATAAAAATATCCCAAGCAAAGCTCGGTAGAAATGCTAGTAAATACTAAGAGACATGTTATGAATGAGAAATGATGACATGTAAGTTACTTGTCATCAAATCTCGTGCATAACAAGTAACTTACTAGAGCATCAGAACATCATTAATACTCATCAATAACACAAATCTCAGCTATAACTCCAACAAGAGGATGGTGCAAAGTATGTGATAGAGGGTGCTTTTTAGATGTATTCTTTATAATATCATATTGCCTTTTAATTATTGATTTGACCTTTTTACCCTATGTCTCTTGAAACAATTCTATGCTTAGTGTTACCTAAAGTCCTTATCTTATCTCAAATTTATCACCTGTCAATTTACCATAATAGTATACTAAAATTCCTTTGTTACTATTTTAAGTTTTGTAACCATGAATACACCAAAATCCCTTTTAAGCTTTAAGTTTTCTAAAGAGACTCTAGTTTAAATATGTTTCTAGTACATATTTAATAATTTAGAATGTTCTATGATATGTAATAGATAAGTAATTGAGAAGATAAACTTACTTTCCAAAAAAGAAGAGGAAAAAAAAAAGATGAAAAGACTTAGAAGACTTAGTAAATTCTTCTCATATCAATCTTCAAAAGTTGCTTTGGAATTTGTAACCAACCAGATAAGGATAAAACGGAAAAATAATGAGAAGATCAAGAGTTTTTGTAATTGTACAAATTCCTAAGCATTAATATAAAGAAATGAATGTGCAAACCATCTCATTCAAAAAACAAAAAAAAAAAAAGACAGACCATCTCTTTTTACCTATTTTGTTGAGTGGTTTCTTGGGCAGCTAAAGAGATTTTTTAAAAAAAAAAATTATTATTATTATTATTATTATTATAATTAACTAAAGAGAAATTCAATCATAAAAACACAGAATAAATAGATGAACTACTAATGGGTCATCTTAGGTTGAATATATAAATAGATGAACTATTAATGGGTCATCTTTGGTTCAATGTTGATCAGCTCATGGTTTAGTTTCGTTTTAGCTTTTGAACCTCAAATTCTCATATGCTGCTTGATTTTATGTATCATTTTCATTTGATTCATGAGAATTTACTTTTCGTGGATTGTTTCCGTTTTAGGAGTTGGTGGAAGCTTAGGTGACTCATTCATCCTACAATAGATATGGACATGAAGACATGCCAATAATATTTATATGATTATTATTTATTTTTATTATTCCAACTTGCCAATAGAGTGACCATAGCTACTGATGGTGCACAAGCATAGGAGAACCAACGGTGGGAAAAGCCTCTCCAAGGTTGGGTGAAGGTCTCGATGGATGGTGCATATAAACCGGATACTGCTGGAGAAGGGGTGATAATCAAAGATCATGATGGAGATGTAAGAACCACCATGGCAATGCATTTACCAGGGATAAAGGATGCTAACCATGCTGAGATAATAGAAATTTGGTGTGGATTAGATTTGGCTAAAGAATTGCTATATTCCAATTTGATCATTGAATCAGACTGCTCCCTTTTGGTTTACAAACTACAAGGGAAATCTCCAGATTGTTTTGAGTTGGGTCACTTCATTGAAAGCTTACAATAGGAGTTGGAAAATTTTAGTAATACTAAGGTAGTATACACTTCATGGCATCTCAATGTTCCAGCTCACATGTTAGCTCAAAAGGCATGTGAGATAGAGGACCATGTAGTGTGGATGGAGGAAGCTCCTTATGATATAAGTCTAGCCATTTTGGTAGATCAGCTTTTACTTAATATCAGTTTCTACCTTTCCAAAAAAAAAAAAATAATAATAATAGTTAAGGAAAAATGGAGAATTTTTGTGGTACAAGTGAGGGCAGATTATGGAGGTAGGGAAAATTATCATGCACCTATTTCTCTGTGTTCTCTTAATTGTATGAATAGAATAAGAAAGTGTGAATCTCTATATTCTGCATTTTGTACTAGTTTTTTAGTTTCCCAATAGTAGAATTTTAATTAATTCAAATGCTTTATAGAGATATTTTAATCATTGATGGCACATGTTCTCAAACCAGTTCGGTAACTTCATTCCAATCACAACACAATCAAATAGAAAATATAACAAGCGAAGCTCAAGTAGAAATGTTAGTAAATACTAAAAGACATGTAATGAAGAAGAATTGATAACATGTACGTTACTTGTCATCGAATCTTATACATAACAAGTAATTTACTAGAGCATCAAAACCCATTCATTAATATTCATCAATAACACAAATCTCATATATAACTCTAACAAGAGAATGGTACAGAGTATGTGATAGAGGGTACTCTTTAGCTATATCCTTTGTAATATCATATTGACTTTTAGTATTTGATTTGAATTTTTTACCCTTGATATATTTTAAAACAATTGTATGCTCAGTTTCACTAAAGTCTTTACCTCAAATTCATCACCATGTCAATTTATTAGAATAGTACACTAAAATTCCTTTGTTGCTATTTTAAGTTTTGTAACCATGAACAGCTCAACCTCTCCATACACAACACCCTGATTAGCCATTGTTTTATAATCATCAAAATATTTATGCACATCTCTCATTCTTTTTCCCAATATACCTTTCTCATTTTACTAACCCTTAAAACCATATTTCTTTCTCAACATCTCAACTGTTTCAAAATCCGTTTACTCAAACAGCTTACACTACATAAATCAAAGCAGTCAATTTACCCTTTCACATATCCTCTTTCATCAAAATTACATTTTCTCCTTCATGATATATTTCAAATTGAATAACCTAGAAGCAGTGCATAAATATAATGAAGAAACAAAAAATAGTTTAGTAAAACCTCAAGCTTTTAGACAAAAAAAGGGCAAATTTCGATTTATTCCCTCAAAGTTGGGACTTAGTCTCAATTGAAGATCTCAAAGTTAAAAAGTTTAAAGAGTCCCTGAAATTAGGGAATCCCAATCTCGTCTATCTCTAACCTCTATCACTTATTTTGACAGTGAATTCCTCAAATCAACTCATAAGGGCCAAAATGAATAAAATTAATTTGTAACATTGTGTTTTGCTATCATTTTGTAATTCTCTGCCTCGAAACTCATTTACTTACTTCCATTTAGCTGGCCATCATTACTGGGCCTCCCTGACTCACCGAACTCACTAGAAAAGATGACAATGATGAGACACAAGAGAAAAGTAGAAGATTTTCACTGAGAAAATAATTGGGAGGCAATTTTTGTAGCTTAAGGAATCAAATCAGAGAAACAAAGTATGCCAAAAATCAAAATCATTGTGGGTGTACAAATCCAGCACCTCTAAGAATCAATCAAAACTAGAACAATGAAAATCAATGGAAATCGGAAGAGAATGAGGTCTTCGCCTTCAATGGTGGACAACATTCTTCCATGGTGAAAACAAGAGTTGATATCCCAACAATGAGGCCAACTCTTTCTACCATCACAACTTCCAGATCAGAACTGTCACAGCCATCGCCAAAAACTCAACCATTGTCACGTCTCACTTTCAATCATTCAAGATTAGATATGGTTGAATCTAAAGAAATCATTTGCAACGCCTCTCCATTTTCTCTACCGCCACTCTCATTTCCCCTACTTCGCAATTGCCTCAAGACCTTTCCCCAACTCCTGATTTTTATTCTCCTCAGACCCAAGCTCTAAGCATTTATTTTCCTAGAATTCAATTTCACTCACTTCTACTTTGATGCCCTCCCCTCTGACTCCACCACCTTCTGCATCGAGGAACTCCAAGAGGTTTTCATCTGCTTGACTCTCAACTCCAAGAGTTTTTTCCTTTGGTGAATTCCAATCCTTCCTCTAATAAATGGAAATTAGCTGGTAATAGTTTGGATCCAGATCATTATCTTAATCAACAATGTCTACAATTTATAGGTTAATAATGTAGAAATACATAGTATAGTGAAGAAGAAGAAGAAGAAGAAGAAGAAGGAGAAGAAGAAGAAAAAGAAGAATGGGGGAAAAGCAAAGTTATGATGGAGAAGAAGAGGAGGAAAGAAGTAAGAGAAGAGGGGGAGACGAAGAAAAGGAATAAGCCATCTCAGCCGTCGGGAAATAAGGGAGCGTACTGCAACATGGAAGAGGTCGAAGGAAGAAGGAGAAGGGGAATAAGAAGAAGGAGAAATTAAGAAAAGCCCGTTAAACTCTTTTTAGAATTTGTTTTGACCCAGAGAGATTCGTTGACTATCAAAAGAGTGACAAGAGTTAGGAGAAGGATTTTATTGGAACAGATTCTCTAATTCCAGTGACTCTTTGCGGACTTTTAAACTTTGAGATCCTCAATTGAGATAAGTCCCAACTTTGAGGAACGAGATTGAAATCCATCAACAAAAATTGGCATAAACAACTAAGTAAAGACACAAATAGAGGGCTTCGAGGCATTGATTGCAAAAACAAATAACTTAAGGACCACATATACTCTAGTTGGTGAATATTTAAAATCAAATAATGAAGTTAACAAACATCATTTCACATGGCCAAAAGAACAAATAAAATAGAGGTTTTGTAACCTATAAACGACATATAGTTGGCCCAGCAAAAGCCCCACATGATGAGCAACCAAAAAAATAATAATAAGACACTTAAAGATTTCCTAAAGTCTAGCTTTTTACAAAAGATTGAAGAATATAGTGAGTGATTGTTGGAATGTTTCCACATACCTTTTTAACTGCATATTCCTTCATTCAACACTCCTCTTGTAGTCTAGATTAGCCAAAAATCAACAACCTTTTTGTTAATAAAAGAGCTAGTTAGATGGGTATGGAACAGATTGGGAGATTTAGGGTTAAACCAGTCAATTGTGGAAATGAATGATTTAAGCAATTTGCAGCTTATGTTACGTAAATGGGGTCATGTGGGTTATTATTGTGGGTCAAGTGTCCATTAGTTTAGATCAGGTTCATCACACACAAGCATAGTACATGAGAGATTTTTTTCCTTTCTTTGCTGAATAAGAAGATTATCCATTAATATGAAATGGGTCAGGACCATTATAATCAAAATGATTCTAAAATTATCTAACATATTGAAAGAAAAAATTGAGAAATTGGGAAAATTATAAATAATAGTTACATGAAGTAAAAGATCTAAAATCGCACATTAGGTGGACAAAATATACTAACTTTATTGCAAAGTTGCCCTTGTAAACTTTGATCCTCATCGTCAAGGAAAAAACATAATCATCATCTTCCCTAGAAGCCAGTAATCTACAAACCTAAGTGTTTATCAATAGCCTTAAGGAAAGGCCTAAACTGAATTCGGGTTGAGAGGTTTCTCAAAAGAGCAGAAGAAATACCAAATTTGAAAAAATCAGAGATAAAACTTGCTCGTGTGTCATGAATATTGAAGAAAAGCTCTTTGAAATAAGCCTATTATAATCTGCTGGCCAAGAAAAAAACATAAAAAATAAAGCATAGTAAAAGAGAAAGAAGGAAGATTCAACCAAGATCCAAACTCTAACAAATTCATTGTTTGAATCTAGCCGGAGAAGAGGAGTGGAAACGGGGAGGGCTTATGTTATAAAGACTAGAGAGAAGAGAAAGGCGAGAGGGTAGAGAAAGGAGGGAGAAAAGTGATGAAAGATTGTTAATGTTTGAAAGGAATGTTATTTATTGACAATTTTACCTTTCCAATAACTAACAACCCAAGGCACATGTGCACTTATTTGTCAAATTCAACCGTGCTAAGCCATTGTTTAGCAATTTTAGTCAAACAATTTTATTTAGTGGGTATGAAAAAATATCGGAAGTCTTACAAATTGAATAAATAATTAGTTGTTATGAATTAACGTGTTATGAATTTGATTATCACAAGACATGATTTGCTTGGAGTAATAATACAAATATAAAATAGGAGAATGTAGACAAAGGAATAACAAAAGAGAAAAAATATAACTCATGAATCAAGTATGATCAACCTTATTAATGTCTTCACATAAGGCCTATTTATAGACTCAAGATACAGGAGACTGTAGAACCCTAGAAGAAATGGGTTTTGTCATTAGGAAGTCAAAGGCGCAATTAAGTTTGGGCACTGGGAGTTTTCTAGTTCTCTTCAGTAAAAGTATTTGGACATCTACTACGTATATATCAATTTCATAGCACTCCCTCTTGGATGTCCATAACATAAAGAATATGCCTCTTTAAAACCTTAATAGAGAAAAAACCTTGTGGGAGAAAAACGTCTAGTGAAGGAAAGAGTACACTATTCATTTATGTTTTATATACTCCGCCTATTTAAAACATCATTAAACCAATACATTGGTATGTTTTAGTGAATGAATCTTCAGGATTATCAATCACATTTGATCAATATTATTTCACCTTAATTTCACATTTCTTATAAATATATTTGGTGACATTATTTTGCCATATGTTTCTCAACATGTCCTTAACTCTCATAAGCCATCATTATGATAATTTCATTCTTAGAGGATATCATATAAATATTTCGGAATTAATTATCAATAATAATCTCACACATTCTCAGCAATCTACATCACAATTTAGAACTTAAACATAGTTGAAGTAGTGATTACTATATACATGATAATATTATATCACATATGCATAGCTTATTTGTTTGAGAAGGTCATTTGTGTGTATCAAATAATCAACCGATATCTTGGTTATCCACCTGAATAGGAGTTGGATTTTTCTCAATAATCTGAGACTAATTATCCTTGGAAAATATTGTAGGACAATAATAATATCATTCCAAAATCAATATAGAGAAGGATTAGTGCAAAAATTGTGCAACATTATGGTACTTCAGGACTTAAAAGGTATCAATTACCTTCTCCTATAGACATGTGCTATTTATTAACATTTGAAATGCTAATTGGATAATGATGTGCAAGATACTATATCCATGTACAATATCTTATGATCAAATTTCATCTTCGGGATGTTTCATTTGTAAATCAAAACAAAAGAACTTGAAATACTTGATTTCAATACATCTAGTATTTGCTTGCCATTATAAACTTTCAGGAGGAATACTTCAATTAGTTGGTTCTTTCTGTCAAGAACCTTTATAACAAAAAAGTCAATCATGCTTCAAGCGTGACTTAGTATTGCTAGTTATAAGACTTATATTTGTCCTACTGGAACATCCAAATAGAAGTATCCACAAATTCAATTTTATAACTCTTCTAAATATAATAAAAATATCAAGTACATTTGCAATTCTTTTGCAAATAAATAATATGTAGGACTTCTAATTCATAAATACTTGCATATGGATCAAGATGCTTCAATATCAAACATGACATTTTATGATTCTAAATTTCTCCCCATAATGTGGATAAAGAATCATAAGAGGCAAGCATAACAAATTCTAAGAAAAGTTCCATGGATATATTCGATTTTACGTACCTTTCTTTCAATAAAAGATCATTAAAATAATGATGTTTTGTTGTTCAAGAACAATTCACTTATATGCTTCAGGTATGTAAATTAAATCCTTCAAGGACTTAATATAAATTCTAAGAGTTTAGTGAGCTATTAACTAAGCTTAATCCACCAACAAAAAATTTATTTCTTCGTATAAATATTGTTAGGACATTACGAAGAATCTTACATCATAACTTATTCAAGTTTGCACTTTATTTATTAATTCTTATCCTTCACGGATTACGCTTTAAGTGTATGATTCCTTTAGGGAATACATGTACACTTCAAGTGTACTTAATAATTGTCTAGAGTGGTAAGGTAGTAGCTCAAGTGGTAGAAGCACTCTTTACCAGGCCAGAGGTCCTGGGTTCAAACTACACTCCCCTCCCCCTAAAGTAAAAAAAAAAATTGTCCGGACTTTGTATATTTTCTCATGCGAACTTTATATTCTATTTTGGCCAAATATCTCTACTATATTAGAATCTCAAGTCTGTAGACTTTAATTCAAGATCTTCATTCTAATAATAACATGCGCCAAATTATTGTCAACGTTTTGTGCTTTTATATGGTTCCATCTATTTATATCATGATATAATACAATGAGATTTCATAATTATCATGACTTCAGGTACTTGAATTTCTCCCTTTTCATATGCAAGGATTTTTGTTGGAACCAATTATTCTATATACTACATTTTCAACGTGTCTCATACCACACTGAATAAAAGGAGCACTTTATGTCGGATTTTCTCTTATTAATAAATATGCTTGGTTATTAAAGTTTGGAGTTCTGGTTCAAATTATGTTTGTATGAGGATCAAAATGAGACATAATTTTATATTTATCCGAGTACATAATTTCTCCTCTTTTCAATATCTATCTTAAATACATCGTATTGGAGTAATATATTTGTATAGCGCATAGATAAATATTATATGGTAAATATATGGTTCATTACCATTAACCAATTATAATGAGGAGAACTTAACTAAAATAATATGTTGGTGAAATACGAATAAGTACCACAAAGTATACAATAATTAACTCAAGGCACTTATAGTTCCATAAAACCATTTACTAGTTTATGGACATGTTTGGTAGGAACATTAAATAGTTATACAAAAAGTGCAACATCATCAATTTATTGGACAAATTGTATTAATAGAAAAATCTAAAATCTGAGCTCATTACAAACATTGCAAAGTTTAGCTTGCAAGCCAACGATATATATATGTGTATATATGTATGTGTGTGTGTGTGCGTGTGCGTGTGCGTGCATGTGTGTGTTTGTTGTTTGACCATTAGTTGATGCATCGAGTATATATTCATCCCAAAACACATTCAACCCTAAGGAATATTGATGGTATTCATAAAATTATTCTACCTTGAAAAATAGGAGTACAAATAAAATTTGTGTGATAGAAACTTCCAGTTCCATAAAAATATTGTCACAAATTCTTTATGACATTTCGTATTTTATTGATTACAGATGATCTAACTAGTCATGCTAACATTTAATATTTTAGAATAAGTAAACTTCAGATTTATTCAATGATATATTACAATTGCATCAATATTAGTGAATTACAAAACTATATGGGGAGAAAATAGTGTTGTAATTATTATAAATCAATTGGCTCTTTTAAAGCTTTGTGTTTATTAGATCTTTGGGAGCTTTAGTTTTAATATATTAGTTCTTTTGAAGCTTTCTATTAATTAACTCTTTTGGAGTTCTAATTTATACTACCATCTTTTCTCCCAACAAATATCTTTTTTGCTATTCTTGAATATATAATAAATCAAGGGCATATACATAATGTGCAAAAATCAAATTTGATCACAAACAGAAAGTTAACTTTTTTCCTCTAATTATTTAAAGTATTGGCTACATCAAAAAGTCTATATAACATAGACATGATTAATATTTAAGACAAGAAATCAACTATTAGTAACATCATATCTTTCTTTTCTAAAGAATGCATATTGAATATTTTGTTTCACATACATTGCATCAATAATATTTATTTGGGACTTATATATATTCCTTTTTCCTTTCTCGTTATTAATTCTTATCACTTCTGGTTGTAATCTATATATTATTTTTAATGAGCCATAATAAACATCATCATGATTATAAGAATTATAATCACGAATATAACCTATTTTAGAAATATTTCTAACTCCATTCACTTCAGGGAATGACATATAATTAGTAGGAATATCATAATATTCTATCACCAATGAGTTAATCCTTCATTCAGTCTTAAAAGGTCGATAAAAAATCTTGAGATCTTTTTATCTCAATGTTACTATTGAAGAAGCATATTTGAGAATGAGAATAGAAGATTTTTGGAATTCTTACTATAATGGGTTGGTTCATTTTAATATTCAATGTACATACATGTACAATGTTTGATGAATATATGTGAATTTGTTGATTATACCCATACAATTAACATAATAATGAATAGAAATGACTAAAGAGTTGTGTATTTTCCTAAGAGGTTTTGTTATGCCTATATATATACATATACATATACATATACATATATGTATATATATCTATATGTATCTATATATATCTATATATATCTCTGTGTGTGTATTGTTTACTAGTCTTTTTGGGACACGTTTTATCATAACATGGTCATATTCATATTTATATATGCATATATCAAGAGAGAATTTTAGTAGAAGAAAAAGTATTCTTCTGGTGGAGCTTAAACTTGAGTAATTTGTGTAGAATTACAATAAGTTACACAACATGATTTTGGATTGTTGTATCCTAGAAGAGACGAGTGAAAAGGTTATTCTCTACTACATCGGTTAGAGAGTTTCTATCTACCGAAGAGGGCTCGAATCTCCTTAAAGAGAACGAGATGTCCGTGCTTTAGCCTTGTAGTCTAGTGATTTTGTGCATTATCCATTATATATCTTTTATGTGTAAGTTTATTATTATTATGTTTCATTACATATTACACTAAAAATTTTAAGGAGAATTTGAAGATAAATGGATTACACATGACAAGGCTATCAATTAATTTGGATATTATAACAAGCCATCAAGCTTCAGATTTTGTTATTTCATGATGTGTATATGGAAGAAGGAAGAGTGTCTTGGCAGAAACATATTAAAAATTATAACTCTCAGGAAGAAAGGGTTTTTTTTAAACTTATATTTCATTCTACGGGGTCTTTGGAATTTGCTTATATGTCATATTGAATTTCAAGATATATTGACATGATGGAATTGAAAAAAAAAATGAGATGTTGCAATGAAAAGAAAAAATCCACTTCACATTCTGATATGAAAGTGTTGTTTTGGTGATATTTTGAGTACTTGTTTAATATTAGTAATGTTGTTTTTCATAATATTCTTATTTATTTTGCAAGAGAAAATTAGTTTGATGGAAAAAAAGTTTGAGAATGTTTAATCTCTCTATGGAATATTTGTAAGACTTACCTCCATATTTTTATGTTCCTCTATATATGTAATTTATGGAAAGGTTCTTAATCAAAATTAGGATATAATTGTAAAATTGATACTTTACTATTTTTAATGAGGAGAGACATCCTTTAAAAAATTAAGAGAGATATCCTATTTAAATATAGGAATAGTGGGGGTTAGTGTGTTTGTTAAAATGTCTTCCAATAAATGTGTTAATTAAAAAACACATATGAAATTATTATCTTGATATTGATCCTCATATTATTTGTGGTTTATTGATCCTACTTTTGATTTATGATTCCCTATTGTCAAAGAACGAAAGTTCTTGGGAAATTACTTTGACATTAACATTTGCTTTGAAAAAATCATATGTCAACACATTATTGTTGATTAGTGATTATGTTATTGTTAATTACGTTGCAAAGATGCTATGTATATGATGCTTTCTATTGAAAATGAACTAAAAATTTGTAATAGCTACCTATACAAGTTGAAAGAGGATCAACTTATAGTGAGGTTGGCTAAAAGATTTTTATCATTATATTTCTAGAATTGAAAATTTATGTTTATTCATAATCTGCGATGGAGCATATTAATAATCATTTTATTATGGTAAATTCATATTTATGGTAGGAGAACTATTTATAATTGATAATGATAATATACGAGTATGTCAAATCTCTTGATAATGTTGTAATACGATAAGGCCTTGACAAGAGATATAATCTGGATACATCAAGGGGAATGGGATTGAAGCTCAAAAAATTGCATGATTCACGTATAAGGATACCCAACCCAAGGGCGAGAGATCCTGTAATTGGGTTCAATGGGAAAGACGAATCACACGGTGAATGTAAAGAATGCACGATTATGATATCCATTCCAATGATGTAAGTGCATTATCTTGTAAATTTTGGAGGATTTAGTTATAAGACTCTTAATGATATTTTGTACCTCTTTATGAGTAGGGTGTTATAGTTCCAGGAGCACTCTTAATAGATTTCACCTATATGAGTGTGAAAGTGAGGCCGCTTTCTCTAAGAATGGGGCTTATTCTAAAAAACGCTCATGAAAACTAGGAAAGTACAAGGCTGTAACATGCTGAATAAGTAAGCTTAAATTTTTTAACACCTGAATTATCATATGTGTGCAATGGACTTTTCTTTCCTTAAGTAGTCACAGTTTAATACTAAGCATACTATGACTCTAGAGTAAAGGTTGTTGTATCACTAAGTGGAGGCTCAATACAGAGCACACCTTCATTAAGCATAATAGTTCATCTTTAAATATAATTCTCTGTTTCTTGCACTATCATATGCATTTATACATAATATTAAAATAAGTGGGGGAATGTTGGTATATATTTTAATTTTAAAATGTACATACATGTACAATGTTTGATGAATATATGTAAATTTATTTATTATGTCCATACAATAAACTTAATAATGAATAGAAGATGAATAAAGAGTTATGTATTTTCCAAGAGGTTTTGTCATGCCTACATATATATATATATATATATATATACTACCTCCGTTTCATATTAAGTGTCATTTTAGGACATGGCAAAAGAACTAAGAAAATGATTAGGTTGTCTGGATTAAAAAAGAAATAGACTAAAATACTTTTTGACTGTCATTAATAGTGCTAATGAAAGCTTCTTAATAATTGTGTAGTTCCAATAAGATAGGGGTATATAGGAAAAGTATTATTTAATGTTCTCTTGATTTACGAAAGTGACAGATATTTTGAAACAGAAAAAGTATGTCCAAGCGACAGTTAATATGAAATGGAGGTAGTATATATATATATATATATATTATTTACTAGTCTCTTCGGGACACATGTTTTGTGATAACATATTCATAGTCATATTCATATATGCATATATTAACAGAGAATTTTAGTAGAAGAAAAGGTATTCTTCTAGTGGATTTGGAGTTTGAGTAATTTGTGCAGAATTACTATAAGCTACACAACAAAAATTGTTGGGTTGTTGTATCCTGGAAAAGACGAGTAAGAAGGTTATTCTCTATTGCATTGGTAAGAAAGTTTCTATGTACCGGAAAGGGCTTGAATCTCCTTAAAGAGAACGAGATATCATGCATCAACGTTGCAATCTAGTGATTTCGTGCATTATCTATTGTACCTCTTTTATGTGTAAGTTTATTATTATGTTTCATTACATATTGCACTAACATAATGCAACCGCTTGTGTTGCTTTGGTTATGCAACCTTGCTAATAACGTGTTATGAATTCGATTATTGCGAGACATGATTTGTTTGGAGTAATTGTACAAATATAAAGCAGAAGAATATAGAGGTTTTTTACTATGTTTGGTTGGCCTCAACATTTATTTTAATCGTATTTTGGCGCTGTGTATGTTATCTATAGTGATAATGCACATAGCGTGTGCGTTATCACTAATCACCAATTAAATCTTGTGATTAATAATGTGGCTGTTGTAGTGGCAAAGTAGCTGGTGAGGTGGAGAATAACACACTACATATATATTATCAAAAAGGATAACGCACACATTGAATGCGCTATTCTTACTGATAACGCACACACTCTTTGCATTATTTGAATATAAAATGTTTAATGGTTAAACCCTCATCGTCTTTTTCTTCATTCTTCTCCAAAGAAAAATTCTACCACAATCGTTTTTTCTTCCTCCTTCTATGAAACTGTTTTCTTGTTCCTCCTTCTCTTGTTCTTCTCCTTCCTTCCTTCTCTGTTTCTCTTCCTCTTCTCCTTTCTTCTTCTCTCATTCTCGTCTTCTCGGAACTGTGTACACGATGGAGTACGAAGCTTTTCTTCAAGAAGCCAGTCGTGGAGTACGAAAAACGTTAGAGGAAGCTCTACCAAAGAACAACATTTGATTTCAATTTTTTTCGATTTTCGGTAAATTTCTTATTGTCAAATTTTACTCTTTAATTGTTTTTAAATTTTTTTGCACTTTGTGTTGATTTCTATTGTCTATATGAAATTGTTCTTTATTGTGATTGTGAATATTCTTGATGAATTTTATCTAGGTTATTTCACAATTTCTGGTAATTTAATTTTTTACAGGTGGGTTTTATAGTTATTTTCATTGCTTGTTGTTCTTGATAGATTTGTGTATATTTGACCATTTTGTTAGACTAGTTGTGTGTTTCTAGGGGGTGCGTAAGAATAAAAAATATTAAGTATGTAATGATAAAATTTAAACTGTAAATCCTAAAATCCTAAACCCTAAACCCTAACCTTGAGACCCTAAACCTTAAAACCCTAAACCCTAACCTTGAGACCCTAAACCCTAAAATCCTAAACCCTAACCTATCGATCCTAAAACCTAACACCCTAAACCATAACCTTGAGGCCCTAAAACCTAAAACCCTATAACCCTAGCCTTGAAACCTTAAAATCCTAAACCCTAAACCATAAACCTTAGAAAGTGTGTAATACTACATCCTACACCCTGAAATTTATGAACTGTGTAAGGATAAAAAATATTTTTCTTTAAATTCTAAACCCATAAAGATTTAAATTTAGAAAGCGTATAATACTATACTTAAAATCCTAAAGCCTTGTGATGTAATGTAGATGGAGGAAGTCCCAACACATGTCCATCCAATCCCATAAACTTGATGTATCAATGAGGCATCATGAGCATAGGTCTAGTTTAATATGGAGTAGGGATCATGAGACAAGTATTACTAATCTTTAGTGTAGACGTTTCGGTCGTAATCTTGTAGACAGTGAATTTTTAATTTATTTATTTAATCGAAGACTAAAATAAAATAAATATTTTTAGTCTTGGTTATTTAAATTAAATTAATAAAAGAAATCTTTTGGGCTATGAAGATTGGATCATTTGAGTTGGGCTATGAAGATTGAATCATTTGAGTTGGGCCATGTAAATTGGGTCGAATTTGGAATTATTTAAATAATATCCAAATCCACTTTAAATAAAGCCCAATACAACAAAACCTATGCCTTTGAACCCAAGTAAATTTGGCCTAAAGTCATTTTAAGTTAAATCCATTAAATGATGGGTTAAACTCATTGGGCCTCATCAAATAAGGAAATGGGCTGATCCAACACCGTTGATGGGCCACTTTGTGGCCAAGCAACCCGATGCCCTACTTTCACCTATAACTAAGGGTCTTCCCAATGTTGAAAATCATTCAGAAGACACTCAAGCTTGAGGCAAGTGAAGAGCTCTCTAGAAGCTCTTCCCAAAAGCTTTCCAACAAAGGTCTTCCTCAAAGTTCAAGCATTTTCTCGCAGTGTTCCTCGTCTTCTTCCTCTCAAAGATTAAAGAAAGCTCCAGCGGCTCTACAATCCATCAGTCATCCTCAAAGTCCGTTCGATTTGAGAAGAAGCTTCTAAGCCCTCGTGTCAACACTTTGCCGAAGGGAAGAAATCGGAGGATTATCCTACAGACTAGGAATTCCCCAGTGATTTTGTGACCACTATCATATCATAAATCAAATCACGTGGTTTGCTATTTATCTTTTGCTCGATTTTCAGACTTAAGATTTTGCTGCATACAAATTTTGGCACGCCTAGTAGGACAATCTCTGCCTCCCATCTCTTCTCCTCCAAGTTCAAATCATTTAACTTAAAATCTTCAAAGATCAAACACATGGCTACCAAGAACAATAACTCAAAATCTACTCATTCCAAGGCTACTGCTGCCAAAGAAACTATCACTGCTTTCGCCATAGCTTCAAATGCTGGGATGATGACGAGAGGCAAAACAAGGGCACTTTCTCAAAAGGAAGTCCAAAATATACTGGCTTTATCATTTACAAAGCTAGATGATGAATCCTGAAGCATCGGCTCTGATAATGAAGTTCATTATAAGAATCCAATGTATGAATCTTTGACTGCTGAAGATTCAACTGCTTTATTAGTATCGCCAGTTATGATGACTAGAATGCTTAGCACTAAAGAACAATTGGCAAATCTCACAAGAGTAGTTGAAGGCTTAGCAAAACGTACTCAAGAGCAAGAGTATTCTATCGCTCAATTGATGAATTGCCTGGGGAGAAGTGGCGAGAGAAGTCAAGCTCCACTCAAGAAGCCAGAGGTTCAAGAATACGTGGTCAACTCCAAGAAGGACCATGATATCCAAGTGTCTACTGATGCTTTGATTCCCTTCGACCAATTGAAAGATTTCATCAATATTGCCATTAAGGAGAAATATGATGAGGGAACCAAGTTGATCAACACTTATGCCAAGTCCTATTCCCAAAGAATCGATAACATGAGAATGCTTGCTGGTTATCAACCATCAAAGTTTCAACGATTTGATGGGAAAGGAAATCCAAAGCAATATATGGCTCATTATGTGGAAACTTGCAACAATACTGGTACCTATGGAGATCTTCTAGTGAAATAATTCGTGCGATCTCTGAAAGATAATGCTTTTGACTGGCAATGGATTTGGAGCTTGGATCCATTAATAGCTAGGGACAACTTGAACAAAAGTTTTTAAATTGCTTCTACAGCACCCATTGAATTGTTAGCATGGTGGAATTGACTAATTCCCGCCAATGGAAGGAAGAACATGTCATTGATTACATCAACATGTGGAGGAATTTGAACTTGAAGTACAAAGATCGTTTGAGCGAGTCTTTTGCTATAGACATATGTATTCAAGGCATGCACTGGGGACTTTAATACATCCTCAAAGGAATTATGCATAGAAGATTTGAAGAACTAGTAACTCGCACATGACATGGTATTGAGTATAACTGCAAATGGAGGAAAGGCAACTGTACAGGATTTGAACAAAGGAAAAGAGAAGCAAGACTTCAAGAAACAAAGTAAGGCTTCTTCCATGAGCGAGACAAAAGAGTCAATGGCCACAAATACTAGTCCAATCAAGGTATATACCAAGGTTTCTCAAAAAGTGACCAAGAAGATCGATCCCCCTCAAGAGCGAAGGAAAAGACCTTGGAAGAAATGAAGGCCAAAGAATATCCCTTCTTAGATTCTGACGTCTTTCCAATGTTTGATAAACTTATAGCTACTGATCTATAGAATTGCCAGACTAAAAATGACCAAGCAAAATCGGACACAAGGATGATCCAAACTATTGCAAGTATGATCACATAATTGGTCATCCTATTGAGAAGTTCTTTGTATTCAAGGATCTAGTAATGTGGCTAGCTCGCTAAGAACATATTCTTCTTAAAGAGGATAAAGTGGCTGCTCATGTGATATCTGTAACCACCGCCTCTGTCCAACCAACTGCTTCAAAAGAGATAGTTGGAGAAATCAAGTTTTGAGAGTTTGATGCAGTGAAGGTTAGGGTTGATGGATCCATCATACCCCCAACAATGAAGAGATTATCTCAACTGATAATGAAGGTTGGACCATTGTGACCGGCAAAAGAAATCACACGAGACCTATCAAATCAAGAACTATGTTGACAAGGAGCAAATTCATCAAAAGAAATGTGCTAAAGTCAAGTAGTCAAAAGATCAGGCACTTTTCAACATTATTAGAAGGTTGTCCAAAAAGAACCCCTAATCCCATCACCTTAGGAGATTTTCTACCTGAAGGTTTTGTTTAAATAGATATTTCCCTATGCTATACTATACAGGATCATTTGGGAGGAGAAAGCGACAAAGAAAAAGCCGTAAATTGTGCTCAAATCAATTTTGGTGATGACAATTTGCTATTTGGTGCTCACAATAGGCCACTATTTGTGGTAGGATATATGAAAAAATAAAGGGTCAATAGAATCTTATTAGATGGTGGATCTGCAGTCAACATCCTACACTTGCGGAATTTAAAGAATTGGGAATTCCTAATGAGGACTTATCTCAAAGTTGTTTGACGATCCAAGGATTCAACCAAGGTGGACAAAGGGCAATTGGGACTTTACGATTGAACCTGATGATGGATTATATGAGTACAAGTGCTCTTTTACATGTAATAGATGCTAAGAGTTCCAACAACGTTCTCTTGGGAAGGCCATGGTTGCATGAGAATGGTGTTGTTCCCTCTACTCTCCATCAATGTTTCAAGTATTGCAAGAATGGAGTTGTGAAGAAGGTGGATGCCGATGATAAACCTTTCACAGAAGCTGAAGCTCACATTGCTAATGCCAAGTACTATATCAGAAAGAAAACGGAGTCATACAATATTTCTTCATCGACAGAAGGAGAAGTTCAAGAAGCTAGCTCCTTAAAGAATCCTTCAAGTAAGAAAAAGTTGGCAATCGAATCCACAATCCAAGATGAGAAGTTGCCTCTGGAAGATTTAGCGAAACAACAAGTTCTCACTATGCCCCTTACCAAAGTTGAGCCTGTGAAGGCCTTAGGCACTCCTTTAAAAGGATTTATCCAACCTACAAAAGATGCCAAGATGGAGGGTAGTAAGACTGTTAAAATCTGGGGCACTTTTTCAAGGATTTTATATGCTTCCAACTTCACATACAAGTGATGGGTTTGATCCCAATGCCTACAGACTTCTTGCCAAGGTAAGGTACAATTCGAAAAGTCAAAGTTTGTTGGGTAAACTACCTCAGGAAGCTTCTAGAGAAAATGGAACCACTACTGGACTTGGATACAAATGTGCATCTCCCATACATCTCAAGATCAAGAGAGCAACTACCCAATACATCACTACAGAGGACAAAGTTACCTCAAAACTTAAATTGAACAACGAAGCAAAGGCAAGCACTTTTCTGTTTTTTACTGCTTGGGATCAAAAGGAAAGCTTTCCCGTGTGTTTGTCTTCAAACGCCTTGGGGGGAGTACCATAGCAAAAGAAATAGGCGAGAAAAGCACCCTCATGGAGTAACATGTGTGATCAGAGTGAACTGCAATGAAGATTCAAAAGCTAAGGTTCACACGGACATACATGTCATACCTCGAGTCAAAGAGGATGACAAAAGTGTAGGATCATCCTACCAAATCTCAACCTCAAGAAATACCGTAATCTGCACCCATAGGCGAAGAGATGTATTGACCGAGGAGGTTGTAAGATTAGTTGAAAATGGATACATTTGCAATGTGAGGAACTGGGACATTCGTTTACATAGTGTGGAACTAAGAAATGGAGTACCCTGAAGAACCATCGTCTTTACGAGAGACAACCTCACGAATATTGAAGAATATAATGAAACTGAAAATGAAGAAGTTGTTGCAACACATCATATCAATATCATGGAAGAAGGAGCCTTTAAAGAAGATGTTGAAGATGCTCCATCAGAACTTGAAGAGGGCATAAAAGCTACTGTGGATGAATTAAAGGAAGTCAATCATGGCACAATTGAAGATTCCTGCCCTGTCTACATAAGTGCCTTTCTCACTCCTGAAGAACAAGAAGCTTATACCAATCTATTGCAAGAACACAAAGATATCTTTGCATGGACCTACAAAAAAATGCCTGGTTTTGACCCAAAGATAGCCATCTACTAATTAGCTGTCAAAAGTGGGGCTTGACCAATAAAATAAACTCAAATACGTTTTCGACCCGAGTTGCTTCCATCAATTGAGACAAAATTTAACAAATTAATTAAAGCTAGATTCATCCGCCAGGTCAAGTATCCCATATGGATTGCAAACATTGTTCCTATGAGGAAGAAGAAGAATGGCCAAATTCGCATATGTGTTGACTTCAGAGATTTAAGCAACGCATGTCCGAAGGATGATTTTCCACTTCCCGTCCCATAGATAATTATTGATGCTACCACCGGGTATGAAGCCTTGTCTTTCATGGATAGTTCATTTGGCTACAATCAAGTAAAGATTGCAACACAAGATGAAGAGCTAACTGCATTCCGCACACCTAAAGGTATTTACTGCTATAAAGTGATGCCCTTCGGACTGAAGAATGCTGGCACAACATATCAAAGGGCTATGCAAAAAATCTTTGATGACCTGCTACATAAAATGTTGGAATGCTATGTTGATGATCTTGTAGTCAAGTCACAAGAACATGGAGAACACCTGAAAGACTTGCAGATCACTTTTGAGCGACATTGTAGATATCAATTAAAGATGAATCCCTTGAAGTATGCCTTTGGTATTACCTCTGGAAAGTTTCTTGTCTATATTGTCCGTCACAGAGGAATTGAAATTGATCAATCCAAGATTGATGCAATCTTGAAGATGCCTGAGCCTCGAAACGTTCATGAGGTAAGAAGTTTGCAAGGAAAGTTAGCCTATCTTTGAAGATTTATCTCAAATCTTGCTGGACGGTGCCAGCCATTTAGCCACTTGGTAAGGAAGGGCACACCTTTTGAATGGGATTAAGCTTGTAAAAATGCTTTCAAAAGCATCATGTCATATCTCATGAAACCTCTCTTGCTAGCTGCGTCTACTCTTGGAAAACCATTGGTCTTATATATTGCTGCTCAGGAACGTTTTGTAGGGGCATTACTCGCCCAAGAAAATGAAGATGGGAAGGAAAATTCCTTGTATTATTTGAGCCTGACAATGACACCTAATGAACTGAATTATTTGCCGATAGAAAAGCTATGTTTGGCTATGATATTCGCTATTCAGAAACTGAGGCACTACTTTCAGGCACACATAATGCATTTTATCCCCAACGCAAACACGATTAAATATGTAATGTCAAGGCCTGTGTTATCTGATCATCTAGCAAGATGGTACTTGCAAATTCAACAATTTGAAATTATTTATGTACCCTAGAAAGCTGTTAAGGTCAAGTGTTGGCGGACTTCTTGGCTGATCATCCTATACCTGTTGAATGGGAGTTGAATGATGAGCTACCTGATGAAAATTTCTTGGTGATAGAAGACCCTCCTCCATAGAAAATGTTCTTTAATGGTGCATCACACCGTGAAGAGGCTAGAGCTGGCGTAGTATTTCTTACCCTCGAAGGTGATGTACTACTATATGCCTTTACTTTAAGTCAACAATGTTCTAACAACATGGCCGAGTATCAAGCTCTCATACTTGGGTTAGAATTGGCTGTTGACATGAAGCAATTATAGCTTGAAGTATATAGAGATTCTCAACTGGTGGTCAACCAATTACTTAGAGTATACGAAGTTAAGAAGCCTAAGTTGCTCCCATATTATAAATATGCAAGGCGCCTCATGGGATGGTTAGGCGATGTGACAATATCACACGTCTTGATAAATGGAAATAAAAAAGCAGATGCACTGGCTAATCTTGCTTCAAACTTCACTTTATCAGATCGCCACACTGAGATTCCATTGTGTCAAAGATAGGCAGCCCCACCGATGTTCGAAGATGAAAAAGATGAAGAATGTAAAATCTATTGTCTTAGTCTTCGAGGTTGATAAGGAGGATTAGCGTCAATCATTCATATATTATGTGAAAGAAGGAAAGTTGCCAAATGATTTGCAAAGAAGAACTGGTGTCTGGCGCAGAGTTGCTCGTTTTATATATTATAAAGATATATTGTTTCGGAGATCTTTTGAAGGCATTTTCCTAAGATGCTTGGGCAAAGAAAAAATTGTTCAAGTAATGGAGGAAGCTTATTTTGGCATTTGTGAAACTCATCAATCCGGTCCAAAGCTTCACTTTCGCATTAAAAGAATAGGGTACTACTGGTCAACAATGGTGAAAGATTGCATGGACTATGCGTAAAAATGTCAAGCTTGTCAATTCTATGCTAACTACATACATCAACCTCCTGAGCCTTTGCATCCAATTATAGATTCATGGCCTTTTGACGCATAGGGTCTTGATATTGTTCGGCATTTGCTAAAATCATCTGTTAGACATTTGTACAATTTAGTTGTTACATATTACTTTTCCAAATGGGTAGAAGTCATCGCAATGAAGGAAGCAAAGAAAGAGAATGTTGTGGACTTTATTCGAACAAACATTATCTACCGTTATGGAGTTCCAAGATACATAATCACTGACAATGGAAAGCCATTCTGCAATAGTCTGATGAACAAATTGTGTGAGAAGTTTGGTTTCAAACAACACAATTCCTCTATGTACTACGCTCTTGTAAATGGACTTGTTGAGGTGTTTTAACAAAACTTTATGGAAACTCTTACAAAAGGTTGTGGATAAATCTAAAAGAGATTGGCACATTCGAATTGAAGAAGCGTTGTGGGCACGCCAACCCAAGCCACTCCATATGCTCTCGTATATGGTGTTGAAGCAGTACTTCTATTAGAGTAACAAATCCCTTGTTTGAGGATTGCTATTCAAGAAGGCTTGACGAAGGAAGAAAATGCTTGCTTGAGACTTGAAGAGTTAGAAGCCTTTGATGAGAAAAAGTTGGAGGCATAATAACGTTTGGAATGCTATCATGCTCGCATCTCTAAGGCTTTCAATAAAAAGGTTTGGCTTCATTCCTTCCAAGTTAGAGATCTAGTGCATGATGTGAAGAGGCCAATCATTATTGGACACAAAACTATAAAGTTCACATCAAAGTGGGATGGCCCCTATGTTGTCCAATAGGTCTACTTAAACGGATCTTACAAGATAGTTGTTGAAGATGGTCTAAGGATTGGTCCTATCAACAGTAAGTATTTGAAGCGACACTATGCATAAAGTAGACGCTTCTTGACTGCACGAGCCTAAACTGTAAAGTTATTCCCCCAACTCCAAAGTTGGAAAGAAAAAGACGCTCCTTGATTGCACGAGCCTAAACTGCAAAGTTATTCCTCTAAATCCAAAGTTGGAAAGGAAAAGACACTCCTTGACTGCACGAGCCTGAACTACAATGTTATTTCACCAAAGTTGTATGTGGATAAACTGCTAAAACATCCCAACAAGTCTAAGTTGATAAAAATGGATACTCTAGGCCCCCATGAGTATAAATTGTCTTAAGGCAACCACCAAAAGTGTAGTATGTGGATAAACTACTAAAACACTCTAACAAGTCCAAGTTGATAAAAATAAATACTTTTGGCTCGCAAGAGTTAAAACTGTGAACGGCTAAAAATAATAATAAAAAAATCTTTTTTCCTCAAAACTTTGAATTATGTTTGACTTGATTCTTAAGTTCTTCTTAAGATACGTAGGTAGCTTAGAACTAAAAAAAAAAAAAATCTAAGATCAGTCATAAGTTTTCAACAAACAAACAAGTTTGTTTAGTTTGTACACTTGTAACTAAATCATTGTGAGTTGGCATTTTATGTGAACAAAGCAAAAGAAATTATGCGATCAAAGGAAGAAATGCAAAAAAAAAGGAGAATGAAGTTTATCATAAGTAGAAGCAAAAGTTTAAATTAAATTTGACAAAGTACTTGAAAAAAAAATGCTAAAGTACATCAAGGAAAGAGATTGAAAAACTCCAAGTTCTATTGTGGAACTAAACAACTTCTCTTTCGCTTCCTCAACTTTGGCCTTATCGTCCTCGCCCACTGTAGGAGTACTATCAAGCGTAGCACATTTTCCTTTAATAATGGTATAGGCACGTTCTTCTATTCAAGTGTTGGTAGAAATAACGCCCTTTTATTCTTCCAACACTTCAACTTTTTCTTCAATGATTGTATCTTCTCATCAATCTTTTTTAGACTAACTTTGCCTGTACCAACTTGTTCTCGAAGATTGTCAACATGACTTTTTGAAGCACTTGAACGTTCATTAGTAGATGAAAGCAATTTTGTATGTGCCTCCTTTGCTATCTTCTCAAAAAACTGGAAGATCGTGTGTCATCAAACTCATATGCCCTGGTGAAGAAGGACGTCAAAAGATTCTTCAATGGAGAAATATCAATGCTGTTACTTTCGGCAATCTTTTCAAGAACATAAATCACATCGCCCTAAAGAGAAGAAACTTGTTCAAGAGGAAGTCTCTTGATCTTTTGAAGAGCTCTTGCCACATGTTAATTACACACTTCCTTTGAAAGTTGAACAAGAAAGACTCTCTCAAAAATGGAAATTGCGGGAGCATTTTCACGAGGCAACTTGTTTACTGAAGAACCTACTTCATGTTGATTCTTTATTGCAATGTTTGAATTGCATGCAAAGTCTTGAGAAAGAGCTTCAATGTTAAGAAGAATGTCATGATCCTTCTAAAAAAAATGTTTAAAAGTAAAAGTTAAAAAAAATAAAAATAAATAAATAAATAAAAGAAGAGAAAATGTGTAGTAATTCTTACTACATTTTACCAAACTTGGTCTTTTTCAAGTGTTTGGCTAGGAGTTATGGTTTCAAATCTGACACATTTTCAACATCAATCTTGGCTACGAGAATTGTCCACTCTAGCCTGCAATGGTTGGGCCACTTTTGGAGAAGATGGACCTCCAACATTGGTTAAAGTTCGACTTGAAGAAGAGTTGCTTTCTTCTTCCAAAGGTACTCCTCCATCACTTGATCCTTGAAGAGCTTCATCAATCTCAGGGACTTTTCTCTTAAGGTGAGAAGAGCGTTCATCAACTTTTGGAGCACTTCAAATGAAAAAAAGTGCTACAATATTGACTTCAAGATAACTTCTATGAATTTGGCTCCACCAAGACTTAAACTCTCGAGTATAATACTCCTTCACAATATAAAGTCTAGCAGGGGAGGTGACTTTAGACAGTACGGCGAAGGGTGCATTTCACCCACAAGCGTAAATCATCTTCTAGAGAAGTTTCATGGATGAGGGACTTCAAATACCCATGAGTATGTTGAAGAAATCCGAATTGGCGGCTAAATCAGTGAGGGCTTTAAGGCTCAATGATGAAGTGATTTTTTTCCCTCAGCGAAAGGTAACACGAGCGAAGGCTCAAAAAATATCCTTACTTTACTACTATATCTTTCCCATCATCAACAAAATTGTAAGCTTTATCCTTCATAAGTGTAGTGCCATGCCAAACTACAACTTTACCTCTATGAATTCGCTTGTGAACATCTTCGTCATTGAAGCATCTCGCACTAACTTCACCAAAGTAAGCCGTCATCTTTGGACCTTAAGACCTTGAGGGGCGTCAAAATGAGTTCTAAAGTAATGAGCCAACCATCCATGCAAGTAGTGAGTTGGGAAGACAGAATTCTCTTTGCTAGGATTAACGGAGTTGGAGAGGCGATTTAACCCTCTGTAGATACTGGTTAAGACTGGGACTGCCAAGTTAATCTGCTCACCAAAGGCTATCAAGCTCGCCATCTTAAAAGTGCTCAGGTAGATAAAGGTCACACCTCCTTTGGCAAAACGAAGACACAAAGCCAACATGATAGAAAAGTAGCAAGGAACGTCTCCAATTTGAGGATGGGATCTTGAATGTTTAGCTTGGAGAACAATGCCTCATTTTCCCCTATCCATGCTGCATGAGGTGGAATAATGAAGCAAGGATTGTTAGTAAATTAAGGGCGTTGTCGTCGTTCTTCCCTTTGAGGAGGTGCTTCATACTTTGCAGCTTTCTTGAACCAGAAAGTGATCCGTTGATTAATGGTAACTCCCGAGTTGGTGCCATTGCCCTTCCTGATCAAGTGGTATGCGTGGAACAAACGTCCACAACTTTTCGAGAGATACTTCTTGCCATTGAGATCAACTCTGGTAAGTTTGTAGCAAGAGGAACAACTTCATCGTAATTGTGGCCAAGTATGGGCAAGCCTCCAATTTCATTTAAATCCCACAAAGAGATAGACACCTCGCCGGCAGTTGTCAAAAGTGTGTTGGTAGAAGGACACCAAGCTTAGCAAAAAGCCTTCATGATGTTCGAACTGCGGTCGTATGTGAAGAGTGAGGTTTTTTTCTTGATTTATACCATCCTTGAAATTTGGCTACTAAAGTAACCCACCTTTTTTTTTTTTTTTTTAATCCATATTGTGGCCATAATGCATAATGGTTATGCGTTATCATTATTGATAACGCACAACCATTGTGCGTTATCATCTAATTATAATTAGGCCCGGTAATCCTCCGATGTAGCGGATAACGCACAACCATTATGCGTTATGACACAACAATAACGCACAGTGGTTGTGCGTTATCTGCTATGTCATTTTTTTTTTAAATTTTTTTAAAATTTTTTTTACAAAATGAAAATTTCTTTACATTTTTGTCAAAACTTATAATTGTATAATTTATTTAAAAAGACTGTATATATAATATTTAACTTATTTTAAGCGTATTTATTATGATAATATTTGTATTTTTTTCTTGGAAAATATATTTAACTTTTAACCATTTCATATCAAGTTATTTGAAGAAGTAATACTAAAGACATTGTAAAAATTAGAGCAATGTAGTAATTAGAAGAAATTGAAAGAAAATTTTCATTAATAGAAACATGTATTATTACAACAATTTCAAGAAAACAAACTTATACATTAATTGGTCCGGGGTTATTACAACTTTTTTTCTATTATGTCCCGGCATGCGACATCTGCCACATCTTGGGGGACAATCAAGATTTCTATAATCCATTTTTCCCTGAAATCGCTTGCCCTGTTTCTTACCCCATTCATTTTTCATGTTTGGAGGATAAAATGTTAAATTAAAAGGAACATCCCTCCAAAAGTTCTCACTTAAGACCGGATGAAAATTCGCAGAGTAAGTTCTTCTGTACGTTTGTCATGAATATATCTCTGACACATAAGTATCTGTTCTTGACCCACTTTCTCTACACACTGCAAGAACATGAGAACAAGGCAATGTATATGTCTGCCATTTTTCGCAACTACATGATTTTTTATTTATTCTCAATGTATAGATGTTGTTGCCCGTACTAGAAACCTGGATCGGAGATTTGACCATGTATATTCCTTCTCGCGGATTGAAAGTTATAACTTTGTGTTTTCTTGATTTCATTTCAATCCGCAAGAACTTGTCAAAAATTCGGGTTGGAAATGGATGCACATAATTTTCAGCCTCTTCACGGCGTTGGTGAAAGTACTTAACTAGTTTGTTGAATATTAGTTCAACCAGGGCTTTTAAAGGTAGGACCCTAGCTTTCTTCAACACACTGTTAAGTGCTTCAGAAATGTTGGTTGTCATGATACAGTGTCTGTGCTTACCATCATGCAACAGTGTCCATTTCTCTGGGTCCAACTTCATCAAGTAAATGTAAGCATCCACATTTCTTTCTTGAATCTCTTTCATTACACAGTCAAATTTCCATTGTTTTGATTTTGTTCTCGCCTACCACATCAAGCTTTTTAGGTTTGTGTTCTTAAAAGTCTTGTTGAAATTTGCTCGAATGTGGCGTAAACAAAACCGGTGAACTGCAAATAGAGATTGCCATAAAGGTTGACTTTGAATAGCAGAGAAAATACCTTTATGGCGATCAGAAATGAGGCATACGTGGCAATCTTTGACAATGTATTCTTGCAGGTTTTTAAGGAACCAATTCCAACTTTTGGAGGATTCCTTATCAACATTTGCAAAAGCAAGTGGGAACAAGTGATTATTGGCATCCCACGTACTTGCAATTAACAGTACGCCCTTTATGGTCCCCTTAGGTGTGTTCCATCCACAGAAATCACCGGCCGACAATATGGAACTCCGTCTATACATGGCGAGAAACACCAGAAAACAAATTTGAAAACATAATTAGGGGGCTGCGTGTTCTGTGATGCAAAAATTCGTATACAGTCCCAGATTTAAATCCTGTACAGCTTATAAGTATTTCGGTAAAATATTGAAGGTTGTCTCCCAGCTACCAAAAACCCTCTCTATGGCAAATTTTCGAGCATACCATACCCGCTTGTAAGTACAACCCATTTGAAACAATACCTGCACTTCTTGAATGATGTTTTACACAATTATCTCAGGATCATTGGCAACTAGGTGTTATATTGATATTGAAATAAATATTGAGGACAAGTTTCTGTGCTTGTTTTGTTCAATTTGAATAAGGCATGTGTGTTTTTTTAAGAAACTGGTTATTTCCCATTGACTGTACGTTGCTTTCTTTTTTATACGGATGTACCATGAACAGTAATTATCATCATTGTGATGGTAACATCTTGCGGTCCATGTATCATTTTTACTTTTCACATCTCTGTATTCATGTCCCACACTGATGGACCACTTACGAACCGCATTTATTGCCTGCACTTTGTCAACGAATCTCATGCCTAACTGAATGTCAGTCATGGAATCGTTTCAATCGAGCAACCGTATAGTACCAGATTCTACAAGGTTATCTATAGGAGAACCCGAGCCCATATCTAGGAATGTTCCAGAATGTGTGTAGTTATACCTAGTACTGCTGAACCATTGGCTGCTCTCCCATTGGGGCATTATGTTTTCAGTTACCGAGTTTATAGTATTTACAGGGTTTACAGGAGTTTGTAACTCTCCTTCTTCCGGGTCATTGTCATCATCTGATTCAGATTGACTAGAAACGACATTATCTCTGTCTGATTGGTCAATCTCATCGTCGCCGTCATTGACGGTAGTATATAACATAGACGGTTCATTTGAAACCATCTGTGTTATCGTTGTAATATATTTGGTCATGCTTGTTGTATTTATGTCTGTGTAATTGGAATACTATGTTGCTGGATCTGCTCGAATTCAACGAGAATATGAATCCCTTCCTTTGCGTGGTGAGGTGGAATAGTCCATAGATAACGCATTTCTTCATCATTATTCATACCATATAAATTAAAGTAAAACATATGATGCACTTCATAGTATGAAGGCATCCTCATTGTCATTCGAACAATCCAGAGATTGGGATCCATATCTTGGTATTTCAATATTTTCCTTACTAGTTCATTATGTGAAATCATTCGGGTCGTTGGCAATGTCGAACTTTCCGCACTACTCCAGTAAAATAGGGACCATATAGATCCTTTGCAATTTCAGAATCCCAAAATAGCATCACTCAAACAGGGTGGATTGTTTCCATTTTAAATTGATTTAACTGGATGTGTTTAGGATTAGGGAGGATGAAATGTAAAGAAGTTAAGTAATTTGTGAATTGAAAAAGAATGAATGGGGAATGGTTGAGAAGTTGGTTTGGCTGAAGCGACATTTTTAGGGTGTGTGTATGTATATATAAAGGTTTAAAGTTGAAGTGCCGGGAGTGAAGACAAACCCAAATGAATTATTTATCTTGCAATTTCACATGCATTCACATGGTATTGTCGGGGAATTTGTACAAAAGTAATGGAATGAAATGACAACACATGGCATATGGAATGAATGTGTGCTGAATTATTGAAGATAACGCATAGATGATAACGTATTGTAGTTGTGCGTTATTGTCACCATTTTTACATTGTTAAAATGTCAGTTATTATGGTAAAAATATGGTTTCTTCTTTTATTTACACCATTTTAAAATTGTTAAAATATACAACCGAAATAAGTAGTAGAAATATTTTTATTACATAAAATACCATATTATTCAATAATATGCATAAAACAAAATAATCAATAATATACATAAAACTGAATACTCTATATTGAAATTTAATTTACATATAATATAAACCCTAAACTCCAAAATACTAATTACAACTACGAGATGGTGTGAACCTCGTTGTCTTTTTCCCAACACGATGTCCGAATCCAAGATGATGTACATCATTCGTGTCATCCGTCCACTCCTCTTTATCAAATGAAGATGCCTGCGATATAGGCTGATGCAGTGTAGATGAACCAGCCGTGCCCGGAGAAGGAGGTGCACGAAACGATGAAAACCCTAAAGATGTATGATGTGGTGAGCAAAATGGGCAAACCCTAAACCGGGAGGGGGAGGCATGCATAATGTCCCGGATCCAACTAGAAGTGACTGGGAAGGTGTCGTCAAACCCAATAAAAGATGGTATATCTAAGTTTGGACTGTCAAATGGGTCAACAGGAGGGCGTCCACCTCCAGATACCTTACCTCTCTCCACCTCTACATGTCCGAGGTCTGCATGTCCGTGTCTGCCTGGAAAAGGAGGGACAGGAGGGCGTCCACCTCCTGCTCCACGACCAGGCAATCTACGAGCCACCTCTCTTAACTCCACGAGCACCCTGGTCTGGTACGGGCTCCTAGGGATGTGACGCGATAGTTGTACTGGAAATGTCTGTTGAATATCGTGTTGTAATGGAGTGCAGCCCAACGTACCGCCAATAGATACCATGCACCTCCGAATGATAGTCTGCACTTTCTTTGTAAAACAGCCATCTGTGACGGAGATGAAGTTAGCTCCTGTATCACCATTGAAGCCATGTCGTTTACCTCCTGCAATATGGAAGTCTTAACCAAAAAAAAGTTAAACCGTTAGAAGTCAATCATAAATAAATGAAATGCATAAGAATACAAAAAAAAAAAAAAAAAACTCTAGAATGTACCATCATCCGTTTCTCGACTCCAGCAGGCTGGTATCCAATCGAACGGGTATCACGATTAGCTGGATTTCCGATGTACACCCGTGTGATTCCCTGATACCATCTAATGTACTCGTCATAGGGGTATGATAAGACCTCAACTGCGAAGGCAGGGCTATCCCTAACGCGCAGTCGCCATTGATGCCAGACTTCTACATGGCTAGCATGCTGTGTACTCCAATAAGTGTGGTCATCCCCTCTAAGCTGGATCCAATGCAGATCAAGACGAGTATCACATACGTCTGGTATATGCTGAGCCCGTGTAAATTGACGAATCACATGCTTGGGATAGTGATACTCCACTATCTCATAATAAATGAGTGGGACCTCTGTCCGCCACAGGTCAGATGGAACTAGACCACGGTCATGATTAGGGAGCCGTACAAACTGTGAAGTCAAAATTCAAAATCCATATAAAGTTAAGTGCTTAAAAAATTAGGGTTTACACGTAATACAAAGTATTTTAAAGCAAACCTGATCAGATGGCATGAACTTTAACTGGTCCCTGTATGTAACTAGGGTATAAGTGGGCAGTTGGCTGCAGTCAAAAGATGTGCACCATATAGCACCAAGCAGAGCAAGAGGGTCAGCTTGAACATCCTTTATCAGCTGACGCCGAATACAGAGATACACGACCACGCCCAAACCTATATTATGACTAAGGCTCCTCCTATCTGTCGTGCACCCCCTAAAGCTGCCGTGCACAACTGCCTATATAAAAAACCAAGTATGCAACTACCCAAGCTATATATTCTGATGCATCAATATCCTCTAATAAATTGAGATAGCGCACATGAACCAAATTCCCTGAAAAATCGAGAAGCATATGACCGCCAAGAAGTAAAAAAATAAATCCACGAACGTGCAAGATGAGGTCATCATCGGTCTCTGAACCGGTAAACGCTCTCAAGATCCAAGCTTCTAGAGGTTCCTTCTTCACCTTGTAACCAAAAAAGTGACTAAGAGACAACCGTACACTAATAAGTCTCTCGATCATCTCAATTCAATACTGTTTCTGGTGTACACTCCAACTGGGACTAGTAACGGGCAAACCCTCTATCCTTAAACCCCATAATGCCTGCACATCCTGAAGGGTTATTGTGACTTCACCACAAGTCATGTGAAATGTGTGAGTCTCCGGTGTCCAACGCTCAACTAATGCGGTAATAAGAGCGTGGTCGAGCCCAATGTAACTACATATGAACACTCCCCTAAACCAGTCCCATCAATAAGATCTACCAACCTACAGGGAGCTGTATTGTAACACTGGAATAGATTGCGACCGAAACGCCTATACTGAAGATCAGTGAAACACGTCTCATGGTCCCCACTCCATATCAACCCAGACCTATGCTCGTGCTGTCTCGTCAAAATATCAGGGACTATGGGACCCTGATGCACGTGGACTGGGACTTCTTCCATCTACATCATTTACAGTTTGAGTTACGATCAATATCTATAAATTAAAGTAAAAAATTTTAAATAAATTATAATTCCAAACTTTTTAAGGTGTGTTCTTTATGGTACAATTATTTTAGGGTTTTTTGGATTTGTATGATTTTTAACATGTCAAGTTTAGTGTTTTTAGGGTTTTTAATGTTTTTATAATTTACGGTGTAGGATTTTAATATTAAGATTTTGGGTTTTTAGAGTTTACTGTTACAAAGTTTAGAGTTTTACGCTTTAATGTTTAAAATATCAATTTTAGGGTTTTTAGGGTTTATTATTACAAAGTTTAGAGTTTTACGGTTTAATGTTTAAAATATCAATTTTAGGGTTTTTAAGGTTTTATAATTTACGCTATAGGATTTTAATATTATGAATTTGGGTTTTTAGGGTTTACTGTTAAAAAGTTTAGAGCTTTACAGTTTAATGTTTGATGTAAAATTTAGGATTTTAATAATAGATTTTTAAGTTTTTTATTATTTAAAGTTTAGAATTTTTAAGTTTTTTAGGGTTATTGATGCTGTATTTTATAGCTAAGTATTTTACTACTTGGTAAATTCAATATTAGGGTTTTAGGGTTTAGCCCATATATATATATATATTTAAATAAAAGTCTTCATATTGATAATGGTATACAATTAATTACTAAACCCTAAATTTCCAAGTTTCGGTTCTACTAATTACAAAAACAAGTGAAGAGAAAAAAACCCAAATTCCAAGTCCCCATCTTTTCTACTAAAAAACTTATAAGAAAGATACAAAATAATTATCTACATAAATAAAAAAGTTCAAATAACCATAAAGTAAAGTAAAAAAATTACCTAATTATCCAAATAAATTCATCAAAATAATTAATCACCCTAAATTCACTTTTGCAACACAAAATACAATTATATACATAAAATGATCAAATTTGCACAAATTTATCAATAACAACAAATTTAAACGTAAACCCAAACCCCACTTTCACAAAAATAAATTAATTCAAATTAACAAATAATCCAAATAAAATTCATAAAAATAATTCACAAACAACAATTAACAAGCCCAAATAAACAATAATTAAAATTAATACATAATACACCAAATAATTTAAATAAATAAAAACTTACCAAAAATTAAAAATGCACCTTTCTACCAATAAGCTCTGTCTACCGTTTTCCACTCCAAAACTCTAACAATCTTCGTACTCCAAGGAAAGTTTCACCGATTCAAACTTGAATTTCAAAATTTGAACTAAATTTTTACTGTAAATTTTGAAATAAAATACAAAAGTATAAGAAGAAGAGAAGATACAAATATAAGAAGAAGGAAGAAAATAAAAGGAAGACGAAAAGGACTTACCAAGTAGTGGCGGCGGCGACACAAAGAAAAAAGAAAAGAAAATTTTCGGGAAGGAATGAAGAAAATTTTTGGGGAAGAAAGAAGAAAGAAGAAAGAAGGAGACGCGGCAGGTAGCGTTTATAACGTGATAACACACGGTCATTGTACATTATCACTAATAATAACGCACAATAGTGGTGCGTTATATTGACTAATAACGCACAATCGTTGTGCGTTATCAACAACTCAGCACCACGTCAGCAAACGATTATTAACGACGTCAGCACCATGTCGTTAAACATGATTTTTAATGCGGTTTAAGCTGCTTATTAGTGATATAGCACTACCATTGTGCGTTATCTCAGGTGATAATGCACAACGACTATACATTATGGCCATTGCAGGATTAAAAAAAAAACTTAACCAATTTAGTATCCATTTTTTGAAAATGGACTAAACATACACGGCGTCATGGATTCTTGCATCTTTCAAACGTTCTCATCGAGTCAAGACGTCTTTTGTCTATTCCCAATACCAAGTGTTGAACTCCATTGAACCTCGCATTGATCATTTTGTGACCAAGTAAGGGAAGTTGGTCGAAGCAATTCGGAGAATGATGAGTTGAGTCGAGGAGGATTAAACTTTTTGAGATTGTGGACTTTTGAAGTTGACAAGAGTTGACAAATCCTTTATAGGATGAGTGGTGGTTGCTTTCAGCAACAGGCCCACATATCTTCCAAAAACTGCCTTGTAAACCGTCAAAATTGTTGCCACCTTCATTGGCTCATTGGAATTGTCACGAATGACTAGAACATCTTGGCCGGATGAAGACTTGGAATCCATGAAGTGCATCATGGTTGATCTAAAAAAAAATTTCTAAAACGTTGGTCTTAGAATTAAAAAATAAAAGAATCACTAGCATCGAATTACCAGTATGCATGCCAAAAACTAGCATGGAATAACCAATATGCATGCAAAAATAAATAATAAATAAATAATAAAAAGAATGAAAGTATGACACATATATGGGTTCATGCATGCACTTCAACATCAAATCTTCATGCAAATTGATTCAAAGAAATTGAAGGAAATAACATTCATGCTTGTCGGACTTTGAAAAAAAAAGGTGGATTGTGCAAGACGACAGATTCATTCTTCAAAAGAAGAAGAGAAAAGAAAAGCAAACCGAATTCTCTGGTGAAAAAATTTTGATGCTGGCAACGAGCCATGCAACCAAAATTTGCTTATAGAACTGTCTTGAAATTCTCTTCAATTTTAGGTGAAGAAGAAGAACAAAGAACCTCTCTGTATATAGGGGCTTGGGAGGTAGAGATTGGTCCTATAATCCTACAAAGATTCTAGTTAAATATTTACAAGGATTCAATCTCAAAGTTTTACAAAGATTTAATTATTTCAAATAATATGAAGATTCAAGTTCAAAATTCTACAAGGATTCAAAATTTCAAATTTTATGAGAAGTAAAATCTTTAATTTGAGAAGAATTCAATTTCTTTGTTAATTCAACCTCCTCAAATCTTCAAGGATTCTACCCTCTAATTTGATTGGAATTCAAGACTCCAAGTAGGTAAAAAAACCTTAAATATTCAGAAGTTGTGAACAATATGGCAATTGCCAATAAATGTTCATAGCACTGGAGGATGTGGAAAATTTCAAAAAAATAATAATAGTAATAATTGCACTTAAGTACTTGTCTTCAAAGTTTTAGCCCAATAACTTTTACTCAGTGAATTTTTAATTTATTTATTTAATCGAGGACTAAAATAAAATAAAAATTTTTATTCTTGGTTATTTAAATTAAATTAATAAAATAAGTTTTTTGGGCCATGAAGATTGGATCATCCGGTTTAGGCTATGAAGATTGAATTATTTGAGTTGGGCTATGAAGATTGAATCATTTGAATTGGGCCATATAAATTGGATCAGATTTGGAATTATTTAAATAATATCCAAACCCGCTAACAAAACCTATGTATTTGGGCCCAAGTAAATTTAGCCCAAAGTCAATTTAAATTAAATCCATTAAATAATGGGTTAAACTCATTGGGCCTCATCAAATAAGGAAATGGGCCGACCCAACACCGTTGCTAGGCCACTTAGTGGCTAAGCAACCCGATGCCCTATTTCGCCTATAAATAAGGGTCTTCCCAATGTTGAAAATCATTCAGAAGACACTCACACTCGAGGCAAGTAAAAATCTCTCCAGAAGCTCTTTCCAAAAGCTCTCCAACAAAGGTCTTCCTCAAAATTTAAGCATTTCCTCGTAGTGTTCCTTGCCTTCTTCCTCGCAAAGATTGAAGAAAGCTCCAATGACTTTGCAATCCATCAATCATCCTCAAAGTCTGTTCGATTTGAGAAGAAGCTTCCAAGCCCTCAAGTCAACACTTTGCCGAAAAGAAGAATCAGAGGATTATCCTATAGATTTGGAATTGCCCAAAGATGTTGTAACCACTACCATATCATAAATCAAATCACGTTGTTTACTATTTATCTTTTGCTCAATTTTCAGACTTAAGATTTTGCTGCATACAAATTTGTTTCAGGCTTACATACGGCTCCCTGTAGATTGATTGATATTATTGATAGGACGGGGTTATGGGGAGTTTTTAGATGTGGTCATCTAAGCCTCTACCATGCACTTATTAATGCTTTAGTTGAGCAATGGAGGCCTGAAACCCACACATTCCGTATGACTTGCAGTGAGGTGATAGTCACTTTACAGGATGTGCATATCTTATGGGGTTTACGGATAGAGGGGTTACCTGTTACAGGTCCTAGTTATAGTGTACATCATAAGCAGTATTAGATTGGTATGATTGAGAGACTTACTGGTATTCAGTTGTCTCTTACTCTTTTTTTCGTATATAAATTAAGAAGGAACCTTTAGAGGCTTGAATCTTGAGAGAGTTCACCGGATCAAAGACTGATAATGACCTTACTATGCGTATCCGGGGTTTTATTTTCTTACTTCTTGGAGGTTATATGCTCCCTGATATGTCGGGCAACTTGATTCACGTAAGATACATCGGTTTGATAGAAGATTTTGATGCCATCCGCACTTATAATTGGGGGAGTTGTGTATTAGGGTTTTGTATAGGTGCCTATACGGGGTAGCTTTAGGGGGTGCATAATAGATAGAGGGAGCCTTTGTGCTACTTCAAACTTGGCTTAATTGTGTATTCCTATACTGCGTCCTCAGTTAGAGTATCAAATATTTAATTATACTTTATACAACATGAACAACGATAACGAGATGTATTACCTTTGGACTATTAGACCTGATATATCTAAGGAAGGCATTCACGTTTTAGTTGAATTTAAACCGATCCAGTCACAAATATTTTCAAATGTTCAGCACACTCACATATCAATACAGGAGGATCACTCAAATGTTTGTCAACATGTCATGGTAATAACATAGATGGTTTTCGATGAATCATCAATGTTGTACCCAGACGTAGAGGAAGATGATAACGCTGACATAGATTATGATGTATCAAGTGCATCTAACGAAGACAATGGTGATAATGATGAGGAAGATAACATTAGCACTCCCCTAAACCCTCTATCTTCAACTGCAGTGAATCAATGGCAAAATAGTCAATGGTTCAATAAACTTCCGTATGATTATATGTTATCTGGAGCCTTTCTAGATATGGGCTCGGGAAAGCAGATAGATGATCTCATCGAACCAGGCACTATCAAATTGCTGGATTGGAACGATGTAATGACTGATCTTCAATTAGGAATGAGATTCGTTGACAAAATCCAAGCAATTAGTGCAGTTCAAAAGTTGTCTATTCGGATAGGACGAGAGTTTAGAGTTGTTAAAAGTAAGAGCAATCAATGGACCGCAAAATGTTATCATCATAGTGACTCTAATTTTTGTCTATGCTATATCCGAATAAAGAAGAAAGAAACTCATGGTTGAAATCTGACTTCAAAGTTGAAACTAATTTTGCACCCTGTTGCCAACGATCCGGAGATCCCTATCTCAAACATTATCCGAGTAGTCCAAGCATTACTCCAAATGGGTTGTACATACAAATGGGTATGGTAAGCTCGGAAGCTTGCGGCAAAAAGAGTGTTCGAAAGTTGGGAGACAACTTTTTTAATTCTATCCAAATATCTCCAAGAAATGATTGATTCTAAGCCAGGAACTGTATACAAGTGGTTGCATCGGTAGAATGAACATTCCCCTCGACTATGTTTTCAAATTTCTTTTTTGGTGTTTCGAGCCTTGTATAAATGGATTTCAAAACTTTCAGCCGTTGATTTCTGTGGATGGCACTCATCCTCAAGGACCATATAAGGGCATACTATTAATTACAAGTATGTGGGATGTGAATAATCATTTGTTCCCCCTAAACTTTGCAATTATTGATAAAGAGTCGTCCGAAAGTTGGAATTGGTTCCTCAAACTCCTACGTGAAAACATTATTAAGAATCGACACGTTTGTTTAATATCTGATCGCCACAAAGAGACTTTATCTGCTATGCAAAATCAAGCTTTGTGGCAACCTCCATTTGCGGTGTACAAGTTTTCAACAAGACCTTTAAGAACAGTGAATTAAAAAGTTTAATATGGCAGGCCGAAACCGAAACTAAGTAATGGAAATTTGAATGTGTCATAAATGAAATTCAAAGCAGAAATATAGAAACTTACAAGATACCCTTGGAGAAATGGACACTCCTACATGATGGTGGGCACAAGCACGGAGTGATGACAACCAACATTTCAGAGCACTTAATAATATCTTGAAAAAAGCTAGAGTCTTACCTTTAAAAGCCCTAGTTGAATTAATATTCAGCAAACTTGTTAATTACTTCAACCAGCACCGTCAGGAGATCTAAAACTGTGTGCATCTATTTTCAACAAGATTTTTTAACAAGTTTCTTCGGATTGAATTAAAATCAAGAGACCACACAGTTACACCGTATAACCCACGAGTTGGTATTTACCTGGTTAAATCTCCAATACGTCTTGATAGTAGCGGCAACAACGTTTACACTTTAAAAATGAATGAAAAATCGTGCAGTTGTGGCATATGGCAAGAATATATATATATATATTGTCTTGTTCTCATGCTCCTACAGTCTATAAAGATAATAGTACAAGACCAGATACTTATGTGCCAGACATATATTCGCGGGAAACTTACAGTCGAACACAACAATCTAATTTTTATCCGGTTGGGCATGAGAACTTTTAGAGAGATGCTCCTTACAATTTAACATTCTATCCTCTAAATATGAACAATCAATGATGTCGAAAGTAGGGTAGAAGGTTTCGAGAGGAAATGGATTATCGAAATCCGGAATTTCTCAAAAAATGTAGCAGATGCCGAATGCATAGGCATAATAGAAAAAATTGTAATAACCCCAATTCAAGTAATGTATAAGTTTCTTTTTTTCCAAGTATTGGAATATTTTAGGGTTTCTATTAATGATATTTCTTTTTTGAATTTCTTTCAGGTACTTTTCTATAAATTCTTTTATTTAAATTGATTATAAAATATTTATAGTAAAATTTACAACAAGTAACAAAAATATAAAATACTTTAACTTACTTCTCCGTACTTTTTTTTTAAAAAAAATTCCTTCTTAAAATGGTTGTAATTATTATCATAAAATGTACATCAAATAACATAAATAAAATAATATTGTCATTTTGTAAAAAATAATAATAATTATAAGTTTTGCACAAAAAAAAAAAAAAGAAAAATTATAAGTTTTGCCAAAAAATTATAATTTTTGAAAAAATGATGTTGCAGATAACGCATACACAAAATGTGTTATCAAAAAAGATAACTCACTTCTTGTGTGCGTTATCTGTCACATTGGATAACTAACTCTTGTTTAAAGATATTGTGTGCGTTATGGCCACAGTCAGGCTAAAAAAAAATTCACGGCCACTTTAGTGGTTTTTTTTAAAAAACTGGTCAAATATAGCAAAAAACTGAATATAGATAAAGGAATAACAAGAGAGAGAAAAATATAATTCAAGAATCAAGTATGATCAATCTTATTAATGTCTTTACATATTTATAGATTTAAGCTAGAAGAAATGTGTTTTGTCATTATGGAGTCAGAGCCCAATTCGGGAGCTCTAGTTCTCTTCAGGGGCCGTATTTGGACATCTACCATGTATACATTAATTTCATAACATTAGTGAACTTTTTGACAGAATTTTCCTAAATAAATACTCCCTCAATCCCAAATCTTTGGTCCCATTTCAATTTTCAAATGGATTAAGAAACTTAATTAGACTAATAAATTTTATTTTTATTTATCTTTTATACCCTTCTTTGATATTAAATGAATTTGTCTTTTTGTTTTGAAACTTTACAAATGTAGACATGAAGTTATTAGAGTAGTGGGTGTTTTATTAATATTTCTTGAAAATAAAGACATTTAGTACTGCTTCCGTTTCATAATATAAGGTTAAGTTGTTTTTTCACACAAATTAAGACAATATGAAATCAGTATGTTTTTTATAGTAAAGTGCCAATAATAGTCAATCATTAATTTTATTTCTTATTCTAAGGCTTTGTTTCTTCTCTCCATATTTAAAAGTTTTATTAAATGTTAACGAGTTTAAGTTTTGAATTTTTAAGTAGTTATATATTAAATGAATAGAAATATTATTGAAAAAAAATTATAAAGGGAAATTACTTTATAATATGAAATTTTAAATATGATAACTTAACCTTATATTATGAAACAGAGGTAGTAGTTAAGATATACAATGATAAGGGGCATAATAGGAAATTAAAAGTTTAACTACCATTCATAATGATAAGGGGCATAATAAGAAATTAAAAGTTTAACTACCATTCATAAAGAGAAATGAGACCATAATTTGAGATGAAAGAAAATTTAGACTAAAGATTTGGGAGTGAGTACAATTTTCAAAAAAAAGCTGGACAAAGAAGTTGATGCTCTTTACTAAATCGATAAGCATCGGATCTAATACTTACTAGACACATAACCTCCTCTTCCCTATTCACTTTTTATAATCATGTAAGATTTACTCAAACTGAGCTAGCAGTGGTGTCATAAAAAATAAAAAATAAAAAAAAATCTAAGCCTTGTCAAACTCAGCAGTCGTGCTGTAGACCGAATTGCAAGACCTCTCATCACTGTTGAAAAAATTAGACCAGAAATCAAACCAATTAAATTACTGTTTCACGGGTTTATTAGTTTAATAAATCAAATCAGTAATCAGACCAAAAATAATATAAATATATAAAAATTTATAGATATATATTAATAATTCATCCACATACGTGTTATACATCAATTAACACCTAATATACTTTAAAAAAAATATAATTAAAAAATATTATTAATTTATTAACTCAAAAAATACATAAAAAATAAAATTTTTGATAAAAAATTTTTTAAAAAATAAAAAAATCAATTCAAATGACAGATCTAATTAGCCGATTCAATTGATTTTTTATCAAATTTAACCGGTTCAATTTCTTATAGTAATCTTTTAAGAAAATCAAATCAATCTAAGATTCAGTTCAACCATCGAATTTTCTCAACACTGCCTCTCAAAGTCAACCAAAATGGAAGAAGGAAAATATTATTAAATGCTGCTGGACAATTTAATGCAGTAAATGGCACAGCTGAGAAACTGAGTTTTTTTTTTTTTTTTTTCAGAAATTGATTACACAAAGCAATGCATACTACAACAAGATAAAACGAAGCCAATGATACTAGAGCAACATATTGTTTCTAACAATAACGAATAAATCTCAATAATCATTTCATTCTGTTGAGCGGAATTCTCTCACTCTGTCGAGGAACCCTCTGCGCAGGAGAAATCCTTTGAGGCATTGTCATACCACCCGAAACAATGATTTCTGAATATCACAAACCAAAAAAGCTATGAATTATCAGTCAAGTAAGCAATATATAGATCCAGATTCCAGCCATGTTAAACCTAAGAGGTAGAAAATTGGAAATAAAAAAAAGTACCTATTCCTTCACGTATTGAGAGATTTGGTCTTATTATATCCTTAGAGTTCACCAAGAATATATCACCGATATACAAGTGATTTGTTGGAACAAATACACTACATAATTCTTCATCTCCATCATCTTTCTGCATCCAAGCAAGAACTATAGCTTAACGAATGAAGTGAATTGAGATATTCATCGATCACTTTATCATACAGGTCCCCAATTTCAGTTAGTTGCTATATTCACCACTCATTTAAGATAAACAACTGTGGAGGTTCAAGCAAATCAATCACAGGAATTGTCCATTATTTATGGCAAAATATAAATCCTGTACTTAACGAATCAAGAAAGTACCTGAAGAAGGACCGTTGAAGTGATAAAACCAAATGCATATTCACCAATGCGGGGATGACTTATAATTGCCACTTCTTTAAATGCAGTTGTATTTTGGTCTGTGACAGAACATCAATGAAGCCGGTCAGTTTCATGGAATTTCTAAAATTCCACACACGGCTAAGTATGGAGAATTGTCAGCAGTTACGAATTTAGTATACAAGGAACGAAGAGATTGAGCAAAAGTTTAGCACAACAGAGATGTGTTCCTGATCAAGAACGTTATGGTGACACATTTGTTCCCCATAGTAAGGGCGGTTCATCTTTCGCTTAACCAGTTCACCACATCTACATTGATCATTAAAGGCATCATCCATCGTTTTTCTTACCAGGAGAAATCGCAGCACTGATTTGCTTTGATGCCGAGTAAATGTGCTTCATAAAAGGCATCCGCTTAATAATCCATTCTCCAATCCAGAAAACAGTTGCACCAAGCCATGATGAAACAAAGACACCAACAAGGAATACAAAAACCAAGGATGTGATAAATCCAAGTCCTGTATCACAAAAAAGTATTAGAAAGTAAAAATTTATAATAACTGCCCTGAGAAATATATAGTCTAGATAAAAAAAAATTGCAGATATATAGGCCCCGAGAAATTATTAAACATCACCAAATGGCAGGCATGAGAGGCAATGGTCACAAACCATCTGACAATAGTACAACTGAAACTAAGAAAGTAGTCAAGTAATAGCACAACAGCATCTTTATGTTCCCATTTTGGAAACCTAGCTGGTGGAACTATAGTTATCTTCAACAGATATTTGCTACATCAATAGGAAAAGAAAGCTTAAAATAATAGTTTTAGAACTACATAAGCCAGTAAGCAAATGCGTGTTCCGTTCTTCTTTGCACTCAAGACTCTTAATTTTAAGATGAATTGATCTCACCCATCGTGGGGCGCAGTTTCACATAATACAAAAGATTAAATCAGCAAAGCTCGAGCAGCATCAGTCTTATGCAAGTTCAAAGAACATTTGGATGATAAAATGCTTTCTTTTCATCTGAGAGGGACGTGTGCTGCTTTCTGGAATACCTGCCTCTTTCCGTCCTCTTTCAACAGCAATATCTAATCCACTTTTTTGGCATACCAGTAATATTGGTATACTCGTATACATAAGCAGTTTTTGTGGCAGTAATAGCAATCTATGATTTCATCATAACTATTTCATGTCTTGGTAACTGCAAGATTTATTGTATCTCAATTTATCTAATTTCACATGATTAACAGCAAAATAAAAAGATTTTCCAAATTATAATTTTGTAAAACTTTCAATAACTCTTAAACTCTTTCACTAAGAATTGACATACAGCAACCTCAAAGCAGTAAGGAATGTTGTATCAGCGGTAGGACTCCGGAGGGGTGATCAGTTGAAGTATAACGAGGCATAAAACCCTTGTATCACTATGTCCAGCAGAAATACCAATAGGACCCAAAATCTCCCCCAGTTGCGTGGACAAAAGTAAGCTGAAAATAAGCTATTAGCTGAGACATAAGAACAAAATAACAAACAGAATGGCAAGCAAGGTTCTCCACTCATGTTTTTTCCCTTTTCCATAACTAGCTAAAGGGCTCTTCTTTTAATTCTAAAGCAATATTTGTAGTTTCAGACTGCAAGGCTAGTAGTCCTCATTTAGTCATTTCTTGAAGAGGGGAAAAGAAAAATCCAAAATGAGTTGCCAGTAGGCAACATTATCACTAGACGATGACAAATAAAAGGCACAAAAGCTAGTGCATAGAAACTTACCAAAAATATCAATACCCATTTGCTCATATAATGGACTGAAGAAGCCATCAACAAACTGGACAAACCACCAGGTTATAAAGAATGTAACTGCAACAGGGAAGAGAACTACACTGCAATTTCAAATTTACAGATTTGCTAAGCACAAAGGACCATAAAAATATGTGAGAACATACTAAAAAGCACTTTTAACAAACAGGCTATAATCCTTTAACACAATAACCAAACTAAATGTTTTTTAGTAGAAAATCACAAAATGTTAATTTGTTCAGCAAAATAGCCAAAAGACAACTCTGTAGACCAAAGTAACCACATATAAGATTAATCAAAAGCTGATAGCCTACCAACATAGAATCTCTTCAAACTTTTGATACAAAAGAAAGTCAAAAGAACATTTCCCAAAGAAGCATTGAAATCTTCAGTCCAGATGGTTTAGCAACCTTTTAATTGCAAATTTTCAACTAAAAAGATTTGGATCTTTTGGGCCTAGTAAATAAAACTTTAAAGCATGAATGAGAACCAAAAGGGAAAAGAAAATAGAAATTACGGTAAATGACATTTTGGACATAGTAAATGATATTTTAAGGCAAGAATGTGAAGGGGAAAAAAAATAGCAGTGCTGGTAAATGATATTTTGGACACAGTAATGACATTTGAAAGTGCACATGAGAACCAAAAAGGGAACGCATGTAGTAAAGCTGGTAAAAAGGGTGTTTTTTATGGGATTTTCCACATGAAAAAACACAGGCAATAAAACTTTTCTTTGTAGGCCCTTTTCAGCATCTATAAATTGGTTATATCCAAGGTTTTCTTAATTCAAAAAATTAGCTCAGCAGCCACTCATTGGATCATTTCATATTAAAGTTCACTTAGTTGGGTCACATGTAAAAGAAACAGTGCCATAAACGGCAATGATTACCATCCTGTCATGAACTTCTTTGACACCCAGCTTTGGAGAACGAAACAACATGCCTGAACAAATGAAAAGGTCCAACATAAGCAACTTAAGTAGATTTATATCCACACGACATATTAACTCAAATCCTAGCAGGTTTAATAGGATTATGAATAACTAATTATACATCCTATCAGCCGTGCATTACATTTTTCTTTAATTTTTATTTTCAACTTCCGGTCAAAAGGTGTATAAGCATGCAGATGAGCAGACTCTGTAATCATGAATTGCAGGAACGCAGATATAGGAAACGTCGATATGATGTATAAATGCAAGCCATGAGAGATATATATTAGTATCTAAAAGCAACCAATATCCTTCCTAGACCCTTTTTATCAGTTTTTAATGATCGAAGTAAGAAATTTATGCAACCAGAAAGAAAAATAATATTCTATGAGGCTTAGATGTTAAAATTACCTATAACAATTACTTTCAAACTACCCGATGAGGTACTAGGCACTCAATTTTATAAACACTCTTCAAATTACTAACTGAGGCACTAGGCACTCAACAAGGGTGCAAGCAAAGAATATTTAAAGGAAATTCTTTCAAAATATCCATCACCTATTTACCCATCTCAAAATACCCAAGAAATGAAATTTTATGTTTTATATCCAACAAAAGCTGTGTGATAGAAACTAGTACACTATCACCAAACACGGCATAATTTGACAAAAAAGCGTGCATGTGTGGCAAAATACTCGCGTATCACTTATTGGAGGAGCAAAATACTCAATACATATCATTCCCTATAAATATTAACCACCAAAACCACGTTAATTATGACCCACACAATTTTTGGGTGTTAATGTTTGGAGGGAATGACAGGTCTTGACTATTTTACCCCTTCAATAACAATACATACCAATTGACTTATTAAAGTCAAGCAAGTTAGAAGTTATTGAGAGATACTCATTATTATGAGAGAGCAATGATAGCTAACCGGAAAGTGTTAGAGACCAAGAAATCATTGAGTTAATCACACTTTATATGTAGCCTGGACGTAAAGAATCACCCAAAATTTTAGATCCTAGAATTGACAGTTGGAAGCACTCATACACTGTCATTTATAATACTATTTCCAGCTCTAAAGGACTTATCCGTTTTCTGTTATAAATGCAAGTTTTAGCAGTTCATTACAGTTGACAATTTGCTTCCACAGTTTAGGTTGACTTTATATCAGCAAATAGTTTCCAAATCCTCGTAGAAGTGCACCTCATAAACCGTTGTTGCAATTGATTCACATGATTTCCACTAGGAAATTGTCAACTTTAGGAGAAAATTAGCTTTCAATTTACAAGGTAGCTGAAGTTTTGAGAAGCAAAGGTTTGGGCTTCATTAAATATTGTTCTCAAATCAAATTTAATTTCTTCAATACTCCAATACGTAATAACCTGGTGATCTCTAACAGCGAACCAAGGAATTTGTTTTGGATCATTAACAACAATGAAGGAATAGCTTAAACGTATTTGCTTCATTATATGTTGTCAGAAGTGCTTTATACCCCGTCAAACTTCTCAATCTGCCGAATTGTTAGTGATCAGGGCCCAAGAATATTGATCAAATTGAAACTCCATAATACATGGACATTTCAACAATTATTAGATCATTATAGCAGTACCATATCAGTTTCTCAAATTAAACTATAACAAATTTAATAGAACGTAGTAAGCATCAGTTTCTATCCATCTTACAATTTTAGATGTGTGGTAAGTTGAATTGAGTAATTTGGAGCAACCATGGCATAGAGGAAATGAGTATATATGCCCTCATAGCTTCTAGAAGCAAAAGACCTCATGACTAATCAACTTCTTTAGCAAAATTCACTGGAAATGTCCATTGAAGTAAAGGATTCTTTCTTTGTTTACGCGAGTCAGTTGTTCATAATACTGACTACTCAAAAGCAATATACAAATGGATACACTATCCCAGATGCATCTATTAACAGACTGTCAGACTCCAGAAAAAGGTTCAAGATCATAGCCAAAATTCCTTTCAAGAAATTTGAGATTTTTAGTTCCTAAATTGCTGCAGAATCAAACGGGTATCAGAGAAACTCCAATTAAAAATTCCCAAAATCAGAGAAGTAATTGTATAAATGGAGAGAACAATAGGCATTTTAACAAACAGTAACACCTACATACCCTAAAAAATAAATATAAAAACAACAAACAAAAGAGTACCTGCCGGGTCGAAGAATTAGAAGAACTAGGCGAAGATTTCACTGGGATTTCGGGATCTTCTTCTTCAACCGCTTGACTGAGTGGCACAGACGTGGCATCTTTGCCCTCTGCCATTTCTTTCTCTTCCTCTCTTTTAGGGATTCACCAGGACAAAGAAGAAATCCAGACCCAAAATATACTTAAGAGCTAAAAAGATGTGGAAGATTGCAAATTACGGCAAAAAAATTAATAATATTAAGCAGTAATGGGCGACTACTACCATGCGAGACTTAGGATTCAAGAAAATGGGTTGTAATTGTAAAGGTTTTACTACTATTATGACGATTCATTTTAAGCTTAGGGAGTCGTATACGTTGACTCTATACAGTACAACGATGGTTTTGCCTCTGATTTTCGTGTTTTTTTTTTTTGGCTGAAGCTTAGTACGGAGATTTTTTTCCTTTTTCTTTTCTCTTGTACATAGCGAGATAATTACGTTTTTTAAAATTTTTACAAATGCATGAACTTTTCCTTTTATTTTACTATTACTCAGTAAAACCACTAAAAAAATTTCCACTCTAAATTATGACTAGTGACAAATTATTAGTATATCTTTGGATAAAATAAGACTAAGAGGTATTATTATTTCATCAACATGAAAATTATATAGTTAAGCTGAGATGTTATATGTATACAATAATTTTTAAGTTAAATTTAAATTACAAATTGAGCATAAATTTTTAGATACGGTAGATAACGGGAGAGCAAGAATGATCCCAAAATTATGAATAAAGAAAATCTTAGCTTTCCCACGATATATCACATCGTCCTCAATTTGCAAATATTAGTATAAATATTTTTAACAATAAATTGTTACTTAGTACAAGGTGAATGTAATTATTCCAGGTAAAAATCATAGTTTTATTTTTCTCTACTAACCCTTTCTCCCCCACTTCTCTTGTAATTAGAAAGCTTGTCCAACTTGGCAACCAGCCATATCCCACCAATGACTTAGGCTTGCATATGAATCTTGGTTGAATTTCTTCTTTTCTTGTGTGTTTTTTGTTCATCCACTCCTTTTTTTTGCTATAAACTATAATGAATCTTTTTTATACTTTTTCCATCGAAGTTCAAGACTCATGATAGGGAACTTCTTTCTATGATCTTCACATATCAATCTCTTTCCTCACTTTTTTTTTTATTTTTTATTTTATGAGGAATTGTTCTACCGGAATTAAATTCTTGGGTCATTTTTTAAATTTCTACTCCTCTCACTACTAGAAAAAATAAATTTTACCAACTGAACTTACCGACTGAAAAAAAATAGTCGGTAACTTTTTTACTTTTAAATTTAATATATATATATATATTATTGCACAAATTTGACAACAATTTCAATAGAGCAATGTCAATAGAGCGGTTCGAGGTCACAGGTTCAAACCTCATCAAAGACAAATCTAAACATTTAAATTCAATGGGGTTGCATGCAGGATCGTGTTAGGGCTTCGGGTTAGGTAGTTAAATGGTACTTGCCTTTACAGTTGAAGAACGGTGGTAGAGTTATTGGGAAGAAGATTTATTATGTGTTTGTTTTTTATCTTACTAGTATTAATGTGTTTGTTTTTTATTAGTATTCTTATGTATTTGTTTTTTTTATCTTACTAGTATTAATGTATCTTACCCACATGGAATTTTTAGGGTGTGGGATGTTTTCTGCTACATTTTGTAATTTCAATGTTTGAGGGTAAAGTCGTGGGATTGGTTTGGTCGAGGGTTAGGACTTAGGAGCTTGGGGATATGAAATTGGTCTCTTTAGATCGGTTGTGATAGTGGTTTTTAATGAATCTAGTAAGTTGTGGGTATAGGTGATTAGGGGTAAGTATGAGGATTTAAGAGAGGTTGGGTTGGGGCAGAAGTTTGCAAGCTCATCATATGTTTGGAAAATTTGATTGAGGGTTTAGATTTCTAGAAAAAGTACTTGTATGGAATGTTGGGGGTGGTGCTTCGGCTCTTTTTTGGACTGATTGTTGTCTTGGGAAGGACTAGTTGGTAGACTTAGTGAGGGAAGTCCAAGGGAAGAGTGTAGCTTGCTACTAGATGGAGCATGGTGGTTGGGATATGGATGGGGTTGTTGGCGGAGTTTTTACCGCGGGATGTTTTGACACGCTTGCAAATGTATCACATCTCAGGGGTTTGTGATGCTCCAAAATGGAAGTGGGTGGCTTCTGGCATCTTCTTCTAGGCAAGAGCATATGATGTGTTGCGGGATGGATAGGCAGTTGACTCCCGTGCTGCGTGGAAGAGTTTGGGAATTCCGAGGGCTTGCTCGATATACTCTCTTCCCTTGTTTGGTTAGGCATGAAGGTCTTAAGATAAATTTTGAGTTGTTTCGATGTGTGGATTCATTCATCATCAAGTTGTGATTTATGTGATTGCAATTTGAGTCTGCATTGCATGTTTTGCGAGATTGTTTGATATTCCGTGAAGTCTGAAGTTATTTTATACCAAGACAGCATCAGTGCCGGATTTTTGCAACACCATATAAGGTGGAGTGGATAGACTGGATTTTGAGTAGTCGATGGATGTGTATTTAGAGAAGGTTTGAGTAGAGCTATGTGTTTAGATTTCTTTGTTACTTAGCATGGATTTGGAGAAATAATTCTCTTTATGAGGCTGGTTTCTTCCTCTTTCCTTTGATGACAAGGTGCATAGAATCTCAACTTTGGTAGGAGATTTTGATAGTACTAATATACAGTTGCCAATAGTAGGTGGTATACCACTGTGAATGTCCAATTTGTTGATTCTTTATTTTAATATAAAGCTATATCTCCAAAACAAAAAATATTATCAATGGTTAGGATCTTATTTAGAAAACAACAAATACAAAAGGTTTTTAATTTTTATTTTAATTTATAATTTATGTATTAAGTAAATTAAATTAAGGATTTATGAGCCTATATTTACAACTTTTTATAATAATTACTGCGTGTTTGTTTTACTCATCGGAATAGCTTTTCGATCCAAATTAAGTTCTGGCCCATTATCAGTTTTCTACATCTTTTCAAAGTAATTTTCAAAGTCGTTGATACACTAATGGTTTTACAAATTGCTAACTTCTAAAGAGAGATGATGACTCTAAATTTCTCCGGTCGATATGGTTCAAAGATTGCGATGAAGCCTCTGCCACAAAAATTATTGTGTATTTGGTTTTTATTACCAGTTTAGTATACTTTGTTTATCTATGTGTGGTTTTATTTATGTAACTTTATATAGTTGGTTTTATGATTGTTCCAATTTTTCAACTTTTTAGCTGAACAAAGAACTTTCATTATTAAACGGACAAAAAACACATACAGACTTACATCAAGACATATCATCAAAGAAAAATTACTATCTAGATCAATTCTCCTATCTAACCAAGCTTGGATGATGCGGTTCCAATCGAAACTCCAAGAGTTCTTCAAATTTGAGAGAGACTTGAGCTAGCGCTTGTTCTTAAATAATTCCTAGTTTTAACTCCAAATCTCTACAACTTTTTGTTACAAATTGAACCCCAACACTTAGAGATAGTGGGACCCTAACATAGATAGAAGAAGTTTCTACAACAAATTCAAACAAAGAACCTTGGATTGTTAAGGAATCACAAGACCCACTTGAATAGAAATTTTGAGGAATCTTCAAGAACCCTTGAATGATAACAATTCAAAGACCCAAGAAATGAATTAAAACTCAAGGTTGATCATTCCCTTGATTGATATTCAAGAGAGAATCACACTCTCACATCAAACTTGGAAGAAACCCCATGGGTTCTTCAAGAAGAAAGAAAAGCCTCTTGGCTGTAATGTGTGTCTAACACACATAAACTAAGGAGTTTAGCCCCATAATGGGGCATTTATGTTTATGACCTACAAAACTAATCCCGAGTTAAATGTGGTTGAAAACTACTTAATTACATAATTTGGGAGTGAAAATAGCAATTAAAACAAGAAAAAACCAAAGAAAAGCTGAAACAAACAAATACATAGATACGGGTAAAGAGCCGCCACCAGATTTAATGAAAATGGTGCCAAATTCTTCCAATTTAAGCAAAAATCCCCTCAAGTTTTCAGCTCTCGGATGAGCAGAATTTGGCGCCAGATGCATTTTGAGCCTTTTAACGACAGATTAAGCTCTTGATGTCTTCAAAAAGTTGTAGATATTTTCTCTTAGCTTCCCGTAACAAATTGAATAATCTTAATTGGATGTATATAATTCGAGTTATGGTTATTATTTGAATAAGATCATAAGTTAAAAACATTGAATTTGCACTACTCTTTGGCGGACCAAAACAAATCCGTTTGGGATGAATTTTACCACTTTGAAAACCTCATGAATCTTCTTTATTTGAACACTTTAAATATCTCAAAAATGCATTTGAACAAAACATGTCTTCAAACTACCGATTTTCATCCAAGGACCGAAATATTGTTGATTTTTAAGACTTTCTTCTACCAATTTTAGGCATATATTTTATAAATTTAAACTTCATATTATCTCAAAAAAAAATTAAGAACTTATCGAAAAACTTTTTATACTAGCAAGAGAGTTTTTCTTTGATAAAAACAATATTCATTATCAATTAAATTTGACCTTTGAAATAAAACATCACAATAATGGAAGCACCTCTTTGATGCGCTTCTAAATTCCGGTTACATTCTTTTCTTCTTATACGTTAAACAAAACAAAAGTATTTTCTTAGGAAAGCTGATAAATATAGTGATCCTTTTTAGCATATACGTCGAACTTAAAACTCATAACTCAACATTATTTTCTCTACTTAGAACTCATATTCTCTCCACCTTCTCTGTAATAAAAATTTTTAATTTTTAAACAAATCATACCAAAATTTACTCAAAGGATACATTCAGCATTGACATTGGCTAAAATATGAATGATTTACAAAAAAGTAATTTTTTAGTGAAGAATTAATTTTGTTAACAATCTTGGTTTCATAAAATTGAGGACTTTAGTAAACTCCTAATCCATCCTACTAGAATTCTTGAGAGATCGCGAGTTTGACCAATCGAGACACTTCTAAAAGTCCTAATAGGCTAGAATGGGATTTTAATGGTATTCTCAGTCTTCTGGGCCGAGACTCCAGTTCAGGTATGACCACTAGGTCAACTGCGGTTGATAAGGTACCAGTGTGCCTATTAGCACTAAGGTGTGCAACTGAAAACTCATCCATAAATATAATAAATACATAACTTAGATCTACAACAACGAATATCAAACTTACATAAGAATATCAAACATATCTTATGTCAATACAACTACTTAAAACTTATAACAAAAGCTTACGGGTATATAAACTCTCTCTATAAGTGAGAGGTACGAAAAGTTTCCAAAAACATATACATTACTTATATTAGTTAAGTTCTTCAGATGGAGTATAGTGATAAAGGCCCTATTCCACTCTTTTTCTATATCATCTGAAAATAAGTAATAAAAGAGTGTGAGCTACAGGGATGGAATAAGGATTAGAAGAATGGGGGAACGAAATTACGCAAAAAATTTTGCACAACGACCTTCCTTTCCCTTCCCAGATTTCAGTTCAGCCATAAGCTAGTGCCTCTCTCCCTCTCTCTACAATGCTTGGTTTGCCCCCTCCCCCTTCTAAAATTCGCCCCCTACCATAGTGCCCCTATGACTATTTTTTGGAAAAGGGAGGCGGTCGAACCCTTTTTCTACAAGATAGTTCCGTGGCTGGTGAGCTAGAAAGCTCTGTGAGAACACGTGTGTATTGATGAGTTAGAAACATCTATGAAATAAATGTACATACAGGTTTTAGCAAACATATTTTATGAATAACGAATCATGTTTGCAATTCAAAACTTTATGTGTAAAACATATGCCTGGTCCTGGTATAGCTAGAAAGTTTGAGCTTATCAAGACACGAGCACACCTCCTGACGCAAGTTCAAAACATTACATACGTACGGTACGTCATAATTAATTCTGGAAACACATGGATGATACCAACCGTAAAACCATACCTTATGCCTCAAAAACCAAAAAAAAGGTTACGAGATTATGGGGTACCTACCAGCCAGCACTCGGTGACCAACCCCAACTTTGAGCCCTTATTGACCCACAACAGGCCAATCGAGATGCCACATAATGATGTCCCCTAAAACAAACACATCACTGAAAGGACAAGCCCTCCAAAGCACCACGCCCCTTTCAAGTAGATCCACAATCCAAAGTCTATACTATCCAAGCGATCGGAAGAGGCCCTAGTACAGGGGACCAACCATGTACATTGCAATTCTCTACGTTTCTAGCTGGGAACCAAATACTTTTCATATTAAATCTGGTCGGAATGAGATTTTCATGCATATTTTCAAATCAGAGATTACTTAACGGCCATCCAAATCAATCCAAATCATAATCATTCCACAATAATAAAGCCAATAAATGATCGTTCAAACCAATTGAAGTCATACCAATTCTAATATAAAAAAATCTCCCGTCTGCCAGTCCAAACAAGCTTATGCAAGTTTAAAAAATATCTTATAATAATCCATTTGCTTCTCAAAATTCCATATAATTTCCAAGAACAAATAATTTTCAACGAAATGATAAAGGTCTCTACATGGAGCACCATTCCTATGTATTTCCAATACAAAATTTGAATACATAGTGGAGAATATCTCCAATTTAAAATAATTTGAAAATTAAGAAAGCAAATAATTTTCGCAAAGAAAATATATTTCAAAAGTTATATATATTTTTTCTATTAACATATGAAATTTGTAAAATCCAAATTTAAATTTAAATTTAAATTTGTGAATTCACTTGGTCGGAGTAGCTAAAATATACTTATGGACAATAGTCAAGTCTCCTAAAAATTTGATAACATAACTACTCAGTTGAATATCATTTTAAGGCCCTGTCTGGTTCAGGAATTCTTAAATGTGTACTCCTTGTAGTTATGGTACACACCAACCACACAGAAGCAATTCGTTTTTAGATTACTACTATAGCCTACAGCCTTTTGTCATTTTTCCCTTTTGATAAAATCGTATTGTTTTCGGTTTGAATTGGATTCAGATAAAATTGAATTGAAATAATTGAAATTATATGACTTTAGTTAAACATGCAGTAAATAATTTTTTTTCTAAAACATTAAATAATAAATTTGATTTTGAACCAAAATCTAACAAAGGAACCAAAATAAATTTCGATTTCAATTATTTAAAAAAGGCATCTTATACATTGTTTAATTAAATTTATATAATTTAACTTATTTTGATTCAATTTTATTCGAACTCAATTCAAACTGAATATATATATTACATAATTGAAATTTTGGAGCTGAATGCACACTTCGAATCCAAGAAAAATTAATCGTTTTTCCAAAAACCGAAAAAGTAAGAATTATCTATGAATAAGAAGTGAGTTAGCTCTAATAATATGATTTTCTAATGTAAAATTAATATCGTGAAGTGCTAAAAGATTTTTTGTTAAGTTTAGAAATAATCCTAACATATATCCTTCTTTCTCTTAGTTTTCCTTTTCCATTTCCATCTTGAAATTTACAAATCAAACAAGGGAAATTCTATTTCCTTAACTAACCAAACAATATATGGATTTTAGTTTCTAATAATTTTATTTTTTTTCTCTCTTACATCAAAATTGAACCAAATAGGGCTTATATCTAAACTCAAAATCCATCAATAATATCTCTAATATAAACAAAATTGAAATTCCTAAATAAAGTTTCAAACAACTAACTTTCTAAGGTTGCAAATAAACTCACTTAAACTAGAATTTAGCTTTAAAAATAATTTCTACACTTGAGACTTACCTAGATCTTCCTAAAACCTTTAAAAACACTTGATCTTCTAAGAAATTAAAAGAACTTCCAAGGAACAATGGGATAAAGTTGGAATAAGAAAAAGTGGAAAGGAAAAAGAAAACGGGATTAAGAAGAAGAAAAAGAAGAAAGAAATGTGCTCAAATTTTCATCTCCTATATTTACATGTAAATGGATAAATTGGTGGATTCATGCCAACTAGCTTAAAGGACAAGTAGATCTATGGCTAGGATTTAGCCACTACAATGCCAAGTACACAATTAATTAATCCCTTAGCGCTTGTCAAGCTACATTAGTCTCCCTATAAATATCTAGTCATGCATATCCTCAATAGCTATCTTTATCCTTGCAATTTGCTTACAAAAAGCTTTCTAATTTTCTTAAAATACTCTAATTAGGCATCGTTTGGTTGACCGGAAAGGAAAGTTGCAATAGGAATGTGATTACTTGGAATTTGAATATGTGGAATGTGAATTCCTTTAAATTCGTTTATTGTGTGTGGGATTTACAAGAATGTTAGGCAGAAAAATAATAAGAATCATTTTCCGTCATTTGGTTTGATAAGATGTAGTCAAGTAAGTAATTTATATTTATATCAAATTGTCCAAAATGTTCTTTTAACATATTTTTCTGAAACAATAAGTAAGGTTACATTAATAAAATCTGTACTATATTTTTAATGAAATGAATTAAAAATCTTAATTAATTTGATTAATACAAATCATGATTCTATCTCACATCATATAAATCATTTTTAGTACTCTTTAACATTAAATATTTTTGCATAAGAGAAGACGTATACAAAACATAAACCTTTATAGAAAAAAGACATAAACAATTGGAATTCAAACATTTAATGAATCTAAAACAATCATTTTTTTATTTAAAAAAACCAAGTTCTATAAAATGATATAAAATCATATCATAAATTATTATCCTAGTATCAAAACTCATACTTGTCCCTCCTCCCCAAAAAATCACAAACTTGCTAAAAGATAATTTCTACTTCAATAGCTTCCCGAGAAATTGCTCTTTTTCAAAGTCTTCAACAGTTAAAAAAATAATCCAACAGATCTACATCGTTGACAAGAACACATTCCCACTTTATGTCTTTCAAAGATAGATAAGCCTTCAATTCTTAAAAGATTATCATTAAGTTTGTATCAATTCTGAAGTTTCTCAAAGGCATGATTTAGTTGATGTAGTTTAGAAATTGCAATGCCATTGGATTAGAACGAAAAACTTATAAGAAGAATGAAAGGATTTAGTAGAATGAAAGTGCCATACTAATTGACAACCCATTATCCTCATAAAATAAGCATATAGAAAATAAAGCACAATAATCTCTACTTTGATCATCAACTTCAAAGAAATCACACTACAAAAAACCAGGCAATTACTGACGGATATTACCGACGATTTTCTACACTGTCGGTAATTTCCAACGGATCACCGATGGGATATCATTTCGACAATATAATATTAAATTTGTCCAAAAATTATGTAGGGAGGATTCGTGCAGGAAAATGATGACGAGTAATATTGACGACGACATTCCGTCAGTAAGACTTGTGTACCGATGGATGTAGCGATAACTGTGACAGTTCGTCGGTACTTGGTTTGGCTACTGAAGGATATACTGACCATTGTCTAAGGCCATCAGTAATAGGACAAAAGACCGACGGATATGTCGTCGGTAATTTGCCAAAAATTTAGACCGATAGATATCCCGTCGTTAACAAGCTCCCAGTTATTCAAAATAGGAAGTAACTATTCTCCCCCAATTCATCCTTTCCTTAAACCCAATTAAAAGCCTCCTCCCCCCAACCTTCTCGTGACTCACCGATGATGCTGCCGCTGCTCTGATGATGATTGATCGGTAAGCTTCTTCTTTTTCTTCTTCTTCTCTCTCTCTCTCTCTCTCTCTCTCTCTCTCTCCCTCTCTCTCTCTCTCTCTCTCTCTCACTTTTAGCTTCTTCTTGTGCAGAATTGTAATTCAGGTGGTGCCTCTCTTCGGCGCTGTCGCTACTGCTCCGTCTGGTTGCATTGATAGTAAATTTTTCTTTTTCAAATTTTGTTTCTGTTGCTGCTCTAGTTAATTATGGTTTTTACTGAATAAACTGAAAATGGCTTCAATTTTTTATTTTTTTTAATGATTTAGACTAATAATATGAAGAAAAAAATATACACTTCCAAAATGCATAGTTGTAATTATTATTAATTTTAACAGCTCTCTTACCTAAATTCAATTCATAACATCACTCTTCAATTAATGACATTTTCTCATTTGAGGAATCTATTCAAAATTTTACAGAGGACTACATTTTTTAGTATTCAATAATTGTTCATATTTTTTAATGTCAAATTTTAGTTAACACACACTATTTTTATAAATTTTTAGTTTTGTTTTGAATTGAGGTGGTACTTAGAAAGAACAATTGGAAACTTTAATTTGGGAGAGTAGGGAGAGAGAGGGAAGGGGGTGAGATGAATGTGGAGAAATCTATTTTAAAAACTAAAAATTATCTTTAAAGAAATTGTGAAAAATAATTGCAAAGATATAAGTTTTTTTTTGGGGGGAGGGAGGGGAGGGTCGTTCAAATCTATGAACCATTATATTGCCAGTATCACTCATCTTCAAAAGGAGATGATCCTAATAAGCATGAGAAATAATGTCAAATGCAATGTATCCTTATTATAATAAAATGCTACTACTACTATTTTGTTGCTAATAAAATGAAATGATTATAAAGATTAATTTGACAATATGCTATCAAAATAACCTCGTACTATATACACAATACACAATAGGCTTTTCTTATGAAGAAAATGACAATAATATACTCATTTTTTTAGCCAAATAAAAACACTGCCGATTTGACATGTATTTCCTTGTTTTTGGACCCCTCGTGTGGCAAATGAATACCTTAAACATTTTATCATTACTATCATTAACAAAATAATTACATTAAAATTTTCAAAAGATTCTATTTCTCTATATCTTCTACTACTATAATTTGTTTATTGAAAAGATTTATAACTTTTTAGTATTTTATCTCTTTTAGTAAGTCAAAGTAAGAGAAATTCATTATAAAACTAAGAAGTTTGCCTAATAAAATTTATTTATACAAACTAAATTCATTTCTATAAATATTTAAGAAGTTCTACTACTATAATTCGTCCAGTTTGATAGAGCGAAATAGAATGGAATAATGATATACATGGCTGGACTTGTGTAGTATTTAAGAAGACAACTGTAGAATGAAAAGAGAAAGCAAGGGATTTATATATGATAGTAGTTAGTAGTTTAAGCAAGTGTAGATTTAAGTTTGAGTAATTTAAGTCATTAAATTATTATAGTTTTCAATTACGACTTTAGCTTGAGTAGTTTAGGTTTAAGTATAAAAAATTTAATATTATTCTCTTTTGTTTCTTATAGTTTTTCCGTGAGGATCTGGTGACATACTCTGCATTATACATACATTAGAGGATTATTTAATTAGTTTAATTTTGTGTTTTACGGGGGAGCCCTGACTCTTTAAAGTTTTATGAGAGAGCCCTGACTCTTTAGGTTGTATATATACTTCTACAGGAGAGGACTGACTCTTAAGGTTGTATATAGTTTTATAGGGGCCCTGACTCTTTAAATTTGTGTGAAACTGTGTTGGTGTTTTTTTTGTGTGAGCTGTGTGCCTGGAAAATGTCCATAATACGAGGAAAAATCTGCCAAAACTTTTCTAATCTTATAAATAACTTATATTTTTAATTAATGACTTAATAATAAATGATGAAATTATAGGACTTTATAATCCTTGTTTCTTAAATTACAAACTTAAATAACAATCAACGTAATGTATTAAGTTATCATGCTTGCTTCTTAAGCTTTAAGACTTTAAAGTACGTTTAAATTTTTAAACTTCATAATAGTAACTTAGGAGTTATGGAACTAACAATTCATTCTGCGGTGGGGTCCTCAAGAGCTATGGAAAATATATCAGATCGTAGTTGGATATATATAGAAAGAGGGCACGGGGTTAAAGGTCTTACAAGTTAATTAATTAATTGGGTATCGTTAGTGTCTTGAATCCAATAATGGAAGTGAAAATTCATTGAGATGTCCGTGTTCAATGTGTAAAAATAAGAAGATTATACATTCCAAGATTATATATTCCATAAACGGGCTCTAAAAGAACGAGGATAGATTGGCTTAGTGTAATGAAATCTTGACCACGAGTAATAGATGTTCCAATCCAAGATGATGTATTCCAAGATAACATGGATATTGGTGGGTTCAACAATAGATGCGATGATTGAAGATGTTGGAACGCTAGTCCATGATTCTCGTTCGTCGGAAGAGTTAGACATTAACGTCGAAATATATTTCGAGGAATTACAAAAGGATGAAACTGAGATCAAATAGGATTCAGATAAAGATTCGGACAAATATGCCGATGATGATCTCGATAAAGATTTCGATGAAGATGCCGGTGATGATCCCAATTGTGATACCCCCAACCCTGCCACTAGGTCAGCTGCGGCTGAGTAGGGCATCTGCGTACCTCTCGGCACTAAATTATTAGTTCCATAATAAAACATAACCCTAGAACAATACTAACTGGTATACACACAAAGTATGCGGAATACTTAAGTAAATTAGATACTACTAGTGCGCTCAGAACACAAGATTTAAAAAAAAATTTCTCATGATCGCTTCAATATAAAGACAAAAGTATCATAGATCAACAACTTTACATGGCAACATGAAAAGAAACTTTACAGACGGTTCGAGTTTAGGAAAGATAAAACATAGACATATGCCCTTCTGGGGAGATTTGATCCAAAAACTCTTGGCCTAAAACTTCAGTAGCTTACTGGGCCCTGACCGTCCCGAGCTAATTGGAGAAGAAAACATGATATGGAAAAAAACGTGAGCACAAACGCTCAGTGAGTCCACGTGTGTGTGCTATAGTGATTTCTTTAAAACAATGACGATGCCGTTTCACAAAACAGTTCATGCAATGTTATAAGAAAACATTTCTTTTATTATTTTAACAAAACTGATGCTTGAACCTACATGAGGGTTTCGAGCGCAGCTGGGAAGTCTGAGCAAATCAAGATACATTAGCGCAGCTTCTACGCCCCAAATTTAAAAGAACATGTAATGCGATAGTGGGGCTCCACGGACAAAGTCCAGATCCCAAAACGAGGCCATTAGAACCAAGTTCCGGTATCTCGTAGTCAATACCAGCCAAACACCATACGAGCGCTCGATTACAAAATAACTGCACTCCCGTATCACTAGTCAAAACAGGCTACAGACTCTTGGGGCACCTACCAAGTCTGCCCTGGGGCCAACCTTAGTTTTGAGTCCCTCCTGACTCTCCACTAGGCGACCGTCCCACCGCAGAGCATGATACGATGTCCACGTAAATTCCAGTTGGGCCACGCCCTCAAGGTACTACGCCCCTCTTCAAGTGGATCCACCCTTAGAGTAAAAAACCCGTCCACGTCATCGGAAGAGCCTCTAGTACGAGGGACTAGCCATATACAGTGCAATCCGCTAATGCGTCCGTTCACTTGATTTTCAACACTTTAACCCTGGTCGGAATGAGGTTTTCATATGTATTTACAAACCGAAGGGCCATTTGCCCGGCCGCTAGAACAGATTCAAGTCAGAAACATTACAAAGTAGTAAAAATCCTAATCCACCAGTCATCGCATGCTTATGCAAATTTCACAATTATGCCAATGCCAGATCTATATTCATGCATGTCAAAATATGTAACTTTTCATGCTAGAACATTTTCCAACATATAAATAATTTTGGAAAAATCTTCGTACGACACACATCTTATTCACCACCGTAATAATCTGTTTTAAAAGAACACCTATATGGAGCACCGCTCCTATGCATTTTTCTAGGGAACACGTAACACATTGTGGAGAACATCTCCAAAAACACACTGAGTGATATTGTTCCAAAAATAGCAACATTTGTGATGGTTCGGAAAAAAAAAAAAAAACATATTTATACGTCTTGTATTATTTGAAATAACATAATAAAATGGAATTTGTGGACTCACTTGGATGTAGATCTGGTACTAAGATCATACAAAATAATAATAAAAAAATACTTAATACTTGGGTACCGATCAAATAGGCCTAGTTCCTAAATAATATCAAACTCCTACGAACTAAACTTAGGAGGTATATATATACCTATATAATGATATATATATAATAATTCTTTAAGAGGTCGAAAATCCTATATTCTTAAAAGTATGTATATATATCCTCCCAAGAAACCATAATTAACTATATACTATATACTAAAAATCCATTTAAAAATATTTAATCCTAAATAAATAACTAACTTAAAATATATATAATCTAACTAGAAATAAATCTCACTATATACTAAAGAAAACAAACAAACAATACACCTAAACTATATATATATATCTATATTCTAACAAGACTAAAAAGAAAGGAACTTGCAAAGAAAAGGAAAATAAATAAATAAATAAATAAAATTAAGAATTAACACCTAAATTACTAATCGTTTAACTAGCTAATATGGCTGCCCTTTTGATCATGAAGAAAAAGATGATACATATATATATATATATGTATATATATGTATATATATATATATATAGAAACAAGGTGGTTAAGGGGGGAGGAGGGGGGTGGGGGGGGAGGGGGAGAAGAAAGAAAAAAAACAATAATTGGACAGGTGGCCCATGAGGTGGCAGCCATTTCCTTAAGTGGTATTTTTTTTTTGGGAAATTCTTATATGAAAATGTCAAGTATTTAAATTTCTAAAATACACACTAGGTATTAAAAATAAAATCCACTTGAAGACACTTATAAACCTTAATAATAAAACCTCAATATAGTAAAATTTTATTCTTATTCCTAAGTATTCCAAAATACCATTAAGTGTCAAAAACACTATATCCCCCCAATATAAATCCAAACTCTATTTTATAACGTCCGTACTTTTAAAGTCATGCTACGTGCTTATGGGGTAGGAAGTTACACCAATGATGATTCTATCAATGAAAACGATGAGGATTCTGACACATAGAACATCATATACTTTACTTTGATTTTATGATATAATTATACTTACATATGTTTATTACACTTATATGTTTATTGCACTTATTTGTTTATAATACTTTTAACTAATTCATTCACGTTCCTTCTATCACAGGTACACAGTGACGGGGACACCCACTCTACCGATGATGCAGGCCCCACCGGCACCTACTAGCACGACAGCTCCTCTTTATCTGTCGTCCACCAGTCAACTGACTCCATCACCTACTCCACTGATGACGCAGGGCCCACCTACTACATCAGAGCTGTCTACTTCACAGCCTTCGCTTCTACAACTCTAGAGATGGATCATCCGACTCCGGATATTGGTCCTCTGGCTTTGAGGCCTCCAACCGGAGATCCTCAGGAGTTATTATATTTGCATATAAATCATTAAGTATTTATATACATACAAAATATTTGTATTCTAATATAAATACTAATAAAATCTGTGTAATAGACTACAACCCTCTTCGAGAGCCGCCACTCACATCTCATCTGTCTTCCAAGAGCGGTTTAGTGGACCTTATCACACTTGGTTTGAGATCCCGCAGGTTGTCCAAGATATGTGGTGGAGAGAGTTTTAGGTAAATGAATCATATAAAATATAAATTTTTTAAAAGGAATCATTAAATTTTTTGCTGGAGTTAGTTTAGGAAATTTATTTGTTTGATTATGAATCACTAAAAATATGCCTTATGATTTCTAATTTTCCTTATGATCATAAAAATATGCCTTATGATTTCTAATTTTCCTTATGATTGTTAAAATATGGCTTATGATTTCTAATATTATATTCTATTCTATTCTAATAAATTTTTTGAAACGGTGTGATCCGGCCTACTCCATAACCAAGATAAAGATGGCATGGGAGTCAAAAGCGAAAGACCGATTAAGGAATTTGTTGGGCGACACTTGAGGAAAGAACAAGAGGCTGTCGTGGATTAGTGAGACCTACTGGACCGAGATGTGGCATCATTGAAATACCCCTGCGTATAAAGCCCAGTCTGAACGGAATAAGAGGAACTGGACTTAGGGACAGGGAGGACAGGGAGCTAAAAAGTACACGAGTGGTTCTATCTCATTCACAGAGACGATTGTGAAATGGGTAAGAATTTTATTTAATATTAAATTTCTCTTATTAATTAAACTAACTTAGAAAAAATGTTAATCCTTTTGTTTTTATTTTGTAGCAAAAGAATTTGACTAAGAGTTTCTCCCGGAGCAAGTACTTGGAGGCCTTCACAAACATCATAAGAAGGGGGAGTACGTAGATTTCCGCTAAGCAGAGTTCTAGATAAGTTTAGTATCGATTATAACTTAAGTTTATATAAGATTTTATAACAAAAAGTCGAATTCAACTAACATTTTGTATTGTAGGAGAATTGCATGAGGTCTGGAGGAAGGCCGAGGAGAATGCTGAGGCGTTGAGTACTGTTATACCCGATGATCTCAGCTGATGACCTTTGTAGCTGGTGGGACGAGCCGCAACCATTTATATGAAGCTGGTTTGGAGACAACTCACCTTATAGCCGAGAGGAGCCGAGTTGCGGCTCCATTGGCGTTGTGTTGCTTGGATCATTAGCAGAGGCTTATGCGAAGGATGGGGATGTTGTTCCCAGAGTATTTGCTGCCTTCGATGAGTACATGAGGCGGCTATTCTATTCTAGCATAACCACCTGGTGTACATTCCATTCCTGCTGATGTCAAAGCTGCAATGAGTATTGATTCTTCCACATCTTCATTGACTGCAGCCACATCAACGGGACCTCTAAGATGTCGACTTGAGATTTTAGTACCCTCCCCTTCTATTCATGCTTCCGGATCCACTTCTCCTTTACCCAACCCCACAGGTAGTGCTCCCCCATCATCTAGAGGTACTATATAGGCTTCCCAATTATAGATACACTTTGATGAATGTTTATATTTTTTATGTTTGATGGATGTTTATGTTTTTAACATTTCATGGATATTTGTGATTGGTTTATGGATTATATATTTAGGTTATGGTTTTTTTTTTATTTTATTTTTATCTTTGATGGATGTTTATGTTCTTAACATTTCATGGATGTTTGTGATTGGTTTATGGATTATATATTTAGTTTATGGGGTTTTTTTTTTATTTTTTATCTTTGATGGATGTTTTACATTTAGTTTATGAATAATTTATATTATTACTGTTGGGCTTTCTGCATCTCAGGGAGTTTCGGTTATGTTTTTAAACAATATATATAAGTATTATCGATGGCATAATGACGGTTCCACCACAAAATATATATTTTTTTAAATTTTAGTACCGACCGAAAACTCGTCCGTAGTTTTCATCGATGGAACTTGCCAACGGCAACTACTATCGTCGCTAAGTCCATCGGTAGGTGCTACCGATGACAAGAAACTCATTAGTAAACCCGTCAGCATTTGTTGCCGAAGAGACACGTTGCTCAATAACAAAATAAAAGACAGAAACAAAAAAGATGTAGATAAGTCGGTCTGAAACCGTGCTTACCGACGACAAGCCATCGGCAGTTATTGTTAATGAAAAGCATCCGACGATTCCATTTTCATCGATATGTCGTCGGTAACAGGATCATATCAATGGTGTATGCCGTGGGTAATTGATTCCATTTCGATAGTGTCATGTCATTGTTGCCAATTCAAGATAAGAGAAGCAATTTGGACATCTTTTCACAAACAAAGAGCCATCGCTTTAACTCGCAAAAAATCCAGATATGGCCTTGAAACTAGAGATTAAGGAAACCATAACAAAGCAATCTTTTAATTAAAAGATCAGTATAATTTTCATGCAAATTCAAATCTCCAATAAAAGTATATACTTGTTTTTCTGAGAAAATTCTTTTGGTGACTGAATACATTGTTCAATTAAATTCAACTCAATCCATCACTTTTCTAATCATGTAAATTGAGGAGGAAGCATTATTTTTGGTAAGTGTGTGTCTAAAAGTTGGATATTCTAGCTCTAAGGATATAATACCAACTCTACAGAACTTAAAATATATTCCAGAATGCATCATCCACTTGAAAACATTGTACCAGGCTCTAATTATTGAACTTAAACTGGTACTTGGCCTTGAGCAAAAGGGTGTAGTAGGATAATAGTAAAAACAATTTTGGTCAAGCACATACTCAAGATATGGAACAAATACAAAATGCCCCAAAATTAATGGAGGGTGAAGGAGGACAAGCTTTCATAAGAGTTCTTGGTATATAAGTGCTAGTATAGTTTAGTCACAGTGCTAATTCCGTACCTTTGTCGATGGAGGATTAGAATAAGGCTACATTTGCTGGGGTGGTTATTTTATGGACTTTAAAACCATGGCTAGTAAAGATTCGGGTTAGGGATGTCGATTACTTTTAAATATTAACACTGACTTTAAGTTTAACCTTTACAAGCGATTATAGTAATGGTTAGTAATCGAAGGTTAAGATTATTATTATGATTACAATTTATTACAATTAATCTTATGATTAATTTTGATTAATCATTAACCGCAACTTTTATATAATTAAAGACTAGAACAAATCGAAAGAAAATATAAAATGGAGTTTGAGTTTAAATTTTATACATAAAATTAAGCTACCTACAAATCTTTTCGTAGTTACATTTACCTTATACAATACAAACCCTTCTATATTTTCTAATTTGTAGCCTACATATATCTTTGATGAAGCAAATCAAGCAATCTCTAAGTCCAAGATTTTAATTAGGCAAAGCAATTAAGTAATCACCTAATCCAATTTTCGGAAGAACTAAGATGATCTAATTTATTATTAAAATGATTGAATGTCAAAAAAATATTGCAACTTATTTATTAATTAGTTTATTTGATAAAATATAATTTAACTGCCTGTTAACCGATGATTAATGGTTAAAAGAAATTATAAACCTTAACCAAAGTTACTGTTCTGTTGATTGCAGTTAAACGGTTTCAACCTTAAGTGTGGTCATCTCTAATTCGGGCGGCATTAACTAATGGTATCATATGGCTTGGTGTGAAGTATGGAAGAAATAGCATAAATGCAGATTATGTATATTATAGTAAAGCCCAAAAAAGCCACACAAAATCTAGCTCCACAAATCACTAGTCAACTGAAACTTCAAACACACCAAACTTACAAAAGCTTTCTTGTGTTTTTTCTTGACCAACAAGAGAAATTGAAACTAAAAATTCCAGCAAATTTGATCCGAAAGTTTCCAGTGGGGAAATCAATCTGAGTTTCCTATCTTATTATGTAAAAAGAATTATATTATATAGTTGTTTACAAATCCTCAAATCTATAGGAAACTATTTAGAAAATTACATAAACTTGGAAGTATCTAAATATATGAAAACATGATTTTGGAAATGATGTAAATATGGAAACTAATCTAAGTATAGTTCCCAACACTCCCCCTCAAGTTGGAGCATGGAGGTCAGCAACGCCCAACTTGCAAGCCAGTGAATGGAAAGAGGAAGGATGTAGAGCCTTAGTAAGTATATCAGCCAGTTGAAGCGCGCTTCGAATGTAGGAGGGGTATATAAACCCAACTTGGAGTGTATCCTGGACAAAGTGGCAATCAATTTCAATATGCTTAGTCCATCGTGAAAGACAGGGTTAGCCGCAATGTGAAGGGCGGCATGATTATCGCAATACAGTGGAATAGGCCAAGTAAGAGGAATGTGAAGATCCTGAAGGAGACGAGATAACCATTTTAATTCACACAAAGTCATCGCCATAGAGCGATATTCAGCCTCGGCAGAAGAGCGAGACACGGTGTATTGTTTCTTCATCTTCCAAGAAATAGGGGAGCCATCGAGAGAAATAAAATATCCTGTAATAGAACGGCGAGTAACAGGACATGAAGCCCAATCGGAATCACAATATGCGGTCAAGAATAAAAGAGACTTAGACTGGAGAAGTATGCTATGACCCGGACTGCCTTTGAGATATCTAATAACACGAACAGTTGCATCCCAATGAGCACAACGAAGAGCGTGCATGAATTAGGCAAGAGTGTTAACAGTGTAGGCGAGCTCCGGCCGAGTAAGAGTGAGGTAGATCAACTTGCCAATGAGACTGCGATAGCGTTTTGGCATATCGAAGTAAGGACCAGTCGTCTTGGCTAACTGATGATTTGGTTCAATAGGAGTGAAGGCAGGTTTGGCTCCCAATAAACCTGTTTCAGAGAGAATTTCCAAAGTATACTTGCGTTGGCACAAAAATAAACCAGTGGGATTTCTTGCAACTTCGATTACCAAGAAATATTTAAGGGGTCCCAAGTCCTTCATGTGAAAACAAGCATTCAAAGAGGCTTTGAACTTAATGAGAGCGGGAAGAGAATTCCCAGTGATTAATAAATCGTCCACATAGATGAGGATGCATAAAAAAAATTATTTCGAGAGTAAGTAAAGAGAGAATAATCGGCATAGGACTGAGAAAAATCACATTTACAGAAGTAGAGCTTCACTGCTCAATCCGCGAACAATTAGGAGAATTGATGCCTAACAAGAATTCCCAAGATGTTCTGGTTGCGGCCGAAGCTTTACATGGCGAAAGCAACGAAATTCCTTTTCTGGAGCACCTGTTAGAGGATTTAACCAACAACGGAGTAGCAGGTGAAGCCTTTTGGGATGCTATGGATCTAGCGGGCGATGGTGAGCTTGGAGAACCAACACCGGGGTGCCTGACGGAGACCATATAAAGATTTGTGGAGTCTGCATACCTGGCCTGGGTGAGGAGGGCGGAATCCAAGTGGAGGCCATATATACACTTTCTCCTGCAAATCGCCATGAAGGAAGGCATTATGGACATCTATCTGATATATCGACCAATTTCGAGCGGCGGCCACAAACAGGAGAGTACGAACTGTAACCATGTTAGCAACAGGAGCAAAGGTTTCTAAAAAATCGATGCCTTCTGTCTGTGTGTTTCACAAAATGGCCAAACGGGCTTTATACCGCTCAATTGTCCCGTCTGCTTTATATTTGATGCGAAAAATCCATTTACTCCCGAGTGCACGTTTTCCTGGAGGCAAAGACGTCAAAAACCAAGTGCCATTTTGCACCAAGGCAGTAATTTCTTCTTGCATGGCGGCACACTATTTAGGATTTGAGACAACTTCAGAATACTTGGTGGATTCTGAATCTGTGGTAACAGAGACTAGAAAGTGCCGGTGAAAAGCAGAAAAATTGTCATAATGTATGAAATTTGTAAGAGGATAACGGGACGTACCTGAGAAAGCCGTGGAGGAAGATGGAGAAGAAGAGGAGGATATAGAAGACGTCCAAGCTGCATTACAGTTGAAGTCTTGAAGCCTTGCCGGAATCGTTTTAAGTCATGTACCTTTTCTAATGCCAAAAGGAACAAGAGTTATGGTAGGTGGAGATAGACTCATTGCTGGAAAATCAGGCGGGCTGGTTGGAGCTAGGCTGGAAGCAAGGGAAGCGGGTGGGCTAGTTGGGGAAGAGAAAGAGTTGGTTGGGCCAGAAGCTAAGGAGGGCCCGTGTAGAGGAGAGACTGGATCAGAGAGGGGCGCTGGGCTAGGTTGGGTGGTCGTAGCTGGGTCGGCAGAGAGAAGCCTGCGTGGAGTTAGGACTATTGGACTGGGCTGGACCGCACCTGTGGAAGATGGGCCAGCGGTGGAGTGAGTCGCTGGGCTTCGGATGAGGGATGTTTCTGGGTTGCGGCTGTGTGGGTGTGGGGCTGTTGCTGCAGCGGGAGTTGGGCCAGCAGTTGGGAGAAGAGAAGGGGTTTGGGTTGGGCTTATTTTAGGTGGTGCTCGGTGTAAATAGTTCAAAGGTTATGCCCCAAAGTTGTAAGAATGAGAAAATTTAGGGGAGGGGGGGAGGGAGGAGGGGGAGGGTTTGTTACAGTATCCGAATATTCTTTATAAGGAAACTTGGTTTCATAAAAAACCACATCTCTGGACATAATAAATTTCTTGCTTTGTAAGCCAAAAAAACGCCAATATTTCTTGTTGTAGGGATAGCCGAGAAAAATATAAACACGACTACGAGCACGAAATTTGTCTTTGGATAGATCGTGATCATGGACATAAACAAGACACCCGAAACTTTTGATGTGAGAATAAGCCGGCTTCTCATTATATAATATTTCATAAGGTGTCTTCCCTTGCAACAAGGAGGAGGGGGTGCGATTGATAAGATACCCCGCCGTTAGGATGCACTCCCCCTAAAACTTGATACGTAAGTTAGCTTGGAACCTCAAGGCTCGAGCAACATTAAGAATATGATGATGCTTGCGTTCTACTCTACCATTTTGTTGAGGCGTGTTAGCAATAATAGTTTGGTGTATCATGCCATGTATAGAAAAATAAGATTTCAAACATAGAAATTCCATGCCATTATCACTACGAATTATTTTGACAGTTTTGTGAAACTGTGTTTTGATCATAGCAAAGTAGTCTTTTAAAACATTTGCTACATGATTTTTCTCAGCAATTAAATAAATCCACACTGCTCTGGAAAAATCATCAAAGATAGTAAGGAAATATGAAGCACCAACAGTGGATGTAGTTTTGTAAGCCCCCCACAGATCACAGTGAATTAAATAAAAAACGGCAGATACTTTATTATGACTTAAAGGAAGGGAATCATGTGTTTGTTTGGCATGCAAGCAAATGTCGCAAGGAGTAGCAGAAGGTTTAGTTTTCTTAGAAAGTCCTAAAAAATTTTCTACGAAAAAATCCTAAAGATATCCTAGTCGGATATGCCATAAAGTACTGGAATAAAAAATAAGGCTAGAAAAAATCAAACAAATCCGGCAACGGCAAAGGTTTGTAGAAGTATATCCCATTCCTTTGTTCACCCACTCCAATCGGCCTCATCGAGGTACAGTCCTGTATCACACAAAATTCATTAGTGACGGTGATAAAACACTTCGAATCTCGTGTTAGTTGTGCTAAAGAGATTAAATTACACTTGAACTCATGAATTAAAAATACACTCTGCAATATTAGTTTCGGATTTAATGAAACCATTCCTTCTTGCAGAGCAAGTGCTTTAGCACCATTCGACATGCTAACTCTATAAGGATGTATCACAGTTAAAATTTTTAAAAAATCTTTCCTACCAGTCATGTGATGAGAACAACCCGAATCTAAAATCCACAAATTTTTCATACCAGAGAGTGTATCAGTTTGTGTGGAAGTCGAATTATTGAGCAAAGGTCAACAATTTTGACCATTGACTGGAGTTCGAATTGGGAAAGCTGCCAAATCTGTCATTGCCATTTTGGGAAGAAAGGAGACTTCCAAATCTGTCATTGCTATTTTGGGAAGAAGGACCAAAACTGTCATTGCTGGACGAAGATGAAGCTCCGCCAGCTCTGTTTACTGCCGCTGCCCAGCCTCGACCTTTGCTCGTTGCAGGTTTTTGTCCGGCGCCGGTCGGTCCGACAGAGAGACGCCGTCCTTGACCCGCACTCCCCCTGCCGTGGAAACTTCTGCTCTGTCTACCGCCGCGAGATGTTGCAGAAGCGCCATGGATGCCGCCAAGGTTGCTTCCAGTGCGTGCGGCTCCGGATCTGGGCCACCAGTCAGGGAAGCCGATGAGGAGAAAATAGCCTGAGACATTATGTCCTTCCCGGTGACAGTAGCTGCAAACCAGTCATGAGGAGGAAGAAGAAGGAGATGGTGGCGGTCGCGGCGGCGCCGCCGTGCTGCCTGTTTTGGCAATGGCAAAAGCTACTCCGTCGCCGCCACTATCTTACATTCGGGCCATATTTTTGTGTTGTTCTTCTTTACAAATTTGGGCAAGAATTGTTCTCATTTTTGGCATGGGGTTCTTGTTGAATCAGATGAGAAAGGACAGTTCCATAAATTGTACCATTTAATCCCATTAAAAATTGAAAAATGCATTCTTCCTCTCTTTCGTTCATAACAACTGTTAATAAATTTATATTTGCAGAAGATTGGAGTTGAGTATAGTTGTCTAACTTATCCCATAATTTTTTCAAACGTGAATAATATGCTTGTACGGAGTCTCCTACTTGTTTGCAATTTTCTAATGCAGTTCTCAGTTCATACTTTCGGGTACCGTTTCCTACTAAAAATCTTTCCTTCAAATTTGTCCACAATTCATTAGCTCATTCAGAGTAGTTTATGGAAGAACGGAGAGAGGGCTCGATAGTGTTCAAAATCCATGAATTCACTAAAGTGTTTATTTCCCACCATTCTTCCTCTCTATCCGCGTCACCTTCTGGGATAGGGATTATTCCATCTATAAATCCCAATTTTTTCTTCGAATGTAGAGCTAAACGTATGGCTTTCGCCCATTCGGCATAGTTGTTGTCTTTGTCATTTTCCTTTAATTGGACTGTTTTTATGATCAGTTTGTGGCCATCAGAGGATGTCACAAAGTAGGCATCTTTTTTTATTTTAAGAACATAGTTTTCTTCTACCATGTTGTTTTCAACATTGCGATCATCTTCCTTGTCATAACTCATTTTGAAAACTTAGACAAAGCTGGCTCTGATGCCATAAAAGTTTCCAGTGAGGAAATCAATCTGAGTTTCCTATCTTATTATGTAAAAAGAATTACCTTATATAGTTGTTTACAAATCCTCAAATCTATGGAAAACTATTTAGTAAATTACATAAACTTGAAAGTATCTAAATATATGAAAACATAATTATGGAAATGATGTAAATATAGAAACTATCTAAGTATAGTTCCCAACATGATCAAGTTTATGATCATAATATATAGAAAAGAAAAATTACATGATAACATTCAGCAAGGAATAAAGCTAGAAATTAGTTAAGCAAACAAACAGGAAATCATTACTAGAAATCACATCCCAGCAAGTCATTATAATAAATGGGAAATCACATCACAGCCCAACAATTCATCAGAAAATGGGGAAACAATCAAATTGGAATAAGGTAGTACTGAGAGGAATAAAATAATGAACAGGTCAACAATAAACCAGCCCACCAAATGATTCGGAAAAGAAGAGAAGAGAAAAGACAATGTAAAAAAAATCACTATCGTTAGAACTTGATCATCAAAAAGATCATTAATCCTTTTTGAATTTTGGCCGCAAAAGCACCAAGAAGATCAGGATGATATTGCATTACATCAGCCGCCAACAAATTCTCTTGTGAATATCCTTCATCATCCAAAAAGTTTTCAAAATTTCAAAGATATCAGACTTGAAGAAGATAAAAGAAGACACCTATTTATGCTGATTTAAATTCCTGTTTCGCTTTTGACAAGGCTTCTTACGTCCTAGTAGTCAAGTTTCTCAATTTGGTTTCACCAAGCGCTCCACCACATTATAAAGTCGAACAGTAGTGGGAATTCGTTTCTCTATCTTTGCTTGTTATTTTCAAGAGCTTTCCCTAAGTTGTTTTGTAAGGAAACTCATTGCCTTAAATTGTAAGGGAAATTATGGAAAAATGGATGTTGCAGAGGCAGTGAAGAGAAGCGAAGGAGAAGAGAGAAAAAGGAACGGGAAGAGGGGAAGAGAGAAGAAAAGGGTAGCAGGAGTCTGTTCAAATCTGTACGCCTATTTTAATTTTAGCTTCTTAGGAAAGCAATCATAATTCTGTTTCTTTTTGGTTTCTTGAACAATATTTCCTTTCAAAATTAAATACAATTTTCCAAACATAGATATTTAACAATTATGATTACTTTCCCTAATATAGAATCTGGCAAACTAAACGATGCCTTAGAGTTTACTTCATTCATAAGTATTTTGTTTACCTTTTTTTGTTATACGTATATCTTGCGAACAACTCTTAGAAAATTAAATTTCGGCACAAAGTCAAAGAGCCAAATAGTTCTTCCGCCATTTTCACTCCTAAATAAGTTAAGCATCACTCATGCTTGGCTTTCCAGCTTGGACTTTTGTAACTATTTGCTCTCCTCTTGAAAAGATTAAATCGATGTATTCGGCTCCGCTCTTGCGGGTGCTTGGATGGGCTCTGGGCTTGTAGCCAATATGTGCCATCGTCGAGAAGGTTATTGTTTGGTGGCGTTTGGCACGGGACCAAGCCAAGATCCATGAAAGATGGGTGGAATCTAATGGATCATTCCCTGAACCTATTGGACTGACCTTGCGAGGTTCCTCATTAGATAGATCACCTTCAATCGGAAGACTCAGTTGTCTCATCCACATTCTTTCCCTGTCTTTTCCCAAGTAGGTCCATTCTCTTTCACCTGCTCTAGGACTTGACTTGAGCTGCTTCCCCAAAAGGGGGGCGCCCAATAGGCACCCGTGTGGGCTAGGTTGCTATCCTGTCGGCAAACTTACCCAATTAACGTAATTATGAAAGTTTATAACTTTATCCTATTCAAAATAGGTATACCTAAAATATCTCTAAGGTGGGAAGTTACATCAAGTCCATGATTCTAACGGGCGAGGAGTTATTTTTTTACATTTTGTTTATCTTATATTTGTATATCAAAATCTTTTTAAAACATAATTTTTATTTCATATTTTAATATTAATCAGTTCACTTCCATTTTGGTAGATCGGGACTCATTTTTCATTTTTTCCTATTTTATTTATATTTTTCATCTTTTATAAAATTTTAATGTAATTTTATTTTTTAATCATGCATTTATTTTATAATGCTATTATGTAATCATTTTGTATTATATTTATTTGTATATTATTCTTTTAGCTATACTTAATTTCTCTAAAGAACTATATCTAGAATTATAATTATTCTTTAATTATATTTATATTATTATTAATTATAATTATGCGACAATAGGAGGCTTGAACTAGACTCCCAGCCCAATAGGTTGAAAATATGTAGGATGTAACTAGTATGATTTTTTTCCTGGTTTCTATAAGTAACCAATCCGATTACATAATTATATGAACTAATAATCATATTCTGTAAGAACACTTAGAATTTTATCGTCCTACCCTGAGCTGAGGGGCACCTTTAGCGTTCATTTATCTTCCTATCTATGGCTTTGCTATCTTGCGTGGTTCATCTGAAAGCTAGGGTTTTTTTTTTCTTTTATTTTATCAAATCACGGTAACTCATGTTTCCAGATAGAGAAGGAGATCATTCAGAAGTTGAAAATATGACTTTAACAGAAAAAGAGGAAGAATCAACATTTTTTAGGGATGACGATGTTGCGAAAGGGGTGGAAGATTGTAATGCAGTAATAGGTCTTTTGTATGCGTAGAAGGAATACCCTTAGCATAATTTGCAACCTATGATCAAGAAAGTTTTGAAGATGGATAAGTAGTAAATCCAACGGATTCGAACAAGCGTCATGCAACTCTCTTCCCTGATGTGGCGGTCATGGAGAAGATTTTGGAGAAGAGTTCGGGATGTTTTGACAACAACCCTTTTGGCTCTTAAAAAGTGGGAGAGGGAAGAAGATTTTGCGGATGAATATTTGATAAAGTCCAATTCGTACTCAATATTGGGGGCCTATCAGCTGAATGTTACACGAAGGAGGCGGGGCATAAAATTTCAAACCGGTTTCGCTATGATGGAGATGTACATATTAGGGAATAGACGGAGGAAGGCGGTTCCTTTTTCCGCTTTAAGGGCACTGTTAACATGGGGAAGCCTCTACAGTAAATAATGAAAGTGATAGCACTAATTTACAGAGAGGTGTATTGAGTTATAAGGTATGAACGCTTACCTTTCATTTGTTTCTTTTATTGGCATATAGGTCATACTCTGAATATTGTCCTACTTCACTAGAGGATTTAAATGAAAGGTAAAATAAACTTGGGGTATAGGGACCGGATTCATGTGGATGGTGAAAAATCCATTCTCATAGCCACTTGCCCTATGAAGATTGGGATGGATTGGGAGAAACAAGGGGGAAAGGAGTATAGGGGTCAGACAGAGGGGCTGCATGTGGAAGGGGGTAAATTAATCCTTTGGCTCTAGTTGTGGTGGAGCCACTGGGGAACCCGCAGGTTGCAACACAAGAGGGAGTAGGGATGGATAGTGGGGAAGAAGGTATGGTTGTTTTTGTTGAAGGAAAGATGGAATGAGGGGTTGTTGTTAATGCATCAAAAAATTTCTTAATTAACTCCGGTATCAATGAGCAAGAAAAAGAAGTACAATAAATAGCAAAAACAATCTAGGTATAGTGGATCAACAAAGAAAGCCGGGAATAGCAACGGGAAGAAAAAGGCTCTTGAGGAGAAGATGGAGAGCCAAGAGGAAGGTCCGACCAAAAAGTGCGACAAGATTTGCTTGATTGTTTATCGTTGATGGACAAACAACAGGTGTTGCTCTACTACCCTTTTGAGATCAATGAGTCTCTTACTCTGGAACTTTTGGGGCTTAGGAATCTTTGTGCAGTTCAAACATTGCTAGAGCTCATTAAACGTGAAGATCCCTTTTTGGAATTATTGAGTGAGACAAAGATGAGAAGTGAGAGGGCGTTACGCCTAAAAGAGTAGTTAGATGAATGTTACTCTTTAGAGTTTTTCAAAGGGGTACCTTAATGTTTTTATCCGTTAGAGTGACTAGGAGAAATCATGGTTCCTCACAGATTTTTATGGGCATCCGTGGTAAGAATCAAATATAGATATTTTTGAGTGAAGAATTTCATCTTTTCACTACCCAAGATCCCCAAAAGATGAACAAAAAATAAACACCTCTCAAGATCCCTTGAAACCCCAAGAGAGCAATGCCCTAAAAACCCGAAGAAGATAGCAAGTAGAGAGACTTCAATGAAGCTAATATAACTTTAGAATAACTAAGAAACTAGAACCCCGTTAACATTCTTCAAAGGATCATACAAAACAACCAAATAAAAACCCTAGATTACTTGAGAACCTAAGACCTCTATTTGAGTTGAAATGTAAAATATCCACTAGAATCTTTAGAACTATAATTCTAGGTGAATGACACCACAAGGATAATAAAACCTTTGATAAGTCAAGAAGAGAAGACATGGAGAAGGCTCTCTCAAGTTCTCATGAATAAAAAATCTTCCAATTTCATAATGAGTTCAAGGTTAGGGCTTTAGCCTCAATAAGGAGTATTTGTACATTCTAATCCATAGCTCATTAATAATACAAATTTAGGAGTCTTAGGGCTCTTAAACAATAAGAAAACATCCTTAAAAACACTCAAATTGGAATTTTGAAGCAAAAATAACAAGTTAAAAAAGTTTAGAGACCAAAATGAAAATTCTGGAAAGTTTGGAAGACGTTGCCGCAGATTTGGAATCCGTCTCAAGCAAGATGTTGCAAAAACTCTTGGGTATGCTCATTTGTGGAATTCACGATGAATCTGACACCGGTTTAATGGATCTGATGACGGTTTTGTCCTGTTTTTAGCTTTTTTCCTTCTTTTGTACCCTTTGAACTTTCCAACTTTTTCTCTTGGTTTTTCACTTTCATAATCATAACATTGAACTCTACTTAGCCTCTAATGGACTCCCCTAAGGATTTGAAGCTTCATTCCAGTTGAGAAAATTTTGGACATCATCTTAGAGCCTCCTAGCTTGAGCCCTTGGGATCGGCACTTTGCAGTGCCGCTGTTGTTGTTGTTTTGGCACTCATCAATCCCGAAACAAAAAAGAGAGCGGAGTCATGGAAACTCGTGTAAACTTAGTCATAATAGAAGTCTACCATGGGTTTGCAGCGTGGAATTCAATTAAATCTGGAAAAGTTGGGAATCCCGGAAAGAAGTTATAATCAAACGAAGAAATTTTGGGAGGCTTTACATAATGCGGTATTGAAGGATCTGGGATATGAGTGTGATGCCTTTATGTTCGTGAACGGAAGGCAAGGGGACGGAGCCATATGGGAACGGCTTGATAGATTTTGTAGTAATGAGGCGTGAAAAAATTTGCATGGGACCTCACCATATTCAGATCATAGCCCCATAATTATCCAACTTTATAAGGTGAATAAATCCCATGTAAGAAAGTGAAATGGTGCTCGGCCTTTTTGCATGGAAACGTTTTGGTTGCAAGAAGAGGAGTGGATGGAAATCATTAAGGAAAGGTGGAAGGTTGCATGCATGGTAATGGGGGGTACATAATAATAGTTCTTGAGGGTATTGGGAAGGAGTTGAAGTCTTGGAGCAAATTCAAATTCGACCATTTCACGAATAATAAAGCACAGTTACAACATGCAATAAATTCTTTGCATGAACAAAAAAATGCTATGGAATTGTCCCAAAAGCAGAAGAAGCTAGAGGGTTTATTGCAGAAGGAGGAGGGGGTTTGTAGGCTAAGGTCGAGAATGAACTCACTAGCTCAAGGAGATAGAAATACCCGTTATTTTTGTCACCACGCAAGCCAACAGAAGAAGAATAATTATATTGAGGGCCTACTAAGTTTTAGGGTGGAGATGATCACGGATTAAGTGCAAGAGATTACCATCAATTATTTTGTGGAGTATTTACTGCCACAAAGCCAAGGAAGAGTTATGAGGAGATCTTCAATGAAGTTGATTTCATGTATTTAAATGGAGATCAAGTTAGTACTGTGGATATGCCATACACAGTTGAGGAAATTAATTATACTGTTTGAAAAATGCGTCCGTCAAATGTGCTGTGACCGGACGATTTTCACGCAGCTTTTTACCAAAAATAGTAGGATGTGGAAGGGGAGGAAGTTACAAAGTTGGTATTGGGGATTTTGCATGAAGGCATTTCAATTGAGGAATTAAATCCAACATATTGTTTCGATTCTTAAAGTAAAGAATGCATGTAAAATGGTAGATTTCCAGCCAATAAGTCTTTGTAATGTGCTTTGTGAGATAATTGCGAAAGTTTCTTCAAATAGACTGAAAAAGGTGCTGCGTTTTATTATTGATGAGGCTCATAGTGGCTTTTTTCCAGGGCATTGAATCATGGAAGATGTGATAATAGCTTTTGAAGCTTTCCATCGACTACAAAAGACTATTAGAATGCGGATAACTCCATTGTTATCAGACTGGACATGGGCAAAGCGAATGGTAGGATGGAGTGGGATTTTTTTTATTAAGTAGATACTGCACAAACTCGATTTTCCATCCCATTTTATTTCTCTCATAATGAATTGTGTGATGTCTAGTTCTTTTTAAATACTCCTAAATGGCATTCAAACAAGGAGTTTTAAACCACATAGATGATTAAGGAAAGGTGACCCACTATCACTTTTCTTATTCATCATGTGTGCTGAACTATTGTCCGGGCTAATATGGAAAGTAGCAGCAAATCATAGTTTGAAGGGAATTTGAATGGGGACCTCGGAAAGTAGCAGCAAATCATAGTTTGAAGGGAATTTGAATGGGGGCCATAGGACCGTACATTACCCATCTTTTCTTTGCAGATGATAGTTTAATGTTCATGGAGGCAAAAGAGGAAGCAGCATGGACTATTAAGGAAGTACTTGAATCATATGAAGAAGCATCAGGACAACAAATAAATCTCCAAAGATCATCCGTTATGTTTGAAAAGAATATGCCCAGCCATCTTGTAGAGACTATCAAAAGCATCGTAGATATTCCACAATGCCATGATGAAGGTAAACATTTAATGTTCATGGAGGCAAAAGAGGAAGCAGCATGGACTATTAAGGAAGTACTTGAATCATATGAAGAAGCATCGGGACAACAAATAAATCTCCAAAAATCATCCATTATGTTTGAAAAGAATATGCCCAGCCATCTTGTAGAGACTATCAAAAGCATCCTAGATATTCCACAATGCCATGATGAAGGTAAATACTTGGGGCTTTCATATTTTGTGGGTAGATCCAAGAAACAAAAATTTTCAATATATAAAGGATTGATTTTGAAAGAAGGTGCAAGGGTGGAAAGAAAAATTGTAGTCACAAGAGCAGAAAGAAGTAATTATTAAATCGGTACTTCAAGTGATTCCTACTTATGCTATGCAATGCTTCCTTTTAACAAAGGGAGTTTGTGACGATATTGAAGTTATGATTAGGTAGTTCTTGTGGGGAAAAGATGGACAAAAGAAAGGAATTTTTTGGAAAAATGGCAAACTTTATGCCTACCTGAAAGTTTCCAGTGGGGAAAACAATCTTGTGTTTTCTGTCTCATTAATGTGAGAATAGTGTACAATTTATAGATTGTCCAAGTGACAAATCCTAAGCATATTAGAAGTAGAAGTCCTAACTAAATTCAACTAGGAAACACAATTATACACAGTTTAGGATTAATAGTAATCCTATTTTAAATATATGTCTAACACTCCCCCTCAAGTTGGAGCATGAAGGTCAGAAATGCCCAACTTGGAAGCTAATCGATGAAAATGTGTCGGATGAAGTGCTTTAGTAAGAATATCGGCAGGTTGCTCTTCACTTCGAATATAGGCAGGATAGATAAAACCGTCTTGAAAAGCATCACGAACAAAATGAAAATCTATTTCAATGTGTTTAGTGCGTTCATGGAAAATAGGATTTTCAGCGATATGAAGAGCAGCCTAGTTATCACAATGCAATGGAATGGGGCGAGTGACAGGGACATGAAGATCTCGCAGGAGAATAGATAACCATTTAAGTTCACATAAAGTCATAGCCATAGAGCGATATTCAGCTTCGGCAGATGAACGAGAAACAGTATGTTGTTTCTTTGTCTTCCAAGAAATAGGGGACCCACCAAGAGAGATAAAATAACCAGTGAGAGATCATCGAGTTATCGGGCAAGTGGCCCAATCGGAGTCACAATATGCAGTTAACGAAAGAGGAGAGTTAGAGGAAAGAAAAATGCCACGTCCAGGACTCCTTTTCAGATAACGGACAACTCGAATAGCAGCATCCCAATGAGCATGACGAGGGGTGTGCATAAATTGAGCAAGTGTATGTACAGCATATGCAAGTTCGGGCCGAGTGAGTGTGAGATATATTAGCTTGCCTATGAGTCTTCGGTAGCGATCTGGGTTATCAAACAGTGATCCAGATGCTTTGGCCAGCTGATGATTAGGTTCCACAGGAGTAGATGCCGGCTTGGCACCTAATAAACCCATTTCAGAGAGAATTTCCAATGTGTATTTTCTTTGGGATAAAAATAATCCCATGGAGTTTCTCGCAATTTCTATGCCAAAAAAATATTTGAGCGATCCCAAATCCTTCATGTGAAAGCACTTGTGTAATGAAGTTTTGAATTTTTCAAGTGTGGATAGGGAATTTCCAGTAATGAGTAAATCATCCACATAAGTAAAAACACATAGATAAATATTCCCTCGAGAATATGTGAAAAGAGAGTAATCTGCATAAGACTGAGAAAAAACATACCTATGGAGAGCAGTGGTGAGTTTTGAAAACCAACATCGAGGGGCTTGGCGAAGACCATATAAAGATTTCTTTAAACGACAGACTTGTCCTTTGTAACAGGTACGAAATCCTGGAGGTGGTCGCATATATACTTCTTCTTGTAAATCTCCATGCAGAAATGCGTTGTGAACATCCATTTGATGGATAGGCCAATTGCGAGCAGTAGCAACGGAAAAGAGAGTACGAACGGTGACCATTTTAGCAAAGGGAGCAAAGGTGTCTGTGAAATCAATACTTGCCATTTGTGTATTTCTCAAAATTACCAAGCGGGCTTTATATCGCTCGATGGTGCCATTGGCTTTGTACTTAATTCGGTAGACCCATTTACTCTCCAGCGCACGTTTTCCAGGAGGTTAAAGTCCATGTACCATTTTGTTCAAGAGCATCAATCTCTTGGCGCATAGCAGTGCGCCAGAGAGGATTAGAAACTGCCTCAAAATAAGTGGTAGGCTCAGATTCCGTTGCTACAGATGCTAAAAATTGCCTGTGTATATTAGAAAATTTACTATAGTCCACAAATTTTGTTATAGGATAAAGGGAGGTACCTGAGAGGTCCGAAGAGGGTGAGAGAGCAGAGGAGGAATGGGATATAGAGGACTTCCATATGGCATTGCAATCATAATCTTGGAGCTGAGTCGAAATATGTTTAATTCGAGTGCTTTGTCTTGGTGCATGAGTTGGCGGATTGTCTTGCGGCAAGCTGGCAGGATTATCATCCTGAAATGGGCTATAAGTTGGCTCAATGTTTGGTTCGTTGCAAGGAGACGGATGTGGATTGCTATTTGGGCTAGTTTGGAGTGGGGCTGCGGGAGAGGCTGGTAGTGGGCTTTGCTGAACTGGGCTGCGGGGTTGTGGGTGTGGATCAGGGTGTGAAAGTGGAGGTGGGCTGTGGGAAGGGAATAGTGGAGCTGGGCCGTGGGTTAGTGGGCTGCGGGAAGGGGTTGGTGGATCTGGGTTTGCAGGTGGGCTGTGGGTAGGATTTATTTGATCTGGGCTAGGTTTGTTATGTGTTAAACTCCCCCTCTCTTGCATACTATGTTGCTTGGAGCCCAAAACTTGTTCTCCAAAGTTGTAGGATTGTGTGAAGTCTGTAGAAATTGAAGTACCTGATTTTTCGTGGAATGGAAAGTTTGTTTCATCAAAAATCACATCTCGGGACACAAGGAATTTTTCTGTTTGCAGGTCATAAAATCTCCATTCTTTCTTATGAAGAGGGTAGCCAAGGAAGACACATGGTCTGCTGCGAGCTCGAAATTTATCTTTTGGAGTATCGTGGTTATGAACATAAGCTAAGCACCCAAAAGTTTTAATGTGAGAGTATGATCGTTTCTTATCGTATAGCAACTCATAAGGAGTCTTACCTTGTAACAATTTTGAGGGAGTTCGATTAATGAGATAGCCAGCCGTCAAAATGCATTCTCCCCAAAACTTTATAGGTAAATTTGCTTGAAATCGTAATGTCCGAGCTACATTTAAGATATGGCGATGCTTACGTTCAACTCTTCCATTTTGTTGTGGTGTGCCAGCAATAGTAGTTTGGTGGATTATGCCATGGTTAGCAAGATACGACTTTAGGGGTGCAAATTCTGTCCCATTATCGCTACGGATTGTCTTGACAGTTTTGTGAAATTGGGTTTTGATCATGGTAAGGTAATCTTGAAGAATAGAGCCAACCTCACTTTTCTCTGACAGTAAATATATCCAAATAGCCCTAGAATAATCATTTAAGATAGTAAGAAAATATGAAACACCTATAGTGGATTTGGATTTATATGGGCCCCATAGATCTCAATGAATTAGGTCAAAAATTGTAGATGCTTTATTGATGCTAAGAGGAAAACAATCACAAGTTTGTTTGGCACGTAGACAAATATTACAAGGTGATGTTCTAGTTGTAGAGTCTTTAGAATTACCCAAAAATTATTGACGACACAATCTGAAGGATGTCCCAACCGTATATGCCATAATGTGCTTGAATCAAGGACTGTGCTAGAAAAGGTGTATAATTCCTTCAATTCTATAGGTTTGTAGAAGAAGATCCCATTCCTCTGCTCACCCACTCCAATCGTCCTCATCAAGATACAGTCCTGTATAAAACAAAATTTGTCAGAGAGTGTGATAAAGCATTGCAAATCTCTTGCCAATTGAGACAAAGAAATTAAATTGCATGTGAGTTCTGGAATTAGCAACACTCTGTGGAGTTTTAATGTAGGACTTAAAGAGACCATTCCTTCGTGCACAGCAAAAGTATTGGCACCGTTAGGTAATCCAATAATATGCGAATAGATAGGATGCATATTTTGTAAAAACAATTTCCTACCAGTCATATGGTTAGAACACCCTGAATCTAAAATCCAAAAATTTTTCATACCAGATAACTTTTCAGATTGCATATTATTTGAGGTTTGGAGGGCAGTCAACAGGGTTGACCACTGGTCAACAGTCAATGCTGGTAAGGGGCCCGGGCCCAGCCCGGAACTGCCCGGCCCGTTGCTGCTGGAACTCGGCCCGATGCCCGGCCCGGTACTGTAGATCGGCCCGCCCGGCCCGAGTTCTTCTTCTTCTCCAGCGCGCCGGTGACTGCTGGAATTCTCCGCCGCCGCTATTCGTGCAGAATAGGCCCACACCTCTGTCGATCTTCCTCCATCGGTGACGCGTGGTCTTGGCATCGTCGGTGGTTGTCTGCCGCCTCGCCCAGGCCCAGATCTGCCGCCTCGCCAAGTGCTGTGAGTCACCGGTGAGAAGCCGCGGCCGGCGAGCTTGGGAGGGTTCCGAGGCCACCAATCCGGATAACCAACAAGCTGGAAACATCCGGTGACATCGTGGCTTGCGCGTTTGCAGAGGAGCAAAGATTTGAGGCAGAAAAATTTCTACGAATTTTTTCGGTTCTAGCGGCTCCAGTGGCGGCGAAGGCGGCGCCATCTCCAGAATAATCTTCTTTTCGTGTCGAATTTTTGTGCTGTTCTTTTTTACAGATTTGAGCAAGAACGGTACGTAATCTGGGTACAGGTTCTTGTTGGATCATATGGGAACGAACAGTGCCATAAATTACAGTATTTAATCCCATTAAAAATTGGAAAACCTTCTCATTTTCTCTTTCTTTTATGATAATATTCAACAGATCTGTGTCTGTGCTGGGCGGAAGTTGAGTATAGTTTTCTAGTTCGTCCCATACCTTTTTTAGACGTGAAAAATACACGTGTACTGAATCACCGCCTTGCTTACAATTTGCCAATGCTGCTTTTAATTCATATATTCGTGGGCCGGTGCCAACTAGAAATCGTTCCTTCAAGTCTATCCATAATTCATCAGCTCTCTCAGAATGATATAGGGTGGATCGGAGAGAGGGTTCGATAGTATTGAGAATCCAAGAGTTTACAAGATTATTGATCTCCCACCATTCTTCTTCTTTATCTGGATCACCTTCAGGAATTGGAATTATTCCATCAATGAATCCCAATTTCTTCTTCGATCTCAAGGCCATGCGCATGGCTCTTGCCCATTCTGCATAATTATTATCTGTTTCTGTCTCTTTCAACTGGACCGTTGTTAGAATCAATCCAGGTCCATCGGTGGATGCCACATAATAAGCATCTTTCTTTATTCTGTGAACATGGCTTTCTTCCACCATGTCATTATCAACATTGCCAATATTGTCGTTAATCATTTTGAGAAATTTCAGACAATTGGCTCTGATACCATGAAAGTTTCCAGTGGGGAAAACAATCTTGTGTTTTCTGTCTCATTAATGTGAGAATAGTGTACAATTTATGGATTGTCCAAGTGACAAATCCTAAGCAGATTAGAAGTAGAAGTCCTAACTAAATTCAACTAAGAAATACAATTATACACAGTTTAGGATTAATAGTAATCATATTTTAAATATATGTCTAACACTACCGAATACTGCTGGCGGACTAGGATTTAGAGATTTAGAAGTTTTTAACTTTCATTGCTTGCAAAGCAAGGTTGAAAAATTCTATAAAATCTTCAGATTGTTGAAAGGGTACTAAGGGGCAAATACTACCCAAAATTCATTTTCCTGATGGCAAAAATAAGCGGGCAGTGCAATTACATTTGGAGAAGTATTAGTGAAGCTCGAGAGCTGTCACAACAAGGTTACGATGGAGGGTGGGAGACGGCCAAAGCATAAAGGTGTGGGGTGCTCCATGGATTCAAACACCATATGATTTCAAAGTCCTTAACCCCAATTTGTTCTTACAACATTCTATGAAAGTGGGAGATCTCATAGATGTGTAAACAAGATGATGAAAGGGTCCTTGCTGAACAACTTGTTTCTGGAAAGGGACCGAGAGGAAATCCTTAAAATTCCAATCAATTCCATACCTACACAAAATGTTTGGTATGGCACTATTTGAAGAAGGGAGAGTTTACCGTGAGGGTAGCATGTATGGGGACGGAATTTATGGAGAGAGTGTTGGCAAAAAGAGCAAGGGTTGGTTCCTCCGTAGAAGAATGGGAGTCTCTATGGAAGCAACTATCGTATCATGGTGCCTCCACAAGTCAAATTGATGATATGGAAGGTGAGAAATGGTGTAATGCCTAATTGTGTGAACTTGCATCGGAGACAAGTGAAATTGGGGAGCCATGTCCAAGATGTGGGGAGGAAGAGGAGACAGAATTATACACTTTTCTATGGTGTAGGTGGGCAAGGGGTGCGGAAGGAATGGGGGAAAGATGTGAAGGTAGTGGCATCCCGAGCTTCATCTATTCAGAGATGATGTGGAATATGTTGATTCAAAGTGGTAGGCTGGTAGAGGGTTTTCTGCTGGAAGCTTCCACAGTGTTATGGGGAATGTGGTGGGCTCAAAATCAGTTAATGTTTTAGCATAAATCCATTAAGCCGCAAGAGGTGACAAGCATTGCGATTGGAATGTTGGAAAAATTTGATAAAGCACATGATTTTGTCACACAAACTTCCTTGCTGACTACTTCTGTGGAGCCTAAATGGATGCAAAGGTTTCTACTAAGTGTCGGTGGATAGAGCTTATACGTCGTAAAGGGCAGGTGCGGGGGTGGAAATTAGAGACCATATGGAAGATGTTATTGCCTCCATGGTTGCTCGGTTGTATGGTGTCGTGGATGTTGGACACACGGAGGCGAAGTCGGTATGGCAAGGCGCGGTTAGCAAAGGAATTACGGGGTGAACAACATTATTTTGGAGTTAGATTGCTTACCTCTCGTAAGGATGGCACGAGCACACCAGACAGATTTATCCCCTCTCGGACATATAGTTGCTAGTTTGCAACAAGAGTTTCATAATTTTAGATCCTTTCAAATTGAGCATATTAGCAGGAAAATAAATGTGTTGGTTCACTTACTTGCTAAATATGCATATGAACTAGACTCATACCTAGCTTAGATGGAGGAAGCTCTAAATTTTGTAATACCGTTGAATTAGACTCATATGAACTAGACTCATTGTTGATTCTCTCTACTAATGAAATTTCACATTTTCCTCTAAAAATAATTATATGAACTAATAGTTAATCTGTTAGGGTTTTGTAGTTTCTAAGGTCAATCGATATCGAAACTGATACATTTTGATAAGGAGGTCTTAATGATTGAAAAAAATAATACCGATTGAGTACATTATATATATATACATGTATATATATTCTTTATATTCTATTGATTTTGTATGTATAATACATTTTTAGCCTTTGTGTACTTTTATTTGAATTTTTATTTATTTTTTGGTGTTTAAATAATTAAAATTTCTTTGTTTGCTTAGTTCTATTTAAAAAGTTAATTTTTAACTTTAATCGACAATCGATTATCAATTAATCAACAATTTCGATATTAGCAAAAAAAAAAAAAAAATTTTACCTATCGATAATCGGTAAATAGTCTTTCAACCAATATCCAAGTCTGTAACGATTAATCGGTCAGGTGTCTATATGGTTGTCATTCCTAAAATTATCATTGAAGTCCTTAGCCGACTAGGACTTTTGAGAGAGTCCCGGGATGCTTGACCAAGACTTTTATAATGCTATGTTTGGTACGTGGAAATGAGATGGAATGGGACAACTTTTCTAGCATCTCTTTTCATTTCACTGTTTGGTATTTAAATTAAAAGTAGGAATAGCTTTTACACAGGAAAGCCTATTCGAGGAAGAAGTTGGAAAGACTTTTCCACACTAAAACCTGTGTAAAGGCCTTTCAAGAAGAAATGAGAATCATTTTAAAAAATATTGGACTATTATACCCTCAATATATTAAATATTTTATGCTCAATTAATTTTCATATATCATATTTTCTTTTATTTTGATTTTTAAAAAGAGTTGTTTTATGAATATTTTCAATTTTATACATAAATATTTATACATAATAAAATATTTGATTTTTTTTTTTTTTGGAGTTTTAATATGTGTTAGGGTATGAAAAATACATTTTATACTAAAAGCACATTTAGGTCATATTATGTATAATTTCATCCCATTCTAACATAAAATACAATTTTTCCCAACAAAGAAAAAGAAATTATCATTTTACTCTACTTTTTCCTTATAGACACCAGAATAGAAAAATGATTCTATTCCATTCCAAATAGGAAAGAATACCGCATGATGAATGATTCTATTTCAAATCATTCTAGTATATCAAAGTCCTATAAGAGTATAAAAGTCCCAGTTTGGTTAACCCGAGGCTCTCTCAAGAGTTGGCTGGGCGAAAATTCTCTAATCCTTCCAATTTGATGAATCCAAAACTGTTAAGATTGTCAAAAAATTCAAACTTTTTGAAGAAAATCTTTCTCAATTTTAAATATAAATTTACTTGTCAATCATCTTCGCTTATTACGTAATATGTCTTTGTGTAAATTTTTTATACAATACACTGAAATTTTTGACTTTTTTTTTGTTAGAGAAAAAAGTTTATAGAGAGAAAGTGATGGGGATTTATAATATTAGGTTGGTTGTATATATTAAAAAGTACCATTATATTTCTCAACTGTTTTTAATTAATATTCTTTAGTGGTTAATGTGTAATAATACTGGAATGGATTATAAATTCTGATCAATAATTCTTTAAAAAAAAAACTCTTCAATAATTTAATGTCATCTTTCCAGCAAGTTTGGATGTATTAAAATATTTGTTTCAACTAATACATTATTTAAAAAAAAATAATGGAAAGAATAATATTAAAATATTTGTTTCAACTAATACATTATTTAATAATTTTTTTTTTAAATAATGGAAAGAAAAAAATATAAAAAAAAAAAGACTCACAAATTAGAGCTTACTCGAATTGAATTCGTATTTTTTTCTTTTCCATTATTTAAAAAAAAAAAAGGACTTGGTTCTTTTTTGGAAAATCTCTAACTTCTCTTAAAAGTAAATTTTAAACCCTTTGAAATATGTAAAGCCATACATAGTATTTTTTTTGATACATTAGTGAGGCTGGCAGTGATTAATGTTGAGCACACTACAAAAAAAAAAAAAGAACTTTACCCACGCAAGTTTCTGACGATGTTCATTTTCAACGGAATTTATCGACGACATTCCGACGCCATTTCTATACACGTCGGAGTCTAGCAAAATGTTAAAAAAATTTTGGAGGGAAAGTTGCGAGAAAAAATCACGAAGCTTAGCGATGTCTAATGTCGTCGGTATATAATTTACGGATGGCTCTTGGTAATGGCTTCTATTCTGTCGGAAATATGTTCAAGTTAATGACGAACTTTACGAAGAGAGTTCCGCTGCTACTTTATTTAATAAAAGTACCGATGGAACGCGTATCGCTATTCCATCGGTAAGCAATGAATAGAACTAAAAAAATTAGGGATCCCTTCCTTCCGCTCCCTATTTCTTAGAATCCCCAAAATAAAAAATAAAAATAAAAATAAAAAACCTCCCCTCCAAAATTCTTTCAACCCTGTTCCCGCCAACGACCTACGGCCCTCCATCGACGTCGACTGATGGCTCCTGTAACATTGACGCCACCGTCGTTGTTGAAGGGTAATCATCTATCTCTTCTCTCTCTTCTATGTTTTGAAGCAGCTTATTAGCATGGTTCTAATTTTCTTCTTGTTTTTCTTCTCTCTTTCTCTTATGTTTTCAGCTTCTTCTTCTTCTCCTCCTTCTTCTTCTTCTTCTTGTGCTGCTGGAAGCTTTTTGTGCCGGGTGAGTTGTAGAAATCCGCTAGCCCTCCCTGAGACGACAAGTTTGGAACCGATCAGTAAATTAGAGTCAAGTTATTAGCATTATCTAATGAATCAAATATATTATTTTCTTCTATTTTTTTATTGGAATTAATTTTCTCTTATTTAATGTTATTTTATTGGGTTTGTTTCTTAGCTAAAATTAATTTTTTAACTAGAATCAAATATATTATTTTTATTGGAAATATATTATTTCAGCAAAGTTTCTTAGCTGAAATGTCGTGTTCTTGGGTTTGTTTTTCTTAGAGTAATGATAAGTTTCTTAGTTTTATGGATATTTTGGATCTTGTTATGTTTCTAATCAAGATACGTTTATTTTATGAAATCATCACATACATAGTTATATTTGGATTGGATTTTATTCTTATTTTTATTTTTATTTTTTTTGAGAGAGCTTACATTAATTTGAGTATTCTAATTTCTAATATTTTAGATAAAGTAATTAGATTGTAAAGAAAAAAGACTATGTTCAACGTATAAAACCCTAAATCATTTTTACATCTTTTTGAATTGATGATTAATGAGTATTTTTCTTACTTAAATCTATATCTCTATAAGCACTAATATTTACTAGAAAATTGGTTTGATTTAGAACATGAATGGAACATTTAAATCAAGACAAGAACTAATTTTGATTTGTCTTGATTTAGATACCCTGTCATCCCAAAAAAAATAATCTAAAAATATTGATTTCAATTTTGAAATGAAATCATTTTCTTAATTGGAATATCAATGGGAGATATACACTAAAATAATATGCATATTTTACCAACTTGCTCCATATACATGTAAAAGCTTTTAGTAATTGTAAATATAAATATGTAATCAAGTTATAATTTAATCACCTAATAATTGAATTATTACTCTTTGTCATTTAGTACTTTTTTAGTATCGAAGTTCCACATTATTGATTCAAATTACATAATTAATAAATTAAATATAATATTAAGCACAAATATAGCAAAATTACAAGTACTATATATAAAAGGAAGAAACTTGACTTAATAAAAGGGAAGTATACATAATTTATTATACCGGAATTGAATTCACAACTTTGAGTTGAGATGCTCCCCACGTACAAGAATTCAGAGGCTATTATTTAGTATTGTTATATATTAGAGGTGTAAATAGAAAATTAGATTTGTTTGAGCATAAAAGGAATCAAGAATTGTTTCATATATAACCATATGTTATCGGAACCTTGAATTTTAGCAGCATTGTGATCTTTTCATGCCTTCTTTTCCTTCTCCATACATAGTGTAATACTAATTAGAAATGTTCTTCCTTATATATAGTTTAAGTTAAATATCCCTTTATATATATGACTGATTAAGTTTACTAAAAACTATTATTCACTTTTTTTCTTATAGTTTTTGTTCATGAGGATTTCGGTGACATATTCTCCATTATATACACATTAGAAGTATGTGTTTAATTAGTTTAAATTTCATTTTACGAGAGATCCTTGACTCTTTAAAGTCTTATGGGGGAGCCCTGACTCTTTAAAGTTTTATGGGGAGAGCCCGGACTCTTCATATTTTGTTTGGTATATATTTGTTGCCTGTTTATGTGGCTTGTGTGCTTGAAAATATCTATAATACAACGAAAGCTCTGTCGAAATTTTTCTAAACTTATGAAAAACTATGACGGTTATGTAATGAGTTACCATGAAACGTAAAATGAAACTATTTTGATGATCCTAAACTTTGAGAAATTCCTTCGACTTTTCGAAAGACTTTTATTAACTTCCATTCTCATGTGTTTCTAAAGATTATAAATAATTGAAAGTTTAGATCATTTTTTCTAAATATTATAAGATGTTTTGGTATATCTAAAGTTTAAAGATTATAATCGTAACTTAGAATAACAAATAACAATATTCCTTCTCTCAATGATCCTTAGAAGCTATGGAGAATACATCAGATCATAGTTAGATGTATAGAGAAAGAGGGTCCAGGGTTAAAAGTCTTACAAGGAAATTTTTTAATGGGGTAGATTATTTTGTTCGTCTTTATCTTGAAACGAACAACTGACATGAAATTGAGATGAGGTGTCCATGTTCAAAGTGTAAAAATAAGAAGTTTATATCTTCCAAAGATGTAAGGGAACATCTTTTGAAGTGGGGTTTTGTGCCTTTATATCATAATTGGATAGCTAATGGGGAAAAAATGTAGCCACACGATAAGGAACGTCTTCGAGCGGAATTTGCTAGTACAACCTGGTAAAAACTTGAGGTAGAAAGTTCACAGTCAATGCTGATTGAAATCAACTCATATTGTGAGATAATATTGATGCAGTCGGTCCGAAATTTTTCCCTCATGAAGAAATGAATCATGAAGAGCCGCCTAATGTTGAGGCGAAAAAGTTTTTTGACATGTTAAAACAGTGGAGACATCACTGGTTGTTAGTGACAATAGACATTCGGTTTTATCTGGGATTGTGGAGTTATTGTACATTAACGTTGAGAACTAACGGACTCAAAAGTTGTACGATGATGTTTGTGTATACATAAAGAAGCATTTGCCGCCAGGCAATCATATGGTCTAAGATTGGTACGCAAAGCAAAAATTGATATCAAGCTTGGGTTGGCCCATGCAAAGGATTGATATGTTTGTCAATGGTTGTATACTTTATAGGAAGGAGGGCTTTGATAGAACAGAATGTAAGTTTTCTGGGAGTCACTGTTATAAAATAAGTAGGAAGAAGAGAGGGAAGAAGAGGAAAATTGTGCCGAAGAGATCCCTAAAGACAATGTTTTACTTTCTATTAACTCCTAGATTGTATGCCTAAAAAATAACTGCCGAACACATGAGATGGTATTCTGAAAGCTCGCAGGATCAAGACGTAATGAGTCATCCTAGATATGGAGAAGCTTGGAAGCATTTTGATAGGATTTACTCTGATGGGTTTTCACCTTTTGGAATGGTGAGAAAGGCATACTCTTCCTGGCCAATAATGGTAAATTTGTATAACTTGCCGCCTTGAATATGTATGAAAAAGGAGGTAACCTTCTTCATGAATCTTATCCTTGGTCCAAAAAAACAACTTGGATGTTTATTTGCACCCGTTGATAGAAGAATTAAATAAGTTGTGCGATGTTGGGACCGTTACTTACAACATATCGAAGAAAAAAAAATTCCAAATATGGTCGCACTTCTTTGGACGGTTAGTGATATCCCGGCGTACAGTATGTTGAGCAGTTAGAGTACAACCAGCATTGGCTTGTACATATTGCATGGAACAGACATGGTCCTTTTGTTTGTAAAATGGAGGAAAACAATCTTGGTTTGATTGTCATTGATGTTTCTTGCCACCAGATCATCATTTTAGACTAGATTCGAGGTCTTTTAAGAGGGTTAGAGGTGAAGAGTGCTCGTCGCCGCTACAAAGATTTTCGGGAGAACAGATATAGGAAAGGATCCATGACCTTTCAAAGATCACTGTTTCAGGAAAAGAATTGGGCAAGGAAGATGGTAGGGAGAAGGACCACAACTGAACAAGGAGGAGTATATTATGGGATCTTCATTATTGGTGTACTCTTTTAGTTCGTCATAACATTGACGTGATGCACAATGAGAAGAATGTGTTTGAAAATGTGTTCAACATTATTATGGATATGAAAGGGAAGTCAAAATATAATATCAAGGTTAGAGAAGACCTACGTTTGTATTGCAACAGACTACTTGTTGATGGAAGAGAGCGGTAGGGGTAAATGTTCGAAGCCAACAACATGTGTTATAGCTTGACTAAGGAACAAAAGAAAATGATTCTTTATTGGATTAAAAAACTACAATTGTCAGATGGATATGCATCTAACTTGGTCATGTGTGTTGATTATAAAGAAATGAAGTTGACCGACATGAAAAGCCATGATTATCACGTCATTTTATGGTGTTTATAACTAACTCATTTATGTTTGAAATATATTAGGTACTTGCACCATATAAAGAAGACAATAAAAAATAAGGCTAGAGTCGAAGGATCAATATGCAATGCTTACTTAATCGAGGAGGCCGCAATATTCTTTAGCTATCACTTCGAAGAAAGAATATCTATCCTCCATAAACGAGTAAGACGAAACGATGATGTAGGGAATCCTCTACATGAGGGTGAGGTTCTATCAATATGCAATCAACAAGGACGAAATTTTTGTGAAACGAAAACAAGAATGTTGGGCGATTGAGAATTTAAAGCTGTGAAGAATTATATCCTCCTTCGGTAAGTTAATCAATGTTGTAAACTAAATACACGTTTAATATACATATATGTCTTATAAGATTTGATTTAAATTTACAAAATGCGGGAAATACGAAATGTCAACTCGAATATAACAGATGATGAAATTAAAATAAAATAGGCGAGAGATTCATAGATTGGTTTAGAATTGAAGTAAGTTAATCTATTTGAATGCATCCAAATTTAATTAATCTTATTAACTCATTTAATTAACAAATATGTTTCAGTTTATAGAGATGTACATTCCCACGAAACAGTTTAGTCAACTTTTGAAAAATCTATCTTAGGCTCCTTCTAAAAAAGTTAAGACGGACACCAGTTACATTGTGAATGGGTTTTGGTTTCACATAAGAGATAGGGGTGAAGAGGGGGAAACTTGTAATTATGGGGGGTGTGTGTGTGTGAAACCAAATTATTATGGTGTTTTAAAAGAAATAGATAAGGTAGAGCTGCTATTTACACCAATTCAAAAGATTGTGTTGTTCATTTGTGATTGGTTTCATTCTTCGGATCGAGGAATGATATTGATCCTCAGTATTAAATTGTGGAGTCGCATAAAGACCAGAGATATGGAGGATACGATCCTTTTGTTATAGCTCATTCAAGTAGAGCAAGTGTCGTTTCTCCCATATCCTGGCTCCAAAAGACCAAGGACCAAATGGATTAGTGTAATGAAATCTCGACCCCGAGTAATAGATGTTCCGGTCCAAGATGATGCATTCTAAGAGAACGTGGATGTTGATGAGGCTTCGACAATAGATGTGATGATTGAAAATGTAGGACCTCTTGTCCATGAGTCTTATTCGTCGGAAAAGGTTGATATAGACGTTGAGACATATTTCGAAGAGTTACAAAATGATGAAACTGAGATAAAATGGGATTCAGATGAAGATTCCAATGAAGAAATTGAGGAATATGACGATGATGATTCTGACGATCATTCCGACACCTAAAACATTGTATGATTATTATACTTATATGATTAATAAGTTATGTTTATACTTATGTTATCATACTTTAGGCATTTTACTTTTATGATTATACTTATGTTATTATACATTAAGCATTTTACTTAATCGAATTCTCTTTTTCTTACAGTCTTACGTGCAACGATTTTGGTGGCATATTATGTTTCATAGACACGGTTGAGGTATGTCTTTTAGTTTAAAAATTGTATGAAATACACATGCCCATGAGGACTTTATTTTGAGTTTAGGACATTTAGGACTTTAAGTTAAGAATTAAATGGTGTAATTTAATTTAATGCCATGATGTTTTATAAAGAAATAGTTATTTTGTTAAATAATAGTTATTATGAGTTTAAATGAAGAAGAAATAATTGGCCACATTATTTTCAGTTTATGAATAGTTCTTCTATTCATAACTGTTACTTTTGAGATCCTATTAATAGAAAGAAGACGGTTAAGTTTAAGTTTAAGTTAAGTAGTTTTAGTTTAAGTTTAAAATTAATATCATTCTCTTTTTCATCTTATAGTTTTGTTTATGAGGACTATGATTGCATATTCTTTGTCATATACATGGTTGAGGTATGTATTTTAGTTTAAATACTGCTTTACGAGGGAGCCCGACTCTTTAGGTTTAAATACTGCTTTAGGGGGGAGCCCTGACTCTTTAAGTTTAAATATTGCTTTATGGGGAGCCCTAACTCTTTCAGTTTAAATATTGCTTTACGGGGAAGCCTAAACTCTTTCATATTATGAATTTGTGCTTGTTTCCCATTTGTGTGGCATGTGTATCTGGAATCCATAATACAGGGAAAACTCTGTCAAAATTGTTCTAAACTTATAAAAACTTAGATTTTTTTGGATCTTATGATTATGAAAAGTTTATTAAAAAGTTTATTAAAATTTATTATTTCGTATTCATAATGTTAACAAGTTTTTTAAAGTTTATTATGTTACATATCGTAGGTCCAATGGCACGTGGAAGGAAGAGGAAGTACGTTGAGGATGCTAGCACATCCAGAGAGGAGCTACTGCCATCTACTACTCCCACGCAATCTATGACACTCGATGCAGCTGCGTTGTCTTTGCAGTAGCCTTCTGAGTCCCTCACACCCTCTCTAACACAGATGTAGCCAACCTCTGCCTCGAAGGATCCCACGACATCTACTCAGCCAGTCACACAACCATCCACTTCTTCCCAGGCTCCCGTGGCTTGGACGAAGCCTTCCGGTGACCCTTGGGAGTAGTTAAGCTTAATATAGATCAATAAGTTTAATTTAATTTACATAATTCTCATTATTAAACTATAATGTATACTAACTATCTCTGTGTAACAGATTGCATCCATTTTAAAAAGTTGCCATTGCTATCACTTCTATATTCCATGATATGTTCGTTGGGAGGGGGGATACTATACATGGAGTCAGGTCCCTCCAAAGTTTCAGAATTTGTGTTGGGGAGAGTTCCAAGTAAATGAATCAAATTTTAAAGTTTTTTTATTTGTTTAGTTTTTTCTAAGATAATCTTATGATTTTTCATCAAATGTAGATAAAATGTATATGGGACCCGACCTTACCAATGTCAAAGGTCCGGGATGCTTGGGAGGACAGGGCAAGCATTCGAATGAGCGATTTGATGAGTGACATACGGAAAGATGATAAGCAGTCCCCGTAGATTGAGGAGAGACACTTCTAGACAATGTTAGATTATTGGAAAAGTGCCCGGTTTCTAGTCCTATCCCAGCAGAATAAGAAGAATAGGAATGAGGGACGGGGGAGATGGGAACCCAAGAAACACGCCGGTGGGTCCATTTTCTTCACCAAGTCTCTCACGAAGAAGGTATTCAATTTCATTAGTATTACATATTTCGGTTAGTTAATTGTAAATCACGTTCAGCATATATTGTTGTTCTGCAGCAAGTGATATTAGTTGAGAAATTTTCGAAGCTCAAGGAGTTAGCGAGAGAGAAGGAGGGGGAGTACGTGGATTTTTCTCAGAAGAGTTCTGGGTATGTTAGTAAAAAATTGAAGTTTATATAATGTTCTATTATTTTAAAGTATATATAATTAATATTGTATAAGTTATTATTATATACCTAACATTTTATATTGTAGGAGATATTTCATGAGGTGAAGAGGAAGGCTAAGGAGGAGGCTGCGATGATAGTCACAGCTGTGCCTGATGATCTTGCCCTTATAGCCATAGTGGCGGGAGGCGTGAGGCACGAACGTGTCTATGGAGCTGGATCGGAGGCTGTCTATCTAAGAGCTGAGAGCAATCGGGCCCCATCTTGTTAGAGGATTAGATTCGGTCGGGCCGTGCTGTGCCGATATACTGAGGAGGTTAGAGGCTGCTGTTTCAAGCATCTCTGATGCTTTCGACGAGTATATGAGGCAGTTTACGGAGCATAATCATTTGTTATACATTCCTCCACCGCCTATGTTGGACCTCATCAGAGCGGCTATTGGTACTGACACCTCGATATCTTCACCACCTGCACCTGCTGCAGACTCGGAGGCCCCTGTCCTTGATATTGCAGTTTGATCTTCCTCTACTCTCTCTCTCTCTCTCTCTCTCTCTCTCTCTCTCTCTCTTCGTGCTCCCAACAGTGATGATACCCCCCACCTTCTAGTGATCCTAGCATAAATCAGGATATTTGATTTATTTTTACTTATGTTTTTTATTAAGATGTTTTATATATGTATGTATATATATTATGCTTAATATTATTGAGTATGAACATTTAGTATTTTTTATTTAATGTTGTTAATTATGTTGAACATTTAATATTAGTGCTTTTGTTGGGAATTTCGTTAGGGATTTTTACTCGTTTTGTAAATTATATAAAAAAATTCTTGCTGACGGCCTTACCTACGGAAAAGCAGTTGATAATATGTTTTATTTTTTTTAATTTATTTATTTTCGTATCTGTCGTTAAGACCGTCGGTAACAAACATACTGACGAAAGGCTCTCCGTCGGCAATGTCCATCGGTATTTGTTACCAACGGATATAACAACGTCAACAAAATTTTTTCACCATGTCGATGTCCCACGAGCCAACCGTCGGGAAATAGACTTACGGACAGAAAAACGAGTCGAAAATTGAATTTACCGACGTAAAAAAATTGACACGTTTCCGTCGATGTGTCGTCAGTAACATTAATATTAACATTGCAACGGACTACCAACGGGAACCTGTTGTTGGTATTAGGATGAATTTTTTTATTGGCATCACAAACTATTAAAAGGAAATTTAGAAAAAAATGCCAATTCAAGTGCATTGGTTAAATTTCTTTATTTTTTTAAGAGTGATGCTAAGTGGCTAAATATTTAGCCATTAAAACGAAAAAAAAAAAAAATCATTTGAGGTAGAACATACTTGTACTAATACAGGGATATGCAATTCATAAAAAGAAGAGGGATATACTTTTTTTCTATATTTTTTATTTTACCCTATCTTAATGGGGCTCAATTTGGAGTCTTGGGCAGCTTTTTAAATTTTAAAATAAAAAATTTACTTTTTTCATTTTGGAACTTACATATCCTCTTATAGATAATTCTCTTTTCACGAATTCCAAGATAAACATACTCCAGCTTTTCAAAATAAAAATCTATCCTAGTCAGAATAGGCAGCCTAGCACAGCAGCAAAAAAGATTACATGTGTACTAATGGTTAGTTGTTCTATCTTGAGTCAATAATAGTTGCACCACCAAGTGCATGCTACTCAGAAAACCTATCCAAGTGGATTTGGATTGGATTTTATTTTGAAAAAAGTGGAAGTTTTTTGCTCGGTTTATGTAAAAGATAAATAGTTTATGAGAGAAGAGATGGGGTCTAAATTTAAAAAAAGATAGGTTTTTAGTTTTAAACTCAATCCAAAAAAAAAATTCTAATATGGATCAAGTGCATTCGTAGACTATATGGTTATAAATTTGCCATGTTATCTGTTTTAAATTTACCCTCTCTTCCAGCTTTTACTCATTCTTTAAATATGGTTATGCATGACCCTAAAAACTTAGTAGATTTTCAACACTCTACAAACATATAGGCCTAGTTTGGGAGTTTAATTGGGGAGAGAAAAGAATGGAAAAGAAGAGAACAGAGGAAGAGAGAAAAGAAGGTGAGGTGATTTATTCGAATGTTGTTTGAGAGTTTTGGGTGGAACAAGAAATAAGTCAAAATTTCTTATTTAAGAGTTAAAGGGAAGTAGAGAGAAAGATATCTTTTGACAAAAATAACCTTAAAGGAAGAGAATAAAATAGTTAATAATTATATAATTTGTTATTATATGTAGAGATAAAATAAGTATATCACACCCTTTTTGAAACTTCCTTCCATTTCCTTCCCTTTCATCCCACTTTATGAAGGAAAGAAAATAGAGAGAAAGACTCCTATTTTATCCTTCCACTTCCCTCCCTTTCTTACACTTTTCTCCTTAAAAAACTCCGAAACAAAACCCTTACACCTCCTTTTTCTCCCTTTCTCTTCTCCTCTCTCCAAATCCTCCTATCCAAACTAGCTCATAAAGATCTTTAACACCTGCAAAACTTTTATCATTAACAAAATATCCACTCTGAAATAAACTCTCTATTCAATCCTCTCTCACAATGCAAAAGATTTCAACCTCGATTAGCTTGATGCACAAGCCATCGAGCTATGCAGAAGAGGTTCAAGACTCCAAATCAAAGTCTCCAAGCTTCCTAGGAAGTCTGTTCATTGAATTAAGATTAGAACACCTTAATTTCCTCTAGGTTTGAAGCAGCACCATGGCTATTGGAATTTGGAAGCTTCACCTATAAAAAAAAAAAAAAAAAAAAATCTCCTTTTTCTCTTGGAAGTTTCCCTACTTTTTTTTTTTTTTTGTTTTTCGTTCTATTTGACAAACTCTTCAATAAAACAACAATTTGCTATTCATCCATCTAATTTCCAAAATCCATCTCAGAATTCACAAAAAAAAAAAAAAAATCCATCTGAAATGAATTTTAGTACCCAAAAAAGAAATAAACAAATCCGCAACTTTTGCTTCTTCTCCAAAAATCTTCCCAAGGATTTGGAAGGGGAGGAGGGAGGGAAGAGAGAAATTCCAATATCCAGTAGAGATCTCTCTCTCTCTCTCTCTCTCTCTCAAAAAGAGGTTAACACAAGAATAAATTCATGCAAATATAATGCTTACGTGGCGAATTTTGGAGAAGACTTTCACTATGCTAAGGTGATGTCAAGGCCTTGGAAATGCAATGCAGGGATTGAATGATAATGTCTTTCAATTGGTTTTCATTCTGTTAAGAAGTTTAGGGCGCAGAAAAGAATAATATTGAATGCTTCAATTTGATGTCTTTTTTATTTATTATGATCTATTATTTATAGGCTACAAAGTATCCTAATTCTAATCAATATAAGATTCTAACCAACCACTAATAAGGAATATTGCTATAATATTACTATAATACAAAGTATACTAATTCTAATTAATATAGGATTCTAAGACAATCTCTTACAAAATCCAAGATAATCTAAGAGAATCACATACTAATATGATATCTCCAACACCCTTCCTCAAGTTAGAACGTGCAAAATTGCATGTTTAACTTGCCAAATTTTTTTAATTTTTGGAACACGCAAATTGCACATCCAACTTGCTACAATTTTTTTTTAAACTTTTTTTTTTCGTCGATAATGGTAGTCTCCCACCATCTGTTGCTGTGGTCTTTACCATCACTCATTGTCGCTATGGTTTTTGTCATCAATCGCTGTCACTGCAGTTCTTCCATCAGTTGTAGTCGTTGTGGTCTTCTTCTATCAGTCCCAGTGGTTTCCGTCATCTATCGTCGAAAATTCCTTTGATGTTGCTTTAGAGTTTTTTCGATAAAGCATCCATCAATGTCCAATTTTAATTTCTAAATCTAGGTGCTTCAAATTTTTATCGATGAAGTTGCCTAACTTGAAATATGATTTATGACAAATATAATCTCCTAAATTTTTATTGAAGCAAATTAGAAGAAATATTAGAAACCTAAAAAAAACTTGTTCAAACTGAACGAAAAGAATTGTTTAAGCTGAATGAAAAGAGAATAAAGTCATAGATGTGAAAAACTTCTTTTTCTCTTTCTCTACTTCTTCTTGAAACCTGGCTCTGGCTCTGATACTATGTTAAGAAATTTAGGGCGCAGAGAAGAATAATATTGAATGCTTCAATTTGATGTCTTTCTTATTCATTATAATCTATTATTTATAGGCTGCAAAGTATCCTAATTCAAATCAATATAGGATTTTAACCAACCACTAATAAGGAATACTGTTATTATATTACTATAATACAAAGTATCTTAATTCTAATCAATATAGGATTCTAAAATAATCTCTTACAGAATCCAAGACAATCTAAGAGAATCACATACTAATGTGATGTCTCCAACACATTTGGCAGAAGCCCTTAGTTAGTAGGGCTGTAAATGGGTCCAGACCCTCAAGGTACTCCAGATCCAGACCCATACCCTTATAGTGAAACTTGGACCAAGACCTGGACTCATACCCTCCAAGAATAAAATTTATGGACCCAGACCCGACCTTCCAGGGTCCAGGTAAGGTCTGGGTATACCCGTACTCGTACGACATTTTTCTATTTTTTTCCCTGTTAAACAAAAATATATAAAACAATATATAATCCTACAATAAAAATTTTAACATGATTAACATAATCTCCTCAGCATTTCTTTCAACAAATACAATCATTTAACATCTCTAATTCAAATGATCAAAGTTCAAACACACACAAAATCTTCACAGTACATTAATCTAATAAGAACAAAAGTTCTAGTTTAATACAATATATTAATCAAAGCATTTGGATTTTGGATACCGCTTGCTCCTATTTATTTCCTACAAAAGAAATATAAAAGTGAGTGTATATTACAAATGTATGTAAAATAGAGATAATTATAAATATATAGCTAAAGATAAAAAAACTCACATCGCTCGGGGTAGAAGTTTTGTATAAATGTATCGCCATGCTATTAAGTATTTTTGAACACCCATCCGAACAAGTAGAATCAATAGTTCAGCATTTAGGCCGTAACATTTAGGAGCCGTGTGAGATGAAAGTCTCATGCACGGTTTTGAATGAGAAACGATTTGATCCAAGGGAATGAAACTAGTTCAATGACCTGACCCCTTAGCCTCAATCCAAATAAAACTCGAATTCAAAGTGAGGCATAGCGCAGTCTGGTTAGCGCATCTGTTTTGGGTACAGAGGGCCAGCTTTCCTTGGTAGGCGCTGCCTACTCACTCGGACAATGCTCTGAACAATTTTCCTCTGCAAATGCAACTGAAGGGACTAAAGAACTCTCAACAATATCATCGTCATCACATTCTAGAATTTATCTACTAATTTGTGAACTTTTGATTGTTCATTTAATTATTTTCAGGTTTTTATAATCCTTTATAATTATTGTATAAATACTAGAACATCCAATGATCATACTATACTATCCAAAAAAATAAAAGGAATATAATATTGAGTGATGCTATAAAAAATATATATTAACTTAAAAAATTCATTTGATCACTCGAGTAAAATTTGAAATGTTCAACAATTTCCACCCGTGATTGAATTTGATTTTTAAGAATTGGAATTGCAATAATTCTATTAAAACAGAATTCAAAGAATTTAATTTCAAAATCATTGAATTCCTTTTTTTTTCGTAAATCGAACTATAGGATTGATATGAAATTAATTTCTAATTTCAATTGGTTGGAGCTTAAAAAAAACAGAATTACACGTAAAATGCAAATATTAATTTACCTGGGATTTTTGTATCATGTGTTTAATTAGTAGGGAGAAAAATGTGAATGTGAACTTTGTTGGTAAATCCAGACAGCATAATCGAAATTTGTGGGCTAATCATTATTAATTGGATTATTACCTTCCTTTCATGCAATTATTAGTAATTTTCTTCAAGAATTCTCCTCTTTCCTCTTTTTTTTTTTTTTTGGTTTCTTCCTTAATTGGTTCTTAACTATTTGTTGTTATTCCTTGATTGAAAGATAAGATACCTTTCCTTCCTTCCTTCCTTCCTTGCATGATTTATTTTCCTTTTGATCTTCTAATGGCAGTTTATACACTGTGTAGGGCTCTGTGCGTGTCACTATGTTAGTGTGAGAAATAATGTCTTTAACATTTATAAATTATATATTAATATAACATAATATATAAATAATATAGTATATACAAATATATTATTATTTTATTAATACGGGTATATAACATAACAAATATGAGTACGGGTATAGGTACGGATCTGCGGGCATAAATTTAAATCTTACCCATTATAAACGGGTATAGACCCGCGCGGGTACGGGTAAGACCTGCCCCGTTTACAGTCCTATTAGTTAGGTCTTAACGAGGGGCCATGGAATTTTGATAATAAGCTACTTGTTTTTCGTCCCTGTGTTCTCGGTGTACCACTTCGGAGATTGGTCGTCGCCTTGCTACTGTTCTGGAGGACATTACCATTCTTGAAATCTGTAGCAATACCAAATTTGTTATTGGTCAACTCTTTAGGATCCAGGCTTTATTGTGTGTTCAACCCCCCCTCCCACAAGCTGGAAGGGCATACATGTTTCTAATATCCAGTTGTATGATTAGACTTTTAAACCTGGTTGTTCCTAATGACTTTGTAAAAATATAAGCCAATTGCTTACTTTTCTCTTACCACCTGACAATCCAGCTCAATATGTTTTGTAACATAATGAAAACAGGATGTTCAGCAATATATATATATATAGCACTTTTGCTATCACAAAATATAGGCACTTCTTGTGTTTGATGAAGTTGCAAATCTGCTAACAAATACAAAATCCACTGAACTTCACATGTAAGCATGGCAAGGGCTCTATATTCAGCTTCAGCTAAGCTTTTAGAAACTTACTCTTCTTCTTAGACCTCCGAGAAATCAAAGAAATACCAACAAATACACAAAAACCAATTACTGACCTTCTAGTTTCACTGCAACCAGCCTAATCAGAATTTGAATATGCTGCTAATTGTAGTTGATTGTAAGTTGGAAAATACAACCCCTGGCTTGGTGCTGATTTCAGATATCTGAGGACCCTATGAACTGCTTTCCAATGTAAAATAGTTGGTTTGTCCAAGAATTGAGAAAGATATTGAACAGCAAAGCTTAAATCTGGTCTTGTTATCGTCAAATACAACAATTTTCCAATCAAACTGCTCAATATAATATTGTCTGCAAGAATCTCTGAGTCATCATGTGCAAGCTTGTGATTAGCCTCCATTGGTGTAGCTGCTGGTTTACTAAACAAAATCAGATTCCTTCAATAAATCTAAAGCATATTTTCTGTGTCAAATATATGCCAATCACTTCTATTAATCTCCATTCCAAGAAAATATTTTGCCTCTCCAAGATCCTTGATCTTGAAAAGATCATGTAAGGTTCTTTTAACATGAGAAACTGCTTCAATAGCATTACTAATCACCAAAATATCATCCACATAAACCAGTAAGAGAAAAAGCACACCTTGTTGATTTTTGATAAAAAGACTATAATCATGCCAACTCTGAAAGAACCCCATGTCCAACAAGATTTTGATTAATTTGACTACCTTGAAGCTTGCTTCAAGCCATATAAGGATCTATTAAGCTTATAAATAAGACCTGCTTCGCAATGACCTCCTCTTCCAAATCGCCATGAAGAAAAGCATTGTTGATATCCAATTGATGAATCAATCATTTCTTTACAGATGCAACTGCTAAGACAAGTCTAATGGTTGTCATTTTGGCAACTGGACTGAAAGTATCCACATAATCAATACCAATCTGTTGAGTAAAACTCTTGGCCACCAATCTAGCCTTATATCTCTCCAAAGATCCATCAGACTTATATTTCACTTTGAAACCCCATTTGCCATAGGATGTTTTCCAACAGGCAAAGATTGCTACCTCCAAGTATTATTCTATTCTAAAGCCTGGAGTTCTTGCTGATAGCCTGCTAGCATTCAGGCTTTTTAGCAGCTTCATAATAATACTTAGGTTCCTTTATCACTCCTATATTCATCACAAAAGATTTTTGGTTTGGAGATAAATGATCGTATGACAAGACATTATCAAGAAGATATGGAGAAGTGACTAAGTTGAGACTATAATCATGGTCTTGCAAATAAGGAGGAGCTTGTCTGTTTCTAACAGATCTCCTAACTTTAGCAAGAGAAACATAAGGTGAAAGAGGAGAAGAAACAGAAGAAGGTGAAGAACTACTAGAATTTGCAGAATTAGAAGAAAAAGATGGAACAAAAGTAGAAGGAATAGAGTGATTAAGAGAATGTGTAAAACTGTCACTTGTGAAGAACCAGTATCAACCAAGGGTGCAAGGGGTACTATATGACCAAGATCAGGATCACAAATAAAAGTAGACTTATCAAGAGAGACAAAATTGGGAGGATTAAAGAAATTTGATTCAGAAAAAAAAGAAGTCGAAGAAGGAACAATTTTTAAAGGAAAAATGTGTTCAATGAATAAAACATCTCTAGAAATAAAAAGATTTTGCATATGAAAATCTAAAAGAATATGACCTTTTGTAGATTCAGATATACCAAGGTTATTGCACTGTCTTCCTCTAGGATCAAACTTCTTCCTCTAGGATCAAACTTTGATCTACCATGATTAAGAGTGCAAACATAAGCAAGGCAACCAAAAACTTCTATAACTGAATAATTAGGTTACTTGGGATATAAAAATTCATAAGGAGACTTATGTTTAAGAAGGGGGGAAAGAGTGATATTGATCAATGAAGTAGCATGTTTAATGCAATAACCCCAGTAAGGTAAAGGAATAGAAGATTAATATTTAAGGGCTCTACCAACATTTAGAATATGTTGATGTTTTCTTCCAACAACACCATTTTACTGTGGTGTGTAAATACAAGTTTTCTGGTGAAGATACCTTTTGCTGCACCCAAAAAAAAAAGTGGCATTTGAAACTCAAGACCATTGTCTATTCTGATAGTTTTCATTTTCTTCTCAAATTGAGTTTCAACGAAAGCACAAAAATGTTGCAATTTGATCCTAGCAGAAGATTTATCAAATAGAAGATAAATCCAAGTGAATCTACTATAGTCATCAAATATGGTTAAGAAATATTTCTCACCATACAAAGGAGGTATTTTACTACGGCCCCAGATGTCAACATGTTAGAGTTCAAAGCAACATTTAGAAGCAGCAATATGTGTAGGAATAGAATAACTCTGTTTCTACAGAACAAAAAATGTTAGATAATTCTACAGGAAACATTGAGGCTAACAAACTCAAGGACGATAAGGAAAAATTCAATGATAATGTTGATCGGCGTCATGTAAAACCATCTACCTTCAAGAAGATTGCCCGTCCTGCAGGATCTGTCCAAAGTTCTACAGTCAATGGTAATACTGAGCATACAAAGGACCCACTTTAGTTGAAGCGTGCACTTGAGGATCTTCATAGTAGTGATGGTGATTCCCTTGCAGTGAAGAGGCCTAAGGCACCCGATTCTGATACTCCTTCTAGACCAGCGGCGGACGCTGTTATTCAGCCCTGCCGAGAGCTATGAGTATCATATGTTGGAATTGACGTGAACTTGGTACTCTTCGTGCAATTAGAACTCTTCACAGTCTTATCATGACTGCAAAATCTTTTTTCCATTTTTATCTGAAATTAAATATTTAAAAAAACAAGATGGACTCAATCCGAATTGTTTTAAATTTTGATTGTGGTTTATTTTGTGGACAGATTAGGTCTCTAGGGGCCTTAGTCTTTTCTGGAATAATAATACTAATATTTCTTTGTTGGGTTATTCTTCTGGTCATATTGATGTTTTTGTTTCTTTAGCTAATTCTACTTCTTTTTTTTTTACTAGTTTTTTTTGGGAACCCTAAAACTGAGTTAAGGCGTTTCACTTGGGTTCTTTTACATGGCTTGCATTCTTTGTCTAATTCACCAGGCTTGTTGCAGGAGATTCTAATGAAATTCTTTCACTAGATGAAAAAACATGTAGAGCGAGAAACAGTTTGCAGATTGATTATTTCCGCAACACTCTCTCTGATGTGGACTTTTTAACTTAGGTTGGGAAGGTCTAAAATTTACTTGGAAAAGACCAAAAATGAAAAATGATAATGTTAGGGCTAGGTTGGATAGAGATCTTGCCTCTGCAACTTTCTCTCAGCTTTTCCCTAACTGCATTGTGTGTCCCACTTCGACAAATCATTCTGATCATTTTGCACTTATCATACATCTCTATCCAATTTCTAATTCTTGTGCAGGAGGAAAATCTAAGCCAAAAAAGGTTTGAGCCATACTGGATGAAAAAAGAGGAATGTTTCGAGTTTTTTGACAAACTCTGGGTCCCTGATCCTAATCCTTTGGCAGATTTTGTACGAACCAAGCTTGCATCCATTCTCAGCACCTAAGTGGAGCAAGAAAAAGTTTGGAAACCTACATCTTCGCATAAAGAAAGTTAGGAACAACTGGATAACACTCGTTCCTAAATTACTTGGTCAGCTGCTAATGAAGCAAAACTTGAACTAGAGTTAGAGAAGCTCCTTTCCCTTAAGGAAGACTATTGGAAGACTAGGTCAAGGGCGAACTAGCTTATGGAAGGAGGTAGGAATACTACATATTTTCACCGGAAATCTTCTCAAAAGGAATTCCATTTCAAAAATCTCTAGCACTAATGTGGTCATGCTTTCTAATCCGACTAAAATAGAGTCAACCATTCTTGATTATTTTCAAGAAATTTACACTACTAATAGCTCTTCTTCTTACTTGCAGGATGGTATAATTGATCGATCTCTAAGTGAAGAGGATTATGTGGCATTGGGTCTATCATTCACTTCTGATGAGGTGGTAAAAGCTCTAAACCAAATGAAAGGTAGAAAGGTGCCTGGACCTGATAGTATTCAAGCTTGTCTTTTACACAAGTATTGGCATATTTTGGGTAATAAAGTCACAAGTATGGTTCTTGGTATTTTAAACAATGGTGAGGATATTAGTCATTTTAATGATACTAATATAGCTTTGATTCCTAAGATTAAAAATTCTACCCTTGTTAAAGATTACCTACCTATTGGCTTGTGTAATGTGATTTATAAGGTGATTTCTAAAATCATTATTGATCGCCTTAAGTCTCACATGTCTATTATTATCCATAATAGTCAAAGCGCTTTTGTTGAAAAAAGAGTTATAAGTGCTGATTTCCTTATTGCCTTTGAAGCCTTTCACTGAATGAATTTCGAGAAGATTAATGGCTCTAACCATTTTGCTTTAAAATTGGACCTTAGTAAAGCTTTCGATAGGGTTGAATGAGATTATCTTGAAAGTGTTATGTTGGCCATGAACTTGCCCCACCCATCCCCCCCTCCAACTCTTGTTTACTTGATCATGTGATGTATCTATTCTGTTCATTTTTCTGTTCTTATTATTGGTTGTCCTTCTTGTAGTTTCACCTCGACTCAAGATATTCGCCAAGGGAACCCTCTTTCCCCCTTATTAATTATTTGTTCTGAAGGTTTATCCGCTATGATACGTTACTAAGAAAAGATTGGTCTACGTTTTAATCACTCTTGTTCTCCTATTTCTCATCTTTTTTTAATGATGACAATATTGTTTTTTGTAAAGCTGATATTAATCAGGAAAAAGCAACAAAGAGAGTGTTGCAAGACTATGGTAACATCTCTGGGCAAACGGTAAATTTCTCAACTTTGTTATTTTATAAAGTTGTCCCTTTGCCTTTGCAAGATTTAATCACTAGTGAGCTAGGTATAACTAATAGGGGAGGTACTCGGACCTATCTTGGCTTACCTTGTCTCATAGGTAGATCCAAAAAAACCATTTTCAATTTGTTAAAGATATGGTTTGGAAAAACCTAAATAGGTAGAAAGAAAATGTTTTGTCTCAGGCAGGTAAGGAGATCCTTATTAAAAAAAAAGTAGTTCAGGCTATATTCTCACGTATACAATGTCTTGTTTTCTTCTACCTGCGAATATTATATGTTCTCTCAACTTTTTTTTAGGGTGATTTGAGGGTAGTAAAAAATTGTGCTAGAAATCTTGGAATGATCTTTGCAAGCCCAAAAACTTAGGAGGGATGGGGATTCGCGATTTTGAGGGTTTCAACTTATCCTTACTCGCCAAACAGTGTTGGCGTATTATCTTATCTCCATAATCTTTTGTGGTTAATTCTCTCCAGGAAAAATACTTTCCTCATAGGATTTTCCTCGATGCCTCTCTGGGTCGCAGACCATCTTATTCATGATGAAGTCTCTTGGAAGGACATAAGCTCCTTCCTTTGAGCCTGTGTCATCATACTGGCAATGGCTTTTCCACTAGAATCGGCTCTAATAAGTGGATTACTTCCCTTAATGGGTTTACTTTTTCTTCCAATTTCACCTCTCAAGGTCAGGAAAGAAAAGGTATCATAACTCATTGATTTTAATCAGTGTTGCTGGAAAGAAGATAGAGTCCGACACCTATTTTTACACTATGAAGCTGAAGCCATTTTACAAATCCCTCTTAATCCTTCTTGGCTTGAAGACAAACTCATTTGGAATTTCACTATGAATGGGATATATACTGTCAAATTTGGATATAAGATAGGTATGAAATTTATGAGGCGATCAGTCTTGACACAGAAAGCATCAAATAGATCACATGAAATATTTCTATGGAATAATATTCATAAACTTATGGTCTAGCCTAAGATTTGGATGTTCCTTTGGAGAGCTGCACAAAATATCCTTCCAACCGCTCAGAACCTGCAAAAAAGGGCTATAGGTGATAACATTGCTTGCATTCATTGTGGATATGTTGTTGAATCCGACAGACATGTCCTTTTTGGCCGTGAATTTGCTAAAAAGATGTGGCATCATTTGCCTCTAGGTTAAAAGTGGTTGAAAGTCACATCACTTAATTTCAAAGACCTTTTTTGTACTATAAATCTTCAATATGATTCTGCAGAGCTAGCACTGTTTGCAACCTGTGCCTGGTTGATCTGGCATGTAAGAAATAGGCTCCAACATGAAAGTAACTGCTCTAATCCGACTTCCATAGCATTGCAAGCAATGGATCTCATGGAAGAATATATGAATCAGCAGCATCTTTCTTCCTACTTAGTGCAATCTACTGGGCCCTCTCTCAGAATTTTGATGCCCTCTGACCCTGGAATTTTGAAGATTAATACCAATGTATCTTTTACAGATGGAAAGATAGGAATTGGCATCCTTATTCGCAATGATTTGAGCATTCCTCTAATGGCAAAATCATTACCTTGATTTGGAAGATTTTCTGTAAATTATGATGAAATACTCGAAATAATTGAAAGATATATTGCTGGCTCTACTCTCCCAGAATTTGGAAGCCCTCTGACCCTAGAATTCTAAAGATTAATACTAATGTATCTTTTACTGATGGAAAGATATGAATTGGCATCCTTATTCACAATCATTTGAGCATTCCTCTAATGGCAAAATCATAACCTCGATTTGGAATATTTTCTGTAGATTATGGTGAACTACTTGGAATAATTGAAGGATATATTGTTGGCTCTGCTCTCTCTGGACGGATAGAAATCGAAAGTGACTCACTTATAGTCGGCAATTGCCTCTCTCCCTATGAAAATGATTTCTTAGAGATTGGTGCTTTGTCTTTTGATTTTATTAGTAGCATAGACCTATCTTCTATTTCTTTTTCTGATGTATATTGGTCAGGAAACTATCCGCCCACCTCCTCGCTAAATTAGCTTTAGCAACATACCATGTTTTGGAATGGACTAGATCCATTCTTTCTAATATAGCCCATGCTATTTCTTGGAACTTAATAAAATATAATTATGTTTTTGCGAGAGAGAGAGAGAGAGAGAGAGAGAGAGAGAGTTTGATTTGGAGGATTATCGATACTACGATTACCTTGAATTAGGGATTTGCTTACAACTAAAGACTAATAAAATTTTTGGGTTTCCAATTAATGGTGGCTAAGGGAAAAAATGAAAAGCTAGAGGGTAAATCTGAACAGCTGACGTGGCAAATTTATAGCCAATGATCTAGGTCCCCACAAATAGACCTGGTCAATATAGGAATTGTCCCAATCTAAATGTGCATATTTAAAAAACCCATATATATGAGTTCTGAGGTCCACTTGGATTGGATTTTAAAGACCCAATAATTTTATTTTTGTACTTTGGCCTCACATTTTCTCTCACAACAATGTACATTTTATGCATCTCGAGTAAAAGATTTCTAGATTTTTCATTCTTAAATCCAATCCAAGTGGACCCTAGCCACCAAAAATTGTTGATTTTTTAAATATATGTGCAATACATCTCTTTTTTTTTTTTTTAATACATTGGAGAGGGGAATGTGGTTCGAACCCAAGACCTTTGCCTAATAACGAGTGCTTTTTAGCCACAAAGAATTGTTGTTTTTTAAATGTAGGTTCAATATATCTTCTTCTTTTTTTTTTTAAATACATTGAGAGAGGAATATGGTTCGAACTTAGGACTTTTACATGGTAAAGAGCACTCTTCACCATTGAACTAGCTACATTGCCACAAGTACAATACATCTCTTGTGATCAATTCAGATTGTTTGTAACTGTTTACAAAGAATTCTTGCCTGCAAAACAATGAAGCAAACAAAAGAAATCTCTAGCAACAAATAATATTTATAACATTTAGAAGTGGTTATAATCTTTGAAAAATTCTCGTCTAGAGAATAAAGTTCGCTGATTCTTTTCTTTGGATTTGTTCCGAGGGCTTCGCAGCTTAATCTTGCAGTTGCCGATGAATTTTTTTACTTGTAAAAGAAGAATTAGAAGAACTTCTAGCCTTCAAATCGAAGGCTAGTGTTGACTTGAGACTTTGGAAATGAAGAATGCTTCAGAGCTTCAACACTTCGGCTTGATGGATTTCTTGTGCGTCACTTTCCTTAGCCTTGCCGTTCTATTTATAGGCAAAATTCTAGAGGGATGATGTCACATTTGAATTTCAAATATTTAGAAAATTAATATATAAATATATATGTGGAATTATTTGGCCAAGTGATTTTCCATAGATGACATGGCATGATTCTATTTGTCGGACCATTCATTGCATCCTTATTGATTGGAGCCTTCCAATCTCGCCATTTGTTCACTTTTTATTGGTCGAGAATATTTGAATTAAAATGAAATTCAAATAAAACTTTAGAAATTTAATTTGCAAATTTTATATTCTTACAAATTGCCCCATTGATAGTTGTTCACACGCTTTGGCCATATTTTTTTAGGGGAGAAGTATCAATGTTTAAAATTAATTTGGGTTAAGGATTATATCTTGAGTGGACCACTATCAATATAACCAAATCAATTAACAAAAACTACTTTAATCGGGATATTTAGGCCACTATTTAAGATTATCAACTTCCACCTCCAAGGGATTTGAATATTTTTTTTCCTTTTTTTTTCCCCGAACTACAAAAATTCATTAATCCCGCAATCTTTTCCAATTTTGCACAACTATTTTCTCCCTAGATATAGAAGTTGACTTCTATTCCACTTCATAATATAGATTGGATACTACTTAGCCATCTCAACTACCATAAAACCATTATCCTTTATCTTTATCAGTAAGCTACTCTAATTAATTAATTTATTCGTAAATCACTTCTCCTTTGAATTCTTCTAGGACAGAAACTCATAGGTAATAAAGTCTGTCTTCGGAATTTCAGCAAAAAAGATTTTTTTTTATGTGTCATAAATGAATAGTCATCATCCACGAATCACCAGAAGAAGATGGTAATTACTCAAACTCGTTCATTTGCTACTTATCAAATGGTTTTGAGATGCCTATAAAAGAACATACACAAGCCATTTTCTTTCTTTTTTTCCGTCTCAAAATCATACTAGTAGTCCGCGTCTTTCGTACTACAAATATACACCTCTTTTGTCCTCTTCTACTTCCCATTCCTTTGACTTTTGATATAGCAGTAGAAATCTTGCATCCAATAAACTCTTGAAATAAGTAATTCACTCAACCAATGTGCATGGTCTTGTTAGTATATGCTCTACACCAATTGACTTACATTTATTATTTATGAGGCACATATTTTGAACTGTATTTTATGCTCTTGGTCATCAAGTATGTGATTGATAGTAAAACCCTTCTTCCTAATAAAATACTATTCTTGTTTGTCCCTAGTTTTATCACATCTTGTATTATTAAACTAGTATGAAGTTGAATGATGATCAAGTTTTACTGATTATGAATATGATATATAAAATCAGTTAAAAAATACATATTGAGAATATTGTATTAGACGTGACCCAAAGTGAAGAAGAAATATTACATAGGTTTAAGTTATAAATATTTCTTCTCAGTTTTATATTTGGTGTCATTTGACTTAATATTTCTAATGCTTCTTGCATGGGGAGAAAATATGTTTTGACATGGTCAAACATCATTTTTAATCAGGTGATTATTATGACTATTGGTTGGGCCATTTTCTTATCATGGCTTGAATATTAGAGATAGTGAAAGGGATTTGTCCCTCCCTTATTAGAGAGAGATATTCATGCGCCCATTAATACAGAAGACTGGAGAATATACATGGCCATCCTCAAGTAAGTATTAATTAGGTATTATTAATATTATTTACTGTAACAGTCTGTCTGGTGATCAAGTAATGGTTAATTAAGTTTTATAAAGATGACTGTATCCATGTCTTATACTTAATTAGGATATCGTGTGATAAAAGGACTAAATATTAAAACTGATGTTAGGTTATCATATCCTTTACTTAACTTGGGTAAGCATAATCTCTTGCTAGAGGCCACTTATATTTTATGGATAAATGTCTGGGACATTTTTATTAACTGCCAATGTTAAGTGAACCTACAGGATCACACATATAGATGATCTTTTAAGCACGATGTCCACGTTCAATGAATCTAGATTGTGTCCAGATTCGTTGAACGTATACAAATAAGGAATCAGATTCCATGTTGTAATTATTTGGTAAGTTAATAAGTAACTAATTTATTTATCAAATAAATTAAATTAATTACTTAATATTATTCTTCCAACCATTGATAATTATAAGAATGGATGAACGAGATTAAAACTGTCATTAGATGACAATTAGGGTTCTGATGTTGACAACTATAAAAGGTTATATTAACCTTTTTCTGCAGTCGTCTTCTTCTGATTAAAAAAGCTTTAACCCTAGAATGGTGAGAATTGTATCTCGCCTCTCTCTCTCTCTCTCTCTCTCTCTCTCTCTCTCTCTCTCTCTCTCTCTCAGAAATTCTAACATATTATTAGATAGTTTGGATTTGTTTTGAATAGTTTTCATAACACCGAAGGGGCTAGCATCTCGATCGCTTGAAGAGAAGGTCGTCGCATGGATACCAGTAGAGGGCAAAACGGAAACAGCAGCACCTCTACACCTAGCAGCATCAAACATTGAATTAGTTTTCTTTCCAAATCGGTTTTTCTTGTATGTGCAGGTCTTGTTGGCGGTTTTCGTAGTTATGTTTTATTATGTTTTTATCCACGGAATATCCAACAGTGGTATCAGAGCCTTGTACATACTAGTTTTACTAGTTTTATCTGCTATCGCTTTGATTACATGTGTTTTTCAATCGGCCGTATAGTAAGGTTTCTTATTAGTGCAATAATCAGACTTAATTGAATTATAAGATTCGCATATATCATAATCCGTTATACCTATTACTACGATTAAATAAACAAAATATTACTATAGTTAAATTGTTTGGCATATAGAGTATAATCTGTGTAGTTTAAATGTTAAACTAATATGCAGAATCACATAATTTAATGTTTAATTGTTAAACATAATTTCTGGTGGCATGATTATTAGGGTTTATAATGGCAGCAACTCATTCAATGAGTTAAAAAGGAAAACATCATTTTTCTTTCAGGGGGCGCTGCCCCCTAAGACTCCCGCAAGGGCACTGCCCTTTAACTCCACTCACTGACCGATCAACGAGACCGTCGTTTTCCTCTCCATGCTTCGCCCCCGGAAACCCCCTCGTTGTTTTTGGCATGTTTCTTTTTATTTTTAGATGCATGGTGCATAGAATGGCCCTTTACCTCTTGTGATTGGTTGTTTATTTTGTTCATGGGTTGTAATGTTTTTAAATACGGCCTGCATGTCATCGTTTTTGTTGATGTAATATTATCAAGCTTTACTAGAGTAGATCTATTCTATTTCCTATTCCTATGTATGTTTTTCTATCCTATGTAACAAGATCAGAAGGCAAAGACTTTGGAGGCAAGCTCATGGAGATGAAGACATACCTAAATTGACCTTTGACTTCCATAAGGCTCAGGAAGTGAATATAGGATTGGGGCCATGCTATGTCGCATTTTATTCTATGTATATATTATGCATGTGATGTTTAGTTTGTTTCCTTTTATTTTATTGGATAAATACTTTATAAAATAATATATGTAAAAGGAGGAAGGTTTTTGAAACTATATAAAAATTAAGTCATAAAATGCCTCCCATAATCTTAAGCACTTCTCCATACTTGGATCATCATTTTGTCTCATTTCCAAAGCAAGAGATAAATGGTTACCTAAGTAGGGTAAAATGGAAAATGGTGATTTCCATATGCTTGGAATAGTTTGACTTAACTAGGCTATCAAAACGGTTTTGAGCCTAGGGCATCATATGAGATTTTACCGGGATATACAGATGTAAATCCCATTAATCCATTTTTCTTTAATTATGGGTGTTAAGCCGAAGCTTACCTGTGATTATTATAAAATAGAATTTTTCTACCCACGATTTATATCAAGTGTTGAATATTTCAAGGAAAGTTAATGCTTCATTTATTTATTTTACTTTGCAAATTCTATGTTGATAATGGCCTCAAACAATTCAAACACCTCTTTGCGATCCAAACACCTTGAAAAGAATAAGCTTAGTGGGATTGTCCTTAAACAAGAAAAAATGCTATGTGTACTTGAGAACCCTATCCCTAATAAACCAGCTAACAACACTCCTAGAGTCGAAAAGGATGCTTATAGTAAACACAAAGATGATTCTAATGATGTGACTTGTCTCATGTTGGCTACGATAAAATTTGAGTGCAAAGGCAATTCGAGGAAGTTGAAGCTTATGAGATGATGAAACAACTCAAGGAAATGTTCCAGGAGCAAGCACGTCAAGAGAGGTACTTTACTACTAAGGCGTTGAATAGCTGTAAAATGACCCCAGGCACTTAAGTTAGTGCTCATGTCCTTAAGATGAAGGGTTATTTTGATCAGCTTAAGAAACTTGGAGCACCTGTTAGTCATGACTTGGCTACTGATATTATCTTGGGCTTGATAGAGTTGATTTTTAGTACAAATAAACACCTTAAGTTTTCATTATTAGTCCTTAAAAATATTTTATTTATTTATTAAACATTATTATTATATTTAATTTACTTTATTTTGGTGATAAAGAGAAAGAAGCCAATTAAGAATGGAGAAGTCCATAAGAAATAAAAGAGCAGCCCACAAATAAGCCCATGATTGAAGGAGTAGGCTGCCATCTAGAATAAAAAATAAAAATAAAAAAAGAAAGAAAAGAAGAATAGGAAAGAAGAAAATGGGAAAGAAGGCTGCCGAGGAAAAAAAAAAGGGAAAGAGAAGAAGAAATTGGAAAGCAAGGAAAAGGAGCGCCATTAATAGAAAGCTACATAGGTGGGCTGCAACATGAGAAGCAGCCGCGTGGAACCAAGGGGGAGGGCTGCTGGGAGCCGCAGAACAAAAAAAAAGGAATAAAGAGAGAAAAAGGGACAGAACCGAGAGTGGCTGGAGCAATGGAAAGCAGAGGACAACGCAGCTGCTAAGCTGCTGAATCAGAAATTGAGGAAGAGAGTAGTAGTTTAGACAAGCTGAAGCAGCTGGAGCAAAAATATCCAGCAGTGCAAAAAAATTCCAGCAGCAGTGCAGAAATTTTCAGCAATTTTCTGATGGAAACAAAGCCATGATTTCTTCTAATAAATTGGTCCCTTCCTTCCCTTTAGCCATGAAATAAATTTATTTTTAGAATCTTGATGAAACCCTAGCTATTTGACTTTGATTTATTTTATTTTGGGAGATTTATTCTATTATTTATGTGATTACATATCTTTAGAAATTTCTTGGTGTGATGCAATTAATTCTTTACGATTGTTCTAGTAGAATAATTGTTTGGTTTAATTAATATTTTTTTCCATGTTTAGTTCTTGTAGTCTTGAGTATGAGAGATATGTGATTTTTTGTAAGTATATTGTGAGTTTTAGAGTTGAACAGTTCATGCTAATTTTAGATGATTTATGTAATAGAATTGAATAGGTCATGCTAATGGTTAGATGGATTATGTCATGCATTTAAACACAATATATTTCTTTAGTGAATCGAAGCTTGTAGCCTAGATCACCACATAAAGGTTTGATCTTTTCTCCTAAATAGAATTAAATCATTGTTACATAGGTTAGTGGTGGATTCAAGGTTCTAAATCATCTTCTTTGGTTAATCTCCCATTAGTTTTAAGTTAGTTATTTTATTTATTATTTTTAATTAATTTAGGAATAATTTTAGATAATAAAATTTGACTCTTCTTTTTATAAAATTAATTTAGGAGGATAATAATTTAAGTAGTTACGCCTTTCTCTGCGGTTTGATACCCTGATACTTCCATATTTCATTGATCTTGTGCACTTGCAAGTATTGAGTTTAAAACTTTATTATAAAAATCTCAATCAGGGCTCTTTGACTTCTGAATATGATCAGTTTGTCACGAACTTCAATATGCATAATATAAAAAAGTCTATAAATGAATTGCACAGGATGCTCAAGCAGGCTGAGCAAAACATTAGGAAGTGTACTCCTAATGTTCTTATGGTTCAGAAGGGATAGTTCATGAAGAACAAGGGAAAAGGAAAGGTAAAAGATATGGCCAAGAAGGGTAAAGGCAAGCAGAAACCGAAGCCCAAGGCTAAATCACCAAAGGAAGGAACTTGTTTCTACTGCAATGAACCTGGTCATTAGAAGAGGAACTGCAAGCTCTACTTGGAAGAAAAGACGAAACAAAAGGCCATGAGGCTGCCGCTTCAAGTATTTTCGTTATAGGAATTAATATGTCTACTCCTACTTCATGGGTGTTAGATACTGGATATGGAGCTCACATTTGTGTAAATGTTCAATGACTTAAAAGGAGTAGATCTTTGGCAAAAGGAGAGGTGGGCCTGCAAGTAGCAAATGGAGCAAAATTTGCTGCTCACAAATTCCATAATGTGCTTCTTCCAATGATTGCATAGCTTCTTCATCTCCTAAGCAATGCAAAAGGACACCTTCAAATAATCGACTATAAAGTGTATGTTTGCAGTAGACGAATCTTGGAGATCGTTTTCGCACATCACTCCTTTTCTATGGCTCATCATGTAAAATACCATAGCATAAGTAATCAATTATTTACTGAAGCCAATCTTCTCTTTCATTTTCAATGATAGAAATAATATGAGTTTCATATTCTTCTTGCTGTTCTGTTTTATCATCATCTTCAAATGCCGGTAGAATTACCCAACTTTGGTGAATTGAAATTTGTGTTTCTGGACTTGAGAAACACAAGGTAGATGCGAGCTTCGCCAACGTGTCTAATTGTTTATTTCCATTTCGCGGGACATGCTCTATCTCCACATCTCCTAACCAGTCCATCATTAATTTGGCATATTTGCAATAAGGAAGCAACTCAAGTTTCTTCACATCATAAATGTCAAGAATTTGATTGACAACAAACTTTGAATCTCCATAGATCCTAAGGTGCAACTGCTTCATGTCCATAGCCATTTCTAATCCAAGAATGAGTGCTTGATATTCAGCCATATTATTTGAGCACTTTTCAATCAAGGTGAATGAATATGGCAAGATATCACCCTCAAATATGATGAACATCACTCCTACAGTAGCTCCATCTTGATGTGCAACACCATCAAAATACATCTTCCACGAAAGTAAGATTTCAATTAAAAACACATCTTCATCAGGTAAGTCACCAGTCAACTCCCATTCTGCAGGTATAGAGTGTTCAGCTAAAAGTCAAGTAACACTTGTCTCTTGACAGTCTTTTGAGGAACATATACAATTTCAAATTATTGGAGTTGTAGATACCACCTTGCTAGACGATCAGACAAAACAAGCTTTGTCATCACAAACTTGATTGGATTTGCTTTGGAGATTAGATGCACCGTATGCACCTAAAAATAATGTTTCAACTTTTTTATGGCAAAGATCAGAGCCAAGCATCACTTCTCAATCGGCAAATACTTAACTTCATTGGGAGTCATCATCCTGCTCAGGTAATATAAAGAATTTTCATCACCTTTTTCATTTTCTTGAGCAAATAAGGCCCACAGGACGTTCTTGTGTAGCAATGTATAAAAGCAAAGGCTTTCCATGTATAAGTGCAACTAAAATTGGAGCTTTTGTAAGATAAATCTTGATACTTTTAAATGCATTGCTACATGCATTATCCCACTCGAAAGATACCCCTTTTCTCATCAAATGAGTGAATGGTTGACATCTACCTATAAGATTTGATATGAATCGCCACAGATAAGCTAACCCTCCTTGTAAACTTCTCACCTCATTCACAATTCGAGGCTCTAGCATTTTCACAATGGCATTAATTTTAGCTTGGTCGATTTTAATGCCAAATTTGTACACAAGGAAGCCTAAGAATTTTCCTAAGGTGACTCCGAATGCACATTTCAATGATTCATCTTCAGCTAATAATGGCGAAGCCGTTGAAAGACTTTCCTTAAATAGTCCAAATGGTCTTCTCAATTTCGTGACTTCACCACCAAAGCATCAACATATCACTCAACAATTTTAAGGAGCATGTTGTCAAAAATCCTTTACAATGATTGTTGATATGTCGCACTTGCATTTTTCAGACCGAATGGCATTACTTTATAATAGTAAATACCTTTAGGTATGCAGAAATCTGTCAATTCTTCATCCTTTGGAGCCATGCGTATTTGATTGTAGCCAGAAGATCCATCCATGAAACTCAAAGCTTCATGACCGGTAACATCATCAAACATGATTTCAGTATTGGAAAAGGTCATTCTTTGGACACGTATTATTCAGGTCCCAAAAGTTAACACAAACTCGCAGTTGCCCATTTTTCTTGTGCACAGGCTCAATGCTGGATATCCATGTTGGATATGTAACTTCACGAATAAACCCATCCTCAATTAACTCGTTGACCTCATTTTCAATTTAAGGAATCGATTCAGGACAAAAATCCCTTTGAGCCTACTTTATTGGCCCAACATTTCTTTACATAGCCAAGTGATGGACAACCAAGTTTGGATCTAATCTTGGCATTTCTTTCTATGTCCAGGCAAAGACGTCCTTGAACTCATGTAGAAGTTGAACATAGGATTATTCTTCTTTTGGCGTCAAAAGTAACTTATGCAGATTGGGTGTTTATCATCTTCACTATATAAGTTAACTTCTTTTAACTTATCTACAATTTGTTTAACGCCTTCTTCAAGTTCAAAAGGAGCATCTTCTTTTTCACAATTTTTTGGATCTAGAATGCTGATGTGATTAGAAGTGACAACTTCTTCACTATCCTCCTCATTTTCTCTTCTTACAGGAGTACTTGTTGGATTATCCACACCAAAATGGACAATACTTCGAGTTCTTCCATTTTCTATTTGAATATTTTCCACATAAATATTTGCATCCCTTTGAACGTAGCCAGCTTTGATCGATCTTTCAATTTTCCTAACAAGTGCAATAGTTTGTTAAGACTATGCGAAAATGTAACGAAGTTTGATGACCCTACAATTTCTTCATCTTCTTCCTTTGACCTTGTCTCCATAATAGTTTGTAATTTGTCTTTCAACATACTATCGTAATTCATAAGAAGTGTATTTTTCCTCCTCATTCTAGAAGAAATTATGTTGCTGCAGTTGTTTGCACCGTCATCCAAACATGGCGCCTTTCCAATCCTTTCTTTCAGTGAGGATTTCTTCAAAAATCCATGTTTTTAAAAGATGGCTTTCTTGCTGTTTTGATTGCCTTTGCCCCAGAATGCTCAAACACCGACCCACGAGGATTTTTATTCCTAGTCAATTGGATTCACCTTTGAATCTTCATCTTCCACAGAGATATAATGATTGTTTGCCCTCTTTATTATGATTAGCACATGATAAGATGGTTTATATCCCAACCCAGCACGTGAACTTTCCACAGAATGTCCATTTTCTTTCAACATTCTCTGATTTTCATTCAAGTCACACTTTTGAACCAATTACATCAGGAATGAGCTTGCCTAAAATATTCAAGCTTTAAGGATCATATCCAGCTTTAGCCAGAAGTTTGTATGCATTGGGATCAAATCCTTCCTCAATTCTTTTAATAGGCAATGTGCCATGCTCCACCTTCGGTCCTTGTTCAGGATGCACAAATCCTTTCAAAATAGGCTTGATCATTGGTTTGACTGCTTCAATCTTAGTCAATGGTACAAAACTCGTGTTCTTCTACTAAAGCAGATTGACCACTTTTCCTCAGTGACCTAGAGATGTATCGCAGAATGGGAGAATCCTCTTGCGATAATTTAGTCGTCTTTCCTTTGTCTTCATTTGCAGCTTTATTTCATGGAGTGTCTTTTGAACTTTGAGCTTCCAAGTTTGTATGACACTTACTTTCCTACAAAGGTTACACTTTTACTTTGCAAATACAGTTTAGCATCTGCAATATGGGTATCTGCTTCAGTAAAAGGCTTTTCATCAGCAACGATCTTTCCTACGACTCTATTGCTAGAATACTTGAAGCATTAATAAAGTGTAGAAGGTACAAGCCCATTATCATGCAGCCACGACCTTCCCAGAAGAATATTATATGAAGGTTTAGCATCAATAACATGCAAAAGGACATTGGAATTTATTTCATCAATCATCAAGTCCAAATGGACCGTGCCAAATGCTCTTTGCCCCCCTTGATTGAAACCTTGTTGAAAAACCTTAGGGGGGTGAATAAGGTTTTGGACTAATTAAAAACTTTTTGAACAATTTTAATTAAAACCTCCAATTTCGTTTGAAAAAGAATTTAATAATTCCTTTTTAATAAAATTCTAAAAAAAAAATATCTTTTATGATCAAGGATTAGATAATAAACATAGAAATGAAAAACAAGCCACAAAGAAAAGAGACAAAGTATTTATAGTGGTTCTCTCTCTCAATAGAGCTACGTCCATCCTTGAGACCCAACTCAAGAATTTCACAAATCCATTAATCATAAGTTATTACACAATATCACAATGAGAATCACCCTTCAAGGGTTTTGCACTCAAACCTCAAAGTTTACAAAACAAAACAATATAACATTTATCAAATGATCACCCAAAGAGTTTTCACAAAACCTTTGATCACAAGATAATATAAAAGAGTAGGGATGGAACAATGTTACCAAAGAAGCTTCAAAAGAGAAAGATACAACTTGATTCAATGCTTCTACAACCTCCCTCTTTCTCCTTCTTTGAAAGATGATCAATGATGAAGCTCCCAGGAGATTTTTCTTCTTGTTTTTATAGGATAAAGAAGATTAGAAATATGTTCTTTAATTCTATTTAAAAAGGTTCTTAAATGCTCTTCAACAACTTAAAATTTATGGCTGATCAAAAAGTCATTTTATATGTGAAGGTAAAAACTAGTCGTTACTGTCATCCAACGATCATTTTTTTTTACAGTAAAAGTGAAAACCGGACAACTGGTTTTCAAAATAAGACGTCCGATTTTCTTGATGAACAGAAAATTGGATGATCCTTTTTAAAATAGGAAGACCGATTTTTAATTGCCTTGAAAAAATTGGATAACCGATTTTTAAAATCGAACGATCGTTTTAAAATCGAATGAACTTTTTTCTTTGTGAAAACCCCAAAATCAAACATCCAATTTTCTTAGGACAGAAAATCGAATGACCGGTTTTAGACTTATGACAGAAAATTAGAAAATCGATTTTCCTGTAAAATATACATTTTTCTTCACATTTTAAAGCATGTATTCTTGATACTCTTTAAGAAATGTGTAATACATTTAAAACATCAAAACTTTATCAAGAATGCTTAGTTTTTCAAGGATAGTTTGTCAAAAATATTTCTTCTTAGAAGCTAACATACTTGATCAAAAATTAAAGAAACAAGTTACGAAGTTTTACAAAATTACCTTATAGGATACCCCTAACTATTCTTGTCTTCAAGGTATTCAACTTGATCGCTTCATCTTCATAAACTCTTTTTGTCTTGAGTGATCTTTTGCTTCTTTGTAGATTACCCTTAAGACTTCTCTTGTACATCTTTTGTTCTTCTATATAAAGCTATTTCTAGCTATCACAAAGCACAAGTTAATCATAATCAAAACATTACAAATATGCCCTTAGGACTTACAATCTCCCCCTTTTTATTATGACAAACAAAGATACAAGATGGTGATTATATAGAACAAAAGAATAAGGTTTTAGCCAAGAGCATGCTTCAAAAGATCAACATTTAGAGCTTAAGCATAAAAATAAGAGAGAAAGAACTCCCACTTTCGTTTTGAAAGCAAGACAAGGTTTGAAAAATAGTTAGGAAGTTAGAGCTCCTATAAAAGCATGCTTCACAACAAATATGGCACCAAAAATATCATCAGGAGAACTCAAGGCCATATAAGAAATAAGGCATAATGCATAAGACTTTATACAACTCAAGGCATGTTGCCAACACAAAGTGTTCAAAACATTAAGGCAACACCACTCAAGTTATTAAGACAATTCTCAACAAAGCATATGTATCTCACATATGTATATCCCCTTATAGCATCAACATAATGCCAATGTAAAGCATCTCATATCATAAGGCAACAACAACATATTATCAATATATAAAGCATCATCATATAAAGCAACATCAACATCTTCATCTTATATCAACATATAAAGCATCAGCATATGCATATTATCAACATCAACATATAAAGCACCAACATATGCATCTTATATTTTCTCCCCTTTTTGTCATAATTCAAAAAGAATAAGGACTATAATGGATCATTGAAACAAAGATCAATGGAACTTTCATCATAAAGATCTCATCATGGAATTCCAAACTAAGCAAAGAAGACAAACAGTTTAAAAGGAAACTTCATAAGCAATAGTGGATAAGTTCATAAGCAAAAGTAGTTCAAAAAGAAGAAACAAAAGTAAAAAAAAAAAAAAAAGATAAGAGCTCTAGTCATAAACATAAACTAGCTTATAACTCCCTTTTTTTGCCTTTCTTCATCATGTTTCCGGATGATTTACCTTCTTCAACTCGTTTTTGCCTTTTCTGCCCTCATTTCTCCTCTAAAGGTCTCCTCTTTCGATTTTGTTTCACTTTCCTCTTCATCAACATTCATTGCTTCTTGTTCCTCATTTCCTTCATTATCTTTATCACTCTCATCTTGTCCACCTCTAACTAACATACCTTCCTCATTTTTCTCAAAATCCATTCTCTTGAAATTATGCTTGTTGTGGATTTTTCTAGCCCCAATGGGATCAACAACTCCAACCAAATTAAGCAAAAAGTATCGAAAGACTTTTGTGAGGAAACAACCATATGGCAAGCATTTTGTGAAGGACGTTTGAGTGGCTAGCATGTGTTCTATGGCTATATATCAAAAAGTTAATTCTTCTATGCTCATGTAATGCTAGCATGACAAAGGAGTGCATGTTTGTAATGGAAGACTTGTGACCAACATTAGGAAACTATATTAGAGATTATATAGTGTAGTAATCTTCCATACGCATCAAGCTTATTGACATTTCTATCATCATGCCTTTTAAGAACTTCTCCCTTTGTGAATATTTCTTCAAATATTCTCTCACTATATAGGTTGGGATCAAAACTTTTCTTATTTTTGGTATAAAACCTTATGCCATCTTCAGGTGTTTCTAAGATAGTGTTTAGCAATCTATCATCAAAGGAAATGTCTCTGCCACCAAATCTAGAGATTACACATTGATAGGTTATATTTCTATGCTTTTGAATTCTACCATTATGTAAATTTTCATAGAATTCATATATCATCTCAGGAGAGAAAAGTTCATCTACAGTAAGCCCTTCCCCAACCAATATCATTAAAAAGATTGGGGATGATTTCCATACCTTCCATGTCAAATAAATCTACTCTGTGACCTGGAGCAATTTTCCTTCTCTTTCATGTCCACTCTTCAAAATTAGCAGCTTTCTTGATAGAGATAAACCCCTTTGGAACCCTTCCTCCAGATGCCATTTTTTTCCTTTTCATGTCCTTTCTCTGTTACTTCCTCCTTCTTCAAAGTTTTCACCCCTTCCAATATTGGCATTCCTTACTTTTACCGTTTTTGAAGTAGAAGAGTGTTGAGTTTTGATAGAGGGTTTTGAGAGAGAGAGAGAGAGAGTCGATCGATTGAGATTCAGAGAGAGAGAGAGTCAATTGTGTTATGTTTCAGAGAGAGAGTCGATTATTGTCGGTGGTTTTTAAGAGAAGAGCAACGATTGTGAGAAATGAGAGAAATGGACGTTTGGGTGTTTTAAGAGAGAAAGGGTCGATAGAGGGAGAGAGAGAGAGAGAGAGAGAGAGAGAGAGAGAGAGAGAGAGAGAGAGAGAGAATAAGGGCAAATGAGAAGGATTTCTTAGCTCTCTGATTTAAAAGAGCAGAAACAATCGAATAAATTAAAAACCGGTCGACTGGTTTTTGAAAATGGTCATCTGAATTTTCTTTACCAAAGGAAATCGAATGTCCGATAATTGTTTAGGCATCTAATTTAGTAGTCCGAAGCTTTTGTCTTTTTTGTGAAGAAAAAATTCTTGAAACTCTTCAAGGAAAAACGAAAGTCCGGTTTTTCAATACACACATTAGTCCTACATTTACCAATACCAAGTAATTTCCTCACATAACAAAAACGTTCTTTAGAAAGGGGTTTTGTAAAAATGTCAGCAATTTGATCTTTTGTGCAAATAGTCTAAAAATACATCTCCTTTTGCAAAATGATCTTATAAAATGATGTTTAATTTCAATATGTTTAGTTTTTTATTGTTGAACAGGGTTTACAGAAAGATTTATTTTACTTGTGTTGTCACATAAAATATGTATGTTTTTAAAATCAAAACCAAAGTCAAGTAAAGTATGCTTCAGCCAAAGTATCTGAGTACAGCAACAACCGGCAACTATATATTCCGCTTCGTCGATCTATAAGGATACACATGATTGCTTCTTGTGTACCAAGACACTAAGTATCCCTCCAAGAATTGACAATTTCCACTGGTACTCTTTCTTTTTACATTACATCCGGCATAATCCTCCATCAGTGTAAGAGATAAGATCAAAATGAGATTGTTTAGAGTACCATAACCCATAATCGTAAGATGATATTAAATATCTCAAAATATGTTTAACAGCTATTAAATGAGATTCCTTGGGGCAAGCTTGGAATCTAGCACATAAACACACAACAAACATAATATCTGGTCTGCTAGCCGTTAAATAAAGCAAACTCCCAATTATATCTCTGTACCGTTTTTCATCTATATTTTTACCTCTTTCATCCTTATCAAGTTTCAAAGATGAGCTCATCGGAGTTCCTATTCCTTTTGCATTGCTCATCCCAAATCTCTTGAGAAGTTCCTTTGTGTACTTCTCTTGTTTGATGAAGATGCCTTCTTTGGTTTGTTTGATTTGGAGTCCAAGAAAGTAGGTCAATTCTCTCATCATGCTCATTTCAAACACTTTTTTCATTAGAGAGGAAAATTCTTCACATAAACAAACATTAGTAGCACAAAAAATAATGTCATCTTCATAAATTTGGACAAGAAGAAGATCATTGTTACAAGAGACTTTTTGTAAAAAGGGTTATGTCTACTACACCTCTTGAAAAATTGTTTGAAGGAAGAAAACCACTTAATTTTTCACACCAGGCTCTTGGAGCTTGTTTTAAGCCATAGAGTACTTTTGAAAGTTTGTAAACATAGTTTGGAAATTTTTCATGTACAAAACCGGGAGGTTGTTCAACATAAACTTCCTCCTCAACGTCACAATTTAAAAAGGCACTCTTAATATCCATTTGAAAAGGCTTAAATCCTTTAGAACTAGTGAAAGCTAAAAGCATCCTTATAGATTCAAGTCTAGCAACTGGAGCAAAAGTTTCATCAAAATCTATGCCCTTTCTTGATTGAATCCTTGGGCAACAAGTCTAGCTTTGTTTTTATTAACTTCTCCGGATTCATTTAGTTTATTTCTAAAAACCTATTGTGTACCAATTGTGGGGTGATCACGAGGTCTTGGGACCAAAGTCCAAACTTTGTTTCTTTCAAATTGATTTAGTTCCTCTTGCATAGCAATAATCCAAAATTCATCACATAAGGCATCATCTATAAATTTAGAATCAATTTGAGATAATGAGGCAAAGTCGTCAATAAAGTACCTTCTTCTTCTTATCCCTTGTGATACATCACCAATGATTTCATCCTTGGAATGTCCCTTTGGATACATTACATCTTGAGGAGGATTTTGAACTTCTTGATCATTTTCTTGTTTCTCTTCAATCTCTTCTTCCTCCTTAGCATGTTCCTCCATTGCTTGAGTATGCAATGGTTGGTAGCTCAAAGAGTGATCTATGTCATCATCTTTCTTTTCAAAAATGTTAGATTTATCGAAGTTTACATGAATTGACTTCGACACAGAAAGTTCTTTCATTGTAAATCCTATAGGCTTTTTTGTTTGAAGAGTAACTAAGAAAAATTCCCTCATCGGATTTTCTATTAAAATTTCCAAGATTGTCCTTGGTGTTTAAAATAAAGCATTTACATCCAAAAACTTTGAAATAGCAAATTGAGGGAGTTTTGTTAAAAATGAGTTCAAAATGAGTTTTCTTTAAAAGGGCTCTCAAAGAACACGATTCATTATGTAGTAAGTGGTATTAACGGCCTCTGCCCAAAAATATTTTGGTAGGGAGTTTTCACAAAGCATTGATCTTGCCATTTCTTGTAAAGTTCGGTTTTTTCCTTTCCACAACACCATTTGGTTGTGGGGCCGAAAAGTTGTGTTTTATACCAAAATCATCATGTAGTTTTGTAAAGTCATGGTTGTTAAATTCTCTCCCATTATAACTTCTCATAGAGATCAATTTACAATCAATGGAGGTTTGAACCTTTTTGAAAAGTTTGACAAATTCTTGAAATGCCTCATCCTTTTGGCTTAAGAATAAAGTCCAAGTAAATCTTGAGAAATCATCCACTACAACAAAAGCATACCTCTTACCACCAAGACTAGTGGTCCTCATTGGTCCAAATAAATCCATGTGAATGAGTTCTAAAGGTTTTGAAGTAGAAATCATTTCTTTGGTTTAAAAGAGGTCTTAATTTGTTTTGGCAAGCTTCACAAAGTTTAGTTTTCTCAAAATATAGTTTTGGTAATCCTCTAACAAGTTCTTTTGAAGAAAGTTGGTTTAGTAAATCCATGCTAACATGGACAAGCCTTCTATGCCACAAAAATGCATCATCATCATGAACCGAACCACACTTCAAATTTTGAGAACTAAGATCTTCAAGATGAAAGACATAGATATTTGCAACTCTTTTTGCAACAAAAATAGTTTTGTTTTCATACTTATCAATGATAGAAGAGGAATCACTTTCAAAGACAACTTTGTACCGATTATCACACAATTGACTAATACTAAGAAAATTAAACTTTAAACCATCAATTAAAAGAACATCCTTAATAAAAGAAGCGGAGCCATTTCCAATGTTACCTATTCCAATAATCTTTCCTTTCTTCTTAACTCTAAAAGTGACGAAGCTACTTTCAGTTTCCTTAAGCTCACTAATAAGAGATGCATTGCCGGTCATATTTCTTGAGCAACCACTATCCAAATACCACTTAGTTGAGCTTAATTTGTGTTCCTACAATAGAAGTAGAATGACTTTTGGTACCCATATGTTTTTGGGTCCATGAATGTTAGTTGATTTTTCTTTTACTTTCCAAATGGTTTATACACCCCTTTTAATTTTTCTTTTTATAAAAGATTTTGGCTTTTATGACTACTCTTTTCACAATAAGTGCAATAAAGATGTGAGAAGGATGAAGAAGCTTTTACAAAACGTGTTTGGTTAGAAAAAGTATTGGAATGATTATATCTAATACCATTTTTATCAAATGGTGATCGTTGAGAACCAAGAAGTTTTTCAAAATTTTCCTTTCCCTTTGTAACTTTTTCAATACATATGGTGAGATCACTCACCTTTTTCTTCAAATCATTGTAATCCTCCATGCATTTCTCAAGAGAAAGAACTTTTCACAAAAATTTTTGTTTTCTATAACAAGTTTTTGAACTTCTAAGTTTGAGAAGTCCTTTTCCTTCTTCAAAACTTCTAAAGATTCAAGAAGAGTTTTGTTTTCACAAACAAGTTTTGAATTATCATTTAATAAATTATCAATCTTATTTTTTAACTCCTTGTTCCTTTTGAAAATATTTTTCAATTCATCATACATTTCAATGAGCATGGAATTAGGATCTTCATCATCATCAACAACAAAAGCAGATAAGTTTGAAGGTGAAGATTGTACCTCACTTTCTAGTGCCATGAAGCACATGTTGGCCTTTTCTTCTCCTTCACTTTCACTTGAGTCTTGATCCCAAGCTCCTATTAGGCCTTTGCCTTTCTTCTTTTTCTTTATCGCCTCAAACTTTACCTCTAAAGCTCTATTTTTCTTTTCGATGGCTTTTGGGCAATCGGCTAACAGATGGTCGGTGCTATTGCATTCAAAGCACCTAGCCTTGAAGAGTGAGGAACTTTGTCCTCTTTTCTTGAATGGAGGTTTCTTCCCTCTTTTGTTCAAGCCTTTCTTGTAGAACTTTTTGAATTTTCTGATGACCAAAGCCATATCCTCATCATCATCATTTTCATCTTCATTGTTATATGAACTAGCTTGCTCTTCCTCATTCACTTTGAGTATTATACCTTTTCTTCCTTTGTCTTCATCTTCCATTTCATTTAATCTTTTTATTTTTATCTCATAGGTAAGAAGGGATCCTTTGAGCTCTTCAATGGGAAGAAGTCTCAAATCTTTGGATTCTTCTATGGCAAGAGTTTTTGGTTGCCATTGTAGGCTTTTTGGGCCTATTATTTCCTCACATCTTTTCCATTTTTCCAGCACACTTTAAATCCCAATGATGTACTAATGGGCCTCAGTAGAAGATAAGACGGTTGAACTGGTCAAAGGGATACCGAGCGGAGACGGGCCAACCTGGCTCCCCTCGTTGTGACTCGGATCACTATTTAAATCTCTCTTTCGCGCCTCCTCGGGAGATACACACCCTCAGCTGTTTCTTCTTCTCCTCTTTTCTGCTCCACCGACCTTGTGCCTTCTCCTCCTTTCTTCACCGTAGCTTACCATGATTGTTACCCTCCTTATTCACTTTGTTTATGTGCCGCCATCACTGTCATTGTGATCGACGCCTTGTTACGGTCTCTTGGTTGATCGTCGTTTCTGGTAAGAGAGAGAGAGAGAGAGAGAGAGAGAGAGAGTGTGTCGAAAGGAGCGAGAGAGACAACCGGTTTTAAAGGCCTCGTGACTGAGGGACCCTTTTATACCGATTGTGCCGTTTTTCTTGTCGTTGGTGCCTCGACGCGGCTCGTGGACACTTGCTGCTATTCGGCGTCTTTGTTGGGTCGGTACTGCTTTATCCGCCGTCAGATCGGACTCCGTAGTGGCAGGTAAGGTCTCAGTTATTTTACAGTTATTTCCTTTACCATTTTTATTAACAGTTTGTGCAGGCTTTGGCATTGCCGTTCCAGCTTGGATCGACAGTGGAGGAGGAGAAAAGAAGAATTTTTGTAATAGTTTTAGGCTGTATTTTTATTCCGCTGTGTTTTGATTTTAATTATTGTAATAGTAATTAGAAAGTTGTAATAGTAAATAGATCTAACAAGTGGTATCAGAGCTCGGAAACGACTATAACTTTTCGGTGCTCTCGATGGTGCCGGCAACCTCTCAGAACTCCAGATCTGAGGGAACTATTGAGCTCCTCATAACTGGCCAGTGAAGTATTGCTTGACTCTTCCTTCTTTTGTTTTTCTTCCGGTTAATATTTCTGTTGCTCGATTCTGTTTTGTTGTGATGGAGCGCTGTATTTTTTGGGGTTTATTGTTACTATTTTTGTATTTTCTAAACTGTGTTACGGTTCGGGCTGCTCCTTTTTGTTTCTGTTGCTGTTCTTGTTTTTCTGGTTTTTTTTATCTGTCGTTGTTGCTTTTACTGCGCCATTTCTGGGGGTTTTTTTCTTCTATGCATTTGCGGTTTTGTTGTGATTCAGTTTGCTTTGAAAATACAAAACTCAATCCTGGCTAGAGTCCAAGAGACTTCAAGTAGTTGTGTCTTGGTGCGGTTTTCAATTGTTGTTATTCAGTTTGCAACATTTCTTTTGTCTTTTTCTGTTTTGTTGTTTGGCTGTCGCTCAATCCATAACTACTATTTATTTCTCTCTGTTTCGGTTATTTACTGCTATTGCACTTTTCTGATTGTTGAGATTCGTGCATTACACGTTCTTTCTTTTGCACCGTTTTTCAAAGAAAAATCCAGGTTATTTTATTGGTGAGACAAACTTTTTCAAATCTTTTATTTTTCTAGCCATTAAATTACTGTTATTTGCCATTAAAACATGTCAGTTCCAAAAATTGAAACCGATAAGTTTGATGGCAAATCTGACTTCGTAATGTGACGGAGAAAAAAGAAAGCAGTTTTGGTCCAAAATAAAATTGTACCCGCTATTTGTAGCCCTGAAGAGTATCCAAAACCTTAGACAAACGAAATTCTTGCTGAAAAACTTGGTGATGCAAGCAGTTGCCTCACTTTGCATTTAACCGACAATGTTTTACGAGAAATTGACGAAAAAGACAACAATTTCGAAATCTTGACTAAACTTGAAAAATTATATTTGGGAAAATCATTATCAAATAAAATTTATTTAAAAGAACAGCTTTTCGATTTTAAATGAGCGGGTCAAAAATGCTTTCAGAAAATATAGATGATTTAAATAAAATCGCTTTGGAACTTCAAAATGTTGGAGAGAGAATCTCCGATGAAAATACTGCCGTTACTTTATTAAATGCCTTACCTGGATCTACAACGATGTTAAATCTGCCATTAAATATGGTAGAGATGGTTTATCTCTTTCCGATGTTAAAAATGCTTTGAAATTGAAAGATTTGGATTTAAGAAAAGAAAATAAACTAAACAAAGAGAACCTTTACGTGCAAGGGAGAGTTGACCGGAGGGAACCTCTTAGTCATAGGCCTAAAAGTAAAGGGACGTCCAAATCTCGAGAAAAGAACAAAGTGAAATGTTTTCATTGTGGCAAAGAGGGTCATATGAAAAATAAGTGTTTTAAAAAGATCAAAGATGAAAAACAACGTAAACATGGTAAAGGGAGTGTAAAATTGACAAAACCCACATTTTTTATTCAGATGGTAATTCCATGTATTCTGAGGTTTTGTGTGTGTCCCCTTCCCCTTCTTGTTCTAAAGTTGTTGATTATTAGATTCTTGATTCTGGACGTTCTGTTCACATGACACCCAACAAACACTGGTTTTCAGATTTCAAACCCCTGGATCATGGAAAAGTTTACATGGGAAACAATCAAGTTAGTGATATTAAGGGCATTGGGAATATTTTCATTAAAATGCATGATGGCGTGACTAGAAAACTCACTGAGGTGAGATATGTGCCTGACCTGCGTCGGAATCTAATCTCCCTTGGTTATTTAGATTCACTTGGTTTTTCTTACAAATCCAAAAATGGTATTTTAAGAGTTTGCAAAGGAAACCTAGTCATGCTTAAAGGTTTTAAAAGGGAAAGTTTATACATTCTCATTGGAAAAACAGTTGTGATTCAACTGCTTTATTTTCAAAAATCGTCCCTGAAAAGACTATGTTGTGGCATCGTCAAATTGGCCACATTAGTGAGAAAGGATTGTTCTATTTACAAAAACAAAAAATCTTTTATGTGGTGACAAAATTGATTCTTTTGGATTTTTGTTACCATTGTGTTTTGGGAAAACAGCACAAAATCAGTTTTTCAACCAGCACACACAAGTCCACTTTAGTACTTGACTATGTGCATTGTGATCTGTGGGGACCTGAAAAGGTCCCAACTTATGGTGGTAATGTTTATTTCTTATCTATTGTTGATGATTTTTCGAGGCATGTTTGGGTTTTTTCTTTAAAAACAAAGGATCAAACTTTTGAATAGTTTTGTAAATGGAAACGCCTTGCCGAAAATCAATCCAGAAATAAACTAAAAATAATTAGGACTAATAATAGTCTTGAGTTATGTAATCGGAAGTTTGCTGATTTGTGTGCATCACATGGTATCTTATAGCATAGGACGGTTAGGTATAACCCCCAGCAGAACAGAGTAGTTGAGAGGATGAACTGTACCATCATGGATAAGGTTAGATGTCTTATAGTGTCGTCAGGTATCCCAAAACCCTTTTGGGGAGAAGCTGTAAGTACAGCGTATACCTCATTAATAGATCCCCTTCTACAGCCATAAACTTTAGGACTCCTATAGAACTTTGGTGTGGTAAACCCCCTAATCTGTCCAACCTTAGAGTCTTTGGGTGTGCTGCTTTTGCACATCAGAAGGAGGGTAAGCTAGACCTTAGGTCTAGAAAAGAAGTGTTCATAGGATATCCTAGCGGGGTGAAGGGTTACAGAGTGTGTCTCAAAGGTGAGCCAGGAGTAAGGGTAGTCATCAGTGGGATGTCATCTTCAACGAGTTAGATATGCTCTGTCTTAAGGATAAACCTGTCTCCGATAGTCCTTCCAGTGTCCCCACAATAGTAGTATTCCTGTAGAGGTGAAGGTCACCTCCAAGAGCACACACAGGAGCCTGAAACCAATGAGGAGTTAAATACACTGTCTAGTAGTGTACACGATCCGACTAGTATACTCGAAACCCATATTCTTAAGTTAGAAGGTTCTGATGATGAAGAGGAACACCCTGAGGCTCAAGCTCAATCCCTTAGAGATTACCAGCTATCTAGAGATAGGATTAGAAGAGTGCATAAGGAACCCACTTCATATGGTTACTCATATATAGTATCATATGCATTTGTTGTTGCATCTTATGTGGAAGAGAAGGAACCTTTGTGTTTCTCTGATATTTTGAAAAGTCCTAATCGCTCCTTATGGTTTTATTCTTTTATGTTAAAAGCTAGTTTCTTTAAAAGTAATTATGATAGTTGCCTTTATTTCTGTGGAAATAATGTTGATAGTGCTATTTATTTGTTGCTTTATGTAGATGATATGTTAATTGCGTGTAATCATAAAGCCAAGATTGATAATTTGAAATCCTTACTCAAGTCTGAATTTGACATGAAGGATTTAGGGTCAGCATCTAAGATTCTTAGGATGAACTTAACTAGAGATAGGGCTGACCGTTCCTTATTTATATCTCAGAACCCTTTTCTTCAGAAAATTGTTTCCAAGTTTTCGATGCATTTATGCAAGCCTGTTATTACCCCACTTACGAGCCATTTCAAGCCTTCCGATAAAACTTGTCCCAAAACTGAAAGTGAGAAAAAGAAACATCGCAAACATTCCCTATAGAATGGCCATAGGTTCTGTTATGTACTCCATGATATCCACCTGACCTGACATTGTTTTTTATATAAGCCTTCTCAGCAGATTCATGTCTAACCCGGAGAGGGATCATTAGGCAGCTCTCAAATGGTTGTTATGTTACCTTAATGGAACTACATATAGGGGCTTGCACTATCACAATTGGTCAAATGTTTTTTTGAATTAATTGGTTATGTCGATCCTGACTTTGCAAGTGACAAGGATGGTAGAAAATCTATCTCATCCTATTTCTTTACCCTAGTAGGTAATTGCATTTCATGGAAGTCTCGGTTAGAGCCGGTAGTTGCTTTGTCAACTACTGAGGCTGAATACATCATGGCCACGGAGGCAATCAAGGAAGCTATATGGCTTCAAGGGCTTTTAAATGAATTGCATATTCTACATTCAAAAGCTATTATTTATACTGATAGTCAAAGTTGCTTACATTTATGCAAAAACCCAGTTTATCACGAAAGGACAAAGAATATAGATGTCAAATACCATTTCATTAGGGAAAAAGTCTCTAATGGTTTAGTTGACATAGATAAGATTAGTACTAATGATAATCCTGCCGACTTTTGTACTAAAATTGTGAGCTCTGACAAGTTTATGTTTTGTAGGGACTTCCTTCACTTGGACGCGGGTTGACTCTTATTGAGTCATTGAAGATTGGAAAACTATATTTGAGGTGAAGATTGTAGGCTTTTTGGGCCTATTATTTCCTCACATCTTTTTCCATTTTTCCAGCCCATTTTAAATCCTAATGATGTACTAATGGGCCTCAGTAGAAGATAAGACGGTTGAACTGGTCAAAGAGATGCCGGGCCGAGCCGGTCCAACCCGGCCTGTCCGTTGTGACTCGGACTACTATTTAAATCTCTCTTTCTCGCCTTCTTGGGAGATACACACGCTCAACTATTTCTTCTTCTCCTCTTTTCTGCTCCACCGACCTTCTGTCTTCTCCTCCTTTCTTCACCGCAGCTTACCACGAATGTTGCTCTCCTTTTTCGCTTTGTTTCTGTGCCGCCGCCACTATCATGGTAATCGATGCCTTGTTGCGGTTCTCTTGGTTTATCGCCGTTTCTGGTGAGAGAGAGAGTGTCGAAAGGAAAGAGAGAGAGAGAGACAACCGGTTTTATTCTGTGTTTTTTAGGCCCCGTGACTGAGGGACCCCTTTCGTACCGATTGTGCCATTTTTCTTGTCGCCGGTGCCTCAACGTAGCTTGTGGACACTCGCTGCTGTTCGACATCCTCGCTGGCTTGTTACTACTTTATCCGCCGTCAGATCGGACTCTGCGACAACAGGTAAGGTCTCGGTTATTTTATGGTATTGCCTTTACCATTTTTATTAACACTTTGTGCAGTTTTTGGCATTGCCGTTTCGGCTTGGATAGACGGTGGAGGAGGAGAAAAGAAGACTATTTTTGTAATAGTTTTAAGCTGTATTTTTATTCCGCTGTTCTTTGATTTTAATTATTGTAATAGTAATTAGAAAGTTGTAATAGTAAATAGATCTAACAGGTATGACTTTCGAAGTGCATCTAGAACCTTTCTGTTTACTTCTCCTCTTGAGTATTCCTTCCCATTTCTGATGTTGGTGAATCTTGTAAACATGTCACTAATGCTTTCATTTTGTTTCATTATGAATAGCTCATAATCTCTCACCAACATAGCCAACTTTGATTCTTTAACCTGATTTGTGCCTTCATGAGTTACTTCAAGCGATTTCCACATTTCATGAGCCGAATCACATCCTCTCACTCTATTGTACTCATTTGTATCTAAGGGACAACTTAATACATTCATGGCTTGAAAATTTAGAGTCATCTTTCTTGAGTCAAATTCGACGAATTCTTCAACCTTCTTGACTCTTCCATCCTTTTGGGGAACAAAAGGTCCTTTCTCTACAATGCTCCAAAGATCAAAATTAGTAGAGCAAATATAAATTCTAATTCTTGACTTCCAAAATGTATAATTAGTGCCATTAAAAAGAGGAGGTCTATTAGCAGAAGAGCCTTCTACATAAGGAAGGTTTGAAATACTAGTCATTTTATAAAGATCTTTTGCTTCTTAGGATGTTATGTCTTTGGAAAAAGACCTGCTCTGATACCAATTGAAAAGCTTTAGGGGAGTTAATGCAGTGTTTTTGGCTAATTAAAAAATTTTTGAACAATTTTAATTAAAACCTCTGATTTTATTTAAAGAAGAATTTAATAACTCCTTTTTAATAAAATTCTTAACAAAACAAAGTCTCTTTTATGATCAAGGATTAGACAATAAACATAGAAATAAAAAACAAACCACAAAGAAAAGAAATAGAGTATTTATAGTGGTTCACTCTCTCAATAGAGCTACACCCACTACCTTGAGATTCAACTTAAGGATTTCACAAATCCACTAATCACAAGTTATTACACAATATCACAATGAGGATCACCCTTCAAAGGTTTTACACTCAAACCTCAAAGTTTACAAAACAAAACAATATAACAATTATCAAAGGGTCACCCAAAGGGTTTTTCACAAACCTTTGATCACAAGATAATATGAAAGAGTAGGGATGGAATAATGTTACCAAAGAAGCTTCAAAAGAGAAAGATACAACTTGATTCAATGCTTCTACAAGCTCCCTTTTTCTCCTTCTTTGAAAGATGATCAATGTTGAAGCTCCAAGGAGATTTTTCTTTTTGTTTTTGTAGGATAAAGAAGATTAGAAATATGTTCTTTAATTCTCTTTAAAAAGATTCTTAAATGTTCTTCAACAACTTAGAATTTATGCCTGATCGAAAAGTCATTTTATATGTGAAGGTAAAAACTAGACGTTACTGTCAGCCAATGGTCATTTTTTTTACAGTAAAAGTGAAAACTGGACGATTGGTTTTCAAAACAGGACGTCCGATTTTCTGAATGAACAAAAAATTGGATGACCCTTTTCAAAATAGGAAGACCGATTTTTAATTGCTTTGAAAAAATCGGATGACCGATTTTAAAATTGGACGATCGATTTTAAAATCGGATGACCCTTTTTTCTTTGTGAAAACCCAAAAATTAGACATTCGATTTTCTTAGGAACAGAAATTCGGAAGACCGGTTTTAGACTTATGACAGAAAATTAGACAACCGGTTTTCCTGTAAAATATACATTTTCCTTCACATTTTAAAACATGTATTCTTGATACTCTTTAAAAAATGTGTAATATATTTAAAAAGTCAAAACTTTATCAAGAATACTTAGTTTTTCAAGGATAGTTTATCAAAAAATATTTCTTCTTAGGAGCTAACATACTTGATCAAAAATCAAAGAAGCAAGTTAAGGAGTTTTACAAAATTACCTTATAGGATACCCCTAACTATTCTTTCCTGTCTTCAAGGTATTCAACTTGATCACTTCATCTTCATAAACTCTTCTTGTCTTGAGTGATCTTTTGCTTCTTTGTGGATTATCCTTGAGACTTCTCTTGTGCATCTTTTGTTCTTTTATATAAAGCTATTTCTAATTATCACAAAGTACAAGTTAATATAATCAAAACATTACAAATATGCCCTTAGGACTTACAATTGTATCATGAGGCGGCTTTGTGAAATTTCCTCTATAGCAATTTCCAACTCTTTCAACATCCGCATCGGAAAAATGTTGACAGCAGAACCTCCATCCAACAATATGTTGTTCACCTTCTTTTCACATTTGTAACCAAACACAAACAAAGGCCTGTTGTGAAGCTTTGACCCAGCAGTAGGTCGTCATCATTGAATGTGATTATGACCATAAATTCTGTCGACTTTTATGCAACCTCATTATTGTCATGCTTGTCATCTAGCATATGAGATTTTCTTGAGGATGGGTCTTCCTCTTCACAGTAAATAGCAAAACAAGATACAATCTCTAATTCATTCAGTAACCCTTTCGGAAAGAATTCTCCTAAGGTAATTGGTTGCCGATTGTTGAAATGAGGTGTATCTTTAGACTCGGCTCTTTTAGGAGCAACAAATTCTTTCGAGTCACTCTTCTTTTTACCAATTTATTTTGTTTAATTGGTATGCCATTTGCTTGCTTTTGTTTGCTACCTTTTTGGCATTTGACAATTGTCCATCCTTCTGAATCAAAGTTAACTCCACAATCAACCGTAGATATGGTATGAAAATTCTCAAAAACTAGTTGAGAAATGCCTTCCACTCTGTTTTCAGGAAAGAATTTGTTGAGTTGTTGACACCAACTCTTATAGGATCAAATTGCCCAAACTTGATCATCACAAACTGAGGGATAGAATTAGATTGATTGAACTCTTTGGACCGAAGAGAACCATGTCTTATGCTTGCCTGGTTTGCAAACACTTTTTCTTCTTCCAGTAAAATTCGTCCTTTACTGCCAACTCTATGATTTTGTCCTTAAAGATAAAATCTTTTTCAATAGGATGGCCAAGTAGACAATGATACTTACAATAATTAGGATCCGTAGTTCGTCCTGCTTCCTTTGGACGTTTCATCTCAGGCAACTCAATTATTCCTGCCTTCAATATTTCATCAAACATTTTTTGAACATTAGATCCAGAAAAGAGTACACTTTTCCCTGTATTTCTTTCAATGGTACCTTCTCTCTTGCACCATCTTGAATAGTGTTTACTTTCTCTATAAGCTTTTTACTCAAGTTTGTAGAAAACTTAATAAGTGCGATAATCATTGCATTAGATTCCTTAGCTATCGAAGAATATTTGTTGACTTTCTTGATGTCTTGCTTCTCCTTTTTATGTGGCTCTGAAACAGGAATACTTTGGTTTTCATGTGCTTTGAGACTTAGTTCCATGTCATGCGTACGAGTGGCTAATTCTTCAAAAGTCCTTGGCTGAATTTCTTTGAGAATATATTAGAGGCCCCGATTCATTCCTTGAATGCACATCTCAATTGCAGATCTTTTACAGAGTCTATCTCTCCAATTCAAACTTAACCTTCTCCATTGATTGATGTAATCGATCACATTCGTCTTTCTGTTGTTTTGTATGGCTCAATTCTAGCACACTTACAATTCGACAGGTGCTATAGAAGCAATTTAGGAATTTAGTTTCAAGTTGCTCCCAACTGCCAATGGATTCTGGTGCAAGATCGGTGTACCAGTCAAATGCATTCCTTTTGATAGAGCGAACGAATTTCTTGACTAGGAGATCGCCATCAGTTCCTACCTTGCTGCAAGATTCAACAAAATGTGGAACATGTTATTTAGGATTTCCTTTGCTGTCGAACTGCTAGATCTTGGGAGGTTGATATCCAGCCAGTATTTTGAGGTTATCAATCCTTTTGATATAGGGGTTTATATATGCAAAGGAAGACTTAAAAGTTCCTTCATACTTGTCCTTGATCATTCTCATGATGAAGTCCTTTAGTTGATCTATCGGAATTGACCCATCGAATGAGAATTGGATATTGTAAGCCTCCTTTGCTGATCCAGAACCTTCTCCAGTTACAGTTTGTTGCTTAGCAACCTTGGCAAATCCCTAATTGTTTTAGTCTTTGGGTTGTTTGGGTTGTTTTGGAGCAGCTTGGCTCCTTTCTCCAGAATTTTCGAATTGATTCAGCAGTTGAACAATTGTCATATCCTGTTGCTGGCAATGTTTTGCAAACCCTTCCACCAATTTTGTCATATTTGCTATTTGCTCTTCGACTGATGAAACATCTGCCATCATGGCGAGCATAGCTGAAGAAGATGCAGATGAAGCCTCAAATTAGGATATATTTGACTTCAAAACCTATGAAACAAACAAAGTAGAGTTATCAATCTCCTCCTCCTCCTCATGGCTTGAATCAGAGTCCATATCCAAGAGTGAGAGAGTCTTATTTATCGCTGCCTGAACATCTCCTTCTACTTCCAAAGAAGAAATGCTTTTAAAGACTGGGTTTGTGTATTTGAGAATAGGGCTATCAACAGAGTGTTCCGGTAAATCTTTTCTGCAAAAGCTTTTGTTATACTTCTTGTGATCAGACCAATGTAGCCAATTGGCGCAGTCAGATCGATTTTCGCCCTAACAGATGAAGCCTTTGAAGAAGTAGCCTTTGAGGAGGTGTTGGTTGAAGCCATTGATGATATTTTTTGTACTTGAAGAGAAGAGATGAACGGCAAAGATAGTCCTACTAGACGTGCCACAAATTTGTTTACAAAAGAATTCTTGCTTGCAAAATAATAAAGCAAACGAAAGAAATCTCTAGTAACAAATAATATTTATAAAATTTATAAGTGGTTACAGTCTTTGAAAAATTCTCGTCTAGAGAATAAAGTCCGTTGATTCTTTTCTTTTGATTTGTTCAGAGGGCTTCGCAGCTTAATCTCACAGTTGCCGATGAACTTCCTCTTTACTTGTTGAAGAAGAATTCGAAGAATTTCTAGCCTTGAAATTGAAGGCTAGTCTTGACTTGAGACTTTTAAAATGAAGAATGCTTCAGAACTTTAACACTTCGGCTTGATGGATTTCTTGTGTGTCCCTTTCCCTTAGTCTTGTCCTTCTATTTATAGGCAAAATTTTAGAGCGATGATACCACATTTGAATTTCAAATATTTAGGAAATAGATATATATGACGTGGAATTATTGGATTGGCCAAGCGATTTTTCATAGATGACATCGCATGATTCTACTTGTCAGATCACTACTTTTATTCGTATTGGTTGGAGCCTTCCAATCTCGCCATTTGTTCACTTTTATTAGCCAGAATATTTGAATTAAAATGAAATTCAAATAAAACTTTAGGGATTTAATTTGCAAATTCTATATTCTATAAAACGTACAAAATAAAAATTAAATCCTAAAGGAAAAAGGTGTAAGCCCCAATTGATTAATTAGGAAATAAAGTAAGGAAAGTAATCATTTACCAATTTTTAAATTCCAATGTTTGATTTATTACTTATGTTTTGCGATAGGGATCAAATTCATAGGAAGTGAAAAAATAAATAGAGAATACTGGGATTGTAAATCCTTATCTGGAGGTGGTATTGTGATTCCTTTCCTTAGGATTCTAATAAAATAATAGTAAAATCTTTTTAAAATGAATAAAAACAGATATTTAAGACTCTTTTTTCTTTTTCTTTTTTACATATTTATAATCTATTATTTTCTTTATTCGTTTTTTAAAAATCTCATGTTTTATTATTCATTCAATTCTCTCAAACTTAGAACATTTTCCAACTTTTTGCTGGTATATTAACATAAAACTATTAAATCTTCTTTAAATTAATTTATAAAAGTGGACTCTCTCTCTCTCTCTCTCTCTCTCTCTCTCTCTCTCTCTCTCTCTCTCTCTTTCTACAATTCATAATAAAATTTACACCTCACATGAATTTTTTTTTTATTGAATTAGATGGACATTTTTTTTAAAGGTATATAAATTGAATACCAAATTAACGAAGCATTAAAGTTTTTTATTTAAGATTAAAGTGTTTTTTCTTATGGAATTTATAGTTTTATTTTGTTTTTTCTTAAAAAATAATATATTTAAATTGTATAACCCTTTTAACGATAATTATACAAACACAAGTTTATATGTTATTTAAAATAGTAATATTAAATTTGGGGTGAGATAAATGCATTAGAGTCATTTTGGTCAAATTGATGTAAATATAAATTCATTACCTGATTACATTTTATTAAACTAAATATTTAGAAAGAATTCTTGTTATTTTCCTTCTTACATTCTGGTATATCCAAAACAATGTAAAAGAATATGTACAGATTTACATTCCATGGATTTAGATTCCAAGCAATCGCATTTCTACCTCAAGTTTTCTTTTCCACCAATCAAATTGACCTAAGAAAAAATAATATTATAAAAGAAATGTTACAGAATATGGTACAAAGGATGTTACAAACGGTCCTAGGTGCTTGTGAGTTGTATTCTCAAAGCCAAGCCTATGCTAAGTAAGAGTACATTTGGATTAGATTTAAGAATCAAAGTGGTCCATTTATTTTTTTGAATTGGACCTTACACTTACCCTATCCCTTCTCTCACATAAAACTTACTTTCTACACAAATTGAAAAAAAATATCCACATATGTTTTCATTTTAATTTCGAATCCAAATGGACCACTTTAGGCCTTTTTGTTTCGCATGTGCTTGGGATGGGCCCATAACAGAAGGAAAGATTCCCTAAGCCCAAGCACAGACGAAATTCTATTTTGTTCTACGTAGCTTCTACCTCAAGGATGATTTAGAGTAAAAAGAAAAAGAAAAGGATTATTTTAAATTCAAACATAATAGATAAATTTTCATTTCGGTCCCTTAGAGAGTATACAAGTATTTCAATTAGGAACTTTAAATTATAAAAAATTATAATTTAAATTATGCAATCCATATCAATCCAATCCTCCATCTAAATTCATCATCAATTAAACGTTCAAATGGATCAATAATAACAAAAATTCATAACATGAAAATGATTAGAGATAGAATTGTAACGAAGAACTACATGAAACGATGTTCCATGTGGTGCTAGTTGAATATAATAAATAAGGGATCCATTTTAGTTTCTTATCCTGTCAATTTTCTTAAAAATATATATCTTTTTCTTGAGGGTTGTAGGGTTTTCACATTCTTCGATTCTATTCTATTCTAACTTACACTTATTTAATCAGACATTAACCCATGAAAATAGTTAGAGATAGAATTGTAACGAAGAACTACATGCGGGAATGTTCCATGTGGAGCTATTTGAATATAATAAATAAGGGATTCATTTTAATTTCTTATCCTGTCAATTTTTTAAAAAATGTATATTTTTTTCTTGAGGGTTGTAGAGTTTTTACATTCTCTATTCTATTCAATTCCAACTTACATTGATTTAACCTGACATCAACCTATTTAACCATTTAATTGTTCATGGTTGATGGATGAAGGATTGTATTGAGACAGATAGCACAATTTTAGGGACTCTATATGGACTTTTATAATTTGAAGGCCTTAAGTGAGATAGTGTGTGTTTATAGGGACCAAATTATATTTTAATCCATTGGAAACATTTAAATGTAACTATGTACCTGAAAATAGGGATTGTTAAGTACCATGGTTTTGAAAATGTCTAATCCTTGAAAATCACTATTTTTTTCTCAACCATTCTGTTCTTCTCAAAAGAAAAAAAAAATCCTTATATTAGGACTCAAGTGGAGGCTGGTTTTTGTGAGGTTAAATTGGGACCGAAATGGAAAAAAAAAATTGGCCTCAATGAATATTCAACAAATTGGGACCTAAATAAGAACTTAAACCCATCTCTTTTCCCTCCTATGCTACTCCTGTCAGAACTCTCCCCCTCCCCTTCTTCTTCTCCTTCCTCTCAACATCGGCTCTTTATGAATCAAAGAATTATTAGGGCTGCAGTTATAAGGTGGAATAATAATTTGAAGGTCATGGAAGTAATCGAAGGAATTTTTAGTGACAATCACTCAAAAAAGAAAACTTTTTTGCAGTTTTTCCTTCATTTTTTTTGTTTGAGTTCTAAAAGATTTTGTAGAATTGAAAGCAATTGAAGGCCTTACACAACCATGGAACTCGTGGCCAGCTTTGAAGCTTTTTCTCTCAAGCTCTTGTATTTATATTTTGTGGGGATTTATGATGTTGGATTCATTGATTACTTAAGGGTGGTACTTTTCTATGTCGAACACAACCCATCACTTGAGCAAGTAAAATATTGAAACTTTTATCTTTATCTAATTAGTATATATTTTCTGTGCTTCAACTTATAGGAAATGCATTATCCAAAAAATATTGGTTCATAATTGATGCAACAAAATTTCAAGTCTATAGATTAAAAAAATAAGAAAAAGAGCGACAATATAATTTTGATATTTGAAGTGGTTACCAAATCTCTAGAGAAATTCCTAATTTGTAGGATAATCCTGCGACTCTTCTCTTCAGCAAAATATTGATTCGAAGGCTTGAAAGCTTGATCTCAGATCGAACGAACTTTGATTTGTGAACTCGGGGGCTCGAAAGCTTGATCTTGAGTGGGACGAACTTCGATTGCAAATCAAAGGCTTGAAAGCTTAATCTCGAATCGCACAAACATTGATGATGAACTAGACGACTTGGAAGCTTGATATCGAGTCGGATGAACTCTTATTCGAACTTGGCAACTTGAAAGCTTGATGTCGAGTCGAATGGACTTTGTAAATCGAGGGCTTGAGAGCTTTATCTTGAATCGGATGAACTGTAATGATAAGCGATGACTTGGAAGCTTGATATTTATCATAGAGTCATTGTGGCCTTCTTCACTCCTTCGGACGAAGAACGCTTGGTGATTCAAAGAAGACCATTGTTTGATAGCCTCTGGAGAGCTTTTACTTATCTGAAGGTTGAGTCTCTTCTGAATCTCCTTTTGAGTACCTTCTTATGAATGCTCCCTCAACTTTGGGGAAGATTTTTATTTATAAGCGGAGATGGGCTTTAGGTTGCTTGGCCACTAAATGACCAATCATCGGTGTTGGGTCGGCACACTTCTTTACTTGATGAGGCCCAATAGATTTAACTCATTATTTAATGGACTTAATGTGAAATGATTTTAGACTTAATTTAATTGGGCCCAAATACTTAGGTTTTGTATTTATTGGGTTTAATTTAAAATAGGCTTGGATATTATTTAAATAATTCCAAATCAAATCTAATTTGGATGGGCCAAACATCTATCTCATCAATTTAATTTAAATAAGTAAGACTAAAATATGTACTTTATTTAGTCTTTAATTAAATCAATTAATTAAAAGTTTCATTGTCTATAAATGCCCCCACTTCGAGACTTGGATTAAAAGTCATAGGACTAAAAACTTTGAAAACAAGACTTGAAGTTTTTTTTTTTTTTTTGGTCACTTTTGATTGAACTGCCAAATTCGCATGAGGACCAAAATTTGGTCAAATAGTCCAAGTCGACTTTGATACATGATTTGATTTTTTTTTAAGATTCACTTGAAGTCTTGAAACCCAACCAATTTAGGGAGATAAATCCTTGAAGGGATTTGAATTAATAAGGAAATTGAATCCTTCTAAGATTATGGACTTTGATCCTCATAAATTTTGGAAGCTTGAACAATTGTACACTATTGCTTTTGGGAATGTTTTACAAGATCTTCAACTAACCTTGTAAGATTTGCTATATGTTCTTCAATGCTAAGTGTTCCAGTCACCATGACAGTGCCACTGAAGGAGTAGTTGAATCTTCTACCATAGAAGAATTAGACTTCGAGTCTTTTTGAGAATTTGAGCGAGAGAGCTATCACTTGAAGTTTCATTATCTTGTTTTTTAAAAAAAAAAATGAGGTGTTTGGAACAATCAATGTATGTTGGACTTCTTCTTGAGAAAGTGCTATTGTTTTACTTCTTGTCATCATTCCAGCACTTGAAGCTTTGGAGGCATGCCAGAAGTAGTGCCGGTTTCTTTCCTATGAATAACCATAGAACGAGTGCATTTCGACCTCTAGTTCTTGGGACCCATGTGTTTGTTCTTTGAAGATTTGAAGTTGATTGATTTGAATTTCAAGGAGAAGAGATGGGAAGCAGAGATGGTTCCATTGGACGTGCCAAAATTTGTACGCAACAAAATTTCAAGTCATAAATTAAAAGACAAGAAAAAGATCGACAATGAATTTTATTTGATATTTGAAGTAGTTACAGAATCCCTTGAGAAGTTCCTAATTTATAGGATAATCCTCTGATTCTTCTTTTCAGCAAAATATTGATCCAAGGGCTTGAAAATTTGATTTCGGATTGGGTGAACTTTGGGTGAACTCGAGGGCTTGAAAACTTGATATCGAATATGACGAACTTCAATTGGAAATCTGATAGAATTAATTTTTTGTATAAATAAGTACCTTAAGTTTGAATTGTTAGCTTTTAAAAATATTTTATTTATTAAACATAATTATTATATTTATTTTATTTTATTTTTGTAATAAAGCAAAAAAAGCCTATTAAAATAGGCAGCCCACGAAAGAGGAAGGAGGATGGGCCACAAATTGAAAAGCAGAAGCCCGTCACAATGAAGCCCACGGAAAGAAAAAGAAAATGAAAGAGAATAAGGAAAGAAGGGGGGCTGCCGCACTCAAAGAAAAGAAATTGAAGAAGAATAGGAGAAGGAAAAGAAATTGGGAAAGCATAAGGAAAGCTGCTTGTGCAGCAGCTTTAAAAGGAGAGACAAGAGCCGAAAAAAAAATGAAAAAAAGCCGCAGCTGCAGAAAATAGAAGCAGCTACTGGCAAGAAAACAAAGAGAGCCAAGAGAGAAGGAAACAGAAAAAGAAAAAAATAAAGAGGGGAGAGGGAGCTGCAGCGAGAACAAAGGCTACGAAGCAGTAGAGGAAAACAGCCGCAGCAGCTGAAGCAAGAGCAAGAAATAGCAACAATCGAAGCAGCTGAAGCTGTAAAATATAAGGTAGCTGAGTAAGCTGCTTAGAAAAGCTACAAAATTAGAGAAGCAGAAGAAAAATTCCATCAAGCAGAAAGCTGCAGAATTTCAGCTTCAGTTGAAGGAAAAAGCCATGAATTTCAATAAACCGGTTCCTTCTTCTCCTTTAGACATGAACTAAATTTATTTTTAGAATCTTGATGAAATCCTAGCCATGTGACTTTGATTTATTTTATTTTGGGAGATTTTATTTTGGTTATTTATGTGATTGCATACCTTTGGAAATTTCTTGGTGTGATGCAATTAATTCTTTGCGATTGTTCTTGTAGAATAATTATTTGGGTTGATTAATATTTTTATCCATGCTTAATTCTTGTAGTCTTGAGTATGAGGGATATGTGATTTTTGCAAGTATATTGTGGGTTTTAGAATTGAATAGTTCACGCTAATTTTAGATGATTTATGTCATAGAATTGAATAAGTCATGCTAATGGTTAGATGGATTGTGTCATGCATTTAAACACAATATATTTCTTTAGTGAATCGAAACTTGTAGCCTAGATCACCATATAAAGTTCTAATATTTTCTCCTAAATAAAATTGAATCATTGTTATATAGGTTAGTGGTGGATTCAAGGTTCTAAAACTTCTCTTTGGTTAAAACTCTTGTTATTTTTAATTTATTTATTTTATTCATTAGTTTCAATTAACTTAGGAATAATTTTAGATAATAAAATTTCATTCTTAAATTTATAAAATTAATTTAGGAAGATAATAATCTAAGGAGTAGAGCCTTTCTCTGTGGTTTGATATCCTAATACTTTCGTATTACATTGATCTTGTGTACTTGTAAGTATTGGGTTTAAAACTTTGGTATAAAAATCCAGATCAAGCTTTTTGCATCGTTGCCGAGGAAAAGTTGAATTAATTGCTTGTGTTATTGCCTCCTAAATTTGTTAATATTTTTTTTATTTTATTTATTTTGATTCTTTTTATTCTTAAAAAAGAAAAGGAAGAAAAAATTTTGATTGTTTTCTTAGTTGCCTTCATTTTTTTATTATTATGAGTTTTATTTTTTTTTATAGTATTCATCCATTTAGTAATTTATTCTTCATTATTATTTGTAATAAATTTTTTTTTTCTCTTTCTTGAATTTATTTATTAATGCACGGTCATCATTCGCTTTCTATTGATTTAAAAGAATTTGACCCTAAAATAGAGCATACACTTAAGGCACTTAGAGCACAAAGAGAAATCACTAACACTTGCGAGGTTAAAATGGCTGAAAATCCACGGGTATTAAGGGAGTGTTTTACTTCCAACACTTATAACTCACCAGTAGGTAATAGACTACCTGAAATTGAGGCTAATCACTTCGAAATTAAAGCTTCTACTATTCAAATGTTACCATCTTTTTGTTAAAATTAATCTTCCACTTTTAGAGGTTATTCAGTAAGTTCCATCCTATGCAAAATTTCTTGAAGACATCTGTACTTTTAAAAGAAAATCTAAAAGCAATGTTTCTGAGAAAATCTTCATAACTGAACAGGTGAGCTCCGTTTTGCAATATAGCACTCCACCTAAATATAAAGATCCTAGTGTCCCTATTATCTCATGTCTTATTGGTAATCATAAAATAGATAGGGCGCTCCTAGATTTAGGTTCTAGTGTTAATTTACTTACATACTCTGTTTATGAAGAGTTAGGATTAGGGAATTGCAACCAGCTGATATGACCTTACAATTAGCTGATAGGTCTATCAAGGTACCTAGGGGGAGAATAGATGATGTTCTAGTTCAAATTGATAAAGGTGTCTTCCTAGTAGACTTTGTAGTCCTAGATATGAAACCTGGTAGATCTTCTCAGAATCATATCCCTATTATCATAGGTCGTCCATTCTTAGTTATTGCTGATGCCACTATTAATTGTAGAACTGGGGTCATGGATGTTCTGTAATGAATATGAGGGTTAGGTTAAATATCTTTAGAACTTCTTCACAACCTTCTAGAGAAGACAATTCTGATTGCTATTTAGTAGATGTAAATGATGAATTAATTGAAGAAACTCTTCCTTTAAAACATTATACTTCTGTTGAGAAAGAAAACCTTATCTGCACTGAAAATGTTAATTCTAATCTTACTTGCATTACTTCTTTAGAAAAATCATCTTAGATTGTGAATCATGAGCTTAATACGAGAGAAATAGATCCTAGCTGAAAGGAAAAGATTTAAGGAGTCTGGCTGTAGACATTAAATTTAGCGCTTTTAGGAGCAAACCCAAAATTTTATTTTGTTTATTTATTTATTTTATTATTTCATTGATTGGTAGAAATGTATGAAGTGTTTGTTTTGTAGGGTAATAAAACAACTTATCATTATCATGGAGATTACAGAGATTGTTTACGACTCTTGTAGATATGCATTAATATTGTTTCTTCTACCAGGTTGTGTTGCTCTTTTCTTTGTCTCTTCTCTGATCTTGGTATCCTTTTATCACATTGTGGACAATGTATGATCTAGGTGTGGGAGAGAAGATGCTTTTGTTCTGGTGTCAATTTTTTATTTTATTTTTCTCTTTTTTTTTTTCAATTTTTGCCGATTTTATTTTGTTTTATTATTTTTTACATTATTTTGAGGGGAAAAAAATATGATTTCACTTAAAGAATGATTCTTTTTGAGTTCCTTTAAAAATGTATTGAATAAATTGAGAAAAGTACTTGTTTTCAATTAGGGTGATGAACTTATGTTCTATATCTGTTATAACTCTTGCATGACTTATACTTGAGCACATGGGTTATTGTTAACATTTAATAAATCATTTACATTATTTTTTAGCTACATAAAGTTGATGAATCTCTTCCATATGTTCTAAAACTTACTTGAGTACCTCTTGCGGCGAAATAGAAAGGTTCTCCTAATTTGACTCAAAGACGACGGTCATAGGCCTTCTTTGAATCGTTTGTGCCTTTCAAGCTTACCAACTCATGATTTTTACCTTAGTACCCTTTTGAGCCTTAAATGTTATTTTCCTTCTTTAAACCACTTAAATATTAACCCCTAATCTTGTAGAGGCTTAATGCAAACTTCTAACTTGTGCTTCAATGATGGGTTGTTGTTTTTGGAAAGAGAATATGTTATTTTGACAAAAGGGAGAACAAAAATTTTGTTATATGACTTGTTGTGCTAAAAGAGAAAAATAAATGTATTGAGATGAAAAAAAAAAAAAAAGGAGAAAAAGAAAGAAAAGTTGATACATGATTGTTACAAGTCATAAGGTGCAAAGAAGAAAAAAAATTCAAGAGGCCCGAATTTATGAATGTAAGAAAAAGAATGGTCTTAAAGGAGAAAATTTTGGAAAGAAGATAGTAGCTGGTGAATGTATTAATTGAAAACAAAAAAGAAGCAAAAATAAAGGTAAAAAATTTGTCGAAATTTTCAAAATATCCATCTTCTTTGTAAGCTCTCTTTTCTTTGATTTTGAATTCATTACCTTCGCTTGATAACCAATGCTCTAACCTTATATTACAAGCTTTAAAGTCCTACCTAATCTGTTGAGTTTCAAAATCCTTGATTAGTGGAGAGATGGTACCAAGGGTGAGCTTATGGAATGAACTCTTGTTGAGATTTGTTTTCTAAGTGTAGTTTGGAAATTTTGTTTAGTATTTATTTTATACTCTCTGATGACTATGATCAGACCTTACACAAGTCTTGTGTTAGTTATGGAGATAATTGAATGTCTATGTGTTAACTTGAGTTTAAAAATAAGAGAAAGAGTGTTTGTCTTGATAAGTTTGAGATATTGATGAAGGGTACTTAATTTGGATTGTTCTTTATCTTTTCTATATTCTTTTTTTTTTTTTTGGTTTATTTGACTTTGTGGCTATGTCGTCTGCAAACCCTCACGAGACCATACTTGTCCACTAAGGGGAACTTAGGGGTTTACAGGGCTTGTTGCACATGCTAAGTGCAATTGTGGGTCCTACAATAGTGGCTAGTTAGTTTTCCTTTTTGTTCTTTTATTTTTGCGTGAGGACTCGTAAAACTTTGGTGTAGGGGAGTTGATATAGTTGATTTTTTGTATAAATAAACACCTTAAGTTTGAATTGTTAGCTTTTAAAAATATTTTATTTATTTAATAAATGTAATTATTATATTTATTTTATTTTATTTTGGTAATAAAGAAAAAGAAGTCTATTAAAATAGGCAGCCCACAAACGAGGAAGAAAGAGGACAGGCCGCAAATTGAAAAGCAGAAACCCATCACAATGAAGCCCACGGAAAGAAAAAGGAAGTGAAAAAGAATAAGGAAAGAGGGGGGGGGGGGGGGGTTATTGCACACAAAGAAAAAGAAATTGAAGAAGAATAGGAGGAGGAGAATAAATTGGGAAAGCATAAGGAAAGCTACTTGTGCAGCAGCTTTAAAAGGAGAGACAAGAGTCGAGAAAAAAAAACAAAAAAAGCCGCAGCTACAGAAAACAGAAGCAACTGCTGGCAAGAAAACAAAGAGAGCCGAGAGAGAAGAAAACAGAAAAAGAAAAAAATAAAGAGGGGAGAGGGAGCTGCGGCGAGAACGAAGGCTGCAAAGCAGCAAAGGAAAACAACAGCATTAGAAATTAAGCAGTTGCCGGCATCTGAAGCATAAAACAGCCGCAGCAGCTGAAGCAAGAGCAAGAAACAGCAACAATCGAAGCAACTGAAGCTGTAAAATATAAGGCAGCTGAGTAAGCTGCTTAGAAAAGCTGCAAAATTAGAGAAGCAAAAGAAAAATTCCAGCAAGCAGAAAGCTGCAGAATTTCAGCTTCAGTTGAAGGAAAAAACCATGAATTTCAATAAATCGGTTCCTTCTTCTCCTTTAGCCATGAACTAAATTTATTTTTAGAATCTTGATGAAATCCTAGCCATGTGACTTTGATTTATTTTATTTTGGGAGATTTTATTTTGGTTATTTATGTGATTGCATATCTTTGGAAATTTCTTGGTGTGATACAATTAATTCTTTGTGATTGTTATTGTAGAATAATTATTTGGGTTAATTGATATTTTTATCCATGCTTAATTCTTGTAATCTTAAGTATGAGGGATATGTGATTTTTGCAAGTATATTGTGAGTTTTAGAATTGAATAGTTCATGCTAATTTTAGATGATTTATGGCATATAATTGAATAAGTCATGCTAATGATTAGATGGATTATGTCATGCATTTAAACAAAATATATTTCTTTAGTGAATCGAAGCTTGTAGCCTAGATCACCACATAAAGTTCTAATATTTTCTCCTAAATAAAATTGGATCATCGTTATATAGGTTAGTGGTGGATTCAAGGTTCTAAATCTTCTCTTTAGTTAAAACTGTGATACCCCCAACTCTGCCAATAGGTGAACTGCGGCTGAGTAGAATATGCTTGCCTCTCAGCACTAAACTATAAGTCTAAAAAAACAAGAGCATAACCCCCTGGGCAACACTTAGAAGTATATATACAATATGCAGCGGAAAACTAAACAATCTGAACACTAAAAAGGAGCTCAAAATATAGGGTTCAAGAAAACTTCTTATCTTATGGTAATTCCGATACAAAGATAGACAAACTTTACAAACGGCTCGAGTACAAGAGGGCAACACAAAAATATATGTCCTTCCGGAGAGACTCGAACGAAAATTTCATGCCTAAAACTTCAGCAGTTTATTGTATCTTTGACTGTCCTGAGTTAATCTGAGAAGAAAACATGATATGAAAAAAAAAATGTGAGCGCGAACGCTCAGTGAGTCCACGTGTGTGTGCGCTGTAGTGATTTCTTTAAAACAATGATGATGCGGTTTCACAAGCAGTTCATGTAATATTATAAGAAGACATTATCTTTTAATGTTTTAACAAAACTGATGCTTGAACTTACATGAGGGTTTCGAGCGCAGCTGGGAAGTTTGAGTGAATTAAGACACATCAGTGCAACTTTTACGCCCAAATTTAAAAGACCAATGCAACAGTGGGGCTCCACGGACAAAGTCCGAATCCCCAAAATAAGGCCATCAGAACTAAGTTGCGGCATCTCGTAGTCAATACCAGCCAAACACCATACGAGCGCTCGATTGCAAACAACCGCACTCCCATATCACTGGTCAAAATAGGCTACAGACTCCTGGGGCACCTACCAGGTCTGCCCTGGGGCCAACCTCAGTTTCGAGCCCCTCCTGACTCTCCACTAGGCGACCGTCCCGCCATAGAGCATAATGCGATATCCACGTAAATACCGATTGGGCCATGCCCTCAAGGTACTACACCCCTTTTCAAGTGGATCCACCCTCAGAGTCAAAAACCCATCCACGTCATCGGAAGAGGCCCTAGTACAGGAGACTAGCCACGTATATTGCAATCCGCTGAGGTGTCCGTTCACTTGATTTCCAATAAACTTTAACCTAGGTCGGAATGAGGTTTTTATATGTATATACAAACCGAAGGGCCATTTGCCCGACCATCATAACAGATTCAAGTCATAAACATTTCAGAGCACCAAAAATCCTCACCGCCAATCATCACATGCTTATGCAAATTTCACAATTATGCCAATGTCAGGCCTATATTTATGCATGTCGAAACATGTAACTTTTCAGGACTAAAGCATTCTCCAGCTTATGCAGATTTTACAAACATGCCATGTTTACATTCATGCATGCTAAATCATATAACTTTTCAAAACCAAAGTATTTTCCAACTTATAAATATTTCCAGAAAACTCGTGTACAGACTAGTTCTTTTTCACAACAATAATAATCTGTTTTAAAAAAGACAACACCTATATGGAGCACCGCTCCTATGCATTTCTAATGAACATGTAACACATCGTGGAGAACATCTCTAATTAAGAAAAACGTGGCACGTTATATCGTTTCAAAAATAGTAGATATTTTATGATAAGTTTAAAAATCATATTTATATAGCCCGTAACTTTTGAAATAACATAATAAAACGGAGTTTTGTGGACTCACCTGAATGTAGATCTGGTACTAAGATCCTACAAATATAGTAATAGGAAAATACTTAATATTTAGGTACCAATCAAATAACCCTATCCCTAAATATAGAGATCCAACGAAATGACTTAAGATATATATATATATCTGTATATACGTACTTATAATAATTCTTTAAAAGATCAAAAATCATATACCCGAAAAAAAAGATCATCTCTTAAGAAACTATAATTAACTATATACTGAAACCCGTTTAAAATATTTAAAATTCTAAAAATAAAATCATAAATTTACATTATATATATAATCTAACTAATAACAAAAAGAAAGAAAAACATGTAAACACTAACCTTATTTGAAATCCTCCAACCTTGATGCTTTGTATACGTATTATATATATATATATATATACTATGGCTGCCCAAAAACTAAAAAAAAAAGACACATAATATGTATACTATATGGCTGCCGAAATGCTAGCCAAAAAAAAAGAAGAAAAATCCTATGACATATATATATATATATAGGTGAAGAGATGGTTAGGGGCTGAAAAAGAAAGAAAAGATAAAGAGAAGTGGAGGCGGTGACGGGTGGAAAGGTAGAGGTCGCAAAAATGTTGCTTAATTGTGATTTTTTTTTTTTTTTGAAACCATATATGAAAATGTTAAGTATTTAAATTTCTAAAATAAACACTAGGTATTAAAAATAAAATCTACTTAAATCACTTATAAACCTTGATAATAAAACCTCAATATAATAAAATTTACTCACATTCCTAAATATCTCCAAAATTACCACTAAATGTAAAAAACACTATACTTCACTACATTAGATCCAAACTGTATTTTCATCAGCCTCGAAATTTTAGGGGTCATGGTAGGTGCTTACTGGGTAAGGCGTTACAAAAACTCTTGTTATTTTTAATTTATTTATTTTATTCATTAGTTTAAATTAATTTATGAATAATTTTAGATAATAAAATTTCATTCTTTTTTTTAGAAAATTAATTTAGGAAGATAATAATCTAAGGAGTTAAGCATTTCTATGTGGTTCGACACCCTAATACTTCCGTATTACATTGACCTTGTGCACTTGCAAGTATTGGATTTAAAACTTTGGTATAAAAATCTCGATCAAAATCACAGGTTTGAAAGCTTAATCTCGAATCGCACGAACTTTTATGATGAACTCAATGGTTTGGAAGCTTGATATCGAGTCGGATGAACTTTTATTTGAACTCAGCAGCTCGGAAGATTGATGTCGTGTCGGATGAACTTTGTGAATCGAGTGCTTGAGAGCTTTATCTTGAATCTGATGAACTATAATGATGAACGAGGACTTTGAAGCTTGATCTTGATCACAGATTCATTGAGGCCTTCTTCACTCCTTCGGATGAAGAACACTTGATGATTCAAAGAAGGCCATTGTCGGAGAGCCTCTAGAGAGCTTTCATTTGTTTGAAGCTCGAGTCTCTTCTGAAGGCATTCTTCTGAATGCCTTCTTAACTTTGGGAAAGACTTTTATTTTTAAGCAGAGATGGGACTTTAGGTTGCTTGGCCACCAAGCGGGTAATCATCGGTGCTGGGTCAGCCCACTTCTTATTTGATGAGGCACAATAATTTAACTCATATTTAATGGATTTAACATGAAATGACTTTAGACTTAATTTAATTGGGTCAAATACTTAGCTCTTGTATTTATTGGTTTAATTTAAAATGAGTTTGGATATTAATTAAATAATTTCAAATCTAATCCAATTTGAATGACCCAAAGATATATTTCATCATTTTTAATTTAAATAATTAAAACTAAAATATTTATTTTATTTAGTATATAATTAAATAAATTAATTAAAAATTTCATTGTCTACAATACTCATTCTCTCCTTTGATCTATAGAGAGAGACGGCATCAAGAGGAGGAAGAAAAAGAAGGGAAGGAGAAGGAGAGATTTGAAGAACAGAGGAGTATAGTTTTTTTTTTTCCGTTCCAGCCCACATTTAACATCACAAAATCAGCCTCCGTTTGAGTCTTAACGAAGGACTTTGTTGATATAAAAAGAGTAATTTTTCAAAATTCTTTACACATTTTTTAAAATCAAAGTACTTACCTGAGAGAATTCCTCATTTTCAGGTACCTAATTGGTACCAAAAATCCAGGGTTGGGGGAAATGCGAAAAACTTGCTCTGAAAGCTTGCTATAGCAATCAAGTGGGCCCTTATTCCACCAGCTCCTCCTATCTCCTTTTATCTTCTCATTACGCGCCACAAAAAACACGAACTGCCTCCAGTTTATCGGCGGGAAAATTTCAAACCCTTCCCCTAATATTTATAATCAATTTTTAGAGGGAATCCCGAAAACCCTACTGAATTGTGGAATTTAAACAAAGGAGGACGCAGCATTCTTTTGCCACTATACTCTTCTTGAGGGGCTTTTTATCAGTTCCCTCCATAGCCTCAAAACTGTTCGATAAAATTCCTCTGAGAAGAAGGGTTCTTTAATTTTTGGAGGTTATTGATTATTATTATTATTATTATTTTCAAGATCATGTATGTGGTGAAGAGAGACGGGCGGCAAGAATCAGTTCACTTTGATAAGATTACTGCCCGGCTGAAGAAGTTGAGTTATGGGCTCACCAGTGAACACTGTGACCCAGTTCTCGTGGCTCAAAAAGTCTGCGCTGGTGTTTACAGAGGCGTTACCACTAGCCAGCTTGATGAGTTGGCTGCTGAGACTGCTGCTGCTATGACTGCCAACCATCCTGACTATGCTTTGGTGTGTTCTCTTGTTCCTCGTTTTCTGTGAACAACACTTTATTTGGGCTATTTGCCTTTTCCTTTCATATGATTATCATTTTCTGGGTTCCGACAAAATTTTAATTTAGATTGTTTTACTTATCGTGATTCTGTTGATCTCACTAAGTTGTACAAAATTTTTGCTTGTATGGGTTAGTTGTCCTGAGAGATTAGTTTGGTCGTGATGAATCTGTTGTTTGAGAAGAAAGATGTTCATGTATTGTTGTTATTTACGATGTATTACTGTATGAACAGTTGGCTGCAAGGATTGCGGTCTCAAATCTTCACAAGAACACTAAGAAGTCATTTTCTGACACGTAAGTCATTGTATAATTTTCTGGTGATTTGGTTTTGCTTATGGAGTTTTGACCGTTGGGAGGTTTTATTGTTGTCTTAATTTTGGATTTACTGCAGGGTAAAGGATATGTACATCCATATCAGCGAGAGATCTGGTCAGAAGGCTCCTTTGATTTCTGATGATGTTTATGATATTATCATGAAGGTATTGATACTTTATATGATCTTAGTTGTCTTTTTCTGCTTTGGTTGTTCGGTTGTTATGATTCAAGTGGAATTGTACTTTAAAATTTAAAAAACCGGGATTGATTCTTTTGTTTATATTCTTATAGTGCTTGGACTTTGTGTTAAGGCTGTCTACATGAAGTAGCAAAATGGGGCTTTTGTATAAGATGGTCTCTTGTACTTTGCTTTTCTAATTTGTTTAGACTTGGTATTTGTATGGCCTGAGATCTCTCATTATGCTCATCCATGCCTCTCAGAGAAGAGGAATAAGAAAATGAAAAATAAAGTGAAGATTTGTTAAAAGAAGAAACAAAAGAAACCCCCTTCAAAAAAAAGAAGAAAAATATGGCATTGGAATTAATTTTTCTCCTGATGTATTCTTTTGGTCATTTTGTTTGCAAATCTGTTTTGCATATGATTAACCACTTCACTGAATTATATTGCAAATGAATCTACTAAGAGAGCCAGTTGTTGTTTGATGTTCTTTGCTGTCTTTCATATTTTTCTGTCTAGTTAATAATGACTTGCTCATTTATGCCAGAATGCTGCTCGTCTTGATAGTGAGATCATTTATGATCGAGACTTTGATTACGACTACTTTGGCTTCAAAACCCTTGAGAGGTCGTACCTTTTAAAGGTCCAGGGAAAAGTTGTTGAAAGGCCACAACACATGTTGATGAGGGTAGCTGTTGGGATCCACCAGGATGATATTGAATCTGCTATCAGAACTTATCATTTGATGTCTCAAAGATGGTTTACCCATGCATCCCCTACCCTATTCAATGCTGGAACTCCCAGGCCCCAAGTATATCATTTCAAATCTCTTTAAAACTTGCATGAAAATTTTAAGCTCCAGGCTAGTATTTATTTGTAGTACAATGTCTTGTAACATGGTATTTTCTTCGATTTACAGTTGAGTAGCTGCTTTCTTGTGTGCATGAAAGATGACAGCATTGAGGGAATATATGATACCCTTAAGGAATGTGCTGTTATCAGCAAATCAGCTGGAGGGATTGGCGTATCTGTTCACAACATCCGCGCCACTGGAAGTTACATTCGAGGAACAAATGGGACATCCAATGGCATTGTTCCAATGCTACGGGTATTCAATGACACTGCTCGTTATGTTGATCAAGGAGGTGGCAAGAGGAAGGGTATGCAAATCTGTCAAAATAATTTTCTTGGCCTATTTTATTTAGTTTCCCCTTTTGATCTTCTCTCATTTTTGTATTTTAAATAGGTGCCTTTGCTGTGTATCTGGAACCATGGCATGCTGATATCTTTGAATTTTTGGATCTGAGGAAAAACCATGGGAAGGTATATTGTGATTTGCTAATGCTTTATAATTGGAATGAACTTCAGTAAGACAATTGGAGATGGATATGTGTGAAATCATGTGTAGTCTCTTGATACTTTTGAGCTTGGTCTTTATGGTCAATATCTAACAAACAGTTACAAGTGTTTCCTCTTCTCAGGAAGAGCACCGGGCTCGAGATCTTTTTTATGCTCTTTGGGTGCCTGATCTCTTTATGCAGAGGGTTAAGAATGATGAGCAATGGTCTATGTTTTGTCCAAATGAATCTCCTGGACTGGCTGATTGCTGGGGTGAAGAATTTGAGAGACTTTACACCCAATATGAGAAACAAGTAAAGTCAAACCAGCTCTCTGAATCTTGTTACTCGCATATTGTTATGTATTTCATTGGTTCTCAATGGTAACTGTGTTCGCCCTCCCTATTTTGTCAACAGGGGAAGGCAAAAAAAGTTGTCCAGGCGCATCATCTCTGGTTTGAGATCTTGAAGTCCCAAATTGAAACTGGAACACCTTATATGCTTTATAAGGTGAATTTCTCAAAGACCAATTAGTTTTTTGTTTCATATTGATGGATATATCTACATAGAAAGATTCATTCTAACAAAAGTTTTCGTGCAATTAGGATACTTGCAACCGAAAGAGCAACCAGCAGAACCTTGGGACCATCAAGTCTTCTAACTTATGCACTGAAATCATTGAATACACTAGTCCAACAGAAACTGCTGTGTGTAATTTGGCATCAATTGCCCTGCCACGGTTTGTTAGGGAGAAGGTGGACTACTTTATTCAAATAAATTCCTCTTTGGTTCCAGTTTTTCTTGTTTTAGTTTTGTACTAATTTTCTGTGTTGCAGGGGATCCAATCAGACTCCCAACCATCTAAGCTTGTTGGCAGCAGAGGTTCTAATAATCGATTCTTTGATTTTGACAAGTTGGCCGAGGTTTGTTTCCAATCACTCCTTGTTGAATGAACTTGTTCATGATAAGCTACAAAATATTGGTTTGCTTTGATTAACATTCCTCTTCTAAACCAGGTTACTTCAATAGTTACTGCAAATTTGAACAAAATAATTGATATCAACTACTACCCAGTTGAGACTGCAAAAAGGTCTAATTTCCGGCACCGACCTATTGGTATTGGAGTCCAGGGTCTTGCAGACGCTTTCATATTACTTGGCATGTCCTTTGATTCACTAGAGGTAAAGCTAGTTATCTATTCCTTGGTCGAGAAGATTTAGGTTCTCTTGGATCTGACTGTATGTCTCCTTTTTTGACAGGCTCAACAGCTGAACAGGGACATATTTGAGACCATATACTACCATGCATTAAAGGCTTCTTCTGAATTAGCTGCAAAAGAAGGTCCATATGAAACTTATGCTGGAAGCCCTGTTAGTAAGGTGTTCTGTGAAAAGCATCTTTATTTTTGGTTTTTTAGTTCAATCATACCACCAGTGGAGCAGGCGATGCTTACCTGATTTTAATCTGTGCTATGCCTACCTGTTATGATTGAAACTAGACATTGTTTGAGTCAAGTTTTTTAGCTTGCTTGGGCAAATATCACTTAAAATTGGACCAGTGTAGTTAGTTTATTGATATTTCATATTTAATTCCTTTATCCTGATCTATGTAAATCTTGGTGAAATCAGGGAATTCTTCAACCAGACATGTGGGGAGTAACACCTTCCAGTAAGTGGAACTGGGATGCTCTTCGGGCCCTGATATCAGAAAATGGTGTAAGAAATTCACTTCTTATTGCACCAATGCCCACTGCTTCGACTAGTCAAATTCTTGGCAATAATGAGTGCTTTGAGCCATATACCTCTAACATTTACAGTCGCAGAGTTCTAAGGTATATCTGCTTTGTATTTTAGTTACTTCCATGACTCTGCTTTCTTTGCTGCGTTCTGATGTGTTGGTATTCTTTTCAGTGGTGAATTTGTTGTCGTGAACAAACATCTGCTTCATGACTTGACTGAGATGGGACTTTGGTCTCCTGCACTCAAGAATAGAATTATTTATGAGGATGGTTCTGTCCAAAAAATCCCTGAAATTCCTGATGAGCTTAAAGCTATATACAAGTATGAATACATCAGTTGGTTCACTTTTGTTTATATCCTCTTCTTCCTTCAAGCACTGTGCTAATTCAATTTAACTGCATAGGACTGTTTGGGAGATCAAGCAACGGACACTGGTAGACATGGCTGTTGATCGTGGATGTTACATAGATCAGAGTCAAAGCCTTAATATTCATATGGACCAACCTAACTTTCCGAAGCTTACATCACTTCATTTCTATGCTTGGAGAAAGGTATCTACATTTGAAATGCTTGTTTGGCTTTGATCCGGCATTGACATACTTTCTGGCATCATACATTTCTAAGAACCCATTGCAAAAGTATCATGCAAATGTTTTATGTATTTGTGTCTTCCAATGGGATGTGAATTCTGTTTGAGAAAATAAACAACAAATTGATATGCTGCTATTATTGTCTATGAAATCTAAATTATTTTTGTTGCCTCTAGATTACCTTTACTTTTGATAGAGTGCTGGTCAACCCAAAGCTAATCATCTACTATGAATGTCAATTTTAGGGTTTAAAGACGGGGATGTATTATCTAAGGTCACGAGCTGCAGCTGATGCTATCAAATTCACAGTGGATACTTCCATGCTTAAGGTGGGAGGGGGGATGTGTTAAACTTTAGTAGTAAAACACTATCTCTCAGCTACTTTGTATATTTCATGATATTGAGAAATTTGATGTTGTTCATACAGGAGGATAAGCCGAAGCAGGAAGATGATGATGATGATGATGATGAGAATAAAATGGCCCAGATGGTTTGCTCGCTAACAAACCGGGAAGAATGCATGGCTTGTGGAAGTTAAAAAAACACCTCTTGGATAACAACAGAGCTCAGATCTTGTGCTAATATTATGTGTTGAAGGAATGAATTGTATTCTTCGCACGTAAGGAGCTTATTGTATTATCTGAAATGTGCTGGCGGGGGCTTTTGTGAATAGTTTTTTGAGTATCAATTCCTCACTTAAAAAGTTATAACTATGTGTAATGTATAGTAGTAATATTGTGTATTATTATCTATAAAAATTGGGTCTTGGGATATCCTTTAGTAGTAGTAGTAGTAGTAGTAGTGTAGTGGGTTGGCAAAGTGGGATCCATATACTTGAATCCAATATAATTTTTTTTTGCTCAAATTTGTAAGCTTAATATTATATGGTATTTTGAATGAGATGCATTTATTTTTTGTACATTTAACAGTTGAGAGGAGAGAGAGAGAGAGAGAGAGAGAGAGAGAGAGAGAGAGAGAGAGAGAGAGAAAGCTTTGCATTTGCAATTCCCACAGCGTATGTACTTGAATGGTAAATAAATATGTTTTTTTTTTCTATACAAGTAATAGATTCTAATATAATACTTGGCTAACTTATAATTTAATATCATTGAGTCGGCTTTTGATCTGAACCAAGGCATCAAATGCATCCGAGGGTGATATAATATAATATGATATTTCCAATTTTGATAAGTTTTCAAAATAAAATTTTAATGAATTTTTAAAATTAAAAACAAATGTAGAAACACTTGAAGACATGTCAAAAATAACTAAAATCATATTGTTCTTTTTTTCCAAAATGAAATATGCAGTTAATATTACACTGTTAAGTAGTTGAGAATAAAATTATTATCTATTTAGTCATCTACTTCTTATTATTATATTTTAAAATGTAAGTTCAACCATTCCAAAGTTCATAGTTGGACAGAATTGATTTTATTAATCATAAGTTTTCAATTATATATATATTATATCTTAAATCAAGCTGAAACTTATAATTTCTATAAAGGCATTATTTTTTGTATGTTCTTAGGTTTCTCTAGCTTCTTCATTCTTTTATACTCAAAGATTCTAGTGAATATTTTATATTTTGCACAAGTTCTCCGTGCAAATTGGATTTTTTATTCTTTCCAATTCGTTCGTCATTAAAAAATCTAAACTGTAATATTAGACATGTTTACATTAAATTTAATTATATAGCTGATTCTCTTACAAATTTTAATTGTTTCTTTGAATGTTAGATTACTTTTATAAATCAAATCGCTACTGTTACTAGTTTACTTTTTCTATAATAAGTGATTTTATCACATTTTTTTAAGGTTAAATCTTAACCTTTATACCTTTATTTTCTTTTCTAATAAAATTAAAGAATATCCACCAAATTACCTCTTGGTTATTTAATACATATATATACATATATATACAAATATATATACACATATGTATATATACATATATATATATACTTTCAAACTATTTTATCAAATAAAAAAAGATAAGATCCTTCCGAAATTTAAATGTTTCCGATGCCAAAATTTAGATATGGGCTTTTTTTTTTTTTTTAAATAACTTAAATATTGTTTGATTTAGATGAAATTTGGAAGTAAAAGAAAATGTAAATTAATGTGGAACTAAAATGACCCATTTTTGTTATTGGCTAGGGCAGAAAAGAAAAGGGGGACCAATTCAGAATTACATAATCACATTCCCAAGGAGGGAAGCTTTCTTTTCCACTTGATGAAAGGAGTTCAGTTCGGCCCTTTTTTAAATTTTCCATTTCTCGTAATATTTTTAATTTAGTTCATTTTATTAATAAAATTTATCAAATAAAATATAAATTTAAAAAAAAAAGAAAAGATATATTACAAAAGAAAGTATTACAGAAGATTATACATCAATCCTAAGTGGAAGGAGTCGGGAAAGAGATTTTTTTTTAAGAAAATAAAAGTATTCAACGACAAAAATATTCATAACTACAAACAATTTATTCTTTTCAATTTTTATTTAGAGTAATTCACAAATTAGATCCAATAACTATTTATTCCATTATAATTTGTTCCTATATTTTTAATTTTACTTATTTTTGTCCAATAACTGTTTATTATACTCGAATTTAGTCCTATATATATTTTATTTATTCATTTTAGTCAGACAACAATTTTTCATATTTTTTTAATAAATTTCAAATTGGTCTTGAAAATATGAAATATGTCAATTAAGGGCCTAAATTTGTAAAATTAAAATCTTTCAAATGTAAAAAATGTATCAATTAAGTCCCCCCACTTCTATTAAGTAATATCGATAACTGTTTTCTTCATTCTAAAGGATTTTTTAGAGTACTTTACAATTTTACATAGTCAATGAATACAAGGACATATTTTTTATGGATCAATTTGAATTTATAAGAAAATAATTAATTTTTTACTTTTGAACCGGTTTGCGGATCGGCAATTGATTATCAGTGGATGGAGAGTTTCAATATTGGTAGAAAAAATTTACCGATCGATTATCGGTTCAAAATTGATGGACAATCTAATAATCCATATCGGATTTGATAATAACTAATCGTACCCGCCGCTTCTATTCCTGATTTAAGAGGTTGAACACAATAAATTTATAATTTTTCTTTAAAAAATTTAGGTTTATATTTTAATTTCAAGTAGTTTAAATGAGATTGCCTACTATTTGAATCCTTAGAGAAGTGAGATAAGGAGCTTGATTGATACATTTTTTACATTTTAAAAGATTTATTTTAGAAAATTTTAAACTCAAGGTCCTTAATTAAAACACCTCCATATTTTGAGGGACCCATTTCGAATTTATTCAAAAATATTTTGGACAAAAAAAAATTAAAGATAAATAGTTATTGAACTAAAATGAGTACACAAAAGATAAATGACTAAATTCGGGCATGATAAATAGTTATTGGACGAAAACAAATAAAGTAAAAGATATTAGACCAAATTATGATAGAATAAATAATTATTAGATCAAAATTTTCGGTTACTCTTCTATTTATAATTTTTTTAAAAGAATATATATTCGGCCTTAACATTCTTACAAATTAGAGTAGCCATAGCAGAATCCAACCATTTTTTCCGATTGGGATAAAACTTGATTTTTGTTCTGACTTTAATGAGAGAGAAATATTAATGGATCCAACTGTTTGAATTTCGGCTTCAAATATTAGGCATCGAAAAGGAAGCATAGTTTTAAACTGTTCCACTTCGTGCTTTTTGTATATAAAATATTCATTATTCCGTTTTTGAAAAAAAAAAAAAAGTAAAAACTTCACTCTCAAAGTTTTCATCCTCCTATAAATATAAATAAAATAGTAAAGGATATAAATTATAATGTAAAAATATTCTATTTTATTTTATTTTTAATTCTATTGATTACATGTGAGAATATACGAATCCGTTTAAAATATATTTTATGTGTGTATAAATCTTCTTAGAATACATTATAATCAGACTTTTATTCTGCAGTGAATTAAAGATCGTGACACTTAACAAGTTTTCTCCGAATTAGTAAAAATAAGTTGAGTTCCTCCAATTCACTCTTGTTTTTTAATGTATGATTTTTTTTTTGTTAGGATTTATATTATCCCTAGAATTTATATACTAAATTATTGATAATAATGACGTATTGGTTAACAAATAATGTACATATATATCTAGTATTGAAAAGGACAAGAAATAATGACCTTCAAACACAAGGTAGTTAAGGGGAGATAATTACTTGACTTGAGTTGAAGACCAAGTCAAGACTACGCTTAAAAAGCAGTATAAAAGGAATCTAAATAGAACCAAAATATTAATTAAGGGAAAATAAAAAAGAAGAAAAATGATCATGATCTCAAGCCTCTCACGTTTCTTTGCTTATTGAGTGCATGTACATTACCTATCTCATTTTGTCTTTTTAAGCACAAGTTTCTCAAATAAGGTCTTTTAAAACAAAATTATATCAACATGTAGTTTTGTTAATAACTTATTGATCAATGCTTTCTTAAATATCATCAATCCATTTCTTTATTATTGCAGTGTAAAATTTCAAATTTCCCTTATGAACGATTTTTTTTTATGAAAATTTTTAAAATGTATATATTGTACATTTTAACTAGAAAGTATCATATTTTAAATTTAGAAAAAAATTACAATATCTTAAGTTTTTTATTATTTTTATTCACAAAAACAAGTAATACATAACAGACTAGTTCATAAAATTTCATTTATGTTTTAAACAACTATGTGAATATAATATGATGAAAGTAAGTTCGAATTGTTTTTTTCATAATTCCCCAAAAAAAAAAAAAAATCAAACCCTTTCTTTACTTTATGCATAGATAAAGAGAAGAACAAGTCAATGCATGGTGATCACAATTGGTTAAATTTGTGACTTCAAAAAAAGGAAAAGGGTTTTGGGACATATCATGTTGGACAACTCAAATTTTCTACTCAGCAAATGATTCTTTATAGCTTATATATGATTTTCTAGACTCTTCCTCTTTTTCCTTTCCTTATGATTATGATATGAGTTTTGGTATTTTACTTGCTATAAATCTTGACTTTGAAATTAAGTTAGCCAAACGTGCATGCTTTGACACATATTAATATACGATTTCCTTAGTTTGATTGGGTGCTTCTATATCCGCTTATGGCATTCCAATTTAATTAATTAATCAATCTCCAAGTCTTGTGTTTGAATTACCCCTAAAAAAAAAAAATCTTGTTTTTTGAATATAAATTGTATCCTTCTAATGGGTCTCTCTCTCTCTCTCTCTCTCTCTCTCTCTCTCTCTCTCTCTCTCTCTCTCTCTCTCTCTCTCTCTCTCTCTCTCTCTCTCTCTCTCTATATATATATATATATATATATATGAAGGGTTAGGAAGTGTGGCCTTAAAAGATAGAAGAAAAGATAATTAAATGGGAGTAAGGAAAGTAAGAAGTTTATAAAACTATAAATAAATTAAATCAGGTGGCAGAGCTGATCATTAAAAACATAAATAAATTTTAAAATAAAAGTAAATAAATAAGCAAGTAAATCAGGCAGCAAAACCGACAATTAGCAATATATAAATAAAAGTAATTAAATAGTAAACTAATAAATTAGGCGGCATAGCGGACAATTAGCAATATATAAACTAAAGCAATTAAACCTAAATTATTTAAATGTAAATAATATTATAGAAAATATAATTACTATAATAGAATAGGGATCTAACTAGAAAATTAAGACTGGGAGATAGAGGAAGGCTAGGAAAGTTTTCTCTCTCTAAGGCTTTGGTATACAAAGTTGGGAAAAAACTAAGGTACCCAATAAGGTAGCTTGATTTATAGGCAAATTTGCTATAGTAAAAAGTGACTGTTACAGTGTTACTACAGTACAGCTACAGTGTTGCCACATAATTGCTACAGTACTGCTACAATAGATTGTCTGGTGATGTCATTTTTTTTCTTTATTTTCGACTACTATTCCGAATAGTAATCTTTTTCTTCTTGATCTTCTTCTTGTTTTACAGGACTTACTGGATGTTGAGCAGTTTGGTTATTATGTTGTTGAGCAGATGATTCTGCTTTCATTTGCTTGAGTAGTTTCTCGATTGTTGCTACAAAATCATCTTTAGAACATGGTTTTACTAATGTTGCTGTTATTACACATTTCTGTTGCAGGAACTATGTTTGTTGTGTATCAATAGGAGACAGATGCTTGGGCTGTGCTTAAAACCATTTGTCAATAGAAGGAAGACATGCATTTTATGCATTCCAATCCTTCCACCATTTACAGTGTCCTTGGAGGACTAAATATGGGAGTCCAGAATGTCCATCATCCTTGGAGTATACAAACTTTTGGGAGTAAATCCAAGCTAGCTTGAATCTAGTAAAAAAATGCAGGAGCAGAGGAACCAGTATTTGCTGAGGTTGATAAAATTTCTTTTTGAATAATTCAAAACTTTTTTATACATTCTCTGTGAGAATGTCTTCTGTCGGTCCATAACTCGGCCACTATTGGTTAATAGCATGAGGAAATTCAGTATGTACCGACTTTGTTTTGTTAAAGTAGAAAAATCATGAATACTTTTGCAAATGATTTTGGAAAGTAAAAGTATTGAACCAAGTTTGCTAGTAATCCCAATAATTATACACCATTGGGTGGTACAGAGAATTTTTTAAGGGATTGTGGTTTTGCTTTCCATACCATAAGAATATGAATAGTATGTATTTGTACGAGGTATTTGTGATATATGTTTCAGTCTTTTCGTCTTTGTGAGGTGAAATGAAGTTTTCTCAGTATCTACCAAAATTAACTCATAATACTTTTGAGTAAATTTTGGAGATCTTTGAAGAAAGTTGACATCCGGACCAAAAAGTTGTCTAGCTACCATTTGAAGGTTTTTATCCCAAAATTCAAGCTCAAGATATACGAGTTTAATAACTCTAGGGTTTTGATGATAATTATACTCTTGGCTAAAGATGTTTGTTTTTGTAGTAATCGATATAGGCTCAAAAGAAAGAGCCACTTGTGATGCAGATTGCATTAGTTACGTGTTTGTGTGTGATGTAGTGGGACATTTAGTCTCTATTGTTTTGAGTGTCAGAGCCAGAGAGGGATGTAAGGTAGTGGTTTAATTTATTTAGTTTATATTATGTGGTTTAATTAAACTGTCTTCCCTAGGGAAGCTATTTAATTTAGATCTTACAGATCTGCATCTCGTATAATTTTTCTTGCATAGATCTAAAAGATTTGAATAATTAGATCTAATACCAGGAAAGAGATCTGGTTCTCAAATCTACATTATGGGTGTTTTATTTGGTGAAACATGAAAGCTCTAAGTGACGAGATTTATCTCAATGGCCTATTTTAGATCGATTATACTTCAAATTTTCTAGACCTATACTTTAACCAGTATACAATATACATATCTTTTGATTTAGCTAAGAAGTTTAATTATTCTACATAATATAAGCTAAATAAATTTTGTCCTATTTTTCTGAACCTGGAGGTGATGATTACCCTGCCTAAGGAAAGTTTTACATTCAGCCCCAACTACTAAGATGAAGCATAGAATAGGAGTGTCAGCGAGCTGGTAGGTGTCGGATCTAGAAAGATCTTTTGAAGCGCCAGTCGCGTAGGGCGACCGAATCACAACTAACAGGTACTACTATGGGGATCTTACTCTGAACGTAGATTCCATAGGATGGAATCCTAGTGTGGGAAGCCCCTTTACTACCACCGACTGGGGACCAGATTCATCCTCCAATTGGCCTCTATAGCCCGCTGTTCTGTAGCTGTAGCAAAGGAAGAAAGCGTAGAGGCTCTGCCTCTATCTGACAAGACAAACAAATAGGAAGGGATGGTTTTGGTTATCAGTTATCCTATTTCTTATGATCTTTCTTATTCCCTCCTCTGTATCATGTCTTTTGTTATTCGCTCTTTCTCTAAAGCCTCATCTTCCTACTCCTCTTTAACAGCTGCATCCCTACAACCTTCAAACAAAATTAAAAGAAGAGATCAATTATAGTGATCTCCAACAATCAATTGACAACTGAAAACATACCAAAATATCCTTCCAATGAAATTTACAAATCTCCAAATTGGTAACTAACTAGTGATTACATTATCCGTACTGTGGAACAAACAATTGAAATGGTTCTGAATATATAGAGATTAGACTCCTTTCCAAAAATCTATCCAAAATTTTCAGAAAAAGTGCAATTATTTGCATTTTGGATTAGTCTAGATTGCAGCCAAACCACTCTCAAGAGAAGGGCTTAACACATCTCTTCTTTTATGCCTTAGAGATTCTAGATTTCTATAATTTCAAGACTTATTACTAGGCATGGTGGAAACTAGCCTATGTGATGGTCCAGTCTTTTTTATTGTTTTCCAAATTTTACAGTGTCCTTAAAATATCAAAATCTCTTAGATACATTAGCTCTCAATGTCAAGTCTTCCAATTACAAACTCAAAACTGGATCTTGTCTAGTCGCAATCATATTTAGAATTCAATATAAAGATATGAATTCAGCTTTCAATTCTTGTGCTATTAGAAGATCTTACAAAGGTGAGACAATCATTTTCCAAATAGATTTAAAAAGATCCCATCTTTCTATCCTAAAGAAACTTTTTGGAATCAAGTCAATCTACCTCTTAACTGGATGCTAGATGAAGCAACTTTTTTGGAGAAACAAGAGAATTCAAATGTTTCTGAAACAAGACAGTTCTCTCATGGATCTATTGAAATTTCCTTCCAAAGATCTAGAAGTCATAGAAGTTTCTATCTAACTTCATTGACTCCTCCTTCAGAACGATATGCTAGGCATTCGGTATCATTAGTAACAACTCAGTTACATGAAATCAATCTAGAATCCAGATTTCCTCAGGCAAGATACTCAGTTAGATCTGAACCAGATCTATACCTTCTAACATCTCCAACTCATAGTGCTATGTTAGGAGAATCTAATATGTTGAAAATAGATTTGTAAAATGATTTTGAAATTAATAAAAAGAAACTCAGAGAAGTATTTTACTCTTCTGAGAATTTTCCAAAGAGAACTTGGTTCTTTAAAAATTTTCAAGAATCTAATAGAAAGAATATCTAAGAAAAATTTTATACATTCTTAAAGGTTGTCAAACAAAATATTGATTTCTTTTTATGATTTGAAGCATATACTTTGGCGCATATACTTTGGCACATAACATAGATTATTCTTTTTCAAATTCTATTAATACATCAAGAATTTGAGTAACTGCCCAAGGAACTAACGTTTCTTCTGAATTCCCACTTGAACAGAAGTAAAATCTCTTTTGGCATGGAAATGATTGATGCATCTCCTTTTAAAAGAAAAGAAGATGATAAAATTTTATCAAAAGGTATCAAAAATATTTTTGAACAAAATCATTATACAAATAAATATTTACAAATAATTGGTGAATATTTAACTTCAAAACAAATTACATTATGTCTTCCACAAAAACCAGAATCTAGTAATAGATTTGTACAACCCTTTTCAAGCCTTATGAAATTCCAACTCACTTCAAAAAGGAATTAACATGTAACAAAACTTCTGATAAAAATCTATTTATTGAGCTCCAAAAAGGAATTATTGAAATTGAGAAAACAATTGTTACAGACTCTCCTACTCCTGTCCAAAGTTCTAAGCAATTTGTTATTGTTATAGGAGAAACAGATTCTGACAATGATAGTCAATCCGATAGAAAACTGAATCATTTGAACCTCCATTGGAAGCACTACTTCTTAAGATAGGAGGACTAAACAATTGGAAACAACCACAAAAGCTGTATTATTCCGGAGCTATTTTTCTAGATATAGGCCTTGAAGAACAGTCTAACATCCTCCAGAATTCTTATAATATAAACAATATTTATGAATAGAACATAGATGGTCAAATAGAATACAATATCATGGCTAAACTCCAACAAATGACCATGGTAGCCACTGCTTATAGGACTACCCATAATTGTTTTAACCAACTTTCTGCTTATATTGTGGTAGCTGGATTTACAAGACAACTTAAAGGTTGGTGAGATGAACACCTAAGCGAAGAAGATAAATATAATATTTTCCATTATGTCAAAACCAATCCAGATGGCTCTCCTATCACACAAGATGATGAATATATACCAGATGCAGTAGCAACACTTTTATTTACCAAGTATTTTCAAGGAAAATTCCTCAAAATACTAAACAATCTTAAGTATAGAATTTATCCGATTTTAGATGGTATAAGGATTCTTTCTTAACCAAAATCTATTCCAGATCATATGGCAATAACCAACATTGGAAAGAAAAATTCCTGGATAGTTTACCAAAAACCCTTAGAGATCTAGTTTGAGAAGAACTCCAAGCCCAATACAATGGAACTATTCCATATGAACAGATAACATATGGTTAACTCACAAGTCAAATCCAGCAAGTAGCCCTTAAAATATGCAAACAAGATAAAATGCTAAGGCAACTTGCCAAAGATAGAGCCCAAAGAAGAAAGGATTTAGGTTTGTTTAGTGAACAGTTTGGACTACCTCCTTGTAGTACAAAATCTTATAAGAGACTAAAACATAAAGTTGAAAATCCAAGAGATTTTAGGAGCAAGCCCAAAAGTATTACAAGGAAACCTAACCAAAAATATGATTCAAAGTTTAGGTCTAAAACGCCTAGGTCTTTTACACCAAATAAATCTAAAAAAAATATTTGCTTCAAATACCAAAAATGAGGACATATAGCCATGTATTGTAAAATGTCAAAGAAGATTCAGGAACTTTCCTTGGAAGAAGAAACTTTGATAAAATTCAAAATCTTCTTTTGGAACATAACTCTGATTCAGATTAGGCTGATGATGAATTAGGTCAATTTAACCAACTTCAAGAAGATGATATCTTAACTTCATCTTCCAAAGACCTTCTATTAGAATTAATAGAAAAACTTTATGATAAACCAAGATCGGAAGATTTGTCTTGCTAAATTCAAATAAACTTTTTACCAATCCTCTTCATCAAAATCAGACTCCTATCCAAAAATAACAAAAATACCTATAATGTCAAAGAGATCTTGTATAGATTTCCCTCACATGACAACACTTACAATCTCAAAGAAATTCTAAATAGATTTCCGTCTAAATCAAATAATAATGTGACCATCCAAGACCTTCAATCAGATATTGCTTTTATTAAACAAGAAATTAGAGAAATAAAAGCATCTCAAGAAATAGACCATTAGTTCTCTAAAATTTGAGTGCTCAAAAACAAAAAACCCAAGAAGTAAGTTAAGAAGAAAATCTGGATACTTTTCTAAATTATCTCTCAAAAGTCTCTATTCAAAGATGGCATATAAGGTTTACCTTAATCATTCAAAACTCTTTTATTCTGGAAGTTCCAGCACTTTTTGATGTAGGAGTTAACTTAGATTATATTTAAGAAGGTTTAATTTCAAGAAAGTTTTTTGAAAAAGCTAAAGAATGCCTTCAATCAACTAATGGAGAAAAAATAGGAATTAGTTTTAAACTTTCTAATGTAGAAGTAAAACATTCTTCATTATTGATATAAACTTCATTCCTTCTTGCAAAAGACATAACAAATCCAGTTATATAAGGAACCTCTTTTATCCAACAACTTATACCCTTCCATGTATTCACACATGGAACTCAAATTGAACATTTAAATCAAAAAATTCTTATTCCATTCGATAGGCCTCCTATTGAGAAAGAATTACAACTTCTTCAAAATAAAAGATCTCAAATCAACTTTCTTAAAGAAGAAATATCTTTCCAAAGAATCCAAGAGCAACTTGAAACTAAAGAAGTTCAAGACGAAATTAAAATCATTGATAGTTATATAAAAAAATGAACCGTGTTCATATTTCCCTACTTCCTTTTGGCATAGAAAATAACACATAGTGAAACTACCATATGAACTAGATTTTGATGAAAAATCCATTCCAACCAAAGTAAGACCAATTCAGATGAATGATGAGCTAATAATTTATTGCAAATATGAGATCAATGATCTTCTAAATAAAAAGATTATCTCTCCAAGCTCATCACCCTAGAGTTGTGCTGCCTTTTATGTAAACAAAAATGCAGAAATTGAGAGAGGAGTCCCTAGATTAGTAATCAATTATAAACCTCTCAATTTAGCACTCAAATATTAGGTATCATATACCTCATAAAAAGTATTTACTTAATAGATTGCAGTCTGCATATATATTTTAAAATTTTGATATAAAATTAGGATATTGACAAATCCAAATTGATCCTAGGGATCAATATAAAACTGGTTTTACAGTTCCTTTTGGTCAATACGGATGAAATGTCATGCCATTTGGACTAAAAAATGCTCTGTTTGAGCTTCAAAGAATTATGAATGAGATTTTTACTCCTTACACTCAATTCATCATCGTTTACATTGATGATATTTTAATATTTCAAATGGCTTAGAACAACATTTTAAACATTTAAATATTTTTCTTAAGATAGCTAAGCATAATGGTTTAGTCCTTTCAAAAACAAAATATAGTCTTTTCAAGTTAAGATCAGATTTCTCGGTCATGAAATTCAAGAAGGAACAATTGTTCCTATTTAAAGATCCTTCCAATTTACAGATAAATTTCCTGAACAAATAATTGAAAAAACTCAATTACAAAGATTTCTGCGATGCGTTAACTATGTTTCCGACTTCATCCCTAGACTTAATACTCTAATCAAACCCCTGCATGATAGAACTCAAAAAATCTCCTCCTCCATGGACCAATATTCACACCTCCATAATTAGAAAGATCAAATTATGTGTTAAACAACTTCCTTGTTTATCACCCTCAGATTCATCTGCCAAAAAAAAAAAAAAAAAGTGGAAACAAATGTTTCAAATATTGATTATGGTGGTATCTTAAAACAAAACAAAAATGGGAAAGAACATTGTTGCTTTTACATCAAAACACTGGACTAATTCTCAATAGAATTATCCTACGATTAAAAAATAAATATTTGCAATAGTTTTGTGCATTTCTAAATTTCAAGCAGACTTGCTTAATCAAAAGTTTTACTAAGAATTGATAGTCAAGAAGCGAAATATGTTTTACAAAAAGATGTAAAAAATCTTGCATCTAAACAAATATTAGCTAGATGGCAAGCTATTTTATCAATATTTGATTTTGATATAGAATATATTAAAGGATGCAACAACTCTATACCAAATTTTCTTACAAGAGAATTTTTGTTGGGAAGATAGCCATGCCTTCAAAGAAAAACCAACTGAACCTCAACAAGCTTCCACCCTTACCTACTCCAGATACAAAAGAGACAAAACCAAACTCCAGTAAACCAAGATTTACTACAAAAGATTATACTATGAGCATAACACAAACTCTTTCCTCCCCAACAGAACCACTTTCTATTAAAAAATTGAAAAAACAGTCTTGGGCTGATATAGTTGAATCAGAGGATTCACAAACCCAATCCTTTGACTTAAAAGATTGGGCCAAATGGTGTCAATTATTGGTTTCGAATCAAAACAAGTAGTATTTCCTGAACTAGAAACTGTGGTGGCTAAAAAACACATATATAGATATATGTATGCATATGGAGTTTAAAGGGGACATGTCGGGACTTTAGTCCCCAAAAAAATTTCTTTTGTTTACTATTTATATATTTTGTATTGATAATAAAAAGATTTATAAGTTTAACCCTCCCTAAAATTGTTTTATTGTTACATATGAGAGGAAAAATAATTTTGCCTTTCAAAATTAAGCTCCAAGCTCCGTCACTATATATACATATATATATTACTAATTACAAACTATTATAAAGGTTGTTGCTTACTTTGAATAGCTTATTAATTAACATTAGCTCCGGAAGTTAAGTTAGAAGTATGTTTATTTTTAAGAAAATAGTAAAATTCTTTAATTAAGAAAAAAAAATTTTAAAGCATCTGAAGAAACGTGCTGCCCTAGGATCACGGGGCACACCCCAGGGTCATGTTTTTATATTTATTTGGGAGCTTTATAAGTTCATAAAGGATTATTTTAATTAACTCAATAGATTGAGACAGTAAGAATAAAAGATGCTTTAAGAAAAAAAATTCAAATTTTGAACTCGTTTACATTTATTTGATGTTGATTTGGCTCGAACAAAGTTAAAAGAATTACTTTAAGAAGTCACCTTTTTAAAATAAATATTTTTGAAAAACAAAATTTTCAATAATTTAAAAGAAACTGAGTCATCTGAAGGAAGGTATTCTTAAGATTTTGGTGAATGCGGCATTTGCAGATGGAAAAGTTGGGGTAGTGGTAATTCAAGACTATGAAGGAGATGTTATTATCTCTATGACAACAAATTAGAAGGACATGTCGGAAGCAAATCAGGCTGAACTTATGGCGATGTTTAGAGGTATTCAATATGCCCACAAGCTCTCCATTCACCAATACATTTTGGAGTCTGATTGTGAGGGAATGGTGAAGAGAATAAACAGAAGGATCAGTCGAAAGATATAAAGTGTTTTTTCTACAAAGATTCCTCTTATGTTAAGAAGGAATGCCCCAAGTATCACGTATAGTGCGTGAAGAAAGGTATGCTTCTAACTTTTGTTTGTTCAGAGGTTAATTTAGTTTCGGTGCCAAAATGTACTTGGTGGTTAGATTCTGCTGTCACTACTCACATAAGTATATCTATGTAGGGTTGCCAGAGTTACCGCCAACCAAGGGATGATGAAAGATTCATCTATAAGGGAGATGGCAGTACGACAGAAGTTCAAGTTATAGGCATTTTTAAATTATTATTAAAGACTGGTTTATTTTTAGAATTGAAAGAGACATTTGTAGTACCGTCATTTAGACGGAATTTAGTTTCTATTCCTGTTTTGGACAAAGAAGGTTTTTTTCGTTCATTTGGTAATAGACAGTATCGTCTCTATTTTTATTCTAAATTATTAGGAACTGCTTTTTTATATCCTTATGATAATTTATATGAGCTTGAGACTACTTTTTCTAATGAATCCTTGCATGTAAGTACACGTGGTACCAAATGAAAATTAATTAATGAGAACTATTCATTATGGCACAAAAGATTAGGTCATATCTCCAAAAGGAGAATTGACAGATTGTATCTGAAGGAATTCTGGACACGCTTGACACTTCGGGTTATACAATATGTGTCAAGTGTATTAAAGGTAAATTAACAGACAAGAAAATGGTAGGTGTCGAGAGAGCTAAAGAAGTCTTAGAATTAGTACATACGGATATATATGGACCATTCTCTATGGCTACTTGGAATAATCAACGGTACTTTATAACGTTCATAGACTATTACTCTTGTTATGGTTATCCACATTTGACACATGAGAAATCAGATGTCTTAGATAAGTTCAAAGCATTTAAAGCTGAAGTTGAAAATCAACTAGGCAAAAGGATTAAATACATCATATCTGACCGTGGATGTGAATATTACAGCAGGAATGATGGTTCAGGTGAACAACGTCCAAGGACATTCGCCAAATTCTTAGAAGAGTGTGGGGTCATCCCTCAGTATACTATGCCGGGGTCACCTAACATGAATGGAGTTGCTGAGAGACGAAATAGAACTCTTAAGGACATGGTAAGAAATATGATTTGTCATACTAATTTACCAAAATCACTCTGGGGGGATGCACTTAAAACTGCAGTCTATATACTTAATAGAGTTCCAACTAAAGTAACAACAAAAACCCCATATGAGTTGTGGACAGGTAAGAAACCTGTCTTAAGACATTTAAGGGTAGAGAGATGTCTAGTTGAGGCAAGGGCTTATAGGCCTAATGAGAAGAAATTAGAAGAAATAATAGTTAGTTGCTATTTTGTTAGTTACTCTGAATGGTCACGGGATTACAAGCTTTATAAATCCTGAAACAGAATATTTTTTAGACGGGAAATACCCGATTCTTTGAAGATATTGAGGATAAATGACTCTTATCAATTTAAAATATTTGATAATATATAATATAAAATGATAAGTAATATGAATAAACAAATAAACTATAGAATGAACAATAAAATAGAATAATTTCTTTAATTAATCTACACGAGACATATATTAATCAGGTAAATAATATGATTTAAGATAATCTAAGAATTTTATACCTTCGTTCCTAAATGTGCTTCATAACATAATTGTCTCAAGTAAATGGATTTACTAATTTAAAATTACCTAATCGATATTACATAAAATAACTAAAAAAGAAGTTTCAGCAGAAACTGGCCAAGTGGCAAAAAAAAAAAAAAAAAGAAAAAAGACAAAAAAACGCGTTTTGAAATAAGTGCGCTGACCAAAGTCAACGCTGAAAACTACTGATTTTGGCGGAACACCGCCTAGAAGCATGCCAATCATATTAGTCCAAACCAAATCTACTCAATACCGGTCTTTTCCAAAAAAAAAAAAAAAAAGAAAACTCTACTTAACATGTGTGGTAAGTAAAGTGTAAACGGGTCCAAACTTTCTGGATATTTCCAGATTCAGATTCAAACCCTTCTAACGAAACATGTATTCAGATCCGGACTTAGACCTTCTGTGTATAAAATTTATGGACTCAAACTCGACTTTCAAGGGTTTAGGGTAGAGTCTGGTATACCTGTACTCGTATGACATTTTCCTATTTTTTTATCTTGTTAAACAAAAATATATATAAAATAATGTATAATCCTAAAATTAAAATTGTAACATGGTTAACATAATTTCCTCAACATCTCTTTCAACAAATACAATAATTTAACATCTCTAATTCAAAAGATTAAAAATTCAAGTACACATAAAATCATGTACATTAATCCAATAAAAACAAAAATTCTAATTCAATACAATATATTAATTAGAACATTTGGAGGCCACTTGCTCCTATTTGTCTCCTTCATACATGTATACATGTATAAATTATATATCAATAAAAAATATAAAAATAATATAATATATATAAAAATATTATTATTTTATTATAATGGATATACGGTATACAGGCTTGAGTATCCTTATACCATATCCATACCCATTTAATAGGATCTATAAGGATACGGGTACAGATATAGACATGCGAATATAAAACTTTAATTTTACCTGCTATAAACGAGAATAGACTCGCACGAATATAGATAAGTTCAGCTCTATTTACAAATCTAATTGTGAAACAATAAACTGCCCAATTTCCGTTAAATGGGTTTCCTTGTTTGTTTTGTTTTTTTGTGAATAGGGTAACATCTCTTAGGTAAAGTCCACCCATTAATTGGATTAACTTTTTTTTTAACGTTAATATAACTTTTTTGAGATATATGTATTTTTATTAAAATATTAGATTTTATTAGAATACATTTTAAATTAGTATACATAATATGTTTTATATATATAAATATGTACCTCAAAGTCACATATTTCTTAATTTGTACTAAACTATTATTATTATCTGTAATTGTAAAAAATAAATATAGTTTGAGCTAAAACTATTTTATTTGGTAAGAATATTAATCAAATGAATTATTATTGTATTACTATTTTTTAAAGTTTAAAATTTATTTTTAAGACCACCTCAAATGTTAAAAGATATATTAAGAGAAATGCCACGAACTTCTTTTAATCATTCAATAATAAGCGGGTAGTAAGAAGGTGTAGAGTGTGCAAGGAGCTATTATTGTATTATACGAGAAAGAAACATTTAAAAATATCTTTTATTATATACTTATTCATAATTTTTTTTATTTAGATAGAGTTTTATTTTGAGGAAATTTTTGTAAATTTTGTAAAATTGAAATTAGTTGTAAGAGGATATATGAAAATCGTGGTTTTATTTATAAAATTTTCAGTAATAATCATTTTATTGGAGTTTGATTATTTTTTGGAAATATCAAATATTTATGAAAATGATGGCTGCAATTTTGCTCGCATATGATTGAAAAGTTTATTCGATAAAATAAAGATTGAAAAGTTCAGAAATCAGGAAAAGTTCACTTTAAGAATTTTTCTTTGAGAAATTTTCTTTAGATTGAAAATTCAAAAAAAAAAAGTTTGAGATTGTAATATTTATGTATACCTTTCTCGCCTTTTGGGTTGGCTAAGATGAAGTCAGTGTGGAGATTGTAAAAAGGGATATTTCACAATAAATAGATATTCCATTTCCCTATATTTTGGCTTCACGTGAGTAGCCAAGCACCTCAAATCTGGTCAGACCGGACGGTTTGACCCGGTATTGTTTCTATGGTCAAACCTATACAACATCTACCAAACCAAATTCAATAAGTGAGCCAGAAGCTACACAATCCGGATCACTTGTCCTTTGAAAAAATTAATGCACCTGTTTTTTTAATTTACTTTTTCAGTTATTTTAACTCCTTACTTATAAATAATTTTAAATTTTTAAAATTTTCAGAAAATTTTTTAATAGAAAATTTGTTCAAATACACGAAACTATATATTCTAGGAAGAATTATAAAAGTTTAATAAAAGTATACTAGGCCGTATTATATAAGTTTAACAATAATAGGATTTAATCGTTGTTCAAAAAAAAAAAAAAAACCAATAAAAGGATTTAATCTTAGCAAACACATTTTTATTCTTTTCCATATAGGTATGTTATTATTTAAAATAAGTTATTTTTAATTAAGTTATAAAGTGTTTTTTAGCTATTTTCTATTATTTACTATATGTGTATTTTCTTTTAAAACAAGTTTAAAAAAAATTATTTCAGAATACTTTTAAAAATTATTTCTATTTATTGTTTTTGTTAAAATTAAAAATATTATATTATATTTTGAAATGATTTTTAAAATATGTTTTTCAACGATTTAAAGAAAAAGTAGAAATTAGAGAGGATACACGCTTGATCTTAGCCAAAAGGCCAAGAAAGATTAATACGTTATGTAGCTAATTAATATTGTTAAACATGAAATGAGTGAAGCACTTGTACGATTGGTTGCCAGCCGTGTGAAGAAGTACTATTACTAGTAATGTCTAATGTACTTTTTGAAGTTAGTGTCTTCATATGGGTTACTATAATGAAAGGAGCAAGATACTCACTTGGTTGATTATAAGTTTTTTTTTTCCATTTATTTTAAGCCGTAATTAATTAAGTTCCTTTACGTTTTTAACTTTAAGAAAAAGATGGGAGCAATTTGTTTGGGTTGATAAATCTAACTCGAAAATATGAATGTATAGCGTGAAAAAAATTATTATTTTTCCTCATCTTTCTCTCTCTACACAGTTTCTCTCTAACTTCTCTCTACTCATTCTCCACTCTAAAACTAAAATCTTTAACATTGAATTTGAATTGGAGGTAGATATAGATCATTATGAAAATATCAATTTAGATTAAGAAAAGTAAAAAAAAAAAATTTCAAAACTGGGCTCGGATCGGCCGGACAGGCAACCAGCACACATCCGGGTCGCGCCCCGAGCTACCGGCTCACGTTCGGGTCGCCAGCCTGGGCGATCCAAGTTTTTTTTTTATTTTTTATTTTAAGGAAGAAAGAATTTTTGTAGGTATTTGGAAAACTTGAAACATGAATAACTCTGCGATCGGATGTTCGTTTCATGCGTATGACCACTCGTTTTGATGGTTCTCGTAAAGAGGAACGCAACGACATCGTCGAAAAAGTCATCCGGACGCGTTTCGGGGCAAAAACATTGCGTCCAAGAAGAATTTTTAATTTTTAATTAGAGCAAAAAGAAGACTGCTCCTCTGTTTAATTTTCAAATTTGCGGCGTATTTTTTAGTTAACAAGAGAGAAAGTATTAGAAAGTTATAAAACCGTAAATTAAAAGGAAAATAGGACGTTTTCTTGGGAATGGTTGGTGGAAACCTCCTTAAGGACGTTTCCAACGCGTAGGTCTCGAAAAAATACCCGAAATGCCCACAAGAATCTCCTTAATTGGACGTCTGAGCGCAAAGTTATGCCCCGTCAAAGTTTTCGACTATACAAAATGATTTTTTTGCCCTGAAACACGTTCGAATCACTTTTTCGATGATGCCGTTGCGTTCCTTTTTACGAGAACCATCAAAACGAGTGGTCATATGCGTGAAACGGACATCCGATCGCAGAGTTATTCATGTTTCAAGTTTTCCAAATACTTACAAAAGTTCTTTCTTCCTTAAAAAAAAAAAAAAAAAAGAATCGGATCGCCCGGGCTGGCGATCCGAACGTGAGCCGGTCACTCGGGGCGGCGACCCGAATGTGTGCTGGTCGCCCGTCCGAGCGATCCAGCCCAATTTTGAAAAAAAATTTTCTTAATCTAAATTGATATTTTCTTCTACAAATTCTTCATAATGATCTATATCTACCTTCAATTCAAGTTCAATGTTAAAAATTTTAGTTTTAGAGTGAAGGAGTAGAGAAAAGTTAGAGAGAAACTGTGTAGAGAGAGAAAGATGATAGAAAATAATGATTTTTTTCGCGCTATACATTCATATTCGAGTCAGATTCATCGGCCTCCTTTTATTTTTATTTATTATTGTGGATAGAAAAAATTTGTACAAATATACGAGATTTCAGTTCTTAAAATTTTAATCTTAGTCTTTAATTCTTTGCCAAATCACCATATGAAAGTTTTCTATACTATTCCCAACTTCCATCATTTTTAATGAAGAAATTTTTGAACTACTTCATCCTCTGAATAGATTTAAATTGCGCGGCATGACTAGGCAGTGATGATGGCGCGAAGAACACAACCTGTTCATTTTTTTTATTAATGTTTTCTTTTCTTTTTTTTCCATTTGTTATTTCATTAATACCCCTAATAAATTAATACAAACGTTAGGAGAATGATAAGTTAAACGAAAAGGACTATTCATGCAATCTGAAAATATGTTAAGAATCATAAAAGTAAAAATTAATGTTGAGAATAATTTACTGAGCTTGAAAAATATGTTGAGCACCATAAAACTGAGAAGTCCCGAAAACATATATCGAGGACCATAAAAGTAAAAATTAAATATTAAGTTTCATATTTCTGAGAACGAATTAAATGTTGGAATTAAATATGATACTAATTTAACATTTTATTCAGTGTTTATTGATCCATCACAAATTTTTGTGTTGCTAACATTATTTCACTGCCAATAAATAAAGTGGATTGCATTGATCGACACAAAAGCCATATTTTAAGGGTATTAAAAAATTCAAAAATTTTCATCAAAGTTTAATAAGTTTCTAATGAACTAAAATCAAGTCAGAATATATTTATTTAAATCTAAAACAAAACACAATCCATTTTTGCTTATTTTAGTTATAAAATTGGGTTCGAATACAATATAATTTTAACCCATTAAAGACTGATTGAGTTAAAGGAATGTCTATAGATGTTGGGCAAAAAATCATTATCTATTGATGGTGGAATATTTCTAGCAAAGTAAAAATTTGTGATGTATATGTAAAAAAATAAACAAAATGTTTCAGATAAAAATAGTAAAATGTAAACTTGTGCCCGGTAAAAATATTTGTTTTCCAAATTAATGAAATGACTATGCAAATTGCTTGAAAGAAAAAAAGGTGGTGTGCGGGGTTGGGGACATGCCAAATCAAATGACAAGTACATGAAATCCAAGAAAGATGTGGGGGTGTGTTCAATTCAATTGATGTCGGCTTTTAAGTGTTGAGCGATGGCCGACCTGCACCATTACCATATATACTAATACTATATACTATATTTTTTTTTTTTAAAAAAAAAAAAACCCATTTTTAGTTATTGATGAGTTGATTATTGATTCCATCCATTGTGTTTGTATGTGGTGGTTTCACACTTTATCGTCTTCTACTCCTTTGACTCCAAATTATGCTCAAAATCCAAAAGGATATATTTGACATTTATTTTATTAATTCTCAAATGAGAAAAAAAAAATTCAACCCTTTGAATTGAAGTTGCTTATATATATAACGGTCGATTTTAAAGAAGCTCATAATTGGATTCTTTCTTTTTTTTTTTTTTTGGTTTAAAAAAAAGTGTTTTTGTTTTTGTCAACCCATTTTAGGATTTAATTTATCCTTTTTTAGGAAACATTACACCAAATTTACTAGTGTGTTTTGAAATTGAAAGTGGCGAATTCAAGAGATAGGGAGAGTAGTGGCTGTGGCGGTGGCGGTGGCGGTGGCGGTGGCGTTCCATTAATAATGGGTTTGGACAGAGAAGAAGAGATTAATTCTGCAATTGTTTCTGCTTTAACACATGTAGTAGTTGCAGGTGGAGGTGGAGGTGGAGGTACTTGTACTTGTTCTTCTGGCCATGCATTTTATTATAATGGGAATGGGGGTTGTAGTGGTAGTTGTGGCGTTGTTGTTGGTGATACACGATGGGGACGTGATCATCAACTGCCATTTTCTCAATACCCCCGCCCCCACTTCAATATCATCGGACCTCCATCCTCATCCTCAGGTACCTAATACAAAAAACTCTTTTTTTTTTTTTTTTTGAGACTTTTGATAACTAATACACTAGATATATACAATTCTAATTAATTCAATTACTCACTTTCATCACGTCAAAATAAAATTTATATTATGCAACACATAACGCCCTAATTAGCAACATTTTTTTTTTATGTAAATGTTTGATAATAATTATTTTAAGAACTAACTCTTATGTATTGATTTTGCAGGTATGGCAAGTTCAATAATGATGAGAAGTAGAATTAATAATAATAATAATAATAATAATAATATAGGAGGAGCAAGATATGCATATAATGATAATAATTATAATAATAATAATAATAATGAGGCGTCAATGGGAATTGGAGAGGCAAAGAGAAAATATAGAGGAGTTAGAAGAAGGCCATGGGGAAAATGGGCAGCTGAGATAAGAGATCCATTTAAAGCTACTAGAGTTTGGTTAGGTACCTTTGATACTGCTGAATCTGCTGCCAGGGCTTACGATGAAGCTGCTCTTAGATTCAGAGGAAATAAAGCTAAACTCAATTTCCCTGAAAATGTCACTTTAATTCCTCCTCCTCCTCCTCCTCCTCCTAATAATAATAATAATAATAATAATAATAATAATAATAATAATAATAATAATAATAATAATAATAATAATAATAATAATAATTCCTCCTCTGTTTTCTCTGTTTTATCATCAACCGAATCCATTGTTCATTCTCAAGCCATTTTTCCATCCACGAATGTTTCGACCAATTCGATGACATCTGGCTTCGGCAGTGGACAATTTTTGAATGATTTTTCTTTCGGCGAAAATCCCAGATTCTCTACGAGTTTGTTAGATCAATTAATGTTATCATCATCTTCTTCTTCGACAACAGTAGGTGGCGGTGGTGGTACGTCGTCGTATTCTGAGTTTTTGCCGGTTCAAACAGCGCCGGTTATGACTTCGACGACGACAGATCAGACGGGTGCCGGAAATGAATTTCCAATGAGATATTGGGATGATTCTGGAAATCAATCTTCCTCTGGATCGGATAGGATCAGTTGATCGGTTTTTTTTTTTTGTTATTGTTTTTTTTACTTTGAATAGGAAGATGAACCTATACTACTATATTCTATTTTCGGATTAAACAGTCCAAGTGTTTGTTACCAAAAATAGCAAAACTTTACAAGATAGTAACATTACTCCTTCAATTTTTTTTTTTAATTTTCATATTTTAAATATCATTTTTATTTATCATTATTATTTTTACTAATTTCTACATTATAAAAATAAAAGATGTTAGAATTTATTATTAATGAAAATGTATAATGGAAGAAAATTCATTATGTTATGAATTTAATAATCGTGGCACGACGAATTGTATGGAATAATAATATAAATAAAGAGTAAGAATATATAGAAAGAAAAGTACAAGAGAAAAAGAAATAGAATTCAAGAATCAAGTTTGAATTGTTTTATTAATATCTTCTCATAAGGCCTATTTATATGCTCAAGATATAAAGATTGCATGATCCTACAAGGATCTAACTAAATCAACGAGAATATCATGAATCCAAATAGAATTAGTATTCTGAGAGTTTAGTTCTTTTGAGGAAGCGTATTTGAACATCCACCATGTACACTTTAATTTCATAACACTCTCCCTTTGATGTCGATAACAAAAAAGAATATATCTCGTTAAAACCTTATTAGAGAAAAAACTCTGTGGGAGAAAAACATCTCATGAAGGAAAAAGAGTATACAATACATTTATGTTTTATGTACTCTCCCTACATGGATATATCTTAGTGAATAAATCTTCTAAATTACATATAAGTTTTAATCGAAAGTATTTCACATTAATTTCACATTTTTTATAAAGAAATTTTGGTGGAATTTATTTTGTCACATCTCTCCAAATAGGTTTTCAAATTTCACAACCTAACAATATGGTTGTAATCTCATTATTCTAGAATACCATATACATATCCCGGATCATAACACGTTCTTAGCAATCAACATAAAGTTAACTAGAATTTTATATAATAATTTCATGTCACATATGCATAACTTGTTTGTTTGACAATACGTTTCAAATGGATAATATAAATAAGCAACTTGTGCGTTATGTAACTCATCGGAAGTTAATTTTCTCTATAATTCGATATTAATTATCCTTAAAATAATATTATCTCAGAAGTCATATAAAGAAGGATTAGTGCACTAATTGTGTAATATTATGGTACTTCATGAGAAAAAAGTATACATTATCTTATCATATATCGACATGTGGTATTCACCAATATTTGATGATTAAATGACAATTGGATAATCATGTGCAATATACTATATCCATATACAACTTTTTATGATCAAATTTCATCTTCAGGATGTTCCATTTGTAAATCAAAACAAAAATTTTGAAATATTTACTTCAAGTATTTACTTGTCAATCATAAACTCTTCACGAGGAATACTTCAAGTATTTAATTATTTCGTTAAAAAAATATTTATAAATAAAAATTGGATCACGCTTTAGACATGATTTAACATTGTTAGTTATAAAAATTATGTCTTACTGGGATATCTATAGAAGCATCCACAAATTCAATTTTGTAACTCTTCTAAAGTTAACAAAAATATTAAGTAAATTTTGCAAATCTTTTGCAAATAAATAATATGTAGAACTTCTACTTCACAAATACTTACATATGAATTGAGATGCTTCAATGACAGTTTATGATTCTAATTTTCTCCCCCTAATCTGGAGAACATTAAGAATAGATGAAGAATCATAAATGGCAAGTGTAACAATTCATGGATATATTCGATTATTATATCTTTCTTTAAAATAAAAATTACTAATCATAGATGAAGACAATAATGATATGTTCTTCAAGGACAAATTACTTACATACTTCAAGCATGCCTATTGAGTCCTTCGAAGATTTTATATAAATTCTTAGAGTTTAGTGTGCTATTATCTAAACTCAATCCACCACCATATATTTTATTTCCTCGTATAGATATTGCCAAGACTTTATAAAAAATCATATATCATAATTTATACAAATTCGTACTTTATTTATTGATTCTTATCCTTTTGGGATTATATTTCAAGACTTTACATATTTTCTCATGCGAACTTTATATTCTATTTTATTAAATATCTCTATAATATTTGAATCTCGAGTCTACAGACTTTAATTCAAGATCTTCATTCTATTAAATAAAATGCACATAAATATTGTCGATGTTTGTGCTATCTTATAGTTCTATCTATTTTATATCATGACATGATACAATGAGATCTCATAATTATTATGATTTCAGATATCTGTATTTCTTTTGAAAATAATCATAAAGTCATGTCATGAAAAATTCTGCTAGAATTTTCATCTTCTTGACTCAACCATATATGAATGTCTTAAATTATTGCTCCTTTACATATGTGAGGATTTTGTCGAAATCAATTTATTTTATCACATTTAAATGTGTCTCAAAATCATATGTAGTGATAGATTGTCCTTCGGGGACATTAAGTAACAAGAGCATTCATTGTCGGATTTTCCTTTTACAATAAACATGCTTGGCTATTCATCTTTTGAATTAAAATAAGACACATAAGTTATCTTTATCCGACTATATAATTTTTCCTTCTTTTCAATACCCATCTTAAATACATTGTGGCGGAATAGTATATTTCTATAGCGTATATTTAATGCTAAGATGACAAAATATTTGGGTTCTCACGATGAACCAATTACAATGAGGAGAACAAAAATAATATTTTAGCAAAATACGAACAAGTACTACCACAAAATATACATAAATCAAGTTTTAGGAACTTATGATTTTATAAAAGCATTTACTAAGTCTATGAACATGTTCTGTAGGAACGTTCAATCTCTATGCAAATAGTGCAACATCATCAATAATATTAGGATAAATTATATTAATGGTAGAATCTAAAATATGAGCTCATTATCAAAATTGCAAAGTTTAGCTTGCAAATTAGCAATATATCATGACCATGGACTGATGCATCGACAATATATTCATCCTAAAACATATTTAACCCTAATATATTGATGTACCAATAAAATTATTTTTCCTTGAAAAATAGAAATACAAATAAATTTGTGATCAGAAACTTCTAGTTTCATAAAAATGTTGTCACAAAATCTTTATGATAATTCGTATTTGAATGATATGGAATGATCTAACCGATCATGCCAATATATTTAATATTTTTTGAATAAATAAACTTCAGGTTTACTTAATGATGCATTAAATTGCATCAGCTTTGGCGAATTACAAATTACTATGGGAGAATATGATAGTGTATTCAATTCATATTTATTATATAAGTCATAATAATATAACATAATTATCATGTAACCTCCTAAATCAATTTACTCTTTTAGAGTCTTTAAATAATTGGTTCTTCTATAATTTTGTATTAAGTAATTCTTCTGAGTCTTTAGTAAATAGACTCTTCTAAATATTATACATATATTCTTAATTAAATATCTTTTAGATATTATAGATATATTCTAGATATTTAGCTCATGGAGATTTTTAAAATATTAGCTCTTCTGAAAACCTTTTATTAATTAACTCTTGGGGAGCTTTAATTTCAATGTATTAGCTCTTCTAGAGCTTTCTATTAATTAACTCTTATGGAGTTCAATTTATACTAATATTCATTTTTCCCAATATATATATTTTCCGATATTCTTGAATTATAATAAATCAAAAGGTATATATATAAAATGCAAAAACTTATATAAAATTACAAATAAAAAGTAATTTTTTTCCTCTAATAATTTTAAAGAATTAGCTACATTAGCTAATATCAAAGAACTACTTTTTTTTTTTTTTTTTTTGCAAACTGATAGAGGCATGCAAAACATGAATATTAAAAATTGAGAAGTGAGATTAATTAATGTTGGAGAGAAATTATCGAAATTATTGAGATTTTCCCATTATTTTGTGCTTATTATGTATATTTATCTTTTTTAGCTAATATATATATATATATATGTATATAAGAAAATAATGTCACTGATATGAAGATTGTAATTAACTTGTTGTTATTAGGAATTAGTAAATATTTTCCTAATTCACCAAATGAACAGAAAAATGAGTTTTTACTGAATCTTTCTTTCAACTTTATCGGTTATAATAAAAATGAAATGAAGATATATTATTAAGGAAGCTAGTTAGTTACATATGAGTCTTAAACTAGAGAGGCTCCCTCCAAGGCCATTCTGAATAAAGTGCTAGTAAAAGGAAGGTAAATATGGCCTTTTCCTTCTCCAACCAATTAGGCACATGCGCATTAGCTTCTTTGTATCTCCCCATCAGCAAGCTGTAATTACATGCTTGTATGCTAATGGTAAGTTGACGGTGGCGACGGGTCAATTAGAATACTTTTTAACGTAGCATTCCTAGAGCGGAGGAGCTTGAATATTATTTTTATTGTAGTCAAATGAATGATTTTTCTTATCATTTTATTATTTTTTTTAAAAAACCGTGATATTTTCTATATAATAATAATTGAATTTCATTATACTTTAGTTAAATATTTGTGACAATGGTATAACTTAACTAATTATAAGAATTCTTTAAATATTTATGACAATGTGATGTATTGAGAGAAGAGGTTAATCGGACATGCAAGGGAGGAACAAGCACATTCATGACCAGGATAAGTCAAGATTGTCTTGTATAGAGTTAATATTAGGGCTACTGACAAATAATTACCTTTAAGTTTGAGAGACTGTCAAATAAGACACCGTTCTTTTTTAATTGTCAATTGAGGGATAATTTAAAGCAAATGTATAATTTTTAAAATTCATTATTTAACTTTCATATCAAATTCACCCCCAATTTTCTAACATCTTTTTAAATTTCTAATTTATTTCACATTTTAGCTTTTTCATCTCTCTTCATTCTATTTCAGACCAATTCAACCCATATATTTTTAGAATAATGATAAACGGATCAACATTGAGCAAGTTCCCTTAGCTCAATAAGGGTAGAATGATCTTTTTTGCGCAAAAAATCTTCTACCAGCAAGAGAGACCAAGTATACTTTTCATTATTTTTCTAATTTTGTCCCTCAATGAGCTACCATATTTGGTTCCATATTGATCCTCTAAACATTTCGCATATTTTTATATCATTTTATTTCTATATATGTACTAAAATTGTGAAAAAAATTGTGATCGAACTGTCTTCTCTACATCATTGTTCATCGCAGTTGTCTCTTCTTATTTTTATCGTATTTGTACTATTCTCTCAAATCTTGATATTCTCTCCCTTACATCCTTTCTTCTTATTATTTCAATTTGAGCAAAATGATGCCCGGAATGCAAAAGAATAGAGAAGAAATAGTGGCAAATTAGAAAAAATGTCAATAGGCAGTAATAACAAAAAATATATAAATATATAATTTTTTAAAATAAATAAATAAAGAGTTCGTAGATATTGTTGAGCAACAACATTAAATAGTGAACCATAGAAACAAAATGATTTAAAAATATATGAATTGAGTTGGTATGAAATATAATGGAAAAAGATGAAAAAGTTAGAAAGTGAAAAATTTTAAAAAATTTTAAAAAATTAAGGATGAACTTGATATGAAAATTTAATCATGAGTTTTAAAAATTATAAGAATTCTTTAATAGAAGTTATAAGAATTCCTTAATAGACAATGGATTTTGGATTTGATTACACTCCCATTCAACAGTGCATATGAAGAAAACATTTATTTAAATAGCCCTGTATTAGTCACTTAAGTAATACTCTTTAAAGAGATAATAATTTTTTCTATACAATCTTAAATAGATATAATTAAATTTGGTTTGGAAAAAATAATACGAATATAGTAATGTATTTTTTTAAAGTTTGCTACGCCTATACATTGGTATGATCTCTGTCTTGTGTATGCCTAATACTTTTCCAAATACCAAACCATCTCGTAAGCGCCATAGTTCAGTTCAGTTCAGTCCAGTTCAGTCGCACAATTAGAGGTTACTCCAAATTCCTTATGAATTTGAGAATCAAACCATTCACTAAAGTTTGCAAACTTACTTGATCAAACCTCCGCTCAAGCTCAGGTTAACTGAGCCTAACTCGTTTGAGTAATATAACGAATCCAAACAGCTTATAACTTAATATAAAGTAAAACTGTTAATTTTAAATAATGAAGAACAAATCCTAAATAATCAAGAAGTCAAAAACAGCACTTAAAATGAGCTAAAAACGGAGGGATTATTTTAAGCAATGAGCTATTAGCTGCCTGTTTTATAGCATATATATTTAAAAATAAGCTAAAATCAAACAGTAATACAACACTTCTCCAAGAACCCCTAGTAAGAAAAAATGTAGTGGCAATCAGCTTAAGAAATGAAAAGAGAATAAGTAATCCATGTATCATCTCCAAGATAATTCCATCAACAATTGCATTCGACATAGTCAAAATTCATAATGAGACAACTTATCATATGGTAGGATAAACATCTTTGCCGACTGCTAGAATGAAAATACAAGTATATAATTTTGAGAATGATGCATGAGCAGATCAACACAGCAGAAGGGCAAAAAAGTCATATCTATACTACCATTGAGATCCTCACTTCAAAAGAATCAAATTCTGAGGAATCACTTAGGGCGGACAAATTTGAAGATCTACATTCAACTTTGGACCAGAATATCAGAAAGTTTCTAGTCGCTGAAACTATTGAATCTAGAATTAAAGTGTAACTGACATCCCTAGTTCATTGATTTTAATGCATGAAAAAGAGCACAGGGCAATGTATACCCGGTGGTTCCTAAGCACTAAAGTATAGTACTTGTTTGCACAATCAATAAACCATGAAACAGTAAAAGAGTTGGACAGGAACATGCGCAAGAGGCGTACAGCACACAAGCGACCGAAATGAGCAATCAGCAGAACATTTTGTCAACGACGCAAAAATCTAACGTGTTCCAGCCAACAAGTTGTCGAAGTGAAGCCAAATTACTACCTGATGAACATAATACATTTTGATTAGTATCATATGAAGGTAATGAACTAAGCAAATAATATGAAGGTAATGAACTAAGCAAATACAGAAAATGTGCAAAGGATTCATGTTAACTTCAAGCTTTAGCACCTTCAAGCTCTAAGCGCTTTGTGAATCATATTCTCCTTGTGAATTTGGTGGCAACTCTTTTCCACGAGGTCAAGCAGCTTCTCTAAGTTCACAGCCCATGAATTTAGAATGTCATTGCTATCCTTTGCCATTTGGAAGCTGACTATACCCATTGGCCTGTCAATCTTAGCAACTAGTGCCTTGGAGACGACCATATCAGACAGATGCTTCTCGGCCTCCTAAGAGTGGAAATTAAAAAACCAAAGAAAAAAGAAAAGGAATAAGATATTGAAAATAAAATAAAATTTATTAGACTACTTGACAGAGAAACTTGCATCTTCAAAGACCAATGACAAAAATTTGCTGAAGATGGGAGGCTTTCTAATAAATAAGTACATAAACAGAAAAATATGGTCCAACAGATTATGTCATCTTCATGTTTTTCTGATCCATATTCTTCCTTTGGGATTAATTTTGGCCATTAAATTAGAGAAGCCTTGTAAGAGTTCATATGGTATGTTATTAGTTGTGAAATGAGCACGAGGGAAGTCATTTCAAATTACACCATTTTGATTAAATGACTTCTTGGAATAAGTAGCATTCACAGGTAACATAAAAATATATAAAAGAGTGCAGAAACCTGAATATTAAGGCATAGTAGATCTGCAAGTCTCTTCAAGGTTACTCGTGAGTAGTACTTTGAGACAACTAGGATGTTCTGCAAGATAAATGACCACAGATCCAACAGACAGTTGAATTAGCTAGTCTTTAAACACTGGCAGAAAACTTTGAAGGTGTGAGAAGATATTACATGTTCGATGACTCTCAGTCTAAGATCTTCAGCAGCTTTGTCACCTAGGGCGCCACCAAGCATGTCCTTTTCATTCTCAAACTCATCTTTAAATGTACTCCACAGAGCAGTCCACTGAATGACTTCCATGGTGATTAATTGTTTCAAAAGCAGCCTTTTAAAAAATCAGGGTAAGACTCAAATTGAAATAATATGAAAGTCAAAGAAGAAAAGTGACAAGTAAAAAATTCATTTAAGAGCAGACCTAAAATGAGGAATTTCTGAAAGATTCTTATCCTCCAAGGTTGAGTTGAGAAGGCTTGACTGCATAGGGTCATGTGGTGACAGCACCAGGTACCAGCATATTTTCCTGAGCACCTAAAGAAAAACAACAGCAATCTCACCATTTCTGTAATACATACAAATATGAGAGTAACAGGTTAGTTCTGATGGCTAATTCACAGCGAGGTTCTTACAGGGATCCACAGTGCTGGGTCTTCTTTAATAGAGGGGATCTCATATATTGCCTTGTAACAACGACATATTTCAAGATACTCATTGCTATATGAATGGTACCTAATTAGAGATAGTGATCAACAAATTGGTGAGGAATCTCCTATTTTAGAGATCATAAGAAACATTCAGCTAATGACAAGATAAAAAAATGTAAACAGATAACACATTACAGTTCATCGAACTAGTAACAAAGAAAATTAGCTTCAACTAGTACAAGACTCGCTAGAAAAAATTGAAAACCAGAAAGTACATGAAATTAACTTCAGCGTCTTCACTATTGTTCGTGCAACCGTAAAGTAACACTTGAAACTTGTGGCCAAGGCCACAAACTTGGGTACAAAGAAATATGGTTATGCATTCTTTTGTTTATTTATCTCATGGGTTGTAGGAGTTCAAATTTATGACAATATCATGAGTCCTATGTGATCTCCTAGAGACAGCTACATTTTGATGAATTGGCAAATCAACAAATAGTCAATTCACTATAGCATGCACACCATCATTACAATACACATACAAGTTCAAAATGAACACACGAGAGAATGATTGTTCTGATACTCGTGTTTTTTGACCAAAGTGTGAGAGAAATTCACTTCTAAGAGAACGTATACCCCTCTCCTGTAGTTCACTAGACCAAAAACTCACCCACCTTTTCTCTGGGAAAATCGAAACTTATGATACCGTTTAACCGACTTCTATAACGATTCTCATCCTGTCCTAAATTAAGGAAGAAATATCATTCCTTACAGAAGTGATAATTTTATGGGTTTTCCATCCCTCCCTGTCCAACCACAGTTCTCTAGAGCAGAGACTCACCCACCCTTCCCAGGGTGAAATGGGACATACCTCAGGTTTCAAAATTCGCCTAATAAGTGCCATTGGTTTCCCATTTAGACAAGAATGTCAGTATAGTGCTTCTCATCCTGTTCCAAATTCCTCAAGGAAGAACTAACTAGTTGCTTATCATTCAACTTATTAGATAATTTTCAATCAACTTAATAATCACTTCACACAAGCAACATTCAGCTTTCAGCAGCAGGTTAAATTATAGAGGATTAAACAGAGAACCAAACTGAATCAGGAATCCTTGAGCTCTTGAAAACCATTTAAAGGAGATGAAACATTTTGTTGTTCCATAAACAAGAAGGAACATCTGCAAGAAGCACCTAATTCTGAATCTTGTAACTTCTGTGCTTTCTATATTGCTACAAAAAGTACATGAAAACTATTCAAAAGCTGAAATTTTAGTAGAAGGTAATGTTAACCCTGTAAATCAAATGCTGGTGTGCGAATTTCAAACATATCATAAAATAGAGAGGTATAAAATTATTGTTACCTAAAGGTAAAAGAAACAATAAAAAAGGTCTAAAAGGAAGTATAAGAAGATTATATTGAAATAGCATTCAGCATAATTGTTTCATTTATTTGGTCATCCCTCCTTTTTTTTTAGGCGACAAATTCTTCTTAGATATTATTGAATGCTTTGGCATCTTACAGATGATCTGATTGATGCTTTTAGTGCAAGAAACCATACTTGCGACATATTAAAATTAGAATTCAGGTCACTTTTGCTTGCCATCTCATTGAAGGTCAATACTGTTGATGGTTTGGATAAGGGATTAAACACCATTAGAAAGATATAACAGCAGATAGTTGCAGTAACACAATAATTTGTTCGTGAATACCATTTGCCATCCATTTCTTTCTCATCCACACACATATAATTCATGTACATAATTCTGAAATCTATGCAGGAAAATAGTTTTTAATCCACATACCGAATCATTAATTCATAGTAGACACGTTTCAACTCCATGAGTGAGGGAATATCAGCAGGAGGCTCTTCAACAATATTTTCACCTTCCTTGGGCTTTTTCTTTTCTTTTGAGGCATCAGCTTCAAAAACTCTAGGACTGATCTTTCTTGAGAGTATCTGTGCCCGCACGTAATCCTTGCGATCCAAGCACAGGCGAACCTACAAAGAATAGAACATGTTAACGTCAAACATTTCACAGAAATGATATGCTGTGTCAAGGACCCTGATTAACACTTCAAAATACAGGGTTGACCATACTTGTTCAAGAATGAATGCTATTTTCTCAGATTTTGCCATTGCACCAAATGTTTCCACCTGTATATTACAACAAAACCAGAAAGAAGCCACATAAGTATGCAACACCCTAGAAAGAGTTTAGGGTTAAAATGTTAAAAAACTATGAACATCATGGAGCAATCACAATAGGTGGTTGCAGCAAACTAACCGCAACTTCTTGCATCAGATCAGCAGCTTCAGCAATCTGTCCTTGTTCTTCTTTTATTTTAGCTAGTTTCTTGATCAAACGAGCCCTTTCTATTTCAACATATATCTAAGATGAACAGTGCAATTCAGCTAGTAGACATAAGAAAAGTCTAGAGAATAAGCAATAAATCACAGGAAAAGTGGACTACACTACGTACCTTTCCTGCAGATACATTATTAAGGGTCTTAATAAGCTCTATCTTTGTTTCAAGATCTGGTGTCTGGTCAATATATTGCATAGCCTGCTGGACCATGGCTTGCACAGCCTGGAGAAAACAAGCAGAAAACATAAAACCAACACCTCAGGGGCCATTAAATATTGTGTTTCCACTTATTAGATGATATAAAAGAAGTTTAACAGAATATGATTTACACCAAAGAAAGGAAGCAGCACCACACTCAAGTACACAAATCTAATCTAAATAACAACGTGCAACTCTAATCCAAAATTCCAAAATATAGCGGATAAATTTTCAATTTTACATCATCTGATAAAGGTAAAAAGCAAACTACCAAAAGTGCATGAAAATAATTTAAAATGTGCATGCTAATGAGCTGATACAAATGCACAAGTACACAGCACAATTACAAGCAAAGCCCGGAAAATGACATTTTCCTGAAAAATGTCTAGCACGCCAATGACATTTTACTAGCACATTTACATGAAGAACTCATTTCCAATTTCATTCCATTTATCTCCCTTTTAAATTTTTTTTTTTGGGCACTCTCTGTCAAGAGAATTAGGTTAAAAAGAGGAGGTGCCACAACTACCACTGCGACAGAGGCTTCAACTACAACAAATTGTCTTAACTTAAGGAATCTACAATAGACCGCAACCTAAAGTCCGCCACTGACCTTATGTATTGGTTATCTTCCACTGAAACAATAGATGGTTAGTAATCTCAACCTACTATCTATAAAGAAGACAGAATGCACATGAAATTCCCTGAAGTTCTCAATGCATTATAGCTATAGGTACTCATAATCCTGACTCTACTTCTAGACAACCCATAGAAACTTCAATGCTTGAATTAGCAGAAATATCCTAAGCTCGCCACTTTGAAATGTAAGTCATTATCCACTGGTTCGCTACCTGGCCTTTGTCTTCAATTAAGGCATGCTGATCTCTTGAGACAAAATTAGTCATAATTCTTCTAACAGAAGCTACTTAACTTCAAAATTCTTTAAGTGGAAACAGATAGAACAGTTTCAATGTAGTTTATGAGATCCATGGACCATTTATTAACTAGTTTTTTCTGGATCAATAGAATATAATGGATCAAAGTAAATAATAAAAAAAGTGTCCAACTCAATTCACCCAATATAATTTAGGTAAAATCAACAATCTCCAATCAATTCCCAGATATATGAGCTTTCACTGCGCGCAAACAGAAACGTCACAAGAGAAGAAGAAAGACCTGTTTTAGTTGGCCACGGCGTTTGGAGAGAAGAACAATCTGATCATTAAGGGTTTTCCAAGCGCGAGCTTCGAAGCAAAGTTGAAGAACATCAGTGACGGCCTTTCTGGTGCCAACAACATCGCCAGCTTGCCTCATCGACTTCTCGACATTCAAAAGAGCTTCTATTTGCTCGTCCAATTTGCTACTGCTGTGCGCATCCCCCTCCTACAAAATTGAAAATAGAAAACTCAAAATTAAAGCCAGCAAACTAGCTAATACTGAACTAGATCTGAACCACAGAACTAGAATTCAAAATCAGTGATGGAAGAGTCATACCATATTGCTCGAGTTGAAATTCAAAAGAGAAATCTGTGGATTATTGTCTCCCAGCGTCAAACCCTAAGAGAGAGGAAGAGAGAGAGAGAGAGAGAGAGACAGGGGGAGGTGAGGAAGAACAGTGTTGAAAGCAAAACCTTTTGTATTATTAATGTTTAACTTAAAAAGAAAAGGGCACCCATAAAAAAAAAAAATCAAAAACAAAAAAACAAAGAGAATAGGGAAAAGCTTTCCTCCTCCGCAAGCAGCCGAAAATATTCGTATTGCCACCTGCCACAGCTGTTTTTTTTTTTTTTTAATAAAATAGTTTTTTCTTTTTTTGGATAAAATAGTTTATTTAGTCATAAAAATTTAAGATCTTGTTTGTTCTTAAAATTAATTAGGGTTTAGGGTTTAGAGTAAAATTAATTTTATTCTTAAAATAAATTAGTTAAGAGTTTATTAAATTAAGTGTATTTAATAACATATATTATTAAGTACTTAATATTTAAGTGCATTTGATAACAATTTTTTTTAAATAAGATGTGCTTAATTGTAATTATAAATTTTAAGTGAAAATTTTTTACTTATTTTTGAAGTCAAAAGTTTTAATATGTATATTGTTTGTCAAATATTACAACATTTTGTATACAATAACCACTTATTAATTAATTTAATATTCAGGTTCAGACTTTAGTTTCCAGATTCAGTGTTCAGATTAAGATTCAGAATTCAAAACTTAAGCAAAGTCATACTTCAGACTTCGTTTTCAATTTTATGAAACGAGGACTAAATCTTCTTACCGACTCTGTATTTTCAAAATTAATTAAGCTACACTTATGCTGGATCGCAAAAGTTTAAAATATTGACATGACATGACATGACATGATCTTTGATGCTCATTTTTTATCATTATAGTCGCTACACAATTTATCATAATGTAATAAGATTTTTTGTCGTTAAACACTTAATTTTCGTAAAGGAAAATAATATGAGCTACTCATGTAAGGTAACTTGAAGAATAAGCATAGAAGTCATTCACCCGATTTTTCTCCCCCTTCTCTCTAAATAGTTTTCTTTCTCTCTTCTTTTTCTGACCAAATCCTACACCGCTTCGCTCAGAGCTCGAATCTTGGCCAGATCTTTTCTTTTTAATGCTTTCTCTTGTTTCTACTCCTTTTGTTGTGCTAGTTTTTTTTTTTTTTTTCATGGTATTTTGTTTCTTTATTGGAGGTGGGAAAGATAGTGGTGTTGATGGCAGATGTCTGCATATATGATGTTTTGATGTTGGATAGGTAGGTAGGTGGTATTGGCTTGAAGAGGATGTCATGGAATTGGATGATTTCGATGGTGCAATCTGAGTGCTTTTCTGTTGGGTACTTTGTAGTGAAAGGAATATGGATTATATTTGTCTTTTTTTTGCTCTTGATAGATTGCTCCTTCGACGATCTGCCTTTGCCAGTCTTATGCCAATGGTCTTTGGGAGATTCGATCAATGGGTTTTTATTCTTCAATTATTTGACGGTGTCATTGCCATCCGTAGAATAATATTCTCCTAAATAGATATCAATGGTTATCTAGTCTGTTGGATTTCTTAATAGATTTATCTTGTAGAAGTATATGCTAGTGATAGGAATCAAGGTAAAAAAAGAAAATTTTAAGTTCGTGATGAAGAAAAATAGAAGAAATCGAGCTTGGAAGGTAGCTAAGAGTTGAATGATCTTGGAAAGATGGTGGACGAAGAAATCAAAGGTTTAAAGCGTCCATTTAGAGACCAAAAGTAGTTTAATGTCAAGCTTATATAAGTTGAAGATCAAAGGAAGGAGTTAGATGGCTCAAGAGAAAGAAAATAAGTGTTTTAGGCAAAACAGGGAGAATCCAACGCCAGATTCTCAAACTGACATCGGACTGTGGTAGTTTTCATCAAAATAGATTCCTACTGGATTCCCAAATCGGCACTGGATTTGCAGCAGTTTTCAACGAAATAGATTCTTGAGAGTTTTTGCGACTCGTACCTACTTGGCGCCGGATTCAAATTCACGGCTGCCTTGACAATTTTTCTGTTATTTATGTTTCAATCCCAAAATTTTTTCAACTTATTTATTTTGCTTCAAGATTTATTTTAGGTGTTTAAAGCTTATTTTCTGTATGTTTAAGAGTCCAAAGACTCCTAATTAGTAATACTAGTTATATAGGGCTTGAAATGTTTAAATACTTCTTATTGGGGCTAAAAACCCTAATCATTATCATATGTCCAATTTTGAAGAAGACTTTTTCTTGAAAGCTTGAGAGAAACCCTCTCTTTGCCATCTCTAGATTGACTTATTAAGGGAGTGATTCATCCTTGTGGCTTCTTAATCTAGAGTTCTTGTTCAAGGGATTCTTGTGGATCAATTTCATCTGTCGCACTCATTTAGATGTCCTATATCTTAGTTTCCGGAGTTTTTATTTGGTTTGATGATGAAGCCTTTCGTGAATAGGATTATGGTTCTCGATTCTTTGTTGGTCTAGGGTTTTAATTTCTTTATTGAAGAAGACTTTTCTTACTATCCTTCTTGGATTTCTAAGGCTAAGTTCCTTAAGGGTTTTTCAGGGTTTTGGGGATGTGACGCTTATGTGAAGCGATAATTATTTGAGAAACTAGCACCCAAATCTGATAAATGTCTACTTGTGGGATATCCTAAGGAAACTAAAGGATACTAGTTTTATCTTCCATCTGAAGATAAAGTGTTTGTTGCTCGAAAAAAAAATTTCCTTGAAAGGGATATTCGTTTCCAAAAGAGTTAGTGGGAATAGAATCCATCTTGAAGAAGCTCAAGGACAGCAAACTATTTCTGAACTAAGTATGGATACTTAGTTGGACTCAAGTATTCATACTAAGCCCGAGCTGTTGACACAAGGTCCAAGAAGGTCTGGTAGGACTCATCAGATACCACAGAGATATATGGATTTCTTCTGACTAAGGATCATAATGTTGATCTTATTGATCAAGGTGAACCTAACTCCTATCAAGATGCTATTCATAGTCCTGAATCTAGCAAATGGCTAGAGGCTATGAAATCTAAAATGCAATCCATGCATGACAATCAAGTTTGGACTTTGATTGATCCACCTGGAGGTTGCAAAACCATAGGGTGTAAATGGTTTTTAAAAAGAAAACTAACATGGATGGCAATGTGCACACTTGCAAAGTACGATTGGTAGCAAAAGGTTATAGACAAACTCATGGTCTAGACTATGATAAAACCTTTTCTCCAGTTATAATGCTTAAGTCAATCAGAATTCTACTTGCTATTGCAGCATATTATGATTGTGAAGTATGACAAATGGATGTTAAAACTGCATTTCTTAATGGAAATCTACTAGGGGATGTGTATATGACATAACCTGAAGGTTTTATTCATCTTTCGAATTCTAGTAAAGTGTGTAAACTTCAAAGATCCATTTATGGTTTGAAGCAAGCATCTTGAAGTTGGAATCTTCGTTTTGATGAAGCAATTAAAGAATTCAATTTCATCAAGAATGAAGATGAACCTTGTGTGTACAAAAGGGTTATAGAAAATGCAGTAGTCTTCTTAGTGCTCTATGTCGATGACATCTTGTTAATTGGGAATGACATCCTTACTTTGCAAAGTGTAAAAACTTGGTTAGGAAAGTGTTTTTCAATGAATGATTTAGGTGAAGCAGCCTATATTCTAGGCTTAGAATCTATCGAGATAGATCTAAAAACCTTATTGGCCTAAGTCAGAGTAGATATATTGACAAGGTACTGAAAATGTTCAGTATGCAAGATTCTAAGAGAGGATTCTTGTCAATGTCACATAGCGTTAAACTCAGTAAGTCTCAAAGTCCTAACACAAGGGAGGATACAAAACACATGAGTAAGATACCTTATGCTTCCGCAGTTGGGTCTATTATGTACGCCATGTTATGCCCTCGCCCAGATGTCTCGTATGCATTAAGCATGACTAGCAGATTCCAGTCAAAACCTAGTGAACCACATTACACTGCAGTAAAAAACATCCTTAAGTACTTAAGAAGGACTAAAGAGATGTTCTTGATCTACGAAAGTAAGGAAGGAGAGCTTGTTGTAAATGGTTACACAGATGCTAGCTTTCAGATTGATATAGATGATTTTATATCGCAATCTGAATTTGTGTTTTATTTAAATGGAGGTACTGTGAGCTGGAAGAATTCAAAGCAAGATATCGTGGCCAATTCTACTATGGGGTTTAGTATGTGGCTGCTTCTGGTGCAGCCAAGGAGGCAGTTTGAATTAGAAAGTTCATCACTGAACTAGATGTGATTCCTAGCATTGTGAACCCAGTGGACCTATATTGTGATAATACAGGAACCATTGTATAAGCTAATAAACCTATATCTCATCAACGATCCAAACACATTCTCAGGCGTTTCTATAATCATCCGAGAAATCATTGAGCATGGAGATGTAAAAATTTGCAGAGTAGATACTAATGAAAATGTCATAGATCCATTGACAAAGCCACTCCTACAACTTAAGCACGAGAGTCATACTAGGTCAATGGGTTTGAGAGTCATGTAAAATTGGTAGTAGGGCAAGTGGGAGATTGTTAGAATATGCCCTAGACCAATTGACTTCTATTTATTTTTTTACGAGGTATGTATTTGGAATTGTATTTTATGCTCTTGGCCTTCAAGTATGTGACTTGATAGTAAAACCTTTCTTGCTAATAAAATACTATTCTTGTTTGTCCCTAATTTTATCACATCTTGTATTATTAAACTAGTATGAAGTTGAATGATGATCAAGTTTTATTGATCATGAATATGAGATATAAAATCAATTCATAAATACATATTGAGAATATTGCATTGGATATGACCCAAAGTGAAGAAGAAATATTGCATGAGTTTAAGTCATAAATATTTCTTTTCAGTTTTTTGTTTGGTGTCCTTTAACCTAATGTTTCTAATGATTCTTGCATGGGGAGATAATATGTTTTGACATAGTCAAACATCACTTTTAATTAGGTGATTATTGTGACTATTGTTTGGACTATTTTCTTGTCATGGCTTGAATATTAGAGATAGTAAAAGAGATTTATCCCTCTCTTGCCAGAGAGGGATATCTATGGGCCCCTTGATAAGGAAGACTGGAAAATACGCATGGCCATACTCAAATAAGTATTAATAAGGTGTTGTTAATGTTATTTATCGGAACAGTCTACCTAGTGATCAAGTAAATGGTCACTTAAGATTTATAAGGATGACTCAGTCCATGCCTTATACTTAATTGGGATACCGTGTGACAAAAGGACTAAATATTAAAACTGATGTTAGGTTATCATTTTTTTTTTACTTAACTTGGGTAAGCATAATGTGTTACTAGAGGCCACTATGTTTTGTGGATAAATGTCTAGGACATTTTTCATTCACTGCCAATGTTAAGTGAACCTACAGAATCACACGCATAGACAATCTTGTGAGCACGATGTCCACGTTCAATGAATCTAGATTGTGTCTAGATTCGATGAACGTATACAAAAAGGGGAATCATATTCCATATTGTATTTTTTTTTGGCAAGTTAATAAGTAACTAATTTTATTTATCAGACAAATGAAATTAATTACTTAATATTATTCATACAACCATTGGATGATTATAGGAATAGACGAACGAGATTAAAACTGTCATTAGATGATAATTAAGGTTCTGATGTTGACAGCTATAAAATGTTATGTTAACCTTTTTCCCTATAGCCGTCTTCATTTGATCAAAAGCTTTAATCCTAGAACGGTGCGACTAGTATCTAGCCTCTCTCTCTCTCTCTCTCTCTCTCTCTCTCTCTCTCTCTCTCTCTCTCTCTCTCTCTCTCTCTCTCTCTCTCTCTCTCTCCAAAATTCCACGTATATTAGATAGTCAGGATTCGTTTTGAACAGTTTTCAGAACACCGAAGGTGCTAGCATCCCGATCGCTTGCAGAGGAGTTCGCCACGTGGATACCAGTAGCGGGCGAAGCGTAAATAGCAGTGCCTCCACACCCAACGATAGAAAACATTGAGGTAGTTTTCTATCCAATTAATTTTTCTAATATGTGCGGATCCTGTTGGTGGATTTTGTAGTTTTTTTCTACGAATTCCAACATCTATAACATCTTTTGTATCACTGTAACATTCTCCATGAAATATTTATAATATAATATTTTATTAATAAAACTTACCAAATAAAATATATACCTTAAATTCTAAAAGATAAATCCTAAGTCCTTTTTTGATTGACCAAGATTATGCACTTAGAACGAAATCTAATTCTTAATTACTAAACTCAATAGTTTGGGGAATTAGTTTTGTTTTTTAGGAAGGAATGTCATTCCTTGAATCAAGGAATGTAGTTGCAAAATACTAGGAAAGCTAGTACTTAGATGGATTATGATACTTTCCTCAGTATTTTAAAATTAAAATACAATTAAAATTAATAAGACCTAAATAATCCTCTCCTTTCATCTTCTTCTCTCATCAATCTCTCGCTTCTCTTCTTGTCAAGTTTTACTATGCAAGAAACCTCCATAATTGACTTCTTCATCATCTACTAAAATTCATTCTTTAATGATGAAAGGGTTTGAATTCTTGATCTATTTCACTTTTCAACCAGGCAAGAGTTTGTATTCTCTATGTCTCTCTTCCATCAACATTTCAAAGTTTGATGAAAAAAAAAGAGTAATCTTTACTGTACTTTTGTTTGTATTTCTTGTTGATATTCTAAATATTTATCTAGATGTGTGATTTGTTTTAATATTTTTCTATTTTATTATGTTTATATGATTGTTCTTATTTTACCTATGTACTTGGGTGAAACGGGACCTGGAGATTGTAATTAAATAAATCAAAGACTGAAAAACCTTAAAGGGGGGTGAATGAGGTTTTTGGCTAATTAAAAAACTTTTGTATTACTATTAAAATATAAAACCTCTGGTTTTGTTTGAAGAAGAAGAAGTTAATAACTCTTTTTAATAAAATTCCTAACCAAACAAAATCTCTTTTATGAAGAATGTTCAAACAATAAAAATATAGGCAACAAGCAAAAACACAGAGAGAAAGACAAGGAATTTATAGTGGTTCACTTTCTCAATAGAGCTACATCCATTATCTTGAGGCTTAATTCAAGGATTTCACAAATTCCACTAATCAAAAGCTTTTACAAAAACACCACAAATGAGGATCACCCTTCAAGGGTTTTTCACATGAACCTTAAAATCACAAATCACTACAAGATAACAAAATATCAAAGGATCACCCAAAGGGTTTTTAATAAAACCTTTGATAACAATTAAAGATAAGAGAGTAGAGATGTAATAATATTACCAAAGAAGCTTGATAAGAAAATGATACAACTTTGTGAAATGGTTCTACAAGCTTCATTTCCTCCTTCTTTGAAGAATGATCAATAAATGCAGCTCCAAGAAGTTTTTCTTTTTAATATGATAAAGAAGATTGAAAATGCACTCTTTAATGCTCTTAAAAGTGTTCTTAAAACTTCTTCAACAACACTATTAAATATGGCTGATTAAAAGCCCTTTTATAAATCAAGGTAAAAAACTAGTCCTTACAGTAGCAACAGTCATTTTTTTTTACAATGAAAACAGAAACTCGACGTCCTGTTTTAAAATAGGACGTTTGATTTCTTAGAGAACAAAAATAGGATGACTGATTTTCTCAAGGAATAAAAATAGGATGATTGATTTCTTTAAAAGGCTTAAGAAATTCGGACATCTGATTTTTCAAATTGGATGACCGTTTTATGAGTCTTCAAAAAAAATTTTGAACGATCGTTTTTAAAAATTAGATAACCTATTTTTCTATTTTCCAGCCTTTGTGAAATGTTTGTAAAAACACAGAGTTTCCTTCACTCTAAAACGTGTATTCTTGATGCAAAAGCTTATAAAAGAACATAACAACTTTAAAACCTCAAAGCTTTATCAAGAACACTTAGATTTTCAAAGATAATTTCTCAAAAATGTCTTTTTTAAGGAGCTAACATAAATGATCAAAACTCAAAAAAACAAGTTAGAGAGTTTTACATATATACCTCAAAAAAGCTGTTCCTTAACATTCTTCTTATCTTCAAGGTCTTTTTACTTTATCTCTTTATCTTCATAAAGTCTTGTAATCTTGAGTGATCTTTTGCTTCTTTGTATATCATCCTTGAGACTAGCACTGTTAAACGGGCCGGCCCGGCCCGCATTAATCCCGTATTTAAACGGTCCGGTTCGAGCTCATTTTTTACGGGCAAAAATGATATAAATCCATATCTGTCCGTAGCCAGCCCGCGGGCTTTGCCAAAAAAAAAAAAAATTATCTTAACCAGCTTTTACGGAAAAAAAAATTGCCACCATCATGTTTTGTTCCTCCATCGTCTTCGTTAAATTGTGCCAATTCCTGCTAATTCTTCTACAATGGCATACCTATATGCACCAACAGCATAAAAATTAGATTAAATTAGTCAATAAATAGCAACCCAAATTATTCTAAAATATGATAAATTAGGTCATCATTATTAACAGACCCAATCTCCTCCTCCGTCACTGACGAAGCTATCTCAGCCCAATTTTGAATTGATATCTCCTCCCCTTCCATTGCCTAATCATGTAGCTGGCTTGACTGATTCCAATCTTCCTCAGAAATCACCCAAAATCCCTATTCGACAGCAAAAGATTAGGAAACTCTCGTCAATTCCGTTGTGGCCTCTACTGCCAACGTGAACGCTTTATCGGGAGATTCATCAGATGAAAAACTCATTCAAGTTCCGAATTCTGTCGCTGCTTCCCCCTCCCCTATTTAGACATCAGCGTCAACCCCTAGAATCACCACCTCTAGGAACACATCAACCCTCTCAAGTTGTCTCAACTAGCACCGAATATTAGAGAGCGGAGAATAAGAAGAGAAGAGGAAGAAGAAGAAGAGAAGAAAGGGGGGAAGAGCGGTACCGGTATGGTGACTGCGTGGGTGAGGTGAGGGTCGAGAGAGACAGAGAGTGAGGAGGATGAATGAAAAGAGAAGAGAGAGAGAGAGAGAGAGAGAGAGAGAGAGAGTTAGCAGTAGGTCCTAACCCTAAGAAAAAAAGGGCCAGCTCACGAATCGGATCGGACAAGACCGTAAAATCCTGTATCCAAAATGGTCCGGTTTGGTCCGGGCTCATTTTTTATGGGCCTAATTTTACAAATCCATATCCATCCATACCAAGGGGCGGTCCGGGCCAGCCTGCGTGCCTGAGCCCATTTTGACAGTGCTACTTGAGACTCCTTTTATGCATCTTTTGTTCTTCTTATAAAACTACTTCTATTATCACAAAGCACAAGTTAATCATAATCGAATTACTTAAACAAATATGCGCTTAGCTTACAATCTCCTTCTTTTTTATTATGACAAACAAAGATGCAAGATGATAACCGTATGAACAAAAGAACATAGTTAAGCCAAGAGAATACTTCAAAAGATCAACATTAAGAACTAAGCATATCAAAAACATGAGAGAGAGAAAGAACTTTCCCTTTTATTTTGAAAACAAGCCAAGGTTTGAAAATAGTTATAAAAAAACTTAAAGCTCCCCCTTAAGACATGTTTCACAACAAATATGGCACCAAAACATCATCAATAAAACTCAAGGCCACATAAGCAAGAAGGCATAATGCATAAAGCTTTAAACAACTCAAAACATCTTGCCAACACACAGTATAAAACATCAAGGCAACACAACTCAAGTCATCAAGACAATATCAACAAAACAATATGCATCTCATATATCTCCCCCTTAGTACATCAACATAATGCATCTTATATTTTTCTTCCCCTTTTGTCATAACTCAAAAAGCATAAGGAATATAAGGGATCATTGAAAAAAAACAATGGAACTCTCATCATTAAGATATCATCATCAAGTTCCAAAATAAGCAAAGAAGAAAAGGTTTCATAGATAAGCAAAGTAAACAAAAGTTTCAAAACAAGACTTCATAAGCAATAAAACATAAGTTCCAAAAATAGTCAATAACCAAAAAGAAACAAAAGCTATGAAACTTAAGAAGTTAAAACATAAGAAATAAAACATAAGCTAATAAACTTGAAAGTCTCTTTTTGTTTTGCTTTCCTCATTCCTTTGGAGATCCATATTGCCTCATTTGTCTTCTTCTCTTCCTCTTGCTTCTAAACTCATCACCCTTTCTTGAATATCCGATATTTTTCCATCTAAGGCATCAAACCAGTTATTCATTTTGGCTTGCATAGAGGCCATCATCTCCATAAGTTGAGACATACCCCCGGATGATTGTCCTTCTTCAACCTTTTCTTGTCTCTTTTTTCTGTCTCGCTCTCTTCTAAAGGTCTCCTCTTTTGTTTCTTCTCCACTAACCTCTTCATCAACATTCATGGTATCTTTCCCCTCACCTCCTTCTTCTTCTTCTTCTTCTTCTTCTTCATCACTTTCATCATCATCTTCTCGTCCACCTCTCACAAACATACTTTCCTCATTCCTTGAAAACCCCATTCCAATACCAATATGATCACCAATTCCAACCAAATTTATTACAAAGTATTGAAAAACCTTAGTGAGAGAAAACAACCATATGACAAACACTTTATAGAGGAGGTTTGAGTAGCTAGCATATGTTCAATGGCCATAAACCTAAAATTTATCCTTCTATGCTCATGTAAGGCTATGATAACAAAAGAGTGCATATTTGTGATAGAAGACTTGTGACCCACATTAGGAATAATTATGTTTGAGATCATGTGGTGCAATAATCTTCCATAAGTATCAAGTTTCCTAACATTTCTATCATCATGCCTCTTCAGAACTTCTCCTTTTATAAATAATTCCTCAAATCTTTTTTTCACTATAAAGGTTGGGATCAAAGCTTTTCTTGTTTTTGGTATAAAATCCAGACCATTTTCAAGTGTTCTAAGGATGGTATTTAACATTTTATCATCAAAAGAGATATCTCTATCACCCACCCCAGAAATAACCCGTTGATAAGTAATATTTTCGTGTTTTTGAACTCTTCCTTTGTGTAAATTAGCATTAAATTCATAGAACATCTCAGGATAGTAGAGTTCATTAACTATAAGCAAAGGTCCCCAACCAATATTCTAAAAAAGATTAGGAATAATATCCACACCTTCTATATTAGATAAATCATCTCTGTGCCCTGGAGCAATCTTTCTCCTTTTTCTTGTCCATTCTTCAAAATTTGCAGCTACTTTAACTGAAATGAGCCTTTCTGTTAGCCTCACTTCACGTGCCACTTTCTTCCCCTTTCCCTTTCCAGTTCTTCCTCTTTTGCTACTTCCTTCTTCTTCATAATTTTCTCCCCTTCCAACGTTTGCATTCTTGACTTTCACCATTTTAGAGAAATTGAAGTAAAAAATGGATTAATCATTGACAGAGAGAAGATGTAGGTGTCAGTTTTGAGGAGAGAGAGTTGAATCAATGGAGAGGATTTTAGAGAGAGAGTGTGTCGACTGTGAGAGTTTGAGAAAGAGTTGACGACAACTCTTGAGAGAAATCGATTTTGGGTGTGTGTGTGTGTGAGAGAGAGAGAGAGAGAGAGAGAGAGAGAGAGAGAGAGAGAGATGGCAAGAGTTTTTAGGGAGAGATAGTAGTGCAAGACTAATGAGAAAACTTCTCCCCTTTTGTTTTATTTATAACATACGTCGTTGGAAAGTAGAAAAATCCGGTCGACTGGTTTTTAAAAACGGTCGTTCAAAATTTTGAAATCATAGGAAATCGGACGTTTGATTTTTTTCAGGTGCATCCGGGTTTGTAGTCCGAAACTCTCGGCTTTTTTTTTTGTGAAGAAAAAGAAAGAACTTAAAACTTGGAAAAGTGGACGTCCGTTTTTTTTTTTGGGACTCATCCGATCTTGTAGTCTGAAACTCTCGGCTTAGAAAGTGAAGAAAAATTTTGAAACTGAAAACACACATTAGTCATGGAATTTACCAATGCCAAATAAGTTCCTTAAATAACAAAATCGATCTTCGGAAAGGGGTTTTGTAAAAATATCAGCAATTTGATCTTCTATGCAAATATATTCTAAAAATACATCTCCTTTACAACGTGATCTCTTATAAAATGATGTTTGATTTCAATATGTTTTGTTTTTTTAATATTGCACAGGGTTTACAAAAAGATTTATTGCACTTGTGTTAGCATATAAAATAGGTATGTTTTTGAAATAAAAACCAAAATCAAGTAAAGTATGCTTCATCCAAAGTACTTAAGCACAATAACAACCTACTGCTATGTATTCCTCTTTAGCGTCTTCCCGCCAAGACTAATAGACAAGTAGGTCAAGAACACCTTCAAGCATCCATAGAGATCAGGGTTGTAGCTCGCAAATCCGAAAATTCTTTTTGTTTGTGGATTGATAAAGACACGCATGATTGCTTCTTGCTATACCAAGACACTAAGTATCCCCCTAAGAATTGGCAATTTCCACTAGTACTCTTTCTTTCAACCTTGCGTCTGGCATAATCCGCATCAATGTAAGCGATAAGATCCAAGCAAGTTTGTTAGAGTACCATAACCTATAGTCATGAGAAGATATTAAATATCTTAAAATACGCTTAACAACAATTAAATGAGATTTCTTGAGGCAAGCTTAGAATTTAGCACACAAACAAACAGCGAACATAATATTCGACCTACGAGCCGTTAAATAAAGTAAGCTACCGATCATACTTCTATAGAATTTTTCATCCACCTTTTTACCTTTTTCATCTTTGTTGAGTTTTAATGATGAGTTCATTGGAGTTCCTATTCCTTTTGCATTGCTCATCCCAAACTTTTTGAGAAGTTCCTTTGTGTACTTCTCTTGGTTGATGAATATACTTTCTTTGATTTGTTTACTTTGAAGTCCAAGAAAATAGGTTAGCTCTCCCATCATGCTCATCTTAAACTCCTTTTGCATTAATGAGGCAAATTCTTCACACAAACAAACAGTAGTAGCTCCAAAGATAATATCATCCACATAAATTTGGACAAGTAGAAGATCATTATTACAAGAGGCTTTGTAAAAAGAGTTGTGTCCACCACACCTCTTGAAAAATTGTTTAAAAGGAGAAAACCACTTAGTTTTTCATCCCAAGCTCTTCGAGTTTGTTTTAAACCATATAAAGCTTTTGAAAGTTTATAAACATAGTTTGGAAATTTTTCATGCACAAAACCGGGAAGCTGTTCAACATAAACTTCCTCCTCAATATCACCATTTAAAAAAACACTTTTTAACATCCATTTGAAAAAACTTGAATCCCTTAAAACAAGCAAAAGCTAAAAGCATTCTTATGGATTCAAGTCTAGCAACCAAAGCAAAGGTTTTATCAAAATCTATGCCCGCTTCTTGATTGAATCCTTGGGAAACAAGTCTAGCTTTGTTTCTTACAACTTCTCTGGATTCATTTAGTTTGTTTCTAAAAACCAATTTTGTGCTAATAGTGGGGTGATCACAAGGTCTTGGGGCTAAATTCCAAACTTTGTTTATTTCAAATTGATTAAGTTCCTCTTGCATTGCAATAATCCAAAATTCATCACATATAGCATCATCTATAAACTTATGTTTAGATAATAAATCAAAGTTATCAATGAAATACCTCCTTGTTCTGATCCCTTGTGATAAATCACCATTGATTTCATCGTTGGAGTGTCCTTTTGGATATATCACATCTTGAGGAAGATTTTGAGTTTCTTGATCATTCTCTTGTTTCTCCTCAATCTCCTCTTCCTTCTTAGCATGTTCCTCCATAGCTTGAGTGTGCAATAGTTGGTTACTCAAAGAATTATCTATATCATCATCATCATCTTTCTTTTCAAAATGTTAGATTCATCAAAGTTCACATGAATCGCCTCTTCAACACGTAAGGTTCTTTTATTGTAAATCCTATAAGCTTTCTTGTTTGAAGAGTAACCAAGAAAAATTTCCTTATCGGATTTTCTATCAAACTTTCCAAGGTTGTCCTTGGTGTTTAAAATAAAACATTTACATCCAAAAACTTTGAAATAGTCAATTGAGGGAGTTTTGTTAAAAATAAGTTCAAAAGGAGTTTTCTTCAAATATGATCTCAAGATAACACGATTTGTCACGTAGCAAGCAGTGTTAATGGTCTCAGCCCAAAAATATTTTGATAGGAAATTTTCACAAAGCATTGATCTTGCCATTTCTTGTAAAGTATATTTTTTCCTCTCCACAACACCATTTTGTTATGGGGTTTTAGCTGCCGAAAAATTATGTGCAATATCAAAATCATAACATAGTTTTGTAAAATCTTGATTGTTAAATTCTCTCCCATTATCACTTCTTATAGAGATCAATTTACAATCAAGAGAGGTTTTGAACTCTTTTAAAAAGTTTGACAAACTCTTGAAATGCCTCATCCTTTTTGCTTAAAAAGAATGTCCAAGTTAATCTTGAAAAATCATCCACTATGACAAAAACATACCTCTTACCACCAAGACTAGTGGTCCTCATTGGTCCAAATAAATCCATGTGAATAAGTTCTAAAGGTTTTGAAGTAGAAATTATCTTCGGCTTAAAAGAGGTTTTAAATTGTTTTCCAAATTGGCAAGCATCCCAAAGTTTAGTTTTCTCAAAATGTAGTTTTGGTAAGCCTCCAACAAGCTCTTTGAAGAAAGATGGTTTAGTAAATCCATGCTAACATGGCCAAGCCTTCTATGCTACAAAAATGCATCATTATCATGAACTGAGAGACACTTTAAGTTTTGAGAAATAAGATCTTCAAAATGAAAAACATAGACATTTCCAATTCTTTTTGCAATAAAAATTGTTTTGTTTTCAATCTTATCAATGATAAAAGAAGAATCACTTTCAAAAACAACTTTACAATCATTATCACATAATTAACTAGTACTAAGCAATTGAACTTTAAACCATTAATTAAGAGAACTTGCTTAATTAAAGAAGAAGAGTCGTTATCGATGTTACCTATATTGATGATTTTTCCTTTCTTCTTATCTCCAAAAGTAGCAAAGCCACTTTCGGTTTCCTTAAGCTCACACATAAGAGATGCATTGCCGGTCATGTGTCTTGAGCATCCACTATGCAAGTATCATTTAGTTGATCTTGGTTTGTGTTCCTACAATAGAAGTAGTAGAGATGACTTTTGGTACCCATATTCTTTTGGGTCCATGAATGTTAGTTGCCTTTTCTTTTACTTTTCAAATAGTTTTTACTCCCATTTCAATTTTTCTTTTTATAAAACCTTTTGTGGCCTTATGACCATTCTTTTCACAATATGTGCAACAAAGATGTGAGAAAGATGAAGAAGCTTTTACAAAGCGAGTTTGGTTTGAAGAGTATTGGAGTAATTATATCCAATATCGTTTTTGTCAAATGGTGATCTTAGAGAACCAAGAAAATTTTCAAAGTTTTCTTTTCCTCTTGTAAATTTTTCAATACACATGGTGAGATCATTCACCTTTTTCTTCAAATCATTGTAATCAACCTTGCATTTTTCAAGAGAAAGAACTTTTTCACAAAGATTTTTGTTCTCTAAGACAAGTTCTTGAGATTCTTTGTTTGAGAAATCCTTTTCATTTTTCAAAACTTCTAAAGATTCAAGAAGAGTTTTGTTTTCACAAACAAGTTTTGAATTTTCATTTAAAAAATCATCCATCTTGTTTTTCAACTCCTTGTTTCTTTTGGAAATCTTTTTGAGCTCATCATACATTTTGATAAGCATAGAATTAGGATCATTATCATCATCATCATCAATAAAACTAGAAAAGTTAGAAGGTGAAGATTGTACCTCACTTTCCAATGCAATGAAACACATGTTGGCTTTCTCTTCTCCTTCACCCTCACTTGAGTCTTGATCCCAAGCTCTTATTAGGCCTTTACCTTTCTTCTTTTTATTTTTTGCCTCAAGCTTTGCCTCTAATGCTCCTTTTTCTTTTTCTTGGCTTTTGGGCAATCAGCTACAAGATGATCGATGCTATTGCATTCAAAGCACCTAGCCTTGAAGAGTGAGGAACTTTGTCCTCCTTTCTTGAATAGAAGTTTCTTACCTCTTTTGTTGAAACCTTTCTTGTGAAACTTTTTGAATTTTCAAACTATCAAAGCCATATCTTTATCTTCATCATTTTCATCCTCATTGTTGGATGAACTTGCTTGCTCTTCCTTATTTACTTTGAGCACCACAGCTTTTCTTCCCTTGTCTTCTTCTTCCATTTTATTTAATCTCTTTATCTTTATCTCATAGGTAAGAAGGGATCCTATGAGCTCGTCAATGGGAAGAAGTCTCAAATCTTTGTATCTTCCATGGCAAGAGTTTTTGGTTGCCATGCCTTTGGAAGTGCATCTAGAACTTTTTTATTTACCTCTTCGCTTGTATATTCTTTCCCATATGCCTTTAGCCTATTTGTGATGTTGCTGAATCTTATGAACATGTCACTAAATCTTTCATTTTGCTTCATCAAGAATAATTCATAGTCTCTCACCGACATGGCCAATTTTGATTCTTTTACTTGATTTGTGCCTTCATGAGTGACTTCTAACAATTTCCACATTTCATGAGCCAAATTGTATCCGCTCACTCTGTTATACTCATTTGCATCCAAACCACAACTTAATATATTAATGGCTAGAAAATTGAGAGTCATCTTTCTTGAGTCAAATTCGTTGAATTCTTCAACATTTTTTACTCTTCTATCCTTTTGGGGAACAAAAGGTCCTTTTTCTACAATACTCCAAAGGACAAAGTTAGTAGAGCAAATATAGATTTTAATTCTTGACTTCCAAAAAATATAATTAGTGCCATTAAAAAGAGGAGGTCTATTTGTAGAAGAGCCTTCTACATAAGGTAAGTTTGAAACACTAGCCATTTTATAAAAGATTTTTTGCTTCTTAGGATGTTAAGCCTTTTGAAAGAAGACCTGCTCTGATACCAATTGAAAAACCTTAGGGGGTGAATAAGGTTTTTAACCAATTAAAAAACTTTTGCACAATTAAAATATAAAACTTCCGATTTTGTTTAAAGAAGAATTTAATAACTCTTTTTAATAAAATTCCTAACCAAACAAAATCTCTTTCATAAAGAATGTTCAAACAATAAACATATAGACAACAAGCAAAAACACAAAGAGAAAGACAAAGAATTTATAGTTGTTCACTCTCTCAATAGATCTACATCCACTACCTTGAGATTTAACTTAAGGATTTCACAAATTCCACTAATCAGAAGCTTTTACAAAAACACCACAAATGAGGATTACCCTTCAAGAGTTTTGCACATGAACCTCAAAGATCACAAATCAATACAAGATAACAAAATATCAAAGGATCACCCAAAGGATTTTTAATAAAACCTTTGATCACAATTAAAGATAAGAGAGTAGAGATGTAATAATATTACCAAAGAAGCTTGATAAGAAAATGATACAACTTTGTGAAATGGTTCTACAAGCTTCCTTTCCTCCTTCTTTGAAGAATGATCAATAAATGCAGCTCCAAGAAGTTTTTCTTTTTAATATGATAAAGAAGATTGAAAATGCACTCTTTAATGCTATTAAAAGTGTTCTTAAAACTTCTTCAACAACATTATTAAATATGACTGATTAAAAGACCTTTTATAAGTCAAGGTAAAAAAACTAGTCGTTACAGTAGCAACTGTCATTTTTTTGACAATGAAAATAGAAACTAGACGTCCTGTTTTAAAATAGGATGTCTGATTTCTTATAGAACAAAAATAGGATGACTGATTTTCTCAAGGAATAAAAATAGGATGACCGATTTCTTTAAAAGGCTTAAGAAATTCGGACATCCGATTTTTCAAATTGGATGACCGTTTTATGAGTCTTCAAAAAAAAAAAAATTTTGAACGACCGTTTTTAAAAATTGGATAACCTATTTTTCTATTTTCCAGACTTTGTGAAATGTTTATAAAAACACATATTTTCCTTCACTTTTAAAATGTGTATTCTTGATGCGAAAGTTTATAAAAGAATATAACAACTTTAAAACCTCAAAGCTTTATTAAGAACAATTAGATTTTCAAAGATAATTTCTCAAAAATGTTTCTTTTAAGGAGCTAACATAAATGATCAAAACCTAAAGAAACAAGTTAGGGAGTTTTACATATATACCTCAAAAAAGCTATTCCTTACCATTCTTCTTGTCTTCAAGGTCTTTTACTTGATTACTTTATCTTCATAAAGTCTTGTAATCTTGAGTGATCTTTTGCTTCTTTGTATATCATCCTTGAGACTCCTTTTGTGCATCTTTTGTTCTTTTAGTCCAGTTCCAATCTGGATATAAAAGTAAAGTTCATAGTAATAGTTCCATTATTACAAAGCACAAGTTAATCATAATCAAAATACTTAAACAAATATGCTCTTAGAGCTTACAAAGACAATTACACAAAATTACTGCTCATCAACGACAACATGGAACCTAGAAACTAGACTAGGGATCCAGGCCTGATTGAGCGCCTCAACACGAGTAGTTGTTCTAGTAATAATAGAACTAGCAGGTTCAACACTATCTAAGATGTCTAAATACGGTTCCAAAGAGTATACACTCCTTCTTTGAAAAAAATATGTTTCCACTCACACCACATACTTCTATGCCAATTAAACACCAGATTTGATCTATCCAGGAAGCACTTGATGGAAGAGCAAAAAAAAAGCGTGGTGAGTAGGATGCAATAGAATGCACCAAGCTGCCAACCTAAATAACAACCCTATAGTGCATGAGCATGAAGATTCGAATCTTGCAAGGTGCCACGCACATCACACTCTTGGAAGGAATAATATTCCTCTGAAATAGTAAATCATTTGTGAGTAGTCAATTATGCCTAGCGAACCATATGGTTACAGATTACCTTAGTGGTCCTTTAAATGCCCATACATGAGACCACCTTTCAACTTCTTCAGAAATCTCCCATGTCCCAATACTCTAGTAGGTCGAAGATAAACAAAATTTGCTATTTTGTTCCATTTTCCGTTGTGAGTTACACTTAATTTCCTTTTACAATGCAAACATAAAAAAATTGGTTTATAAAAATAGTGGCAGAATTTATTAATACCTAAGGATACACATGAATAGAGTTGCTTTTCTCCGATAGTGTCAAAAAATTGCAAGAATGCTTTTTTAATTCTTTTTGAATTGCGAATTTAGGGTTTTGTGTCTTCTTCTGCAGTTTTTCTCCATTGTTTCTTGTGGTATCTATTTCCTCCCCCCTTCCCGCCTCCCCCAATAGAGATCATGCCATGGAATTATATATATTTATTTATATAGACTAACTTACCTTCAACATCAATATTTCACCCCATTAAACTATTGTCATTGAAAAAATTCAGAACTTATGACCTTGAAATTTGTGTGGACTCTCCATTTTTTTGTTGCTTAAAAAAAATCAACACCGTTGATTTTACCTCTGGACTCTTTATATTGGCATTGACAATTCATCATATTCAATTTACTCTTTCATTTTTACCTCTGTTTCCAACTCAATTTTCTCTTAATTTTCCCGTTGGTTGCCTATTCCTTCTATCATTAATTCCTTTTTTTTTGAAAATTTCAATTTGGCTTCAACTAACTAAAACGAAATGAGCGTCCCTTCATTTCTTGCCTTTCTTCCAAATTTTAAATTTTCACTAAAAAATTTCCCACAAATAATAAGAATATATTGGAAGTTTTTTATCCTCTAATGAAAGTTTTCAATGGGGAAAACAATCTATGTTTTCTGTCATTAATGTCAATTTGGTTACATTATATACTTGTCAATGTGACAAATCCTAAATAGATTATAACTAGGAAACTAAAAATACAATTATACAAGGTTTAGGATTTTATAAGAATAATCCTACTTTAATTCTATATAAGAGTCCTTAATACTCCCCCTCAAGTTGGAGCATGAAGATCAGAAATGCCCAACTTGGAAGCTAAATGATGAAATTGAGTAGGGTGAAGAGCTTCAGTGAGTATATCGGCCGGTTGAAATTTGCTGCGAATGTATGTAGGAAAAATAAAACCATCTTGAAAAGCATCACGGACAAAATTACAATCAATTTCAATATGCATTGTACGTTCATGGAAAATAGGATTTTCGGCAATGTGAAGAGCAGCTTGATTATTACAATAGAGCGGAATGGGGCGTGTGATAGGCACATGAAGATTATGTAGGAGATCGGATAACCACTTCAACTCACATAAAGTCATGGCCATGTACTCAGCTTTGGCAGAAGAGCAAGAAACTGTATGCTATTTCTTTGTTTTCCAAGAAATAGGAGACCCACTAAGGGAAATAAAATATCCTGTAACAGAACGACGAGTAATAGGACAAGTAGCCCAATCAGAATCGCATTATGTAGTCAGTAAAAGTCGAGATTTAGATTGAAGAAGAATGCTACGACCAGGACTACCTTTGAGATATCGAAAAACTCGGATAGTAGCCTCCCAATAAACACATTGAGGGGCGTGCATAAATTGAGCAAGCGTATGGACTGCGTAGGCGAGCTCAGGTCGAGTAAGGGTAAGGTAGATCAACTTATGGATGAGTCTGCGGTTGCGACTCGAGTTATCAAAAAGGCATCCAGAAGCCTTGGCCAATTGATGATTAGGTTCAATAGGGGTAGAGGCTGGTTTGGCCCCTAACAAACCGGTTTCAGAGAGAATTTCCAAAGTATACTTCCGTTGGCATAAAAATAAACCCGAGGAGCTTCTTGCAATTTCAATACCAAAAAATATTTCAAAGGACCCAAGTCCTTCATATAAAAGCACTTATTCAATGAAGCTTTGAATTTATTTAGAGTGGGTAGAGAATTTCCAGTAAGTAGTAAGTCATCCACATAAATAAGAACACATAAAAAAATATTTTCTCTTGAGTATGTGAAGAGAGAATAATCTGCATAAGATTGAGAAAAACCACACTTCCGAGGAGCGGCGGTAAGTTTAGAGAACCAACACCTGGGAGCTTGGCGAAGGCCGTATAAAGATTTCTTCAAAATGTCCTAGGAAAGAAGGACAAAAACCTGGTGGGGGTCGCATATAGACTTCCTCGTGTAAATCTCCATGGAGGAATGCATTATGGACATCTATTTTATGGATAGGCCAATTTTGAGTAGTAGCAACAGAAAGTAAAGTGCGTATTGTGACCATTTTAGCAATTGGGAAAAGGTGTCTGTGAAGTGAATACCTGCCTTTTGTGTATTTCCCAAAACCATTAAGCCGGCTTTATATCGCTCTATAGTGCCATCTGCTTTATATTTGATACAAAAAAACCTATTTACTTCCCAGAGTACGTTTTCCAAGAGCAAGGATGTTAAAGACTACGTTCTTATTTTTTCGAGGGCATCAATTTTTTGGCACATAGCGGCACGCCAAAGAGGACTAGTGATTGCTTCAGAGTAGGTGGTAGGCTCGGATTTTGTGGTTACAGATGCTAAAAAATGCTTGTGTGAAGGAGGAAATTTCTTATAGTCCACAAAGTGTACTATTTGATAAAGAGACATACCTGTGAGATCTGAAGAGTGTGAGCGAGCAGAGGAGGAATGGAAAATAGAAACTTCCATATAGCATAACAATCATAATCTCGGAGTCGAATCAGAATAGTCTTAAGTCGGGTGCTTTTAATGGATGTCTTGGGTAGACTGATTTTGAGGATGTGGGCTGAATGGTAGTTGGAGCTGTCTCAGTGGCTGGGCCGCATGGAGCGTTTGGGCCAAGGGGAGGTCTGCGCGGAGTTGAAGGGGCTTCTGGGCCGTGAAGAGCTTCTGGGCCATGCAGATCTAGAGCTGCAGTTGGGCCGCGTGAGAGGGTCTCCTGTGGTGGGCTGGTGAAGTTTGTTGGATCTGGGACGCACGGGCTGACTGGGTGCGGAGCTGGGCTGCCCTGATGTGATTTTTCTAGACCAAAACTCCCCCTTTCTGGTACAAGTGTTGTCTTGGAGCAGGGGATTTGTTCTCCAAAATTATATAATTGTGAAAAATCTGAAGTATATGTTGAAGTGTTCAATTGTTCCTGGTATAGAAATTTTGTCTCATTAAAAATCACATCTCGGGACACAAGGAATTTTTCTGTTGCAGGTCATAAAATTTCCAACCTTTCTTGTTCAAGGGATAGTCAAGGAAGAAATATCTTCGACTGCAGGCTTGGAATTTATTTTTGGGTGGATCGTGGTCATTAACATAAGCTAAACATCCAAAACTTTTAATGTGAGAGTAGGAGGGTTTTTTTTCCAAAAAGTAACTCATAAGGAGTCTTGCCGTGTAACAACTTTGAAGGTGTTCGATTTATAAGATATCCGGTGGTGAGAACACATTCCCCCCAAAACTTTACCGGCAAGTTAGCTTGGAAGCGCAGAGCCCGGGCGACATTTAGAATATGACGATGCTTACGTTTGACCCTTCCATTTTGTTGCAGGGTACCAGGAATAGTTGTTTGATGTATTATACCTTGAGCAAAAAAATATGTTTTGAGACAGGTGAACTCCATTCCATTGTCATTTCTCATAATTTTTATGGAGTTGTTAAATTGGGTTTCGATCATTGCGAAGTAATTTTTTTAATACAGATGCGACTTCGCTTTTCTCAGAGAGGAGATAAATCCAGATCGCTCTAGAATAATCATTTAAAATAGTTAAAAAATAAGAAGCTCCAACGGTAGATGTAGTTTTGTAAGGACCCCACAAGTTATAATGAACTAAATCAAACATTGCAGAAGCTTTATTTGTACTTGAAGGAAAATAGTCACGTGTCTGTTTGGCACGTAAGCAGACATTATAAGGGTAATTTTTTTTTTTTTTTTAAAGAAAATCTCAATAAAATATTGACTACAAAATCCGAAGGATGACCCAATCGAATATGCCATAATGTGCTTGAATCAAGGACTTCACTAGAAAAAGCATATATCTCTGGTAACTGGAGATGTTTGTAGAAAAAAATCTCATTCCTCTGCTCACCCACTCTAATCGGCCTCATCGAGATACGGTCCTATATAATACAAAAATCATCAGAGAGAGTGATAAAACACCGAGAGTCTCGAGCCAATTGGGACAAGGAAATTAAGTTACATTTAAGCTTAGGAATATAGAACACACTATGAAGTTTGAGTTTAGGGTTTAAGGAGATCGTTTCTTCTTGTAGAGCAATTTCTTTAGCCTATTAGGTAGATCAATAGTTTAAGGAGAAATATTATTTAAATTTTTCAAGGAGTCTTTCTACCAGTCATACCATGAGAACATCCTGAATCTAAAATCCATAAATTTGTCATACCAAATAATTTTTGAGTCAGTGGCATTTTTGTCATTTAGGATGGTCATTAATTTTGACCATTGATTTTGAGTATAACTTGGAAAGTGGTGTGAAAAACCCACTTTTTTTCGTTGCTTCTTCCTCCTTGGTCAGCTGCTGTTACAGAAAAATAGCTATGGTTGTCATCTTCTTCTGCGCGACAGATAGCTACAGGTTGAGCCTGGCCCTCAGCGGTGCCTCTCCCAGCCAACTACTGTTATTGTCTGCTCGTTCCAGTTGCCCGGCCTCCTTGGTGAGCTCCAGGTATGTTGTGCCTGTTCTTTCCTCTCTCGGCAGCTTGTACTTCGCGGCTGTGGCTAGTTGCGTGGTTGCTTGTCCTGGTAACGGTACTCCGGGACCACCACTCGGGGTACCCTATAAGCTGGAAACAGCCTGGAATATCATGACCACTCCTATTACAATGGCTGCAAAACTGGTTGGTTGTTGAGGATGAGCGGCTTGCTCTACCGACGGCAAAGCCGTCGCCGTCGCCATCGCCTTCGTGCTCCATCATCCGTGTGAGACTCCGGTACTGCTCCTCCTTACATATTTGGGCAAGAATTGTTTTTAGTTTTGGCATTGGCTCTTATTGAATCAGATGAGATCTAGCAGTGCCATAAGTTGCACTATTCAATCCCATTAAAAATTGAAAAATCTTTTCTTCTTCCTTTCTTTTATAATTACTGTCAATAATTGTGTGTCGGTAGAAGACGGGAGTTGAGTTTAATTTTCTAACTCATCCTATAATTTCTTCAAGCGTGAAAAGTACGTGTTTATTGAATCTCCTCCTTGTTTACAATTTGCTAAAGTCGTCTTTAATTCGTATTTTCGTAGTCCGTTTCCAACTAAAAATCTTTCCTGTAAATCTGACCATAATTCATCGGCCCTCTCAGAGTAATTTATGGAAGATCTGAGTGAAGGATCTATAGTGTTAAGGATCCACAAATTTACCAGAGTGTTAATATCCCACCATTCTTCTTCTTTGTCTGGATCATTTTCTGGTATGGGAATCGTTCCTTTAATAAACCCCTTTTTCTTTGAACGCAAAGCCAGGCGCGCCCATTCTGCATAATAATTGTCATTGTTGTTTTCTTTCAATTAGACTGTCGTGATGATCAGTCCAGGACCATCTGAGGATGCTACAAAATAGGCATCTTTCTTCATACCACGAACATGACTTTCTTCTACCGTGTTGTTATCAATATTACCGGCATCTTCTCTGTCGTTATTCACTATGAGAATTTAGACAAAGGCTCTGATATCATGAAAGTTTCCAGTGGAAAAACAATTTATATTTTCTGTCTTTAATGTCAATTTAATTACATTATATATTTGTCAATGTGACAAATCTTAAATAGATTATAAATACAATTATACAAGGTTTAGAATTTAATAAGGACAATTCTATTTTAATTCTATATAAGAGTCCTTAATATCTAATTTTTGTTCATTTTTTCATGAGTAATACACAACATTAGATATTTTATATCGGTATTAGAGATTAAGGTTGTAAACTGTTTACAATTTTCTGTTATGGGGGACAAATCAAGGTCAAAATAGAGTAGCTTTGATCGAGTTGGATCGAAATGTTTCAATTTTCTTGATAATAGGAATATTGGAGGACAAGATAGCACTCCAAATGGTCGATTGTTTGACCTCAATTTCAATTCAAGTTCTTCAACATTATATAGAAGTCATTTACCTTCTTATTTGACCAGTGAGCCTTTGGTTGGAGAAGATAGTCAAGGAAATCAAGATAGCCTCTAGAATATTAGTATGAACACTTCCCCTTTTATTTATTCTTTAATCTCTTTCCCTTTGCCAATTCCTCATGAAATTTATTTTGATGGCTGCTATGTATGAATCATCTCAGGCATAATCTTTAGATTCAATTTGTATAGATGTAGAAGATTTGAGGAAAGGAATTTCTTTAGATAAAATTTTCATTTTGTCTTTATGTTAAAGAACTACAATTTCACCAAAATCAATTGAAGAGCCTCTGATACTAAAAATGCATATGAATAAAGCCCCTAACAGATATGAGAGAACTTTTGTACAAAGGAAAATGTCACAATATCCATCCTTGGTCAAATTTCTTTCAAATTCTACTGTCTTCCAAATTTGCGTGCACAAGAGAGGAGATGATCGAAGAGTTTGAGTCAGTTCTTTCATAGTTTTTCTTCATTCTTTCTCCAACTGCAAAAATTATTTGAAGCCATTTTAACTAATGAAAGTTATGTAACAAAATTACTAGGGAGAAGTATTCAGCTTTAATTGTCTTTTTCAATTCATGCAGCATGTATAAAAAAACATTACCTAACTTGCTATTTTCTTTCTTTTGTTATGGATCTAACCTGGCTCGGATACCATTTGTTGGCGATTTAACCAGCTCTGATATCACTTGTTGGATTCAAACCTCACTCTGATACTACTTGTTGGGAAAGCACATACAAAAATATAGAGAGAAAAGAAAAGGAAAAACAACAACACATAAATTTAACGTGTTTCAGTCTCAACATAGACCTACATCCACAACTTAAAAGGGTAAAGCCTCCACTATATAATTTTCGCACAGAGAAAATTATAAACCATCCCTATGTATAATTTTTGCATGAAAAAAATTACAAATTTTCCCACCGTGTAATTTTTGCATAGAGAAAATTACAAACATTCAATTATTCTCTACCCTTTCAATGTGAGATTGAGAAATCCTACTTCTATTAAGAAAATCCTAATCCTAAAAAATTTTAAAAATATAATCCTAATAAATCTTCTATTTTTCTCAATTTCCTTATCTTGGCATCTTTTTCATATCATGTGGTGCATCAATAAGTGCATTTGCAATGACTATCTAGCGAAATAATTATGAATCCTTAATGTGTAGTCCTGTTATTATAGTTATAACCATTGTATTTTATTCCTTTAGCTTTTATTTGATGTAGAACTATATATATGAAACAAATTCTTGTGTGAAACCAGTTATATTGTGTCATTCTGTGGCTTTACTTTTGTTAATGTTGATTGATTTCATTTTTTTATCCACATTTCTTGGTACCAAAAGGCAAAATTTCTCGTCTACAGGATTATCACCAGATTGCCCGACGCCTAGGTGAAAGATGTAAATTATGATAACTCAGTGGCTCTACAGACTGGAGGCCAGACATTGGTACACACAAGGCATTGGTGCGCACAAGGAACCACCCCACATTGAAGAGGTTGAAATTCCCACATTCCTTAATTTGGAAGAGAATGCAAATATATAGAATGCAAAGTTTCTCAAAGTTTACTTATAGTTTTTTAGGTTGATTAGAATTGCAAGAATATCAATTTTTGATCAAAGTTGACCTTTTTTGCTTCTTAGAATAATGAATATAGGTATGTTATGTTCCTGAATTTTGTTTAAATTGGTGTTGGAAGATTTGATAGTGTAAGAAATGAGTTATTCTTCTGATAATATAGATAATAAAGTTTTTTTTTTTTTTTTCTCACGCAGCCGAATTAATCAATGAAGGAAATTCAAACTTAGAACAAGATGAAAAGGAGGAAACTTATTAGAATATATTTAGAGAGTTGTCCAATGATAAAAGAACAACTATATAGAGTATGCATTTACATATAAGTAATTATGGAAATTTAAAATGTGAAGATTTTGTGAAAGCGACATCACAATTTAATGTTCACTGGTGCATAGTTAGGCGTATTTAGGGTTAAGGAAGGAATAATAATGATGATGTAACTTATAAAAAGTATAGAAATATTGGTCAAAGAGAGTTTTTCTTTTATGTAAGTAAGTTTCGTGATCTCTCTTTGCGTTAGCGTACCACCATGAACTTTATAGCTTCAACAATGAAAGTTTCTAAGATCATAGTGTGGAAAATTTTTAAAAAGAAGTAATACTATCAAGCCCCAAATTCGTGCTTATTTAAACCCGAAATGGACTCGTCGTGTCTATAAAGACATAAGACTTCAAAACTTTAAAAGGTAAAAAGGATAATTTTCATAAAACAATTTCAAAAGACTTTCAAATGTCATTTATAAAATATAGAATCTCTAAGGTCGTAAATAATAATTAAAACTTTGTTTGAACAAAAATTTATTAAAATACAAACAAATTCTATTTTAGAACTGTTACTAAACCCAAAACTTTCTCCAAGCTCAAACTTCAATTCGCACTCAGAGTTAATCCGAACTAAAAGGAAGATAACATAGTGAATACAACTACTCAGTAAGCAGAGAACCAAATCTAAATTCTGGAACCAAATCTAAATTCTGGAATTGAAGATTGAACAGGAATTTACAAACATTCTTATTTAACAACAAATTACAAATATAAAATAAGTTTTCATTTAAAGTTTTGAACAACTTCTGGTGCTGAGCAACAATTTCAGAAAATATAATTAACAATTTTTTTAAAAAATTTAAGGGCTAAATTGTCAAAGATAGAAAGTTACCCAATAAAAGACAAGAAGTCAATCATCTTTTTCTTTTCATTTTCCATAATGCAATTTTACGTTCAATACAACCCAAAGTGTTCTTCACATTTTTCAGTGCTTTATTATTATTATTATTATTATTATTATTATTATTATTATTATTATTATTATTATTATTTAAATCATAAGCAATCTTCATATTACTTTAAATCATACATTAAAATTTTCGATTTATGATTTCTCCTATAAACATCACCGAACAAAAAAAAAAAAAAAGTATCATTCAATAAGAAAATAATGGACTTCCCAAATATTGAGACCTTTTCCAAAATAATTCTCAAAACAATTTTGAAAAACAATTCTTAGGAGAATATTCAATTTAACACTGAGCTGCAATAATATAAATTGCAATAATAGGGTCAAAACTTGATATCAAGCTTGGTTATCCAACTAGGTAAGCCAAACGTATGTGGTTGGGCTTTTTTTTTTCATTACCCAAGGAATTCAAATTCAAGGTGGAACATGCTCCTTCACAAAATTACCTATTAACAATCAAATGCTCCATGCCAAAACAAAAGCAATTCTTCAAAATTAATTACGATCGATTTTCATACAAAAATCACATCACTTGTTTAATCCAATAATTATAAACAATTAAAAACATATTTAGATATTTATTCATAATTCAAGAATCATTACAGATTTAGGATTCGTTCTCCACTTACCTCAAACCATAAAAGCCTCAGACGAACGCAACAATCAATCATCAGAATTCTCTCTCTCTCTCTCTCTCTCTCTCTCTCTCTCTCTCTCTCTCTCTCTCTCTCTCTCTCTCTCTCTCTCTCTCTCTCTCTCTCTCTCTGCATCTCACATGTTTCTAGGAGTTTTTGTGGACGATGATGAAAATAAATGACTGATTGGTTTTAGGGGTTAATTAGAGACTGATATACTAACAAACATTCCTTAAATTGCACTTAAACCCTTCACATCTTATTAACATTATTTCATTAGCCCACTAAAATATTTTTATTCGATTTAGGCCTGGGTATTACAAATACAAAGTCATTAAAATGTGTTAAGCCTTTTCCCGTAGAAGAAAATAAGAAATCATAATTAAGATTTTGCTTATCAATGTTGGAACTAATAGCATACAAAATGATCCAACTTTTACCAGAATGCATAATATTCTTTACATTAATTATGTGGTTCTACATTACTAAAGATTCTAAACATTACTACTTACTTCTAGATGAAGAAAACCAGTATGAACACGCAAAGGTAAGAACTTTATACCAAAAGTTAGGTAGTAGCTCGCCTGAGACTTGATTCACAAGGAAATGTAGTGTTCTCTGAGAAAATTGTTATATTCCATTTGTTACTCAAGAGGCAGCCAAAAGGTCTAGCTATAATAGGGTTGCATGAACCATAGAGACAAAATCTATCACCTCAGTTAAGAGAAATGATATAAGATTAGTCTTGATTAAGAATGTTCTTCTCCTCATAAAAAAAAAAATGGCCAAAAAATAGTGTAAGACACTCTATCTTTATATAACAAGATAATGCAAAGACGCATATTGTTGAAGATGATGCATAATTTTTACAAGTCCTATCGGATGGTTTTGATATTCATTTTATGTGTCAACTGGCAAACTCTTCGAATTTGAATATTCTGGATTTAAGATGCTTCAAGACTATTCAATCATTGCAATATCAAGAGTCACCTAAAACGGTGCATGAATTTATAAAAGTTGTTGTCAAGGCTTTTAAAGACTATCATGTGATTCAGTCTAACTTTATTTTTTAACATTACAACTATACATGAATTGTTGGAGTTACGGGGTTGGAATGAGATGTTACTTGCGTTTAATGTGATTTAATTAAAAGGTAACATGTAACTTAAGGTTTTTTATGGAAAGAGTTATTAGTCTATATTTTTTGGTTTAATTAAGTTCTTTTACTCATATAGTTTAATTAAGCTTATTAATGTCTTAGCATTAATTTTTCGAAAACTTTCCTCTCCTCTCCTCTCTTCTCCCTATATATAAAGGGAGTTCTTTGTTGTTTACACAACTCGACAACGCAAAACTCTTCCTAAAATATTCTCTTTAGAATTAATATACTCTAGTGATAGAAAAGGCTCGATTTGAGTTCGTTCTATTCATCACAATTGTGCTACTGTGTTTGAATGTCTGTTATTGTATCCTGGGAGATAGACGTCAACGGATTTTAGGCACGAAGGAGAGGAGGAATTTGTTTTAAGGAAACTGTTTACATAGGCCTCAACAATTCCATTTTATTTCGAATTTGCAGTTTAAGCTTTTCTATTTTTCTCTATTATATTTATACCCGTTTTTCCTTGGATTATTATCATTTTTACCATTATTACTTCTAATAATCTTAAGACAGACCATTTTATATAATCCAAGGCGAATAGATTACCGTAACTATGGAAATTAGAAGGTTGTTTGAGGAAAAAAAAAAGGGAAAAAAATAGTCCATAAAAATAAGATTTATTCTTTGTTTTATTTCTGTTTTATTTTTGTTTTATTTTTTATTTGTGTTATTAAAAAAAACCCAAAATTGCATTACTATTTTTTTAAAAAAGGACATAATTGTGATTTTGTTGCTTGATTGTATCTTTTGTTTCTAGTTTTTAGTTTCTGATTAAATTCCTGACATTTAACAAAAGTACTTTTCAGAAAAAAAGGACGTTTAATAGAAAGTATTCCAGAATTTTCTTTTTTTTTACCATAAACAGAATTGTTGAGATTCATTTTTTAATTCTAGTTTTGTTTTTCTGAATTTAAAACATTAACAAAAAATGACTGATATAATTGTCACGAGAGAATTTCAGACGTGTCAACGGAAAATATTATTTTATTTGATCATGTTGAACTTGGTCAATTTTTTTAAGGATGATCCTCCTACTGTTAGAGAGGATGAGATAGATATTGATACCACCTTCAGTGTTATAGAGAATTAAAAGCATTCTAATTTTATTTGTCGTAACTATATTCTAAATGACTTATCTGATGCACTCTATGAGGTGTACAATATTAAGAAGACGGCTAAGGAATTATGGGAATCACTGGACCATAAGTGCAAATCTGAAGATTCCAGTGCTAAGAAATTTTTAGTGGCCATATTCTTGAATTTTATTATGGTTGATTCTAAAGCTCTTGTGAATCAAATTTAGGAACTTCAACTAATCATTCATAGTATTATTGCTGAAGGGATGGTTATAAGTGATTCCTTTCAGGAGGAAGCCATTATTAAAAAGTTACCCCCTGCTTAGAACGACTTCAAGAAATACCTTAAGTATTAAAGAAAGGAATTGATAGTGGAAGAACTAATAGTCAGACATTGAATTGAAAAAGATAATAGTGGTGCTTATAAGAAGCTCTATGATACATCAAGTGTTAATGTTTCTAAGGTAAACATGGTGGAAGTCAAGAAAAGCTTTAAGAAAGGAAAACAACCTCATACTGGGTCTAAGCTAGGACCGAAAGGCATTATTCTAAGAAGCCAAAATTATAAGGAAAGTGCTTCAACTGTAATAAGATGGGGCACGAATCATCTAACTACAGACTTCCAAGAAGATTCAAAGCAAATGAGGCAAATGCTGTGAAGGACATTACTAAAGAAGTGTCTGACTTAACCTCTATACTGTCATTTCTAAAGTCAACCTGATTTACTTAAATCCAAGAGAATGGTGCCCGAATATGGGTTCCATACATCATATTTGTTGTGATAATATCTCTTTTGCTGAATTAGTTCCTTGTGAGAAATGGGAGAAGCTCTATAAGGGCAATGCTGCAACTTGATCAAAGCGAAAGGTATTGCAATTTTGAACATGACTTTTAGGAAAGAAGTGAAGCTTCAAAATGTGTTGTCCGTACCTGACAAATGAAGAACCTTGTTTTTTGGACACTCCTAATTGAGCATAAATTTAGGATGGTGTTTAAGTCTCATAAGTTAGTTTTGTCTAAAGGGGAAATGTTTGTGGTTAGGGGATATGTATTGAATGAAATTTGGAAACTCTATGCTACCTCTGTAAAATCTAAAGGTATGATAATAAGAATGATGCTTCTTCTTCTGTTAGATGCATCAATCATTTAATTTTTGGCATGGTCGATTTTTACTAATTATGATACTTTGCATAGATTAATTATCATAGAACATATTCCTTTGTTTCACACTGATCATAATCATAAATGTGAAGATGTAATATGATGTATGGATGTAAGTCAAGAAAAATGCGTCGTCAACATAATACTGTTAGACAACTGATCTCAACTGGTTATCTCTATTGATTTTATAAAATCAAAATATAATATTGCGGAACTACTAACCAAATGGTTAAATCGAGATTAAGTTGATAAAACATCAAAAGGGATGGGACTGCAACCCATGAGAAGTTAAGGGACTATCTGAAGGAAATCCTAACCTAGTTGACTGGAAATTCCAAGATCTAGGTTCAAAGGGACAACCTACTTGCATAGACCTCGTGATGTCAATGAAGGGTCCTAACCAAGTCCATTCCTATAGTGTAAACAGTGACAAAAATGTGAAAAAATATTAAGCTATGCTTTTAGTGATTATTGTGTACTTCGGTGAACCGAGCAACATAAATCACCTATGTGAGAGTGCAGTGAGCCCGCTTCAAAGAAGACTATTGGGAGATAGTTCTATAAAAATGAAAAACCAAGAGATGTTCACGACCATTTGAACATAACCATGAGAACCAAAATCGGGCTAGGGAGGCATTTGTATGAGGTGTATCATCATTTATACAAATGATAGAGCAGTTCAAGGATATCATATCTACTGGTCAGTTAGTAAAGTAAATATACTTTCACAAGGGAAGATTCAAGGGTTGATGCCTACCTATCCTATGCAAATATCGAACATAGATTCTATCACCACATCGAGTCTTTGTTTTCTTTTGTCTATCAATCTCATTCATGTGCGAAAGTTTCCTGTGGAGAAAATAATCCAATGTTTTCTGTCTTATTAATGCAAAATAATTTACAGTATACACTTGTCAATGTGACAAATCCTAAATAAATTATGACCAGGAAACTAAAACTAATTACAACTAGGAATCTAAATTATAATTATACATGGTTTAGGATTTTATAAGAATAATCTTATTTTAATTCTACATAACAATCCTTAATACTCTTCCTCAAGTTGGAATATGAAGATCAGAAATGCCTAACTTGGAAGTTAAACGATGAAAATGAGTAGGATGAAGAGCTTTAGTGAGAATGTCGGCCAGCTAAAATTTGCTGCGAATGTAGGCGGGAAAAATAAATCCATCTTGAAAAGCATCGTGGACAAAATGTCAATCAATTTCTATATGCTTAGCAAGTTCATGGAAAATAGGATTTTCGGTAATGTGAAGAGCAGCTTGATTATCACAATGTAACGGATTGAGGTGAGTGATAGGCACATGAAGATCACGCAATGGGCTAGATAACCATTTTAATTCACATAAAGTCATCGCTATAGAGCAATATTTAGCTTCGGCAGAACAGTGAGAAGCGGTATGTTGTTTCTTTGTTTTCCAAGAAATAGGAGACCTACCAAGTGAAATAAATGAGCTGGTAGCAAAATGTCGAGTAATTGGGCAGGTAGCCCAACCAGAATCATAATATGCAGTCAGTAAAAGTGGAGATTTAGATTGAAGAAGAATGCCACGGCCAGGACTGTCCTTGAGATATCGAACAACTCGGAGAGCAGCGTCCCGACGAATATGGCAAGGGGCGTGCATAAACTGAGCGAGTGTATGGACTACGTAGGCGAGCTCAGGTCAGGTAAGAGTAAGATAGATCAGCTTACCGATGAGTCTGCTGTAGCGATCTGGTATATCAAAATAAGATCCAGAAGCTTTGACCAACTGATGATTTGGTTCAATAAGAGTAGAGGCCGGTTTGGCCCCTAACAAACTAGTTTCAGAGAGAATTTTCAAAGTGTATTTTTGTTGGCATAAAAATAAAGCCGAAGGATTTCTTGCAATTTCAATACCCAAAAAATATTTGAGAGGACCCAAGTCCTTCATATGAAAGTATTGATTCAAGGAATCTTTGAATTTGTTTAGAGTGGGTATTGAATTTCCAGTAGGTAATAAATCATCCATATAAATGAGAACACATAAAAAATTATTTTTCCGAGAGTATGAGAAGAGAGAATAATCCACATAAGACTGAGAAAAACCACACTTACAAAGAGCGGTAGTAAGTTTGGAGAACCAACACCTTGGAGCTTCTCGAAGACCATATAAAGACTTCTTCAAAAGACAAACCTGTCCATGGAAAGATGGGTAAAAACTAAGCGGAGGCCGCATATAAACTTCTTCTTGTAAATCGCCATGAAGAAAAGCATTGTGGATATTCATCTGATGTATGGGCCAGTTTCGAGCAGCAGCAACAGAGAGTAAGGTGCAAACTGTAACCATTTTAGCAACAGGAGCAAAGGTGTTTATATAATCAATACCTGTTGTTTGTGTGTTGCCCAAAATCACCAGCGGATTTTATATCACTCGATGGTGCCATCTACCTTATACTTAATGTGAAAAACCCATTTACTCCCAAGAGCACGTTTTCCAAGAAGTAAGGATGTCAAGGACCAAGTGCCATTTTTTATCTAGTACATCAATTTCTTGGCGCATGGCAGCATGCCATTTAGGATTAGAAACTGCCTCAGAGTAGGTGTTGGGCTCCGGTTCTATGGCCACGAATGCTAAAAAATGCCTGTGTGAAGAAGAAAATTTTCCATAGTCCACAAAGTGTGTTGTAGGATAAAGGGACATACCTGAAAAGTCCGAAGAGGGTGAAGGAGCAGAGGAGGAATGGGATATAGAAAACTTTCATATTGCATTGCAGTCAAAATCTCGAAGTCGAGTAGGTACTTTTTAATGCAAATGCTTTTCTAGTGGGTTGGATTTCCGGAAGACTTGAGCTAGGAGGAACAATACATGGTGTTGCTAGATTTGATGCTATCGGACTAGGAGAATCTATTATTTTATTCATGTTTGGGCCAAAGGAGATTGCGGCTACTAGTGGGCCAGAATTCGTTGGGCCAGAGAAGGCTTCTGGAGGCTTGGTCCGTAGGGCTATTGCGTTTGGGCCAGAGTAGGAGGAAGGCGCTGGGCTGGAGGAGAGAGACCCAGGTGGTTATTCAGTACGTGGTCTCCTAGGCAGCTGGGCTGGTGCGTCTGGGCCGCCATCAAGTTGGGCTTCGCGAGGATCTGGACCAGATGCTACTGGCCCACGGTTGGTTGTGTGAGACTGATGAGACTGGACGAGCATTCTGGAATGCTGCTGATCATGCTGGGTCACGGTGTTGGGCTGATCGAGCTGATCATGCTGGGCTGCGTCAGTTGTGCCGCCTGATGAGCTGGGCTGAGATGTGCAGTCTTCAAAAAAAAAATCACTCCCCCTTTCTGGCAAGCCGAAAATTTGTTCCCTAAAATTATAAGATTGTGCAAAATCCAGAATACATTGTGGCGTGTCTGATTTTTCTTTGTAGGGAAAGTTGGTCTTATCAAATATTACATCTCTGGAGAAGATGAACTTCTCCCGTTCCAAGTCATAAAATTGCCAACCTTTCTTGTTAAAGGGATATCCAAGGAAGACACACATTCTACTTCGGGCTCTGAATTTATCTTTAGGGAGATCATGATCATGGACATAAACTAAACACCCAAAACTTTTAATATGAGAATAGGATGGCTTTTTTCCATATAGCAACTCATAAGGAGTTTTTCCATGTAACAATGAAGAGGGAGTATGATTGATAAGATATCTGACTGTCAGCATACATTCTCCCAAAAATTTTATGGGCAAAGTAGCTTGAAAACGTAAAGCCCGAGCGACATTCAAAATATGTCGGTGCTTGCGTTCAACCTTACTATTTTATTGTAGGGTGCCAGCAATAGTAGTTTGATGCAGGTTGCCATGGGTTGAAAAATATGACTTTAGACATGTAAATTCCGTGCCATTGTCATTCCGTACTACTTTAACGGTTTTGTGAAATTGAGTTTTAATCATGGCAAAGTAATCTTTTAGAATAGATGCAACTTCACTTTTCTTAGAAATTAAATATATTCAAATAGCCCTAGAGTAATCATCTAGTATGGTAAGAAAATATGAGGCACCTATAGTGTAACGCCCTACCCCATAAGCACCTAGGATGACTCTAAAAGTACGGGCGTTATGAAGTAGAGTTTGGATTTATATTGGTGGAATATAGTGTTTTTGGCACTTAGTGGTATTTTGGGGATACTTAGCAATAGGAATAAAATTTTATTATATTGAGGTTTTATTATTAAGGTTTATAAGTGCCTTTAAGTGGATTCTATTTTTAATACCTAGTGTATTTATTTTAGAAATTTAAGTACTTGACATTAAAAAAAAAAAAAATTTAGGTAATAAGAAATTATCGCCACCTATACTAGCCACCCGTCACCCCCATACTGTTTTCCTTTTTTTCTTTTCCTCCTCCAAACCGCCATCATCATGTATATATATAAATGTCATGAGTCTTGTGTTTTTTCTTAAGTTTTTTTTCGACACCTATATCTATATATAAATATATATATATATATATAATATTATGGGTTTTCTTTTTTTTTTTTTTCCTGAAGTTGGTGGGCAGCTATTTGACGTTAGTGAGTTTTTTATTAATTTTTTTTTGTTGTTTTGTTATTATTTGCTTGTTAGTTAAGTTATATATATATATATATATAGTATAGGCTTATTTCTTTTCTTTTCTTTTTAGGATTTAAATATTTTAAATGAATTTTAGTATATAGTTAATTTTGAGATTAATTCCTAGGTTTTATATTTTAAGCAAATTAGGTGCTTCAGGTAAATATTCAAATTAAAGATTTTTAATATTATAAGATTTTGGATCTACTTTAGGGGACTATATATATATATATATATATATACTCCCTAAATTTATTTTGTAAGCTCTCGATATTATTTAGGGAATAGGACTATTTGATCGGTACCCGGGTATTAAATATTTTCGTATTATTATTTTGTAGAATCTTAGCACCAGATCTACATCCAGGAGAGTCCACAAACTCTATTTTATTATGTTATTTCAAATATTACAAGACGTATAAATATGTTTTTTTCGGAACCATTACAAAATATTGCTATTTTTGGAATGATATCTCTCAGCGTGTTGTGGGAGATGGTCTCCATAATATGTTACGTGTTTCCTAGAAAAAAAATGCATAGGGAGCGGTGCTCCATATAGGTGTTTCTTTTAAAACAGACTATTATGGTGGTGCATAAGAAGTTTGTAGTACGCAGGTTTTTTTTCGGAAATATTTATATGTTGGAAAATGTTCTAGCTTGAAAAGTTACGTATTTTGACATGCATGAATATAGATCTGCCATTGACATAATTATGAAATTTGCATGAGCATGTGGTGACTGGCGGATGGGGATTTTTGCTAAAAATATTTATGACCTGATCTTGTTCTGACGGCCGGACAAATGGCCTTTCTGTTTATAAATACATATGAAAAAAACCCCCATTCTGACCAGGGTGTCAATTCTGGTTACGATCTTGTTTTCGAAGCTTTAGAGGATTGCACTGTACGTGGCTGGTCTCCTGTACGAGGGCCTCTTCCGATGGCGTGGACGATTCAGACTCGAGAGAGTGGATCCACTTGAAGAGGGGCGTAGACCGCGGAGGGTGTGGCCCAATTGGTCTACATGGACACCGCATCATGCTCTGCGGTGGGGGTCGGCCGCCTAGTGGAGAGTCAGGAGGGGCTCGAAACTGAGGTTGGTCCCAGGGCAGACCTAGTGGGTGTCTAGGAGTCTGTAGCCTGTTTTGACCAGTGATATAGGAGTGCAGTTGTTTTGTAATCGAGCGTTCGTATGGTGTTTGGCTGGTATTGATTACGAGATGCCGGAACTTTGTTCCGATGGCCTCGTTTCGGGATCCAGACTTTGTCCGTGGAGCCCCACTATTGCATTACATGTTCTTTTAAATTTTGGGCGTAGAAGATGCACTGATGTGTCTTGATTCGCTTAGACTTCCCAGCTGCACTCGAAACCCTCATGTAGGTTCAAGCACCAGTTTTGTTAAAATAATAACAGAAATGTTTTCTTATAACATCATGAACTGTTTTGTGAAACGGCATCGTCATTGTTTTAAAGAAATCACTATAGTACACACACACGTGGACTCACTGAGCATTCGCGCTCACGTTTTTCCATATCATGTTATCTTCTCAGATTAGCTCGGGATGGTCAGGGGCCCAGCAAACCATTGAATTTTTAGGCCAGGAGTTTTGGATCAAATCTCCCAGAGGGGCATATGTCTATGTTTTATCTTTTTAGACTCGAACCTTCTGTAAAGTTTCTTTTTATGTTGTCATGTAAAGTTGTTGATATAAGATACTTTTGTTTTTATAATAAAATGATCACGAGAAGTTTTTTTTTAAGATCCTGTGTTCTGAGCGCACTAGTAGTATGTAGTTTACTTATGTTTTCTGTGTACTTTGTGTGTATACCTGTTAGTGTGATTCTAGGGTTGTGTTTCATTGTGGAGCTTATAATTTAGTGTCGAGAGGCACGCAGATGCCCTACTCAGCCGCAGTTGACCTAGTGGTAGGGTTAGGGGCGTCACTGGTGGTGTCAGAGCATCTATGTTCGATACTAGTTTTGAAACGTTGGATTTTAGACAAGCTATAAGAGTCAACTGTTTAAATTTTAAAGTTAACCATATAATTTATTGGTTAGTACTGACCCTAAGATTTTGTGTTGTAGGTACTAGATGGCACATCCTTCTCATAGATGGACATACAGGGAGGGCACCCTTGTAGATGAGCCTAGCAGGCCTACATCATCATCATCTCCTCATATTCCCTTAGGGAGATCGTCCTAAAAAGGAAACCAATTCCGGCGATTGACCTTTCCAATGATGAGTCAGTAGAAGGACCAGAGATGGCACCAGTGGCACCGGGAATATGGCTTGGAACATCAACGGAAGAGGACCCTAGTGAGCCCACGTCAGACTCAGAAATGACGCCCGAACCAGAGAGAGTGGCACCTGTGGCCACTGAGGATATGGGTACCTTTGTAGTAGATAGTTTGCCAGTAGCAGCATCCCCTACCCCTATTCCACCCGTGGAGTCTGTATCTTCTTTTCCAGCACTACCATCATTACTTCGGGGTGGGGTCAGGGAGCATGACATCTGTGGCTATTGTTTGTGGAGCGAGCTGCGGGTTGAGGTCGCTAGACAGCAGATTATAGAGCTGAGAGAAGAGATTTCCCGAGTAGATGCCCTGTTCTATACAACTCACCAGGCACATCGACAGGCAACAATGAGGGCCGTTATACTAGAGGCAAAGCTAGGTCAGGCGCGGGAGGCACACGTGGCCCGAGAGAGAGATTATGGAGCTGATTGATGAGCGGGACTGGCTTAGGCAGTTTATTGCCCAGTTCCTTGGTACTACTAGATATTCTGTAGATAGAGACCGTGTCGAGTTAGAGTCCCAACCAGGGTGTTCTGGTAGCCAGTGTCCTCAGGCGGAGTAGGTGTTGGATAGAGTACAGGTAGGTGTGCATATTTGGTCACTTGGATCGGTGCAAGTAGTGTTTTTGTCAGTACTTGATGCAGTAGGCTTAGGGTCATAGGTATGAGGTCCTCGGGTTTTGGATATGTATAGCAACCCGGCCATATATTTTTTGGGTGGTAGGACTAGGATGATCTGACTGTTTCTTGACGCTACTTGTACCAAAATCCTTATTTTGAGTTATATATGTTTGTATGTACGCATTGATATTAGTACCTGGGATAAATTCATGTTTACTTGTTGTAGAGTATCTGTAACCTTAGATGTTTATTACTGTTAGAACTTTTTGGTTTCTAGAAACATGTCAGGTTCACAATCTCCCAACCATGCGGGCGAGGCTGTGTCGGAAAGTTCTCAAAACAGACAGTCCGAACCTATGAGGGAGGCCACACCTTGTCCAGAACAAGCCACACACAAGGTAATTGAGAATTTTATGATCAAGATGACAGAATTGTTAGAAACTTCAATGGCCACAAGAAGAAACGAACGAGTACCGGCACTGGAGCAGATGAAGCACTAGAACGATTTCTCAAGTTTCGACCCCCGGAGTTCTATGGAGAAGTTGAGTAAGAAATTAAAGATGAACTGTTCCTGGAGCAGTTGAATGATATCTATGATACCCTTAAGTACGAGGATGCCCTGAAGGTAACGTTTGCAGCTTTTAGACTACGAGGAATGGCAAAAGATTGGTGGCTTAGAGCTTCCGAAGCTCGGACACTCAAGAACCAACCATGGACCTAGAACGATTTTCAAGAAGAATTCAAAAAGGAATATATACCTCGTTGGGTTTGTGAGCAACGAGAGGATGAGTTTCAGTAATTGAGACAGGGTAACCTGACAGTTGCCCAGTATACGGCAAAGTTCAATAGGTTGGCTAAGTATTGCTTAAGGTTGATAGATACTGATTAAAATAAGACGCGATAATTTGTGAAAGGATTAAGGGTTGAACTGCAATAGGCATTGGCTCCCTTGCCACTGATAGGATTCGCGGCCCCAGTTGAAACCGCCACGTGAACGAAGATGGCTGATCAAGCAGGTATACAGAGGAAAACAGCTATTGGTTCAGCAGCGACTCCCTATAAATGTCCTGGACAAGGACCATGGCAACCTAGAGATTTCAAGAGATCCCGTGGTGAACAAAGGACTGGAAATGAAGGCCGACCAACCCTAACCCCTGGAGCAGCCCACAGAGTATGTACATATTGTGGACGAAGTGGGCATGTAGCTGAAATGTGTTATCTGAAGTTAAGATTATGTTTCAAGTTTGGAAAACCAGGACATACCAAGGACCAGCGCCCTAAGATGCAACAAGTACCTCCGGAGACGTCCAGAAGAGCAGGCCGACCCTCGGTTATAAGAGGAGCAACAGAAGGAAGGAATAATAAGCCACAAGTAAAAGCTAAAGTTTATGCACTGGATGGATTGCCCATAGATACTGAAGCAGAAGTAATTAAAGGTATGATACAAATCTTTTCTCAACCAGCAAGAGTACTCATTGACCCTGGAGCTACGCATTTTTTTGTGAGTTTGCATTTCATAAAACATATTCCTATACCTTATGCTAACATGCATTACCAGTTAATAGTTAGCACTCCTATGGGCGTGAATAAGATAACTGAAGTAAAGTACCATAATTGTGACATATATGTGGAGAATGTGGTTTTATCCAGAGATTTAATTGCCATACCATTGGAGGGGTATGACGTGATACTTGGGATGGACTGGTTGTCTAAACATTACGCCTAAGTAGATTGTCGACGGAAGTTGGTTAAGTTTAGCCGACCGAGTATGCCAATCTTGGTATTCCAAGGGAAGCGAACAAAATGGGAGAATCTCTTTTTGTCTAGCATGAAAGCCAGAAAGTTACTATGGAAAGGATGTTAAGGGTACCTAGCATATTTACTTAACAAACCTAAGGAGGAGGTAAAATTAGAAACAGTACCCGTAGTGAGGGAGTTTGTGAATATTTTTCCTGAGGAATTGACGACGCTACCCCCAGATCGAGAAGTGGAGTTCGGTATAGAATTGGTACCTGATGCTAAACCAATATCTCGAACTCCATATCGGATGGCACAGGAGGAACTAAGAGAGTTGAAAAAGCAACTACAAGAACTGTTGCAGCAAGGATACATTTGTCCAAGTACATCTCCTTGGGGTGCGCCAGTTTTGTTTGTAAAGAAGAAGGATGGAACCCTCAGGATGTGTATAGATTACAGAGGATTGAATAGTGTAACAGTCAAGAACAAATACCCACTACTCCTCATTGATGAGTTATTTGACCAACTCTGAGGAGCTGGATGTTTTTCAAAATTGGACTTGAGACAGGGGTATTATCCAGTCAGGATAAGAGAAAAGGATATTCCGATGACGGCATTCAACACACGATACGGGCATTACGAGTTTGTGGTTATGCCGTTTGGATTAACTAATGCACATGCGACATTTATAGACTTTATGCATAGTCTTTAATCCTTATCTGGATAAGTTTGTGGTGATTTTTATTTATGATTTTCTTGTTTATTCACCCAACCCTGAAGCTCATGAACAACCTCTTTGAAAAGTGTTGCAAACCCTACAGGAGCATTAGTTGTATGCTAAGTTTAGTAAATGTGAGTTCTGGATGAGTCAAGTTACTTTCCTAGGACATGTTATCACCGAGGAAGGAATCTTGATAGATCCGGCAAAAGTAGAAGCAGTGACCCATTGGATACAACCCAAAACACCAACCGAAGTACGTAGTTTTTTGGGTATGGCAGGATATTCTTGGAGATTCATAAAAGACTTTCTAGGATTGCTGGACCTATAATACAATTAACCAGAAAAGCAACCAAGTTTGAGTGGATGGAGAAGTGTGGAGGAGTTTTCAAGAATTGAAGAACCGACTGACGATGGTACCAGTGTTAACATTACCCGATCCGAACAAGGAATTTTCATTGTATACAGATGCTTCAGGGGAAGGTCTAGGAGCTGTGTTGATGCAAGATAGGAAGGATGTCACATATATTTCAAGAAAGTTGAAGAATCATGAACGGAATTATCCGACACACGATTTGGAATTAGCAGCCATCGTGTTCGCAAGTGGTGACACTACTTTTATAGGGCTAAGTATGAGATGTTCACTGATCATAAGAGCTTAAAGTATTTGTTTTCTCAGAAGGACTTGAACATAAGACAACGTCGATGGATGGAATTGCTGGAAGAATATCGATGCCCGATTAACTATCATCCAGGAAAGGCGAATGTGGTGGCAGATGCATTGAGTAGAAAAGCAAAGATATCAAGTCTTAGCTTAACATCCACCCTACAACAGGATATTAGAAGCACCCAAAAGAATAATAAGGAGTTCCAGGAGTTCAAAAATCGTGTGGAAGCTAAGAAATTGGAAGATTTTCGAACATTAGAAGCTGATGGGAGCCTGTACTTTCGGAATCGGTTGTGTGTACCCAATGATACTGAACTTAAGCGTAAGATTCTAGAGGAAGCCCACAGAAGTAAGTATTCAATGCATCCTGGAGAGAACAAGATGTATAAAGACTTAAAGCAAAAATTTTGGTGGAACGGAATGAAGAGAGAAATTGCGGAGTATGTAGCAGCCTGTCTTACATGTCAAAGGGTTAAGGCGGAACATTGAAAGTCAACCGCTACCTGTTCTCGAATGGAAATGGGATTATGTGACAATGGACTTTGTCACAGGATTGCTCCGGACCAAGGGATATAAGGATGCTATCTAGGTAATCGTTGATCGTTTAACAAAAGTGGATCATTTTATTGCCATTAATATGACATACCTGGACAAGTAGGCACAGATTTATGTAGATGAGATTGTCTCACTTCATGGGGTGCCTGTTGATATTGTATCCGATAGAGACCCAAGGTTTACCTCAAGGTTTTGGCCTAAGTTCCAAGCAGCTATGGGGACCAATCTAAGTTATAGCACCACAACACATCCCCAAACCGATGGACAGTCTGAAAGAACGATTCAAACCCTAGAGGATATGTTAAGAGCTTGCGCCTTAGACTTTGGAAATAAGTGGGTTGACAATCTTGCTTGTGTCGAGTTTTCTTATAATAATAGCTACCACTCTTCGATAGGAATGGCACTGTTTGAAGCATTATATGGTAGGAGATGCAGAACACTTTTGTACTGGGATGAAGTCGGAGTTCGATCCCATTGGAGACAAAGAAACTTGATGCCAGAATTGGAGGAGATGCAGAAACAAGTTAGGATAATTCAAGATCAGCTTCGGACAGCTAAAAGTAGACAGAAGAGCTATGCCGACAATCGAAAAAGGGATCTAGAGTTTAGTGTGGGAGATTGAGTTTTCTTAAAACTTACACCACATCGCGAAAAGCTGAGATATCTGAGGAGAAGAAAGTTAAGCCCCCGATATAGCGGACCGTTTGAAATTATTGACAGGGTTGGTAAAGTGGCATATCGGCTCGCCTTGCCAAAATGAACTGATGGGTATACATGATATGTTCCATGTATCACAATTAAAGAAGTATCATTCTACACCTGATCACGTTCCCAATGATGACCAATTAGAATTACAAGCCGATCTGTCATATGAAGAAAAACCAACTGAGATTATAAAACGAAGCCTAAAAGAGTTATGCGGGAGACAGATTCCAATGTGTAAAGTGGTGTGGAGACTTCATGGGATCGAAGAGGCAACCTGGGAAACTGAGGAGTACTTGAAGAAAAAGTATCCAACGCTTATAGGTACATAACTGTTCAATTTCGAGGACAAAATTTCTTTTAAGGAGGGTAGAATGTAACGCCCTCCCCATAAGCACCTAGCATGACTCTAAAAGTATGGACGTTATGAAATAGAGTTTGGATTTATATTTGTGGAATATAGTGTTTTTAGTACTTAGTGGTATTTTGAGGATACTTAGGAATAGGAATAAAATTTTATTATATTGAGGTTTTATTATAAAGGTTTATAAGTACCTTTAAGTGGATTTTATTTTTAATACCTAGTGTATTTATTTTAGAAATTTAAGTACTTGACATTAAAAAAAAAAAATAGCTAATAAGAAATTATCGCCACCTATGGTAGCCACCCGTCACCCCCTCACCGTTTTCCTTTTTTTCTTTTCCTCCTCCAAACCGCCATCATCATGTATATATATAAATGTCATGAGTCTTGTGTTTTTCCTTAAGTTTTTTTTCGGCACCTATATCTATATATATATATATATATATAATATTAGGAGTTTTCTTTTTTTTTTCCCTTAAGTTGGTGAGCAGGCATTTGAGGTTAGTGAGTTTTTTATTTTTTATTTTTTGTTGTTTTGTTATTATTTGCTTATTAGTTAAGTTATATATATATATAGCATAGGCTTATTTCTTTTCTTTTCTTTTTAGCATTTAAATATTTTAAATGAATTTTAGTATATAGTTAATTTTGAGATTAATTTATAGGTTTTATATTTTAAGCAAATTAGGCACTTTAGGTAAGTATTCAAATTAAAGATTTTTAATATTATAAGATTTTGGATCTGCTTTAGGGGACAATATATATATATACTCCCTAAATTTATTTTGTAAGCTCTCGATATTATTTAGGGAATATGACTATTTGATCGGTACCCAGGTATTAAATATTTTCGTATTATTATTTTGTAGAATCTTAGCACCAGATCTACATCCAGGAGAGTCCACAAACTCTATTTTATTATGTTATTTCAAATATTACAAAACGTATAAATATGTTTTTTTCGAAACCATTACAAAATATTGCTATTTTTGGAATGATATCTCTCAGCGTGTTTTTGGAGATGTTTTCCATAATGTGTTACGTGTTTCCTATAAAAAAAATGCATAGGGAGCGGTGCTCCATATAGGTGTTTCTTTTAAAACAGACTATTATGGTGGTGCATAAGAAGTTTGTAGTACGCAGGTTTTTTTTCGGAAATATTTATATGTTGGAAAATGTTCTAGCTTGAAAAGTTACGTATTTTGACATGCATGAATATAGATCTGCCATTGACATAATTATGAAATTTGCATGTGCATGTGGTGACTGGTGGATGGGGATTTTTGCTAAAAATATTTATGACCTGATCTTGTTTTGATGGCCGGACAAATGGCCTTTCTGTTTACAAATACATATGAAAAAAAAAACCCCATTCTTACCAGGGTGTCAATTCTAGTTACGATCTTGTGTTCAGAAGCGTCAGAGGATTGCACTGTACGTGGCTGGTCCCCCGTACGAGGGCCTCTTCCGATGGCGTGGACGATTCAGACTCGAGAGAGTGGATCCACTTGAAGAGGTGCGTAGACCGCAGAGGGTGTGGCCCAATCGGTCTACGTGGACACCGCATCATGCTATGCGGTGGGGTTCGGCCGCCTAGTGGAGAGTCAGGAGGGACTTGAAATTGAGGTTGGTTCCAGGGTAGACCTGATAGGTGTCCAAGAGTCTGTAGCCTGTTTTGACCAGTGATATAGGAGTGCGGTTGTTTTGTAATCGAGCGTTCACGTGGTGTTTGCCTGGTATTGATTACGAGATGCCGGAACTTGGTTCCGATGGCCTCGTTTCGGGATCCAGACTTTGTCAGTGGAGCCCCACTATTGCATTACATGTTCTTTTAAATTTTGGGCGTAGAAGCTGCGCTGATGTGTCTTGATTCGCTCAGACTTCCCAGCTGCCCTCGAAACCCTCATGTAGGTTCAAGCTCCTAGTTTTGTTAAAATAATAAAAGAAATGTTTTCTTATAACATATCATGAACTGTTTTGTGAAACGGCATCGTCATTGTTTTAAAGAAATCACTACAGTACACACACACACGTGGACTCACTGAGCGTTCGCATTTTCCATATCATGTTCTCTTCTCAGATTAGCTCGGGATGGTCAGGGGCCCTGCAAGCCACTGAAATTTTAGGCCAGGAGTTTTGGATCAAATCTCCAAGAGGGGCATATGTCTATGTTTTATCTTTTTAGACTCGTCTGTAAAGTTATCTTTTTAGACTCGTCTGTAAAGTTTCTTTTTATGTTGTCATGTAAAGTTGTTGATGTAAGATACTTTTGTTTTTATAATAAAACGATCATGAGAAGTTTTTTTTTTTTTTTTTTAAGATCTTGTGTTTTGAGCGCATTATTAGTATCTAGTTTACTTAAGTTTTCTGTGTACTTTGTGTGTATACCTGTTAGTGTGGTTCTAGGGTTGTGTTTCATTGTGGAGCTTATAATTTAGTGCCGAGAGGCACGCAGATGCCCTACTCAGCCGCAGTTGACCTAGTGGCAGGGTTAGGGGCGTCACATATAGTAGATACAGTTTTGTATGGTCCCTACAAATCACAATGAATTAAAAAAATTCCAGATGTTTTGTTGCTACTTAAAGGAAAACAGCCACGAGTATGTTTAGTATGCCGATAAATATTGTAAGGAGTAGTTCCAGTTCTAGAGTTCTTAGAAATTCCCAAAAAATTATTCACCATAAAATCCGAAGAATGTCCCAATTTTATATGCCATAATGTGCTGGGATCAAGAACAGTGCTAGAAAGAGCATACAATGCTGACAATTGTATAGGCTTGTAGAAGAAAATCCCATTCATCTGCTCACCTACTCCAATCGGCCTCATCGAGATATGATCCCGTATCACACACAAATTGTCAGAGAGAGTGATAAAATACTTCGAGTCTCGTGCCAATTGGGACAAAGAAATTAAATTGCATTTAAGCTCAGGAATTAACAATACAATGTGGAATTTGAGTCTAGGATTTAAGGAGACCGTTCCTTCTTGCAGAGCAATTGCCTTAGCGCCATTAGGCAATCCAACAGTATATGGATAAATAGTATTTAAATTTTTTTAAAAAAAAACTTTCCTACCAGTCATATGGTGATAACATCCTGAATCCAAAATTCATAAATTTTTCATACTAGATATTTTTTGAATTGAGTGGTATTTGAGTTATTTATGGTAGTCAATAGCTTTGACCATTGGTCAGCTGTCAAATTTGGAAAGCTGAAATTATTTGGGCCGCTGCTGCCATTATTCGGCCTGCTGCTGTCTTCTGCAATGAGTTCGCTGTAGCTGGAGTTCTCCGTCGGAATCAACTTTCCACGCCAGATAGTGGCTGTGTTGGCCCAAGTGTCACCTCCTCTACCTCCCGATGCGTTCCGGCATACGTTCGACTAGAGAAAGAACGAGCTCGGGACCTGTCTCCGATCTGTATTCCTCTGTCGCTGCGACTAAACTGAGCTGCGCGGCTACAAGTGATTGTTGCAGTGGTCTTGGGCCACCATTCCGGGTAGCCCACGAGTTGGAAGCAACCCACAATTTCATGGCCTATCTTTCTGCAATGTGTGCAGTAAAGTCTTGAGAAAGAAGATGACGATCTTTCCGTTCCGGTGACGACGAAGGCAGTGCCATCGCCGGCATGATTTCCTGCTCATGCTAGGCTATGATGCTGCTCTTCTTTATAAATTTAAGCAAGAATTGTTCGCACCTTTGGCATGGGTTCTTGTTGTATCAGATGGGAGCGGACAGTGCCGTAAATTTCACTATTCCATTAAAAATTTAAAAACCTTTTCTTCCTCTCTTTCATTTATGATAACAGTCAAGATTTCTGTATCTCTGGTGGATGGGAGTTGAGAGTAGTTGTCTAATTCATCCCATAACTTTTTCAAACGTGAATAATACACGTTTATCGAATCTCCTCCTTTACAATTTGCTAGTACTGCCTTCAACTCGTATTTTCTTGGCCCGTTTCCAACCAAGAATCTTTCCTTTAAATCTGCCCATAGTTCATCAACTTTCTCGGAGAAATTTATAGAAGATCGAAGAGAGGGTTCAATAGTATTGAGAATCTAAGAATTTACGAGAGTGTTGATCTCCCACCATTCTTCTTCTTTGTCTGGTTCATTTTCCGGTATGAGAATTATTTCATTGATAAAACCCAATTTCTTCTTTGACCTCAAGGCCAAGCACATTGCTTTTGCCCATTCTGCATAATTATTGTCTTTTTCATTCTCTTTTAACTGAATTGTCGTTATGATGAGTCCGAGTCCATCTGAAGATGCTACATAGTAGGCATCCTTCTTTATTCTACAAATATGGCTTTCTTCTACCATATCATTGTCAACATTGTCAGTATTGTCGTTACTCATTATAAGAGTTTAGACAATTAGCTCTGATACCATGAAAGTTTCCAGTGGGGAAAACAATCCAATGTTTTCTTTCTTATTAATGCAAAATAGTTTACATTATATGCTTGTCAATGTGACAAATGCTAAACAAATTATGACGAGGAAACTAAAACTAATTACAACTAGGAAACTAAATTATAATTATACATGGTTTAGGATTTTATAAGAATAATCCTATTTTAATTCTACATAACAATCCTTAATAATGTGGAGGATTGTTGGAGTTATGGGTTTGAATGAGATGTTACTTGCCTTTAATTTGATTTAATTAAAGTAACTCTTATGTTACTTAGATTTTTTTATGGCAAGTGCTACTTGTCTTTATTTTTTGGTTTAATTAAGTTCTCTTACTCATCTAGTTTAATTAAGCTTATTAATGTCTTAACATTGATTTTCCAAGACTTTCCTCTCCTCTCCTCTGCCTATATATAGAGGGAGGTTCTTTGTTGTTTACACAACTCAAAAACACAAAACTTTTCCTAAAATATTCTCTCTAGAGTTAGTGTATTCTGGTGATAGAGTTTAAATTCGTATGTTCATCACAATTGTGCTACTGTGCTTGAACATCTTTGTTGTATCCTGGGAGATAAGTATCCACAGATTCTTAGGTACCAAGGAGAGGACGAATTTGTTTTAAGGAAATTGTTTACACCGGTCTCAACAATTCCATTTTATTTAGATATTTAGAATTTGTGTTTAAGGTTTTCTGTTTTTCTCTATTTCATGGATTATTATTACCATTATTACTTCTAACATGAATGAAAATTTCAAAGTTAAGAGTGATTATAACTCTAAAATTCCCCATACTAAAAAGAAATCATTATAGAGTGAAGGGTTGTTTCCCACTGTTTTAAATGCTATCTAGTCTAGTACTAGTACAAGAAGTGATGTATTATTCGGTTGAAACTGAAAGTTCATCATAAGTTGATACTTCTATTCAAGTATTTATTCGTTTCTGAAGTAAATTTTTTTACATAAATTTATACATCATGACTTATAGTAATCTCTTAATGTCATACATGATTGGAGGTAATATCTATGAAGATGAGGTAAGTCTCCTCCCTTTAAAAAACTAAATATTCAATTTTGCAGCTTTTTCAGATTAATGAATGAAATCTCCATATTCAAGAACCAATTTTGCAACTTTAAAACTTCAATTTTACAAAATTTTAGAACATCAAATGAACTTCAATTCACACTATCACTAATATAAAAGAACTTGGGTAAATAATAAATCTTTAACATATCTTAAACAAATTAAGCAATTTGTTGCAAATTGTTTTCTTTAAAAACTTCACCTTCTTCGTGTGGATATTTGTTCAAACCGATACCCATATCTACTGGAAGATTCAAGTCGAACATTACATGATTTTTCCGACAATCATTTTTCTTGATAAAATCCATCTTCATTTTGGCATTCGAGCTCCATTCTTTATGATTTTTTGTCGAGTTCTTCAAAATAAAATCTGAATCCATGCAGTCTTGCACAATCTCTTCATATTCCAAATCAAAGGCCATTGAGTCTTGCACAATCATCATCTCTTTCTCATCGTGGAATTTGTCCGACTGATGAATGAAATCTTCATTCGTCTCATCCACTCTAAAGTATTCTAAAGTGTTCTTGTGGCACATGTTTGTCTGAGGGGTTTTGTTACCTAACTTTCGTACAAGATATGTAATAGGAAGGAATATGATTTGTAAAGTAGCTGTTCAGACCCACTGGATGAAATGGAATATGATTGCTACAATGCATTTCAAATGTATTCCTAAACTCTCAATTTTACTTTGAAAATGTTGAAAAGAAGTGATTCATTAATACTACATTTTTTCATGAACAACAATTAATAGAGAGGTTGGAATGTTTAAAGGGTATAATGAGAAATTTTTCATTAAAATTGCACTTTTTCAATAATATGACCAGTAAAAAACAGAAATCGATAAAATGTGATAAATAAATTTAAAAAAAAGAGGGAGTATAAGAGAATGTAACTTAGCTTTTCATGGCAGTAAGAAAGTGATAAATATATCCAATCATGTAAAAGGAAAATTATTTTTTTCGAACCTTTAAACAATTTACGTTATACAGCTTGTGTTGTTTTAGAAAGGTGAATATTCAATTTCAGAGAAACTAAAACATAAAAGGACATTTTAATTTTGGAAGAAGTTATATGAGACCAAATGAACCATTTATTTATTTTGCATTATATTCATAAATTATTTTTTATTTATATATATATTGTTTTTAAGTATCTATTTATATCTCGTCATCACTCTAGAGAGGAATAAGATGAGACAAATCACACGAAAAGCTGTATGTAGAAATAATATTAATTAAGAGTAATTTTGAAACGTATCGGGTGTCAGGTGTGATGTGCCTAGCCTGCTTCTGTCGTGACAAGTGATCGTGATATACATATATATACACACACACACACATAGGTTTTTCTAACGTGTGCCCCTAGGTCACACGTTAATACGGATAAACTTGCATTATTTTTGTAATTCAAATATAACAAAAAATCCTATTAAATCACTTATGAAAATTTTAGACTATTAATAATCATATATATTATATATATTTATCTTAATTGTGTCAATCAGAATCTTTAATATTCTCTTTGCTCCCAACTCTTTCCCCACTCTTCCTTTCCACCAAAAAAAAGGAACACCTAAAATCTTTTATAACCTTTCCTTTTATAATATCTTTTCCCTTCAGGGTTTATCTCTTCCTAGGTTTTATCTTTTATTTGGTAGGTTTTACTAATAAAATATATCAAATTAGAAATGTTAAAGAGAGTGTTACAAGATACATTAAAGACAATCTGAACGTGTATAAGAATTCTAATTTTTTTTCCGGAAACACTATATATATGTATGTATGTACGTATATATATCCCACGATCACCGATCATGGCAGAAGAAGGCTAGGCACATCACATCTAACTCATGAGATCTTTCAAAATTACTCTTAATTCCCCGATAACAAAAGTAACTTTTCTATTTCGTTTCTTCACCTTCTTTTGCCAAGATGACCTCCGGTTCACATCAGAATTTCGATCTTTGTCAAAGGGTATTTTTGCTATTCCAAGTTTTTGTTTCTTCATCTTCTCCGCCCCAAGATGAACCTTCGATTCATCAAAATTTTGACCTTAGCCAGATCTTCTCATTAAGGGTAATTTTTTTTATTCCAAGTGTCGTTTCTTCATCTTCTTCAGCCGTGATGAATCTTCAGTTTTCGTGAAAATTTTGATCTTGGCCAGAGATATTCTCTTTAAGGGTATTTTTTTGTTATTCTAACTCTTTTTTGTTCATAAATCATCTAGATTCTTCTCTTTTAAGTGTTTTAGCTATAGCTACATCCATGAGTAGCTGGGATCTTGTTAGATCGAGGTTTATTTCTTCTTTAGCGAGAAGATCTATTACCTGAATTTCATCTTCTTTAATCAAAATGATGCTTCGGCTTTCGCCAGAATTTCCATCTTGGTCGAAGATCTTCCCTTAAAGGGCATTATTTGTTATTACAAACCTCTTTTTGTCTACATATCAATTTGATTCTTCTCTTTGTAGTCATGTTTTAACTAGAGTTATATTTCGCAAGCATGATTCTTCTTCGATCTTGTTAGATTGAAGTTTATTTCTTCTCTCGCGAGAAAATCTATTACCTGAATCAAATTTTATCCCTTTCATAACTCTTCATCTTTGTCGTAAGCAATTTTCAACTAAATTCGGCCAAGTTTTTTAAATTGCTGCTTAGGTATGCCAAGGAATAATTAATGTATTTGTTTATTTTAATATTTTTAATTGGGGTTACCAAGCTTGAGTTTATTTTATGTTACCATGAGTATTACAAGTCCTGTCTCTTAGCATGAGCATAATATTCGTCAGTTGCTTTAATATAAGAGTGAATTAGGCTTAGCTCTCCCTTAACAATCAAATAGTTAACAAATTAATCTCTTAGTATCTTAATATATTAGGGAATAAATATCTCTTTAGGAATAATAAATATATTCATGTTCCAAAATACCCTTAGTTGATTAAGGTGTTTAAAGAATTGACTTATAAAACTTTTTACCAATATCAAATATAAAGCAATTAAAGGGATTAAGCGCAGTTATATGTTAAGAGCAATCATAATTTTCTTTCCAAAAAAAAAAAAAAACAATTCTAATTTTAACATGGTTTATTTTTTTTTAGGGAAAATGAATTATATATATCTTACTATAAAAAAGAATAGCATGTGCTATTTTAGAAGGTTGTTCATGGTCCATTCTAAGGATACATCAGAGAGTAAAGAAATTTTTGTAAGAAGGTGGGTCGTGCTATTCCCAGACCTATAAACATGCGAAAAGGAGGTGGAATTAGAGCAAATATTATCTAGAAAATATGTTGACAAAGCTTCAAGCTCAAAAAGATCTTCCTCAAGAGAGGTGAGACTAATAACTACCCTGAGAGAATCACTTTCCACTATTAATGGGCCAAAGATGGAGGATGCAATCACATCTCCTTCGATAATACCAATGAGTTCACCATAATCCACAAAAAAAACCCCAAGCGAGGAACAACCCGGGCAAAAAGAGTTATATCTAAATGGTTCCTTATGAGGATACCGATACCGATTTTTCCGTCAAAAAAAGCCACCTCAGTATTAACTTTCAATATTCCTTGGGCTGGGGACTTTCAAAATCGACTAGAAGGCAAATTAGGACCTAACTGTGTAACCGAAATAGAGGTACCTTGAAGATTTGAGAATTCCTCAACAAAATGAAGTGTTTGGGATATAATAAGTGGCCCACTGGAAAATATCCCTTCATAATGAAGTTTGTTACAGGCAAACTATATCAATCAGCAACATGTATCAAACACTAAAATATCTTTATGTTCATACTGTAGTAGGACAGAATAAAAAAGGTCCTTAAAACTGAGAGTTGGGATCCTTCTCTATTTGTCGCCAAGGGATAAAAAGATCCCAAATGTAACTCATGTTTAGGTCCAAGAGGGGGTGAATTGGACCTAATAAAAATTTTAGCTTTGTTAAACGGATTTTTCTAAACTCAAAGGAAGCCAACCAAAAACAGAATAGCTTGACAGAAAACAACTAATGCAACCTACCTCAGAGGATATCACTTAAATCATTAGCTTGACTTAGTAATATGAAGCTAATCAACACAATCTAACAAAAATTAATCAGCTCAGAATCAATCACTTAAGCCATTGACTTGACTTCGTGAATAAAGCTAATCAGCACAATATAATCAATCAACTCAAAAACTATCACTTAAGGTATTAGCTTGATTCAGTGATATAAAGCTGATTGCAAAATACACTTGATAAAAAAATTTTTTACAAATTAGCAAGACATCAAAATCAGCTCTCTTTAAGTAAAATGAGTTTTTAGAGAATAAAGCCAATATACAACTCTAAACTCAAAAGCAGCTTTAAATAGACGAAACTAGCCATAAAAGAATCTATATTTCAAAAGATATTAGCTCGACTCACAGACACAGAACTAAAAACATATTCAAGGCAGAATCAATTAAGGCCATTCTTAGAAATTGGAAACTCAACAAAAACAAAATAAGATAAGCAAGGAAAATCAGAATAAACAAAAATAAAGATAACCAAGGCACAAGGATTTTTATAGTGGTTCAGTAATACACCTACATCCACTTTCCTTGAAAACTCTCATCTCAAGGTTTCCACTAAATAATCTCTTCCAATGTGAGATTTAAACCATTATAAGCTGTTTTTAATAACTTAGCAAACTATACTAGTTTTAAATAGATCTAATAAACTATCTCCACTAGTTTTAAATAGGTCTATCAAACTATCACCACTAGCTTTACAATAGATCTAGCAACTATATTTCACTCTCACCATGAGAGAAACGCCACAAGTTTTTGTAATAGAACTTGCAAATCCGGAAGAAGAAGATTTGAAATACACTTTTTAGCTCACAATATCTCTCTACTACAAAACAACCCTCTCTTAAAATATAGATATTTTTGCTCAAAATACAAGAGGGAAAAAGACTTCTTTTTCTCTACAAGAATTCTTTTTCTCTTCTTGCTCTATCTTTTCTGCACTTTTTTCTTCACTTCTTCAAGTTTAGAGAAATGTGGTCTTCACTTGTATATAGGACCATCCCAATGCTCAAGTTGTCTCAAAAGGCCTTCTTTCTTTACAGCTTCCTTCTCAACAGCCTATTACTATCTTTAGCTTATTTGTACACACAAGAAAAAGTTAGTAGTACCATGTTTAACCAAAAATGGTAAAGGAAATAGGGGACCACTCCACAATATTGCCAAGTGTATAAACTTGTTTCCCAAGCTGGTACTTCTCATCTATATGTAAAGTAATCCAACTGCCATGATCCTCTTGTACAATGCCACGTGTAAGGTACTTTTGATCCTCACAAAATATTTGAGACAAACAATAGTTCTGCTTATCTGATTAGCTTGAGTCTTATATTCAAATTTTAGCTCAACTTTCATTCTTCAAGTGCCTTTCATTAATCATCTTCTTTGACCACATGCTGGTGAGATATAACGTCTTTTTCTCCTTCTTCTCACTTCTAGCATTTTTTTGCAAAAAGACAAAAGGTTTTTGTAAGTTCTTTTGTGTTTAACCAAAAGAGGAAAAGGTTAAAACAAAGGACAATAGACCACAAATAAAAGGATAAAGTAAAAAGGCACTTTATCGATAAGGAAACTTTCTTTCTCCTTCCTTTATTCTCCAATCTGTAATTTATCCTTTTTATTTCTAGAGAATGAATTAAAATTTGTCACTTTAGTAAAGATTCTTCCAATCTCAAATTTCTTGTTTTTGCCTAGATTAGTAGCTCGACCTGTGAGCTCGTTTTGTTAGCTCAACTTACCTTCCACTCACATTGGCTTCACTACTGTCTTTCAACAAAAACACTTTGTTAGATTAATTTGATTTGTTACTCATCAAAACATGACTGACCCTTAAGTCAACACCAAACTTGCTTCGAGAAATCACAGGCAAACAAAATATGTCTATCATCTTCGAATTGAAAAACACATTGAATGCAAACAGTGCCACATGGTATACCCCTTCCCAATAGATTCTTGCCGGTAGGAAGAATATTTTGAATAGCTCGTCAAAGGAACATCCGGACCTTAGGTTGATTCGAGAGCTTGTGAATAGAATTCCACAAGAGAGACTCCTGGGTACCACTTGAAGGTCCATCAGTCTGTCTAAAAGAATGGAGATAGTTCATTCCTGTTTTGTAGCTTGACTGACTGTATAAGTACCGTTGGTAGTATAGTACCATATGAGCTTGTCATTGGGCCAAATCGGCTTAAGCGGAATCTGAATAATGGCCTTAGCTTCATGGTGGAGGAAAAGATAACGGATTATGTCATGTCACCAACAACATTGATTGAAATCAATGAGTTCTATCACATTCTTTTCTGGTCCTCTAGAGGGAAAAAAAGGGGATAGAGTAAACCCACTAAAGGAAGGTATCCACTTGTCATGCAAAATATTAGTGGAAATACCATTCCTTATTCGAGATCGTAGGCCTAGAGAAAGGAGGGTCCTTCCTTCCAAGAGACTGTAACAGAGATAGGAATGCTTACGTCCCGATGAAGCACTCAGGAAATTTCCTGAAGAAAAATATTTTGCCTGAAGACATTTAGCCACCAAATGATGATAGAGCATAAATCATGCACCAATATTTTTTGGTGAGAAGAGCAAGATTAAAACTTTCAAAATCTTTAAAAACTATAGCTCCCATACTTTATGGCTTACAAAGATCATTCCAAGACTTCCAACACAGCTTTTTATTACCTGAGAACCACCCCACAAGAATTGTAGGACAATAGAGTTTAAAGACAGGATAAAGCTCATAGGCAAAAGTAAACAAGACATAGCATAGGCCAGGATAGCTTGAACAATATTTTTAATAAGAATTTATTTACCTGCTTGGGATAAAACCTTTTCCTTCCATCCATTTAACTTCTTCAAAATCTATCTTTTACAAACTAAAAGACTTGGTTTTGATCTTCCATTCAAACAAGGAAACACTAAATTGGTACCATACTCTCCAGTGGTTGTAATTCCTAACACAGATGAGATAGAGTTTTGCAAAGTTAGTGAGACAGATTTAAGAAAATAGTAGATTTTTGGAAATTAATTTCTTGGCCTGTCACAGCAACATAGTTCTGGAGGATATTCTTAATAACCTCATCCTACTAGATATCGGCTTTCCAAAAGACAATGCTATTATTTGCAAAGAAAAAATGTGAAATAGCGGGGCATGTTGTGTTAAATTGCAAGCCAGAGAAAAGACCTTAATGCTCAGCATATCAAATCATAGAAGAAAGGCCTTCATCACATATAATAAGCAAATATGGGGAAAGGGGATCGCCCTGATGGATGCCTCGAGTAAGAGAGAAACAAGCATAGGGCACCCCATTAATGAGAACAACAAAACTAACAGAGCGTATACATCTCATTATAAGAGAAACCAAACTTGTGGGCGGAGGGAGGGGGAATACATGGCATTCATTACAGATTTTAAAAAAATTCCACTCAACTTTATCAAAAGCTTTACTTAAGTCAAGCTTGAGGGCAAAATGACTAGAACCATTTACTTTACCATGCTGCATAGGATGAAAGGCTTCAAACACCACCATGAAATTGTCAGTGATAAGTCTCTTCTCTACAAAATCACTTTGGCTTTCATGAATAATAGAAGGCATAAAAGGCTTGAGTCTATTTACAACAGCCTTGAAAATAAGGTTGCACATAACATTGCAAAGGCCTATCGGTCTATAATCCTTAACCAAACTAGCGGATTTAATCTTAGGAACTAAAGCATTAGTATCGTTAATGGCACTAATATCATTACCATAATTTAAAATATCAAGAGCTACATGAATTCCCTCTGGTCCTAATACATTCCAGCACTTACGTAAAAAACAAGACTACAAACCATCAGGACTAGGTGCTTTTCTTCCTTTCATTTCCTTCAAAGATTTAATAATGTCATCTGCTATATATGATCTCTCTAGGGATGAACTTCATCGTCAATGAACACCTTATCAATCGTACCATCTTGCAAAACACAAGGAGAGTTGTCAGATGTATAACTAGATTAAAAATAGTGCAAAATAACATTTTCCATTCCTAATAAATCAGTAACAATACACTATTAGGATTTGTGATTGAGGTTTATAGAACTGCGCCTATGCCTCTATGATGCCTTTCGATGGAAGTAGAAAGTGTTTCTAACCGCCCCCTCCCCCTCCCCCCTCCCCCAGGAGCCAGTTAGCCTTGGATCTAGTTTTTCAATCCTCTTCCAAAGAAAGCCACTTTTCTAATTAAATTTCTAATTTCAATTCCTCATGATTCGACCAATCAAACTGTGACTTGAGAGTATCAAGTTTTTGTCTCGCTCTTTTTAATGTTAAGAGTGAGATTGCCATGCTTTTTCTTACTTCATTCTAAGAGATGATCAATAATGGAGCAAAAATTAGATCGAATTGCATCTGCGGAAAGAGAGGGATCAGGCAGCCATAATTTATCAAAAAAAATCAAAACATTCCTCATTTTTTATCCAATGTGGCTCGATGCGTTTTAGTCTATTTTTCTTGTGATCCCAAGAGTTAAAGACAAAGGATAATTGAATAAAAAGTGCAAGGTCATCAGAGTGCCCACCAGATGTGTTATGGACTGCACAAGAAGGGAAATTATGTGAAAAGGAAATAGAGGCATGACCTCGATCTAGACCGAGCACGGACATAGTCATTTGAAGTACTTTGTCCTTTCCATGTAAACTTTTGGCCTTCATAGCCTAGATCAAATAGACTTGTGTCAGTTAGAACATCTCAAAAGTTATCTATCTGCCAAGTATTTCTATCTCTCCCTGTTTTTCATAAAAAAAAAAGAATTTTATTAAAATCTCTTCCAACAAGCCATGGACAAAGAATATAAACGTCTAAATGATCCCAAGAGTGCTTTCTCAACTCAATTTTGGGGTTACCATGAAAATCAATAAAACAAAAAATGCGAGAATTAATCAAGGAAATAGAGACATCAATATGACCAACAGAATAACCAAGCAAAGAAGCAACAGTTTCATTATTCCAAAAATACCAAGACCCCCTAAGAGACCAACTCTGTCTACAAAAGGACCACAATCAAAACATAAAGAAATTCTAAGGTTGTCCATTTTATTTCTCAAACACTTAGTTTCAGAAAGAAAAACTATAAAAGGTGGACACACCTCAAGGCATGGCTAAAAGGTCAGCACTCTTAGAAGACGGAGTGTTAAGAATGGATCGTTTCCCCCCTTAATCCCTCTCGGGGGGAGATTGAGCTACATTAGCTACAGGAGCGGTACTGCCGGATCGATAGTTGGCAGTTGGCAAGGAATTGGATCCCTCCAAAAAAAGGGGGAAGCAGCGGTCGAACTCCTTCCTTCGAAGTCAATACCAGCACATCTGCTTACCGCAACATCAGCTGCTATAGAATCCGCGGTTTCTAAGATTTGTCACGACTCAATTACATTGAGACACAAACGATTAAATCCCTTCTCGTTGAATCCTAACCTACAGGATCATAAGTACCTGTATAATAAGCAAGCATCAGAGATCAGTGTCTTAATAAGACTGCGAAGAGCAAGAATTGCTTGAGGACTGTTAGGTCCCCGACAATTCTAACAGAGGAGACTGATTGATCTCGGCGGGGCTAATCATCATCAACAACCACCACTGGTTGATATATGGTTTCTATCCTAACTAAATTCTACTTTTAACCAAGTGTACCTATCGGTGTAATATGGTGAGGAGAGTCACAAATTTTTGAACTCTCGGGGTAGCCAAGTACTAGTACTAACTATATCTCTACTGCTTAATCAAATAAAAGTTTTGGAAAGGTTTTAAATTAAGAAATAACTAAAAATCAATTAAACTAAATAAGAAAGCAATTAAGAAGTTTCTAAAAACAAATTTGAAAAGTAGTGTTTAAATAGTAGAATCCCCTAGAACCGTAAGTTAGTTTTAAATAGAAAATCATTGTAATTTATTAAAACTCGTTGATTGGATCTCACTCATATGTCGGATAATGTAAAGATCCTTCGATTCACTTAATCGTTTAGAGAAGAATTCCTTCGCACCCTAACTGATTATGAACGAATTGTGGATTATAGTGATGTTAGTGATCTAGAAACTGTAACAAGTATTCCTACTCAATTACCAATTCCTATTATTCAATTAATGCCTAGATTAATCTTCTTTGTCAGAGTCCAATTAATCTTGCGAAATTATCAATCACGCGTAAATTGGTAAACAATCACAAAAATTGAATAACAATCAAACAAGAATTAGATAATTAAACCAAGAAATTCATATAAAAACATGATTAAAGAATTCTAGGGTTCATCCCCATTTAAATACAAATAAAATTAGCCACTAAGCATAATTCTAAAACATAAACTCATAAATAAATCTATGAAAAAGAATAAGTTTAGAGGAGCTTAGGAGAAAATATTAAAGATCCACGATCCCGACGATTGCTCAAACTTCTCTTTCAAATTGCTTGAATAATTCTTCCAAATTGGGTCCTCTTACAAAATATAAAACTGAAAGCTAAGACCTAAGCTAATGAGTTAATGTGTTTAGAGGGGTTTAAATAGGAGAAAAATCTCCAAATCCTACTTTAAAATTATTCTAATTCCTTTCTAAAAATATTTGGAATTAAATTACAAAAAGGAAATGAATCAAAGTGCAAAAGGGAAAATTTTAAAAATTTGTGAATCAGCTCTGTGCGCAACTATCCGGACCAGGATAGTGAAACTATCCGGTTAGCTTCTGGAGTTTGTCTTCTAAATTGGTTGCCCACTATCTGAACCAGGATAGTTGCTATCCGGATAGTGCTTGTGTTCCAGTATTCAAGTTTTGTCAGTTCTTCTCTGTTTTCTTTGTTTTTAGCTCTAAGGTTCTTTGTTTTTGCTTGTTTTCAACAAACCTTCATTCTGAAGGTACCTATAACAATAAGAAAAGAAACGAGATCAAATAACTCTATTTTGTAATATTTAAATACAAAAACCGATAAAAACGACAATGCTTAAGAGGGTAAAATTAGACTTATCACTAGTAAAGAAGAAATAGAGGAAACATCAGCCTTGGATCGCTTCAATGCATGGTTTGAATCTTCACAAATAGTATGCAAATCCCGTTTGGGAGAGGAAGAAGCTGTCACCGAATGCAAATTCTCAATTTGAACAAGAGGTTGTCTGGGCCTGAAGCCATTTTATGAGTTTGCTGCTTGACTTTAGCGTACTTCCTAAACTGCCGAGTGGTACCATCAGTGAGTGGTACCATCAGTCTTAATCCTGCTCTTGATCTTGCAATAGGGTTAGGGAGCTTGTATTCCAAAAGATCACCAAAAGCAAGGTTAAAAAACAAAGGTGAGAAATAAAAAATAGAGTTATAAGAAGAAGAACTATAATGCATAAAGTCCCAAATAGAAGGGGACTATCCAAGAGCAACATGAATGCCCAAATCAATGGAATTATGAACATCTTCGTCTAGAAAAACAGAAGCACGTAAAATATCATCAGATAAGTTGGGTTAGGGATAGAGGCCGAAGATTGTGAAGTAAATTCATTATACATATAAGACGAATGAACATTTGAGTCATAGGTATTGGTTGGCCAGATTATCAAAAAGTTTATTAGCACGACTCCAAGTCTATATCATCAATTGCATCGCTGGACTCATAACAAAGAGAAGACTTAACATGACTCAAAGGAAAATTAGTAAAATTAGGAGCAAAATTATGGGTTGGGTCTGAGGGTGTAACTTGGGCTAGAAAAATAGGAGAGGGGGATGGGCCCAAATGAGAGGGAGGCTCTAAAAAAGAATTAGCACCATATGGTGAGGGGGTTGTGGTCAAAATTGTCTAGGTTAGAGAAATACTCTTGCTGATTTTGAGAGCTTGTGTCGGTTGAAGAAAAAGGAACGGTGAGAGAATCAGCCGCAGATGGGGGTGCCGATTGTGAGAGCTCAAAGAAAAGTGGGTTCGTTGCTGGGAAGGGGGCGATGGTGGAATATTTGGGAGAGTGAGCAGTGGAGTGACTGTCGTTACTAGAGGGAAGAAGAGAATTTGAAGGAAGAAAAGGGGGAGATGAATTAGTTTGGTGTTGGACGGCAAGGCAGTGGTGAGCGAGCTATGGCGTCAGCGGCAGAGTAGCGGTGTTGGAAATGGTGGGGAGGACATAATTGGGTTTGTCGAGGCTGATGCAGCAGAAGGAGGCAGATTTCGGTGAAGGGGGTCTGGTATTTCATCTGTGGTGGCTGGAATTTGTAACTCAAGAAGGCTGGAATTGGTTTCAGAGAAATCAAAACAAATTTCAGAAAAGAAGGTGATATCAGGCAAGATACATGAGTTGTGAATTAGAAAAATAGTAAATATAATGGTGAAAAAGGGGGAGGGGATAAAACAGAGGAATTGGAGATAGAGGGGAAAATAAAATCAAACCACAGGAAAATAGAACCAGGATGTTCTCCTAAACACACAGAACCATATAGCATATTCAGAGCATGTATACTATGAGGAGCAGGGGAAAAAGGGGGTGAAAAACAAGAAAGTTTGTGATAATTGTGTACCTTATGTTGTGATGGAGGTTCAATTAACATTGGAGCTTTTTCATTGCCTATTGTTAAATTCTCTGGCACTTTGGGGCTGATAATAAAAGTTGTGCTGCCTTTCATTGTCCCCACTGATATTTTTGACAGAAACTGTAACTAGTGTTGGAGTATGATTCTTGTCTTGATCTTTTGCAGATGTGGTATTTACTGGAGCAGACCCAGCTACAGGAAACGTGGGCAATGGAGGGGATTGATCTTGAACTTGATGAGGGGTGTGAAGCGGGGCTGAACAAAGAATGGTGTCAGCGTTTAATTGTTGACAAATCTCCTTATTATTAGCCCCCGGGCTTGATGATAGACGATGTATCTTGGTAACTACAGAAGAGGAAGCAGGTGATAAAAATTCCTTAAAAATTGCAAAAGATTCACCTCTATCAGTAGCAGCCATTATATCTGGGAAAAATTAGTGTGCTTTGCTTCACACTGAGGGTATTAGTGACCGATTCGACCACAATAGAAGCAGAAAAAAGGCAATCTTTCATATTGTACCTTCCCTTCGCATGAATTAGTCCTTCCCCCGGGGCCTTAGATAATAATACATAGGCAAAGGGGTTTGTAAATATACCCCTTCCAAAGTTCACGACTGTCTTCTAAAACAGAAGCCAATCTCCTGCCAATTTCTGGAGAATAACACCAAGCCGGGAGATCAAAAACTCTGATCCATATATGGGTACGATCAAAGATTGCCGGAGGATTCGGGGATTCACGACTCTGGGTGCACGAGTATGAGTTTATTACTAAAATCCCATGGTCCGTTTTTAAGCACATACTCCTTAATAGCCTGGGATGGAAAAACAATTTGAAATACATTATCGGGGTAACGAATGCATGGCAAAAGGGCTGTTTTCGCATTGTCATGGTCGCATCATGGCTGTCTTAAAGCCAAGCACATTAATGACTCACCACCATAGATAATAAAGTAGATACTACGTTCACGGCTCCTGTCTAGGTTCGATTTCGGTGTTGGAGAGTCTAGCATGGATTGATTCCTCATTATTTAATGAAAAAGAATCAAGTTGTTGAGCAATATCCTCTTCCATGATATAATGATTCTTGAACAGAGATGAAGATATTAAACAGAATAATAGAGTGAGAAGAGTGTTTAAAGGGGAAAGACCGGCAGCTGATCGGTGAGAAATTCTTACAAAGAGTAAAAGCCTAAACCATAGAGAGAAAACTTTCACCATGGAGGAAGAGAGTCTAAGATGACTCGAACTTGAGGTTTTCATTTGACAAGTTATGTGAAGCTAGTTAAGGGAAGAGTGTTTTGCATTAGATTATACCTTAGTTGTCATTGTTAATAGATAATCAGGATGGTATATGATTCATTTGGTAGTAATTTGTTGATTAGGGAAAAAAATAAGAAAATAACACATTAATTTGCCATTTCCACCAAATAGACTCATGGGAAAAAAGAAATACAAAAAATCATATAAATTAGTTGAAATTCATTGTTTCAAGAATGTACAAGACAGCCATACAAATTTATAGCAAGAAATCCTGCTGTATTTTGAACAATGAACCCTAGCTTCTCTTGCCTCGAAAAAAAAAAAATCTGGAATTTGCAGGATCACACCAACATAGCATATCAGTGACAAGTAAAAGACTGAAGCCGAATTAGGAAGAATTCTTGGAGCGTGATCAATGACAATGGGGCGTATAGATAATCAAGAATAATGATGAATAAATATTATACCCTGCTGTGTATCACTATCAGCCTAAACCCTGAATCCATGCTCCAAAGGAAAGAAAACATTATCTTCTTTCATTTCTCGTACTCCAGTTGTTGTAATGATGTTTTTCAGGTCTAGGTGAGGGAACCTGCTGTGATTCAAAATCCAATGGGAGGCCAACCTCAGAGAACCTCGGAGATAGTCTCTCAGATACTCTACTTCGTATATCACTGTTTCCTCCAGAATTACGAGATTTGGACATCTTGAGAACATCACCCATCTCTAGATCATCATCTTCCACCTTTTCTCGTCTGCCATCATCAGAATTACCTGTAGCTGCTCCCTGGATGGAAGCCCTTGGGGGCTTAGATGATATTTCAACTACATATGCACGGAAATTGAATTTTGAAGGCTCCTTTTTTGTGCAAAGCACTTCAACAAAATTGTTTGCACAGCCACGGTCATAAACATTTATCCGGTTGTCTGCTCTATAACGGAAAGTTTCATATGTAGTCTGCAAATAAATCACAACATTAGAGGAATCAATAAGAATAGAATTCATAGGAAAAACACAAGAACAAAAATCTACTGCTTTCTAATCCTGTTTCCCTTTGTCTTTTGGAGTTCAAAGGAGATACTAGTTTCAAATATCACACTGAATCACGATAACACATAAGAGAATAAAGAGAAAGCTTCCCAGTCACTTGACCTCGTAAAACATTTATGTAAAGAAGACATTTATATAGAGACATCTATATAAATATTTCTGAAGGGACATCTATATAGAGTAGCAGAAGTAGTATCCAACCTTTTATTCATCAATTAAAATCACAGGACGATGACCTAACAATAAACAGACACAAAAAATAAAGCAATGTCTTTATTATGTCAAGTGCCAATTTATGCCCAAAGACAGCAAGATCTACTACTTATGCACCAGCAAATCTACTGAAACAGGACTAGGCACAATATTATTCCGATATTCTGTGCAATTTCACTTTGCATCTCAAACATTTTTTAAGGCACATCACATAGATACTTCACTTCAAATTTGCCAAATCCTGGCGGTTATAAAATCTTATGAACCAAGTTACATAATTCATACATGAGATAACAATTGAAGATTCCCACGTGGTCGGCATGCCCTGAAAGAGATCCTAAATAGGTCTGAACTAAGGAGAATTATGATGTAACATGTTCTCTCTCAAGTGATGTCCTCTATTGAACATCAAATTGGAGCACGTCATATTTCATCCATTTCAGAAACTGCATTCTAGCAGCGGCATTTGACTCCAAATAAATACTTTAGCAGGTTGAAATGAAAACACATAAGGGTTAAGGGCAACACTAGGCCAATAAACTAGCTAGTAAAATAGCTAACCCCTTCTATATGAGTATTTTACACAATCATACAAATGAAAAAACTAATGGCTTCCTACAAGACTTTGGACTGTTGATTATCTTAATAATACTGTAGAATCACAAACTTGATTGCAGCCAAGAAGATAACTGTATAAGCTCCATCTCGGTGTTTCTAGTAAGTTCTCAAACCAAGTTTACTTATTGTCAATGCAGCAGCAAACTATTCTAGCTAAAATAGACAGATCAAACTCACCTGGTTTGTGCCTATGAGATACAGATGAAAGCCAGTGAGGCCCCCAACAAACCACAACAGTAGAAAACAATACACCATCAACCCCACTGCTGCTGGTGATTCTTTCACAGCCTTCAGAACAGTTCCATTTTCATCCCAGAGAAATTTCATGTACAGTGCTGACATTGAAAAGACGAACACACACAAAAGTGCCGAGGAAAAGATGAAAAGAAAAAAGCAACGATAGTTACGCTGCACCCAAAAGGAGGAAAAAAATGAGCACATCAAAGATGAATTCAACCAAAAAAGCAATGAGTAGAAAAGCAACATAAGGGCAGAAAAGAATAAACTGTTAAGTCATGCCCTTATATTAGATTCTAATACAGCCTTTCTCAAAGTTTCATGCTACAGAACTTTGTCTTTTCATCTCTTCTATGCATCTCCAAAGTCTGAGGTACCTTATGTATGAATTCATTGAACAAATACTTCCAAATTTACGAAAACATGACCATCTTTGATCTTCTGGGAAATGCAAATGACATAATCTCTTAAAACCCTATGCACATCCATTGAAAAGCCTGATAATCTGCGATAAAATGTATGGAATAATTGAAATCTAGCCCATAACTCTGATGTAACACTTTATAAGCCCAAAAAGGGCCAAGGTGCCAAGAAACGGATCAGGTAAGAGATATATCAAAGCCAATTAGAGCTAGATGAACATACGGACTCAATACGAGTGACCTAATAAATCCAGGCTAATCTTGCCAGCTTCAATGCTTCCCAGACAAGAACTACAAGATGTAAACCATTTCACATATTTATTTAAGAATTCGTTCTAGTTATCTGCATTGCTATTAAACAAACTACTTCAACAATGATTAACTATTGGGTTGATTCTCAAGTAGTTTCAGTCACACTGGTGACAAAATGGCTTATTATTTCCTTGGGGCTATCATAATCAAGTCCTTTGAGGAAGAATCAAAGCGGATGCATGGCAGCAACCATGTCAAGCCAAGGGAACTATAAGAGTTAACAAAAGCAAACCTTCCCAATGCACTGCCCCACCCAAGGGCAATGATGATCAAATCGCTCCACACAATTATCACATACGGAGCAGTGAGAGCACCTTGGAGGGCGATAAACCATACACGTTTCACAGTACTTGACCTTCACAGGCAGGCCATTGACAAAGACTTCTCTGGTTCTTGGAATTTGTAAGTTTTGTGGTCGTCTTGCGCCAGCTTCAGTAGAAGCTGAAGCATCATAGGCATACACATCTTCTGGAGGATGAGGGCTACGAGGCACAATTCCAGGATCCTGACAGGAGGTTAAAAGTAGGAGCAGCAGTGCCTGTTTGAACCAAAAGGACATTAGCATCAATGAGAATTAGTATGTTACCACATACAGACATCTCTATGCATATAGAAATAAAATAGTCCAGAATTCAACAACCAAACATCAAGCCTGGCAGAAATTGTGTTTGCACATTAAATGTTTAACATCTCATCTCTGGCTCCTTTTTCCCATAAAACATCACCCTCCTGAATAAGGTTTTTATCTGAAGTACAAAGAGGAATGTCTTAGGGATCTTTCAAGAGCACATAACGATATATTGGAAGAAAAGCTCCATAAGCGATGGAAACCTTTTCCAGAAAACTCATGAGATGAAAATGGTACACTCTAGAATATATCTGCATCAAGACTCCAGTAATTGTGTCTAGAAACAAAAAAGAAGAAAAATTTTTCCATGTAAAGGGCTTTTAAGACCAAATAGACAGGCAGCAGAACAGATGTCTCATCAGTGGGGATACTTAAATGTTTATGTTACCTAGAAGGATCACTGCCAGAACATTGTAAAGAATTGAGTACAAATCATACATGGTAAAATCTGCACCAAAAAAAAAAACTCTTAAAATGGGATGAAGAAAACTAACACATATGGTCAAGCCAATCGCCACCAAAAGAACTGCATATCCTGCATTAGATGCTGGAAATTCATGAATAAGGTTCCTTGCAACAAATGTGCAAAAGATGACAGCAGGGACAAGGATAAGCAATACAGTGACAATCAAAGACCTCGCATCTGGCCCAAATATCAGCCTCCCATTGAGGAAGAATTTCTGTAAGAGGAATAAGGGAAAACTTAATTGTTAAGACTTAGAATGTGAACAAGAGGAAATTCACAAACATCAATAAATGAGTGAATATGTTATGAACAAGAGGAAATTCACAAACATCAATAAATGAGTGAATATGTTAAAAAAATTTATGTGCTGATTACTGATAATTACATAGAAAATGAAATTAGAATTTCTCTTCCCCTCCCCCCACCCTTCTTCCCTTTTCCCTTCATTCTCAAGACTTTTAAAGAGTATATAAGTGCGGAAGAAGCTTGATACATATAGCTAATAAGGAGTGAAAAGAAGAAGCTTTGCTAAATTATTCAGTATTGACCCTGCATTGTTTAAGGTTTTATTCAGACCATTTTTTGGATTTCTTTACTTGCTTCCTTTTAACTTCATTTTCTGAGTGATTATGATCTTTCAAAATCCAAGCACAAGCAGGAAAACAGCCCCAACAAAATTCCTGTGTACACAAGAAGTTTTTAATAGCAATTTAGCAATCCACTAACACCAATAGAGGAATCAGATACTCCTTGTTACCCAGAAGGTCTCTGTCAACTAATGTTTCAAACATCTCTTAGAAGCCTTCATTTCATGTCCTTGAATTCATAACAGCAATTGAGTTGCCAATTAGCATCAACAATTTCAGCTAAAAAAGGCCAAAAACAGTAGAAAAGTGTTTATCATTTCAATGCTTAGAATGAAAGTTGAAAAGAATTTGACTCATGCTAATATGAAAAAAAACGTTGAAATGTTTTGACGTAACAAGTTTGGCTCACTTTCATTAGTGAAATATATGGTAGTTATGCCTGGATTAATTAACAAGAACATTATCTTCCGTTCTATAAGTTAAGGTTCCTTGAGGTCATAATATGATTTATACATGCAATAGAGCTCACAGATTCTACAAAAAGCACAAAGGAGTCCAGAAAAGCCACATAGTACAGGTAGCATTATTCATGTATTCAACAATTAGAAGCCTGAAAAAACAATCGGGAGTTCTAGCTAGCATACATGAGGAGTCTTAAAGGATAATTAAAAATCCAGGCATTTTAGAATTACAATTTACTCCCAAATTACCAAATCCAGGTAGAAAACAGATTATTGTTACTCGTATAGGAAACAATGCAAATGTATGCTGACACAGACAACACATTCATTCTCTAATGTCTTATTATTTAATTCAAGACAATTAGCCCCAGTGAATACAAAAAGAAGGTGTACTGCTCTCCATAGTTAATAGAAAAGAATGGTAACAAAAGAAATATTTGGAACATCAGAAATACTGTTAGTAAAAAGGATAGACACCTCGCTTCTCTTGACCATCTATTTACCATTAAACGTAAAAATAAGAAACTGAAGAGGTCATGAAGTTTGCTCTGAAGCTCGAAGCTCTAATACATTAGAGCCAACAAGAAGTGATGGGTGTACACAATCATAAGTTCGCAATATTCTCTTCATACTTTACAAGTTCTTCCGCAGCTATTAGTAAGGAGTACCTGTTTTTCATATTCTTCATCTCTATATCCATCTCCAAAGATATACCATTCAATTTCTCAATTATAATATCACGTGAAGGTTCTGTTCTGGTTGCCACCTATCATTTAAATTTGACGTAATCTAGCTTTAGCCTAGGGCATATTAAATGCCATATAGTCTATTTCTGATGTGATTCTAAACATAGGCCATAAACCCTTCAGGATCCACACATTCAACCTAATGCAGAATGGAACATAGTTTTTTTTTTTTGATGAGTAATGGAACATAGTTAAAACTTGGAAATTTTATTCTACATGTCAGATGAATTAGAAGGTAAGCAATTAATTTCCTTCTTGTAGCGCAGCCAGAAACGAGTCTCAGTTTCATAAACAGAGCAGTATAAAAGAAAGCAAAGTGGTCTTCAAAAGTTTAAAAAAGTAGTACAAAACAAAGCAACCAAGAAAATGATTGTCCTATCCTTGAATTCCATGGCATGGAGATGAGAAAAACCAAACCAAGTTGATTTTTGCCCACTTACTTTGCTATCAAATGATCATATAACTCAGAGCAAGTTTTATTACCCTATGGTCTTTTCCATCCATCTTTTCTTATCCTAAAACTATGAACCAATCCTGCTCCATGAGTTGTGAGATTTCCATCCCTTGTGCGACACCTGTATCTTCTGATCCTTGAGACCTAGGGTAACTACTAAAGCAATATCAAAAGTCCATTTTACTCCAATCAGCAAAGCATGCCTTAAGAAATTGGGTTCACCAAAAGTTGACCTCGTTTTCTGCACCAATTTGGTCCAACCTGTCTCATTTATTTTCCTATCTTTTTATTCTTAAAATTCCAATTTTATCAAAAGCAATTACTAGGAAAATTGCAGTTCATTAACTTTACTCAACTGTGCAAGCTATCCTCATTTAAACTGCCCAGCATTGATCTCCATCTGACTGAATAAGCTAGATTATAAGTCTCATTCATTACTTAGTGAATTCACCTATTTATTATTCTGATAAAAGTAGAATTCTACCGATGAACAATCCACCGAAATGCACAAAGCAACCATTTTAAGTCCATAATTCAACAACAGAAGCTTAAAGCTACTAACCGGCCCCAATTCAACAACCCAGAAATAATGAGCATAGAAACACAAGAAGAACACAAACCCTCATCACCTTTTACTAATTTAGGAACAACCCACAAATTTCCAACAGAAAATTCTTACAACCCAGAAAGCAAATGATCCAATAACTTGTAAAAATACTAAAATTTCATAAAAATAATTAAAAGTGCAGAACGTAAATACTTACATTTTTGCCTTTCCAAACATTGTAAACTCGCTGGGCCATGTAGAAGGAATTGTTAACACAGTATACAAGAAGAAATAGAAATGGAAAAATGGGGATTTGGAAGGTTTCGCTTTTGTTTTTATTTTCTTTACCTTTGCTTTGCATGAAAATTCGTGTCAAAATGGCGCTCTGTGGTTCAAATGCTGTGGATTCCATCATGGCTTTGACGCGTCCTGTGCCATGCGAGGGAGCTTTTTTGCTCTCTTTCCTTTTCCCTTTTGTGGTGGAGCCTAATAAATTATTTCTACCATTTTTTCTTAACTTTTACCTTTAAAATAGGAGAAAAATGCATAAATCAACACTTTGATAAGTGATAAGTGTTGATTTTTCTTTTAATCACAAAAAAGAAGTGCTAATCTTTTCTTTTCAAACAAAAAAAAAAAAAAAACTATTTGCTGCCTTTAAATTATATTTGCTAATCACAAAAATCTTTTCTTTTTATTTTATTTTGTTTGGACTCCTTCGTAATTCAAATAACAAGTGTATAACAATTTTTGTAAGATGTCACTATGTAAAGAAACTAGCATAGCACCTGAAGAACTGAGGTCAACTAGCCAATTATATTGGCTAACCCTTAGTAGAACTAAAAGACGTGATCATATGAGGTTTTTAGTTCACCTTAAAATGTCATAGGAACTTCGGAGGAGATTAATCAACTCAATAAAAAGGCACATTAAATCAAAGAACAAGACACTATCACCAAGAACAACAAGACAGAAAAATCAAAATAATTTCTTTTTTAGTAGTATTTTGTCAACAAAATTGCTTTGGATTTCCAAAATTTGAAGCCTTCCCCGAGTACATTATACACAAACCTCAATCAAAATGGCATGATATGAGTAATCTTGGTATCACTGCACATTTACCTTACTGCTGGTGCAACATTGCTTTGCAACAACAACAACAAAATCTTTGCAAATCCATTACTGTTGAAGTATTTGTATATATGTGTGATTGTATTACCATATTTGTTGTAATAATTTGTTTCAAATTCTTCCTAGAAGTTTAGATTACCAAGTTACCTAGTTATAATTAGAATTAAGTTCCTTTGTGAACTCAACTTTTCTGTAATAATTTTATTTATACGAGGTTCCTCCAAAATTTATTGGGTAAATTAGATCAATTTGTCTCAAATTAATTAGATTTAGCACCCAAAATAAGGTAAGCCATGAAAAAAAGATGAAGAAAAGGATATCATAATAAGCTAACTTATTACAAGGGATTGTTAAAGTTATATTTCAAATGTAGTTGGGTACAGTTCTTGAAAAATGGAAATTTGGATTTTGATGACAAAGCCAATTTCCAGTTAAATAAATTCATTTAGCAAGTTCTATTTCAACAATAAACAGAAGTCTAGCAGACTCATATTTAGGCATCTCAAAAGTACATGGAAGAAGCATAAATAAATTGCAATAATCTTCTTCCATTAGCCTTTTTAAGCTATGAGAAGAAGATAAAGAAGAGGATGGCATAAGTTTCATATATTCTTGTCATGTTTTTAGTTTTTTGGCTTTGACGTGCATGCATGATATTTTTAAGCCAAAAATTTCTAATGATCATAACATAATTACTCTTAATTAGAGCATAGCATGTGCAGAGTTATTGCCTTTCTTTTCTTTTGAGACTCAGTTGCGGCTTTTAAGATTTACTACTTCCTATTTTCCTACTGCAAATCATATATTAGCTTATTAGCTAATATTGGACAATGTGTAGTTTACGTCAATGATAATCACATGATTCCATAATAAACAATGTGAATAGTCCTTTTGTGAATTGAATTCTGATCTACACGCGTTTGTTAGTTTCATCAATAAGGAATTAAACATATGTTTTCCTTTGCTCTCATTTTTTTTTACATATGCATTATATCCTTACTATTTTATATCTCTACCATTCGATGCCATTTTCAACAAATCTTTACACCTTTCTTCTCTCCCGTCTCTATGTCTTTAACTTTATTTGTATGCTATTTATTTTAATTTCCTTATATGCTAATGAAATACAAACAAGCTCCCATTAATTTGTTTAATGAATACTATAGTATATTAATTTTTTAATATAATATCATTTCATTATATAGGGAGTTATGCAGAGTCAAGATGGACATGGATGGACATGGTGGATTAAAGTTTGAGAAAGATATTACTCTATCTACGGGTGAATATGTACATAGCACAATTAGACATGTTAATGGTCTTTTTCTTTTTTATAATTTCTCTTACTATGGTAAAAATCGACGATTTTGCTTAAAATCTCCATATTCTAGTGGAGATTCTGATCGATCTCGATATATTCATAGACTAATATATGTAAGTGATATCACTTGTTTTAAGGAACTACGCGTGGATCCATACACTTTTAGGAAATTATGTATTATGCTTAGAACTATCGGCCAATTAAAAGATTCAAGAAATGTAATAGTTGATGAACAAGTAGCAATGTTTCTATATATATATATATATATATATATTATCTCATCTCAAAAATCACATAGCCAAAACCGATTTTTTGAGATTAAGATGGTTCATAGATATTTTAATAAGATATTGAAAGTTGCTCTCAGACTACAAAGAGTATTGCTTAAATCACTTGAAATTGTTCCTCAGAATTCTACTAATAAAATGGAAGTGGTTTAAGGTAATAATATTAATTATTAGTTTTTTATAAGTTAATTTAAGTAAAATAAACCACTTACTTATTATAGTTGATGTTGTAGAATTGCTTGGGAGTACTAGATGGCACTTATATTGAAGTGGTTGTACCAAAAGCTAATAAGCCTAGATATTGAAATAGAAAGGATATATTGCTACTAATGTATTTGAGTCTGTTCCTAAAATATGCAATAATTTATGATATAATTTCATATCATTTTATAGAACTTAGTTTTTTAAAAATTAAAAATAATTCAATTATTTTAGAGTGTTTAAATCTTTGAATTCATTATTATGTTTTTAATTTTATAAAAGTATACCTTTTTTATATGTCTTCTCAGTCAAAAATATAAATATTAAATAGTATTAAAATTGATTTATTTAACTAATTAAGATATTTTTATGTTTCTATGTTATAAAATCCAATAATGATTTGAGTCAATCAAATTAATTAAGATTTTAATTCATTTATTAATAATATAAATTTATTAATGTAACATTAACTATTAACTCTTGATTCAGTAGTTTAGATAAATGTATTAAAAGGGTGTTTTAGAAAATTTGATATGAATATAACACACTTGCTTACATTTTATCAAATCAAACAATGGAAAAAGATAACTTATTACTTTCCTACTTAACATAAATTTAAATAGGTTCAAATTCCACAGATTTAGATTTAAAGTAATCACATTCCTATTGCAACTTTCCTTTTCCGTCAATAAAAAAGAGACAATAAGTAATATGATTCTTTATTGATTATATTCATATATGTTTGGAAGTTTCAAAATAATAATTATTTTTTCTATACATCGGGAGAGGGGGTGTGGTTCGAACCCAAATCTTTAGCCTAGTAACTGAACTACTATCTTGCCACAGTTTCAAAATAATATTAAGAGTAGTAATATAAGTTTTTTAGCTATTTTGTTTTAATATGTAAAGTAAATTAATAATATATCTAAAATATGTTTAAATATCTAATAAACTATTGTAATTTTAATTTTAAAAATATACTGAAAATATAAATTATATAAATATAAGGGTCTTAGTTATATATTTTTATATTATGCTTGTTAATTGGATAATATTTCAAATACAATAATAAATTATTTTAAGAGAAATTGATAAAAAAAAATGCCCCAAACATATCTACGTTTCGCCAACCGAGGATATTATTTATTTTATTAGTCACTTCTGTATAGCCGAAAATATCTTTATACCCGATAAATGGTGATTTCCAAAATTTTTTTTGTCATGTGATACTGACATAGACTTTTAGTAAGGACAAAATAGTTCAACAACTAATCAAACCAAATTGAGACTGAAAAAAAAAAAAAAAGAACAGAAGAGGGACTTCATTGAAAATCCAACATTCTTCTTTTTCTACCCTTTCCCCACCTCCTACCCCTTACTAGGCTTGTAAACAGGGCGGGTCTTACCCGTACCTGTGTGGGTCTATACCCGTTTATAGCGAGTAAGGTTAAAATTTCATACCCACTTTTATCGGACCCGTACCCGTACTCGTACCGGTATAGATTCCATTACATAGGTCTAGGCAGGGTATGATGATACCCAGACCTGTATACCCATATAACCGACATAATAAAATAATAATATATATTTATATATTATATTATTTTATATTTTTTTATTAAATACATAATTTATACATTTATGATATTATTTCTCTCACTCTTCTTTAGTCTCTTCTCTCATCTTCAGTCTCTTCTCTCATCTCATTTTGGATCTGGTCACCGCCGCCGGCTGCTTCTCTCTCTCTCTCTCTCTCTCTCTCTCTCTCTCTCTCTCTCTCTCTCTCTCTCTCTCTCTCCCCAAAACCTCCTCCAATTCTAAACCCTCTCTTTACTCTCTGCCCTCCATGAATAGAACACTTTTGTGGCTTGATTGAGTTTCTTCAGAGGAATAAAATAATGAAGAAATCAGTAGTTGGAAGAGAGGAGGACATATAGGATTTGTTTTCTCCAAGAAAAGAAATGCGAAAAATGGTGAGAAATTAAAAGAAAGAAGTAGAAAGATAATGTAATGCGAAGCAAGTAGGGGTGTAAACGCAAATTGGATTGAGCTTTCAACAAAAAAATAAGTATTTTATTTCGTTATTCTAATTTCGTTTTTCTCTCTCCTATATTAGTTAACTAATCTAATTTGTTTCTAGTGTGATGATGATGATATGTTGAGAGTTCTTCAATCCCTTTAGTTGCACTTGCAGGGAAAAATTGATGTGAGTTTTTTTATCATTGGCTGCATATTCATAATGATCTCTAAAGTTACAAATTTTACATACACTTGTAATATATACAAATTTTATTGTATTAATGTACTGGTGAGGATTTGTGTGTACTTGAACTTTTAATAATTTGAATTAGAGATGTTAAATGATTGTATTTGTTGAAAGAGATGTTGAAGAAATTATGGTAATCAAATTATGGTAATAGTAGCTGAAGCAGAATTACCGATGTAAATCTTCTCTCCTTGAGTTGGCTTAATATGGAGAAAATATCTCTGTTAGTGCAAAAATGTCTACTGGCACCAGTGTCAGACCACCATTCCTTCGGGTCAGAGTCAATCATGTTCACTTCAGATACCACTGTAACTAAGCTCATATCATCCATTTCTTTAGTGATGTTGCCAATCATATTTGCTTCATGATTTTTCTTAGGAAAGTGACAATCAGAAGACTTGTGGTCTAATTTGTCACAGTTGAAATATTTTCCTTTAAATTTTTTGCTTCTTTTTGAAGTACCACTGGATGTCCCGAGCTTTCCCTTGTTTTTATTAAACTTGTTTTTATTTTTAAAAAATTTAACATGCTCTGTTAGCCCTAAGGGCATTACTGTATATTTTTTATTATGATTAATATATGTTTATGATGAGTATAGCTTAGTCTCTATAAAACAAAAGAAGTATTTTTGGAGTCTCAAGGCTACACTACATAAGAAGTAAAAGATCTTGGCAATTAAAGCATAATGAAGAAGGAGAGATCAAGCCACTCCAAGATCAAGGCATTGAAGACCTTGAAGACTTATGTCTTAGTTAGGGATGTGCTAAGGTATTTCTTTGTAAAACTCCCTAACTCTCATCTTTGATCGTTGATCATATGTGAAGCTCCATAGATGAATTTATTTTTTTAAACTATTCTTGAAAAATCCAAGTATTCTTGATAAAGTTTTTGATGCCTTCGAAAGTTTTCTTATCTCTAAAAGTGTGTCAAGAATACATGTTTTGAAGTGTTTTGAAATGTGAAGGAAAGTTCTTTTTGTTTAAGGAAAACTGGCTTTTAAATCCTTCTATAAGAAAAGGTCATCCGATTTTCAAAACCGGTCATCCGATTTTTAAGAGGGATCATCCGATTTTTGTAAGATGCGTCTGAATCTTTCTGTTTCAAATGCGGTCTTCCTATTTTAAAAACGGATCATCTAATTTCTCTTTTACAAAGAAATCGGATGTCCAATTTGTGAAACCGGTAATCCGATTTTTTGTTTTTACCGTTAAAATTTTACTATTGCAGACAATAACGGTCAAATTTCAGCCCCTCCTATAAATTGAGTTTTTCATCAGCAGTAAAGGGAGTGAAGTCGGATTGAAAATTGATTGAGATTATTTTAAAACATATAAAGAGCTTTAAAAGTGCATTCTTTCAAATATCTTAATCTCATAAAAACAAATAAAAAAATCTTCGTGGAGCTTAATTTGTGATCATCCATCAAAGAAGAAGTAAAGAGGTGCTTGTAGAAGCATTCCATTGAGTTGTATCATTTATCTCAAGCTCACTTGGTAACATTGTTCCCTACTTATCTCTTGTTCTTTTGATATCAAAGGTTTGTGTTGAAAAACTCCTTGAGTCATTCTTTGATTTATATTGTGTTGAGAATTGAGGTTGTATGCAAAACCCTTGTTGGGTGATCCTCAAACTTGTGTTGATTATATTTGTATTGTGGATTGAGGTTGCTTGTAAAACCCTTGGTGGGTGATCCTCAAACTTGTGATTGTTGTAGACTTGGATTATAGTGGATTTGGGAAATCCTTGGGTGTTGACTCAAGGTTGTGGATGTAGCTCTTTGGAAGAGTGAACCACTATAAATTGTTGTGTATCTTTATTCTATGTTTTTTACTTCATTGCCATAACTATAAAATTTTGTTTGATTTGGGTTTTTTAAAAAGAGTTTAAGTATTCCTTCTCAACAAAATTGGAGGTTTATCTTTTAATTACACAAAAGATTTTTGAAAATTGGCCAAAAACCTTACTCACCCCCCTCCCTCTAAGGTTTTTCAGGTTCAACAATATTTATCTTTGGATTTGAAGAATTCAATACCTTGCGATCAGAACTTCTTTTATCTTCTTCAATACGAAGTCTAACAATAAGATCCTCCAAGGAAATCTCCTTATGCTTGTGGTTGAGATAGTTCTTGAAGTCTTTCCAATCAGGGGGTAGCCTTTTAATCAGAGCAGCTACTTGGAAAAACTCGCTTAGAATCATTCCCTCAGCTAGAATTTCGTGCAAAAAAACCTACAATTCTTGTACCTGACTTATGACAGTTTTAGAATCAACCATTATATAATCAAGGAGCCGGCCGATAACAAATTTCTTTGTACTATCATCCTTAGTTTTATATTTTCGGTCCAAAGATTCCCACTGTAACGCCCTACCCCGTAAGCACCTAGCATGACTTTAAAATTTAGAACGTGATGAAAATAGAGTTTTGATCTATATGGTGGGATATAGTGTTTTTGGCACTTAGTAGTATTTTGGGGATATTTAGGAATAGGAATAAAATTTTACTACCTTATTGAGGTTTTATTATTAAGATTTATAAATGAGGTTTTATTATTAAGATTTATAAATGCCTTTAAGTGGATTTTTATTTTTAATACCTAGTATATTTATTTTAGAAATTTAAATACTTGGCACTTTCATATAGGAATTAAAAAAAAAAAAAACTTAACAATTAAGGAAGGGAGCCACCTAGCCATCCACCTGCCACCATCCGAATTTCTTTCCATCCTTGAGCCGTCATTTCATTCTCTATATATAGGCATGCAAGCCATTTTTTTTGTTTCATGCAAATTCTCATCATTGGCCATCATAACATAGACATATATATCTCTCATTTTCTTGAACAACAAAGGTTCTTTCTTGAATCAAAAAAGGGGCAGCCAACATAGCAATTCAAGTAAGTTTATATATATTTGCATGTTTGCATGTTTTTCAAGTAAGCTTGCATGTTTGGTTTTCCTTTATTTTTTTTAGTTAGTTAGGTTATATATATATATATATGTATATATATAGTATATGTTTATTTGTCTTCTTTAATATATAGTGAGATCTCTATTTCTAGTTAGATTATATATTTTTAAGCTAGTTATTTATTTTAAGATTTTAATATTTTAAATGGATTTTTAGTATAAAGTATATAGTTAATTATGGTTTCTTGGGAGAATATATATTTTTTTAGAGTATAGGATTTTTCGATCTTTTTAAAGAATTATATAAGTATATGTATTATTATACATCCTAAAGTTCATTTTATAAGATTTCGATATTATTTAGGGAATAGGATTATTTGATCGATACTCAGGTATTAAGTATTTTCGCATTATTATTTTGTAGGATCTTAGCACCAGATCTACATCCAGGTGAGTCCATAAACTCCATTTTATTTCAAATAGTACAAGACATATAAATATGTTTTTTTAACCTTTACAAAATTTTGCTATTTTTGGAACGACATTTCTCAGCGTATTTTTGGAGATGTTCTCCCTAATGTGTTTCGTGTTTCGTAGAAAAATGCATAGGAGCGGTGCTTCAAATAGGTGTCTCTTTTAAAACGGACTATTACGGTGGTGCATAAGAAGTTTGTTGTATGCAGGCTTTTTTTTTTTGAAATATTTATATATTGAAAAATGTTCTAGCTTGAAAAGTTACGTATTTTGATATGCATGAATATAGATTTGGCATTGGCATAATTGTGAAATTGCATAAGCATGTGATGACTGGCGGATGAGGATTTTCTTTTGTGTTCTGAAATGTTTATGACTTGAATCTGTTATTATGACCGGGCAAATGGCCCATTGATTTGTAAATTCATACGAAAACCTCATTCCGACCAAGGTTAAAGTTTATTGATAATCAAGTGAACGGACGCGTTAGCGGATTGCACTGTACGTGGCTAGTCCCCCGTACTAGGGCCTCTTCCGATGACGTGAACGGGTTTTTGACTCTGAGGGTGGATCCACTTTAAGAGGGGCGTAGACCACGGAGGGTGTGGCCCAATCGGTCTACGTGGACACCGTATCATGCTCTACGGTGGGGTTCGACCGCCTAGTGGAGAGTCAGGAGGGGCTCGACACCGAGGTTGGTTCCAAGGCAGACCTGGTAGGTGCCCCAGGAGTCTGTAGCCTGTTTTGACCAGTGTTATGGGAGTGCGGTTGTTTGTAATCGAGCGCTCGTATGTTGTTTGGCTGGTATTTGACTAAGAGATGCCGGAACTTGGTATTTGTCTGTGGAGCCCCACTATTGCATTACATGTTCTTTTAAATTTAGGACATAGAAGCTGCACTGATGTGTCTTGATTCGCTCAGACTTCCCAGCTGCGCTCGAAACCCTCATATAGGTTCAAGCATCAGTTTTGTCAAAATAGCAAAAGAAATATTTTCTTATAACATTGCATGAATTGTTTGTAAAATGGCATCGTCATGGTTTTAAAGAAATCACTACCGCACACACACATGTGGACTCACTGAGCGTTCGCGCTCACGTTTTTCCATATCATGTTTTCTTTTAAGATTAGCTTGGAACGATCAGGGGTCCCGCGAGCCACTGAAGTTTTAGGCCAAGAGTTTTGGATCAAATCTCCCCGGAAGGGCATAGATTTATGTTTTATCTTTTTAGACTCGAATCGTCTGTAGAGTTTCTTTTATGTTTTTATGTAAGTTGTTGATGTAAGATTACATTTGTGTTTGTTATAAAACGGAAATGAGAAGTTTTTTTTTCCTGTGTTTGAGCGCACTGGTAGTATCTAATTTACTTAAGTATTCCGCGTACTTTGTGTATACCTGTTAATATTATTCTAGGGTTTTGTTTTAGTGTGGAGCTTATAATTTAGTGCCGAGAGGCATGCAGATGCCCTACTCAGCCACAGTTGACCTAGTGGCAGGGTTGGGGGCATCACACCCACAATCCCTTAATAGTTTTATAAGTACAATACGCAGTATATAATGAATCATTTAAAGCATTCAAAATATAGTTACGATATAGGAAAATCAGAATGATTTCAAGCTTCAATTATAGTGAAGGTTTGTGCGTCAACATCACCTTCAGGCACCTTTGGAGCTACTTCTGCCAAGAAATTTTCCAAATTCAAAGTAGTCAAAGAAAAAAACGTCTTCTGTTTCCATCTTTTAAAACTAGTACCAATAAATTTTTCTGGTTTTTCCATTTGACTGGCCGAGACAGTTAGTAGAGCAGCAAGCAACAGTGGGGGCAATTTCAGAACCGGTAGCAGTACTATTCACATTAACAGTTTCTGTTTCAGTTGCCATTACGAAAGAAGGAGTAGGAGTAGAAGTTCTATTTTAAGGTCGTTGAACAATACTGTTAAAAACAGTTTGTTATAGTAAAATAAAAAAAAAAACAATGAAATAACACAGAAACAAGAAAAATAGTAAGGTAAAGGATTTAAACCCAAGTTTTGAAGAAGCTTTAATATCCTTAAAACAGATTCGTCCTCTCTACTGATAGTGCTAGAGTTATGATAGAATGTCCGTTTCCCAAGATAAAACTGGATTTGAAAAACTGCTTAGCACCTTAAGCTGTTTTCCAGCAAACTCAAACAAACAACATCAACGAACTGAAAAAAAAAATTTGTATGCAGAAAGAAGAATGCAGCAAGAGAGTTGGGAGAAATTCTGGAAAACTTTTGTGTTTATTTTGCTGGAAAACCAGCTCTATATATAGGCTGAGGATGGTTGCGTTAACCTAGACTGTTATAGAATTAATTCTGTACAGCTTTGAATTTGGACTGTTAAAGAATTAATTCTATGCAGTCTGTGCAGTCTTGAATTTGGACTATTACATGACTAATTCTGTGAAGTCTTGCAGCAAGAGAGTTGGGAGAAATTCCATTAAATAAGGAGTAACACCTTCCTCTAATATTTTCATGTGGGATTCAATTCCATTAAATGCCAACATTTTCCCTTGAAATCATTTTTCCTCATTCATATCATTTTAACAGCATTTTCCAACATTTTTTTGTTTGGGACTAAGTTATTATTATTATTATTATTTATTAGTGGTGATTATGTTTTCTTTGTTTTTTCCACTCCCACGTGCCCTCAATTCCTCCACTTATCAAGTCTCCACCATCCCTTAGTTCCTATAAGTATATGAGGAGTTGGAGAAAGCTGGACTTTTCCTTCCTCTCCTCCTCTCGGTTCAACAGTAGCACAAGAACTTAGGTAAGTTTCTTTTTTTTTTTTTTGGTTTTGTTTTGTTTTTTAGTTTTAGTTGACTTTTGTACTAGTTAACACTTCTATGTATCCTGTAGTTAGAAGTTAGAGTTAGTTTTTGTTTCTTTAATTAGCTTATGTATAGTGTATGGATAAGGGGGTGATAATATTTTGCTAAGTTCTTGGATTTATTTTTCTATTTATTTGATGAGTCATAGGATGTGATTATGGGTTCTTAAAATGAAATATTTAGGGTTTGATTGGTTTAGAATATCATTTAGTTAATTTTAGTCTCTTGGGTTCACTTTATTTAGTTCGAATTAGTTAGAAAATTTTTTCCTTAGTATGTTTCTCAATATTTAAATGATTTAAAGGGATTTTTGGTATATATTGTAGTTGTGGGTTTAATCCCTAACTCTTGATTAATTTTTTTAGTATATATTTTTATTATATATGTTGGTTTAATCCTTATTAATTATTCTTTTTTATATGGTTTAAGAAATTTAGGGGTTTTTGGGGTTATTATATATGTATATGTATCATGGGATCATAAGAAGATAATTATAATTATATTCGGTGGCGAGTAGAGATGTGATGATTTTTAATTAAATATATATTTTTTTAATTTTTTGTTACCCTATTTATAGGATCATAGCACCGGGTCTACACTCAGGTGAGTCCACAAACCCCGCCTAAATATTTTACAAATGTTGCTGGAGATATCTATAACTTTTTATATATATCTAAGCATTTTATAAACTGTCTACTGCTTTTGGGACTGAATACTGCTATTTTTTTATTACACACATATTTATAGTATGTTACTGTCATTGGTAATCAAGTAATTAAATATATTCAAATATATTCTACACACAGTTGTATCATATAGTTGATCTATGAATAGTATACTGAATTGTTGCATTGTACACACATTATTTTTATTTAATACACAGTTTATAAAATGCTTAGATATATATAAAAAGTTATATCGTCCCAAAAGCAGTAGACAGTTTATAAAATGCTTAGATATATATATAAAAAGTTATAGATATCTCCAGCAACATTTGTAAAATATTTAGGCGGGGTTTGTGGACTCACCTGAGTGTAGACCCGGTGCTATGATCCTATAAATAGGGTAACAAAAAATTAAAAAAAATATATATTTAATTAAAAATCATCACATCTCTACTCGCCACCGAATATAATTATAATTATCTTCTTATGATCCCATGATACATATACATATATAATAACCCCAAAAACCCCTAAATTTCTTAAACCATATAAAAAGAATAATTAATAAGGATTAAACCAACATATATACTAAAAATATATACTAAATAAAAATAATGTGTGTACAATGCAACAATTCAGTAGACTATTCATAGATCAACTATATGATACAACTGTGTGTAGAATATATTTGAATATATTTAATTACTTGATTACCAATGACAGTAACATACTATAAATATGTGTGTAATAAAAAAATAGCAGTATTCAGTCCTTATATTGTACGCTACTACACAAAGTTAACCTTAGCATGTTATAAATATTTGTGTTAAAAAATATGCACGCCTTGTATGATTAAATTACATGTTCTACATATAGTTTTCGATTTATGTGCAATTTTCATCAGCTAACACTCATTCAATAACAGTTAACAGTATCAAATACAAACAATATCTTTTATTCTCACATCAAACAAACAAGTACTTATAAGAATTGTCATGTTTTTTATGAGGAGTCACAATGATTACACGTTGAATATATTTTAGTGTTGTTTAGTTGCATAGTTAGACTTAGCATATGTAAACTTGACATATTTATAAAAATTGCATACGCATATCTTGACTGGCGGATCGGAATTTTGTTATTCCAAAGCGGTTACAACCTTAATTTATGTAAACGGTGGTGAGTGGCCTTTTGACTTGTAAATAGATATGAAAACTCCATCCGAACAGGAATAAAGTTTTTGACAGGATTATATGTATCCAGAAGCGTCAGAAGATTACACTGTATGTGGCTAGTTCCCTGTACTAGGGCCTCTTTTGATGACTTGGACGGTTAGAAACTCTGGAGGGTGGATCCACTTGAGAGATGCTATAATACCGTTAAGGATTTGGCCAAATCGGTTCTGTGTTATACTTTGCATCATACTCTACGATGGGACGGCCGCCTTGTGGAGAGTCAGGAAGGGTTTGAAACTAAGGTTAGTCTCGGAGCGGACCTGGTAGGTACCCTAGGATCTGTAGCCTGGTTTTATATGACTGGAGAGTATGGTAGCTATGGAACCGAGCGCTCATATGGTATTTGACTGATACTGACTACGGGATGCCGAAACTTGTTTCCGATGACCTCATTATAGATTCCGGACTCTGTCTGTGGAGCCTGACTTTTGCATGACATGATTTTTGAATTTAGGTGTAGAAGCTACACTGATGTGTCTTGATACGCTCAAACTTCCCAGTTGCATTCAAACCCCTCATATAGGCTAGAGTATCGGCATTTTTAAAATAGCCAAGAAAATGCTTTCTTATAACATTCCATTAACTATTTTGTAAAATTGCATCATTATTTTTAGAAAAATACAGAAACACGCACACACATGTGGACTCACTTGAGCGTTTGCGCTTACGTCTTTAAATGTCATGCTTTCCAAATGGCTTGGGATGAAAGAAGGCGTAAAGCTGTTAGAGTATCTTGCACGGAGTTTGGGGTTAAGACATACTGTGTATAGTCGTTTTGGGAAAGATATTTATACTTTTTATGCTTGACTATTTTGAAATTTTTTTTAGTTATGTTGTTTGGTTTTGCAAAGTACTTCCTATATTAGAGATTTATAAGAAGTTTCCCTGAATTTTATGTAATGGTCGCCCTTTTTGTATTATGTTTATTTTCTCGTTGCGCAGTATATGTAAATGTTTCTAAGCGTTATTTAGGTTTTGCAGTAGTATAGATGTTTATAATTTAGCGGCGAGAGGCATGCTGGTACCTTACTTAGTCCCAGTTAACCTAACGAATAGGTTGGGGATATCACATTTACCTTTCTTCACCCACTTTTCTCGGTAATCAAATGAGGCCTTAGAATATTCTTTTATCATTAGATGATAAATATTGATTTTATACTACATGCTTTGATGATATAAAATTAAAGCTTTAACTTTGTAATTGACATTTTCTAGTTGATAAAAGTTATTATGGATAAATTTTTAAGAAGTGATGAAATATTAATACTTTTTATTCTAGAGTATAAAATCTTTTTGTTTTAAAATTTTATTTGATAAATTTATTGGTAATATGATTGGAATTCATCATATTATACAAAAAACATAATGATTTGACAAGAATATACATTTTAGATTTCAAAGTTAAGAGTTAAATAAAAAAATTACTTAAAATATATAACTACAATTAAGTACATCTTAAACAATAAAAGATTTAAAAATATTGTTAATCAAACGCACTTAAACAATCAAGTATTTAATAGTGTTTATTTTTAAGTACTAATTTGTGTTATCAAATAAGGCATCAGTACCTTAGGCAATTTTCAACCATTTGAAAAACAATATGAGCATATGAATGACTTTAGAAGAGGCATAATGTAAAATAAGTGGTATAGTATAAAATTAATATTTTTTAACCTCAGAAAATATCACAAACTCTATATGATTTTTGTATGAAATCTTCATCGAAACCAAGCTCGGTCGGCTGGCATATCTTCTGAGATTAGAAAATATTAACTTATCAACCCTGCTTCTTCTAGAGTATTTTTTGTGTACTATATAATTCACTATCTAAATTGTCAAAAATTATCATAGAGTTGGTTAAATGGACAAGCAGTTTGAATAAAAAGAATTACAGATACCAATGTTAGTATATGCCCTATACCAATTGACTTACATTTATGATTTATGAAGCATGTATTTTGAATTATATTTTATGCTTTTAGTCATCAAGTATGTGACTTGATAGTAAAACCCTTGTTGCTAATAACATACTATTCTTGTTTGTCCCTAGTTTTATTACATCTTGTATTATTAAACTAGTGTGAAGTTGATTGATGACAGTTTTACTGATCATGAATATGAGATATAAAATCAATTTATAAATATATATTGAGAATATTCTATTGGACATGACCCAAAGTGAAGAAGAAATATTGCATATGTTTAAGTCATAAGTATTTCTTCTCAGTTTTATATTTGGTGTCCTTTGGCCTAATGTTTCTAATGCTTCTTGCATGGGGAGAAAATATGTTTTGATATAGCCAAACATTACTTTTAATTAGGTGATTATTATGACTATTGGTTGGGCTATTTTTTTGTAATAGCTTGAATATTGGAGATAGTGAAAGGGATTTGTCCCTCTCCTTTTAGAGAGAGATATTCATTGGCCTCTTGATAAGGAAGACTAGAAAATACGCATGGCAAGGTCAAATAAGTATCAATAAGGTGTTATTATTGTTATTTATTGGAACAGTTGTCTGGTGATTAAGTAAATGGTTAATTAAGTTTTATAAGGATGACTCGGTCCATGCCTTATACTTAATTAGGATATCGTGTGACAAAATGACTAAATATTAAAACTGATGCTAGGTTATTATTGCTTTTACTTAAATTGGGTAAGCATAATGTCTTGCTAGAGGCTGCTTATGTTTTGTGAATAAATGTCTAGGATATTTTTCATTCACCGCCAATGTTAAGTGAACCTACAGGATCACACGCATAGACGATCTTGTGAGCATAATGCCCACGTTTAATGAATCTAGATCGTGTCCAGATTCATTGAACGTATACAAAAGGGGAATCAGATTCCATATTGTATTTTTTGGTAAGTTAATAAGTAACTAATTTTATTTATCAGATAAATGAAATTAATTACTTAATATTATTCATCCAACCATTGGATGATTATAGGAATAGACGGACGAGATTAAACTGTCATTAGATGACAATTAGGGTTCTGATAATGACAGCTATAAAAGGTTATGTTAACCTTTTCTCGGTAGCCGTCTTCATCTAATTATAACAAAAAGGCTGGCGATAATAGTATCTAGCCTCCCTCTCTCCGAAATTCGATGCATTACCAGATAATCAGGATTAGTTTTGAACATTTTTCAGAACACAGAAGGTGCTAGCATCCCGATTGCTTGCAGAGGAGTTCATCGCGTGGATACCAGTAGAGGGTGAAGCGTAAACAGCATCGCCTCTACACTTAACGGCAGAAGACATTGTGGTAGTTTATATCCAATCGATTTTTCTAGTGCGAATCCTGTTGGTGGATTTTCGTAGTTTTTATTTTGTTTCTTTTGTCTACGGATTCCAACAATGAAAAGTTTAAAAATTTGTACATTAGTGGTTAATATTTTAATATTTATAAAAAAAAATTAATTAGGCACTAAATAGTTTTTTTTCTAAATAAGTAGAATTAGGCACTAAATAGTTGATTAAACCTAAATATGATGGTTTTCTTATATGTATAGGATATTATAATTTATTAAAGATAAACTTAAGTGATTTTGTATTTTTTTTACTGATTAAGTAATTATTATAATAATATAAAATAAATTACACTAATTTGTAATAGAGATTTTCACTACCTATGATAATAGAAAATAAACTCAAGTGTAATAACTTTAACTGGGCATCAAGTATAATACTCTGATTATGTATAATATAATAGACAAATTCACTATATCTCTTCTTTTAACACCTTCCAATCATTTTTCATCACTATCTGATTATGGATCAATACTAACTTGTTTAGATGGATCCATTAAAAATAGCAATCTTGAAAAATGTCTAGAAAGAAGAGAAAAGTTAAATAATGATTTAATTATGCTCCATATAATAGAAGATCTTTTCGAAAGAGAAGAAAAAAACTTCGATTTGAAGATATAGAAAAGAAACTAAGCTCATGGAACTACAAGGAAAACATAAAATTGCAACTGAAGTTGGCGACCATATTCCTTAGTCGTCAGATTTGCGAAAGATTTGCAATTACTTGGTTCAATCGATTTTTTGCGACCAATATAGCAATTGGAGATGGAATTGGTCATGATTATTAAAAATGTGATCGAATCGTAACCAAATTCCAACCAACCGTGATCTTTTTAATAATCACAATCAAGGGTTGGTAGCAATTCGAACTGTTGATACCCCTAACATTTGGGCATTGAGACCACACCCTTCTAATTCATTCTTCATCTTTCCTTCTTCTCTGTTCTCTTCCCTCGGCTTGCACCACCTGTTCTTTCTCATCTGTCCACTTCCTTTTTTTCCTCTCTTATTTCCTCTCCGCACCCCCATGCCTCCCCCTTCTTCCCTCTTATCCCTTCCGCGCCTTCCCCACTTCCTCCTCTCATTTCTCTTCTCCCCTCTCTCCTCTCCACATTCTCCACTACCACTGCTACCTCACCGGCGTTGCCGTCGCTATTGTCAAGGTCGAGACCTCATCGGGACCCATTTTTCTCTTTTCTAATTAAATTAAGTTTTGTGTGTCTGTCTGTGTATGTATTTTAGTTTTTTCTCGTGTAATTGACTATTTTTTGGAGAAATTTATAATCTTAGTTTAGTTTTGCTTTACATTTTGTGAACTGGTTATAGTTTTTTTGTTTAGAGTATGTGTTGCTATTTGGTGTTCTAATTATGAAATTTAACACAGAATTTGTAGGATTCATAGCTTCATAATAGACTCATAGAAATTGGTTGAAAATTCGCAACGAAAGATTACACTTTTTAGGTATTGATTATAATCAATTTATTGGCCTACTTCAGATTAGGCTCAGATCTAATATGTGTAAGACTTCGTATATTTTTTGAGTGGTCTAAGACTCCATGTTAATTTGCTTTTGATTTGGTTTTTGGACCTAGGCTTTGGAAAATATCTTTTAAATGATACTAATTTGTAAAATGAAAGAAACATTCTTTGAGGAACATAGTGTTTCAGTTTGTTTTATTAGTTAATTTTAAAACTTCGGTAGGAGGGGGGTGACTTTAACATTTTGTCAGATCATTAAGTATGCACTATGATATTTAACTTTTGTTTTGGTTTTTTTTGCATCCGCTAAATACTTTTGGTTTGGTTTTTGGACCTAGAATTTAGATTAATTATATTAAAATACCTTTATGTTTAGTACTTTTTTCGTTAACTTTTTAACATATTAGCACCCTTTAATAAGGTAATGGTGTTAACTTTTCATGAAAAAATTCCTTTTTGCCCTCATCTAACATTAAATATTCAAGAACCATTTAAAATGATAAAGTATCATAATTTGTGACTATTTTTATTTTAATAGTTTAATATTATTTGCTATTAATTGATGTTTTTGTGTGTGGTTTTTAATTCTTTTTAAGCAAAATTGAACCAACTTAAATTAATCTGAGTATAATTTTTATATTTTGCTTCGAAAAAGCTCAAAATAAACAAAAAAAATTAGAAATTTCAATTTCAAAATGATTTTTATTATGTTCCATCCTAGATTTATTATTTTTTAACTATAATTATTTTTAGATTAGAAAAAATGAAATAAAAAATTAAAGTAAAATTTAATTTAGAGAAGAAAATTCATATTTTTCAATTTGGAAAGTAATTGTAATTTTAGTCAAATTTTGGTTCGATTTAATTTTTCAATTTTTTTGGCATTAATAGATAAACATAATATTCTTAGTGGACAAAAGAAGTATTTCTATTAAAAATATTAATTTCAATAATCGATTATTTATAGACAAAAGAAGTATTTTGACCATAATAGCAAATTTTTGTAGTGTTGTTAACAAAATGACGTTAATATACTATAAAATGAAAAATAAATCTAATATGATGATACTTTATTAATTAACCTTTTGTAAAATGATAAACATTCTTTGAGGAACATAATATTTCATTTTGTCTTATTTGTTATTTTGAACTTCTGATAAGAGAGAGGAGAGAGGAATAACTTTAACATTTGTCAGATCATTTAAATATGCCTCCCGACATTATTTTATATTTCAAGAACTATTTTTCTCCTTTAATAATCTCAAATTTTATCTGATTTTAGTTAATTTTAAATTAATATATTCTTTAAAAATTAATTATTTAATTTAAAAATTTTGATTATTTCCAAAAAATTAGCAAAAAAATTTTAATTTAATTTATATTCTTTAAAGTTATTTAACTAAAAAAATTTAATTATTTCCAAAAAATTAGCAAAATCATTTAAATTAATTAAATAAAAATAAAATATTTAAAGTAAGTTATAAAATTTATAGTATTTATAGTATTTCTTTTTGCCCCCATCTAAAACATGTTAGTACCCTTTAAAAAGAAATTTAAAATACTATATATATTTAAAATAAAAAAAATAATTTATAGTATTTATAGTTGTTAGCCCTAAGGGCATTATTGCATATGTTTTTTATTATGATTAACATATGTTTGTGTGATGAGTATAGCTTAGTCTCTATAGAACAAAAGAAGTATTTTTGGAGTCTCAAGGCTACACTACATAAGAAGTAAAATATCTTGGCAATTAAAGCATAATGAAGAAGGAGAGATCAAGCCACTCCAAGATCAAGACATTGAAGGCCTTGAAGACTTATGTCTTAGTTAGGGATATGCTAAGGTATTTTGTAAAACTCCCTAACTCTCGTCTTTGTTTGTTGATCAAGTGTGAAGCTCCTTGGATGAATTTCTTTTTATAAACCATTCTTGAAAAATTCAAGTATTCTTGATAGAGTTTTTTATGCCTTCAAAAGTTTTCTTATCTCTAAAAGAGTATCAAGAATACATATTTTGAATGTGAAGGAAAGTTCTTTTTGTTTAAGGAAAACTGACTTGTTTAAGGAAAACTGACTTTTAAATCCTTCTCAAAAAAGGGTCATCCGATTTTAAGAACTGGTCATCCGATTTTTAAAATAGATCATCCGATTTTCAAAATAGGGCATCCTATTTTAAAATCGGTCGTCCGATTTTTCTAGCTTTAGAAAAATAGGTCATCCGATTTTTAAGAGGGATTATCCGATTTTTTTGTAGGATGCGTCCGAATCTTTCTGTTTCAAAAATAGGTCGTCCATTTTCTAAAACTGGTCGTCCGGTTTTAGTCTTTTACTGCAAAAGTATTACCGTTACATAGTGTAACGGCTACTTTCTTCTCCTTCATATATATATATATATATATTGACTTTGATCAGCTGCAAAAAGAATGGAGTTTGGTTGAAAAACTTATTGAGATCATTTTAGAACATTTAAAGAGCTTTAAAAGTACATTCTTTCAAATATCTTCTTCTCATAAAAACAAATAGAAAAATCTTCTTGGAGCTTCATTGTTGATCATCCATCAAAGAAGAAGTAAGAGGTGCTTGTAGAAGTATTCTATTGAGTTGTATCTTCCTCTTCTCAAGCTCATTTGGTAACATTGTTCCTTACTCTTCTTATTCTTTTATTGTGATCATAGGTTTGTGGAAAACCCTTTGGGTGATCCTTTGATAAATTTGTTGTATTGTTGTGTTATGTAACTTTGAGGTTTTAGTGTAAAATCCTTGAAGGGTGATCCTCATTGTGTTGTTGTGTAACCAACTTTGAAGATAGTGGATTTGTGAAATCCTTGGGTTGAGTCTCAAGGTAGTGGATATAACTCTTTGAGAGAGTGAACCACTATAAATTGGTGTGCATGTTCTTTAAAGTTTAATTCTATGCTCATTGCTTGATTTCCAAAACTATAAGATTTTAATTGGTGTGGATTCTTATCAAAAAGAGTTTTAAAATTCTTTCACAAATAAATTGGAGGTTTATCTTTCTAATCACACAAAAGATTTTTTAAAATTAGCCAAAAATCTTATTCACCCCTCTAAAGTTTATCAGAGTAGGGCTTCTCTAAAAAAGGACTAACATCCTTGAAGCAAAAGATCTTTCTTTTACTATGGCTAATGTTTCTAGTTTACCATATGTAGAAGGCTCTTTTACAAATAGACCTCCTCTTTTCGATGGTACAAATTATACTTTTTGGAAATCTAGAATCAAAATATATATTTGCTCTATTAACTTTAATCTTTGGAGCATTGTAGAGAAAGGACCTTATGTTCCTATAAAGGATGGAATAGTCAAGAAGGTCGAAGAATATGATGAGCTTGACTCAAGGAAGATGACTCTAAACTTTTAAGTTATGAACATATTGAGCTGTGCCTTGGATGCTAATGAATACAATAGAGTGAGCGGATGCGACTCGGCTCATGAAATATGGAAGTTACTTGAAGTAACTCACGAAGGCACCAATCAAGTGAAGGAGTCTAAGTTGGCTATTTTGGTAAGAGATTATGAGCTATTCATGATGAAACAATATGAAAGCATTAGTGACATGTTCACAAGGTTCACCAACATCACAAATCGCCTAAAGGCGCATGGGAAAGAGTACACAAGGGGAGAAGTAAATAGAAAGATTCTTGATGCACTCCCAAAGGCATGGCAACCAAAAACTCTTGCCATTGAGGAATCAAAAGATTTAAGACAACTACCTATTGAAGAACTCATAGGATCTCTCCCCACCTATGAGATAAAAATAAAAAGATTAGATGAAGACAACGGAAGAAAAAACATAGTACTCAAAGTGAATGAGGATGATTATACATACTCGTCAAACAATGAAGATGAGATTGAGGATATGGCCTTAGTAATGAGGAAATTTAAAAAATTTTACAAGAAAGACTTCAACACAAGAGGAAAGAATCCTCCATTCAAGAAAGGAGGACAAAGTTCATCACACTTTAAGGCTAGGTGCTTTGAATACAATAGCCCCGACCATCTTGTAGCCGATTGTTCCAAAGCTATAGAAAAAGAGAAAGAAGCGTTGGAAGCAAAACTTGAGGCATTAAAGAAAAAGAAGAAAGTCAAGGGACTAATAGGTGCTTGGGATCAAGATTCAAGCGAAAGTGAAGGAGAAGAAAAAGCCAACATATGCTTCATGGCAATAGAAAATGAGGTACATTCAACACCCCCAAATCTATCTAATCATATTGATGATAATGATGATTATCTTAATTCTTTACTTATTGAAATGTATGGTGAACACAAAAAGGTTTAAAAAAGAAACAAAGACTTGAAAAACAAAACTCAAGTTTTGCTTGATGAAAACTCAAAACTTATTTGTGAAAATAAATCTCTCCTTGAGTCTTTAGAAATCTTGAAAAATGAAAAAGAGTGTTCAAACAAAAATTTTCAAAAACTTGTTTTAGAAAACAAGAACCTTTGTGAGAAGGTTTCCTCTCTTGAAAAATATTTGATTGATTATGAATTTTTAAAGAAAAAGATGAATGATCTCACTTTGTGCATTGAAAGATTTACTCAAGGAAAAGAAAATTTTGAAAAGCTTCTTGGTTCACAAAAATCTCCTTATAATAAATATGGCATTGGATACAACCACTCTAATGCTTCTTCAAAGAAAACATATTTTGTTAAAACTTCTTCATCCTTCTCCCATTTTGTTGCTCCTATTGTGAAAAGAGTGGTCATAAAGCCACAAAATGTTTTATAAAAAGAAAGATTGAAAGGGGAGTAAAAACCATTTGGAAAATAAAAGAAAATCCAACTAACATTCATGGACCCCAAAAAGATATAGGTACCAAAAGTCTTTTCTACTTCTTTTGTAGGAACACAAGTCAAGGCCATCTAAGTGGTACTTGGATAGCAGATGCTTAAAACACATGACCGGATACACATCCCTCATGAATGAGCTAGGAGAAACCAAAGGTGGATTTGTTACTTTTGGAAGGATCATCGGTATAGGTAACATTGGATATAGTTCATCTTCTTTAGTTAAGGAAGTTCTTTTAATTGATGGTTTGAAGTTTATTTTATCTAGTATTAGCCAATTGTGTGATTATGGGTACAAAGTTGTTTTTGAAAGTGAATCTTCTTCTATCATAAACAAGCTTGTGAACAAAACTTTTTGTTGCAAGAAGAGTTGGTATATGTATATGTCTTTTATCTTGAAGTTCTCATTTCTCAAAACTTATAGTGTCTCTCGGTTCATGGTGATGATGCATTTTTGTGGCATAGAAGGCTTGGCCATGTTTGTATGGATTTGTTAAACCAACTTTCTTCTAAAGAACTTGTTAGAGGATTACCAAAACTTACTTTTGAGAAAACCAAACTTTGTGATGCTTGCCAATTTGGAAAACAAATAAAATCTTCTATTAAACAAAAAAAAAAAAACTATTTCAACTTCAAAACCTTTGGAACTCATTCACATGGATTTATTTGAACCCATGAGGACCACTAATCTTGGTGGTAAGACGTATGCCTTTGTTATTGTGGATGATTTTTTCTAAGATTCACTTGGACTTTGTTTTTAACCCAAAAGGATGAAGCATTTCATTAATTTATTAAATTATTCAAAAAAGTCCAAACCTCCCTTGATTGCAAATTGATTTCTATAAGAAGTGATAATGGGAGAGAATTCAACAACCAACATTTTACAAAACTTTGTGATGATTTTGATATTTTACATAACTTTTCGGTAGCCAGAACTCCTCAACAAAATGGATTTGTGGAAAGGAAAAATATAACTTTATAAGAAATGGCAAGGTCAATGCTTTGTGAAAATTCACTTCCTAAATATTTTGGGCCGAGGCCATTAACACCGCATGCTACATTATGAATCGTATTCTTTTGAGACCATTTTTTGTAAAAAAAGGAAAAACTCTTTTTGAACTTATTTTTAACAAAACCCTCTCAATTGGCTACTTCAAAGTTTTTGGATGCAAATGCGCTATCTTAAACACTAAGGATAGTCTTGGAAATTTTGATTAAAAAAAAAAATCGATGAGGGAATTTTTCTTAGTTACTCTTCAAGAAAAAAGGCCAATAGATTTTATAACAAAAGAACATTATGTGTTGAAGAGTCCATTCATGTATATTTTGAAGAAACTAATATTTTTTCCAAGAAAGATGATGATGACATAGATAACACTATAAGCTACCGACCTCTGTACACTCAAGCAATGGAAGAACATACTTATGGAGGAAGAAGAGATTGAAGTAAAATAAGAAAATGATCAAGAAGCTCAAAGTCCTCCTCAAGTTGTGATATATCCAAAGGGACACTCCAAGGATAAAATCATTGGTGATGTATCATAAGGGGTAAGAACAAGAAGGTACTTTATTGACAACTTTTCCCTATTATCTCAAATTGAGCCTAAGTTTATTGATAATGCTTTGTGTTATGAGTTTTGAATTATTTCTATGCAAGAGGAATTAAATCATTTTGAAAGAAACAAAGTTTGGACTTTAGTCCGTAGACCACGTGATCACCCCACCATTGGCATAAAATAAGTTTTTCGAAATAAACTAAATGATTCCGGAGAAGTTATTAGAAACAAAACTAGACTTGTTGCCTAAAGATTCAATCAAGAAGAGGGCATAGATTTTGATGAAACTTTTGCTCCGGTTGCTAGACTTGAATCCATTAAGATGCTTTTAGCTTTTACTTGTTTTAAAAGGATTCAAGCTTTTTCAAATAGATGTTAAGAGTGCTTTTCTGAATGGTGATATTGAGGAAGAAGTTTATGTTGAACAACCTCTCAGTTTTGTGCATGAAAAATTTCCAAATTATGTTTACAAACTTTCAAAAGCGCTCTATGATTTAAAACAAGCTCCAAGAGCTTGGTATAAGAAATTAAGCGATTTTCTAATTGGTATTATATTATCTTGATGCTATGTTTTTTTATAGACTTCATGATGATCTTTTATGTTGAAAGTTCAATTGTAGTTCTATGATCCCTTGAAGTCTCTCCTAAATATCTTTTCGATTTATGACAAAAGGGGGAGAAATATGTGCAAGAATTAAGGGGGAGAAATAGTTGCAAGATTCTTATTTTGTTGCTTTTAAGTTTCATGCTTTCTTTTGGTTAACTACATATCTTATGGGTAATGTGTTTGGTTAACTACATAGCTTATTTTTGTGTTATATTATCTTTCAAATCCTTGGCATGTTTTCAAATTCATTGGGGGAGTTATCTCTCCATATTGATCATATTTGCTCTCTTGTTCTTCTTGCATATGTATTTGTCATATTCAAAAAGGGAAGATTGTTAGCCCTAAAGACATTATTGTATATATTTTTTATTATTAACATATGTTTGTGTGATGAGTTTAGTTTAGTCTATAGAGCAAAAGAAGTATTTTTAGAGTCTACTACACTACATAAGAAGTTTGCCGAGAGAGCAACCCCATTTTTTACCTTGAATTGGTCAAAATACGCGGAATTTCTTACTTTTCGTAGAGGATTAGATCCAGTAACTGGGGGTAATAATAAAATAAAAAAAAGAATCCAACCTTCCATTTGGATTTCCTTTTTTATTAACTAGTCAAACGGGGTAGGTTGAGTTTTCAAATTCGAAAAAAAAATTAAAAATTACTCTCTTTTATATCATTTGACCAAATTGAACTTCTTGATTTTGTTTATTCTTCATAGAATTTTTGATGCCTACTGAAGGAAAGTTCTTTTTTTTAAGGAAAACTGTAGTAGCTCAAATTGTTGTGCATATTCTTCAAAAGTTTAATTACATGCTCATTGTTTAATTGTCAAAACTATAAGATTTTAATTAGTGTGAATTTTTATCAAAAAAGTTTTAGAATTCTTTCACAATTTATTTTAAGATTTTTCAGTAGTATTTCTTTTTGCCCCCATCTAAAGTTTATTACACTAAATTAATTACAAAATTTAACAAATTAAGTATTTTTATAAAATAAAATCCTTTTACTTTAAATTAAATAATTATTTTAAAAAATATTTACATTACATTTGTAACAATATTTCAAGTAGATAAATCTAATTCGAAATTATGAATGTATAGCGAAATAATAGGAAAATAATAATTTTTTTCGCTATACATTTATATTCACAAATTAGATTTATATCCCTTATTTCCTATTAGAGAAATAAAATTAAACTTACATCTATTATTTTAATAATTTACTTAACACAACTCTTAGTCCACCACATATTCACCTAGTTTAGTTTAATTCTTAACAATTATTTTTATCTTTTTTATTCTCTTTATCTCGATTAATTTATGAATAACCTTTCTAACAAATTTTAACCAATAATAAACAGCTTCTGCAAGAATTTGAAGACTCTTGTATATACAATAATCCTCTCTTCTGCTACTGGTGGACTGTCGTTACAAAAAGGCCAACAAAAGCAACTTTTCTTAAGGTACTTGAAAAGTGCTTAACTTCTGCGATCAGCAAGTACAAGGACATGATCTTCAGTTGGAAGCCTAACAATTTATCCAATCAATTTATCCAATTTCATTAAAATAAGGAGTAAAATGGAAATGCAGACTTTTTCATAAAAGAAAAAGAGGCAAACCTTGAAATTAAGGAAAAAAAACCCTCCTCCACCCCTTGCTCCTTTTTCTCCGGCGACAACACCCTGGGAAAAAGGACTTGCCTTGGTTCCTCTCTTGTGGTTGAATTTTTGTTCTTAGTTTTGATTGTTATAAATTGATTTGGTTAATCCTTCAAACTATATATTGTAAGTGATTAACATCGGAACACCTCCTTCGGCTACAAGAAACAATCTGTATTAGATCTTGAAGTTCTTTTGGGATTAGAATTTTTTGGTACATTTACTAATCTTGAATGTGGAAAAGGATTTGATGTTCTCTTGGGAAGAGATCTTATTACCTAAATGATTTCTTGGAATGGCAGGAAGTAAAAATTCTACTAGTCCTCTTGAGAAACCAAGTTCACCTGCTCTTCTAATAAACTATAATTATAAATTAATCTATATAAAATATTATTTTTAGACATTTTACATTTTTTTAAAGTAAATTATCTATTTTTTAACTTCAAGAAATAAAATGCTTTTACGCCCAGTGGTATTTTGCAATTAATCCCAAAAAAACAAAAACCAACTGAAGAATTACTAGGGCTAGCTGTTAAATTTAACTAAATCTATAAAAGAAATCAAATTTACTTTTTACGAAAAATAAAAAAAAATATTCATTTTTATTTCCAATACAAAAGACCGTTCTTAAACTAGTGATCAATGAGATTAATTTTGATAAACTTGGAACACAAATATTTGGTTCAGTGAAAGCAATTTGGTGAAAAAGCAATACAAATAATGCTTTCTCACCCCCGTATATTTAGCAAAACATGTAAAAGAAAAGCTAACTAAGTAAAGGGTGAGAAATTGATTTGAGGGACTTTGGTAATCCATGGAGCAATTCAATACTAATGCTACAGGAACTAAAATCCAGAGTCCCAAGTGATTAAAGAAAGTTTCAAATTGATTTTACAAAAGGATAAAGAAGCCTCAGATAGTCGATCTAACACATCATTGTAAAATTCAGACGGTAATTCCAGATATTTATATTAACAGCTCCTCATTGGCTTCTCTTGAAAATGAAGCAAAAAAATAACATTTTATAAAAATGTAATCGCAAAAACCGGCTCCGTGGATAAACCAAGAAATGAATCCACAGGTTCCTATCAAATGCGAAACAAAGAATAATATCAATTTTGGTTCGATCATAGCATTACAGGTCATTGGAAATATAGCTACCAGCAACGTGGCATCGAACCTTTGAAAGAAAAATCTAAAAATACGCAATTATGTATATATTCAATTAATATACCTCAGAGACCCGTTACAAATCAAACACACAGCCATGGAAAACAGATCACAATTCCCGACCATTGCAGAATGCTACAGTGGCGGATGGAAAGAGAGAACTGCACCTACGCTGGTTTTCAAGTGTCATACGGCACTTCCTATACTCGGGATTTCTTCCTCACAGGTATCTAGAACCAAAATGTACACAAATTTTGAAGAATTCCAAGGATTAGGAAGAGTTTAAACAGAACTGTCATGGCTGTAATTTCATACCAAATAAGTATTTTATGGGTTGAAAACAGGTTTGGAGTTAAAGAACCTACAACCTAACTTAGTGAACAGAGGAGGGAACAATGAAAACAAGCAATTACAACGTAATGAGTCAAAAACTATTGCATAATCCAGCCTAGCATTATTTAAACATTACCAAAAAATTTCATCTTTAGCCACAGCCCACAACCTGAATAAAAAAACAAAAAGGTAAAAATAATCTACAACGAATGTTATCTGCAGCCTATGATCCACAATGAATGTTTATATAGAGTAAAATTATATTAGGTAAGAGAAGTTTCAGACATCCAAGGAAGAATAATAGCAGCATAAGCTCTCAAGCCTGGCGAAGGCGAAAGCTCTCAGGCGGCCACTGCGAATGTTGAGAAACAAGCCTTAGAATTGTCATCATAAACAAACACAGTCAGACCCAATCAATAACTGTAACAATGATTTATAAATATAGAACAGTAGGACCAACATAAAATGCTAAAATATTAACAAAGATTTAGACTTTATCCTAAAACAAACATTGAGAATAAATAAGATCTCAGACATCCAAGGAAGGATAATAGCAGCATAAGCTCTCAAGCCCGGCGAAGGCGAAAGCTCTTAGTCGGCCACTGCGAATGTTGAGAAACAAGCCTTGATTTTGTCATCATGGACAATCTCAATGATTCAGCTAATCAAACACACAACAAAATAAATGCAAAAACCCAAAACTAATCAGCAAATCACAGAGAGGAAACAACAATTGTTCCATCCCTTAATGATCAACAATCACAGTTTGAAAACTAATGCTGACAAAGTGAGAGATGGATAAAATTGCTTATGGGGACTTGTTCATCCCAGAAGCAATTTCGATCCATGCTAGCGGGGCAGACAGTAGAAGTCCCAAAAAAACAAGAACATTTTCTCCATTTAAATTCCGGTTACGAAACCAGACACAAAATTAACGATTAAAGTTGAAAGCCAGCAAAAACATAACTTTATTTGAAAATTTGTTGTTCACAGAATCAAACGGATCAAAGATCATTGAAATTGTTGGAAAAAAGGTGCTCAGACATCCAAGGAAGGATTAAAACAGCACAAGCTCTCAAGCCTGGCGAAGGCGAAAGCTCTTAGGCGGGCACTGCGAATGTTGAGAAACAAGCCTTAAGATGTTCATCATCGACACCATAAACAACATCATAACATGAAAATCAAGCAAAAAAATCTTAAAAATCAAACAATTTCGGTCTAAAATAACAAAAGAAAAGGTGAAATTTTTCTGAGTAAATCCTAATTGTGCTCGAGAGATTTGGAGAAGGAGCTGCCGAAGGGTTTACTTATACAGAGGAGATGAGTTAGGGTTTTAAGAATTGTTGAATTAGGGTTTAGACAGCAAAGAAGACGGCGGAGGCAGAAGAATAGAAGGGAAAAGATCTAGACCGTCAGAATAATCTAGAACCTCTAATGGGCCGCCCAAAAGGTGTTAGGCCTCTTTTAAGCCCAAACTTTGGAACTCAAGTGTTCTCTTTCAATTTTTCGGCGATTTCCTGTCGGTCAGGGCGGGCCTCACCGAGAGACCACATTTTTCTTTATACATTAGGGGTGGAGGCGGAATTCAATCGATGACCGATATATTGTAGTATAGCGTGGAGTGTTTTTAATTAATTGAGTTATTATTTGTTACGATTGATTTATATTTTTTATTATACATTTTAATACATATTTTTTATAATATTTGGAATATAAATTTTAAATTTTAAAATGTAAGTAGAAAAAATGTTACTATTAAATGAAATATATTAGATAATATATTATGAATGTTCTTGAATGGGGCTTCACTTCTCTTTTAAAAATGTTTTTCTTAACCCAAAAGTTAGCGTTATTAGCATTTAATTTTGAATTTTAAAATATATGCACTCTACCTTAAGATCATCAATTAAAGGTCAAATTAAATAAAATGATTAAGGGATAATTATATTTTTTCCTTGAGATTTGTTTAAGTTACAATTTTATTCCTATATTTATAATTTATATATTTATAACGAATTTATTCATACAACTAATTTCAATAAAAACAATAATTGCGTAGTAAAAAATATAAATTTTCTTAAAATATTATTTTACGAGCCCAATTCTTGTTTAATATTTTATATTTTTAGATAATATTATCATTTATTACGAAAATTAGACCTAAAAAAACCATTTTAGGGATGACATAATACTCTTATTATATAGTAGTGGGAAGAACTAGGCACACAAAATTATATTTTAAGAAAATTTTAAATTTTTTGCTACAAATTATTATTTTATGATAATATTTTTGTATTGAAATTAGTAGTAGAGGTTAAGTATTTATGAATATACAAACGCCAATGATGTATTTGTAATTTATATAAAATAGAAAGATGAAATTGTAATTTTGATAAACCTTAAGAGTGAAAATGTAATTAACTCAATGATTAAGGGCCAGTTTAGCATAGCGATTATTAAAACGTGATTGTATTAATCGTGATTTAATAATTGTGATTGTAGTAATCGTGATTTTTTAAAAATAAAAATAAAACGTGATTATATAAATGTGGTAACTTTTATTGCAAACATAATTTTCATTTACAAATTGTATGATATACCCCTAACATATTATGCTTTATAATAAATTTATATCGTTGACCTAAATTATTGATAATTATATTAATGGCATATATTTTTATATTTGTTGTTGTAATTTATGTATCTTTTATATATATTTCTATATTAATTAACGAATATTTTATGTAAAAATATATATTATTTCATTGTTCTAATAAGAAAATTAAAATTTTTATTTTATTTATATATATTTTATTGTAAATGTAAATGTAAAATATTGATATTTAATAATTCGACTCGTATTTAAAAGTGTTTATATTTATAAAAAGAAAAAAACCTAATTATATAGGGTGATTTGTGGAAGTTAATTATTAAAATATCACTTTTGAAGTCACTGATTGACAAAAGTTATATACCCCCAACTTTTCTCAATCGTTGATAAATCACGTTTTGGAAAGTTAAACGCTAAAACTGTTTGGGTTGCCAAATGTTCCGCCTTCCCAAACGCTAAAATTCTTTTAGCTGCGAAACACCTCTATAAACAGCTTTTGCATTGCAAAACTTTGAATTGTGGAAAAACTCTTCCAAACAAGCACTAAAATACTTTTTATATAAGTTATGATTTGTTGCAAAATGATAGCTCATACTAATTTGTATTAAGTAAATTTATTACAAATCATTTTTTAAAGTTGGAAATAATACTATTTTAGTCAATATTCTTTATAAAATTTGATCATTTAACTAAAAAAAGCTAAAACATCTTTTTTGGCGTGAGAAAAAAAACTAAAATATTGGTCCAAGGCAAATAGCACATGTGAGTCTAAACTTAATTGAATGAAAAATAAAAGATTATAAATATAATACGAGGTTATGTAAAGGTGAAATCTTTATAATTTTTTTAAAAAATAAAATGTTAGGATTTGTCACTAATTTAATAAGAACAAAAAATTAATATACTTTTATTTAAAAAAATAGATTTTGTCTATTATTTTAGTACTTTGCTTAAAGTTATTATAATACTTGTTACAAGAAATTATTGCAAATCCTAATAGGTTAAAATTTTTATTTAAAAATATTCAAAAAATTATATTTAAAATTTTCAAGATTAAGATTTGAGATTGGAAAAAATCTTATATTCTATTTAGAACCGAATAATTTATTTTTTATTTAATTATATTTAGAATATATTTTGACTTAGATGATCTAATTTGTTGTTAAATACTTAATTTTCAGAGAATATATATACACTAAAAACAGTATTTCAAATTTTATCGAAGTATTTTAAGATAAACTATAACTATAAATTAAGGTATGGAATAAATTGATTTTACATTAAACTTTAGGATGTTATTTTCAAAAAATTATAACTTACAGAAAGAGTATTTTAGTTATTTTATTTAGTTTAACCTTTGACTAATGATTTACGGGGCAAAGTGCATATATTTTAACTTTTGAAGGTAAAGTACTCCTATCCCATAACTTCGGGGGTATTTTACTATAAATCATTTTTTTTTCATTTTTAAAATGATTATAGTCCTTAAATTAGATTAATCACAATTACAGATATTCAAAATTTTTTAACTGATGTTTTGTTAAATCAACTTTATCACCAATCCCCTTAATAAATTTCAACCGAAAGATAATGTCTCTAGCACATCCCCTTTCTGTAAGAAATAAATACCCTAATAAAAGTGGCACATGTTAGGTGCATGCTATTTTTTAAAGTTTCATAAGAAATACGTGATGAATCATTCAGAAAATTTATAAAATGTTTACAAATCACATTATTAAGGAGAAAATTTTGAGAATTTAAAAGTGACCCGCTCCTAACTTTAGAATTACTATTTTGTGATACTTAAATTACTCAGTTATTTGGTCTATCAAAGAAAGAATACAATTGGCTAAGAATTTAGGTGAGTTGGATAGTTAGTTTCGTCACCTTTGGTTCGCAAATTGCTTTTTTTGCGACAGAATGACAACGAATACTGCACTCACTGCTTTGAGCATTCTTTTGTAGAATATATTCTTTTGTAGTTTATAGTTTCACATATCATATGTTTATGCTCATAATGTATGCTATAAATTAGTTAGTATATAGCTATTGGTATTGTTGATTCAATGATCAATATATTTCTAAAATTTAGATGATTAACAAAATAAGTTATGTGCGTTAATTCAGTTTGTTTTGTTAAGATTGAAGAAGAGTTAAGCTAAAGTCTGATTACGAGAATCAAGCTAATTAGATGAGTAGAAACGATGTTTATCATATGCAAATTTGTGGGGACCAAGGATATTCTTGATAGCTGTATTTCCTTATCACTTTACACGTGTAACAGCCAGAGTGGACCAGCTGTAGTTCTTTGTCTTCAGGACTCCCACATATGTTACACTTTTATTTGTGGTCCATTGTCCTTTGCTTTAACGTTTCCTTCTTTGGGTTAAACACAAAAGAACTTACAAAAAGTTGTTTGTTTTTTTGTAGAAAAATGCTGAAAGTCTCAAGAGGGAGAAAATGTCGTTATTACTCACCAACTAATAGAAGGTGATTGATGAGGAGGCACTTGAAGAATAAGTATAAAACAAAGAGCTGAGCTAAAATTTGGATACAAGACTCAAGCTAATCAGAAAAGCAAAAAGATACAATATGTACTATGAGAACTAGTGGGCACCAAAGAGACTTGCTTCGTAAATGAGTCTGCAGTACATTGTCCAGGTGGCCTTTTGCAAGAGGATGAAAAATGAGCATTGTACTTCAAGAATTAATTGCTTATGCTTTATCCTTGTGGTGCAATTTTCTTGTTGCCATCTTTTTCCTCTTTTGAATACAACACATTACTGCTAACAGTTTGTTGATTGAGTGCATATTTGGAAGCAGTATTGTATTCTTTGAAAAAGGAATTTTGTAGGGAGGAAGAAAGGAGGAGAGACGTCCTAGACTCATGTAGTAAGGAGTCTATAAAAAGGATGAAAACAAAGAAGAGTGTGTGCATTTCTAGAGATTCGAAAAGAGTTCCACTGCAAGTTGAATGCACCAGAAAATTATTGAAATAGTTGAAGAGCAGTGCCATTAAAGAAAACCAACAGAAGAAAGTGCTCCACAAGATATAAGAAAGGAAATATTCATTGCAGAAAATCAAGAGAGAAATAGCGAGTTTTTAGAAACAAAATAGAGAGATTTCAGAAGCCTATTTGAGAGATTGAGAGGCTTTATTATATAAAGTTTCTGATTGAACTGAAGAGTTATGCCAAATCTGTTTTTATCTTTATTTCTGCATTTTGGGTTTGCAAGTTTCGGGTGAAAAATTTGTGTTTTAGTTTGTAAATTCTGGGTGAAAAACTTGTGGTTGGCTTGCAAGTTCCAGAACAAAACTTGTTGTTTAGCTTCTTCTGGATAAAAGAAGCTGTTAGTTGCTAGAACTCGGAAAAACTAGTGAGTGCTCTCTTGTAAAGGTTAACCTCACCTTGAATGAGATTGGTATTTTAGTGGAATCCCTAAGACGGTGTTCTTGAGGAAACTGGATGTAGGTATTTAATCAAACTACTATAAAAATTCTTGTATCTTTTTATTTCTGCTCTTTATTCTGTCTTTCTTTTTAATCAGTTTCTGTTTTTTAGTTTTTTAACTTTTATGATCAGGATCTTAGAGTCAAGATAATGGCTTATAATATCCATTGGTCATTTTTTTAGAGTTAAGCTAATTTTAATATTGAGCTAATAACAACAAAAATAATAAAAAGTTTTAAAGTGCTTTTCTTTTAAAAAGTCCAATTCGCTCCCCTCTTAGACTATTCTGCGACTTATAGGTATAAACTAATTGTAACAAACTATATATAATTATTATAACTATAGATTATCATTAATTACATGTTATACTCTACACATTCATTATATACCATCTTTATTGTAAATGGTAGATATATGATTACATTTGCTTTTATAAATTTAGGCTATATATACAAAAACATATATTTCAGAGTGCTTTAATTCAAGAAAAAGAAATAACTGAAAATATTATTTCATATAGTGAACTCTTATTTGTACAAATAAGTAGAGGTGAATGAATATCAAACTTATCAGCAATGATACACTAATTCTCAACAATGGAACTACTATTTTTGTTGTGTATCCAAGAGTACTAAATTTGTCTTTTTTCAATTATGCATTTTTTTAATTGATCAGGTTTTATTTTCTTTTTTAAAAATTTTTTTAGAGTCAATGCAAAATTATTATAATTGGTCTATAAATTTCATGACTTATTCCACAAGTTGGTATAACACATTCTGTATTTCGAGTCGCCTCTTATGTATCATGCGCGGACCATTTGTGTGTCAAAGTTGTGTCAATTATTTTAATTTTCTTGTGCAAATTGGTTTATTAGAAGATTTTTCTTTTCTTTTTTTAAAAAATATTAACGTATGGTAATTTTTTTTTGCATAGAGTACAGTTGAAAAAAAAACTTTTATCGAGGCCACCTACCCTTTCTCCTTCCTTTCATCTCACAAAAAGAAGAAAAATTCTATAGTAACAAGTAGTACTTTTTCGTTGGATTGAAGAAGAGGAAATGGAAGGCTGTTGCTTCGCTACGTCATCATTGTTGTAAAAGAAACAAGTGGATAGTAGTTTTTGGAAAAAAACATGAGCATCTGTTAAACTTGTAGTAGTAGGTCTAATAAGAAAAACACATACTTTTAGCTTTAAAAAAATTTTTAAAAAAATGTGAATAGAAGTAAAGGTAAATTAAGAAGAGATTGGTAATTGGTAGCAAATCAATCTCTTCCTTGCCTATTTAAAGGAGTGGAGATTGAAGACGGTGAGAAGATTGTTTATTTAGGGAGTTTAGAATGTTGTAGGTGATAAGAGGAATGTAAGCTCAAGCTTAGATGTGATTAGAGGGTGTAATATATGAGGTATGTAAGTTTCAATATACTTAATTATTTTAACGTTGAATGTAAATATTATGTTAATATTGTTAAAATATGGTTTGAAATTGGATGTATGTTGTGCATTTTAGAATGTATGAGCTCATGTATTATTGAAAATATTAGAAATTTATGTTAAATTTCCATTACGTAACGTAATAATATTGCTAATGTAGATATTAATCTTATAGTAACAATAGAAGGTCTTTGTAATAAAATGTTGTAGTCAATAAAGGAAAAGTGTAAGATATGAAGACGGTATAAAGGTTGTAAAGTGAAGTTGCAATAAGATTAATGTGACTAGACAAATATTATGGAATAAATAGAGAAAAAAGATGATAGATGAAGGTAGCATACGATGGTTAGAGAAACGTTAGGTAAAATGAAGTAGTACACGGAAGAACTAAAACGGATCTGTACTCACGTTTAGAAATCGTAACTGTATTGGTCATGTACTATACTGTTTAGAAGCAAACATAACAATAATAGCCAAACTGTACACTCTATGTTACTAAAAAAGGAAAAAGTGCAAATAGTAAACTACAACCGTGTACTATATGTAATAGTAGAACAAAATGACTATTGAAATGACTTTATTAACAAATCATTAACGAATTCTTTAATATTAACTTTACTTTACTTCAAATTAAAACAAAGGTAATCCCAATCTGTATGGCGGGTTCAAGTTGAGAATATAATATGATATGATAATATAAGAAACTATGTATAGGGCATTGTGATGGCTTCAAAGGGAAAATGTTTAATGATAGACCTAAATAAGTCTTGGAACAAGGGAGAATGTTACTAGGAAGACTTTAATGAGGATGTTGACGAATATGAATTATGCATCGGAAAGGAAGCTAGGAATTATCTAATTGAAAGAGATGATTTCAATTGCAATGAAGGGGATGAGAACGGGATAGAAAGAAGAGTTGATGAACAAGGTGATGGAGTGAGAAGAAGAAATGTGAATGCGAGCGGGGGATGTAGTAGAGGTGTAAGGGTTGAAGGCATACTTGGCACATACCACATTTCAGTAGATTATGTGATGAAAATTGACGTTTGACTCAGTTGAAGATGCCGACGCATTTTATATGATGTATAGTAGGTGTGTCAAATTTTCTGTTAGAAAAGGGGATCGCAAGATTGACAAGAAGGGGATAGCTAGGTATAGGAAATGGCACTGTAATAAAGAAGGCTACCGTTCAGAAACTGGAAAAGGAGGATAAAGAAAAAACCACAAACCAGAGACTAGAGTAAAATATTGGGCATGTTTCAGTATAAAGTATGATGTGAAGCAAGGAAGGTATGTTGTTCCAAAATTCGTTAAGGAACATAATCACGACATGGCTTGCAAAGGTCATGTACCATTTTTGAGTGGTCATAGAAAGATGTCTGGTGGGGATATAGCTCAAGCATTGACTTTACGTGGAATTGGAGTAAGGACAAGCCAAATAATGAGATTATTTGTGTTGCAATCCGGAGGTATGCAAATGAGGGCTTCATTCAAATAGATTTTTATAATCAACTGTAAGAGAGCAACTATTGAAGGTGGTGCTGAGAGTGCTCTTGCATATTTGCCTGCAAAAAAAGATGTTGATCCAATGGTCTTCTTTAAATACGTCGTGAACGAGGAAAAAAGGTTGAGGCGATTGCATTAGGTAGACTCACATTCGAGGGCTGATTATAAAAATTTTGGCAATGTCCTAATATTTGACTCCACGTATAAGACAAATGCATATTGGAAGCCATTGGTCGTATTAGCAGGCATTAATAATCATTTCATGACATGTGTAGTCGATTGTGCCATAATATCTGATGAAACAATTCCAATTTGCCAATGTTGACTAATGGTGACAACATGATGAGAAGTGCAATAAAAGAAGTATATCCTTTTGCTCAGCATCGAAGATGTAGTTGGCATTTGAAGAGGAATGTTTCTCGCCACGTGCACTGTAAGGAATTTAATTATGGGTTTGGGAAGATTATGACCAAGAAATGCCACACCGAAGTGTTTGAAAGTGAATGGGCTAAACTTGTGCATGAATATGGGTTGGAAAGGAATGAGTATGTTGCGAAACTGTACTGCACTCATGGACGATGGGCAGAATCATATTTACGTGGACACTTTTTCCGAGGAATGAGATCAACACAGATGCGAGAAGATGAATGATTTCTTAAACTCACATTTAATGAGAAAATGAAGATTTACAAGTTTTTGGGTTGTTTCAACAATGCCATTTCACAGCTACGACATTCTAATGCCGAAGCAGGTGCGAAAATGGAAACAACCTTAGTTGTACCAATTCAGCTCCTTAATTCGCTCTATGCTGGACAATAGTGTCCGCATACTTCTTCTTACTGAAGATTTCGTCAAAGGTGACAAAAACTTCCCCATGATAAATAAAACATATTTCATGATGACCCTTTCCCGTAACTATCCCTTGCAATCAATCTTTCCTTTATCTTGGGTAAGGCAATCATGCCATGTTCAATCTCAAGACCGAGGTCTCTCTCTAAATCACTGTCACAATTTCCCTTCACTAGAGCTTCAATTATATCCATTGTACCTGAGTTTATCCCCAGCATGCTTTCCACGTCTTTATCATCTACAAACACAATTTTCCCATGTACATTCAAACACTGTCGTCACAATCAAAGTTGTTAACAAAAGGCTTAATCTTTACCAACTCCCCAAACCCCAACTCTTTAACCACCTTCACTTGTTCATTTTTCAATGAACGATATATCTCTTCTATAGCCGTAATCGTACAACGATTGTCATATAGAGCTTGTAAATTGAATCCTCAAAAAATTCATTCTTATGGACAGTCATTTCAATGTTTTTTTGTATCTATTTCCCAAAAATTAGCTGTGATTTTCAACCAAAATAAACAGGACTTGTTTCTCACTCCCACTCCATTCAAGATTATTTCAGTCTCCAAGAATATTAACACTAGTAGCAAAGGCAAACAAATAATAGTCAGAGGAACGGGAACCCCAGTCCAAGATTTAAGAACAGAAAGGTTTAGCAATTAAGTTTTACAATTAAACAACTTCTAATATTTCAAGTTCTTCTCTAGGGTTGTGCATCAATGTATACAATCTCTCTTTATTAATAAGCCTTTCAATTCAAACTTTCTACGAGTTTAATAGGCATTTAGTACTTAGATATTCCTTCTTTTGAAATTTATAAGAGGAATATGATTGGTTATTGGTTCTTATTTTTTAGTTTTTAAATCATGAATAATATTTTGGGACATGTAGAAATAAAAAACATGACATGTTAAAAGAGATTGAGTTATTAATTGTTTGACATTTCGGTGAAGTGCTAATGTTTTCTTTTCCTTGAAGAAGCTGGGGTTAGTTGAGACCTTATGAGGGCTATGAATCATTTTAAATAGTTTAGGATTTAAGAACAGAAAGATTTAGCAATGTAGTTTCCTTATGAAGAAGGTTAACAATTAGCAATCTTCTTGTTATCTTATTTAGAATATGGAGATTTATGTTTTTTGTCAACTCTCAATCTGTTCAAAAGAACCTATAGAAATGAAGAAAATTTAAATTCAAATTTACTAACTGAAGCGTGCATATATGCCATTCATCTAGTACGGTTGATACTTTCTCTGTGATATTCCAATGACACTTATAAAGATATCTTGCTATTCCATGAAACTGGAAATATCATTAGTGAAGTGGTGACCGAGTATTATAATCGTAAATATTTTTAGTTTGATGGAGCTTGATAAATTCATGAATCTTTCCCTAATAGATGATGTTATTTTTTTCTCTTTGTCTACCATTTTACTTTTGACAAGTTTAGGCTTGAAATGTAATATTTTCACTTACTGGCAAAGTTCTTTATTTTTGTTACTCAAGATGATTCATGTAATATTAGAATAATGACTCTATAACTATCTTTAACTTCTCTTTAGGAGCTCTGGTGGTATCAATACTAGGTTCTCCAATTGTACTAGTAATGAATTTGTTACAGTTGCCAAAGGTTTATAGCCTATATGCAGGTTTGTCCTTTATAAACTTGAATATGTCTACTTTGCGTAGGATATAAGATAATGTTGTGAAATTTTTATACCAAGAGTTCTAGCTTGTCTTATTTGTTGTATCTACCATACCATCTTTTTAGAAAGATTTTAAATAACACTTCTTGGGTCCTAATTCTTCTTTCTTATCTAAACTTGCAACATGAAGCTGTTCGTTTTTCTTAGACGAGCAGTCTATTATGGTAGCCTAATAGCTTATGATCATTACATAAGTTACACACGACACATGAAAACAACACATGTACCATGGAAGCCAATTTACTAAAAAATGAACTAGCCCACCAGGTAATGAGTAGGCATCTCAATGTTTTTTCTAACCTATTTCTCAATAATATTTGTTTTCTCTCAACACTTTAAACAATGTTTGCACATAACTTTGAATTGCATTTTACTGTCCAGAAATCCTAATTTATCCAATGTGTATAATAAAAACTTAACAATTTAAATGCTATTATTGCAAAATTGAGAACCTAACATCCACATAATAGAAAAAGCAAAAGAAAAGCAATGAAGCCCCTTTCTATCTATATTCTTGCTAACATTAATTTTTACAATTAAACAACTATTAATATTTCAAGTCTTTCAACTGTTCAATATATGAATATCTTAATTTAGAATTCTAACTTAAATCTAACCAATTCAAAACATCTAATCCTACCACATTCTGTATATCATCTATTGAATTCATCATGCATATTCACAATCTCTAATCTATGACCACATTCAACAGATCACTCACATTAATTTCACAACTTCGATATGGAAAATACCCATAACCATTTCCAAAGATTCATCTTACCAGAATCGGAAAATCAATGGCGATTTCTTATTCGCTTCATCTGATAATTGTTCTTCATTCTAATATTTGTTCTTTTCAAAATAAATTCCCGTATTAAAAAAAAAATATAACAATAATATATTTTTTATGATGGAATATTAATAAACATTATTCAAAATTTTATTCACAGGCTTATACTATTTCTTAAAATTATTAAGTTTAAAGTAATTAAATTTTAGTGATATAATAAAAAAGACATATAATAGGTTATTTTTTGGGAGTATATAATAGTTACAAAAATAACATCTCTTGGGCTTCCAGTTAAAATCATTAATATCAGGGATATTAAAAACAACAAAAAATAGAATAGATTTATTATACTGTGAAATTTTACGGATAGGCTTTACGTCCATTATCTATATACAAAGTTCTATTTTTATTATATAATGATTGTGATTATCAAATTAATATATCAAATAAAGTATTATAATTTTATCAATTTATGTAAAAGAACCACATAAAAATATAATAATTAAAGAAAAATTTCCTCAAAATACTCCTATTCTATTTATTTGAGTCGCGTTAGACACCTAAAATATATATTTTTTGCCATTGAACTAAAATTGCGTGTCAAAAGTAGCCCTCCTCCAGTAAACTCGGTTAAATCCATAAAAAGTGCCACATAAGATGATTTAGAGGAAAAAGATTCAATTCACGCCATTCAATTAAAAATATAAGAATCTAATATATGTATTAAAAATATATGTATTAAAAGGAAATATGAAAAGGAACAAAAAGTGACAATGAATTATTTTGTGAATTTTAAATTTAGTGTACATATGTTTGAATTCAAATATAATTAAAGGAGAACGGCTATAAATATTTGTCAACATTTTTTACTGCAAAGTTTGCTCACAAACTTTACTTTCATTGTTTATATATGAAGTTATAATTTTTATTATGTAATGAGAGTAATTATCAAATTATAAATATTAAATAAAATATTATAATTTTACCAATGTCGTTAAAGAACCACTTAAAAAAATAATAGAAAGGAAAATTTTCCAAATATTCTTATACTATGTACTTAAATGGGTTGCACCCTAAAGTCATTTTTTTTTGTTTTTGTTTTTTTCTTCTTTTTTTCTTCTTTTTTTTTGGGTGATTGAACTAAAATCGGCCTCCCACCATTAAACTCCATGGAGCCCGATAAAAACTCACATGTCAATGATGTAGAATGATTTGGAAGGGTAAAATTGTCAATTTATGCTATTTAATACCCACAAAATACCCCTATATACTATTTAGAAAAATTCTGTTATGAACCTAATCTATATCTCCACTCATGAGTCATGTGGCATGTATTAAGACACATCACTCTTTTGTTGCTATTATCTCCAATTAATATCATTTACTTAAGTCGCATTATGCCATTGAAATTGTTTTTATTTTTTCTTTTACCCTTGAACTAAAGTTGTATCAAAACTGGTGTTGGTGGGTCACTTTTGACACACTATTTTAGTTTAAGGACAAAAAATAGAAACAAAAAAATGTAAATTAAGTAAATAGTATACGATATTTTGGGGGAATTTTTTTAATAAAAAAGACTTATAAAAAGTAAAAATTGCAAAAAAAATCTTTAATTTCTATTCAAAATAAAACAAATCGTATAAAAGAAAAGTAAGCAAAAAGACTAAAAGAAGCTCTTGAGTAAATAAAGAAATTGGACTTAAAAAAGGAACCAAAATTTAAAAAAAAAAATTCTTACATCCAGTTATAAACATTAGAACCATTCTTACTTTTAAGAATTATTGAAAATATGGATTTTCTCTAAGGAGCTTGGAGAATATAGATAAGGAACCTTTTTATTTTAAGATTACGTAGATTAATTATAATTTTAATTAAAATATAATCTAAAATAGAAACTTGAAAATTAAATGTTAGGAGAACATAACATAATTTTCAGATATTGGAAGAAATATATTTGCCTCACGTTTCTCTTGACTTTACACAAAAAATGATATAAAATGATTAAAGAAAGGAAGCATCAACATCATGGATTTATTATAGTTTGTACAGGGATTTTAGCTTCTCTACCACTTAGAGAAATCTCTATTTCTAATAGACACCAAATAGAGTATTGGATTTCCTAGGCAATCATGCTTATTGTTTTCGTCAGAAAGTGTGCTGGTATAGGCCGATGGGCATCCTCAGTTGTATTTAATGCAAAATTTTACTATCTTAATATGTATAATTTTATTTAGGTGTTGGAAAAGAAAACAAAGCAGCAAGCCATCTATTTAATTTTGTTGGGTTAGGCTCGTAATATTTGGGATTTCTATTTTATTTAATGATGAGTTAAATTAATTTCAAAATACACTTAGATTTGGACTAGTATTTAATATGCCAGAGGTTCAAATTTGACCTGCCACTTGGTGACTCTGCCACCCACTTTATTTATTACCCTCCTTTAACTCTCTCCCCTCCCCACTCCCACTTAATTGAAACTCTCGGTTTTCTCTCCCACTAATCGATACTCTCTTTCTCTCTCTTGGGACTACTATTTAACCTCTCATTCTCTCAACCATAATCTTCAATTTACCTTTTCCTCTCTTCTCTCTTCTCTGCTCGCCTCCTTATTGTGAGCTTTCTGTCTTTTTTTGCTACTGCTTCTTCGTTGTTTTTTGCTACTGTCGGAATCTTTTCAGCTTTTTCTTGACCGATTCCTAAGAGAACTGTTGAAGCCTTAGTGTTTTCTTTGAGAGATTCTTTGAAGGCTACCATTGGTATTTTTTTAAGGTTAATTCCTGAGGGTGTTTTTTCATCTTCTTCTTGAAGTTCTTCCATTTACTAATATTACTTACTTCTACTTGAAGATCTTACATTACTTGTGTATTATTTCAAATTTACTTCGATTTTGTAATAGATAGGTTAATATATTCTTTTATCATCAATTTTGGTTGTAATAGTAAGTAGTGTTCGCAGTTCCGATTCCTAACAGTGGTATCAGAGCGTTGGTTCTCTCTCTCTCTCTCTCTCTCTCTCTCTCTCTCACACACACACACACACATTCAGATTTGTGAACTTTGACGGGAACCGTGAGTTCCACATTAGAAAAATTTCTAAAAATCTCATATTTTTACTATCTGTGAAAATATTTTTTTAATTTTGTGGTTTTTTGGCCACTAGAATTTGAAAATAAAAACTTGAGCCTGACAAGAATCCTGCCGAGATTCTTTGTATATGTGCCTCGGTGTTTTTCAGATTTAGAAATGATTTTTTTATAGAGTAATTTTTATTTATGCTATTTTTTGCTCATTTTTCTATCCGTTTTTTAATTTTCTGTCTGTTTATTTTTTTGCAATTTTTTTTATTATTCTGCTCGTATTTTTTTTGCTAATTTTGCTAAAAGTTTCTGTTAGGTAAATATTACTGCTCTGTTATTCCTGTCTATTTTTTTGTTTGCTTGCCGTCACTTGTTTAAATATTTTTGTACTATTATTTTTGTTAGTATTTTTACTATTTTAGCACTTTATTTTGTCTTGCCACCATATCTGGATTTTTTTTTTTTTTTTGTTTTTGGCTTGCTGCCATATTTGTAGATATATTTCTATTTGTGCTTCCCTGTTCATTTCTTTTATCATTTTTTTTTTGGGATTTTCGTCTACTCTTTGTGGTGTCAATGGTCACCACTAGATTAGAAACCGACAAATATGATGGTAAAAGTGATTTTAGTATTTTGAAAATAAAAAGGAACGTTGTTTTAGTACAAAATAAAATTTTATCGACTATTTCAAAACCTAAGGATTATCTTGAATCATGGAAGGATGAAATTTTGAAAGAAAAATTGATTCTCCTAAAAGAACAATTATTTTACATTTATGTGACAATGTTATAAGAGAAATATGGGATAAAAACACTGCTCGAGAAATTTGGCTTAAACTTAAAGACATGTATTTGAAACATTCAATTTAAAACAAAATTTATTTGAAAGAGCAGTTTTTTTGTTTTAAAATGTCATCTTTAAAATCTCTTGATGATAACTTAGATGATTTAAACAAAATTGTGCAAGATTTACAAGATGGTGGTGATGATATTTATGAAGAAAATGCTCCTATTATTCTTATAAATTCTTTGTCTGAATCTTTTGTCGATGTCAAAACTGCCATTAAATATGATCATAATAGGTTTGTTCTTTCTGATGTAAAATATGCTCTTAGAACCCTTAAGTAAGAAAATAAAACAAATAGAGAAAATCTTTATGTTACGGGTAGACTCGAGAAAAGAGTCTTTTGTAATAAAGATAGACCCAAAAGTAGGGGTAGGTCTAAGTCTAGAGAACCTAAAGAAAGATTAAAAGTAAAATCAAATGTTTTTACTGCAATAAAGAAGGGCATGTTAAAAGTAAATGTTTTAAAGAATTCGTGACGAGAAAAATGAAAAAAGGGGACAATCAAAAGATAATGCAAGTGAAAACAAACTTCTAGAGTTTGATACAATGGCAACTCTATGTATTTCTGTGTGTTTCTCACTCCTTTGCTGTATCTGATAATTAGATACTTGATTTCGATTGTTCTTATAATATGTGTCCTAATAAAAACTGGTTTTCAGAATTAAAACCTGTAGAAACCGGTAAAAGTTTTTATAGAAAATAATGAGTTATGTCATATTAAAGGGATAGGATCTGTTTCAATAAAAATGTTTGATGGTGTTATTAGAACACTGTTCGAGGTTAGGTTTATTCCAGATCTTAGGAGAAACCTCATTTCCTTAGGTACTCTTGGTGATGTTGGTTATACTTATAAATCTCAAAATGACCATTTGACTATTTGCATAGGTTCTTTAGTTGTTGTTGAAGAAATAAAGAAATCTGGTCTTTACTCTTTGATGGTGAAACTATGTGTGAACCTGCTGCATTAGTAACTAATCATGATGATAGCATGTTATGACATAAAAGAATTGGTCATATAAGTGAAAAAGGGTTACAATATTTAAGTAAACAAAATCTTTTTGATGATAGCAAGATTCACTCTCTTGATTTCTGTGATCATTATGTTTTGGGAAAACAACATAAATTGAGTTTTTCTGTTGGCACACACAAATCTACTGCTATTTTAGATTATATGCATTGTGATTTGTGTGGTGCTAAAAAGGTACCCACATATCGTGGAAGTGTTAACTTCTTGTCTATTGTTAGATGATTTTTCTAGACATATTTGAGTTTTCTTGCTAAACATAAAATATCAAACTTTTGAAAAGTTTAATGAATAAAAAACTTTAGTTCAAAACCAAACCGACAAGAAATAAAATTTTTTGAGAACTGATAATGGTCTTGAGTTTTGTAACAAAAACTTTGATGATGTATGTGCTAAATATGGTATACCAAGATATAAAACTGTTGCGTATAACACTCAGCAAAATGGTGTTGATGAGAGGATGAATAAGATAATAATGGATAAAGCTAGATGTCTTATATTGTCTTCCAGTATACTTATATCTTTTAGAGGCAAAATTGTTAACACAACTGTCTATTTAATTAATCGATCTCCATCGACTACTACAAATTTTAAAACTCCGATAGAGATATAGTCTGGTTCACCACCAATGTTGTCTCATCTTAGAGTCTTTAGTTGTGCCTCTTTTGCTTACCAAGAGGAAGGTAAACTTGACTCTAGGTCTAAAAAGGATGTCTTTCTTGACTATCCCAATGGTATTAAAGGGTACAAAATTTGGCTTGGAAATGAACCAGGGGTGAGGGTAGTAATTAGTCAGGACGTTGTTTTTAATGAATCCAACATGTCTTGTCTTAAAGAAGAAACTGTTCCTATAATTACTAGTTAGGAAAGTTCCAAACGAGGTGGAGGACATCTCTGGGTTGTTTCTAATCTAGAAATAGAACTAGAAATTGAAAAAGAAAATTCTGAACATATGTCTGAAAATAATAATGAGCCAGACTAGAAAATTCTGATGATAATGATGATAATGTTGAAGCACAATCTCATTGCTTTCAATGATTATCAGTTGGTTAGGGATAGAATGGAAGGATCTCTAAGAAACCTACTAGATATGACTATTCCTACTGTGTTTCTTATACCTTTGCTGTTCCATCTTATATTGAAGAAAAAGAACCTTTATATTTAATGAGGCTCTTAGACGTCCTAATTTTTAAATTGTGGATGTATGTTATGAATGATGAAATTGTCTTTGCATAAAAACAAAACTTGGAATTTAGTTCCTAAACTAAAGTAGAAATTAATTAACTGCAAATGGATTTTCAAAATTAAAGAATCTAATTTTAAAAATGAACCACCTAGATTCAAAGCTAGTTTAGTTGCAAAAGGCTTTTCTCAAAAAGAAGACATTGATTTCAATGAAATATTTTCTCCCGTTGTCAAATATAAGATAATTAGGATAATGTTTTCTATTGTTGCCTTCTTTAATCTTGACTTTGAACAACTTGATGTTAAAACGGCGTCCTTGCATGGTGACCTTGATGAAACAATTTACATAAAACAATCTCCTGGTTTTGAGGTTAAAGGCAAAGAGAATTATGCCTGGTTACTCAAAAAGTCTCTTTATGGACTAAAGCAATCCCCGAGACACAGGTATATAAAGTTTGATACCTTTATAGCAAATTTTGGTTTTAAAAGAAGTTGTTATGATAATTGTTTGTATTATTGTGGTGATTCTGTTGATAATATCGTATATCTCTAACTTTATATTGATGATATACTAATTGCATGTAAACAAAAAGGAAAACTAATCAAACTAAAATCCCTTTTAAAGTTTGAATTTTACATGAAAGATCTAGCTACTGCATCTAGAATTTTGGGAATAAACATTTTGAGAAATTGAGAAAATCACTCTTTAACTATTTCTCAAAAATCCTTTTTAAAGAAAATTGTTTCAAAGTTATCCATGGATTCTTGCAAACCTGTTTGCACTCCTTTAGCAAGTCATTTTCAGTTGCCTTCTAAAACTTGTCCTAAAACTGATTTTAAAAAGAAAAAAAATAGCTAATATTCCTTATAGAATGGCAATAGGGCCAGTCATGTGTTCAATGACTTCTACTAGACCCGACATTGCGTTCTCTATAAGTCCTCTTAGTCGTTTTAAGTCCAATCCTAATCATTGGGTTGCTTAAAATGGTATATTTAAGGTATCTAAATGGTACATTTGATAGATGTTTATATTTTTAAAAATAGTCAAAATCTTTTGAACTTATAGAATATGTAGATTTAGATTTTGCCGGTAACAAAAAATTTTGAAAATCCACTACTGCTTATTTCTTTACAATTGCTGGAACTTGTGTTTCCTTCAAATCTCAATTGTAGCCTATGATTGCTTTATCAACCACATAAGTTGAATATATTGCTGCAACTGAAGCAATTAAAGAAGCAATTTGGATTCAAGGTCTCTTGTTCGAATTGAATCTTCTACATTCAAAAGCTACTATTTATTGATAGTCAAAGCTGTTTACATTTATGCAAAAATCCATTTTATCATGATCACACTAAACATATAGATGTAAAATATCACTTTTTATTAGGAAAAAGATCACGAATGGCATAATAGGTATAAAGAAAATAAATACAAAAAAATTCTTGCTGATTTTGGAAGAAAAATTGTTACTGCAGACAAGTATGCTCTTTACAAGAATTTGCTCCATATTGATAATGGTAAAATTTTTAACTGTTTCTAATATTGTGTGTAAGGTGGAGTTTGTTGGGGTATACTCACAATATTTGAGTTTCTCTTTTTTATCCAATGATGACTTAAATCAACCTCAAATTACACTTGGGCTTGGGCTAGTATTTGGGATGCTGGGTGGCTCAAATTTGACCCGCCACTTGGTGACCCTCAAGCTGCCACCCAGCTTATTTAATTCCCTCTTTTGACTTTCTTGATCCCTTCCCTTCTGCCACTTAACTAAGACTCGATTTTCTCTTGTACTAACCGAGACTTTCTCTCTCTTGAGGCCACTATTTACCATCTCATTCTCTCAATCCTAATCTTCAATCTACCACTTCCTCTCTTCTCTGGCCGCCTCTTAACTGTGAGCTTTCTGCCTTTTTTCACCATTGCTTCTTCGATGTCCTCTGCTACTGCAGAAATCTTGTCAGCTTTTGGGTGACCGATTCCTTAGAGAACTATTGAAGCCATAGTGTTTTCTTTGAGCGATTCTTTGGAGGGTACTATTAGTATTTTAAGGTTGATTCCTGAAGGCGTTTTTTCCATCTTCTCCTTGAAGTTCTTCCTTTTACTAATATTATTTACTTCTACTTGCAAAGCTTAGATTACTTGTTTATTATTTCGGAACCTATTCTTTTATCTTCAATTTCGGTCGTAATAGTAATTAGTATTCGCGATTTCGATTCCTAAAAAATTTAATTTGGATGGAGGTGGTACCAATATAATGTCCTTCACTCTTCAAGAGGGCCTTTCTTAATGAAATTTTCACTTTCCTTTTAAAAACACTATATATTTTAATTTTCTTTTTCTATTTCTCCTCTTTATGGCCAAATTTCCAATTCATGGGTATTGTGGAAAATGGCCAAAACCGTATGAAGCTTTCTCGAAGAAAAGGAGAATGTATGTTAGAGATACACACACAAAGGTATTCTCCGAAATTTCATTACTTGATAACGTGAGATAACAATGGTGATTTAGGTGATTCGTCAGTCTCATATTAAAATTGAAGTTTGAAAAGAAAGCTATGAAATTTGTAATGGAATTTAATTCTAACTCTTTTATGGGTCAGAAAATTTCAATTTCCCTATACAACTCAAAATAATATTTACAGGACGCCATTCTGGATCTTTGACACCTAAGTTCAAACTAAATTCACATATTTTGGACTAAACATTCTAGTCGAAACTGTTTTGGAAGCAATGTTTTCCAAATCGAACAAATCCACAGGTAATCCCCGAATCAGCATGAAGAGCATCTTTTAAGCTATGATAACAAAGTGAACATGACCCTATTAAGAGAAGACCAAAACCTTGAAAAGTTCTTGATTTCATATTTAATTAATAGCATCAATCGAATATGTGCTTGAGCTTTAGTAGGAACAAAGAAAGCTCCTACGGCTGATACAACATGACAAACTATATATATATATATATATATTTGTGATATTCCAATTATGATTACAAAAAGTTTAGATTTGTGCTACACATATGACTTGAAAAGTTTGTCAACATTTTAACCTTGAAAATTGTTTTGTCCTTTCGATATTAATGGTGCAGCTTTTTGATTTGTGAAAAACTTGGTTTTGTCCTCCAAAATTCCAAACCTAAAAATTCAAAAACAACATTATATGACTTCAAAATGTTAAAAATGTCATTATAATGAACGGATAGATTTCGAAAAACTAAAATACCAATATATACCTTGATCAAAAGAACAAGAAATTAAACCAAATAATGTTGAAAGAACCTTAAGGAAAGAAACCTGTTCAACGAATGAAAAACTAAACGAAATGCACCACAGCTTTTAACATGCACATATATATATAAATATGTATATGTTGGGTTTGTGCCCGCAACTAATATCTTTGGACCAATTGTTTTAATACCCAATGATGTTGGTCCTCACAATCCTTTATCTCCCTTGGTGGGCTTAAGTTTATTGTGGGCTAAGAGATACTAAGTCGAGTCGAACGACCCGACCCGCCACTGGTGGCACCTCACTATATATTCTTCTCTTTCTTCTACTTTTGCCCTAATCTCTCATTTAAACACTCTCCTCTCTTCTCTTGTGGCAGCCAATTCTTCCTCTCTTGGGAGAAAATTTGGCAGCCTTCTTTTCTCTCTAGGACCTTCATATTCTTCTCTCCAACTTCTGCCGCCATTAATATCTTGTCAGTAGTTTGTTACTTGACTGATTTGGAGAAGGTTTGGAGATAGAGAGGTGTTTGTAGAGAGGGGCTTTTGTGGTTTATGAGGTTCATCTTCTGTGGGTTAAAACTTCTACTTCTCTTTTTCTCATATTTCTTACACAGATTAAAGACTTGTTGTTGCATAAATTTTTCTTAGATATTGTAATAGACTAGGGATTTATTTTCTTGCAACTTTTATTCAATTTGGTTGTAATAGATTGTGAGATAGATTTAATTTGGTTCACTATATTTTGTAACATTGGTATCAGATCCGGTGCGACGGTGGTGGAATAGCACTTGAACAGAAAAAAAAATCGCATCTTGCGGTGTGAGTTTTCTTTTCGTCAACCAATCTGAATTCCTTTAGGAATTCCAACGTGAACCTTAGAGTTACGCTCAGAGGATTATTCCGTTTACCTTTTTGGATTATTTATTTCCAAGCTTCTTGTTGATCTTTTTAGATCTCAGTTTTTCTCCATATTTTTTTGCTACTGTTACTGTTTTCTTTTTTCTCTCTCAAATATATATATATACCTCTGTTACAGATCAATTATGTTTTCGGTATTTTATTGTGAATTCGGTGACTAACGCTTGAGGTTTTCAAAATATTAAAACCCAAGCATGACTTGAGTCCTATTGAGACTCACAGTATCTGTGTCTTCGTGGTTTTCCTTTTATTTTTGAAAACGATTTATTAAAATCGGATATGTAACATTGTAGGTATTTTCTACTTATTTATCTCTATTGGGCTGTTTGATATTTAGCTATTAATTGTTGATATCTGTTAGTGATATTTTCTCTGTTTCTTGTGAGTCTTGATTTTGTCTGTAGCTTTATTTTAGTTTTGTCTCTATACTGCTTTTTCATCTTCGGTTTGTGTATGATCTTTTTGTGTACATCATGTCTAAACTCAGACTCGAAATCGAAAAGTTTGATGGCAAAACTAATTTTGTAATGTGAAGGAAAGTGAACGCCGTTTTGGTTCAAAATAAAACTGCACCGGCTATTTTAGGTCCTGATAAATATCCAGAATCCTAGAAAGGAGAATCACTTGTTGAAAAACTTGGTAAGGCTCAAAGTAGTCTCACCTTGCATTTAAGTGATAGAGTTTTAAGAGAAATCGATAAAAAAGACACTGCTTTTGAAATATGGACAAAACTTGAGAAACTTTATTTAAGAAAATTTTTGTCAAATAAAATTTATTTGAAAGAGCAAATTTTTGGTTTTAAAATTCGTGCATCAAATCACTTTTTGAAAACAATTGATGATTTAAATAAAATCAGTTTAGAACTACAAAATGTTGGTGAAAAGATTTTGATGAAAATGTTGCGATGATTTTGTTAAACTCTTTGCTTGAGTCTTTCAATGACATGAAATCCATATCAAATATGGCCGAGATGATTTGACTTTGTCTGGTGTTAAAAATGCTTTGAAATATAAAAATTTGGATTTACGTAAGGAAAATAAATCTTACGACGAAATCCTTTTCATGAGAGGGAGAGTTGATAAGAGAGAATCTTTCAACAACAGATCCAAAAATAAGGGAAGATCCAAATCTAGAGATAAAAGTAAAGGTAAAATCAAATGCTGTTACTGTGGTAAAGAAGGTCATGTGAAAAACAAGGTAAGAAAAATAACGGGAGAGATAAAACTGACAACAAAACAAATGATTTTGAATCGATGGAAACTCGATGTATTCTAGGGTTCTGTGTGTGTTTTCTACCCCTTCTTCCTCACATCTTTCTGATGTGGTGGATTCTTATTTTCATCGCACTTTTCATATGAGTCCAAACAAACACTGGTTTTTTTATTTTCAAACTCTTGATTATGGAAAAGTACTTTGGGAAACGATGAGGTTTGTGACGTTAAAGGGCCTGGATCCATTTTTATAAAAATACATGATGGTGTGACCAGGAAACTAACAGATGTTAGACATATTCCTGACCTTAGAAGAAATTTAATTTTTCTTGGTGTTTTTGACACTAACGATTATTCTTACAAATCTGAAAATGGAATTTTGCGTGTTTGCAAAGATTCTTTGGTCATACATAAAGGTTTTAAGAAAAATAACTTATTCACTTTGCTTGGTGAAACTGTTTGTAAATCATCTGCATTGTTTACAAAAAATGTTTCTGAAAAATCCGTGTTGTGGCATAAGAGGCCATATTAGTGAAAAAGGTTTACAATGTTTGAACAAACAAAATCTTTTAAATGATGACAAAATCGATGCCTTAGATTTTTGTGATCTATGTGTTCTTGGCAAACAACACAAACTTAGTTTTTCCACTAGCACACACAAAACCACTGCTGTACTTGATATGTGCATTGTGATTTATGTGGTCCTGAAAAGGAACCCACTTATGGTGGTATATCTACTTTCTTTCTATTGTGGATGATTTTTCTGGATACATTTGGGTTTTTCTTTTGAAAACTAAATAATGAACCTTTAAATTCAATGAATGGAAACTCTTTGCTGAAAATCAAATCGGTAACAAGCTGAAATATATAAGAACGGACATTGATTTGGAATTTTGCAACAAAAGGTTTAATGATTTATATGCATCTCATGGCATCTTGCATTATAAAACTGTTAGGCATAATCTCTAATAGAATAGTGTTGCTGAGAGGATGAATAGGTTCATCATGGATAAGGTTACTAAACCTTTTCGGGGTAAAGCTGTAAGAAAAACTATTTATTTGATTAATACATCTCCTTCCATTGTTGTCGATTTCAAAAAACCCATTGAATTGTGGTCTGGTGAATCACAAAATATGTTCAACCTTAGAGTTTTTGGGTGTGCTACTTTTGCACATCAAAAGAAAGGGAAACTTGACCCTAGGTCAAAGAAGGGTTTGTTTATAGGTTATCCAAGTGGGTCAAGGGTTATAAGGTTTGGCTTAGGGGTGAACCAGGGGTAATGGTAGTTATTAGTAGGGATGTGATCTTCAATGAGCATGACATGCCATTTCTTAAAGCTAATACTGATCCCGTTAATACTACTAATTTTTCCTCAGTTGGGAATGTTCCCATTGAGGAGGACACCTCTGTTTACACTTCTGAGAACACACTTACACTTGAAACGAGTAATGAATCAGATAACCCAGGTTCAACACCTTAAAATGATGTGTCTGAGTCATAAATTTCTGACATTGATGCAGAACATCCCGAGGCACAAATATATGCTCTTGATGATTATCGATTAACTAAGAATAGGATTAAAAGGACATCCAAGCGACCTGATAGATATGGGTATTCATACATTGTGTCATATGCATTTACTGCTGCATCTTTTGTTGAAGATAAAAAAACCTATGTGTTTTTCTGCTGTTGTTAAGAGGCCTAATTACTCTTTATGGATGCATGCTATGAGGGAAGAAATATCTTCTTTGTATAAGAATAAAACTTGGGCACTTGTTCCTAAACTTGCTAAGCAAAAATTAATTGATTGTAAATGGATTTTCAAAATCAAAGAATCTTAATCGGTTAATAAACCTCCACGTTTTAAAGCTAGACTTGTTGGAAAAGGTTTTTCACAAGTTAAAGATGTTGACTTCAATGAAATATTTTCTCCCATCGTTATATACAAAGCGATTAGAATCATGCTAGCTATTGTTGTATTCTTTGATCTTGAACTTGAGCAGTTAGATGTTAAAACTGCTTTCTTACATGGTAATTTAGAGGAAACCATTTACATGCGACAACCTCTCGGTTTTGAGGTAAAAGGTAAAGAAATCCTGGCTTGTGTTTTGAAAAATTCCTTGTATGGACTCAAACAATCACCTAGACAGTGGTACAAAAGGTTTGATTCCTTTATGATTAAATCTGATTTTGTGAAAAGAAATTATGATATTTTCCTATGGTGATAATGTTAACAACGCTGTGTACTTGCTGCTTTATGTGAATGATATGCTAATTGCTTGCAAACATAAAGAAAATATTGTAAAACTGAAATCTTTGTTAAAATAAGAATTTGACATGAAAGATTTGGATTTCCCTTCTAGAATCCTTGACATGAATATTGATAGGGATAGATTTGATCATTCCTTGTTTGTATCCTAGAAATCTTTCTTAAAGAAAATTGTTTTCAAATTTTCTATAGAGAAGCGTAAGCCCGTTAGTTCCCCTCTTGATAGCAACTTTCAGCTTTCTTCCAAAACCTGTCCCAAAACTGAAAATGAGAAGAAAAGTATGGAAAACATTCCTTATAGAATGCCTATAGGATCAGTTATGTACTTTATGATCTCTACTAGACTTGATATAACCTACTCCATAAGCCTTCTTAGCAGATTCATGTCCAATCCTGGTACGGACTATTGGGCTGCTCTTAAACGGTTATTGAGGTTCTTGAATGAGACTCTTAATGGGGGTTTACACTATCGTAACTGGACTAAAATGTTTGATCTGGTTAGTTATGTTGATTCTGATTTTGTTGGCGATAAAGATTTTCGAAAATCCACAACATTATATTTCTTTACTCTTGTTGGCAATTGCATTTCTTGGAAATCCCAACTTCAATATGTAGTTGTGCGTTCAACTATTGAGGCTGAGCATATTGCTGCCACAGGCAATTAAGGAAGCCATTTGCTTCAAGGGCTTTTATCTGAACTGCATTTATTGCATTTTGAAGCTGTCATTTACACTGATAGTCAAAGTTGTTTGTGTAAAAACTCTGTTTATCATGAAAGAACTAAGCATATTGATGTTAAGTATCATTTCATTAGGGAAAGGTCACAATGGTACTGTTGATGTTATCAAGATTAACAGTAAGAATAATTTTGCTGATTTTAGTACTAAGATTGTGACTAATGATAAATTTGACCTTTGCAGAACTTGCTTCATGTTAATGAAGTCTGACTCTTATGAGTTATATTGGTCTAATTACCTTGAGTTGTGGTAAAGATGGAGTTTGTTGGGTTTGTGCCCATAACTAATGTCTTTGGACCAATTGTTTTAATATCCAATGATGATTTAAGTTTGGACCTCACAACCCTTTATCTCCTTTAGTGGGCTAAGAGATACCGCGCGGTCAGTTCAATTTGACCTGCCCAGGTGGCTCCCTACTATTTATTCTTCTCTTTCTCCTACTTGTGACAATCTTTCATTTGAACACTCTCCTCTCTTCTCTTGTGGCAGCCGATTCTCTCTCTCTCTGGGGAGAAAATCTGGCAGCCTTCTTTTCTCTTTAGGACCTTCAAATTCTTCTCTCAACCTTGTGCTGCCATTAATATCTCATTGGTACTTTGTTACTTGACTATTTTAGAGGTTTACTTTCAAATTATAAAATTGTGTTTATTTTTTAAAATTTGTTAATCTACCTTACATCGTTTTGCAAATAAATTACATTTTTAATTCTTAAACTATTATCTCTTTCTTTATTAATTAAAGGTATAACATAAATTTTGCTTCAATTTTTCTTATTTTTAGAATATTTAATACTCCCTTCGATTAAACATAAGTGTTATTCTAGCTTGTTGCAGAAATATTGGGGGTTTTGAAATAGATGAAGTATTTTAGACAAGGTGTCTTATATGTCTTGCATAAATATATAGAGAGAAATATAATAAATAGCGATGAGAGAAATAAATAAGGAGAAAGAATAGGATAAAATTAAAAAAATATAATAAATTATTTAATTTGAAAGAAGTAAAAGACACTTATTATGAAACAAAATATAACTTCAAAAAAGACCCTTATATATTATGAATTAAAGGGAGTATATATGTACGTTAAAATATCTTATATATATAATATAATGAGGGACTGATGAATTTCATGAAAATTAGTAATATGAATTGTTTGGATAAAAATATAAATTTCAAATTTAAAATATTATAGTGAATTTACATTCAAACTCTATCTAAATATTCTTTGTGCCTTGCTAATAGTTTGTGCTAGATCCGTTCCTGCTGTCAGTAATTGTTTTAGACACTACGTACAAGACTAACAAGTAAGATAATATGAATTTTAATATTTATTTATTTTATTATTTAACTATTTATTTACCTCATACTATACTTGTTATTATTGCTAATTATAATGTAAAATCCAATGATAAGTACAACATGACATTGCTTGAGGTTGTGGGGATAACTTCAATTGGGGAGAAGTTTTTTAATAGCTACAGTTTTTATGAGGAATTAGGAGTCAGAGACGTATAGATTGGTGCTAAAGCAAATTAAGAAATTGTATGAAGGTATAGACCAGCGGAATGTAGTTGTGACTGATTGCGAGATTAGTCTTATGCATGTCATAGAGGAGGTCTTCAGCTCTAGTTATCACATGCTATATAGGAGACACATTCAAACTAATATTCAGACAAGGTTACAGAAAGTGCTCGGGCTCGACATCATGACGGAATTCTCATAGGGACCTTAGAGGGAGCTTGTTGATTCTATATCTGAGAAGAAATATAGTTAGAAATTAGATGAAGTCAATACTAAGTGGGCAAATCGACCAGCCTTTTTGAGGTGCCCAATGGATAATTTGTTAAATCCTGTTTACTTTAAATTTGCTAGGGCATGGACTGCATGTAGAATGCATTTTGGGATAAAGACCACTAATCGTGTTGAGAGCTCACACTCACTCCTTAAGACGTAGCTACAAACTGTGTGCAATGATTTTGACACAGTTCCAGTGGATCCACTCGATGATTGAGCTATAGATTAGAGAGATCAAAGTTGAGTTGGAGTTGTGACGATTGAAGGATCAATGCAATGTCGAAAGCCATCCTCTGTGGTATCTACTTCACCCTAAAGTAAGTACAAAGGCATTGAATATAATTTTGAATAAAATTAGACGAGCCAAAGAAATAAGGGACGATGAAAATAAGTGCAAATGTTATTTCAAAATGTCACGAGGACTTCCTTGTGCACATGAGATGTATGTATAGGCTAGGAAGAGAAATAAGGTGGAGTTAAATCAAGTACATGCATTCTCAGTGACACTTGTGACTGGAGCCAAACCAAGGCATGAGTATAGGCCAAATCCTGAGAAAATTAACCATTCAAGTAGAGATATCATCGATTCGTGAATAATTAAAGGTACTATTTATTTTGTTATAAAATTATTTATGTACCATTTTATTATAATTGTTATACCTTGTATTATGTTATATTTTAATTTTGTTGTTTATGTTATCATTTATTTATATACCTTACACCTTATACTTATTCATAGTTACTTGAAGAGAAACCGATAGAAGTTGTGAGAAACGCAAGATAAGGTGTCGATGTGATCTTACATCTTGAAGTGGATGAAAGATCAAGGCCTTCTACAGTTTTTCTAAACAACGAAGGAAGCCTGTATAACCTAAACAAGGGAAGACGTATCTTAGAGTGGGTGTCGCAGACGACAACTACGTCTTGGAAAAAAACTAGAACTTTTAGTGGTCCTTGGGGTCGAGGATCCTAATCATCGAGTGGTTCATGGGGATGAGGAGACTAGGAATCTAGTGGTTCTTGTTCTTGTTCTCGAGGGACAGGACAACCTCCTAGAGCTTAATCTTCTTATGGATAAGTGGTAGAGGTGGGATTGGGTCTTGACGAATTCCCACATGGAGAAGAGTTTGCTCCATTCACTTCTCTGTGTACTTGGGATTTGGAGGATGTCAGAGTGGACGGAAATTAAGGTTTCTGAATAGTTGGATATTACGTACATGCCCACTAGAACAAGTGGTATGACATCTATTCCACACTTTGGCGAGAGCTGCTAAACATAGTTGACTTGTACATGTCACTTCTAGGAAATAATGATTATGTTGATTGTATGCATACATTGCAGCATTAGAGCAATGTTGCTAGAACCGAACAAGTTACTGGGTCACTAAGTCAAACCAGTTCAAAAAACCTGATGACATCATAGTGATGTCATAAATATATAGAAGTTATAAATATATTAATTACCTATTATAATATCTATTAAAATAATATATATAATTCCTCTTAGATTGCCCATTAAAATAATTTAGTTTATTTGACTTATATATAAATGTCATTCCTCCATATATTATTTCACTAACCCCTCAATCACTTAGAAAAAAACTTAAAATATCAATCCAAATATTTTAATTATAATCACGACCTAAATACGTCATTTCTCATTCACGGAAAAAAAAGAAAAACAAATATGTATTGGATGAGTGAGTAACTTTTTTAAAATAAAAATGTATTCACATATTAACCTCTTAAAATTATAATTTGTATATAATATATTCTTATTATTTTTTTAAAGAAATATTCCTACTATTATTATTGAAATCTCCTTTTTAAAGGTCACTCATTCGTCTTAAACTTAAAAGGATAAAAAACACACACTGTTCTTAGAAAAAATTAAAAAATATAAAAGGAACAAATTAAAGTTTCATAAAAAGAAAGAAAAAATAAGGCCCAATCCAAATTGAAATTTAGCCCACGATCATATAAGTACAAATAAAGGCCCAACTTTCCTCCCAATTCTACTCTCCATTTACCCTAGATATACTGATTAAGAAAAAAAAAAAATTCTCCCCTAACCACCACATTTTTTCCCTCATTCCCTCCTTCCTTTTTTCTACTTCTATCTCATATCTCATATTCTCTTTTCTTTTTTGTCTTTCCTTCTTCCTCTGCACTTCTTTCTCATAATTTATCATTAAGGGAATTAGAATTGTAAGTCCAATTAAGTTTTGAAGATCTTGAAGCAATGTTTGAACAAATATGATAATTTTGTTCTCATCTCCTCTGGTATTTGAAGATAGATCTTTTTTTTGAAATAAAAGAAAATAGGGGTTTAACGGTTTGAAGCGGTTCCCTGTTAAACCATGGTTACTGGCCGAGTTTGACAAGTTTTATTCTATAGCAGTTTCTAAGAATCAATTGGACTGGCCAAGCCACCGGTTCTCGGTCCAATGGGTTGGTTAGGTCCGGGCTTAACAAGACTACATTTGAGAGTCGGACCTTGTTCTTTGGAACATTGGATGATAGTACCTGAATATGCTTGGCTTATTGCTAATACTATAATTTCATTTTGGTTGTCTTTTCAAAAAGAAATCTGGTCAGTATTTTGCCGCTATACTCGGGAAAAAGAAAGCATGCCAAAATCATTGTTATGGGTCTCTTAGAACTGATGCAACATTTGTAGCGGTGTGGTATTATTTTTTTTTAAATGTTTTCCTCACTCAGTGTGATTTTGTCGTTACATTGACATATGTCGGATGACTTTCCGATGTCCTTGATGTATCCATTATGATCATTATTTTGTGATATGTTTGTTTTTTACTAGTTGACACATGTACAACCTAAGTTAGACGGATGGAGATTTCTAAAATAAAAACGTCACATTCGTGGTCCAATTGTCAATATTGATTGAATGTACCATCCTGATTCACTTAAACATGTTATTTTAAGACATTTATTATCAATTACATATTGTCATATTAACATATTCTTGTCAATAACTAAGTATCAAATATGAAAAGTCATCATAACAACCTGATAAAATATTTAATAAACATAAACTTCATTATATCAAAATAGAAAATGTAAACATAAAAAGTCTGAATATAACTTTAAATATATCGAAATAGAAAATATAAAAGAATGTCACAGTAATAGAAAACATAAACATAAAGAACATCATAAAATTCGACTATGATTCTAATACCTACAGACAAGACTAGCTATCTGTGTTAAACACTCATGAGGCTTTTTGAGTTGAGAACATGGAAGACAGTGTAGAAAATACCACAATCTCATCCGTGTACGCCTGTGCTATGTTTCCCGTAGCTATCGGCAAACCACTACCTTAGGCAATTAACTCTGCTTTTGTATCGTGACATGTGTCCGACTCACATTCCAATTGATATAACAATCCTCCACAACCTAAGGAGTAATAGCATCCGTAGAATCAACAAATGCATGACTTGATGCATCATTCCAAAATTCTCTTTAAGTGCTTATACCGAATTCTCAACAAAAGCTGAGATCAATGGGTAGTCGATGTGCTCAAACATCAATCTCTCAACAAAAAATAGTAGACTTAATTACAATTCACACTACGTTATTGTTCGTTGGTTTTTTCTAGTCACATTTTTTTCGAGTCTCATATGTCAATAAACCCTGCTCCTAGAAAACACAAAAAACTTTCAATTATAATAGGAAGAAAAAACAATTTAATTATGAATATGATACAGAAGAAATGACTGGATTCGCACCTTGTTGTCCCAAATAAAACTAGCAATGTGATGCTTGAAAGACTATATCTTGAGATAATACCTAAGATGGAAAGATAGTCCGAAGATAACGTGGAGGCCCCTCCTCCTCCACTACAGGTGCAACCCTACGGCGTGCATCTGGGTCAACACTACTACGCTAATCAACAAAATCTTTGCACCCTCGACCTTAATGTTCTGGATGGTCATGGATAGAATACCCAAGCCTCGACTAGAACATCCCGGATGGTCATCGGTAGAATATCCAGACTCTGCCAGAACATCCTGAACTCGATCCGAATAACTAGCATCACGGACGAGCCTACTTCGAAATCCCTAGAGACGAGGAATGCCATCATCCTAATCTTGAGTCTGCTCTTCTGTCTGTTTCTCTTCTTCCTTGCACTCATCCTCTTCCTCTCCCTATTCTTGCCCTCATACTACTCCTGTCCCTCGTTGCCCTCATCCTATCATTCATCATCAAACTCATAATACTAATGAAACCCCTTAGTTGGGTCATCCTCTATAAAAGGTTGCACTGATTACTGTTGCTGTCTATAAGGCTGTGCGCCTAACTGTTGTCGCTATCTATAAGGCTAGAAGGCAGATAGTCTAACCAAGAATAAATTAGGAGATCCTTTGCAAGACTTCGTATAGCAAACAAATAGGCTATATATTAAAGATCTATCCCTATATATAAGCAGAACTCCTGTTCCACGCAGCGGAATAACATGGCGTGGAACAAGTGGCCGAGTAGAGGATCCCATCTCATAGTGACGGATTTCGTGTACGAAAATCAACAGTAGGTATCATGAGAAGATGGGGTTGGTCACCTACGGTCATCATTCTATTACGTGTAGATGTTGTAATAAGCCAACCATGTAGCCGATCGCCTCTATTAGCAATAGGATCTAAAACTTGGTGTTGGAGGCGATGCTCCTCAGTATCCATCTAAATTAGTTTAATTATAATTTTAGTACATTTATTATAATTAATAACTTATAATTTATTTTATAATGTTGTTATAATACATTCATTTTAAAGATATATGAATTTCAAGAAGAGGTGATCTTTTAAAATGACAACTTATTATGCCATTTTATAATTATTCTGATTGTATAAATATAGTCCTACAATTTTATCTATTTTTTTTTTACAAATATTAAAATCTTATTCTAACTGTATGTGTAAATCTAACTCTAATTATATAAATAAAATCCTACAATTTAAGTAGTTTTTTTTTCAAGAAATTATTTATTACATTTATTATTCAAAAGTTATATACGTAGTTAATAATTATATTTAGAATCTTCTAATTATTTATTTAATCATGTAAGGTATTTTTCATAATTAAAAAAGAGATATTTACCGCTAATACTAATTTCTAATATTCATATATAACATAATAATATAATAAAAATTAAAACAAAAAAATATAGTATCACAATTTACAATCACATAATTCATTATAGTAATTACAAAAATAAATTAAATTGAAATAATAATAACATAAGTCTACCATTTTATAATTATTCTTATTGTATAAATCTAATCATAGAATTTAAAACTACTAATTATTTTACTTTTATTCATTTTTTAAAAATGATAATTAATTAATTAATTATTTAATCTCATTATTTATTTAATTATTTAATAAATAAATTACGTCTTGTATTATTACTTTAATTAGTCGCTTATTTCTTCTTATTATTCATTAAATTATTTAATTATTTAGAAATCTATTTAATTATTTACTAATTTATTTAATAGATTACTTATTCATTCTTCTTATTTATTTTATTATTTAATTACTTATAATTTATTTAATGAATTTCTAAATTACTTAAATAGTATTCAATTAAGTATTTAATTATATGAGTTTTCAATTTAATAGTTTCATTAGTTATATATATTAAATTATTTATTCTAATTATTAATTTAATTATATATTTTTTTAGAGTTATGCTCATAATCTTCTAATTATTTATTTAATTTTTTCTTCTAACTAGTTAATTGAAGATTTATTTAATCATTTATTTAATTTACTACTTCTAATTAAATATTCCTTTACGTTTTAATTATTTATATAATTACAAGATTATTTATTTCATTAGTACATTATTTTTAAATTATTATCTTATTTATATAATTTTTAATTATTTAGTTACTTATTTATTTAATATTTTTTTCTAATTATTTATTTATTAATTTAGTATTCAATTAAGTATCCAATCATTTAGTTATACGTTTCATTATTTAATTATTTACATGCTTAATTATTTCTTCTAATTATTTACCAATTATCTATTAATAATTATATTTGTTAGTCCTAAGGGCATTATTGTATATGTTTTTTGTTATGATTAACATATGTTTGTGCGATGAGTGTAGCTTAGTCTCTATAAAACAAAATAAGCATTTTTGGAGTCTCAAGACTACACTACGCAAGACTTAAAAGATCTTAGCAATTAAAGCATAATGAAGAAGGAGAGATCAAGCCATTCCAAGATCAAGGCATTGAGGACCTTGATGACTTATGTCTTAGTTAGGGATGTGCTAAGGTATTTCTTCGTAAGACTCCCTAACTCTCATATTTGATTGTTGATCATGTGTGAAGCTCCTTGGATGAATTTCTTTTTATAAACTATTCTTGAAAAATCCAAGTATTCTTGATAGAGTTTTTGATGCCTTCAAAAGTTTTCTTATCTCTAAAAGTATATCAAGAATACATATTTTGAACTGTTTTGAAATGTGAAGGAAAGTTCTTTTTGTTTAAGGAAAACTGACTTTTAAATCCTTCCAAAAACAAAGGTCATTTGATTTTCAAAACTGGTCATCCGATTTTCAAAACCGGTCATCCGATTTTTAAAATCAGTCGTCTGACTTTTAAGAGGGATCATCCGATTTTTGTAGGATGCGTCCGAATATTTCTATTTCAAAACCGGTCTTCCTATTTTAAAAACAGATCACAAAGAAATCGGATGTCCGATTTGTGAAACCGGTCGTCCGGTTTTTGGTTTTTACTGTTAGAATTTTAACGTTGCAGACAATAACAGTCAAATTTCATCCCCCTCTATAAATTGTGTTTTTCATCTGCAGTAAAGGGAGGGAAGTTGGATTGAAAATTGATTGAGATTATTTTAGAACATTTAAAGAGCTTTAAAAGTACACTTTTTCAAATATCTTCATCTCATAAAAACAAATAAAAAATCTTCTTGGAGCTTCATTTGTGATCATCCATCGTAGAAGAAGTAAAGAGGAGCTTGTAGAAGTATTCTATTGACTTGTGTCATCTATCTCAAGCTCACTTGGTAACATTGTTCCCTACTTATCTCTTGTTCTTTTAATATCAAAAGTTCGTGTTGAAAAACCCCTTGGGTCATCCTTTGATTTATATTTTGTTAAGAATTGAGGTTGTGTGCAAAACTCTTGTTGGGTGATCCTCAAACTTGTGTTGATTGTATTTGTGTTGTGGATTGAGGTTGCTTGTAAAACCCATAGTGGGTGATCCTCAAACTTGTGGTTGTTGTAGACTTGGATTATAGTGGATTTAGGAAATCCTTGGGTGTTGACTCAAGGTAGTGGATGTAGCTCTTTGGGAGAGTGAACCAATACAAATTATTGTGCATCTTTATTCTATGCTTTTTACTTCATTGTCATAACAGTAAAATTTTGTTTACTTTGGTTTTTTATTAAAAAGAGTTTTAGTATTCTTTCTCAAAGAAAATTGGAGGTTTATCTTTTAATTACACAAAAGATTTTTGAAAATTAGCCAAAAACCTTATTCACCCCTCGCTAAGGTTTTTCAATTGGTATCAGAACGGGTATTTTCAATATGGCGAGTATTTCAAACTTACTCTATGTAGAAGGCTCTTCTACAAATAGGCCTCCTCTTTTAATTTGAACCAACTACACTTTTTGGAAGTCAAGAATTAGAATTTATATTTGCTCTTTTAACTTTGATCTTTGGAGCATTGTAGAGAAAATACCTTATATTCCTAAAATGGATGGAATAGTCAAGAAGGTTGAAGAATATGATGAGCTTGACTCAAGGAAGATGACTCTAAACTTTCAAGCTATGAACATATTGAGTTGTGCCTTAGATGCTAATGAATACAATAGAGTGAGCGGATGCGCTTCGGCTCATGAAATATGGAAGTTACTTGAAGTAACTCATGAAGACTCAAGCGAAAGTGAAGGAGAAGAAACGGCCAACCTATGCTTCATAGCCTTAGAAAATGAGGTACAATCTTCACCCTCAAATGTATCTAATCTTGTTGATGATGATGATGATCTTAATTCTTTACTTTTGAAATGTATCATGAATTGGAAAAGATTACAAAAAAGAACAAGGAGTTAAAGGACAGGATTGACAACCTATCAAACGAAAACTCAAAACTTATTTGTGAAAGCAAAACTCTCCTTGAATCTCTTGAAGTTGTGAAAAAGGAGAATGACTCCTCAAAACTAGAATTTCAAAAACTAATTTTAGAAAACAAAGATCTTTGCGAAAAAGTTTTCTCCCTTGAAAAATGCATGGTAGATATGATGATTTGAAGAAAAAGGTGAGTGATCTCACCTTATGTATTGAAAAGTTTACAAACGAAAAAGAAAATTTTGAAAAGCTCTTTTGTTCTCAAAGATCACCTTTTGACAAAAGTGGAATTGGATATAATCATACCAATACCTCTTCTAAACAAACATGTTTTGTAAAATTTCTTCACCCTTCTCACACCTTCGTTGCACCTATTGTGAAAAGAGTGGTCACAAAGCCACAAAATATTTTATAAAAAGAAAGATTGAAAGGGGAGTAAAAACCATTTGGAAAACAAAAGAAAATCCAACTAACATTCATGGACCCAAAAAGATATGGATACCAAAAGTCTTTTCTACTTCTTTTTTTGTAGGAACACAAGTCAAGGTCATCTAAGTGGTATTTGGATAGCGAATGCTTAAGACACATAACCGAATATGCATCCCTCATGAATAAGCTAAGAGAAACTGAAGGTGGCTTTGTTACTTTTGGAAGGATCATCAGTATAGGTAACATTGGATATCGTTCATCTTCTTTAATTAAGGAAGTGCTTTTAACTGATGGTTTGAAGTTTAATTTATCTATTATTAGTCAATTGTGTGATTATGGGTACAAAGTTGTTTTTGAAAGTGAATCTTCTTCTATCATAAACAAGCTTGTGAACAAAACTATTTATGTTGCAAAAAGAGTTGGTATATGTCTATGTCTTTTATCTTGAAGTTCTCATTTCTTAAAACTTATAGTATCTCTCTGTTCATGGTGATGATGCATTTTTGTGGCATAGAAGGCTTGGTCATAATAGTATAGATTTATTGAACCAACTCTCTTGAAAAGAACTTGTTAGGGGCTTACCAAAACTTCATTTTGAGAAAACTAGACTTTGTGATGCTTGCCAATTTGGAAAAAAAATTAAGACCTCTTTTAAACCAAAGAAAATGATTTCAACTTCAAAACCTTTAGAACTCATTCACATGGATTTATTTGAACCAATAAGGACCAATAGTCTCGGTGGTAAGAGGTATGCTTTTGTCATAGTGGATGACTTCTCAAGATTTACTTGGACTTTGTCTTTGAGCCAAAAAGATGAGGCTTTCCAAGAATTTGTCAAACTTTTCAAAAAGGTTCAAACCTCTCTTGATTGCGAATTAATCTCAATGAGAAGTGATAATGAGAGAGAATTTAACAACCAAGAGTTTACAAAACTTTATGATGTCTTTGGCATAACACTTTTTTTTTTTGGGCACTAAAACCCCACAACAAAATAATGTTGTGGAAAGAAAATACCGTACATTACAAGAAATGGCAAGATCAATGCTTTGTGAAAAATCCCTTCCTAAATATTCTCGGCGGAGGCCGTCAACATTGCATGGTACATCATGAATCGTGTTCTCTTGAGACCGTTTTTAAAGAAAACTCCTTTTGAACTCATTTTCAACAAAACCCCCTCTATTGGCTATTTCAAAGTTTTTGGACACAAATGCTTTATTTTAAACAACAAGGACTATCTTGTGAAGTTTGATAGAAAATCTGATGAGGGAATTTTTTCTTGGTTACTCTTCAAACAAAAAGGCCTATAGAATTTATAACAAAAGAACGTTATGTGTTGAAGAGTCCATTCATGTATATTTTGATGAAACTAACATTTTTGACAAGAAAGATGATGATGATATAGATAACACTCTAAGCTACCAACCTTTGTACACCCAAGCAATGGAAGAACATGCTTATAGAGGAAGAAGAGTTTGAAGTTGAAAAACCTTAGAGGGGGGAAGGGTGAATAATGTTTTTGGCTAATTATCGAAAAACCTTTCTTGATTAAAAGGTAAACCTCCAATTTTGTTTGAAAGAGAATTCTAAAACTCTTTTAATAAAATTCCAAACCAAACAAAATTTTGTGGTTGAGACAAATACGTAATAAGCTTAGAAAGAAAAAAGGCACAAGGATTTATAGTGGTTCACTCCCTCAAAGAGTTACATCCACTACCTTGAGTTAACACCCAAGGATTTTCCAAATCCACTATAAACACAAAATTACACCAACTACAAATATGAGGATCACCCTACAAAGGTTTTGCACACAACCTCAATTTACAACACAATGTAAATCAAAGGATTACCCAAGGGGTTTTTCAACAAAAACCTTTGATATCAATAAGAGAGAAAGATAGGTTGAAGAACAATGTTACCACTTTTGAGCTTGAGAAATAATAGGTACAACTCAATGAAGTGTTTCTACAAGTTCCTCCTTTCTTCTTCTTTGATGATGATCAATAATAAAGCTCAAGAAGATTTTTGTTTGGGATTGAAAGTGTTTGCAATAAATGTACTTTTGAAGCTCTTTAAAAGTTTTAAATGTTCTCAATGAATATTTCACCAAACTTGTTACTTTTATGGTTGATAAAAAAGTCTATATATACTATCTTAAAAAAGTGACCGTTGCACTCTGTGTAACGGTAATAATTTTTTACAGTAAATGTGAAAATCGGACGACCGGTTCCTGAAATCGGACGACCGGTTCTTAAACAGAAAGATTCGGACTTGTCCAGCTAGAAATCGGACTGATGATTTTTAAGTGTAGAAAAATCAGACGACCGGTTCTTAGACAGAAAGATTCGAACTTGTCCATCTAAAAAACGGACTGCCAATTTTTTGATTTAGAAAAAATCGGACGACCGGTTCTAAAACCGGATGACCGAATTTTTTATTTTTTTCAGCCAAGTTTTTTAAGACAAAAGCTTTCTTCATTGTTTCAAAAGCATGTATTCTTGACAATCATTTTAAAGAGAAGAAGAACCTTTCAAAAGCATCACAACTTCAGTCGAGAATACTTAGATTTTAACAAAAGTTTATATTTGAGAAAATTGTAAAAGGAGCTTCATATATGATCAATAAACAAAGAGTAAGATTGGGGAGTTTTACAAAGAAATACCTTATTATACTCTAACATAGACAAGGCCTTCAATGTCTTCAATGTCTCCAATGATTTGATCTTGGAATAGCTTGGTCTTTTCTCCTTCATTTTGCCCTCATCAACAAGATCTTTTGCTTTTAGAGAGTGTAGACTTGAGACTTCAAAAGTGCTTCTTTTGTTCTATGAAAGGTTAGCTAAAATACTCACACAAGCATATGTTAATCATAATCAAAATCATAAGTATTAATGCCCTTAGGGCTAACAGAAGTAAAACAAGAAAATGATCAAGAAGCTCAAAGTCCGCTCAAGTTGTGATATATCCAAAGGAACACTCCAAGGATGAAATCAGTGGTGATGTATCACAAGAGGTAAGAAGAAGAAGGTACTTTATTGACAACTTTGCCCTATTATCTCAGATTGAGCCTAAGTTAAATTGATGATGCTTGTGTGATGAGTTTTAGATTATTGCTATACTAGAAGAATTAAATAAATTTAAAAGAACCAAAGTTTAGACTTTAGTCCCTAGACCACGTGATCACCCCACCATTGGCATAAAATGGGTTTTCAAAATAAACTAAATGATTCCGGAGAAGTTATTAGAAACAAAGCTAGACTTGTTGCCCAAGGATTCAATCAAGAAGAGGGCATAGATTTTGATGAAACTTTTGCTCTGGTTGCTAGACTTGAATCCATTAGGATGCTTTTAGCTTTTACTTATTTTAAAAGAATTCAAGCTTTTTCAAATGGATGTTAAGAGTGCTTTTCAAAATGGTGATATTGAGGAGGAAGTTTATGTTGAACAACCCCCTGGTTTTTGTGCATGAAAAATTATTTACAAACTTTCAAAAGCACTCTATGGTTTAAAACAAGCTCCAAGAGCTTGGTATGAGAAATTAAGTGGTTTTGTAATTGGTATTATGTTATCTTGATGCCATGTTTTTTATAGACTTCATGATGATACTTTAATGTTGAAAGTCCAATTGTAGCTTCCTTTTCTATGATCCCTTAAAAACTCTCCCATGTATCTTTTTGATTTATGACAAAAGGGGGAGAAACATGTGCAAGAACTAAGGAAGAGAAATAGTTGCAAGATGCTTATTGTGTTGCTTTTAAGTATCATGCTTTCTTTTGGTTGGCTACACATCTTATGGGGAATATGCTTGGAGTTAACTTAATATGCTTGGAGTTACCTTGATGATTGTTTGATGCCATTCTTGGTGTGAAGCATGCTTTTAAGGGGAGCTTATTTTTTCTAAGTTATATTTCAAAACCTTGGCATGTTTTCAAATTCATAGGGGGAGTTATCTCTCTTATGGTGTTTTAGTATGCTTCACTCTTATTGATGATCTTTTTGAAGCATCACCATGTTTTTATACTTGCTCGTTTGTTCTTCTTGCATATGTATTTGTCACAGTAAAAAAGGGGGAGATTGTTAGCCCTAAGGGCATTATTGTATATGCTTTTTATTATGATTAACATATGTTTGTGTGATGAGTCTAGCTTAGTCTCTATAAAACAAAAGAAGCGTTTTTGGAGTCTCAAGGCTACACTACGCTAGACTTAAAAGATCTTAGCAATTAAAGCATAATGAAGAAGGAGAGATCAAGCCATTCCAAGATCAAGGCATTGAAGACCTTGAAGACTTATGTCCTAGTTAGGGATGTGCTAAGGTATTTCTTCGTAAGACTCCCTAACTCTCATCTTTGATTGTTGATCATGTGTGAAGCTCCTTGGATGAATTTCTTTTTATAAACTATTCTTGAAAAATCCAAGTATTCTTGATAGAGTTTTTGATGCCTTCAAAAGTTTTCTTATCTCTAAAAGAATATCAAGAATACATATTTTGAACTGTTTTGAAATGTGAAGGAAAGTTCTTTTTGTTTAAGGAAAACTGGCTTTAAAATCCTTCCAAAAAAAAGGTCATTTGATTTTCAAAACTGGTCATCCGATTTTCAAAACCGGTCATCCGATTTTTAAAATCGGTCGTCCGACTTTTAAGAAGGATCATCTGATTTTTGTAGGATGCGTCCGAATATTTCTATTTCAAAACCGGTCTTCTATTTTAAAACCAGATCACAAAGAAATTGGATGTCCGATTTGTGAAACCGGTCGTCCGGGTTTTGTTTTTTACTGTTAGAATTTTACCGTTGCAGACAATAACGGTCAAATTTCATCCCCCTCTATAAATTGAGTTTTTCATCTGTAGTAAAGGGAGGGAAGTTGGATTGAAAATTGATTGAGATTATTTTAGAACATTTAAAGAGCTTTAAAAGTACACTCTTTCAAATATCTTCATCTCATAAAAACAAATAAAAAATCTTCTTGGAGCTTCATTTGTGATCATCCATCATAGAAGAAGTAAAGAGGAGCTTGTAGAAGTATTCTATTGACTTGTGTCATCTATCTCAAGCTCACTTGGTAACATTGTTCCCTACTTGTCTCTTGTTCTTTTGATATCAAAAGTTCGTGTTGAAAAACCCCTTGGGTCATCCTTTGATTTATATTTTGTTGAGAATTGAGGTTGTGTGCAAAACTCTTGTTAAGTGATCCTCAAACTTGTGTTGATTGTATTTGTGTTGTGGATTGAGGTTGCTTGTAAAACCCTTAGTGGGTGATACTCAAACTTGTGGTTGTTGTAGACTTGGATTATAGTGGATTTGGGAAATCCTTGGGTGTTGACTCAAGGTAGTGGATGTAGCTCTTTGGGAGAGTGAACCACTATAAATTGTTGTGCATCTTTATTCTATGCTTTTTACTTCATTGTCATAACTGTAAAATTTTGTTCAATTTGGTTTTTTATTGAAAATAGTTTTAGTATTCCTTCTCAAAGAAAATTGGAGGTTTATCTTTTAATTACACAAAAGATTTTTGAAAATTAGCCAAAAACCTTATTTCACCCCCCTCCCCCGTAAGGTTTTTTAATATTCAATCTTCCAATTATTGAATTAATCATTCAGTTTTTTTCCATAATTAAGAAAGTGACATTTAAAAAAAAATTCAACAATAACAATTTACACAATTCATTAAACAAATTTAAACATAATATATATAAATAAAAATATAATTCATTAAACAAATAAATTTTATCTCTACAAAAAATATACATATTAAATAACATTAAATAAATAACACATTATAAGTTCCCTATAAAAATAACTTAGCATGATAAAAACATAAAGAAAATAACTTAAAACAAAGCCAAAAAAACTTAACAAAAAAAAAAAAATTTAAAAAACGGCCCGGCTGCTGCTAGTGGGCAGCTTGCCAGCCAACCAGGTCTGCGTAGCAGGGCCATCTTCGAGCCAGTCCTAGTGCTCAAGCGGGGCTGGTCGGCTGGTGAGGTTGGGAAGGGGCAAAATTTCTAGATGTTTTTTTTTTTTTTTTTTTAAAATTTTGAATGATTTGAGCTTGTTTTGATGATTTAAATCGGTAAAAGTAGAGAAATACACTTAAAGATGGATATACTAACTTTATTTTGTGAAGATTTGTTGTATATTTCTTGGGATTTGAAGATTTGAAGATGGATTTTTTTAGAGAAAATTTTGGTAGGGAGAGGTAGAGAGAATGTAGTCCGGGGAAAATGAGGGTTTGGGGGTTGCAAGGTCAAATTAGAGGTTGCAAAGATAAATTACCTAAAAATAGTAAATAAAAAATGCCACCTGTGCAAATAACTTCTATAAGTGGGTAAAGATTAGGGAATCTTTCGTGCAAAATACATGAGTGAGAATAAAGATTATAGATTTGATTAAAAAAAAAAAAAAAGGTTAAGAAAGGAAGGTTAATTTAGTTATCCCATGAGATGCCTATTGCTTATGATGAGGAATATGTATCTTTAGAACATGTACAAGGACATTCCAAATTCAGAGTGTTGGAGTTTTTCAAAGTTTAGAAAATAAAAAGAGAAAAGAAAACCTACATCAGACAAGGAGAAAACATATGAGAACTACATCAGGAAAAAGACAGTAAATATTGGAAAAGAGGCGTGAAAGATATAAATGACGAAAGGATATGAGAGTTGGAAATATTCATGTCCATGAAAAGTCTCTTGAAGATGAAATAATGATAGAAAATTATAGTGATAGTAGGGATATATTAGTTTCTTTTGATTGAAATCCTTGTTTGAATGATCAAGAGAAATTAGAAGTAAAAAGTTCTTCTGTTCGTTAACATTTGCTTGTGATATTGGATGGGAAAATGTGAAAATTTTGAATTCCAAATGATTTTGAAAAATCATAATGCTACACCTCTAGAAACGATTGAAAGTTTAAATCAGCGAAAGAACTTAGTTAAACAAAGTTCTTTTTGCTAGGTCAGAACTTCGCAATTGCATTGGAAAAAAAATGTGAATTTCTTCTTCTGAAGTTGAAGTGGTAGCTTTTCTTTTGAAGTTGAAATGGTATTGGAAATCGAGAGTCCTAGACCTACAAAAAATCTAGAATTCTTGTGGTAATTTTAAAAGATTGCAATTTCGTCTCTATTTTTTGTAAGCTATCAATTAAGGATAATTTTTTTCATGGAAGTTTCAAATTGAGCCCTGAAGTTTTCTGGACTTTTAAGCTGTTGGTGTGAAGACTTTTAGATTTCTGGTTGAATAGTTATGAATATTGCATCTACCCCAAAAGATTTAGAAATTATATTTCGACCCTAAAACTTTTAAAGTTGCTTAATTAAGGACAAAAATGTTTTCTGGAAAGTTCAAAACGTCCCAGAAGTCTTTTATACTTCTAAAGTAGTCCCAAGTCATGATTATTTAGAAAGTAAAGATGTTTTTTACTAATTATTTCATAAGTCGATAGTTTTTTTCTAAATCTTTCAACCTTACTTTTCAAAGAGGATTTTTCTTTTACTCTTGCATTGGGATTAATATTACTTGCTACGTCAGAAGTTTACCCCTTTCCACCTCCTATTGTAAATAATAAGAACTCTAGGGAGGACGTCTGAAACAAGTGAGAGGAAGTTTCCTTTTCATGAAGAAGTATTTGATAGTTTTAAAATTTATGGTTATTCTCTTGTACTACCTCCATTTCATAATATAAGATTAAGTTGCTTTCTCACACAAATTAAGAAAACAAGAAATCAATGTGTGTTTCATTGTGAGATATCTACAATACCCTTTATTAGTTTTAGTAAACTCTATTTTTCAAGACTTTATCTCCTCTCTCGTTTTTCCTCTCTTTATATTTCAAGGCTTTATCAAATGTCAATGAATTTAAGTTTTGAGAATTACTAGATAGTGATGCATTAATTGAATAGGAGTATTCTTGTCTATAAAGGGACTTTAATATTATATTATGTAACTCCAAATATGGCAACTTAACCTTATATTATGAAATGGAGGTAGTAATATTTTAGTTTATTTTCGCTGTGAAAACAATGTAATAAATTATGATTCTTTTAGTAAATTTTTATCCTATATTTATGATTTTCACAAAAAAATGATCTCTTTTTAAGGAATGATATGTAATTACAGGCTTGTACATTTGGTACCATCATGTTACATCTCGCGAATTTTGATGCGTGACAATTATATTTACAAATATCTCTTTATGTAAATTTTCATTTACATCAGATCTTTACCCAGAAAATTGATGTAAGTCCATTTATAGTAAATACTATAGCTTACTTAGGAAAAGGATCAGAAAATAAAAAGCATTTTTTTTTTTAAATGAGAAAATCAATAGCAGTAAACCTGTGATAGTTATGAATGTTTAATTCCATTTAGTTTGAATCACTTTTCCTTTAATTACTGATCATCCATGGCCTAGAAGTAAAAACACTAGATAATTTGGATTATGCGATTCTGCTTTTACTTTGGAATTAAGATTTGCATTTGAAATCTAATTCAATTGTTTTGGTTTTACTTGTTCTATTTGGGTTTTCGCCTTTGTGTGTTATCTTTCCATCACAGTTGTGATTGCTTTGAGTATGTCACTGGTAAGAGGAATTGTTGCTATTTGATTGAAGATTTTGCAGCTTGTATTTGTTTTTTGAAGAATAAAATCATGGCAGAACCCGAGGGGAATATATCCATCATCCATTCTATATATATATATCCGAGTGAAAGCACTCATCAGGTACTATCTAAAGTTTTATTAGAAGGTTCGAATTATCATACATGGAGTAGAGAAGTAAAGAGATGTTTAGGTTCTAAAAAAGAAATTATGTTTCATTGTTGATAATCCAAATGTCGCAACATCTAAAGAAAGAGACAAATTGTATGATCTGTGGAAACAGGCAAATAATATGGTTATAACTTGGCTATATAAATCAATGAATACCACAATTAAAAAAATTGTAATGTGAATTAACACTGCAAAGGAGATTTGGAAAGATTTGGAGGCTAGGTATGATAGAGGAAATGCTTATAGACTCTCAGATTTTCTTGAAACATTTCATGTAAAGAAGCAGGGTAGTATGTCTATAGATGAATATTTTACCACGTTGAAGATTCTCTGGGATGAAACTCTTATGTTGAGATCTATTCCGGCTTGTACTTGTGTTCCTACGTGTTCCTGTAGTGTGGTTAAAACAGTGAGAGAATATAAATGCTGAATATGTCATGAAGTTTGTTAAGGGAATTAATGACTCTTTTGAATCTATAAGGTCAAGAGTTTTGACTATTGCTCCCTTACGAGACATCAATCTAGTGTTTAATATGGCTATTACTGATGAGATGCAACAATCATGTGGTTCTGGACCACCTTGAGTAATGATGTTTCAAGGAAATGAAAATGTTAACAACGAAAAGATGATGCCTATGTTATATACACAGGAAGATAGTTCTTCAACTAAGCAGAACTCTATTGTTGGGGTTGGTAGAAATGAATCTGCAATGTCTTACATGAAAGCTACAAATGCAATTGCCCCTGTTCCTTATGTAAATGTTGTGAATGCAAATACTGGTGGAGTAAGGAAGTATAATGCACAAAGTATAACCTTCTATTGCACTCATTGTAATAACACTAGTCATACTGTTAACAGATGTTATAGGAGACATGGGTTTCCTCCAAATCATAAGTTGGAAAGAAAATCCACAGCTGGTTTCGGTAATGTCTGCTCTTATGCTTCTAACAATACTGTTCCTTTTGCAACTAGTTTGTGCAGTTTGAATGGAGATCATGGTTTTGTGCCTCATACTTCTGTGCATTCTTCTCATGGAAATCCTTCTAGTTCCATGCATATGACAATGGGGATTGGTAGGATAACCAGTGGTTTATCAAGTGAGCAATATGATAAACTGATTTTTCTGCTTAACAATACACAGCTGCAAGGAAATGCTAAAACTACAAATCATTCTGAACTTAGAGCGAGAGGAGGAATTGTGCAGTATATTGTCAATTAGGCCATGGCTTATAAAGCAACTTCTAATACTGCTTTGGGTAACTACTTTTCACAACCTCTTTCATCTATTTGGATTTTAGATTCTAGAGCCACTGATCACATAGTTTGCAATTTTACTCTCTTTGATTCTTGTTTTCCTGTGCTTGATCTTTTTGTTCAACTCCCAAATCAACTTACTTTAACTCTTACTCACAGGGGGACCATACAACTAAGCCCAGAGATCATTCTTAAGGATGTTTTATGTGTTCCTTCTTTTAAATTCAACCTTGTTTCCATGGGAAAGCTAACATAACAGAATTCATATATTATTTCTGTTGCCTCTGCCTTTTGTATTGTACAGGAGCTTGCATCCAAGAGGATGATTGGATTAGCTAAGTGGAAAAGGGGATTGTATGTTCTTGATTATGATCCTTCCACTCTTGAGAAGTATTCTTATTTTGCTGAGAAATATACTTATTTTATTCCCACAGCTTTGTCTTCCTCATTAACTGATTCTGTTTTCATATTCCTTTTGATGAAAAGAAAGTTTCAAAAAATTCTATGGCACCATAGATAAGGACATCCTTCAATTTCTCCATTTCTTGTTTACAAAGGTTGAAAAATACCAATTCTGAAATAAAAGTTCATGTTGATATTTTATGTTCTATTTGTCATTTAGCTAAGCAGCATAGAATTGTTTTTCCTACACATGTTACTGCTTCAACATGTTGTTTTGAATTACTGCATGTGGATATTTGGGGCCCCAGTAGAATTCACACCATTTATGGTCAAAAACGTTTTCTGACCATAGTGGATGATTATAGCATATTTACCTGGCTATATCTTTTTTCAGATAAAACTTCTGCTAGATTAAAATTACAGCACTTTTTTGCTCAAGTTGAAATTCAATTTGAAAAGAAACTAAAAATCATTAGAATTGATAATGGTATGGAATTTCACATGCCTCTTTTTTAAAGGTATTCTACACCACAAGACATACGCTTACACACCGCAACAAAATACAAGTAAAACAGTGGGTAATGTATCTTTTACATATTGAGAAACATACTGAATCGTTTTAAGCAATTTATGGAGTAATATTTTTTCGGATTCATATTTTGTAAAAAACGTGATGATTAACATACGAATTTGGGCCTCAAATGGCAAGTGAAACTGTGTCCATGTATCTTAATACTTAAGAAACATATAGAATCCTTTTGAGAAAATTTTTGGATAACTAATTTGCTGTCCTAAATTTTGTAAAAACGTGATGATTAGCACACGAATTCGGACTTCAACGGGCAAGTCAAACATTCTGTGACGTATCTTTTACATATTAGGAAACATACCGAAATTGTTTTGAGCAATTTTATATTGTAATCTTTTTCGGACCTATATTTTGTGATGATTAACATATGAATTCGAGCCTAAATTGGCAAGTGAAACGCAGTGCGATGTATCTTAATAGTTAAGAAACATACAGAATCCTTTTGAGAAATTTTTTTGAGAACTAATTTTCGATCCTAAATTTTGTAAAAACGTGATGATTAGCACACGAATTCAAGCTTCAACGGGCAAGTCAAACATTGTGCGATGTATCATTTACCTATTGAGAAACATACTGAATCGTTTTGAGCAATTTTATGGAGTAATCTTTTTCGGACCTATATTTTTTTAAAAAACATGATGATTAACATACGAATTTGAGTTTCAAATAGCAAATAAAATTTTGTGCGATATATCAAAATACTTAAGAAACATACAGAATCATTTTAAAAATTTTTTTTAAGAACTAATTTTCGGTCCTAACTTTTGTAACATTAACATATTTTAAATGTTGGTAGAGCTCTCAAAAATATAAATCTTTTTTACCTTTGTCATATTGCGATTTCTGTTTCAAACATGCATTTTCTTAGATAAATATTACACCTTCTCCCCTTTCTAAAACACAAAACACCTTATGAGCTATTGTATTCTAAACTACCTACTTATTCTTTTCTTAAAGGTTTTGGTTGTCTTGCCTATGCTTGTACCATTGACCAAGGAAAATCTAAATTTGATCCAAAAGGAAGACAACGTGTCTATCTTGGTATATCCAAAGTTACTAAAGGTCACATATTATTTGTTTTCATACACAAAATTTGTCTACCTCTGGAGATGTGCTTTTTTCATTGAATATACTTTTCTCTGAAAATTGTTAAACCTTCATTTCAAGTTTATGATACTTCTTTAAATTCTTCTGCTTCTCTTACATCAGCTTTTTTTCATTTGTGATCCTGATCTTGATCATACAGTTCCTTTATCACCTTTGGTTGATGCAGTTCATCCACAAGATTCTGATTCTTTACTTGTTTCTTTAGTTTTACCTACTAATGCTTTTACACATAATTCTGCTTATAATTCTAATTTTTCATCACCTTCTTTTACATGCTCTTTCTCACCTCCTTCTGATCCTTCTATTGAAGTTAAGAGATCATTTAGACATAGACATGCACCTTCTTATTTACAAGACTACGATTGTGGCATCAATCTGGTTATATTTCCCCACATTCTCTTTCAAAGGTGCTTTCTTATGATCAGTTGTCTCCAAAACCACAAATCCTTCGTGATTAATGTAGGAGTGATTGAGGAACTTACACATTATCATAAAGTTGCTGGAAAACACACCATTTGTTGCAAATGGTTATTCAAAGTTAAATACAAATCAGATGGTTCTTTGGAAAGGTATAAAGCCAGGTTGGTAGCAAATTAAAAGGCTTTACTCAACAACTGGGAGTTAATTATATGGACACTTTTATTCCTGTTCCTAAGATGAATGCAATCAGACTTGTTCTAGCTGTAGCAGTTGTGAAGGAGTGACTTGTGCATTAGTTGGACATCAATAATGTTCTTCTTCATGGTGATTTAGATGAAGAAGTTTATATTTCACCATCCATTGGATATCAATTCAAGGCTTGTCTTGTTTGCAAACTTAATAGATCTTTATATGGTTTGAAGCAGGCTTCTAGATAGTGGAACGCCAAATTGACAAAAAACTTGTTGACAATGATTATATGGTTTTTTTTCCAAAGTTAGCATGATTATAGTTTGTTCGTCAGAAACAAAAAAGGAGTGCTGGTAATTTTATTGGTATATGTGGATAACATCTTGGTGATTAGTAATGTTGTTGAAGTAGTTTCACAGGTTAAAAGTACTTTACATAACCTTTTTAAGATCAAGGATCTTTGAGAGGCAAAGTATTTCCTTGGAATGGAGGTGCCAAGAACATATAAAGGAATTCATTTGCACAAAGAAAATATGCTTTGGATTTGTTGAAGGAATCTGGTTTTGTATTAAGCAAACCATCTGCTACTCCAATGGAAACAGACCTTAAGCTTGCAAATTAGGGAGCTAACCTAAACACAGGAAAAGATCTTTACAGAACAGAGAGGTTGGGACTCGCTATCTTTCTTCGCCTATTTTAAATACCCTCTGGTTCATCTTGATTCATCTTCGTTGGAAACTCACCACCCTAGGATATATATTTTCATCATTAAGATCGTAGAAAGTCTCAATAGGCTCTAGTAGCTGTTTGTTTAAACAAAATTTATCCCACTGCCGAAAGATCTTTTTTTCTTGAAAGCTTTCGCGGACCCATGTTAATAGTAAAAAATCTAACGAATAGACATCTTCTGAAAGCATATGAATGATCTAATATACCATCGAAAGAAACTTCTCCATAATAAGTAAAAAGTCTGCTACTTTTCTCTGCCTTTTTCCAAGACTTCGGGTCCCGCCGCTGCACCGTCAAGCTGCAAGTGGAAAGAAGGAGTCAAGTCAGCCTACGACCTCGAAGGAGAATCCCTCTAACACTTCAGTTACTGGTTTATGAAAAACCTTAGCCGCATATCCAGACCTCCAAGTGTGAAAATCCTTAGTCACTAGGCAAGAAAGCTCGAAGGGCACAAAGTCAACATGGTGATTCAAAAATGCTACTGACAACACTGCTTTTAGAAGTCTTATTGGCAAGTTATTGTATTTGAATGGTGTGCATAGAGTGCTCAGACATTTGAACTCTTTTGCAGGCTTTAGGATTGTTCTTCCTTGCAGACAATTCTCTACAATTCGCTACTTATTCTGATTCATATTAGGTAGGATATTGTGAAACAAGAAGATCTGTTACAGGTTTTTGTGTATTTGTTGGTCATTCTTTGGTTTCTTCGAGGTCTAACAAACAAAGCACAGTGTCAAAGAATTCAGCTAAAGCTGAATATAGAGCTTTAATATCTTTTTCTAATGAATCAAAATCAATATTGATAACCTTATGAATAACATCAATCTCACCTTTCATTTGTGATGCAGTTGGAGATGAAGGAGGAGACTTAGATACCTCTGGAATAGGAGCTGTATGATGTACATGAATAGGAGGCGGAATTTGAAATGTAGAAGTTGACTCTGCAAATGAATACCTATGTGGTTCTGGAGGAATGGAAAAGTGAGAACAAGAACCTTGTTCTCTATAGAATTGAATCGTATGAGTATATTGCCATTTGATTCTTCAATGATTTGAGAAATCTCAGTGCGTTCTATATGAGGAGGCTGTTGAGCGTTTTCGATTTGAAATTCTTCTGAAATTGTAATTTCATGCCATTTGAGTCGTTTTGGAGTAAACGTTTTTGACTGTTCAGCTTCGATATGGAGAAGGACAGTCTCATCGCGTGATGTAGGAATCAGTTTGAAACGGGGATTGAGCTGAGAACTAAGTAATCGATAATATATGCGATACATAACCACGAATTGTTCGGTGAGTTTCTCAAACTCATCGCCTTGTAGATGAATATCTAGTACTAATGAATTCATAATCAAAGGATCTGTTAAAGAAACAGAATAATTTGGAGCACAATTGAAATAAATAGGACCATTACAAATATTAGTTTGAATCATAGCAAGTAATGAAGATTTGTAACGTTTTAAACGTTTATCGCGTAAAGCTAAATAAATAGGAGCATCAACTCCAAGATGAACTAAAGGTTTAACAGCAACTTGAATTAAACCATAATGAATATAACGAAAACCTTTTTCAGCATATTTTTGTAATGAAACTTTTGATAAAAGAGGAATAGTTTGAAATTTTTCTTGAATATTCATCGTCTCTTCACGAGTTTTGACAGAAAAAGCAGTTTTAAAATCAAAAGTTCCAACTTTGTAAATAGTTTCAATTTGTTCTTCTGGAATAGTCCAGTCATTAAAGTTGTATGAAATTTGTTCTTCCTTACTTTGAATAATACGTTTGGAATCAAGGCTAGAACCAGAAGAAAACATTCTTCTCATCAAATTCGCCATCTTTAATGCATAAAAATCATGTTATGCGTCTAGATGCAACTACTAATGCGGGACCAACGGGACCACAGTACCGGGAACACCTTTTTCCAAGCAGGCTTACCAACGGATTTATCTGCTGACCAAACGTCTGACCAACACACAGAGATGAACTAAACACAAGTGATGATATGTTATGCAGCGAAGATATGCAAAGGAGGCTAAGATGAATGCTTACTGATATGGCTCTGATACCAAAAGACAACCCAGGTTATAAACGGTTATAAAAGATTATAAAAAGATGAAATAACAATAATAATAGAATTGAAATAATTAAGGAAGAGCTTACTTGAAATTATCTGAAAACTTGAAATTTGAAGATACAAGAGAATGATTAAGAGTTCTAAAGCAAGAGTTGTGTGTCAATGTTTTTTGTAAAAGCTGATGTAGTTTTTTGCTGATGATTTGTTTACATTTGAGTCTAGCTATTTATAGAAAAACTAAATTTACATTTGAATTTCATTTGTCTTGAATCTGCATTTGATGTGCATTTGAATTTGAATTTCTTTGGAATCTGCAGGACAATAATGGAGCGTGAATTAATGGAGGATGGAGGACGTGGGTCCCTCCACTTGGGATTGTCTGCAGGTGCAATAATGTCACTTTTGACTTGTTGTAACCGTGTAATGTCATTCAATTTTTGACTGCTTTTTTGACTTCTTTTTCAGCTTGAATTATGATGTCTCCCATGTGATGATGATGATCTATAGACATCATTATTATAGTAGTATTATGACTAACATAATTATTATATCTATTATAGTTATTATTAGTATTATAGTAGTATTATGACTAACATAATTATTATATCTATTATAGTTATTATTAGTATTATTAGAGCAGAAAATTGCAGAATTTGTCCAACTTCAAATCGGCGTGGGAACGATGGGACCACTTTGCCGGGAACACCCTTTTCTGACGGGCTTACCAACGGGCTTATGAGCTGACCAACACCTTACCAACACGTAGAGGTGAAACGAACATTTTTCTGGTTTTCTGCAGAATGAATTTTTTTTTTTTTTTTTTGGAATAGAAGGAAAATTAAAAATCATAGGGATCCTGTCCCTCGATAGGATCTGTACCGAAAGGCTCAGTAGAGGAACCTTGATTCCAAACGTATTATTCAAAGTAAGGAAGAACAAATTTCATACAACTTTAATGACTGGACTATTCCAGAAGAACAAATTGAAACTATTTACAAAGTTGGAACTTTTGATTTTAAAACTGCTTTATCTGTCAAAACTCGTGAAGAGACGATGAATATTCAAGAAAAATTTCAAACTATTCCTCTTTTTTCCAAAGTTTCATTACAAAAATATGCTGAAAAAGGTTTTCGTTATATTCATTATGGTTTAATTCAAGTTGCTGTTAAACCTTTAGTTCATCTTGGAGTTGATGCTCCTATTTATTTAGCTTTACGCGATAAACGTTTAAAACGTTACAAATCTTCATTACTTGCTATGATTCAAACTAATATTTGTAATGGTCCTATTTATTTCAATTGTGCTCCAAATTATTCTGTTTCTTTAACAGATCCTTTGATTATGAATTCATTAGTACTAGATATTCATCTACAAGGCGATGAGTTTGAGAAACTCACCGAACAATTTGTGGTTATGTATCGCATATATTATCGATTACTTAGTTCTCAGCTCAATCCCCGTTTCAAACTGATTCCTACATCACGCGATGAGACTGTCCTTCTCCATATCGAAGCTGAACAGTAAAAAACGTTTACTCCAAAACGACTCAAATGGCACGAAATTACAATTCCAGAAGAATTTCAAATCGAAAACGCTCAACAGCCTCCTCATATAGAACGCACTGAGATTTCTCAAATCATTGAAGAATCAAATGGCAATATACTCATACGATTCAATTCTATGCGAGAACAAGGTTCCTGTTCTCACTTTTCCATTCCTCCAGAACCACATAGGTATTCATTTGCAGAGTCAACTTCTACATTTCAAATTCCGCCTCCTATTCATGTACATCATACAGCTCCTATTCCAGAGGTATCTAAGTCTCCTCCTTCATCTCCAACTGCATCACAAATGAAAGGTGAGATTGATGCTATTCATAAGGTTATCAATATTGATTTTGATTCATTAGAAAAAGATATTTTTGATTCTGAAAATGATGAAACGCGAAATTGATTTTTTCAATTAGATTCATTTTATCAAGAAAAAATTAAACAAGAATGGATTTCTGATATTAATCGGTTAAATACACCTTTTGATTTCTTTTGCTGGTTAGAATATTTTTTAATCAAACAAGGTTTTGAAGAAACAGATTTTTTCAAACTTTCACACATCAATGTTCATACATGTTTAGCAAAAAAATGGAAATTATCTGATGGTAATATTGTCACTCAAATCCATCCACCACTTCAATCTCTTCGCATAGACACTCCTTCTGGAGAAATTATTGCTTCTCCATTCAAAAGGGGAAAAGACAATGATGATTCTATTCAAATGGATGATATTAGAAAGATCTATCATCAGAACAATTATTCCAATCAGATCCTACATACTATTGCTACTCAAGTTGATTCGTTATCTTCTGAGATTAAATCAATTCCTAAGGCGAATAGTCACAGATTTCCTGCCAGCTATTCCTCTCCTCATTTCCAACCTAAACCCTATCCAAAGCGCAAGAAACAACACTTATACGCCCCACATCTTCCATGCCAATATCATCTGCTCCCTTATTACACAAAATATCTCAAACTCTAGAAAAGATTAATTCCAATCTTCCTAGTTCATCCAAAATCAATGCCATAGAGTAGGAAAATCTTCAGGAAAATCTAGACGTCCTAAGTTCTTCTAGTGACTCCTCTAGTCTTTCCTCCTCAAACGAATTTATTTCAAAAATTCACCAAGTTGAAAATTCCTTCTTAGAGCCTACTGAGGTTAACAAAATCCGTCAGTTCAAATCTCGTCGATTTTCAAATTCCCGTTGGAAGCAGGCCGAAACAAGAAATTACTATTCACGACCTACTCCACCGGATATTCTATATGAAGAACGTGCTAAATTTCATACATCTCACTATGACGGCTCTTCTATTACGAATTGGAATATCGATGGCAAAAGTGAATACGAAATACTCAACACATTACAAGAAATGGGTATGGCAAAGATTGCATACAAAGTTCACAACATTCCTGAGAAACAAGCAGCAATGTTTTTAGTTGCCGGCTTTACAGGACAATTAAAATATTGGTGGGATAATTCATTAACCCTTGAAGACAAAATAGCTATTCTCGATCATGGGATTGAACACGAGGATGAACAAGGTAACATTTCATTAGAAAATGATGCATGTGATTTTTTACTCATTACTATTTCAATTCCATGCGAGAACATAGTTCTTGTTCTCACTTTTCCATTGGAATAGAAGGAAAATTAAAAATCATAGGGATCCTGTCCCCCGATAGGATCTGTACCGAAAGGCTCAGTAGAGGAACCTTGTGAGGACGTCGGACTATGAGACGTTTGCTGTTTGAGTTGTTGTTGAAATGCTTTGAAGCGTAGGAATTCTTGAAATTGAGCTGCATCGTCGGCATCATCAGTTGTAATCTTGGCATGTGAAGATTCTGGTTTGGATGGAGTGGTAGGCGCAGAGGCTTTGATTGGAGCAGGAGTAGTTGTTGGAATTGTGATTTTTGAGGGTCCTGCACCGGTAGAGAGTTGTTGAATACTGCGTTGCACTAGTTGCTGAGTTTGAATAAATTTGAGGACAGTGTCTTGTGAACAGAGATCTACAGAATACCCAGTCCACCATTTGATTTTGAATTCTCTGATGAGTGATAGTGGAAAATCCTTTGAATAAACTTGTTTGATTTGATAACTCCAGCAGAAGATCCAAGGAACCCGGAGGTCCGCATAGAAGTGCAGTGGAATTGCATAGGGAGGGCCTGTCATCTTTTTGACCCAAGTTTGAAAGCCAAGCTTTGGAATGGGTGGTAATATATCTGGTAGACTACCGAAGTGAATCCACCATTCATGAAACCAAATTGGAAATTCTTTGAGACAGTGTTGATGGAAAATGAAAAACCAAGAATGATCAAAAGGTCGTTTGAAAAATGTTCTATACCAAGCCATTCGATAGTCTTGGTATGTATAACCGTTTGGAATAAAATTGACTGAAAATTCTTTTGTAGTCCAAATGGAGGTCCATTCGGAAGCTTTGAGTACCTTTTTAATAACACATTTTGAATAAGCAATGCGCTGAGGATTTTTGAATCAGGTGTATGAGTAATTCATAAAACGTTTGAGTTTGGAGTGGATAATCAGGAAGCCAATGGCATCCTGTTGGGAAGACTCTTTGAACGAGATTTTGTATGGCTTTGAAATCAGGAGTATCTGTAAATGAGGTAAGGAATAAGTTTTCGGTAACAGGTTTAAGAAAGTATTGAGTGTTTGCCGAGGAGGCATTTTGAGTAGAAGAGGTAGGCGGTATAGGAGTGTTTTGTAGTTTGTATGATGGTGTTGCAGCCGCCATTACATAAGTGAGTGGTGGAAAATCTTGAAGGGCTTGAAATCTGTTTGGTGTTTGAATAAATGAAGAACTGGTCTTCATTTCATAATCATGAGAACTTTGAATCTGTTGTTTTGCAAGTTTCTCTCTGTCTTTGTGTTTACTCATGGTGAGGAACTGTAAGGAATTCTCTTGTTAGAAAATCAGGTAAAGAATTTTGAGTGCCTTTGATATATTCAATATCAAAGTCGAAAGCAGATAAAATAGCCTGCCATCGAGCAAAAATTTGTTTGGAAACAAGATTTTGAACATCCTTTTGTAAAATCTCTTTTGCAGATTTGCAATCAATTCGTAAAAGAAAACATTTGTTGTATAAATCATCTTGAAATTTTGAAATACATAAAAAATACTTAAAATTTCTTTTTTGACAGTTGAATAATTTTTTTGCGGTCCGAGCCATAGACCACTATGATATCTGACTAAATGCTCATGTGATGAATGATTGAAACGTTGTTTCAAGATGCCACCATATCCTAAATCTGATGCATCTGTTTCAACTATCATGAATGCAGATGGATGAGGAATGGACATGCATGGTAATGTTTTTGCCTTAGCTTTGAGCATGCGAACAATTTGAGTATGTGTATGAGACTATGCAGGAGGATCTTTTTGCAATCTTTGGTATAAAGGAGCACAAATTTGGCGTAAATTTGGAAAAAAGTCAGATAGATAATTGAGACACCCAAGAAATCTTTGTAATTGATTTATGTCTTTAATTTCATCTGGAAATTTGTCAGCAAACTCAAGAGCACGATGAATAGGTGTAATAGTACCTTTGTAAATATTATGACCTATAAAACGTATTTGAGTTTGACATAATTTAAGTTTAGGAGCAGAAACAACTAAACCATTTCGTTTGACAACCTGAAAAAATATTTGTAAGTGTTTAAAATGTTGATCAAGTGACTCAGAAAATAACAAGACATCATCAATATAAACAATAATGAATGTAGTATAAGGATTGAAAATATCATTCATAATATGTTGAAATTCAGAAGGAGCATTTTTGAGTCACTTGATCAACATTTTAAACACTTACAAACATTTTTTCAGGTTGTCAAACGAAATGGTTTAGTTGTTTCTGCTCCTAAACTTAAATTATGTCAAACTCAAATACGTTTTATAGGTCATAATATTTACAAAGGTACTATTACACCTATTCATCGTGCTCTTGCGTTTGCTGACAAATTTCCAGATGAAATTAAAGACATAAATCAATTACAAAGATTTCTTGGGTGTCTCAATTATCTATCTGACTTTTTTCCAAATTTACGCCAAATTTGTGCTCCTTTATACCAACGATTGCAAAAAGATTCTCCTGCATGGTCTCATACACATACTCAAATTGTTCGCATGCTCAAAGCTAAGGCAAAAACATTACCATGCATGTCCATTCCTCATCCATCTGCATTCATGATAGTTGAAACAGATGCATCAGATTTAGGATATGGTGGCATCTTGAAACAACGTTTCAATCATTCATCACATGAGCATTTAGTCAGATATCATAGTGGTCTATGGCTCGGACCGCAAAAAAATTATTCAACTGTCAAAAAAGAAATTTTAAGTATTTTTTATGTATTTCAAAATTTCAAGATGATTTATACAACAAACGTTTTCTTTTACGAATTGATTGCAACTCTGCAAAAGAGATTTTACAAAAGGATGTTCAAAATCTTGTTTCCAAACAAATTTTGCTCGATGGCAGGCTATTTTATCTGCTTTCGACTTTGATATTGAATATATCATCGACTTTGATATTGAATATATCAAAGGCACTCAAAATTCTTTACCGGATTTTCTAACAAGAGAATTCCTTACAGTTCCTCACCATGAGTAAACACAAAGACAGAGAGAAACCTGCAAAACAACAGATTCAAAGTTCTCATGATTATGAAATGAAGACCAGTTCTTCATTTATTCAAACACCAAACAGATTTCAAGCCCTTCGAGATTTTCCACCACTCACTTATGTAATGGCGGCTGCAACACCATCATACAAACTACAAAACACTCCTATACCGCGTACCTCTTCTACTCAAAATGCCTCCTCGGCAAACACTCAATACTTTCTTAAACCTGTTACCGAAAACTTATTCCTTACCTCTTTTACAGATACTCCTGATTTCAAAGCCATACAAAATCTCGTTCAAAGAGTCTTCCCAACAGGATGCCATTGGCTTCCTGATTATCCACTCCAAACTCAAACGTTTTATGAATTAATTCTTGTTGATTCAAAATCAGTTGAAATTACTCATACACCTGATTCAAAAAATCCTCAGCGCATTGCTTATTCAAAATGTGTTATTAAAAAGGTACTCAAAGCTTCCGAATGGACCTCCATTTGGACTACAAAAGAATTTTCGATCAATTTTATTCCAAAGCGGTTATACATACCAAGACTATCGAATGGCTTGGTATAGAACATTTTTCAAACGACCTTTTGATCATTCTTGGTATTTCATTTTCCATCAACACTGTCTCAAAGAATTTCCAATTTGGTTTCATGAATGGTGGATTCACTTCGGTAGTCTACCAGATATATTACCACCCATTCCAAAGCTTGGCTTTCAAACTTGGGTCAAAAAGATGACGAGCCCCTGCCTATGCAATTCCATCGCACTTCTATGCGGACCTCCGGGTTCCTTGGATCTTCTGCTGGAGTTATCAAATCAAACAAGTTTATTCAAAGGATTTTCCACTATCACTCATCAGAGAATTCAAAATCAAATGGTGGACTGGGTATTCTGTAGATCTCTGTTCACAAGACACTGTCCTCAAATTTATTCAAACTCAGCAACTAGTGCAACGCAGTATTCAACAACTCTCTACCGGTGCAGGACCCTCAAAAATCACAATTCCAACAACTGCTCCTGCTCCAGTCAAAGCCTCTGCGCCTACCACTCCATCCAAACCAGAATCTTCACATTCCAAGATTACAACTGATGATGCCGACGATGCAGCTCAATTTCAAGAATTCCTACGCTTCAAAACATTTCAACAACAACTCAAACAACAAACGTCTCATAGTCCGACGTCCTCACAAGGTTCCTCTACTGAGCCTTTCGGTACAGATCCTATCGGGGGACAGGATCCCTATGATTTTTAATTTTCCAAAAAAAAAAAAAAAATTCTGCAGAAAACCAGAAAAATGTTCGTTTCACCTCTACGTGTTGGTAAGGTGTTGGTCAGCTCATAAGCCCGTTGGTAAGCCCGTCGGAAAAGGGTGTTCCCGGCAAAGTGGTCCCATCGTTCCCACGCCGATTTGAAGCTGGACAAATTCTGCAATTTTCTGCTCTAATAATACTAATAATAACTATAATAGATATAATAATTATGTTAGTCATAATACTACTATAATACTAATAATAACTATAATAGATATAATAATTATGTTAGTCATAATACTACTATAATAATGATGTCTATAGATCATCATCATCACATGGGAGACATCATAATTCAAGCTGAAAAAGAAGTCAAAAAAGCAGTCAAAAGTTGAATGATGACCAGCAAGTGGCGGGACCCACACGCCACTATCAGACAATATGATTACACGGTTACAACAAGTCAAAAGTGACATTATTGCACCTGCAGACAATCCCAAGTGGAGGGACCCACGTCCTCCATTATTCACGCTCCATTATTGTCCTGCAGATTCCAAAGAAATTCAAATTCAAATGCACATCAAATGCAGATTCAAGACAAATGAAATTCAAATGTAAATTTAGTTTTTCTATAAATAGCTAGACTCAAATGTAAACAAATCATCGGCAAAAAACTACATCAGCTTTTACAAAAAACATTGACACACAACTCTTGCTTTAGAACTCTTAATCATTCTCTTGTATCTTCAAATTTCAAGTTTTCAGATAATTTCAACTAAGCTCTTCCTTAATTATTTCAATTCTATTATTATTGTTATTTCATCTTTTTATAATCTTTTATAACCGTTTATAACCTGGGTTGTCTTTTGGTATCAGAGCCATATCAGTAAGCATTCATCTTTGCCTCCTTTGCATATCTTCGCTGCATAACATATCATCACTTGTGTTTAGTTCATCTCTGTGTGTTGGTCAGACGTTTGGTCAGCAGATAAATCCGTTGGTAAGCCTGCTTGGAAAAAGGTGTTCCCGGTACTGTGGTCCCGTTGGTCTCGCATTAGTAGTTGCATCTAGACGCATAACATGATTTTTATGCATTAAAGATGGCGAATTTGATGAGAAGAATTTTTTCTTCTGGTTCTAGCCTTGATTCCAAACGTATTACTCAAAGTAAGGAAGAACAAATTTCATACAACTTTAATGACTGGACTATTCCAGAAGAACAAATTGAAACTATTTACAAAGTTGGAACTGTTGATTTTAAAACTGCTTTTTCTGTCAAAACTCATGAAGAGACGATGAATATTCAAGAAAAATTTCAAACTATTCCTCTTTTATCCAAAGTTTCATTACAAAAATATGCTGAAAAAGGTTTTCGTTATATTCATTATAGTTTAATTCAAGTTGCTGTTAAACCTTTAGTTCATCTTGGAGTTGATGCTCCTATTTATTTAGCTTTACGCGATAAACGTTTAAAACGTTACAAATCTTCATTACTTGCTATGATTCAAACTAATATTTGTAATGGTCCTATTTATTTCAATTGTGCTCCAAATTATTCTGTTTCTTTAACAGATCCTTTGATTATGAATTCATTAGTACTAGATATTCATCTACAAGGCGATGAGTTTGAGAAACTCACCGAAAAATTCGTGGTTATGTATCGCATATATTATCGATTACTTAGTTCTCAGCTCAATCCCCGTTTCAAACTGATTCCTACATCACGCGATGAAACTGTCCTTCTCCATATCGAAGCTGAACAGTAAAAAACGTTTACTCCAAAACGACTCAAATGGCACGAAATTACAATTCCAGAAGAATTTCAAATCGAAAACGCTCAACAGCCTCCTCATATAGAACGCACTGAGATTTCTCAAATCATTGAAGAATCAAATGGCAATATACTCATACGATTCAATTCTATGCGAGAACAAGGTTCCTGTTCTCACTTTTCCATTCCTCCAGAACCACATAGGTATTCATTTGCAGAGTCAACTTCTACATTTCAAATTCCGCCTCCTATTCATGTACATCATACAGCTCCTATTCCAGAGGTATCTAAGTCTCCTCCTTCATCTCCAACTGCATCACAAATGAAAGGTGAGATTGATGTTATTCATAAGGTTATCAATATTGATTTTGATTCATTAGAAAAAGATATTTTTGATTCTGAAAATGATGAAACGCGAAATTGGTTTTTTCAATTAGATTCATTTTATCAAGAAAAAATTAAACAAGAATGGATTTCTGATATTAATCGGTTAAATACACCTTTTGATTTCTTTTGCTGGTTAGAATATTTTTTAATCAAACAAGGTTTTGAAGAAACAGATTTTTTCAAACTTTCACACATCAATGTTCATACATGTTTAGCAAAAAAATGGAAATTATCTGATGGTAATATTGTCACTCAAATCCATCCACCACTTCAATCTCTTCGCATAGACACTCCTTCTGGAGAAATTATTGCTTCTCCATTCAAAAGGGGAAAAGACAATGATGATTCTATTCAAATCGATGATATTAGAAAGATCTATCATCAGAACAATTATTCCAATCAGATCCTACATACTATTGCTACTCAAGTTGATTCGTTATCTTCTGAGATTAAATCAATTCCTAAGGCGAATAGTCACAGATTTCCTGCTAGCTATTCCTCTCCTCATTTCCAACCTAACACCCTATCCAAAGTGCAAGAAACAACACTTATACGCCCCACATCTTCCATGCCAATATCATCTGCTCCCTTATTACACAAAATATCTCAAACTCTAGAAAAGATTAATTCCAATCTTCCTAGTTCATCCAAAATCAATGCCATAGAGCAGGAAAATCTTCAGGAAAATCTAGACGTCCTAAGTTCTTCTAGTGACTCCTCTAGTCTTTCCTCCTCAAACGAATTTATTTCAAAAATTCACCAAGTTGAAAATTCCTTCTTAGAGCCTACTGAGGTTAACAAAATCCGTCAGTTCAAATCTCGTCGATTTTCAAATTACCGTTGGAAGCAGGCCGAAACAAGAAATTACTATCCACGGCCTACTCCACCGGATATTCAATATGAAGAACGTGCTAAATTTCATACATCTCACTATGACGGCTCTTCTATTACGAATTGGAATATCGATGGCAAAAGTGAATACGAAATACTCAACACATTACAAGAAATGGGTATGGCAAAGATTGCATACAAAGTTCACAACATTCCTGAGAAACAAGCAGCAATGTTTTTAGTTGCCGGCTTTACAGGACAATTAAAATATTGGTGGGATAATTCATTAACCCTTGAAGACAAAATAGCTATTCTCGATCATGCGATTGAACACGAGGATGAACAAGGTAACATTTCATTAGAAAATGATGCATGTGATTTTTTACTCATTACTATTTCAATGCATTTTGTTGGAAATCCAAAAGAAGAACTATCTTCTGCTAAAATATTTTTAACAAATTTAAGATGCCCAACTTTAACAGATTTTCGTTGGTATAAAGATATGTTTTTAACCTATGTACTCAAACGACCAGATTGCAATGCACCTTTTTGGAAAGAAAAATTCATTACTGGTTTACCCAACTTGTTTTCTCAACGTATTATTACAAATCTTAAAAAAGAAATGGGTTTAGAACAAATTGATTTTAATATTACAAACTATGGACAACTCTTTGCATTCATTAAACAAGAAGCTTTATCTGCATGCCAAGAATTGAAATTTCAAGCCAAATATGGTAGTGAGCGTCGCGAGCTCGGTTCCTTTTGCGAAGCTTTTGGCATCACAGGTATTAAGGCCCCTTCTGCTCATCTCAAACGACAACAACGTTCCTTCCGAAACACACCTCGGTATTCAAGAAGACGTTATTCTCGTCCTTTCAAACCTTCTCCACCAGAATTTTATAAACCTCCTCGCAAATCCCATTACAAAAAACCCAAATTCAACAAAATTATATGTTACAAATGTGGCAAGCCAGGTCATAAAGCTGATGTTTGTCGCAGCAAGAAGATCAATGAGATTCTTGATCAATTTCCAGATTTAGACAAAGAATTAAAAGAGAAATTGACTATCTCTTTAGTTCAAGACGATTCATCTTTTGAACATCAACCAGATGATTTTCAAGACTTCAGCAGCACAGATGACGATAATATCTCCTCTCCTTGTGCCTGCAAAGTTATTAATATGATCAAACATTCTTCTGACAATACAGCCAAAGATCAAAAGGAACTCATTTTTGATATCATTCAAGACCTTCCACCTGAAGCCCAAAAACGACAACTTGAAAAACTTGAACCCTCCCATTCGTCAACATAACACAACTGAACTACAAACAGAGATTCGTTCACTCAAAGCACAAGTCAAAGAACTCAAAGAACGCGTATTTTCAGTAGAAACAAAGAATTTGGAGTTAGACACTCAAATTGCATTATTACAATCGCGTACTTCTAAAGGTAACGAAATTCTTCCCGATTCCTCTATTCCAGATTTTCCATTTGCAGAAATTCCTATGCCAGGTACAAATCCGCAGGATTCCAAATTTATTTCCATTATCGATAAAATTACATTTCAAAAATGGAATATTGATATTACTATTTCAATCGGAAATTTCAAAGCAACATTCACAGCTATGCTAGACAGCGGAGCAGATCAAAGTTGCGTCAAAGATGGATTAATTCCTACAAAATATTACGTATCTACAAACGAATCATTAGTTACTGCAAACGGTATGCCTCTACAGGTCAAAGGTAAACTTGTCAAAACTGCTATTTGCAACGATCATTATTGTTTCAAACATCAATTCATTATTGTTAGTGATTTAAATACGGAGATCATTTTGAGTACTCCATTTCTTACTCAAATCTATCCCTTTTGGGTTAATCATCATGGTTTGGGCACCAAAATCATGGGAAACCCAGTTGTTTTCAAATTTTTGAACCCTGTCAAACAAAAAGAATTATTTTTGTTACAAGAAAATTCTATTTACAAACAAATTAATACTATTCAACGATTTCAGAATAAAATTAATTTTTTAAAAGAAGATCTTTCTTATACAAGAATTGAAGAACAATTGCAAACTCCTCAAATTCAACAAAGAAGTTTAGCATTTCAAAATTTACTTACAAACGAAGTTTGTGCTGATATTCCAAATGCTTTTTGGGATAAAAAACAACATATTGTTTCGCTTCCTTATGAAAAGGATTTTTCTGAGAAAAACATACCTACAAAAGCACGTCCCATTCAAATGAATCATGCGTTACTTGAAGTATGCAAAAAAGAGATTCAAGATTTACTTGCAAAGAAATTAATTCGCCCCTCCAAATCACCATGGAGTTGCGCAGCATTTTATGTTATGAATCAAGCGGAAAAGGAACGCGGTGTTCCTCGGCTCGTCATCAATTACAAACCACTTAACAATGTTTTGCAATGGATCCGGTATCCCATTCCAAACAAAAAGGATTTACTCAAACGTCTCTATAATGCAAAAATATTTTCCAAATTCGATATGAAATCAGGCTTCTGGCAGATTCAAATTGCTGATCAAGATCGCTACAAAACCGCATTCACAGTTCCCTTTGGGCATTACGAATGGAACGTTATGCCTTTTGGACTCAAAAATGCTCATTCTGAATTTCAACATATTATGAATGATATTTTCAATCCTTATACTACATTCATTATTGTTTATATTGATGATGTCTTGTTATTTTCTGAGTCACTTGATCAACATTTTAAACACTTACAAACATTTTTTCAGGTTGTCAAACGAAATGGTTTAGTTGTTTCTGCTCCTAAACTTAAATTATGTCAAACTCAAATACGTTTTTTAGGTCATAATATTTCCAAAGGTACTATTACACCTATTCATCGTGCTCTTGAGTTTGCTGACAAATTTCCAGATGAAATTAAAGACATAAATCAATTACAAAGATTTCTTGGGTGTCTCAATTATCTATCTGACTTTTTTCCAAATTTACGCCAAATTTGTGCTCCTTTATACCAAAGATTGCAAAAAGATCCTCCTGCATGGTCTCATACACATACTCAAATTGTTCGCATGCTCAAAGCTAAGGCAAAAACATTACCATGCATGTCCATTCCTCATCCATCTGCATTCATGATAGTTGAAACAGATGCATCAGATTTAGGATATGGTGGCATCTTGAAACAACGTTTCAATCATTCATCACATGAGCATTTAGTCAGATATCATAGTGGTCTATGGCTCGGACCGCAAAAAAATTATTCAACTGTCAAAAAAGAAATTTTAAGTATTGTTTTATGTATTTCAATACTAAGCAATTTATGGAGTAATATTTTTTCAGATTCATATTTTGTAAAAAACGTGATGATTAACATACGAATTCGGGCCTCAAATGGCAAGTGAAACTGTGTCCATGTATCTTAATACTTAAGAAACATACAGAATCCTTTTGAGAAATTTTTTGGATAACTAATTTGCTGTCCTAAATTTTGTGAAAACGTGATGATTAGCACACGAATTCGGACTTCAACGGGCAAGTCAAACATTCTGTGATGTATCTTTTACATATTAGGAAACATACCGAAATTGTTTTGAGCAATTTTATATTGTAATCTTTTTCGGACCTATATTTTGTGATGATTAACATATGAATTCGAGCCTAAATTGGCAAGTGAAACGCAGTGCGATGTATCTTAATAGTTAAGAAACATACAGAATCCTTTTGAGAAATTTTTTTGAGAACTAATTTTCGATCCTAAATTTTGTAAAAACGTGATGATTAGCACACGAATTCAAGCTTCAACGGGCAAGTCAAACATTGTGCGATGTATCATTTACCTATTGAGAAACATACTGAATCGTTTTGAGCAATTTTATGGAGTAATCTTTTTCGGACCTATATTTTTTTAAAAAACATGATGATTAACATACGAATTTGAGTTTCAAATAGCAAATAAAATTCTGTGCGATATATCAAAATACTTAAGAAACATACAGAATCCTTTTAAAAAAATTTTTTAAGAACTAATTTTCGGTCCTAACTTTTGTAACATTAACATATTTTAAATGTTGGTAGAGCTCTCAAATATAAATCTTTTTTACCTTTGTCATATTGCGATTTCTGTTTCAAACATGCATTTTCTTAGATAAATATTACACCTTCTCCCCTTTCTAAAACACAAAACACCTTATGAGCTATTGTATTCTAAACTACCTACTTATTCTTTTCTTAAAGGTTTTGGTTGTCTTGCCTATGCTTGTACCATTGACCAAGGAAAATCTAAATTTGATCCAAAAGGAAGACAACGTGTCTATCTTGGTATATCTAAAGTTACTAAAGGTCACATATTATTTGTTTTCATACACAAAATTTGTCTACCTCTGGAGATGTGCTTTTTTCATGAATATACTTTCCTCTGAAAATTGTTAAACCTTCATTTCAAGTTTCTGATACTTCTTTAAATTCTTCTGCTTCTCTTACATCAGCTTTTTTTCATTTGTGATCCTGATCTTGATCATACAGTTCCTTTATCACCCTTGGTTGATGCAGTTCATCCACAAGATTTTGATTCTTCACTTGTTTCTTTAGTTTTACCTACTAATGCTTTTACACATAATTCTGCTTATAATTCTAATTTTTCATCACCTTCTTTTACATGCTCTTTCTCACCTCCTTCTGATCCTTCTATTGAAGTTAAGAGATCATTTAGACATAGACATGCACCTTCTTATTTACAAGACTACGATTGTGGCATCAATCTGGTTATATTTCCCCACATTCTCTTTCAAAGGTGCTTTCTTATGATCAGTTGTCTCCAAAACCACAAATCCTTCGTGATTAATGTAGGAGTGATTGAGGAACTTACACATTATCATAAAGTTGCTGGAAAACACACCATTTGTTGCAAATGGTTATTCAAAGTTAAATACAAATCAGATGGTTCTTTGGAAAGGTATAAAGCCAGGTTGGTAGCAAATTAAAAGGCTTTACTCAACAACTGGGAGTTAATTATATGGACACTTTTATTCCTGTTCCTAAGATGAATGCAATCAGACTTGTTCTAGCTGTAGCAGTTGTGAAGGAGTGACTTGTGCATTAGTTGGACATCAATAATGCTCTTCTTCATGGTGATTTAGATGAAGAAGTTTATATTTCACCATCCATTGGATATCAATTCAAGGCTTGTCTTGTTTGCAAACTTAATAGATCTTTATATGGTTTGAAGCAGGCTTCTAGATAGTGGAACGCCAAATTGACAAAAAACTTGTTGACAATGATTATATGGTTTTTTTTCCAAAGTTAGCATGATTATAGTTTGTTCGTCAGAAACAAAAAAGGAGTGCTGGTAATTTTATTGGTATATGTGGATAACATCTTGGTGATTAGTAATGTTGTTGAAGTAGTTTCACAGGTTAAAAGTACTTTACATAACCTTTTTAAGATCAAGGATCTTTGAGAGGCAAAGTATTTCCTTGGAATGGAGGTGCCAAGAACATATAAAGGAATTCATTTGCACAAAGAAAATATGCTTTGGATTTGTTGAAGGAATCTGGTTTTGTATTAAGCAAACCATCTGCTACTCCAATGGAAACAGACCTTAAGCTTGCACATGGTGATTCAAAAATGCTACTGACAACACTGCTTTTAGAAGTCTTATTGGCAAGTTATTGTATTTGAATGGTGTGCATAGAGTGCTCAGACATTTGAACTCTTTTGCAGGCTTTAGGATTGTTCTTCCTTGCAGACAATTCTCTACAATTCGCTACTTATTCTGATTCATATTAGGTAGGATATTGTGAAACAAGAAGATCTGTTACAGGTTTTTGTGTATTTGTTGGTCATTCTTTGGTTTCTTCGAGGTCTAACAAACAAAGCACAGTGTCAAAGAATTCAGCTAAAGCTGAATATAGAGCTTTAGCCATGTTGACTTGTGTGGTGCAATGGATCGTGTATCTATTGAGTGATTTTCATCTTTATCAACACATGCTATTCCTATCTTCTATGACAGCAAGAGTGCAATTTACATTGCTGAGAATCTAGTCTTTCATGATCGTACAAAAACATATATATAGAAATAGGCTATCACATTGTTAGAGAAAGATACCAAGCAGGAATCATCAAAAAACCTTTAGGGATTTCATTCTTAAAGCAACAGGCATGTGTGTTTACTAAGCCTTGGGAGCAGCTAGATTTAAAAGCTTAATAACGCAGCTTGGTATTCAAAGTATGTATACCCTTCCAGCTTGTAGGGGTGTTGAAACTGAAGAAACAAGCACAAGTAATCAAGTTGGTAGAAAAGAAGAAACATAAAGGAAGATCAACAAGAATAGAAGAAGAAGAAGAAAAGGAAAAAAAATAAAAAGGAAGAAAAGATTGAGTGAAGCGTTTGGACCCTGGTGTATAAACAGCTACAACCGGGTGGATCCAAGCCAGGTGGCCACGTTCGGTTGGTAACTCATTAAATGACTCATCAAGGACGCATTATCTTGATGAGTTGTACATTTGGTTAGTTGCAGGATTTGTTTAGTTATTGAGATTTTTATCTCACCTCTCAAACATGTAAATATTTGTATATATAGCTAATTGTAGGAGCTAATTGCTATTACACAAATTTATTTAGTATTACACACCAAAAGAGTAAGCAGCAGAAACTAACAAAACCTATTCTATTACAAATGAAAACTTCTTCTTCTCCAACCAGATCGGTAATGACCGATCAAGTGTGCCAAAAACAGCTGCAAAATAAAACAGTTAGCACATAAGAAAAATGAACAACAAGAACAGAAAATTTACCACTACCGCGGAAGATACCGTGGGCGGGAAAAATGGGAGCACCAAGACCGAGAAGACGCCGAGCAACGGTTGCCGTTCACGGGCCGCTACAAGGAGCCACCGATAAGTGATGGTATGACCGGAGTCCCTCAAATCCGAGCCTCAATCGTGGAAAGAGTCGCCGGTGCCACTCCGCTCTCTCTCTTTCTTTCGGCTCTCTCTCAAACACTCACCAAAGAATGATCGGACAATAGGACGATCAACAGAAGCCGATGGCAGTGACGGCGTCACAAAAGACCGACGGGCGGAGGAGAGCAGCGGCAGAAGCTGCGAAGAAGAAGAGTCAAGTCTGATACCAACAGCCAAGGTAAGAGAAGAAAAAAAGAAATTAATAAAAGAGGAGAAGAAAACAGCTGCTCCAATACCGAAGGGCAAAGCGGGATTAAATAGGTCAAGTCACAACAGGCAGGGCAGGTTGGCCCGGCCCGACTCGGCATCTTTGACCCAGTCAAAACTGATCACCTACTCTTCAGCTGAGGCCCATGGTCATCATTGGGTCATAAAAATGGGCTAGAAAAATGAAAAAAATCTTGGGAAGACTAAGGCCCAAAAGTCTACAATCTCTAACTCGAACAATATTTTCCAACCGTTGTGTGACTCAACTTGAGTTAGACCGTGTCCAAGTGAAGGAAATCCCGACAAAATATAAACTTGTCAGAGCTCACAATTTTAGTACCAAAATCTGCAGGATTACTGTCAATAGTAATATTTTGTCTATGTCAACTAAACCACTAGAGACTTTTTCCCCGATAAAGTGATATTTGACATCTATATGTTTTGTCTGTTCGTGATAGACCAGATTTTTACATGAATGTAAACAACTCGGACTATCATTATAAATAATAGATTTTGAATATAAAACTTGTAATTCATTCAATAACCCTTGAAGCTAGATGGCTTCTTTGGTAGCTTCTGTAGTTGCGATGTATTCAGCCTCGGTAGTTGATAAGGCAACTACCGGCTACAGTTGAGATTTCTATGAGACGCAATTACCCCGCTAGGGTAAAGAAATAGGATGAGGTAGATTTTCTATCATCCTTATCACCTGCAAAATCAGAATCAACATATCTAATTAATTCAAATACATCAGACCAATTATGATAGTGTAAGCCTCAATCTAAGGTTCCGTTAAGATAACATAGTAGCCACTTGAAAGCAGCCTAGTGATATTTCCCAGGGTTAGGCATGAATTTGCTGAGAAGGCTTATAGAAAAAATAATATCTGGTCGGGTAGATATCATTGAGTACATAACTGAGCCTATGACCATTCTGTAAGGGATATTTGCCATATCTCTTTTCTCACTTTCGATTTTAGGACAGGTTTTATCAGAAGTTTGAAATGGCTCGCAAGTGGAGTTATAACGGGGTTACACAGGTGCATGGAAAATTTGGACACAATTTTATGAAGAAAGGGCTTTTGAGATAGGAAAAGTGAATGATCAGTTCTATCTCTAGTAATACTCATTCCAAGAATTCTAGATGCAACCCCTAAATCCTTCATATCGAATTCAGACTTTAGCAAGGATTTTAGATCATCGATCTTAGCTTTATGTCTGCAAGCAATTAGCATATCGTCTACATAAAGCAATAAGTAAATAGCACTATCAATATTATTACTAGAGAAATAAAGACAACTATCATGGCTGATTTTAGTAAAACCAACTTTTAACATAAAAGAATCAAATCTCTTGTACCATTGTCTGTGATTGTTTAGGTCCGTATAGACTATTTCATAAGACACGTCATGCGTTCTTTACCTTTAACCTCAAAACCTGGTGGTTGACGTATATATCTATATATATATATATATATAGTCTCTTCGAGATCACCATGCAAGAAAGCGGTTTTAATATCAAGTTGTTCAATATTGAGATCATAAAAAGTAACAGGAGTAAGAATAATCCTAATCGTTTTGTATTTAACGACAGGAGAAAATATTTCCTTAAATTAATGCCCTCAACTTGTGAAAAACCTTTTGCAATCAACCTGGCCTTGAACCTTGGAGGTTCATTTGAAGACTCAGACTCTTTTATTTAAAAATCCATTTGCAATCAACTAACTTTTGTTTTGAGGGTTTTGGAACAAGAATCCAAGTTTTATTTTTATTTAAAGACGACATTTCCTCATCTAGAGCACGTAACCATAAAGAGCGATTAGGCTTTTCAAAACATCAGAAAAGCATAATGGTTCTTTTTCTTCCACATAAGATGCAACAACAAAAGCATATGAAACTATGTAGGAATAACCATACCGAGGATGTTCCTTAGGCACTCTTCTAACCCTATCTCTCGCAAGCTGGTAATCCCTAAGGGCTTGAGCTTGGGCCTCAGGATGTTCTTCCTCCTCATCAGAACCTTCTAAAACAGGATCAAGGGTTTCAGGAATACTAGGAGGATTAGGTGTGTTACTGGATAGTGCAGGTAACTCTCCGTTGGTTTCAGGTTCCTGAGAGGGTTCTAAAAAGGGTTCAGAGGTGACCTCCGCCTCTACAGGAATACTACTAGGTGTGGGAACACTCAGTGGACTATCGGAGACAAGTTTATCCTTAAGACAGGATATATCTAACTCATTAAAGATGACATCCATACTGATAACTACCCTTACTTCCGGTTCACCCTTCACCGCACTCTAGCTTACCCTCCTTCTGATGTGTAAAGGCCGCGCACCCAAAAACTCTAAGGTTGGAAAGGTTAGGAGGTTTACCATACCAAAGTTCTATAGGAGTCCTAAAGTTTAAGGCTGTAGAAGGGGATCTATTAATAAGGTAGATAGCCATGCTAACAGCTTCCCCCAGAAAGGTCTTGGGATACCCGAAGAAACTAGGAGACATCTAACATCATCCATAATGGTACAGTTCATCCTCTCAGCTACTCCGTTCTGCTGGGTGTCATACCTAACCGTCCTATGGTGTAAGATGCCATGCGATGCACACAAATAGAAAACTTCCGGTTACAAAACTCAAGACCGTTATCAGTCCTGCTAGTTTTTAGTTTATTTCTAGAATGATCTTCGGCAAAACGTTTCTATTCACAAAACTTTTCAAAAGATTGATCGTTAGTTTTTAAAAGAAAGAAACATGCCTTGAAAAATCATTAACGGTAGATAAGAAATAAACATTACCATCATAAGTTGGAACCTTTTCAGGTCCCAACAGATCACAATGCACATAATTAAGTATAGCAGAAGACTTGTGTGTACTAGTTGAAAAACTGATTTTGTGTTGTTTTCCCAAAACGCAGTGGTCACAAAAATCCAAGGAGTCAATTTTGTCACCACATAATAGATTTTATTTTTGTAAATAATAAAGTCCCTTTTCACTAATGTGGCCAATCCGACGATGCCACAACATAGTTCTTTTGGGGAACAGTTTTTTTGAAATCAATGCAATGGAGTTACAAACTGTTTTACCAATAAAGATGTATAAACTATCTCTTTTAAAAACTTTTAGCATGATTAAGTTTCCTTTACAAATACGTAAAATACTATTTTTGAATTTAAAAGAAAGACCAAGAGAATCCAAATAACTAAGAGAGATAAGATTTCGACGAAGGCCGGGCACGTATCTCACCTCAGTGAGTTTCCTAGTTATAACGCCCCACCTAGTAAGCACCTAACATGACTCTAAAAATTTCAGGTGTTATTAAAGTAGGGTTTGAGATCTGACCTAGTGGAGTATAGTGTTTTCGACACTTAGTGATATTTTGGAGACACTTAGAAATAAGAGTAAAATTTTATTATGTTGAGCTTTTATTATTGGGGGTTATAAGTGCCTTTAAGTGTGAATGTTTTTAGAATACCTAGTATGTGTATTTTGAAAATTTAGGTACTTGACATTCTTATATAAGGTTTAAAAAAAAAAAAAAAAAAGAGAAACTTGCTAATTAAGTTTGGCGCCACCTCAGGCAACCACCTGTCATTACCATATATTTCTCTTTTTTCTTTTCCGTGACCCAACAACCTAACACCCATGCAAATATATATATATATATATCTACCATAAACCATTTTCTTTTAGTATTGCTTAGTTTGGGTAGCCATATAATATATATATATATATATATGATGAGTCTTTCTTTTTTCTTTTTAAGTTCTTGGGCAGCCATAATAGTCTTCAATTGAGGTTAGTTTGCATGTCCTTTGCATGCTCTTTTTATTATTATTATTATTATTATTATTATTATTATTATTATTGTTGTTGTTGTTGTTGTTGTTATTATTATTATTATTATTTTTCTTTTGTTTTCATTGGACTATATCTATAATTTAGTTTAAGTTTGTGATTTTTCTTAGGATTAAATGTTTAAATAGATTTTAGTATATAGTTAATTATGGTTCTTTAGGAGAATATATTTTTTTAAGGGTATAGGATTTTCGATCTTTTTAAAAAATTATTATAAATAAATATGGATCGTTATATAGGTGTATATATATATATCCTAAGTTTATTTCATAGGATTTCGATATTATTTAGGGAATAGGACTATTTGATTGGTACCTAGGTATTAAGTATTTTCTTATTATTATTTTGTAGGATCCTAGTATCAGATCTGCATTTAGGTGAGTCCACAAACTCCATTTTATTATGTTATTTCAAAAGTTACGGGCTATATAAATATGGTTTCTAAACTTATCATAAAATATCTACTATTTTTGAAACGGTATAACGTGCCATGTTTTTCTTAGTTGGAGATGTTCTCCACGATGTGTTACATGTTCATTAGAAATGCATAGGAGCGGTACTCCATATAGGTGTTGTCTTTTTAAAACAGATTATTATTATTGTTGTGAAAAAGAACTAGTCTATACACGGGTTTTCTAAAAATATTTATAAGTTGGAAAATACTTTGTTTTTGAAAAGTTATATGATTTGGCATGCATGAATGTAAACATAGCATGTTTGTAAAATCTGCATAAGCTGGAGAATGCTTTGGTCCTGAAAAGTTACATATTTCAACAGGCATGAATATAGGCCTGGCATTGGCATAATTGTGAAATTTGCATAAGCATGTGATGACTGGCGGATGAGGATTTTTACTACTCTGTAATGTTTATGACTGGAATCTGTTCCGGCGGCCGGGCAAATGGCCCTTCGGTTTGTGAATACATATGAAAATCTCATTCCGACCAGGGTTAAAGTTTGTTGAAAATCAAGTGAACGGACGCGTTAGCGGATTGCACTGTACTTGGCTAGTCTCCCATACGAGGGCCTCTTCCGATGACGTGGACGGGTTTTTTACTCTGTGGGTGGATCCACTTGAAGAGGGGCATAGTACCTTGAGGGCGTGGCCTAACCGGTATTTCCGTGGACATCGCATCATGTTCTGCGGTGGGACGGTCCCCTAGTGGAGAGTCAAGAGAGGCTCGAAACTGAGGTGGCCCCAGGGCAGACCTGGTAGGTGCCCCAAGAGTCTGTAGCCTGTTTTGACCAGTGATATGGGAGTGCGATTGTTTTTAATCGAGCGCTTATATGGTGTTTGATTGGTATTTTCTATGAGATGCCGGAACTTGGTTCCGATGGCCTCGTTTTGGGGATTCGGACTTTGTCCGTGGAGCCCCACTGTTGCATTACATGTTCTTTTAAATTTAGGGCGTAGAAGCTGCGCTGATGTGTCTTGATTTGCTCAGACTTCCCAGCTGCACTCGAAACTCTCATGTAGGTTCAAGCATAAGTTTTGTTAAAATAATCAAAGAAAATGTTTTCTTATAACATTGCATGAACTATTTTGTAAAACTGCATGAACTATTTTGTAAAATAATCAAAGAAATCACCATAGGGCCCACACACACATGGACTCATTGAGCGTTCGCGCTCACGTTTTTCCATATCATGTTTTCTTCTCAGATTAACTCAGGACGGTCAGAGATACAATAAACCATTGAAGTTTTAGGCGTGGAATTTTGGTTCGAGTCTCTCCGGAAGGACATATGTTTTTGTGTTGCTCTCTTGTACTCGAGCCGTTTGTAAAGTACTTCTATCTTTGAATTGGAATTACCGTAAGATAAGAAGTTTTCTTGAACCCTATATTTTTGAGCTCCTTTTTAGTGTTCAGATTGTTTAGTTTTTCGCTGCATATTGTATATATACTTCTAAGTGTTGCCCAGGGGGTTATGCTCTTGTTTTTAGACTTGTAGTTTAGTGCCGAGAGGCACGCAGATATCCTACTCAGCCGCAGTTGACCTAGTGGCAAAGTTGGGGGTATCACACTAGTCACACCATCATGCATTTTAATTAAAATATTTCCAATGTCTTTAACATCACAAACTTGATTGTTTCCCATGTAAATCTTTCCTTGAGTTAAGGGTTTGAAATCTGAAAACCAGTGTTTGTTGGGTGTCATGTGAAATGTACAACCAGAATCAAGAACCCAATGATCAACAACTTTAGAACAAGAAGGGGAAAGGGGAACACACAAAACCTCTGAAAACATATAATTACCATCTAAATCAAAATCGTGGGTTTTGTCGATTTTATTACTCCCTTTACCATGTTTACGTTGTTTTTCATCTTTAATCCTTTTAAAACATTCGTTTTTCTTATGACCCTCCTTACCACAGCAAAAACATTTCACTTTGTTCTTTTCTCGAGATTTGGACCGCCCTTTACTTTTAGGTCTGTGACTAAGAGGTTCCCTCCGGTCAACTCTTCCTCGCACATAAAGGTTTTCACGATGTGATTTATTTTCTTTTTGTAAATCTAAGTCTTTCGATTTCAAAGCGTTTTTAACATTGGAAAGAGATAAATCATCTTTGCCATATTTAATGGCAGATTTTACATCGTTAAAAGAATTAGATAAGGCATTTAATAAAATGACTGCAATATTTTCATCAGAGATTTTCTCTCCAACATTTTGATGTTCCAAAACGATTTTATTTAAATGATCCATAATTTCTGAAAGTGTTTTTGACCCGCTCATTTTAAAATCGAAAAGCTGCTCTTTTAAATAAATTTTATTTGAAAGTGATTTTCCCAAATATAATTTTTCCAGTTTAGTCCAAATTTCAAAAGTATTGTCTTTTTCGTAGATTTCTCGTAAAAAATTGTAGGTTAAATACAAGGTGAGGCAACTGTGCGCATCACCTGGTTTTTCCGTAAGAACTTCACCCCTCCAAGATTCCAAATATTCTTCGGGGCTACTGATAGAGGGTGCAATTTTATTTTGTACCAAAACTGCTTTCATTTTCCTCTACCACATTACAAAATCAGATTTGCCATCAAACTTATCAATTTTAATTTTTGGAACTGACATGTTTTAAAGGCAAATAAGTGTAATTTAGTGGCTAGGAAAAAATGAAAGATTTGTAAAAGTTTGTTTTAATAATAAAATACCCGAATTTTTTTTAGAAAAAATATATTTTAAAGAAAACGACACTGGTTTTGTTTGCTTGTTTGTTGTTTTTTTTAAAAAAAAAACGGCGCAACAAAGTGTGAGGCATGAAACCCAAGTAAACACGTAAAGCAAACAGCAACAATGTATATAACTGAAAAACGAGAAAAACAGTAGAAAGAATACTATATCTTAGAAAGAGCAAAAAAAGACAAACAGAAAAAAATAACAATAAATAATAATAAATAAATATTTAAAAAAATCGAAAAAATGCGCCAAGACACAGATACTTGAAATCTCACGGATTCATGCCAGGCTTGGATTTTATACTTTTGTAAAAAAAAAAAAAACTGAGTGAAACCCAAAATGAAAAACCAGAACAATAACTAACAACATCAGATATATCGGAATAATAAAAAAAAGAAGCAGGTATAACATAGATATAGTAAATAGAAAAAAACTGAACCTTAATGTGATTCAGTAAAAACAGTAATAGCAATCACCCCAAACAAAAATAACTGGCAGCAAGCCGAAGCACCAAAAACAGAAACAACTGGCGGCAAACCGAAGCAGAAAAACAGAAAAGAAAAAAAGAACTGACAATCGAAAAAGAGGAGTTTAGCAATACTTCACTGGCCAGTTCTAAGGAACTTAACAGTACCCTCATATCTGGATTCTTCCGAGGTTACCGACTCCGATGAGATAATCGTGGCTCTGATACCACTTGTAGGAGCTAATTACTATCACACAAATCTATTTACTATTACATATCAAAAGAATAAGCAGCGGAAATTAACAAAACCTATTCTATTACAAATGAAAACTTCTTCTTCTCCAACCAGATCGGTAATGGCTGATCAAGTGTGCCAAACACAGTTGTAAAATAAAACAGTTAGCACATAAGAAAACTGAACAACAAGAACATAAAACTTACCACCGCCGCGGAAGATACCGCCGGCAGGAAAAATGGGAGCATCGAGATCGAGAAGACGCCGAGCAGCGGTTGCCGTTCACGGGCCGCGTCGAAGCGTCACCAGTAAGTGATGGTATGACCGGAGTCCCTCAGATCCGAGCCTCAACCGTGGTAAAAGGCATCGGTGCCACTCCCTTCTCTCTCTTTCTTTCGACTCTCTCTCAAACACTCACTAAATGAATGATCGGACAACAGGATGATCAACAGAAGCCGACAGCAGTGACGGCGTCACAGAAGACCGACGGGTGGAGGAGGGCAGCAGCGGAAGCCGCGAAGAAGAAAGGGAAGAAGAAGAGTCAAGTCGGATACCAACAGCCAAGGCAAGAGAAGAGAAGAAGAAATTAATAAAAGAGGAGAAGAAAATGGCTGCTCCAATACCGAGGGGGGAAAGTGAGATTAAGTAGGTCAAGTCAGAACGGGCAGCACGGGTTGGCCCGGCCCGGCATCTCTGACCCAATCAAAATTGATCACCTACTCATCAGCTGAGGCCCATGGTCATCATTGGGTCATGAAAATGGGCTGGAAAAATGAAAAAAATATTAGGAAGACTAAGGCCCAAAAGCCCATATTAATTATTAAGCTAATCTTCATATAATAAAATCCCAAAAATTTCACAACTTTCTCTCTCTAGTTTTACTCCTTTGTTCTTCATTTTGCATAAACCTTAAAGTTTGTTTTTCATCGGTAGAGAAAGAGAACTTGAAAATATTCCTTGTTCAGAATCACATTCCTTGTTAATGAGTGAATGTATCTTATAAGGCTTGAGCATTTTTTACTTGAAATACTTTTCGGGATGAAACTAGATTCAACCTCAACCTTTAACATGGTATTAGAGTCACCTAATTCAACATTAGGCCACCTGTACTAGATTACATGCTCAGTTCTGTACAAAACTTCACGCTTTAGAAATGTTGTGAATAAATGAACTATTTATAATGTTTAGATAATTCTATCCCTCTTGAGGTACTTCTAAAGATTGGAGTTAAGCCCAAATAAAATATTTTAACATTCTTGTTCTTTCCTTCCAAAAAGGTTATCTCGATCCACAAAGGGAATCAAAACTCATTTTGAGTGAAATTAGATTTAAATTCAATATTTTAACATTTTTTACAGTTACTCCTTTTTTTCTGAGAACCAATTACCTCCTTTTGAAATTGTAATTTGGCTTTTATATATAATCATCTTTCTGAAATCTCTCTTTTACATCATTCACTACCCCAAAAGTACATTCATGATCTAAGCCCATTTACAGTCAGTTTCATCACAAAGACAAAAACTCTTTGATAGTCTACAACTTTGAACCCTAAAGTAGTTTCTCCCTTTCCATGTACTACTTCTGCTATATACCTATTATATCTTCTTTGTATGTTTGTTTCTCTTTATATCTAACCAGCCATAACCTAAAAGTATATATGTAAGAAGGAAACATGGGTTTCCTGCTCTAGTAGAAAACGGGAACATTTCCATGGCCACGGCCAAGGTCGTACGAGTGCTAGTTATGAATCGGAGTTTTCTTCCGAGCAGGACTATAATCCATCATATTCAAATCTTCAATACTGCTTGGAATTATAGCTTCTGTTGTTGTAACCATTTTGTCTCCAGTTTTTTCAACTCTTTGTACATCAGTATTATTACTTCTTTCCTTAGGCATATTTCTTGCTGCAAAAATAACAAAAAGGAAAACCCGAAAAATATATCAATAACACAATCTAAATAAAACCCTTGTGTTGGATATATATCAACAAGATCATGAAGATAATTAGATAATTATTAGTTAGAGATTTTTCATACCTTGAGAAGTTACCAAGAGGAAGAAAATGAACAAAGAAGCCAGAAGAAGGTTGTTTTTTCTTAGAGGAAACATCTTGAAAGATTTTCTATTATCAATAGGAACTCTTTTGCTAATCCTTAGTCTAGCTAGCTGTGGTTGATCTAGAGAACAACAACCCTATATATATACGTACAAATCATGATCTAGGGAGAGAGAGAGAGAGAGAGAGAGAGAGAGAGAGAGAGAGAGAGAGAGAGAGAGAGAGAGAGAAGGGTTGATGACGATAATCTGATTAATTAGGCTAGGTTTTGCGAAGTTTTTTGTACATAAGCAACTACATGAGGACCCTTTTGATGGGGTCATATATATACAAAGTCACAATCAACATTTAGGGCGATTTTGAAGTATGTGAATAAGGAGAAGACGTTGTTTGTTTGGTGCATGTAAGGCAATCCCTGCATGAAGAAAATCATTTTGTCTTCATGAGCTTTTCAAGTCACTGATTGTTTTATACATAGATAATAATCTTGGCCAGAGATTTTGGAACTTGATTAATGAATTATTGTTTTTGGAAATTAAGTTATAAATGTATTTATATGATTAACCCCTTTCGGGGAATTATTAATTTTTATATTATGTACATAGAGTGTTGTTATACATGTACATGAGTATATCATGCAAGGTGTATCTTATCTAAAAAATAAACAAAATGATATAGTTGTTCCATCCTCATCATCCTCACTTGGATTACACGCGCCAACTTAAACAAAACGATTCGTTTCCCTCCAAATCCTCACGAACTCAACTTGAGCAAAATACAGACAATTTTCAAGGCAAAATTTTAGTAAAATCTACTTCTTTATGTATTATGTTTGATTATTGAGTTTTTTGTGCCTGATTGATGTGCTCTATACTTCGAAATCAGAGTTTTTATATATACAAAGGTTTTACTTGTGCAATTTTCATATATATATATATATATATATTTTGACATTATTTCACAATAACCGCGCCTCCGTATAAAAGTCGTTTTATAACATTTTTTTTCATGATTTGTGTGATTTAAAATAGGCATAAATAGTTTAGAAATTAGGCATGCTCCATTGTAAAATTATGCACACATGTATAAAAAAAATAGGCACATTAGTTTCTGTACACTATTTCTCATGTTTGGTATTATATTCAACATTGTATATTTGGCAGTTGTACACCCTGCACATAAAATTAGGCAGAAACCGTTGTAAAAAATCGCACAAATGCATGATTTAATTCAACCTGTGTGATATAATCTAGGCACAAAAATAGTTTAAAGAGTAGGCATACCAGCGTACATAACTTGGGACATTATCTTCAGTGGACCATTTTGCATGTTTGATGCCATAATCACCCTTGGATATGCAACAATTGTATCGCTTACATATAAAAATGAGCATAAACAATTGTCAAAAAGGAAACAAATGCATAAAGTAATTCACCTTAAGTCTGATGTAATATAGACACAAATAGTTTACAAAATAGGCACGCACAACTATAAATTAGGCACAAACTGTAGCCAAAAAGGGAATAAATGCATAAAGTAATTCAACCTAAGTCTGATATAATATGGACACAAATAGTTTACGAAATAGGCAGACACAACTATAAAATTAGGTACAAACTATTGTAAAAAAGGGTACAAATACATAAAATAATACAACCTGAATCTGATATAATATAGGCACAAATAGTTTTAAAAGTTAGCATAATCAACTGTAGAATTGGTATACAAGTATACAAAAATAGGCACACCTACTTTCAGTGGACCATTTTCATGTTTGGTGTCATATTCACCCTTAGAAATGCAGCAATTGTACTCCTTACATATAAAAATTACATAAAATGTTGGTAAGTCAACCTTTAGTGTCATTCATGTTAGACCAAAAAAAAAAAAAAAAAGCTTAAAATGTAGGCAAATATAGCTCTAGAAATAGGCACACAAGTTTATAAAAATAGGCACATTTGGTTATAAAAGTAGGCACACTAACTAGCGAAGTTCAAATACATAAAACAAAACAAATAAAATAGTGTACAACTATAGTAAAATTAACATAAGGTTAAAAGCACAAAAAACATTTTACAACCAACAAAACAGTTTAAAAATAGAAACAAAACAAAAAAATTATGCACATCTAAAATACATAATAAAATTAATATAAGGTTAAAACACATAACAAAACTTTACATTAAAAAAAATTAATATATAAAACATATAAACATATCAGAATTTTAATATTCCACTTATATATAAAAATAGGTACACTAACTATTGAAGTTCAAATACATAATACAAATAAAATGAAATAATCCTCAATCATATTAAAATTAAAATAAGCCTATAAGCACAACAAACATTACACTAAAACCAACAAAAAAGTCTAAAAATATAAACAAAATAAAAATTTAAAAATTCCACTGGTTATAAAACATAGCCACACTTAGTTATCAAACTACACACACCTAATTATAAAACTAGACACATACATGTGCGGCAGCACAACATCTCCAAAATAACAATCAAATTGAAAAAGAAAATTAATATCTTACATGAAATTCCTTACCTGTAAATTCTTCTTTAACATATTCCGGAATCATAGAATGAACATCATCTATACACGTAGAAGGATTGAAAACAACACAATTCAAATCATCCACATCAACAAACGACACAATATTGGTTTCTTCATAATTCTCTATTGGAAAACAAAAATTGTAGATGATTAACGATTATCAATTGAAGGAAAATCATAGGAAAAATAAAAATTTGGAAATTGATGAGGCTGTGTAGCAAAGATTTACGAGAGTAAAAGAGATCGCGAAAAGCGAGGAGAAAAATATTTGATTTCTTCCAAACACTAGGCGCGTGAATTTGTAAAATCAATGATGATTTTGTTTATTGTTTTATTATTAATTAATAAAATATATATTAAAACGATGTAATTTTAATAAGTGATTATATGATATTAGGTGTAACCTAATACATAATATAAATTACGGTAATTAGATGTTTACTTACAATTATTAAGGGAAACAGGAAAGAGGAATATTTTCTTTTCTAGATTTTATCAAAGAATGAATATCTGCCATTTAATATTCTCTTGTGGGACAAATTGACAAAATTATTCTTAAAACAATTTAACTTGTTTTAGTATATTCTCAAAAGTGTTTTTTTAATAATTTTAATTAGTACAAAACCAATTTTCTTTAAAAAAAAATTGTCCCCACCAAATTGGGTTTTCAATAACTTTGGATAAAATTGTGTTAATATGGATCAAATTCAAACCTTTAGCTTGATTATAAAGAGCTTTAAAATTTAGCAAATATATATATATATATATATATATAGAGAGAGAGAGAGAGCTAAACTTGATACTTCCTAAATCCATTCCATGCTAGTTTATTTAAGTACTTGACTTGCAAAGTAAAAATAATGATACGTGATGGGATATACGATCCGTATCAGTCTCGGTCCAATTCAATGAACTCAACGCATGGCAATTTAACCAGCGGTTTGTTGGAGACAATTGCATAAATATTGAACCTAATGGACAATGTGAATATCCCACAAGAGAAATGAGCAATATACACAAAGAGAAGGTAGCATAAAAGGTATATCTGCCATCCAATGAATATTTAGTTATTTATTATTTTTAAGTACTTATTATTAGCATCAAGTCATCGAAATTCTTTTGGAGCAATTCCTTTTAACTTTAGTCGGCTTTGTTTCGCTCGATATTCATCGATACACAAAATTTACTTGCGAAAGGAAAGGCAAAAAAGAGAAAGGTGATCAAAGCAAATATTTTTTATTTATAAAACAATTGGACGGAAAAAAAATGTTAAAATTTGACCTTAAAGCTCAATTTTAAAATATTCCCAAATTTCATATTATCTGTCATTTTAAAATATTGTATACAAATTTAAAAAATGATTGAGTTGTTTGAATTCAAAATGAAATGAACTAAATTATCCTTTAAATATCATTAATAATTTTAATGAAAATTTTTAAAAATTTACTTAATTCTAACAAGATAGAGTATATATAAAAATGTACCATTTTAATACTATCTTGATTCGTTAAAATCACAAATTTTAAAATGAAAAAACATATTTAGAAGACATATAATATGAAACAGGGGGAATGTAATTACAACTTAGAGAGATTGAGAGAGATGGGATCACTGATATTTTTTAAAAAAGAAATAGAGTTACATTAAGTAAAAATGTCTGAATAATATAACAGAGTATCAATTTTTATCCTTGGAAATAAGAACTTTGCATTTGTTTTTCTTTTTGAAACTATTTGTGAACCAAATACCAAAAGTTTCAAACATATAAACCCAAATTGATGTAAACTTTTAATTCTCATTAGCTAAATATAATACAAACGATTTAATTGCACAAGAATTCTCATAATTATATATTTAAAATGATCAAATTGACATGCTTTTTAATCATATATTCTCAAGGACTTAACACGTCATATCCACAGGGATTTATTTAATTATCATTCATTAATAAAATATACGATTTTTTGTATTTATTTATTTATTTGGTCAAATCAAAATGTGGAGCAAATTAATGAGCAGGTGGAGCGGACGGCCACCACCGGGGTGTGTAATTCATATGGGTTAGAGATAAGGCGATTGACAAGGGCTGGCTACAAAATTCACATGGCATGCCTTTGTGTCTGCAAGAATATACATACACACCAAACATATTGTTTCCTATTAAACAGACCCTCAAGATAGAGACATAGACATTCATAGATATCAATCATAATCCCCTCCCCCCAACTTAATTTCTCTCTCTCTCTCTCTCTCTCTCTCTCTCTCTCTCTCTCTCTCTCTCTCTCTCTCTCTCTCTCTCTCTCTCTCTCTCTCTCTCATTCATAGATATCAATCATAATCCCCTCCCCCCAACTTAATTTCTCTCTCTCTCTCTCTACATACATATGTACTTGTGGATTTGTTTCGATAGTAAATTTTTGTATCATCAAGTTAAAACATAAAAAATTACAATTTATTTATGTAAGTAAAACTTTTAAATGTCACACTGGGCTCTACTCTTTGGGTAGGTTGAGACCCAACCTTGGCTGCATCACTAACCGAAAGGGGAGCCTTCTAGTGAGACTATAATTCTCTTATCAATTGGAGAGCGATGTACCCTAAAAAGTTGTTTTTTTTTTTTACTTGTAAATATTCTTGCTTTAAAAGAAATGTCACAAAGGACACTATTCTTTGGGGTATAGGTTGAGACCTGGCCCAGTCACATCTCTTTCCAGAAGGAGGAGCCCTCTAGTAGGACTCTAATTCCCTTATCAGTTGGAGAGCAATGAGCCCTAAAAGGTCTTTTTACTTGCAAGATATTCTTGCTTTGATGTGGGTTGGGTTTTTTAATCTTGCTTTTCCTCTCCACTTTTTGCCCCTTCACGCTCTTCGACCACCATATTCTCTTTGAGTTTTCAAGCACGGGGGTGGAAGTTTAGGAGTGTTTTTTCTATAATTTGGGGTTTGTTTAATTTGCATCTGTCTTCTGTCACTTGATTGGATTTTGATGACTTGTGTGTAGGTGCTTTTAAGGGCTTGCCACCATGGTTCCGCGAGGCTCTAGTGTAGTGGCTCGGAGGCATTTGTTGGCGACATTTGTTGTAGAAAAACATGGTGGCTCTACTCTACGAACTGCTAGCTGGTGAAGATGTAAGCTAAGAGTGATCGTTCTTTGCCTGTGTTTGACTTTGTTGATCTATGTTGTCGAGTTAACCTCTAGGCTAAGTTGCAAGATGCAATGGCAGTAGGTCGGCACTGACTCAAGCCTCGATGTACCCCGCGCCATGGCATTCATCGCCTTCTTTTTGCTACATGTCAGGCCAGGTGCCGCTTTTGTCTATATAGCAGCAATTTACACCCATGCACTTGATCAGTTACACCTAGCATGGTGTACTCAGTGAAACTACATCGTTTTAAGCAGGTTTTATTATCAATTATAAGGAAAAATCTTCCTTGATTTCAAAGACACACGGGCCTCATGTCTATAGAAACAAAATTAAATTAAAAGCTCTCGCGATTTCTTCCCCTCCGTGATCCTCTGCTACAACATCACAGTTTTGATTTCCTTTGGTCGCATCGATTATCATTTGCAATTCATTTCTTCAATTTGATCATAGTTTGTAATTATCATCAGTATTTATCATTTATAATTTTTATTTTCCGATGGAGAATTGTGAAGAAATAAATGCTCTATCATGTATTGATAGGAACAATTTGAATTGTGATGTTTTTAATGCTTCTCCGTGTGTAGATAGTGATATGATACTTCTAGAATCCTTGGAAGAAGTTGTACGTAAGACATTGTTGATTTTTCCTTTTTTTTTTTTTATTTGTTGTTAGTGATTTTGTGTTACTGAATGTATGTGTGTATTGTTTTATAAGCAAAAGTGTGTAGTTTTATAACTGACAGTACCTAGTTTTGAAACTAGTAGTGTCTATGGTTATTGACTAATGGAATTTCAATTTTTTTTTTGTTTGTATATTTAGATACTTTTATTTTGGTTTATTTCTTAAAATTTTTTTTCAAGATTATATTACTTCTAATAAAAGTTGGAGATTGTTTCATTATAATTTATTATATATTTGAATGTTTATAGTTAGTAGCACCGACTTTTATAACTAGTAGTGCCAACAAAAAATGCATAGTTTATGAACTGACAGTGCCTATGCTTTTTACTATTGGAACCTCACATTTTTTGGTTTGTTTCTTTTTTTAGATTTTTTTTGTTGGTTTTAATGTAATTTTTTTTTTGTGTGTTTTCAACATTGTATACTTCTAAGATGTCTTTGGTTTGTTTCATTATAATTTATTGTGTTTTTTATGCTCTATAGTCGGTAGTACCAACTTTTATAAATGAGAGTGCCTATTTTTATCACTAAGAGTGCCTACTTTTATTACTAGTAGTGCCTAGTTTTATAATTATCAGTGCCTAGTTTATAAGCAATTGAATGTTCAACTTTTCTTGTTCTGAATCTTTTTTAGGTGGTCTCTATTGCATTTATTTACATTTTTTATGTGTTTTAACACTCAATTTCTATGTTTTATGCAGTTGTTATTGAAATATCGAATGAAGATTCGTTGGTTGGCTCTATCGTTTCATCAGAAGAAGATGCATTTAGATGGGTTTTAGTGTTCGTAAGGGCAATAAGAAGTTCAAGGGAGAATTAATACGAAGTATTTGAAGTAGTTTTATTGTTACAAACGAGGGATGAAGTGTGATGAACAGAAGGGAGAGAAGTCATATACTAAAGTTGATTTTTGTACTGATTGCAAAGCAATAATAGAATTTTTTTTCTCAATGATGAGGGGTGGCTGGACAATGAGCAGGCATGGTTTTAGTCATATCATGGATTTTGTGGTGCGAATCAGAGGCATTTTATGCGTTCTCAAAGGCCCGTGACAAAAAATAATGTTGTTTATCTTCAAGAGTTGAAGGATAGTGGGGTTTCCATTATTGTTCAGATAAGGGTTCTGAAGAAGCAGGTTGGAGGTTCGCCATTTGTTGGCTTTACGTCAAGGGATGCGTATAATAGCTTACAATCAAATAACCTGGATGGTGGAGATGTGAATTCACTTATACAGATATTTAGGTGGACGAAGGAAAATGAAGAGGATTTCTCTTTTAACTTTGAAGTTGACAGTAATTCCTTATTATTTTATTTCTTTTGGAGGGATGTTCGGATGAGGTGTGACTATGATCTTTTTGGAGATTTCTTGGTGCAAGATACAACTTATCGTACAAACAAATATGAGATGATTTGTGGTCCATTTGTAGGCATGGATAATCATTGTAGGAATGTTATGTTTGACCGTGGATTCTTGAAAAACAAAAAAAAAAAAAAAAAGAAGCATTTATATGGTTATTCAATACCTTCTTGAAGTCTATAGGAGGGAAGCATCCTATTACATTAATGACCGACCAATCAGCTGCTGTGGCTGCTGTTATTGGTGTAGTTTTCCCAAAGACATTACAGCGGTTGTGTATTTGGCATATTGGGGAAAATTCAAAGAAGCATATTATGGGTTTAAGGTCCAAACAAGACTTTGTCAACCTATTTAACCATGTATTGAAGCACACAAATACATTTTCTGAATTTGACTTTCATTGGAAGATGTAATTAATACTACTTTTGAGCTTGTATTTATTCTTTTTATGTGTTTTAGTAGTTTATTTTTTGACTCAGTATATAGTAGAGCCTACTTTTATAACTTGGAATGCCTACTTTTATAATTAACAGTGCCTACTTTCATGACCAAATGTATGCTTAATTGTTTTGTGTTGCTCAAGTTGCATTTTTCTATATGTAGGCTCTTTTGTCGATATTTACTGCTCAAATATTTGTGTATACTTTTATAACTAACGATGAGTAGTTTATAACTGATAGTGCCTAATTTTATAACTGACAGTGCATAGTTTTAAAAGTGGAAGTGCCTAGTTTTTTAACTAGTTTATAATTGAGGGTGTTTTGATGTGTATTAGTGTATGTTCTGCAATGTGTGCCTACTTTTAAAATTGGAATACCTATTTTTTGTAAATAAGAGTGCCTACTTTTATAACTAACAGTGCCTAGTTTTATAATTAATAGTGCCTAGTTTTTTAGTTATTTTATAATTGAGAGTATTTTCATGTTATTAGTGTATGTTCTGCAATGTATGCCTACTTTTATAACTAGGAATGCCTACTTTTATAAATAAGAGTGCCTACTTTTATAACTAACAGTGCCTACCTCTACAAGTTGTGCATTCATTTTCTTATATGAAACTGATATGTTTTACTTTTGCTTTTGTAGTTTGATGGATAAGTTTGGTTGCCACATTGACAATTGGTTGAAGTTGTATAATTTGAGAGAAAATTGGTGTCCGACTTTTAGTAAGGACTTTTTTTTCTGGGAGTGTTCTATCATCTCAAAGGAGTGAGGCAACTAACTATGCTATTTTCAGGAGGCTTTCAAAAATAACTACGTTGTGCGATTTTTATCGAATATTCAATAAAGTTGTTTCTGAATGGAGGAGTAATACGAATATGGAAGACTTCCGTTGTAATCAAGGGCATATTGAGATGAAGGTCCCTGAATCGAAATTACTGCAGTATGCTAATAGAGTATATACTATTAGGGCATACAAGATGCTGAAGATCAGTTTATGAAATTCCTAGAGAATTGCCAAGGGCTTGTGGTATCCAATAATGGTGAGCATGTTTATCAGGTTTGGCATCCTGATATATTTTGTTTTAGACATATAATTATCTATAATGAGACATTAAACATTCCATGATATTCTTTGTTCTCATGGCTTGCGTGTCTTCAATATTCTCAGTGGTCAGGATATTCTGAATAAGCATATACTAAAGAGATGGACGAAGGATATTAATTTAAGTAGGGGCGGAAACAGTGTTGGTGATGTAGGGAAAGTTAGCAAGAAGGACATTGCTGGTTCTAGTGTTTGGAGGAGGGAAATATTAAGGAAGTTTTTGAATTTCATTTCTGCCAGAGAATGAACATAAATGCTAGGGAATGTGTAGAAGGGTTTAAAATGATAAAGGACAAGATCATTGTTGAAGCGGGGACTTATTATATTAATAATTTAGAGAATGAATGTGGTTCTTCAAATATTAAAGATCCAATTGGCAGGCATGCAAACGGAGAACGTAATATAAGGATGAAGAGTATTTTTTAGATAAAGTGTAATCAAGTAAGAGGAAAGAGGGAGAGTGCTTTGACGCGTTTTTCAAAGATTAATTACTGTCCAATTATCTATAAACAATGAAGCTTTGGGGAGGGTTGTGAATGTTCCAAGTAGTGAATGTCAACTTAATTTTGGAATGTCAAACTCTAGCGATAGGGAACCTTCAAATAGTTTGCAGCCATTCATAAATCTTATGTCTATTTTGTAATTTCATTACTTTATTTCTTTTCATGATACTTTATTTTTATTTTGAGGGGTTTTGATGTAATTATGTATGTCAAATGTTTCTGTAGATATGTGTGCCGACTTTTATTATTAAGAGTGCCTACTTTTATAACTAACAGTGCCTAGTTTTAAAACTAGAAGTGCCTAATTTTAAATGTAGGAATGCCTAGGTTTATAACTAGGGGATGCCTAATTTGAAAATTAGGAATGCCTAGTTTTAAAATTAGAATGCCTAGTTTCATAACCGATAATGCCCAATTTTTAAGCTGAAAGTACCTACTTTTATAAGGAAGAGTGCCTATTTTTATAACTAATAGTGCCTAGCCTTAAAACTAGAAATGCCTAGTTTTAAAACTAGAAGTGTCTAGTTTTAAATGTAGAATACCTAGGTCTATAACTGGAAGGGGCGGGGGTACCTAGTTTGAAAATTCGGAATGCCTAATTTTATAGCCTACAGTGCCCAGTTTTTGAACTAATAGTGCCTACTTTTATAAGTAAAGTGCTTACTTTTATTATTGAGAATGCCTAGTTTCATCATTCTTGCTCTTTAAGTTTTTTTGCATACATAGATGGTTTTGCTTAGATTTTATGGTCATTTTTGTGCTTCTATAGATGTGATATGTGCTCCAATAAAGTTGGTAGTATTTCATTATACTTTGACATGTTGTGAAAATTCACAATAAAGCATGTAGTATTTCATGATAGAAGATTAAATATAATTATAGTACAAGATTGGAAAATGTATTTAACTTTCACTTCAAATATTGTATCATACAACTACAAGATATTTTTAGGGAGTTTAGGTCTTGTAGAAGTTTGAAGTTGCATTTGCTACACTCTCTTTCTTATCATTCATTGTAGACACAATAATTGTGTACATATATTTTGCTCTAAGTTTTGATATTATACTTGGGTCTTGCTTTGATTTCTCCAGCAGCACATCCCAACTTGAATTACTTTGGCCCTTACACATTTCCATGTGTCGCGTACAAAAGGCATCACAGTCTACATTGTTTGTACTGTCTTGCCATGTCATCTTTCTCAATTCTGTTTTGTATTTCATTATGTTCTTGTGGTTGATGAATGATCCTTCATGCTTCAACAGATATTGTTCCATGGCCTTTTTCTGTCAATCATAAGAAAGTATGTATGTTAGATATTTGTTACAAGATATTTGTATATAATTGTTTTTTATGCATAATGACTTACAAAGAACATCGAGTCTTCTGGGTATTTGTCTCCTATTGTTATGTCCTTTGGCAGCAGCCTGTTGTCAATTTTTTGTATGCTTCTGTCAATTGAGTTTAGGACAATAAGATAGAAGTATTCTAATAGTATAATAGGAAAGAGCAGCTACATTTTGCATAAAACTCAAATCAGTGTAACAATAGTAAAGCATAAAGGAAGAAATGATAGTTAAATATTAACTTACTTACAAGCTTAGCATCTCGGCGATAAGGATCTATAATTCTAGAAACTTCAAGCTCCAAGTTTGTTTTGGCTATAAAGTTTCTGAATCGCACTTTTTCTGGCAGCCCCGTAAGCGGCGTAGAAGCCTGGCGTTAAAAAATAAAAAAAATAAAGAATTAGTGAAGGTTAGGTAGTGTTGGCCATTGGTGTATTAGAAACATATTAGACCATGGAGGATTAAAGTAAGGAAACTTACAAAGACATTTGGAGAGAAAATAATTCTCTTGGGCTTACTATTCTTTTGTTTCTTCATGACCCAATTCAAATGTAATGCCCACGTTTCTAGAATCGTTTTATCTACGTATTCATTGGTCATCATTGATCTAGCCTCTGTTCTGGGTAATGCTGCAAGTATATCATGCAAAGTATGCTCGAATATGATGTCGCTGACAAAATGATAAAACAAATAAATATAAATAAATAGAGTAAAAGATAAATAAAGAATAATAATTAAAATAAAATAAACATGCTTGACAGTGCCTAGTTTTATAATTAGGAGCGCATTGTTTTATAACCGACGGTGCCTAGTTTTATAAATAGGAGTGCCTAGTTTTACAACTATGGGTGAAAATATATTATTTGTGGAATTCATAAATCACATTATGACATGAAATATATAAGAAAATAGTTACCTGTTTAAAATATTTTGTTCTTGCATTTCATTAAGAAATGCAAAGTCAGCTAGAAGCATTTCCTTTGTGGACAGCTCAAATTCATCTTTATGTTGGTGTGTCCAAAAAGGTGACCTCATGTTGCGGGGGACTTTTCTTTTCCTGTGAATAGGACTTGGGTTAGCATTTGTCTCCTCAACAAAGTCCTCATCAGACTCTATAAAAGCACTGTAGGGGAAGGAATGTCAATTAGAACTTTTTGAATATGTATTTTACTTTTCATTAGCATTTGTTATATAAACATGTTCGCATCTATAAGTTTAGGTTGTTGTACACTGTCATTTACTTTTGCATCTTATCTTTTTTCAATTTTTTTTCTGCAGCTATTTTTAGATTTACAATATTCACTACTCCTTCAACAAGGTCCTTAGTGTCCTTGTAACCGTACAAACTGTCTTTTTGTTGTGGTGGTATAGGTGTAAGGCCCATTATGACTGCGTGTCACCATCCAATCCGAGATCAAAACTAGGCATTGTTTTTTCTCTTAAGTTTTTTTTTCCTCAAATTCTTCATATGCATTCGAAGAATTTTTCGTCTTGGCTGTCGGTGGCTTGGATGGATGATGAAGGAAGACCGCGCTTTTGTGTGCTTTTCATTTCTTGTTCTGTTTGTAGGACTAGAAATATTCTAGAACATAGCTTGTTGAATATAGATGTGATATCTATGTTGTCAGCCTTTTACTCCTCACATGCCTAAAAAAGGTTGACAACATCGCTTTCCAATCCAATGATTACCGTTGTTACTTTTTCAATAAGATCTTAAAATTATAAGAAAATACATATATTTTTGTTAGTACGGGATGATTATTAAATATAACATTCAAAATGGTTAATATTTATAACTAGGAATACCCAGGTTTATAATTGTTAGTGCCTGCTTCTATATAACATACAATGTATTATTGTAAGCAATGAGTTCCTACTTTTATGCTTAGGAATGTCTACTTTTTACACTAACAGTGCCTAGTTCTGTATAACATGCAATGGGTCATTGTTTTTTAACTATGGGTGCCTAGTTTTAATTCTAGGTGTCTAGTTTATAAATATCAATGCATACTTTCACAACTAGAAGTGCTTACTTTAATAAATAGAAGTGCCTGCTTTTCACACTAACAATGCCTACTTTTAAAACTAAGAGTGCCTAATTTTAATAGTAGGTGCATAGTTTTTCTATTACGACATTGAAAAAAAAAGCATGTGTGTGTACCTTTGTTTTATCACTATGACTAGTTGGTAGCGGTGGTGGCAAGAAAGCTAGGACAAGGGGGTTTGGTGAACATTCTTGATTGGTTGTACACTCATTCTTAGGGCGTTCAAGCACCCTGCCCAGTCCGAAACCTCCTACTGCTATATCGTTGTTTTGCCTTTGCCTAGTATTGTCCCAGCAACTTATTACTAGAATTGCTCGTTTTTCCTCAAATTTGAAATTGACCCTATCTAGGTAAAAAATTGCATGATGTAATTTTACAGTAAGTTAGTGATAATATATTATTTAGATCATCAATGTGAGATATATTAGAGTAGCTCTTACTACTAAGAATGCAATAGGTCCAATAAAGTAGCTCTTGCTTGAAGGATTTTTCTGGAATGTTTCGCACTTGTCTATCGACATGCCAGTGTATACATTACCAATTATAGTTGCAAATATTATTACTGTCAATTGCCGCTCTTAGGAGTTTGTGGTGTAAGTTTTTTAATGAAGTTTGATGAACGAGGCTTGTTATGCAGAAAATGACGAACTCCCTTTTAAAGTAGTCTCTACTATCTTTACTGTCCATCAATCTTTTTTGCACAGCTGACACTCGGGAAGGAACTTGGGATATTTCTCCTTCATCTCTTTTATGAACGCATTGTGTTCTTTTGTTTTGTCAGTTTGCTTGCTGGAGTCATCCACTTCTTTTGTGCCACGTGGGATCTCTAATACCAGGTTTACATCGTCCTCATCAATGTTGATTGTGCAATGCTCAAGTTTTATACCCATATCATGTACATTAAACCTTTGTACAAGATACATGGTAAGCTTCTTTGGCAGTCTCATCAAATGTAAAGAGAGTAAGGATCCAAACCCTATCTGTCTTACTGCATTTTGTTGTTGTTCTGTTAGAATTTGAACAGCAGCATGGATACCTTATGTTGTCATATTTGTGTTCAAAGATGGGAATCGTTTGTCATATGCTTTCAAGTTATTGCAGCCCTTATTGTCTTGTCTTTTCTTTGGTTGTCTAGGACTTTTTGTTAATGCTTTATCAGTTTCTTCTACAGACTTGGTGGTTTATGTTTACTTATAATGCCATCTGGCTTGCTTCTTTGTGATTGAGGTGCTTCTTTTAGGGTTAACCTTGCGATTACATCAGCCAATGACTTTGTGTTTGTTGGCATATAATGTTTATGTTTGGTTCTAACTTCTGCCTTTTGGTCAGTGTTAAAACATACATTTTTGAATGGTTAGTGTAAGCAAGAGTGCCTAGTTTTAAAACTAGAAGTGCCTAGTTTTATAATTGGCATTGTCTAGTTTTAAAACTAGAAGTGCCTAGTTTTATAACTGGCATTGTCTAGTTTTAAAATTAGGAATGCCTAGTTCCAAAACTAGAAGTGTCTAGTTTTAGAACTAAGAGTGCCTAGTTTTAAAGTTAGGAATACCTAGTTTTAAAGCTTACAGTGCCTAGTTTTAGAAATAGGCACTACCTAGCTCTAAAGCTAGGAGTGCCGAGTTTTAAAACTTACCTGCCTGGTTTTAAAACTAGACATTGCTAGTGGTAAAAATAGGCATGTAGGCTTTAAAACTCGGCACTCTCAGTTTAAAAAATAAGAGTGCATAATGTAAGCATTATTTCATACTTTTATAGTTTTAAAACACAAGAAAACAAATCAAAAAATAATTAAAAGCACAATAAAAACACAAAATTCATATAAGATATAAAGGGAAGGATGTGAGTGTTCTACGTTTGTTCATATATTACCTTTGTAAACTAGAAGTACTTAGTTTGATGACCGGCAGTCCAAGTTTTAAAACTAGGAATGCGTAGTTTTAAAGCTTAGGCCCTACCTAGTTTTAATGCTAGGAGTGTCGAGTTTTAAAGCTTGCAGTACCTAGTTTTGAAATTAGCAATTGCTAGTGTTAAAAGTAGGCATTGTAAACTTTAAAACTCGGCATTCTCAGTTTAAAATATAAGGGTGCATAACTTAAGCAATATTTCATAATTTTATAGTTTTAAAACACGAGAAAACAGAACAAAAATCAATTAAAAGCACAATTAAGACACAAAATTCATGTAAGATATAAAGGGAAGGATGTGAGTTTCCTGCGTTTGTCTGTATATTACCTTTGTAAACTAGAATTGCCTAGTTTTATAATTGGTAGTGCTTATTTTTAAAACTAGGAATGCCTAGTTTCAAAATTGGTAGTGCCTAGTTTTAAAACTAGGAATGCCTAGTTTTAAAGCTTACAGTGCCTAGTTCTAAAGCTAGGAGTGCCAAGTTTTAAAGCTTACAGTGCCTAGTTATAAAACTAGACATTGCTAGTGTTAAAAGTAAGCATTGTAAGCTCTAAAACTCCGCATTCTCAATTTAAAAGCACAATTAAAACACAAAATCAATGTGTCTTAAACTTGGAAATTAGGAAGAGTAAACATCAAAGTACAAATATACAGTTTCCAACACTAAAACACAAATATATATCACAAAAAACACAAATATATATGCATATGTATGTATGTAAGACGGAAACTACTTTGATGAACCATTAGAAGTAGGCATTGCTGGTTTTTGAAGGATTATTACCTGTTATTGCTTGAAGAACTGTTTCTTGAAGAACTCATTTTTGATGATTTTCTATCGTGAAATTGAAGAAACAAGCAAGAAATTGAAGCAAGGAGCAAAGGAATTGAAGAAAAAGAGAAGAATTCGAAGTTTAGAAGCTTGAAATCGCCTGAGAAATGGAAAGTTCTCTGCTGATTTTTGCGCGTACAACTGAAAGGGTTTGGAGAGAGGGAATGAAGGCAGGAGGGTGGGGGAGGGGAGGGGGCGGAGGGGCGGGGAGAGGAAGCGTATATTACAATTGCCTCGTGTGAGTGTGAGATTTGAGTTTTGTCCAGCTACTGGGTTTAATTGAAACGACGTAGTTTTGACACTGAATACACTTATCATAGTATACTAGGATACATGATACATGGTATAACAACTCCTATTGTATGTGTTTTGATAGTTTGTTTTGGGACATGTGTGGTCTTTTAGATTTGTTTATTTTTATGAGACCGAGGCTTTTACTCATAACTTGATCAAAATGGCCTAACTTTAGTGGCCCTCGTAATATGTTTGGAAAATTTCCCCTCCAAGGGATACCCCATTATACTATCTATTTGGATGGAATGAATGAAGATGGGTTTGATTAAAAAAAGAAAAAGAAAAAAGAAAAACAATTTTCACTAATTGTATCATAAATTAAAATAATTATTATTACTTTTATTTTGAGATTTTGTCAAGCAAAAGCAACAAATATAATAGCCATTTAGAGTTGGTTAAAGTAAAAGAAGTTTAGTAAACTTATTGACTAAAACTTTTGAATTTGAATTTTGTATTAAAAAGTCTAATAATAAGGAGATGAAATTAATTGTGGACCATAAAATCTCGATATATACAAACAATCACTATGACAATAATATATCTTATAGGAGGTTGCATCTAACCCAAACGCATATAGTTTTTTAAAGAACAGAACACATTAAAGGAAATAAATATTTCCATATGGTAGTATAAATTTTATAAAAATTAAAAGCTTATAAAAATTGTTAAACTCTAATATAATTTGAATTTTTATAATTAAGTTGGAAATGTAATTTATATTAATGAGAGCACACGTTAAAAATAAAAAAAATTAAAAAACTGATAAAATAGCTATAACTATTATTAGAAAGATCCATAGAAAATGTGGTAGAAATGTCTAAATTATTTCCTATATTATACAAATATGAGAAAAGAACTAAAAAGGATAGAAAATTCCTGTCCAACTCAATCCATTAGTAATGGAGAAAAGAAGGGTCTAAGTGCCCTATAGACGAGAAATATGGCCTTTGTTAACAAGAAGTGTCTCAAGTTGAAATTCAAATTGGTTCTAAATAATTCAAGTATTAATTCTATTTTATGCTAATTAATATTTGCATTAAATGTCCGAAGTGTCTAAATCAAATAATTATTTTGGAAACGTCTAAATTTGTACTTTAGCCTTCTTAAACAGTAAAACTTTTGTCTATGTTAGGGGTTGATTAACGGGTAGAAAATTAATCATCAACTTAAAAGAGTGATTAGATTGAAAAACTAAAAATTAAAAAAAAAAAAAAAACAATGGTAGATTATCAATTTTATTCAGAAAATCTAAAGTAGTACAACGAGGTACATTTGAATATTGGGAAGCTAACATTCTAGAGCACATGTCTATCAACTTCACTGGGTACAAAACATAACCCATAGTAGGCGGACTATATACTATTGTTCAATAATGTAATTGACTATTCGAACAAATTACATCCTAAACCTAACAAAACAGTAAAACAAGACTAAAAGATCAAGATAACCCAAACGAAATCCCAGTCTAGCCCAATCTAAGCCTCAAAGAAGGCTACACAAAAAAAAATCCACATTGAAGTCCAAAGCTTGGAACTAGGGTAAACAACCAATCTACCAGCTTCTTCCTATTATGTCGTCACCAAGCCATCCCCACTAATCTTCCAATTATATTTGGAACTTTTTGGCAGTAGTTTCGAGCTCCTGCCCCGCCGTCCCATAGCCTATTGAATTCCCTCGGTGATCTCCATGCCTCCTACCACAACCCATCGACAACTCGACACCAAAAGGTTCTAAGAACGAAACACGAGGTCAGCAAACCACTCTTGGCCATCGCCATCCCTAATCAGCCACTGATAGACTTCAATCCATACATCCACCTCCGAAAGTTCCCATCCAAACAAAGGTAGCCCCTGTCATCATGCTATTCACTTCCCCACAAGCAGCACCTTCTCTAAGAAAATCAGTCGTGACTGCCGCTGTAGCGAATCGAGCAACAAAACCCCCAACCCCCAGCATCGTCGAGCCACAACTAACTAGCAACACCAAACAAGATATGAAAAACACACACAAGATCCTAGCTTTAAATAAATGTATAAAATTTACAAAAATCTCAAAATCTCATAATCTTATCTTTTTAAAATCGAAATCGAGGGATTAAGCCAAAATGAATAGAGACTCTCACCTACCGGCACCAATTAACCTACATCGGGGCAAGAGCAACAACTCCACGCCTCTTTCCGGATCGCTAGGGCAACAACCATTAAAGAGAGATCCCCCAATAATGAAGTGGAAACTTGTCACTTTAGTAGTTTATATATATATATATATAACCATTTTCTTTTCATAACCTCAACTGGTGGTTTTTGGGTAGAAAAGACACGTGACTCACATGTGCTTAGAAAAGTAAAATTGACAATAAACTTATATCCCTCCAAAAACTCACACATGAGCTACACATGTTACTTGCCTAGACGATGATTTTGGTTTGTTGTAGGCAGGTATCTAGAAAGGAAAGTGGTTTATTGTGAATTTTACACTTCTTAAATATGGATATATGTGTGGGTCACGTGTCTTCTCTGGCTATGAACCAACACTTGAGGTGACTTGCTATATTTAGTTGAATAAAAATATGATGCATGATGGTCCGATCTATGATAAGAGATCCTATCCGAGGATAATGTAATAGCAAGACTTAGTTCCAAAGTCTTTCCAACCAACTTCAATTGTAAGATATCCTTTTCTTAATAGAGTGATCCGGGCGGGTTAGAGAGGCAGGTGGTGACGGCGAGTCCTATTCCCCTTTTCCTCTGAGCTTAGGAAAGGGCTAAGCTGAAGGGAAAACAAAGTCTGGGTGGCCCTCTGCAAAAAAGTTTGATTTTGATCGTAGGTCATGAACCAATAAAAAAAGAAATTATTTGGCTTTTTTTTTTTTTTTTTGAAGAATCAATAAAATAGTTTGAGGACATTTATGGTTATTTTCCCCTTATATAATGACAATCATATATCATTTCTGAAGAACAAATAATTGTAACTCATGTTGGGCTCCGAACCACTTCTGATATTACTTGTTGGGAATGAGTAAGTAGAGAAAATGCATACACAAAACATATAGAGAGAAAAGAGAATAATAAATACCGCACCATAATTTAACGTGATTTTGGTCTCTTTATACAGACCTACATACATAACCCTGTAAGGAAAAATTCTACTATGTAATTTTTGCACGGAGAAAATTAAAAATCTTCCCAAGATACAACTCAACGTCTAATCCGGAAAGGATATAGAGAAACTTTTAATCTTAATGAAACATTAGAAATCCTAATTCTAAGGTTATTGAAAAATATATATAATCCTAACAGACTTACTTTCTTTCAATTTCCTCATGTTTTTACATTTTAATATTGGATGTACATATATGTACAATTTTGTAAATTTACGTAAATTACTATAATTATCATTGAACTTAATAATAAATAGAAGATGACTAAGGAGTTATATATGAGTATTTTTTTATACCTATGTATGTATAATGATGACTAGTCGATGTTATTAACATATATATTATAGTGACATTTTCATATCCAAGTTCATATATATATATATATATATATATATAGAGAGAGAGAGAGAGAGAGAGAGAGAGAGAGACAGAGACAGAGAATTTTAGTTGAAGAAAAGTGTTCTTCTGGTGACACTAAAGGTTAAGCAATTTTTGCAAAATTTCTACGAATTACATAATGAGATTGTTGGGCTATTATATCCCCGAGGAATGTGTCGAAAGTTATTCTTTGCTGCATTTGTTTAAGAGTTTCTATAGATCAAAGATGACTTAAATCTCTTTAAAAAGAGTTAGATATCTGCATCTTAGCCTTGTAATCTTGTGCTTTCATGCATTAATTATTCTTTATTTCTCTTTTACTTTTAAGTTTTATATTATATTACATATTTCATTTTTTTCTCGAAATATCGTATATTTCACTAACCCCTTATTCTAACAACTCAAACAAAACTTGATGAAATCATTGGTTATTTTTTAGAGTGCTCTTGAGTTTGTCAAACCTTTGCCATTCTTTAGTAAAAAAATGGCATGAAATTTAAAAAAGACACAATAAATAGCATGCTTCTTGTTTCTTTGGCTCGCTTCATCAAAAAACGTTGGAAAAAGTACTACTGTCTTTGAGTTCTAAAGAGTCACATAGTCACATCAGGCCGATTATCTAATACAATATTCCATACACTTTTTTACTTGCACCCGTTTTATAATAAATTTATTGACAAATCTATAAAATAAACGATAAACTATAAACTCTATTAATAAATAAACTTTAAAAAACTTAGACAATATATATTAGACAATATATTAAAATATGTATTACACGATTCTAAGTGTATGTAATTACATAAATATTATAAACGTAGCGAAATTTTCCTTCTTTAATCTTTATATTAAGCATTAGGGTAATCTCGAGGATAATGTGAGAAATTTTAAATAATTTAGATAGATACGAGTAAAAATTGACTTCCATAAATATTTGTCTAAATAATATAAAATTTATCGTAATGAAACATTTAAAAATTTTTAGAGGGTGAGCTCGTTAGTAAATCAATTTTTATACGTAGCATAATAAAACACAGACTAAGTCATACTAGAATCACTTTATAATCTATGAATAACATAAGTAAAGAAATAGATGTTAACTCTAAAGTAGATTTGTAGCAACCAATAACCTTGTTAATTCCGGTTACGAGCCGCATAAGTGTTTGACCTCTAACGGTATATCCACACAAAAAATTCTTGGATCAACCACGAGTTAGTGACAACTAATCCCTCTAAACTGTAGAGTTCCAATAATGACTAAGGCTGATGAAACCCTAGAGAATTATGGAATCCTCTTTTGTTCAAGACAAGTGGTTGATGTTTATATAGTAAGCTATCTAATGGGCTTGGTCAAAGATCTAATAACTCAATAGCTTATTTAATAATAAGCCCTTAAGATTGATTTATTTTATAGGCTCTATTTGAATGACCAAGAAAGTGAGCAAGGAAAATAATCCCTTTTCAAAATTTTAAATTCCAATGTTTGGTTTATTATTTATCTTTTGGGAAAGGAATCACATTCCTAGGAAGTGGGAAAATAAATGGAGACTTATAGGACTGTAAACCCTTACCTGGAGCTAGTATTGTGATTCCTTTATTTAGGATTCTAACAAAATAATAATGAAAATATTTTTTAAAATGAATAGAAAAGATATTTAAAACCATTTTTTGTTTCTTTTTTTTACATATTATTTTTTGCTGGTTTGTTATTACATAAAAGTATTAAATCTTCTCTAAATTAATTTATAAAAGTGGATCTCTCTCTCTCTCTCTCTCTCTCTCTCTCTCTCTCTCTCTCTCTCCACATTCACATATATACGCGTCACATTAAAAAGTATTTTTTTATTGAATTAGATGGAAATTTTTTTAAAAGGTAGATGAATTGAATAACAAATTAACGAAGAATGATGTATATAAATAGAATTAAAGCTTTTTATTTAAGAATAAAACCGTTTTTTATTATGGAATTTATATTTTTGTTTTGATTTTTCTTAAAAAAGAATATATTCAAATAGTATAACTCTTTTTAATGATATTATATAAACATAAATTCATATGAGATATTTATATGTAATTTAAATAGTAATATTAAATTTTGGGTTAGATAAATGCACTAGGGTAATTTTGGCCAAATTGATATAACTATAAATTCATTACTTGGTTGCATTTTATTAAACTAAATATTTAGAAAGAATTCTTGTTATTTTCCTCTGGTATATCCTAAACAAAGTAAAGTCATGTGTATGGATTTACATTCTATGGATTTTGATTTCAAATAATCACATTCCTACCTCAACTTTCCTTTCTCACCAATCTAACAGGCCATAAATTAATTCATTTTGTTATCTTATAATTAATCCAAGACATTGCTCTTATGTTTGTGACCCTTTAGGTTCCTAAACACGTTGGTAATAAATAAAAACTATAATACTAAGTCAATTGGCTTTAGGACATAAAACTAACAAACTCCAAATCCAGTATCTAATACCCAAGAATTTTAATTAGAATTAAAAACATTGATTTCAATCATGGATATTATACTTGAATTTGAAGCTTTACCAAGCTTCTTCAAACATATCCAAGAACTCCCTTGCAGTTTCTCTGCCAGTGGCCATCATCGACACAATAGAAGCACGTGCCTTATCCTTTTTATCCTTCTTGATCACAAGTTGAGCTTGATGGTAGCCTATTTAGTCTTCTTAACACAAAGTTTACCTTTATTCCATCTTTCTTTGGAAGAACCAACCATCAAAACTTGACCATTTTGACCCTTTTCCTTTAATACCGTTTATTCACATGTCTTAAACATGTTAAGCGAATAAGCGAAGAGGTAGTGATCTCAACTTTGTTCATGTAAAATTTACAACAAGTAGAGAAAAAGCTGGAGGGAAGGATCAGAATATCATATAAATATTTAAATCATGATACATAGTTTGTCCAAAAAACTACATCTTTTCAATGAGATCCATCATCTTTAGTACATCAAATGTAACTAAAGATCCTTTTATCATTCAACAGTGACAGAGCTCCTAAGATATCTCATATATTTCATTCCTCTTGCGCTTGTCATATAATAATTTCAACTGTTGCATCATTTTATAAGCATCAAGATTTTAATGCTCTTTTTGCAACTAAAAATCATAGAGGTTATCATGATATAACAAGCTTCTTCATCAGCCTCTTTATGTTGGAAATAATCTTCTTGAGCTGTCTTATCAGCATCATTAGGAGGCTCTTCAGGAATAGGCATATCAAGAACATAAAGGATTTTTTTTTTTATTTTAATATATATCCAAGAACTATTCTCATATTTTTGTTGTCATTTTAAAAATTTGCACCATTCAAATTAGTGTCATGGAGCAGACCATACCGACAAACAATATGATCACTCATATTTCTACAATAATAAATAAAGATAGAATAAATAAAATAATAAAATTTATGCAATAAACAAAATCAAACATAGGATATGAATTATGTATATAATTTTTCTCCTACTATTTTATTCAAATCAATAACCGCTAATATTGATTCGAGAATTATCTTCTAATTTCTAGTGAGTTAGGACCCCCACTAAATTATTTTGACCTTGAGAATTCCTAATAAATCAAAATAATGTCACAGAGTATATAACATTTATCAATTACAATTATTGCAATTCCTAGATCGTTAGGTTACCAACTCTTGGCAAGCACATCAAATGTGTCTCCTAACCTTACCTAAAAAATATATAACCTTGAGGAAATCCCAAAAAATTACATATTTTTGTTAAGTCTAACCCCATTATTCATAGCATAATATGTGTTATCGATAAATAACCTTGGGTAGACCCAGTAAGTTGATTCTCACAATAAAAAATGTTATGCTATAATAATGGAAGGCTAAAGACTTATATTCCATTAAGGGACTTTAAGATATAATTAGGTCTCACCATAATGCAACATATTAAATAAATTCATACAATTTACGATTATACAATCATATTAAATGATCATTTATAAATCAAATATATATAATCATGTTGCACATTAACATGTAATCAATTAATCAAATTACATATTTTACATGTCCCAAACATAATTAAAATTCAAATCATAGATCTATGTGTATAACCTCATCTAATCCCATCAGATGATACAACTTTTGGTAAAATCTTGAGAAGTTTTCGGTTAATCAAAACATGACTTAACTTCAAATTTAAATCATATTTAAAAAGAAAATTTCCTAAACTTAAATAATATTTAAATTTAGAAATCTACAATTAGATTATTACAGTAATAAATTCAAATTGTTTTATAATTACAAATAATATATAAAATTATTTTATAAAACTCTTTTATAAATAAAATTCATAAAGAAAATAAACTAGGGTCATTTTGAAATACTTTCAGAACTTTCAAAATCCAACGAATATTTAGGCTGGCCCAAAACATTTTGTGGGCCAAAAGAAGGTCAAAACCGATTTTAATTCACCTCTGAAGCAGGGCTGTAAACAGGTCCAGACCTTTAGGGTAACCCCAGACCCAGACCCGTACCCTTATAGTTAAACTTGGACCCATACCCTCCAGGGTATAAAATTTTGGACCCAGACCCGACCCTCTAGGGTCCAGGGTAGGGTATGGGTATACCCATACCCGTATTATTTTTTTTTTCCCTGTTAAACAAAAATATATAAAACAATGTATAATCCTAAATTAAAAATTTTAACATGATTAACATAATCTCCTAAACATTTCTTTCAACAAATACAATCATTTAACATATACATAAATGAATAGAGATATAGACCCCTTTAACTATATTAATTTCAGTCTGTAATCCAAATTCCTGGACAATCTCTGAGCAAAGAGTATATGTAATAATACGGTGTCGCCTAATAGATAAGTCAAATAGTAGCATATAAGATAGAGAACGAAAAAGAAAAATAAAGAAAAAGATTGTCCTTTTTGTCATGATCCATGTTTTTATCAGTTCTATGAAATAAAAAATAAGGCAAAGATATTACTATCATAAATTGCTTTTACACGGGATGAAAGAATATATTTTTATATTTAGTAAAAATAAATTATTTGTGAAATAACATTTGAAATAAAGTTGAAAATAAATAAATAATTTGAAAGAGGTTAGTTGGGCCAAATCCATCAAATAAAGAGATTCTATTTAACACTGAAAAGGAGAAAAAAAAAGAGAAGATGACTGAAAATGTGAAAAAAAAAAGATAAAAGGACTGAAAAGAAAAAGAAGAGAGAAGGAGAAAAGAAAAAGAAGAGAAAAGGAGAAAAAAAAGGCAACAGCAAGATTCAAACCTGCGCTACCAAGCCGATATAATTTTAACTTCCCCTCCCCAACCACTTAGCCAGACCTCTCTATATATCTTTAATATCTTCCATCTAATATAATATATAATATATATTATTTTATTAATACGGGTATACGGGTCTGGGCATCACCATACCTTGTCCAGACCCATATAGCAATATAAATACGGACACGAGTACGGGTCTGCGTGTATAAAATTTAAACTTTATCGGCTAAAAACAGGTACGGGTAAGACCCCTAGAACTATTCTGGCTTAATTGATCTCAGTCAGCCATGTTTTGACTTGCCTAAATTAAAGAAAATCAATTGTCTTGACCTTAAGCCTATAGAAGCAAACATGATAAATTCTCTTATTATTTGCATTTATAAGCAATTTCGATAATATGATTTTTTAAAAATAATTTAATCCATGAATTCTTTCATAGAGTCATCTCTACTAAAACAAATTGCTTTAAAAAAAAGTGATATGCCAACTGCAGATTCATTGAAAATCCTCCGATTATTTTTGTATATTCACATTGATAGTAAAGTTGACCAACCAACTCACACCGATGAGCCAAATTGATTCTAAATCAATTAAGTATCTAAGTCATAGCCACTTTTTGAAGAATTCTCTTTTCTTTTTAATTTTTTAAAAAGAATTTAAAAGTTAAAAACTTCTATGAACTCTTTCATGTTTTCCTCAAAAGTCAATGCTACCTACCGTTCTCCAATTCCAAATTGAATCCCGAAAATTTTTTTTATTAAAATCAATGGAAATCAACAACCCACGTAACTCTTAAGAATTGAGTTTCATACCACTATTTTTTTTTCTTCGGAACCATGCCATCAAACGTTAAATTCCAACTATTTTTTCGCGATTGCCGAAAAGAGTCGATTTTTTTCTCCAAAAACAATTTTTGTAAAAATAAATTCTTGAAAGATTCTCAAAATTATACACATATGAACCATTCATGACAATTAAATATCAATATATCAAACAGACTAAATAAAGTCTGCTCTCATACTATTGTTAGCAATTCAATCTATACGTAGCGGAATAAAACACAAACTGATTTCATGTCAAAATTACTTTGTAATCTATCAATAATATAAGTAAAGGAATAGTCATGTTACCTGTAGGCAAATTCGCAGCAACCAACAACCTAGGTGATTCCGATCACGAGCCGCACAAGTGTCCAGCCTTTAGCGGTATCCCACGAACAATTCTTAGATTAACTACCAGTTAATGACGATTAGTTCTTATAAACCGTAGAGTTTTAATAATGACTAAGGCTGGTGAAAATTATGGAATCCTTTTTTGTTCAGAACTAGTGGTTGATACTTATATAATAAGGTGTCTAATGGGCTTGAGTCAAAGACTTAATAACCCAATAGCTTATTTAATAATAAGTCCCTAAGATTAATTTATCTTAAAAATTAATCCCTTTTATTATCTTATAATTATGTGTGTGACATTTAGTTTCATAAACACGTTGACAATAAATATAAATTATAAGTCAATTAGTTTTAAGACATAAAAACAACTTACCTTACATAAATATAAGTTTCTTTTTTTAGCAATATATAAGACTATTTTAAGGTTTTTTTTTTCTTCACCTAGCCCATTTTAAAAAATGAGTACTAAATCGGCCCAAGTTTTTTTTTATTCTTGAAGTGGCCATAACTAGGGACGGACCTAGTAGGGGGCTCGGGTGGGCTCGAGCCCCCCCGACAAATTTTTTTAAAAAAATAATTTTAGGTTTTTTACATTTAACCCCCGCCCCCCCAGTTTTTTTTTTCAATTTAGCCCCCCAAAAACGTAGGGACTGATGTATAAAAATAAAAAAATTTAAATCCTTGGCAGCAGCTGCAGGCTGGCAGCAAAAACAACAAAAAAAAATTTTTCTCTCTCCCCAAACCCGCTCCCCCTCCGCGAAACAGAAACCCTCTTCCTCGGCGGCGGTGGTGGCGCAACAAGCAGACAGTGGCAGCGCAGCGGGTGGTGTCTCGTGTGCGTGTGCGTGTAGACGGCGGTGGGTGGCGGACTGAGACAGACAGGACAGCAGCGGCGCTGCAGCAGCAAGCCAGGCCAGCAATCGGCGCAGCAGCAGGAAGGAAGGAGGGAGACGAACACCGGGACACGGCGGCGCCGGCGCGGACCCGCGGTGGCGGCAGAAGCAGAGATTTGAAGCTACTCTGTTCTGTTCAGAAAGATTTTTAAGGAAAAAAAAAGTAAGTTTTCAGAAAAAATTTTATTTCTATGATTTTTTATTTTGAGTGCTAAAATTTTTTATTTTGGTAAATAGATTTTTGAGTGCTAAAATTTTTATGTTGTTAGTGAAAAAATTTCTAGGATTTTTTTGGTAAAAATATTATTATTATGTAATTTATGTTCTAATTAATTATTATGTTATAAATGAAATGTGTTGAATTGTGAATTTAAAATATTTGAATATTATATAGGATTTTACTATGGAGAAATATTTTGGAAAATGGAAGAAGGGTCCTAAACCGGTTGAAGAAAAATCAGCTAATAAAGGAAATGTCAATAATGAAGATCGTGGGAAAAAGCCTCGGGTAGGGGTAGAGTTTTTGGATTTTGAAATTATTGGTGATCCAGGATTGCGTAAACCAATTGATAGTTATCCTTAGGAAATTAGAGATGAATTAAGGAGATGGTATGTGGCTAAAGGGCCAACTCAACCATGTGATCATAAATTTCCGCAAACTGATTTTGGTAAAATTAGAAGATCGTTTCAGAAGATATGGTTTAAAGATTTTACTTGGTTAGAGTATTGATAGAGTCGATTTTTAGCACAAATAAACACCTTAAGTTTTAATTATTAGTCTTTGAAAATATTTTATTTATTTATTACTCAATATTATTATATTTTATTTATTTTATTTATTTTTGTGCTGATTTCTTAAAAAGAATGGAAAATAAAGATTCCATATTAAATTTGGTAAAGCGAACCTGCATTATTTGAATCCTTTAAGGATTAGGATTAGAACTTTAATAGAATCCTTTTAGGATTAGGATTTTGCTTCTCTTTTGTCTATATATAGAAGAGCCACACAAGAAGAGAAGAGGAGGAAAAAAAGAGAAAAAGAGAAGAGCGGCAACGACTTTCAATTGGAGAAGAAGAAAGCCATGATCTACTCCAAGAAATTGGTTCCTTCTGTCCCTTTAGCCATGAACTAATTTTCTTTTTAGAATCTTGATGAAACCCTAGCCATGTGACTTTGATTTATTTTATTTTGGGAGATTTATTATTTTATTTATGTGATTATATATCTTGGGATGTTTATTGGTTTGATTCAATTAATTCTTTGTGATTGTTCTTGTAGAATAATTGTTTGGGTTAATTGATATTTTTATCCATGCTTGATTCTTGTAGTCTTGAGTATGAGAGATATGTAATTTTTGCAAGTATATTGTGAGTTTTAGAATTGAATAGTTCATGCTAATTTTAGATGGTTTATGTCATAGGAATGAATAAGTCATGCTAATGGTTAGATGGATTATGTCATGCATTTAAGCACAATATATTTCTCTAGTGAATCGAAGCTTGTAGCCTAGATCACCACATGAATGTTTAATCTTTTCTCCTAAATAAAATTAAATCATTGTTATATAGGTTAGTGGTGGATTCAAGGTTCTAAATCATCTTCTTTGGTTAATCTCCTGTTAGTTTCAGTTTATTTATTTTATTCATTAGTTTTAATTAATTTAGGAATAATAATAAAATCTCATTCTTCTTTTTATAAAATTAATTTAGGAAGATAATAATTTAAGTAGTTAAGCCTTTCTCTGTGGTTCGATACCCTAATACTTTCATATTACTTTGATCTTGTGCACTTGCAAGTATTGGGTTTAAAACTTTATTATAAAAATCCCGATCAAGTTTTTGGCGCCGTTGCCGGGGAAAGGTTGAATTAATTGCTTTTGTTATTGCCTCCTAAATTTGTTAGTATTTTTTTTATTCTACTTTTATTCTTGAAAAAAAATATAAATTTTTTTTTTTGTCTTCAACGTTTTTTTTCTATTATTATTTTTTATTTCATTATTTGATAGTTTATTCATCATTATTATTTGTGGTTATTTTTTTTTTGAATTTGTTTATTAATGCATGGTCGTCGTTCGCTCTCTGTTGATTTGAAAGAATTTGATCCTGAGATAGAGCATACATTTAAGGCACTTAGAGCACAAGGAAAAATTACTAACACTTGTGAGGTTAAAATGGTTGAAAATCCACGAGCATTAAGGGAGTATTTTACTCCTAACACTTATAATTCACAAATAGGTAATAGACTACCTGAAATTGAGGCTAATCACTTTGAAATCAAAGCTTCTACTATTCAAATGTTACCATCTTTTTATGGGTTTGATTCTGAAAATCCTTATAAGCATATTGATGAGTTTTTAGAAATTTGCTATACTTTTAAACTGCCTAATGTAAGTGATGATGCTATTAGATTACGCCTTTTTCCTTTTTCCTTGAAGGATAAGGCTAAACATTGGTTGCACACACGTGAGAGAATAGGTACTTGGGCTGAGATGTCTAGGGAATTTCTAAAAAAATATTTTCCTATGGGTAAACTTACAAGGTTAAGGAGAGAAATCACTACTTTTTCCCAACAAAATAATGAACAATTTCATGAGAGTTGGGAGAGATTTAAAGAACTTCTTCGTAGTTGCCCTCACCATGAAGTCCCTAAATGGCAACAAATACAAAGCTTTTATTCAGGATTAGATGAGAGAAATCGCCAAATGGTTGATTCCTCTTGTGGTGGTACCTTTCTTCATAAAACTGTAGATGAGGCATGGGATTTATTTGAAAATTTGAGTGATACTTCACAACAACACGCCACCTCCTCACGAGTAGGTACATCTAGGCAAATAGGAAATAGAGGAATGTTTGAAGTTTCACAAAATGTTGATCTTTCTGTGAAAGTTGACGCTTTATCTAAAAAATTTGATCAATTATTAGTTTTGAATACATTGCCTACTAATTCTACTAATGTGTAAAGTGTTTGTGCAATTTGCTTTAGTCCTTCTCATGTTATCTATGACTGTCCTAGTGCTTCACTATTTCCAGAATTTGTGCAGGAACAAGTCAATGCAGCCCAAGGATTTAACAGACAAAATGACCCATATTCAAACACGTACAATCCACGCTGGAGAAATCATCCTAATCTCTCCTGGAGGCAACAAGGAGGGGAAGTTCAATTAGGCCAACAACACTATCAACAAAACAGACAATCTGGTATGACTACTCCCCCTGGTTTTCAATCTCAAAGGTATGTACCTCCTCATCCTCCTCAAAGTGGAAACTCTATTTTTGAAGAAAAAGTATTATCTGCTTTGAAAGGTTTAGAATCTATGACACAAATTTTAGATTCACACACCCAATCTATTGCTAAGTTAGAAACTCAAATAGGGCAACTAGCTAATGCAATAAGTAGAAGAGATGAGGGTAAGCTTCCTAGTCATCCAATAGAGAATCCTAGAGCTAATTACCATGAGCAAGCTAAAGCTGTAATTACTATTAGAAATGGGAAGTTGGTAGATAATAAAGTAGGGGAACCTATTAAAGATAGTGAGTCAAATAATAATGAAACCAAGGGAATTTCTATGACTAAAATTGAAAGGAAGATAGAGAAGGAACTAGCTTCTTCCTCTAATTTTAAGACTCTAGAATCATCTCCTACGGCTTCATATAAACCAAAGGTTCCTTATCCAGAAGCTTTATTGCCACCCCCACATCTTAGAAAGGATAATAAAAGGGAATATATTTTAGAAACTCTCAAACAAGTTAAAATTAATCTTCCACTTTTAGAGGTTATTAAGCAAGTCCCATCCTATGCAAAATTTCTGAAAGACATGTGTACTTTTAAAAGAAAATCTAAAACCAGTGTTTCTAAGAAAATCTTCCTAACTGAACAGGTGAGCTCTGTTTTGCAATATAACACTCCACCTAAATATAAAGATCCTGGTGTCCCTACTATCTTATGTCTTATTGGTAATCATAAAATAGATAGGGCACTCTTAGATTTAGGTTCTAGTGTTAATTTGATTCCATACGCTATTTATGAAGAGTTAGGATTAGGAGAATTGCAACCAGCTGATATGACCTTACAATTTAGCTGATGGGTCTATCAAGGTACCTAGGGGAAGGATAGATAATGTTCTAGTTCAAATTGATAAAGGTGTCTTCCCTGTAGACTTTGTAGTCCTAGATATGGAACTTGGTAGATCTTCTCAAAATCATATCCCCATTATTCTAGGTCGTCCCTTCTTGGCTATCGCCGACGCCACTATTAATTGTAGAACTCGAGGGTTATGGATGTCTCTGTAATGAATATGAGGGTTAGATTAAATATTTTTTAAACTTCTTCACAACCTTCTATAGAAGATAATTCTGATTGCTATTTGGTAGATGTAAATGATGAATTAATTGAAGAAACTCTACCTTTAATGTGTTCAAAAGATTATACTTTTATTGAGAAAGAAAACCTTATCTACACTGAAAATGTTAATTCTAATCTTGCCTGCATTGCTCCACCTGAAAACTCTTCTTTGATTGTGAATCATGAGCTTAATATGAGAGAAATAGATCCCGGGTCGAATGCAAAAGAATTAGGGAGTCTCGGGTCAAGACTTTAAAATTAGCGCTTTTGGGAGGCAACCCAAATTTTATTTTATTTATTTTATTTTTATATTTTTATTTTATTTATTTATTTTTATTCCACTTGATTGGTAGAAAGGTATGAAATGTTTGTATTGTAGGGTAATAAAACAACTTATCATTACCATGGAGATTACAGAGATTGTTTACTGCTCTTGCAGACATGCATTAATATTTCCTTTTCTACAAGGTTATATTGTTCTTTTCTTTGTCTCTTCCATACTCTTCGTACTCTTATCACATTGTGGACAATGTAGGGTCTAGGTGTGGGTTTTTATTCTGATATCTACTATTTTTTTAGTATTTTCATTTTTTTTTCGTATTTCTTGTTCAATTATTATTTTTTTTAATTTTATTTATTTTTCTACATTATTAAAAAAAATCAAAAATATGATTTCACTTAAAGGATGATTCTTTTTGAGTTCCTTTAAAAATGTCTTGAATGAGTTGAGAAAAGTACTTATTTTCTTGTTTTTAAGTAGGGTGACGGACTTATGTTCTATATTTGTTATAACTTTTGCATGACTTACACTTGAGCACATGGGTCATTGTTAGTATTTAATAAATCCTTTACATTATTTTTTAGCTACATAAAGTTGATGAATCTCTTCCGTACATTCTAGAACTTACTTGAGTACCTCTTGAGGCGAAATAGAAAGGTTTTCCTTATTTGACTCAGAGACGATGGTCATAGGCCTTCTTTGAATCGTTTGTGCCTTTCAAGCTTACCAAATTTCATAAATTTTTACCTTCGTACCCTTTTGAGCCTAAATGTTATATCTTTCTTTAAAGCACTTAAATATTAAGCTTTAATCTTGTAGAGAGTTTAATGCAAACTTCTAACTAGTGCTTCAATGATGGGTTGTTGTTTGTGTGTTTTGGAAAAAGAAGTTATTTTGACAAAAGGGAGAAGAAAATATATATATATATATATATGACTTGTTGTACTGAAAAAAAAAATGAATTGAGCTATAAAAAAAAAGAGATAAGAAAGAAAAGTTGATACATGATTGTTACAAGTCATAAGGTGCAAAGAAAGAAAAAGAATTCAAGAGGCCCGAATTTATAAATGTAAGAAAAAGAATGGCCTTAAATGATAAAATTTTGAGCAAAAGATGATGGTAGCTGGTGAAGGTATTACTGAAAAAAAAAAAAAAAAAAGAGCAAAAACAAAGTTAGAAAGTTTGTCGAAATTTTAAAGTATCCATCTTCTTTGTAAGCTCTCCTTTCTTTGATTTTGAATTCCTTAACTTTGCTTGATAACCAATGCCCTAACCTTACATTACAAGCTTTAAAGTCCTACCTGATCTGAGTTGAGTTGAGAATCCTTGATTAGTGGAGAGAAGGTACGAAGAGTGAACCTATGGAATGAACTCTTACTGAGATTTGTTCTCTATATGTAATTTGAAAGTTTTATTTAGTATTTATTTCATACTCTCTGATGACCATGATCACACATTACACAAGTTTTGCATTAGTTATGGGAGATAATTGAATATTTGTTTGTTTACTTGAGCTTGAAAATAAGAGGAAGAGTATTTGTCTTGATAAGTTTGAGATATTGATGGAGGGTACTTAATTTGGGCTATTCTCTATCTTTTCTAAAGTTTGTTGTTTATTTTGACTTTGTGGGTACGTCGTTCGCAAACCCTCACGAGACCATACTCGTCCACTAGGGGTAACTTAGGGGTTTAAAGGGCTTGTTGCACATGCTAAGTGCAATCGTGAGTCCTACGAAAGTGGTTAGTTAGTTTTTCTTTTTATTCTTTATTTTTGCTTGAGGACTAGCAAAACTTAGGTGTGGGGAAGTTGATAGAGTCGATTTTTAGCACAAATAAACACCTTAAGTTTTAATTATTAGTCTTTGAAAATATTTTATTTATTACTCATAATTATTATATTTAATTTATTTTATTTATTTTTGTGCAGATTTCTTAAAAAGAATGGAAAATAAAAATTCCGTATTAAATTTGGTAAAGGGAACCTGCATTATTTGAATCCTTTAAGGATTAGGATTAGAACTTTAATAGAATCCTTTTAGGATTAGGATTTTGCTTCTCTTTTGTCTATATATAGAAGAGCCACACAAGAAGAGAAGAGGAGGAAAAAAAGAGAAAAAGAGAAGAGCGGCAACGACTTTCAATTGGAGAAGAAGAAAGCCATGATCTACTCCAAGAAATTGGTTCCTTCTGTCCCTTTAGCCATGAACTAATTTTCTTTTTAGAATCTTGATGAAACCCTAGCCATGTGACTTTGATTTATTTTATTTTGGGAGATTTATTATTTTATTTATATGATTATATATCTTGGGATGTTTATTGGTTTGATTCAATTAATTCTTTGTGATTGTTCTTGTAGAATAATTGTTTGGGTTAATTGATATTTTTATCCATGCTTGATTCTTGTAGTCTTGAGTATGAGAGATATGTAATTTTTGCAAGTATATTGTGAGTTTTAGAATTGAATAGTTCATGCTAATTTTAGATGGTTTATGTCATAGGAATGAATAAGTCATGCTAATGGTTAGATGGATTATGTCATGCATTTAAGCACAATATATTTCTCTAGTGAATCGAAGCTTGTAGCCTAGATCACCACATGAATGTTTAATCTTTTCTCCTAAATAAAATTAAATCATTGTTATATAGGTTAGTGGTGGATTCAAGGTTCTAAATCATCTTCTTTGGTTAATCTCCTGTTTGTTTCAGTTTATTTATTTTATTCATTAGTTTTAATTAATTTAGGAATAATAATAAAATCTCATTCTTCTTTTTATAAAATTAATTTAGGAAGATAATAATTTAAGTAGTTAAGCCTTTCTCTATGGTTCGATACCCTAATACTTTCATATTACTTTGATCTTGTGCACTTGCAAGTATTGGGTTTAAAACTTTATTATAAAAATCCCAATCAGTACAAGTGTACATAAAGATGCAGCATTTTGTTTCTGTTGTTATTTGTTTGCTAAAGGTCAAAAGCACAAACATGGTGATGATATGTTTACAGAAGTTGGTTTTAAAAATTGGAAACGTGCTAAAGAAAAATTTAGAAACCATGAAGGTGCTCCAAACAGTCCTCACTCTGGTGCTATAATTCAGTTGTTGGGTTTCAAAAATCAAAGACATAATGTGGAATACATTTTAGCGAAACAAAGTAGTCAAACTGATATTGACTACCGTGCACGGCTAACTGGTGTTGTAAAAGTTATTCGATTTTTATTAAGTCAGGGTTTAGATTTCCGTGGAAATGATGAGTCGATAAACTCAATCCGACGAGGTAATTTTCTTGAATTAGCAAAATGGTATTGTGAGGAATCGGAAAAAGTAAATAAGGTCATGAACTTGAATGCTCCGGGAAATAATCAGTTGACTTCTCCTAAAATTCAAAAAGAAATTGTTAATGCTTGTGCAATAGAAGTGAGACAAGCTATTATCAATGAGATTGGTGATAAGTTTGTTTCTCTTTTGGTTGATGAGGCTCGAGATAGCTCTGTAAAGGAGCAATTGTCTATAGTTTTGAGATTTGTTAATGATAATGGAGAAGTGGTCGAGCGTTTTCTTGGAGTAGTACACGTGAGTGACACTTCTGTACTGAAAAATAGTATTGATGATTTCTTTGCAATAAATGGATTATCAATTTCACAGCTCAGATGTCAAGGTTATGATGGGGCGTCTAATATGTGTAGCGAGCTTAATGGATTGAAACAAAAATTTTTAGATGAAAATAAGTACGCATATTATATTCATTGCTTTGCTCACCAACTTCAATTAGTGCTTGTGGCTACTTTAAAGAAAAATGCTCACGTGTGTAGTTTTTTTGAGTACCTTGCTAAGATTGTAAACATTGCTGGAGCTTCATGTAAAAGAAAGGATGCTCTTCTGCAAAAGCAGTATGATGATCTTGTAAAATGTCTAGAAAGTGGAGAAATTGCTACAGGAAAGGGCAAAAATCAGGAAACAAGTTTAGCTCGGCCAGTGACACTCGTTAGGGGCTCTCACTTCAAAACAATAACTCGGATTTTGCATATGTGGGATGCAAGTGACACATGTGCTTGAAACTATATATGAAGACGCCCGATGAGGTCAATAGTCGAGGCATTGCCCGAGGTTTGATTGATAAAATGTGGCAGTTTGAATTTGTATTCATTGCTCAATTAATGGTAAATGTATTGGCAAAAACAAATACATTGTCAATGTGCTTGCAACAAAGGACTCAAAACATAGTCACTGCTGTCCAGATGATTCAGACAATAAAGGAAGATTTGAAGAAGTACAGAAATGATGATGATTATTGGGAGGAGTTATTGGGTGTTGTTACTGCATTTTGTATCAAACATGAGATTTTCGTGCCGAACATGCAAGATCCTTTACCAGGCCGAGCTAGATTATACAGGAGTGTGGATGGACAGCCAAAGACTTACTACCATTTTTTTCGTCGAGACATCTTTTTTGAGGTAATTAATTTTATTGTTTTTTTAACTTATTACCTAATACTCAATTATTTGTAATATTATAAATTATTAACTGTTCTTTTCTCTATTTAATGTTAGGTACTTGATTTTATAGTCAAAGAAATGGATGATCGTTTTACGGAGTCAACTTCAGAGCTACTTATTTGCATATCATGCCTTGATCCCAGAGATTCCTTTGTGAATTTTGATCGGGGTCAGTTACTCCGTCTATCTGAGTTCTATTCAGATGATTTTTCTATCTCTGATAAGTTAGAGCTTAAAGCACAACTTGATACATATATCTCTTACATGAGATCAAGTTATGGGGTAGCTTTCTCTGGCCTTACTGACATTGGAGATCTCGCAAAGAAGATGGTTGAGACGAATACTCACAAGTTTTTTACTTTAGTTTATCGACTAATTGAGTTGACTTTAGTCTTGCCTGTTGCTTCAGCGACCATTGAAAGATCGTTTTCTGCTATGAGAATGATTAAGAATGATTTACGCAATAGGATGGGAGATGAGTTTCTCAATGACAGTTTGGTTTGCTATGTGGAGCAAGAGATTTTTAAGAGTATTGAAAATGAAGACATCTTGCAGCGGTTTCAAAATATGCAAACTCGAAGAATAAAATTGCCATCTTAATCATTTCATTCACATGTAAAACTCTATTTTAAATCATTTTTTCAAAGTAGTGATTTCTTTTTTCATTCTTTGCATTGGGATGAATGTTATTTGTTTTCATATTAATCTTCTAATGTTCTAAATCAATTGCAGGTCATATTGGATTTCGTCTTCTGATCGTGTTCATCTCATCTGTTATCTCAAGATTCTGATCAAGATTCTCAGCTTTCATAGAGGTATTTATCCCGTGAGTGATGGGTAATCATTCCTCGTGAGTGATGGGTGATCACTCCTCATTGGTAATGGGCGATTACCTATTCTTTTGCTATATTATATGTAAATTTAGAATTTGTAATGTTTATCCCGCGAGTGATGGGTGATCACTCCTCATTGGTAATGGGCGATTACCTATTCTTTTGCTATATTATATGTACATTTATAATTGTAATGCTTATCCCGTGAGTGATGGGTGATCACTCCTCATTGGTAATGGGCGATTACCTATTCTTTTGCTATATTATATGTAAATTTGGAATTGTTTGAGTGTCTTTTGTACATGGAATGCATCATTTTATAGACGAAATTCTGGCAAAATTTTTTTTTCCTCCAGCCCCCCAAATCATATTGTTCTAGTTTCGTCCCTGGCCATAACGCACAATGGTTATGCGTTATCATTATTGATAACGCACAACCATTGTGCGTTATCATCTAATTATGCTAACACCCGTAATCCGCCGATGTGGCGGATAACGCACGACGAGTGTGCGTTATGACAAAGCAATAATGCACACTGGTTATGCATTATCTGCCACGTTAGTTTTTAATTTTTTTTTTTTTGTTTTTTTTAAATGAAAATTCCTTTACATTTTTGTCAAAACTTATAATTGTATAATTTTTTTAAAAAGATTGTATATATAATATTTAACTTATTTTAGGTGTATTTATTATGATAATATTTATATCATTTTCTTGGAAAATATATTTAACTTTTAATCATTTCATCTCAAGTTATTTGAAGAAGTAATACTAAAGATATTTGAGGATTCTTTATCAACAATTGCAAAAGCAAGTGGGAACAAGTGATTATTGGCATCCCACGTACTTGCAATTAACAGCACGCCCTTGTATGGCCCCCTTAGGTGTGTTCCATCCATAGAAATCACGGCCGACAATATAGAAATCCGTCTATACATGGCGAGAAACACAAGAAAACAAATTTGAAAACATAATTAGGGGGACGGCTTGTTCTGTGATGCAAAAATTCGTATACAGTTCCCAGGTTTAAATATTGAAGGTTGTCTCCTAGCTACCAAAAACCCTCTCTATGGCAAATTTTCGAGCATACCATGCCCGCTTGTAAGTACAACCCGTTTGAAACAATACCTGCACTTCTTGAATGATGTTTGACACAGGTACCTCAGGATCGTTGGCAACTATGTGTGATATTGACATTGAAATAAATTTTGAGGACAAATTTTTGTGCTTATTTTGTTCAATTTGGACAAGGCTTGTGTGTTCTTTTACGAATCTGGTTATTTCCCATCGGCTATGCGTTGCTTTCTTTTTTATACGGATGTACCATGAACAGTAATTATCATCACTGTGATGGTAACATTTTGCGGTTCATGTTTCATTTTTACTTTTCACAACTCGGTATTCACATCCCACACTGATGGACCACTTACGAACCGCGCTTATTGCCTGCACTTTGTCAATGAATCTCATGCCTAATTGTATGTCAGTCATGGAATCGTTCCAATCGAGTAACCGTATGGTACCAGATTCTACAAGGTCATCTATAGGAGAACCCGAGCCCATATCTATGAATGCTCCAGAATGTGTATAGTCATACCTAGCGCTGCTGAACCATTGGCTACTCTCCCATTGGGGCATTATGTTTTCAGTTACCGGGTTTACAGGATTTACAAGGTTTATGAGAGTTTGTAACTCTCCTTCTTCCGGGTCATTGTCATCATCTGATTCGGATTGACCAGAAATGGCATCATATCCGTCAGATTCGTCAACTTTATCGTCGTCGTTATTAACGGTAGTGTACAACATAGATAGTTCATCAAAAACCATCTGTGTTACAGCTGTAATATGTTTGGTCATGTTTGTTGTATTTCTGTCATGTGTAATTGGAATACTATACAGCTGGATCTACTAGAATTCAACAAGAATATTAATCCCTTCCTTCGCGTGGTGAGGGGGAATAGTCTATAGATTACGTATTTCTTCATCGTTGTTCATACTATATAAATTAAAGTAAAACATACGATGCACTTTGTAGTATGAAGGCACTAATCAGGATTTTTTATGATAGTTTTAAACCCAATACTTGCGAGTGCACAAGATCAATATAATATGGAAGTATCAGGGTATCGAACCATAGAGAAAGGCTTAACTACTTAAATTACTATCTTCCTAAATTAATTTTATAAAAACAAGAATGAAATTTTATTTTCTAAAAATTATTCCTAAATTAATTAAAACTAATGAATAAAATAGATAAATTAAAACTAATAGGAGATTAGCCAAAGAAGACGATTTAGAACCTTGAATCCACCACTAACCTATATAACAATGATTTAATTTTATTTAGGAGAAAATATTAAACATTAATGTGGTGATCTAGGCTACAAGCTTCGATTTACTAGAGAAATATATTGTCCTTAAATGTGACATAATCCATCTAACCATTAGCATGACTTATTCATTCCTATGACATAAATCATCTAAAATTAGCATGAACTATTCAATTCTAAAACCCACAATATACTTGCAAAAATCACATACCTCTCATACTCAAGACTACAAGAATTAAGCATGAATTAAAGTATCAATTAACTCAAATAATTATTCTACAAGAACAATCACAAAGAATTAATTGTATCAAACTAAGAACATCCCAAGATATGCAATCACATAAATAAAATAATAGATCTCCCAAAAATAAAATAAACCAAAGTCACATGGCTAGGGTTTCATTAAGATTCTAATAATAAATTTAGTTCATGGCTAAAGGAAAAGAAGGAACCGATTTATTGGAGTAGATCATGGCTAGAGTTTTTTCCAATAGAGAATTGCTGAAAATTGCTGCTGTTGGAATTTTCTGCTGGAATTTGCTTCTGCAGCTGAAATTTTCTTCTGCTGCTGGAATTTTCTGCTCCAAATTTCTGCTCCTTTCTAAGCTGCTCTCACAGCTGCTTGAGTCAACAATTTATGCTGCAGTTTTTTTTTTTTTTTTTTTTTCTGTTTTTGTGGCTGCCTCCCGCCGCTGCAGCTCCTTCTCCTCTCTTTATTTTTTTCTTTTTTCTATTTTTCTTTCTTCCTTTGTATTTTTTTTTCTACCGCAGCTTCTCTCCTTTTAAAGGAGGAGAACAGCTTCTTTTTCTAATCCTTTTGTGACTCTTTTTTTCTTTCCTCTTCCTATTATAATTACCTTTTCTCTTTATATTGTGATTCTTTGTCCTCCTCAATTTCTTCTTCTTTTTTCTCTCTTTTGTGGCAGCCCAATTCCAATCTTGGGCTTGTTTGTGGGCTGCCCTTCTTGACCGTGGGCCTTTTTCTCCTCTTTATTTGTAGGTTGCGTCATTTAATGAGCTTCTTTTCCTTTATCACCAAAATAAAATAAATTAAATATTATAATTAAGTTTAGTAAATAAAATATTTCTAAGGGCTAATAATTAAAACTTAAGGTGTTTATTTGTACATAAAATAGACTTTATCAATTGCCCCACACCTAAGTTTTGCTAGTCCACAAGCAAAAATAAAAGAACAAAAAGAAAAACTAACTAGCCACTTTCGTAGGACCCACGATTGCACTTAGCATGTGCAACAAGCCTTTTAAACCCCTAAGTTACCCTTAGTAGATGAGTATGGTCTTGTGAGGGTTTGCAGACGACGTACCCACAAAGTCAAATAAACAAAAAGTTTTAGAAAAGATATAGAACAGTCCAAATTAAGTACCCTTCATCAATATCTCAAACTTATCAAGACAAATACTCTTCCTCTTATTTTTAAACTCAAGTAAACAAACAAATATTCAATTATCTCTCATAACTAATGCAAAACTCGTGTAAGGTGTAATCGTGGTCATAAGAGAGTATAAAATAAATACTAAACAAGATTTCTAATTTACACATAGAAGACAAATCTCAACAAGAGTTCATTCCATAGGTTCACTCTTCATACCTTCTCTCCACTAATCAAGGATTCTCAAACTCAGCTCAGATTAGGTAGGACTTTAAAGCTTGTAATGTAAGGTTAGGGTGTTAGTTATCAAACGAAGATACGGAATTCAAATTCAAAGAAAAGAGCTTACAAAGAATATGGATACTTTAACATTTCGACAAACTTTCTATCTTTGTTTTAACTCCTTTTTTTTTCAATTAATACATTCACCAAATACCATCTTCTTTTTCTCAAAACTCCATCATTTAAGGCCATTCTTTTTTCTTACATTCATAAATTCGGGCCTCTTGAATTTTTTTTTCTTTGCACCTCATGACATGTAACAATCATGTATCAACTTTTCTCTCTTTTTCTTTTTTTTTTTTTCAGCTCAATACATTTTTTTTCATCACAACAAGTCACATTTTTCTCTTCCCCATTTGTCAAAATAACTTATTCTCTTTCCATAACACCCAAACAACAACCCATCATTGAAGCACAAGTTAGAAGTTTACATTAAGCTCTCTACAAGATTAAGGGTTAATATTTAAGTAGTTCAAAGAAAAAAAATAATATTTAAGGCTCAAAAGGGTATTAAGGTAAAAATATGAGATTTTGGTAAGCTTGAAAGGCACAAACAAGTCAAGAAGGCCTATGACCATCGTCTCTGAGTCAAATAAGGAAAACCTTTCTATTTCGCCTCAAGAGGTACTCAAGCAAGTTCTAAAATGTAGGGAAGAGATTCATCAACTTTATGCAACTTAAAAATAATGTAAAGGATTTATTAAACACTAATAATAACCCATGTGCTCAAGTGTAAGTCATGAAAAAGTTATAACAGATATAGAACATAAGTTCATCACCCTAATTAAAAACAAGAAAACAAGTGCTTTTCTCAATTTGTTCAAGACATTTTTAAAAGGAACTCAAAAAGAATCATTCTTTAAGTGAAATCATATTTTTTTGGTTTTTTTTTAAGATATTGTAAAAATAATAAAATAAAAAAAAAATCAGCAAAAATAAAAAAAATATTGAAAAAAATGAACAAAAATAAGAAATAAATAAAAATAATTGACACCAGAATAAAAGTATCTTCTCCCTCACACCTAGACCCTACATTGTCCACAATGTGATAAAAGAGTACCAAGAGTAGTGAAAAGACAAATAAAAGAACAATACAACCTGGTAGTAAAGGCAATATTAATGCATGTCTGCAAGAGTGGTAAACAATCTCTGTAATCTCCATGATAATGACAAGTTGTTTTACTATCCTACAAAACAAATATTTAATACATTTCTACCAATCAAGTGGAATAAAATAAATAAATAAATAAATAAAATAAAATAAATAAAATAAAATTTAGGTTGCCTCCTAAAAGAGCTAATTTTAAAGTCTTCAGCCAGACTCCCTAATTCTTTTGCATTCAGCCAGGATCTATTTCTCTCATATTAAGCTCATGATTCTCAATCCAAGAAGAATTTTTTAATGGAGTAATGCAAGCAATATTGGAATTAACATCCTCAGTGCAAATTAGGTTTTCTTTCTCAATAGAAGTATAATCTTTTGAACACATTAAAGGTAGAGTTTCTTCAATTAATTCATCATTTACATCTACCAAATAGCAATCAGAATTATCTTCTATAGAAAGTTGTGAAGAAGTTTTAAAGATATTTAATCTAACCCTCATATTCATTATAGAGACATTCATAACCCCAGTTCTACAATTAATAGTGGCATCAGCAGTAGCTAAGAAAAGACGGCCCAGAATAATGGGGATATGATTTTGAGAAGATCTACCATGTTCCATATCTAGGACTACAAAGTCTACAAAGAAGACAACTTTATCAATTTAGACTAGAACATCATCTATCCTCCCTCTAGGTACCTTGATAGACGTATCAGCTAATTGTAAGGTCATATCTGCTGGTTGCACTTCCCCCAATTCTAACTCTTCATAAACAGAGTATGGGAGCAAGTTAACACTAGAACCTAAATCTATGAGTGCCTTGTCTATTTTATGATTACCAATAAGACATGAGATAGTAGGGACACCAGGATCTTTATATTTAGGTAGAGTGTTATATTGCAGAACGGAGCTCACCTGTTCAGTTAGAAAGATTTTCTTAGAAACATTGCTTTTAGATTTTCTTTTAAAAGTACACATGTCTTTAAGAAATTTTACATAGGATGGGACTTGCTTAATAACCTCTAAATGTGGCAGATTAATTTTAACTTGTTTGGGACTTTCTAAATTATCTTCCCTTTTATTATCCTTTCTAAGATGTGGGGGTGGCAATAAAACTTGTGGATAAGGAACCTTTGGTTTATATGAAGCCATATGAGATGATTCTAGAGTTTTAGAATTAGAGGAAGAAGCTAGTTCCTTCTCTATTTTCCTTTCGGTATTAGTCCCTATATCAATTCCCTCGGTTTCGTTTTCATTAAACTTACCATCTTCAATAGGTTACCCTACTTTATTATCTACCAACTTTCCATTTCTAAGAGTGATTACAGCTTTAACTTGCTCATGATGATTAGCTCTAGGGTTTTCTATTGGATGACTAGGAAGCTTACCCTCATCTCTTCTACTTATTGCATTAGCTAGTTGCTCTATTTGAGTTTCTAACCTAGCAACAGATTGAGTGTGTGAGTCTACAATTTGTGTCAAAACAGATAAGACTTTTTCTTCAAACATAGAGTTTCCACTTGGAGGAGGGTGAGAGGATACATACCTTTGAGATTGAAAACCAGGGGGAACAGTCATACCAGATTGTTTGTTCTATTGATATTTTTGTTGGCCTAATTGACCTTTCCCTCCTTGTTGCCTCCAGGAGAAATTTGATTTCTCCAGCCTGGATTGTATGTATTTGAATATGGGTCGTTCTGTCTATGAAATCCTTGGGCTAAATTGACTTGTTCCTGCACAAATTCTGGGAATAGTGAAGCACTAGGACAGTCATAGATAACATGAGAAGGACTAGAGCAAATTGCACAAACACCTTGCACGTTAGGAGAATTAATAGGCAATGTATTTAAAAGCTAACAATTGATCAAACTTTTTAGATAAGGCATCAACTTTCAAAGAAATATCAATATTTTGAGAAACTTCATACATTCCTACTCTATTTCCTATTTGTCTAGATGTGCCTGTACGTGAGGATTGTGGCGTGTTGCTATGAATTATCACTCAAATTTTCAAATAAATCCCACGTCTCATCTGCAGTTTTATGAAGAAAGGTACCACCACAAGAGGAATCATCCATTTGGCGATTTCTCCCATCTAGTCCTGAATAAAAACTTTGGATTTGTTGCCATTTAGGGACTTCATGGTGAGGGCAACTATGAAGAAGTTCTTTAAATCTCTCCCAACTCTCGTGAAATTGTTCATTATTTTGTTGGGAAAAAGTAGTGATTTCTCTCCTTAACCTTGTAAGTTTACCCATCGGAAAATATTTTTTAAGAAATCCCTAGACATCTCAGCCCATGTACCTATTCTCTCACGTGTGTGTAACCAATGTTTAGCCTTATCCTTCAAAGAAAAAGGAAATAGTCGTAATCTAATAACATTATCACTTACATTAGGCAGTTTAAAAGTAGAGCAAATTTCTAAAAACTCATCAATATGCTTATAAGGATTTTTATAATCAAGGCTATAAAAAGATAGTAACATTTGAATAGTAGAAGCTTTGATTTCAAAGTGATTAGCCTCAATATCAGGTAATCTATTACCTATTGGTGAGTTATAAGTGTTGGGAGTAAAATATTCCCTTAATGCTCGTGGATTTTCAGCCATTTTAACCTTGCAACTGTTAGTGATTTTTCCTTGTACTCTAAGTACCTTAAGTGTATGCTCTATCTCAGGATCAAATTCCTTTAAATCAATAGAGAGCGAACGACGACCAAGCATTAATAAATTCAAGAAATAGAAAAAAATTACTATAAATAATAATGAAGAATAAACTATCAAATAATGAAATAAAATAATAATAAAAAAACGTTGAAGACAACTAGAAAATTTTTTCTTCTCAAGAACAAATAAAATAAAAAATTAACAAATTTAGGAGACAATAACACAAGCAATTAATTTATTCTCTCCCTAGCAACGGCGCCAAAAACTTGATCGAGATTTTTTATGAAAAAGTTTTAAACACAATACTTACAAGTGCACAAGATCAATGTAATATGAAGGTATCAGGGTATCGAACCACAGAGAAAGGCTTAACTACTTAAATTACTATATTTCTAAATTAATTTTATAAAAACAAGAATGAAATTTTATTTTCTAAGAATTATTCCTAAATTAATTAAAACTAATGAATAAAGTAGATAAATTAAAACTAACAGGAGATTAGCCAAAGAAGATGATTTAGAACCTTGAATCACCACTAACCTATATAACAATGATTTAATTTTATTTAGGAGAAAAGATTAAACATTCATGTGGTGATCTAGGCTACAAGCTTCGATTCACTAGAGAAATATATTGTGCTTAAATGCATGACATAATCCATCTAACCATTAGCATGACTTATTCATTCCTATGACGTAAATCATCTAAAATTAGCATGAACTATTCAATTCTAAAACCCACAATATACTTGCAAAAATCACATACCTCTCATACTCAAGACTACAAGAATTAAGCATGGATTAAAGTATCAATTAACTCAAATAATTATTCTACAAGAACAATCACAAAGAATTAATTGCATCAAACTAAGAACATCCCAAGATGTGCAATCACATAAATAAAATAATAGATCTCCCAAAAATAAAATAAACCAAAGTCACATGGCTAGGGTGTCATCAAGATTCTAAAAATAAATCTAGCTCATGGCTAAAGGAAAAGAAGGAAGCGATTTGTTGGAGTAGATTATGGCTAGAGTTTCTTCCAATAGAGAATTGCTGTTGCTGGAATTTTCTGCTGGAATTTGCTTCTGCAGCTGAAATTTTCTTCTGCTGCTGGAATTTTCTGCTCCTTTCTAAGCTGCTCTCGCAGCTTCTTGAGTCAACAATTTCTGCTGCAGCTTTTTATGTTTTTGTGGCTGCCTCCCGCCATAGCAGCTCTCTCTCCTCTCTTTATTTTTTTTCTTTTTTCTATTTTTCTTTCTTCCCTTGTATTTTTTTCTGCCGCAGCTTCTCTCCTCTTAAAGTAGGAGAACAACTTCTTTTTCTAATCCTTTTGTGACTCTTTTTTCCTTTCCTCTTCCTATTATAATTACCTTCTATTATGATTCTTTGTCCTCCTCAATTTCTTTTTCTTTTTTCTTTCTTTTGTGGCAGCCCAATTCCAATTTTGGGCTTATTTGTGGGCTACCCTTCTTGATCGTGGGCCTTTTTCTCCTCTTTTTTAGTAGGTTGCATCATTTAATGGGCTTCTTTTCCTTTATCACCAAAATAAAATAAATTAAATATAATAATTATGTTTAGTAAATAAAATATTTCTAAGGGCTAATAATTAAAACTTAAGGTGTTTATTTGTACAAAAAATAGACTTTATTAGGCACCCTCATTGTCATTCGAACAATCCAGAGATTGGGATCCATATCTCTGTACTTCAATATTTTCCTAACCAGCTCGTTATGTGAAATGATTCGGGTCGTTGGCACTGTCCAATTTTCCGCACTACTCCAGTAAAATAGGGACCATATGCATCCCTTGCAATTTTAGAATCCCAAAATAGCATCACTCTAATAGGACGGATTGCTTCTATTTTAAATTGATTTAACTGTATATGTTTAGGGTTTAGGCAGGATGAAATGTAAAGAAGTTAAAGGTTTTGTGGATTGAAGAAGAATGAATGGGGACTTACTGAGAAGTTGGTTTGGCTGAAGATTGTGCATATGTGTATATATAAAGGTGTGAAGGTAAAGTGCCTAGAGTGAATTATTTCTCTTGCAATTTCACATGCGTTCACATGGCATTGTCGGTTTAGGGTGCAAAAGTAATGAAATGAAATGACGACACATTGCAGGTGTTGAATTATGAAGCTGAATTATTTAAAATAACGCACAGCCGATGTGCATTATCTTTAATGATAACGGATGACAGTAGTGCGTTATCATGAAGATAACTCACAATGGTTGTGCGTTATCTTCATGATAATGCACTACTGTCATGCGTTATCATTGAAGATAACGCACAACAACTGTGCGTTATCAAAAATGTAAAAAATGTTCCGGCTTTTATTTCTCCTTTATTTACATCAAATTGAAATTGTTAAAATGTAGAATGTGGATTTTTCTTTCCTTTATTTACACCAAATTGAAATTGTAAAATGTACAACCGAAATAAGTAGTAGAAATACTTTTATTAAAAAAAAACCATATTATTAAATAATATACATAAAACAAAATAATCAATAATATACTTGAAACAAAATAATCAATAATATACATAAAAATAAATAATCAATAACATACATAAAACTGAATACTCTATATAGAAATTTAATTTACATATAATAGAAAATGAAAACTCCAAGATACTAAGTACAACTATGGCCAGTCGGACGGCGTGAACCTCGTTATCTTTTTCCAAACACGATATCCGAACCCAAGACATTGTACATCATCCGTGTCATCTGCCCACTCTTCATCATCAGATGAAGATGCCTGCGATATAGGCTGATGCAGTGTAGATGAACCGGCTGTGCCCGGAGGAGGAGGTGCACGAATGATGAAAACCCTAAAGATGTACCGGCTGACGACTGAAATGGGGCAAACCCTAAATCGAGAAGGGGAGGCATGCAGAATGTCACTAATCCACCTAGAAGTGACTAGGAAGGTTACGTCAACCCTAAACTAAAAGATGGTATATCTAAGTTTGGGCTGTCAAATAGGTTAACAGGAAGGTGTCCACCACTAGATCCCTCACCTCTCTCCATCTCGATGTGTCTGGGGCCCCCCTGTCTGGGTATACCGAGAAAAGGAGGGATAGGAGGGCGCCCACCTCCTGCTCCATGACCAAGCTGTCTACGAGTGCCCCTCTTAACTCCACGAGCACCCCGGTCTGGTATATGCTCCCAGGGACAGCGACGCGACAACTGTACTAGGAATGTCTGTTGGATATCGTGCTGTGATGGAGTGCAGCCCAAAGTACCGCCAATAGATACCATGTACCTCCGAATAATCATCTGCACTTTCTTCGCAAAAGCAGCCGTCTGTGACGGAGATGAAGGTGGTTCCTGTATCACCACTGAAGCCATATCATCCACCTCCTGCAACATGGAAGTCTAAACAATAAATAAATAAATGAAACCGTTAGAAGTCAACATAAATAAATGAAATGCATAAGAATATTTAAAAAGAAAAATTGATTTGTAGAATGTACCATCATCCGTCTGTCGACCCCAGCAGGCTGGTATCCAACCGAACGGGTATCGCGATTAGCTGAATTTCCGATGTAAACTCGTGTGATTCCCCGATACCATCTTATATACTCGTCACTGGGGTATGATAAGACCTTAACAGCCAAGGCAGGGCCATCCCTAACACGCAGTTGCCACTGATATCAGGCCTCTACATGGCTAGCATGTTGTGTCCCCCAGTAAGTGTGGTCATTCCCTCTAAGTTGGATCTGATGCAGGTCAAGACGAGTATCACATGCATCTGGTATATGCTAAGTCTGTGCAAATTGACGAATCACACGCCCAGGATAGTGATACTCCACTATCTCATAATAGATGAGTGGGACCTCTGCTGCCACAGGTCAGATGGAACTAGACCACGGTCATGAAAAGGGAGCCATACAAACTGTGAAGTCAAAATTCAAAATCAATAAAAATGTAAGTGCTTAAAAAAATTTCTTTATTTACAAATAATACAAAATATTTTAAAGCGAGCCTGATCAGGTGGCATGAAATCTAACTGGTCCCTATATGTAACGAGGGTGTGCGTAGGCAGTTGGCTGCAGTCAAAAGATGTGCACCATATAGCACCAAGAGGAGCAAGAGGGTCAACTTGGATATCCATCATCAGCTGAGGCCGCAATTGAGGTATACGCGACCATGCCCAAATCTGTACTAAGACTAAGGCTCCCCCTATCTGTCGTGCACCTCCAAAAGCTGCCGTACATAACTGCCTATATAAAAATCTGAGTACGCAGCTACCCCAGCTATATATCCTGATGGCATCAATATCCTCTAATAAACTAAGGTATAGCACATGAACCAAATTCCCTAAGAAGTCAGGAAGCATATGTTCGCTAAGGAGTAAAAAAAATAAATCCACGAGCACGCAAGATAAGATAATCATCGGTCTCTGAACCAGGAAACGCTCTCAGAATCCAAGCTTCCAAAGGTTCCTTCTTCACCTTGTAACCATAAAAGTGGCTAAGAGACAACCGTACACCAAGAAGTCTCTCAATCAACTCAATCCAATACTGTTTCTAGTGTACACTCTAATTGGGACCGGTCACGTCCAAACTCTCTATCCCTAAACCCCATAATGCCTGCACATCCTGGAGTGTTATTGTGACTTCACCACAAGTCAAGTGAAATGTGTGAATCTCCGGTCTCCACCGCTCAACTAATGCGGTAATAAGAGCGTGGTCCAGCCCAATGTAGCAATATCTGAACACTCCCCCCAAACCAGTTCTGTCAATAATCTCTACCAACCTACGGGGAGCCGTACTGTAACACTGGAATAGATTGCGCCTGAAACGCCTACACTAAAGATCAATGAAACACGTCTCGTAGTCCCCACTCTATATCAACCCAGACCGGTGCTCGTGCTGTCTTATCAAAATATCAGGGACTATGGGACCCGGATGCACGTGGGCTGGGACTTCTTCCATCTACATTATTTATAGTTTGAGTTACGGTCAATATCTATAGATTAAAGTTAAAAATTTTTAAATAAATTATAATTCCAAACTCTTTAAGGTGTGTTATTTATGGTACAATTATTTTAGGGTTTTAAGGTTTGTACGATTTCTAACATATCAAGTTTAGTGTTTTTAGGGGTTTTAGGGTTTTTAATATTTTTATAATTTACGGTTAATTATCAATAATATTAAGATTTTAGTGTTATTAGGGTTTACGGTTACAAAGTTTAGAGTTTTACGGTTTAATATTTAAATTGTTAAGATTTTAGAGTTTTTAGGGTTTACTGTTATAAAGTTTAGAGTTTTACGGTTTAATGTTTAAAATATCATTTTTAGGGGTTTTAGGGTTTGTTGTTTTGAAGTTTAGATACGGTTTAACGTTTAAAATATCAATTTTAGGGTTATTAGGTTTTACTGTTACAAAGTTTAGAGTTTTATTTTTTAATGTTTCAATTGTTAAGATTTTAGAGTTTTTAGGGTTTACTGTTACAAATTTTAGAGTTTTATGGTTTAATGTTTAAAATATCATTTTTAGGGTTTACTATTTTGAAGTTTAGAGTTTTACGGTTTAATGTTTAAAATATTAAGATTTTAGGGTTTTTAGGGTTTACTGTTACAAAGTTTAGAGTTTTACGGTTTAATGTTCAAAATATTAAGATTTTAAGGTTTTTAGGGTTATTTATGCTATATTTTATAACTAAGTATTTTACTACTTGGTAAATTCAATATTGGGGTTTTGGAGTTTAAAATAAAAGCATTAATTACTAAACCCTAAATTTCCAAGTTTCGGTTCTACTAATTACAAAAAGAGAAGAGAAGAAAACCCAAATTCTAAGTTTTCATCTTTTCTACTAAAAAATTTATAAGAAAGATGCAAAATAATTATCTAAATAAATAAAAAAAAATCAAATAATCATAAAGTAAAGGAAAAAAATACTAATTATCCAAATAAATTCATCAAAATAATTCATCACCCTAAGATCACTTTTGCAATACAAAAAACAATTATATGCATAAAAATTAACAAATTTGCACAAATTTATTAATAATAACAAATTTAAACATAAACCCAAACCCCACTTTCACAAAAATGAATTAATTCAAATAATAAATAAAATTCATAAAAATGATTCACAAACAACAATTAACAAACCCAAACAAACAATAATTAAAATTAATAAATAATACAAAAAATAATTTAAATAACTAAAAACTTACCGAAAATTAAAAATACACATTTGTACCGATAAGCTCTAGTCTACCATTTTTCTCTCCAAATCTCTAACAACCTTCGTACTCCAAGGAAAGTCTCACCGATTCAAAATTGAATTTCAAAAATTAACTAAATTTTAATTGTAAATTTTGAAATAAAATACAAAAGTATTAGAAGAAGAGAAGACAAAGTATACGAAGAAGAAAGAAAATAAAAGGAAGAGGAAAAGAACTTACCAAGCGGCGGCGGCGACGGAGCAGCGAGAGAGACGGCGGTGGAGTAGCGAGAGCGGATGAAGATAAAAGGAAAATTTTCGGATGAAGATAAAAGGAAAATTTTAGGGGAGGAAATAAGAAAGAAGAAAGAAAAAATAAGGAGGAAGAAGAAAGAGAAAGCAGAAAGGAGGCGGCTGCGATTGGGCATTTAGGGTTTATAATGTGATAACGCACGGTTATTGTGCGTTATCACTAATAATAACGTACAATGGACGTGCGTTATTATGACTGACAACGCACAATGGTTGTGCGTTATCAACAACTCAACGCAATCTCATCGCCACATCATCGACACATCATTAAACATGCTTCTTAATGCGGCTTTAAGCTGGCTATTACGGATAACGCACAACCATTGTACATTATCTCAGGTGATAACGCACAATGACTGTGCGTTATGGCCACTTCCAGATTAAAATAAAATTTTGGGTCAATTAGTTTCCATCTTTTGAAAAGAGGCTGGATAAAGAAAAAAAACCCTATTTCAAATATATATATATATATAATGATATTCATTTTCTGAAAAAGATACAATCATATTATAATTCTGATAGAATTTGATTGATTCTGTTGCTTTTGATGCCTTAAAAACAAAATGAATGAAACTATTAATATATATAATGATATTCATTTTTTGAAAAAGATACAATCATATTATAATTCTCATAGAATTTGATTGATTGCGTTGCTTTTGGTGCCTTAAAAACAAAATGAATGAAACTATTAATCATACATGTCTGGGATCATAAATAAAAAAGATGACAGTAAATTCTATAAAATATATATACACAAAAAACTCAAATAAATTTGTTTTAAAAAATAAAAAAGAGAAAATGAGAAAATGGAGCACTCGCTTAGATGACTGGGAGTTTCTCAAGGACACTCGACAGGGAGTTCAAGAGGAATTCCCAGCCGCTCCTTTTCTTTTTTTTTTTTCCCCCGAAAAACCCAGCCCCTCCTACTGTATGGGTTAATTAACATTAATAATCATGCCCACACCAAACTAGCCAATTCTTCTTTTCATTTTTTTTAGTGCTTCGGTTTTTGTTACATAGTTGTTGCAGGCATTTGGGCCTATTTTTCTTCACAATATTTTTCATTTTTCAGCCTTCACTACCATCCCTATGATGATCCAATGGGCCTCAACAGAAGATAAGGTGGTTTGAACTAGTCAAGAGATGCTGGGCCGGGCCAACTTGGACTGCCCGTTGTGGCTCTGACCTATTTAAGTCTCTCATTCTCTCCTTGGTTGACACAACAGCCCTCTTTTCCTTTTATTTCTTCTTCTCTGCTCCACCGACTTGCATCTCTGTCTCTTCTTCTTCCTTTCTTTATCGTGGCTTACCGAGTCTGTTGCTCCTCTCCGACTCTTGGGTTTCTGTGATGCCGTCACTTTCATTGTGACCGGCTGCTTGTTGCGATCCTTGATCGGTCACTGTTTCTGGTAAATGTGGGAGGGAGCCAAAAGGTTAGAGAGAGAGATAACCGGCGTTTTCATGTTTGAGGCCTGTAATTGAGGAACCCGTTTTTACACTGATCGTGCTGCTACCAATTTTTTTTTTACCACCAGCGCCTCAACGCGGCTCATGATCTCTCGTCACTGCTCGGCGCTGTCTCGGTCTCGGTATTGTTTGGAACAGACTCTGCAGCGGTGGATCATCTCTTGGCAGTTTCGCTCGACTTGGACTGACAGTAGAGGAGAAGAAGGAAGATATATTTGTAATATTGTTAGGCTGTTTTATTTTTCGCTGTGTTTATATTAAGGATTATTATTCAAGATAATAGGATTATTATTCATTATTCTATTTATTTAGGATTCCTAATCCATGTATATTTAGGTTTTCAAATTGTACATAAACTTAGTTTCCTAGTTATAATTTGTTTAGGATTTGTCAATACTTGATAACTATATAATGTAAACTATTTTGCAATAATGAAACAAAAAAAAAAAGATTGTTTTCCCCACTAGAAACTTTCATGGTATCAGAGCCAAGTTTGAGAAAAAAAAAACTTTGCTTAAAAAAATAATAATTTTGAAAGTATGGCCTTCACTGCTGCTCACCGCCGTTCATCGCTGCGTTTATTGTCTTTAACCTGGTGTGGCATAATTTGCAGGCATTGTAATCGGAGTGGACCTCTGTTCAGTCGCAGCAGCCGAGAAATGCAAACCACTGAAGGAGTTTGCAGCAGTCAAGCTCATCCCTATTCTGGTCAGATTTCCGTCGAATGGTGGCCCAAGACCGCTGCAACAGTCTTCGGTGACTGCAGAACACTATCAGGTCGCAGCAGGGATGGATGGCGAGGCAGATCTCGCCCATCTTCTTGTCGTGGTACAGTAAGACAGCAGCAGCTTACGCAGGGAGGACGATCGGCTGATGGATGGGCCAATGCCACCGCGACAGACCAACACGAAGGAACGACGATCGTCGCCGGCGAAGAAACCTTTAGCCAAGCAGGAAGCTTCAGCAACAGCTACAGCCTTCCAAATATAGAAACTCCTTGTAGCCGAGCAGAAAGTTCCAGCAACAATATTCCCAATTTATCAAGTGAACAATGGACAAAATTTTTGACCATTATAAATAACACAGATGTCACTCAATCCGATAAATTATCTAGTATGAAAAATTTATGGATTTTTTATTCAGGATGTTCTCATTACATGACTGGTAGGAAAGATTTTTTGAGTAATTTAAATAATGTCTACCCATATACCATTGGTCTACCTAATGGTACTAAGGCAATTGCTCTACAAGAAGGAATGGTCTCCTTAACTCCCAGATTCAAACTCCTAAATGTGCTTTTAATACCTGAACTTAAATGCAACCTAATTTCCTTGTTTCAATTGGCCCGAGACTCTCAGTATTTTATCACCCTTTCTGATAATTTTTGTGTTATACAGGATCGTATCTCGATGAGGCCGATTGGAGTGGGTGAGCAAAGGAATGGGATTTTCTTCTACAAGCCGTTGCAATTATCAGCTTTATATGCTTTTTCTAGTGATGTTCTTGATTCTAGCATATCATGGCATATCTGATTGGGCCATAATTCGGATTTTGTGGTAAATAATTTCTTGGGACTTTCTAAAGACTCTAGAAACAAATCTGCACCTTGCAATTCTTGTTTGCGTGCTAAACAGACTCGTGACTGTTTTTCTTTGAGTACAAATAAGGCATCTCAGATTTTTGATTTAATTCATTCTGATTTATGGGGACCATACAAAATTGTCTACTATCGGGGCCTCTTATTTCCTTACTATAGTAGATAAATATTCCAGGGCAATCTGGATATATTTTATCTCAGAGAAAAGTGAAGTTGCATCCATTTTAAAAGATTATTTTGGCATGGTGAGAATCTAATTTGGCAAAACCGTAAAGACAGTCCGGAGTGATAATGGTACAGAATTTATTTGTCTAAAGTCATATTTTTCCGTCCATGGCATGATACATCAAACCACCATCATTGGGACCCCACAACAAAACGGTGAGTCGAATGGAAGCATCGGCATATCCTGAATGTCGCTGGTGCTTTGCGGTTTCAAGCTAACCTACCCATAAAATTTTGGGGAGAATGTGTTCTGATAGCCGGATATCTTATAAATCGCACACCCTCTTCATTGTTACATGGAAGAACGCCTTATGAGATGCTACATGGGAAAAGACCACATTATTCTCACATTAAAAGTTTTAGGTGTTTAGCTTATGTCCATGATCATGATCTACCTAGAGATAAATTCCGAGCCCGAAGCAGAATGTGTGTCTTCCTTGGATATCCCTTCAACAAGAAAGATTGGCGATTTATGATTTAAAAAGGGAGAAGTTCATTATATCCAGAGATGTAAATTTTGATGAGACAAAGTTTCCATACAGAGATCTGAAACCCCACAATATACTCCAGATTTTGCAAGCTCTTATAATTTTGGAGAACAAATGTTGGGCTTACAAGTAAGGGGGAGTAAATTCTTTCAGGAAAATAACACACAAATCCAGCCTAGAGCAAACAGTCAAGCAAGATGTAGCCCACTAAGACAAAGGGAAGAGGAGCCCGCGACCAAGACAGCCTACTCCAACCTGTTGACTTGCCTGGTCCGGCGTCTCGCGTGGCCCATCACGACCGGCCCAACACGCACAGCCCAACCGCATCCATTCCTGTTGACAGCGAGGCCTAACGCACACAGCCCAGCACGCATGGCCCAGCCGATTCTCTCCCTGCTGATAACGAGGCCTAGCGCCTCTATCCCAGCGACCTAGCTCCTGTTTCTGTTCTGCCCAATCAAGGCCGCACTACGGGCCCAGTTGCGGATCCATCCAATCCAGCAAGCTTCTTGGACCAGAACATTTCCACTGCACCTCATCCAGTGGCTCCAAATCCAGCAACATTAATACCAGCTACTCCTTCTCCTTCTCCAAGCCAGTCCACAGAAATACTTGGTACAAGGAAAAGTACTCGTATTAAAAAGATTCATGCTCGACTCCGAGATTTTGATTGTAATACTATATGGAAGACTTCTATATCCCATTCCTCTTCTGCTCCCTCACCCTCTTCGGACCTCTCAGGTACGTCCCTTTACCCTATAACACAATTTGTGGACTATAGAAAATTTTCTCCTTCACATAGGCATTTTCTAGCATCAGTAGCCATAGAATCTGAGCCCACCACCTACTCTGAAGTAGTATATCATCCTCTTTGGCGTGCTACTATGCCCAAGAATTTGATGAACTCGAAAAGAATGGCACATGGTCTTTAACGCCCTTGCCTCCTAGAAAATGTGCTCTAGGGAGTAAATGGGTCTTTCGTATTAAATACAAAGCAGACGGCACCATCGAGCGATATAAAGCCCGCTTGGTGATTTTGGGAAACACACAAATGACAGGTATTGACTTCACGGACATATTTGCCCCGGTTGCTAAAACGGTCACAGTTCACACTTTACTTTCTGTCGCTACTGCTCGAATTAGCCTATCCATAAAATGGATGTCCACAATGCATTTCTCCATGGAGATTTACAGGAAGAAGTTTATATGCGACCGCCACCTGGTTTTCGCCCCTCTTTCCGAGGACAAGTCTGTCTTCTGAAGAAATCTTTATACGTCCTTCACCAATCTCCTCGGTGCTAGTTTTCAAAACTGACTGCCGCTCTTCGTAAGTGTGGCTTTTCTCAACCTTATGCAAATTATTCTCTTTTCACATACTCTCGCGGAAATATTTTTATGTGTCCTCATTTATGTGGATGATTTACTAATTATTGAAAATTCACTACCCACTCTCAATAAATTCAAAGCTTCCTTGAATAAGTGCTTTCATATGAAGGACTTGGGTCCTCTCAAATATTTTTTGGGTATTGAAATTGCAAGAAACCCTTCGGGTTTATTTTTATGCCAACGAAAGTACACTTTGGAAATTCTCTCTGAAAATAGTTTGTTAGGGGCCACGCCAGCATATACATATATTGAACTTAATAATCAATTAGCCAAGGCTACTGGATCTTATTTCGATAACCCAGAACGATACCGCAGACTCATTGGTTAGCTGATCTACCTTACTCTTACATGACCTCAGCTCGCTTACTCTGTTCACACGCCCGCTCAGTTTATGCATGCTCCTCACCAAGCTCATTGGGATGCGGCTATCAGGGTTATTCGATATCTCAAAGGTAATCCTGGTCGTGGTATTCTTCTTCAGTCTAATTCTCCTCTTGTACTGACTGCATACTGTGACTCCTATTGGGCCACATACCCCATTACTCGGTGTTCTATTACCGTCTATTTTATTTCACTCGGTGGTTCTCCTATTTAGTGGAAAACAAAGAAACAACATACCGTTTCTCGCTCTTCTGCTGAAGCTGAAAATCGCTCTATGGCGATGACTTTATGTGAATTAAAATGGTTATCTAGCCTTCTTCGTGATCTTCATGTGCCTATCACACGCCCCATTTTGTTACACTGTGATAATCAAGCTACTCTTCACATTGCTGAAAAATCTGTATTCCATTAACATACTAAACATATTGAAATTGATTGTCATTTTGTCCGTGATGCATTTCAAGACGGATTTATTTCTCCTTATATTCGCAGCAAATTTCAGCCAGCCGATGTTCTCACTAAAGCTCTTCATCCTTCTCATTTTCATCGTTTAGCATCCAAGTTGGGCATTTCAGACCTTCATGCTCCAACTTGATGCGGAATATTAAGGATTATTATTCAAGATAATAGGATTATTATTATTATTATTCTGTTTATTTAGGATTCCTAATCTATGTATTTTTAGGTTTTCAAATTGTACATAAACTTAGTTTCTAATTATAATTTGTTTAGGATTTGTCAATACTTGACAACTATATAATATAAACTATTTTGCAATAATGAAATGGAAAACATTAAGATTGTTTTCTCCACTAGAAACTTTAAGTTTATTCTGATTATTGTAATAGTAATTAGATGTTGTAATAGTAAATAGATCCAACAGTGTACAGAAATGTAAAATATGGTTACAAACTAAAGTTTTAATTTTATTTTGTGCATATTTATATCGAATTTGTACATATTTAATATATTTTTATTTGTATATATTTAATTGTATGGTTACAAATTTGTAATTTTAATTTAAATGTTTCAAAATAGAATAATAGAGAATATAAATGTTACTATAATGCAGATTATAAAGGTAAGGGTGATTATATAATAATATATTTTTTTTCAAAATATATTAAAATATATTAATATATATTAAAAGCATTTATCATACTTATTTTTTTTTAATGAGCTATATATTTAGTTCAAATTGGACCAAAGCATTCATTTTTGTCCATATGTACTGAAATATCACGAAAATCATTGACTATTTATTTATTTATTTTATCAAGAAAATCATTGACCAATTGATATATGAAAATAAAAAAGGAATGAAATTCATGTGCTAGGAATACATATGAAAAAAAATTATTAAAATTGATGGACAATAACAATAATTGTACTGTGAAGTGAATTAAAATTGTTTTACATCATGAGGAAGACAAGGCCACAAGGGAGGCGGCCCCAGGGGGTCGAGAACTGCCGCTGACCCGTCGGCTGCCTCCTCTCTTGCCGCTGCCAGCCACAGCCACCAGCCCACCGCCATTGAATTTCAATGTTGAAGTCGGAAACAAAAAAACAAATCTATTGGAGACAGATTCTGCGAAAATTTATGTATTTGAGTGCAAAATCCGTACCTGAAAGCTATTTTGTCTAAATGGACCACTTTTTGGAAAAATAAAACACTTACCCACTTTCTGTTTTTGGCAGTAGTAGTAAGAGTATCTGCATTTTACTTAGAAAAAAAAAAGAGTACCTGCATTTTTATTTTTATTTTTTTGAAAGAGAGTATCTGCATTTTGCAAATACAAAAATTTTGTGGTCTAGCATTTCATTAACCCTTAGTTTGTTTCCGGGAAGGAGAGAGCAGAGGAATTGATAGCATTTACTTTCAATAGGAGACGGGGGCAGACGCACAATGAAAATTTAGGGGGATCTAAATACAAAATTCATATTATTTATAAGTAATATAAAAAAACATATAAATAATTAAATACACATGGTCTCTTTTAAAAGTTACAAAAATCATGTATGAAAGTGAGTTTGTATTGTATTATTCATCTATTATAAAAAAAAAATATTGTACTGTTCAGTAATTTCTTAAAAAGCGTAATATTACTTATTTTTAAAATTTAGAATTTGGTGGGCTAAAAGGTTAGTTAAGATCAAAATATATAAATTAGGACTTGTAATTATGTAAAATTACAAAAATTATATTAATAAAATATATTTAGAAAAAATGGGTGGGCCTTGGCCCAACTTGCCATAACGGTGCGTCCGTCACGGGTAGAGTATATTAATTTACTTCCAATTGTTTGTAGGAGTTAAAGGGAAATAAATCAAATATACTTTTCTTTATTTGATTGGAAGATGGAATATAAATATTTTTATTATATTTGATTTAGTCATATCAATTGTAAAAAAATTGCTTATATTCAATTGTTATATCTTGCACAAGATACGCCCTGAGTCAAAACGACGTTATTGCAATAATTAACAAGATGGGCAGAGTTCAAGCCACACACATTTGAGTTTTATATTTCAATTGATTTACACCCCCTCTTCTTTCATTTTCTATTTTCACATCAATCAAACTAGAGATAAAGGTTATCTAATGTAGCACACATTAATATAAATAAAATATACCATATTTTAATAAATATAGTAGTACCATGTATAATAATTTAATAATTTAAGTGTAATAATAAATCTTATAAAATCTAAAAAAACCTATTAGAACTTATTGAACTCTAAAGAAAATTATATCTGAAATGAAAACTTAATCAATATTAACGTATGTATATATGTATAGGGACACGCGTTAGATAAATCTTTTCATTGGTTTATGCTATGTTAATCTCTCCAAGGGGGAAGAGAGAGAGAGAGAGAGAGAGAGAGAGAGAGAGAGAGAGAGAGAGAGAGAGAGAGAGAGAGAGAGAGAGAGAGAGAGAGAGAGAGAGAGAGAGAGAGAGAGAGAGTTGTCCACTCAAAATCTTTTTTTTTCAAGTCCTCTAATAGATCATTTAATGTCCTTGATAAGGACATTTGATATAGTAGAATAAATTTAAAAGGAACCAAAATCATTTTTCATGCGGAACAGTGCGGAATTCTTTTCCATTACATTGTTTAGAGAAGTAAGAATGTAATGATTCTTTTTTTTTCAATAAAACTAATGTTTAGAGAAGTAAGAATGTAATGATTCTTTTTTTTTTTTCAATAAAATTATTATTCAATATCGAAATAGAATGAAATTATGCAATATATATAACTTAAATGTCCTTTTAATATAGATCCCATCCCACGAAAAACAAAATGTCCTTACAATATGATTGTTAAATATTTAAAAATCAATATTTAGAATATAGATGTCCATCAAAACATAAGTATTCCATAAATTAAAATATAAAAAAATAGTAGAAGAAAAAAATATTTTTTTTTTACCTGGTTAGAAGCGATTTTTTTTGTTTGAATTAAAACTCACAAAAATACTGCGAGAGTTCTTTTTGTATGGGTGAAATTTAAAACTAAATTACATTGCTTCATTTTTCATATATAATATTATGATGGTATCATAAACATAATATACTTGTTTTCTTTCCTACCTATCATGGAAAGGACTTTTCTTACGATATGTTTGGTCTATGGGAATAGAAAGGAATAACTTTTCCTAACTTTTCTTTCCATTCCAGTATTTGTTATTCAAATTAGAAGTAGTAATAGCCTTTCTACATAAAAGTCTATTTCAAGAAGAAGTTGGAAAAGTCTTTCTACACTAAAACCTATTGAATAGCCTTTCCAAGAAAAGTAGGAATCATTTTAAAAAATATTCGACTATTATACTAGATATATTACATATATTCACTCAATTAATTTTTATATATCGTACTTTCTTTTATTTTGATATTTAAAAGGAGTTGTTTTATAATTATTCCAATCTTATATATGAATATTTATACTTTAATAAAATATTTTATTTTCCTTTTGGAGTTTTATTGCGTGTTAGCGTATGAAAAATACATTTTATGCTAGAAGGGAATTTAGGTTATATTATATATAATTTCATTTCATCGTGACATATTAAATATAATTTTTTTGAATAAAGAATATGAATCATCATTACATTCTACATTTTCCTTCCACACACTGAAATGGAAAGAGGATTCCATTCCATTCCAAAAGAGAATTGATTCTGAATGATAAAGAATTTCATTTTATATCATTGTCGCATATAAAATATGTTGTTAGTATATTTGGTATATATAAATAGACAGAAATAAAATGAATTTTCCTACTTATATTTCCATTTTAATGTTTCGTATATAAAGTCGAAGTAGGAAATGTGGAAAGGCCATCACAAAGGAATGCTGTTCTAGGATTAAGCTAGAAAAATCTTTCCTGATCACCAAAATATAGGGAAAGACTTTTTCTTAATGAGTGGGAATCGTTAAAAAATTATATATTAATTAAGGGGATCCATAAATCTAACTCGGGAATATAAATATATAGCGCAAAAAAAAATCTTTATTTTTCCTCCTCTTTCTCTCTCTACACAGTTTCTCTCTGACTTCTCTCTACTGCTTTCTCCACTCTAAAACTAAAATCTTTAACATTGAACTTGTATTGGAGGTAGATATGGATCATTATGAAGAATTTGTATAAGAAAATATCAATTTAGATGTAAGAAAAGTTGAAAAAAAATTTTCAAAATTGGGGCTCGGATCGCCCGGACGGGCGACCCAGACATGAGCGGATCGCCGGTCCTGGCGACCCAAGCAGGTCCGGGTCGCCGGTCCGGGCGACTCGAGCTTCAGGGTTTTCTTTTTAATTTTTTTTAAGGAAGAAAGAATTTTTGTAGGTATTTGGAAAACTTTAAACATGAATAGCTCTGCGGTCGGATGTCCGTTTCACGCGTATGACCACTCGTTTCGATGGTTCTCGTAAAGATAAACGCAACGGCATCGTCAAAAAAGTGATCCGGATGCGTTTTGGGGCAAAAAATTTGTCTCGTATAGTCGAAAACTTTGACGGGCCATAACTTTGCTCTCGGACGTCCGATTAAGGTGATTCTTGTGGGCATTTCAGGTATTTTTTCAAAATCTACGCGTCATAAATGTCCTTAAGGAGGTTTCCACCAACTGTTCCCAGAAAAACGTCCTGTTTTCTTTTAAATTTACGTTTTTGTAATTTTCTAATACTTTCTCTCTTGTTAACTAAAAAATTAAGGCACCAATTTGAAAGTTAACCAGAGGAGCAGTCTTCTTGTTTCTCTAATTAAAAATAAATATCTGTGATTGAAACCAATTTTGTAAGGCACCAAGTTTGTAATTTTTTCCCCCGAAACGCATCTGGATCACTTCTTCCACGATACCGTTGCGTTTATCTTTACGAGAACCATCCAAATGAGTGGTCATACGCGTGAAACGGACATCCGACCGCAGAGCTATTCATGTTTAAAGTTTTCCAAATACCTACAAAAATTCTTTCTTCCTTAAAAAAAAATTTAAAAAAAAAAACCCTGAAGCTCGAGTCGCCCAGACCGGTGACTCGGACCTGCTTGGGTCGCCAGGACCGGCGATCCGCTTATGTCTGGGTCGCCCGTCCGGGCGATCCGAGCCCCAATTTTGAAAATTTTTTTTTCTACTTTTCTTACATCTAAATTGATATTTTCTTCTACAAATTCTTCATAATGATCCATATCTACCTCCAATACAAGTTCAATGTTAAGATTTTAGTTTTAGAGTGGAGAAGGAGTAGAGAGAAGTCAGAGAGAAACTGTGTAGAGAGAGAAAGAGGAGGAAAAATAATAATTTTTTTCGCGCTATACATTCATATTCCCAAGTTAGATTTATCGACCCTTTAACTAATACGTCACATACTACGCTCATTAATTAATAAGAAATATAACCTACTTATACCAGAACTATATGAACCGAAATTGTTTAGAACTATCATCAGAATCGCGAAACCCAAATCATTGATGAATTTGCGTAACTATTTAATATGTACGTTCTGTACTTCTTTTTATTTTGATCCTAGAAAAAAAGTTGTTTTATTACTATTTTCAATCTTATATGAATACTAGTAAAAAGCTTGCGTTATGCACGATGGATTTTTTTATTTTTTATTGAAATATTTAGTTATTTAAAAGAAAATTTCTATATATAATAAATACCAAAATAATTAAACGTAAATTGAAGAAAATTTGTATTACAATAAAATAATAAAAAAGATAAAGAAAATCTTATATATGAATATTTATACTTTAATAAAAATATATTTGATGATTTTATGGAATTTTAATGTGCGTTAGAGTTTGTAGAATATTTTTTTACGCTAAAAAGATGTATAGATCACATTATATATAATTTCATTCCATTACGAAATTAAATAATAATTTTTCTAAATATAAAAAATGAATCATCATTTTATTATACGTTTCCTTCCAAACATTAGAATGGAAAGAGTATTCACATTTCATTACGGGTGGAAAGCAATTCCATTCCATGTCATTGTAGTGTATTAAAATGTGTTGTTAGGTTTTAGTGAGAAAAGGTTTTCCCCACTTCTTCTTGCAATAAACTTTCATGTGGAATGACTTCTTATACTTTTATTTTGTATATTAAACACTAGAATGGTAAAAAGAAGTTGGAAAAGTTATTCCATCCATGACAAATATTATGAAATATAGTTTCTTTTCTTTTTGTTTTTCCTTCCTTAATTCTCATGCATAGTATATATATACATCTACCAACAATAATGAATTGTCACATGATAATTAAATTAATTAAAGGACAAAATCTCAAACCCTGCGATATAAATTTAATTAGTTTTTTTCGCGCATGTTATTCTGTCATTCAAACAGCAAATCACAATGTCACATTTAAGTTTAGACAGTATGAAAATGAGATGTTAGCCTCAATGGCTCCACCTTGTTAGAGACAAAGCCATTCCAACACGCGTTGGCTCATCCATATTCAGCCAACTTGAAAACAGATCAAACTACATAATCCATAATCAACCCGACAAATATATAAGCAACTCCTCCCTTCAAGTGACTTGAGAAAACCTCAATGTTTCAACCTAACATGGCAATGAAATTTTGTATGAAAAAGGACAGTATATATACACACATATATATATATATATATGTTTCTTAGTTCTAAAATTGAGGGAAGAAGTGGAGATTTAAGGGGGGAAAAAAAAAAGGCGAAGTGGAGCTGGTTGTGCCAAGGGAACAAGGAAAGAAACAAGCTCTTCAATTGTGCAATATCACGTGCTATTGTTGGTCATTTCTCATTTAACACTTCCCTCTTTCACAAGAGTGGTCATGGCTAATGGCTCAAACAAAGCCACCTCCATATCTCATGTTCTTGTCTCATTTGTAGCTGGAAATTTGTACTTCCATTAAGTCATATTTTTTCAATCTTTGATGACAAAGGAAAGTAAAATGTCCAAGAAACACCTTTCTTGTTTTCCTTTTTCTCCTTTTGTGTTAAGGTCTAAGTGATAATTAACCCTAATTATTTCCTCTCACCTTTAGGTGTAGGACGTGGATCTTTCTCATATGAGGTCGTTACACAAGTTTATTAGTACAATTCATCTTTTAGTGTGATTAATGAAATATTGTGCAAGACGAGATTTAATTATTTTATATGTGCACATTTAAATAATGATATTTGCATATTTCTTTATTTAAAAGGTGTTTATAGCGAAATACCCCTAAAGTAAGGTGAAAGCATTTTAGTCTCTACATTTAAAAAATATACAATTTACCCCTGAAATCAATAGTCAATGGTTAATCTAAGTAAAATGCCCAAAATATCCTTCATGTGAGTTATATTTTGTCACAAAAAACTCCCTAAAGTTGATGTAAGATTAGTCCATACCGTAATGATAATATAGCAAAAGATTCCTTCACCTTATTACTTTTCGTTAACCTAGGGCCTATTCCTTTTATGTCATCACTTATGTCATTCAACATTTTTTTGAATGGCCAAAAATACAACATGTGAAGGTTTCCTGTGTCTTCGTACGAGAAATTATCATGTAAGCACAAATAACTTGTTCATTAAAGTGTTAAATATGCATAATACTATCCTTATAGAGTGATACAAGAATGATACAAGTAAAATGTGAGGGAAAACTATGCACACGTGGAAGATGTATCCTTCAAAGTATGACAGGACCATTGATTAGCAAATAAGGACACTTTAATGCTAATTTTACCCTTTTATGAACAAGCCATGTGTAATTCATATAATAAGTTTTGTCCAAAGTACCAGAAACTAATGTGTTTTAGCATCTTTGCCATTTGACAAAAGTTGATTGGCACTTTTAGCCATTCGAAAAAAGTTGAGTGGCATAGTTGGCGGGAAAAAAAAAGAATAGGCCCCAAATTGACAAATCGTAAAAAAGTAAAAGGCATTTCTAGCTATATTCTCTACCATAATTTATAGTTGTAGTTTATATTACTCAAAAATTCTATAAAGTTTGAAATTATTATAAATATTATCACAATCGAAAGAAGTAATAATTATATAAAAAAAATTAATATAGAAGAATTAGAACAACAAAGTAAAGTGTACAAGGGAGTAGAGAACTTTGGATATTATTATATTTTTACTATATTATTTTACAAGCCCTTTAGAGCTCTATTTGTAGAGCTAATTGGTAAGAAGATAAGACGGGAGGGAAGAGGATGAGAAGGGATATGTAGTTCCTATTTACTATGGATAGAATATGATAACCGGGTCATCATCATGTAAGAGATAAAGGTAATTATCTCCTTCATATGGACATTCATAAATATTTTCATAATACTACTCCTTGGATATCCATTACGTAAAGAACGTAACCTATTAAAAACCTTACTAAAGAAAAATCCAGTTGAAAAAAAAAAAACTTCTAGTCAAAGAAAAAGAGTACATCATTCTTTATATTTTTCTTCTCCTATTTTGTGCATCATTGGATCTATGAATTTCAAATTTCGATTCTCAAATCTAACAGTCGAACATGCCTTAGTGAATAGATCTTTTGGTTCTTATCAAATCGTTGCACATCAATTTCACTATTTTTCAAGAAGAAAATATTGTGAAATCTACTTTGTAATATTCTTCTTTAATATATCATTGAATTGCATTATCAAAATTATTAGAATCTCTTGAATTTGTTCAAATATCTCAGATATCAATTACTAATTTTGTTCCACTTTCTTAGCCAATCACTTGAATTACCACTTTAACAGAAAACAAATGGATGTTATAAACCTCTCTACAAAATTTTACATAATATAAGATGTGTGGATCTCAATAATTATTCAATTTAGTGGATCAATACAAAGCTTAAATTTTTTTTTCTAAAACCTTTGATCATAGTGTTTGTCTTAAATACTTACTTGCCTTAAGAAAACTCTTCAAGAGCATCATCTTGATCAATATTTCCTTCAAAGATATTTGTCTTACTAAGATACCATTCACACTTCAGCATTCATAAAATTATGAGTTGTAAATCTCATATTTCGTCCTTAAGAGACAATTCCCAAATAGAGAATATATAACTAGGAAATTTAGATGAACATATATAGAGTTAATATAAAACATTAGAAAGCTCATTTGCAATTTTCATAAAATAGACAAACGTGTTCACTAATGCCTTTGTATCGAACAAAATGACACAGTGATCATGTTTCTCTCGATTGTAATGTCATTCTTTCTATTCTTTGATTGTCTATCCCCTTGATATGGGAAACACTAGTTCATCTAAATAATAATTAGTAAATCATGCAATAAGGACCTCTCCTAATAACGGAATGAGAGAATTATATATGTGGTAAGTATGAGCAAGTCTTATACAAGTTTCCTTATACAGGTATTTCGATATTTCCATATCATCTTTCAAAACTATCACTAAGACAAGTTGATGTTATATTCTTTAAGAATGATTATTTGTATGCTTCAAGCATTTCAAGTTATTCTAAGATTTCATATAGATACTAAGCATTTTATGCTATTGATAGAGTCGATTTTTAATACAAAAAAACATCTTAAGTTTTAATTATTAGCCTTTAAAAATATTTTATTTATTTATTAGTCATAATTATTATATTTAATTTATTTTATTTATCTTTGTGCAGATTTCTAAAAAAAAAGAATAAAAAATAAAGATTCCATATTAAATTTGGTAAAAGGAAGCTGTGGTATTTGAATCCTTTAAGGATTAGGATTTTAGTTGAATCCTTTAAGGATTATGATTTTTTTTCTCTTTTGTCTATATATAGAAGAGCCACACAAGAAGAGAGAAGAAGAAAAAAAGAGAAGAACTGCGGCGACTTTTAATTGCAGAAGGGGAAGCCATGAACAATTTCAAGAAATTGGTTCCTTCTTTCCCTATCATCATGAACTAATTTATTTTTAGAATCTTGATGAAACACTAGCCATGTGACTTTGATTTATTTTATTTTGGAAGATTTATTATTTTATTTTTGTGATTACATATCTTGGGATGTTTCTTGGTTTGATACAATTAAATCTTGGTGATTGTTCTTGTAGAATAATTATTTGGGTTAATTGATATTTTTATCCATGCTTAATTCTTGTAGTCTTAAGTATGAGAGATATGTGATTTTTGCAAGTATATTGTAGGTTTTAGAATTGAATAGTTCATGCTAATTTTAGATGATTTATGTCATATGAATGAATAAGCCATGCTAATGGTTAGATGGATTATGTCACGCATTTAAGCATAATATAGTTCTTTAGTGAATTGAAGCTTGTAGCCTAGATCACCAAATAAAAGTTTAATCTTTTCTCATAAATAAAATTAAATCATTGTTATATAGGTTAGTGGCAGATTCAAGATTCTAAATCTTCTCTTTGGTTAAGCTCCTATTATCTTTAATTTAGTTATTTTATTTATTAGTTTTAATTAATTTAGGAATAATTTTTAATAATAAACTTTGATTCTTTTTATAAAATTAATTTAGGAAGATAATAATTTAAGTAGTTAAGCCTTTCTCTGTGGTTTGATACCCTTATACTTCCGTATTACATTGTTCTTGTGCACGTGCAAGTATTGGGTTTAAAGCTTAGAAAAATCCCGATCAGCTATAAAATCAAATATATGTGTATCCACCACCAGAAAATTTTTGTTCATTCTTAGTGCCAGGCTTTATGAAAAACTTCATGCCATTGTGACTTTTACATTTGATGGCTTGCATTATATTTTTATGGAGAGAGTTTATTTTCATCCTTCTAGGATTACACTTCAAGTGTGTCATACATGCTGGAAGTATATATATACATGTTAGATGTACTTTATTATCCGGACACTTCATATTTCTTGTGCGAATACTATATTATTATCTCGGATATCAAATCTTGAATTTCAAGTTTGCGGAATTTTATTTTAGATCCTTATTTATATTCATATTATGAGCAAAAATACTAGAGAAAATAGACTTTTTTACCCTCAACCTATTTATGTTTCACCAATTTAGGCCCTGTACTTGATCGAAGCACTTCCCGTCTGACTTGCAGTCTTAAGCATAGTGACATTTCAAATCAAAAAGAAGAAAGGGATATCCTTTCAAAGAGCAAAGGGCTAAAAAAATGAAGCAAAAGTAGGACCATATTGAGAGTGAGTAGCATAAACAAAGATGGATTTGTGAATGAGAAATACAAGTTTCCTATTTTCATAGAAAGCACCAAAGATGGCTCTGCAGAGATTTTAAATTCCGGTGTCCATTTGAAAACTCACATTGGAAAGCCTAGCAAGTTCCAGTTCCCCTTCATCCATAATATGATGTAATCCTCTTCAACAGTAAATCTGATCAAGACATGTCGGAAATCTAAGAACCATAGCATTTCGTGATTCATTGGTAAATCTGTTTTGATTCTCTATCAATCAATAATGTGGGGCCATTAATATGGTTAAAGAAAAATGTTTGAAGTGAATCGGAATAACGATCTCTTCTCAAGATGGAGCAAGAAGGGTGGACCCCACCTAGCATGAAGAGACCGAACCTCCCGGCTAGAGTAGTCGTCGCTAAGAAGAGCATGAATTTTCCTAGTTTACTAAAGAGTAGCGGATGTGAATCAGAGATGGAGCTCCAAGAGTTTGATTTTAGGAAAATTGAATCTTGAATGAAGAAAGACAGAACTTTGAGGTAGATTTCACACTTAACTAATCTCGACATGATAACACAAACTCTTTCTCAATACTTAATCTTTAGAAGCCTTATTAATAAAAAAAATGCTTTGATTTGACTAAGCTAAGAAAGAGTAGATTAGAGAAAGAGGAATTCGAAGACGCAGAAGAGGTTTTTTACGGGCCGGGGAAGATTTTCTAATTCAATCAAGGAAAAAGGTTTTTTTCCTTTCGATTTCACAATGCCAAACAGCCGTATAGAACAAAAATTGGTTGGGAGAGACGGGGGCCCTATTATTATATTATAGTAGAAAAAAGTCTCGGACCAAGAGGAGTGATCTCGATCCTGAGATTCAAGCACCCATCGATCAAAGAAGTAGAAGTGAACCAAAGGTGGAACTCTTACTCCAAGTGGGTGGAAATAATGCGTACTTTCCTTTAAGCTGACTAAGCCCATCCACTGATTGATCTACGAACACCTTGGGTCAGGAAATTTTTCCAGATGAAGTTGGAAGAAGCTTATAGGTTTTGGAAGGACTTTTTATTGATCAAAAGAAGAATCCACTTCTATGCCCTTAGGCACGGCCATACATAACATAGAAATCGCACTAGGAAAGGGTAGACTTCCTCAAGAACGCCACTGCTTCATCTCTTGCAATAAAGGAAAATTGAATTTCTCGTTTTAGGAAGACTAAAAAGAGAAAGTTAGCTTGCTTTGTGGTAGAACTTTGAATTGTGGAATTCCATTAAAATATAAAGCTTTTGGCCAGTTCAAGGAAAGTGAAACAAAGTGTTTCCTTTATTGAGTCATTCTCACTCACGGAACACTTGTCTATATGGCTAACGACTTGCTTGTCATCTAGTTAGGGTTTACGTACGAGAGTAGAACAGGTCTTCTGTGTGATACGCTCATACGAGAAAAACGAACTATCATGATTGGGTCGACCAAGCTAGATTATGACATTATGGACCATTTTGGGAGGAGTTGGATACTCTACTCGGGGTGGAAAGAGATCTGGTCAGCGCTAGGGGATTTCTATCTAAAATGTAAGATAGATAGCTACAAAACGGAGTACTCACAGTTTTAAATCGCATGGTAGCTTTATTCTGATATCATTCATCTCAGAAGCAAAACAAAGAACAGAAGCCTCATACGCCCAGGCTTAGGTCAATGATAAGATAAAGAAGCACTTTTCTAAGTTATACCCTTCGTGCCCAACTTGGGGCTTGGCCATAGTTTTCATGCAACCTAGCGAGGAGAAGTGGAGTAGGTAGAATAGCACCCGATACGAGCACCAATATGAGACTTACCAGTCCCATAATAAGTTGGATTGAATTAAAAAAAAAAAATTTCCACGGGCGGAGACTACCTTGAAGTTCGAGGGGGAGAATGAAAAGTTGTTCCCCCATCGGATAACTCTGCTATTTAGAAAAATGGAGGGAGAAGAAGGGTAAAAGCAAGAAAGGTAAGCATGTCGTGTCGACGCACGTGAAAGGCTATCAATGTACAAGTCCACTTTGATAGCCAAGTTTTCTTCTCATCGAAGTTCTTTTAAAGACTTACCAGGGTAAGGAAGAAGAGGGGAACAAGCACACTTGGAGAGCGCAGTACAATAGAGAGTTGTATGCTGCATTCGGGAAGGATGAATCGCTCCCAAAAAGGATCAATACAACCTAAATCACTAGAGCGCTTGAGTAGACCGAAATCCAAGGGCGCCCTTTTTTGCTTCCCAACTACTGCTTAACCTCTCTTATTTCGATGTCTATGCTAAAGAATACACGATCGGGATGTGATACAGAGGACCTTCAACCATTTTTCCTTGGTACGAGGGAACTTATCATGAATCCACTGATTTCTACCGCTTCTATTATTGCTGCTGGGTTGGCCGTAGGGCTTGCTTCTATTGGATCCGGAGTTGGTCAAGGGACTACTGCGAATCAAGTTGTAGAGGGTATCGCAAGACAACCTGAGGCAAAGGGAAAAATGCAAAGCTTTATCCCCTACCTGCCCTATCTTCCTTGGCTCTAAGCAAGTCGTACGTACTACCGCCGTCTTCAGCCGCGCAGAAACTTTTTCTCATGATATGACATGCTTTTGAGTGGCTTTGAGGGATTGGTTTTGAATAAGGAAGCCTTGAGTTGGAAAAACATAAAATATAGCTCTAAAGGGAGATATTTTCTTTTCCTTCATTAACCTGGATCTATGACAACAAGGGGTTTAAGCTCAGTAGTACAAGCTACTTAAAATGATTGTTTTCAAAGAATAAGCAGCAAAGCATAATGAAAGGTTTAGCCGGCTTAGTTAGCAAAATATGGATTCAAGAGAAAAGGTTTAGAATTAAGAATCTTCAACCTTTTTACGTTCTACCCACTTAGCCCATACCACAACTTCTGCAGCGGATTCCGACAAAAAAATGGTCATGTGTCGTCCACGTGCCTTTTTTTAAGGGAAAATTGTTATTCCTATTTTATAATGGCTCTCTAACAACTACTTAACCCCTAAATTCCTAAAAAGACAAACATTTCCCCCATCTTTTTCCCTCCTCTCACCCAAGCTCCTCTCAACCGAGTTGCTATCATGGAGAACTTTCGATCAGCAAGGAGAAGGAATGGATTCTGCCACCAAGTTATGCCTATAAATCCATCTATGTATTCTTTTGTAGGGTTGCGAGCGTAGTGAGGACTTCATGGACCAAGAACAATCCAGGTACGCGATTCTACAGTTGCATGAAATATGAGGTAATTTTTGTTTAACTTTGTCAATCAAGTACAAGTTATTCTCACTTTTGTCGAACTAATTCTACCAAAGAAACAGCATGGCATCTTTCTGGCACTAAATAAAAAACAGTGGGTTTTTTGTAGGTTTCTTCTGGCTATTGGTCTTTTTCTTGGTTTGACCCCTTTATTTGTGAAGGAGCTACTGAGATTATTCCTGGTTTAATAAAGAATATTGATGAGCTGGAGGAAGAAAAATGGTCCTAGAAGAAACTGGGGACGTTGGTGATGGGTTCTTGGTTGGTAACTACCACAATTTGGCTTTGTAAATGAGTTGGTGGCTGCAATAAAAGATAGAAGATGTCCCAATCTATAGAATGCATTGTTTAGCTTGATTTTAGGTACATTTTATGTTTAGTGTAAATTTTTGACTAAATTGAAATAGTAGCTGATGTTATATGGCCAATTATGTTGTAATTTATGTTTTATTCGATGAAAAATTTTGCAAGAGTTTCCCGACATTTTGGATATTTACTTACTGTTTTCTAAACTTGCCAACATTAATCTAAACATGGGAATCTGAAATAGACACTGTAAAACACAAAGATGATGCCAAAATATCTAAATAAACAAATGTAAAGTTATCAACATAAAGTCAAAACCCTCACATGGTTTGTCCCATTTCATAAAGCAAAACCAAATAAATAATGTAAAGCTGTTAGTTTACATAAAGGCTATGAAACATGAGGTTGCTCAAACAATTAAAGTGCCAAACAAGAGAAACCTAGTAAAAAATTCCCAAACAGTATCAACTATTACAAAAGACTCAAAAACAGTTTTCTTCTTGGCTTTTTTAGTCCCTGCTACCAAATTTCTCAACAACCTTTAACCTCTTCAAAAACCATACTTTTATCCATCATCATACCTGCACAAAGTACAAAGAACTTGTTAAGAAACTAGTGGCTAAGCAAATCTACAGTTTTAAGATAGAAAAACTACCTGAGTTTGCTGACTTGCAAATAGATCTTCTTGGCTCATAACAGTTGGATTTTTTTTAGCTTGACTTGAAGAAGCTTGAGCAGTGCAAGTCCTCTTGTTGTGGCCGAATCCCTTGCATTTTAAGCATATTTTACTGTTTGAAATAGATTATCCTTAAAAAGAAAATGCTCTTGAATTGTGATTTTTTTGCTTACAAAGTTTGCAACTGATTTTCATGTTATCCTCTCTTAGAAATTTCTGTGGCTAATCTGTACTTTTCTACCCCTCATCAAGTTCTCTTCTTCTCTACTTCTTGGGCTTGCCTGGTATCTTGAGGTTTTCTAGTGAGAGGATATCGGGTTTACCTATGTTCGGCTAGTTATTTGGGCCATTGACGAGAAATATGACTTGTTCATAAGCCTTTAGGAATGTTGCTCTAGTGTAACAAGGATGAACATAGTTGTTTGGATTTTTTCCATAACCACAAATATGTGCACATGGGATCCTACACGGCTCCCATTTTCTACAAGAACAGGTCCTTTGTGCAATATATCAACCACAAATTGGTCCATATGTAGCTCCCGAACTTCAAATTTTGAACCTCTTGAGTAAGTGGGAAAACAATGGGCAGATTTATCCCTTAACTTGTCAAGCTTTTTAACAATTTTTGGCACAAGTTGTCCTTAAGTCTTTGTATTCAAATCTTTCTAGATTAAAGCCTCAACATCAAGTACACTCTTATTCTTTCAAGCATTCCCAAAATAGGTTTAGATCTTGTAGTCAGAAGGCTAGAATTAAACACCTCACACAGATTGTTCAATAAAACATCACATTTAATAGTAGTGATGAAGTGTGCCCTAGTACAATTTCTAACATGAGTGGTTTCTATCAACCACTTATGTGCCTCTGAGTCAAACTCCTTCAGTGCCTCCATCTCTTCTCAAATTTATTGGGATATGTGGCTTTTGCACAATTCAAAACCATATTCTTCAAAGCTTTATTACTAAATCTCTTCTTAAAATTGTTTATAAGTGCCTTACACAAAATTTGTTCTCCATTCCAGGTAAAGCCACACTTACAGCTTGAATCAGACCCTGAAACAGTTCAATGAATGGTTGTGTAAGTTTCTAGACAGTCCAATAAATTTAGCCCATTCAGTACCTCACTTATTTGGTTAGGGTTGAATGGATATAAAAATTAAAGTTAGCACTTACTTTTTTGCCTGTCTAACATGATGCACCACTATGTATGTTCTGATATCTTAAGGTCCTCTCTAAAATTTTTAACAAACTAATTTCCTTTCCGTTTAAGTTGCAAATATGTGTGCATATCTGGAGGATCTTCATAGATGTCAAGACTTCTTGGCATTGAATGTGTACAACATATAGGTCTACTTCACAATTTCTCTCAGTGGCCTTATACATAGTCATCACATCATCATCATACTCAAAATATTTCAAACCCAAAACTCCATCAACAGTGTGATCTATCCAGTAATACCCAAGATACCCACCATAACCTAAACCTAAATCTTTCACCATTTTATAAACACTAGGAAGAGACAACTCTACTACAATTAAGTCACCAAAGGAATCAATCATTCCCTATTGTATCTTTTATACACTATATTTCTTGGAGTATCCCTCCATGGTGCATTTTAATAGTAAAAATACCTTGTAAAAAACTTATAAAATAAAAGCAAAACATCCCAAAATATTTCAAAACTATAGAAAGAACAAGAGCAGTGAACATTTGAAAAACTATTTAAAAACCAGAACATTATACTGAACATTAATAAACAGTAAAACAAAAAATAAACAACCCTGAAATATAGCAAGACAATTTAACATGAACCAAAACCCTCACAAAAATCAAGCACTTTAGCATATTTTATATACATATTGTAAGTTTAAAAAAACCAAGCCCTTACTGTAATTTGGAGGAGCAGCTCCTGGTTTTTGGCATCCCATCTTTTAATTTCACACCCAGCAGTTGCACAAACAACAGAAACCCCACTCCAATCTGTTAAAATGATAACCCATAGCGTTAGATTGGTAGTAGTTTAGTTTGAAGATGAAGACCTGTACAAGACTAAGAAAATGGAGGAAAATCGAAGTTAAGTGGGAGTTTCGGAGTAATTGATGTTAAGAGGCCTGTTATAAAATGGAGATGACAATTTTGCCCTTAAAAAAAGGCACGTGGATGGCACATAGACATTTCCTGCCAGAATCTTCCGCGGAGGTAGTGTCTGGGAGTGAGTGACAGAACGTAAAAAGGTTGAGGATTTTTAATTCTAAAATTAAACTGCAGGGGATGAAATGGTGAAACATAAATAAGTCAAGGGTAAAATTGGCTATCTTCTCTAAGTAGTATCAACTTCTTGTACTATTTTATGGTTCCATCATCAATATGAAAATCTTGGGTGTTCCTCTTGAGATTTGCTATCAATATTGTAGGCTTTTCAAGCCCATGTTCTCCCAATATTTTTCCTTTTCCAGCCCAATTTCTCCTTCCCCTTTTTTCTACCCTATGATGTTAATGGGCCTCAGCCCTTTGGAATAGGTATTTTTTCTTTCTTTCTTGACTGGGTAAACGGATGCCCGGGTGATTCGGGTTGGCCACCCGGGCCGTCCGTTAGCGACCCTCGAACTTCCCCTCTTTTAATGCTGCTGCTTTATTTTCTGTGCAGTCTCTCCCTCTCCTCCTCTTGACCGTCTCTTCATTCTCTCTGTCTTTAGGAGTCTTCTGGACTCTCTGGTTTTCTCCTGATTCTGCGGCTCCGCCGCTGCTCTCCTTTCTCTGTTCTGGTGTTCTATGTTTCTCTGTTGTTCACCTGTCTTCTTTGTTGACTTTGATTGTCTATCGGTGTGCTTAGAGAGTGAGCCGTGAGGAAAAGAAAAGAGAGAGAAATAAAGAAAGAGAATTTCTGGTGATTTCCGTCACGGCTGAGGCCTTTTCTGAGGGTATAATACCCGATCATCCCCTTGCTTACCCTCGGCGCCTCGATGCGGCGTTGCCGCTGCTCGGCGACCGTTTACATTTCTGGTGACCGTTCGGTTTCAGCTCCTCAGTCATCTCTTTGATTTTTTTCTTGCCGCCAGTTTCACCGCGGCGGTGGTAAGTGGAACAACTCTTTGTTCGTTTTGGTTTCTCTTTCGTATTAACCGGGTGTTGATTTTGCAAATTATCTTTTTTACTTTGTTTTGGTTTCTGTTCTTGAAGATTGAATCTTCTGTTTCTATTTTTATTCTTCCGCTGATTTCTTGTGGTTTTGTAATAGTAATTAGTATATTGTAATAGTAATTATGAGCATTATTCTTCAACAAGTGGTATCAGAGCCTGGTTCGGGCTTATCGGCGCCAGCTTCCGACAGCAACCTTTCAGATCTGAGGAGTTCCTCAGATCCAGCCAGTAAAGTTACTCTTACTCACTCTATTTTACAGTTTTGATTATTATTGTTTTCTGTTTGTGTATTTCGGCTTGTAGCCGGTTACTGTTTTCTGCTTCTGAGTTTACTTCTTTCGGCTTGCCGCCGATTCTACATTTCTGGTTGTTGGTTGTTACGGCTTGCTTCCAATTCTTGCTATTACTGTGATTGCTACTATTTCTGTTTTTATTTTTTTTCCCTTTAGTTTGTTATTCCAGTTTTTCCTTTCTCTTCTTCTTAAAAAAATAAAACAAAAACCCAAGCCTGGCTTGAATCCATGAGATTTCAAGTATCTGTGTCTTGGCGGTTTTCTTTCTGATTTCAAAAGTTTATATATATATATGTTTTATATCTTTTTTCTTTGTTGTTTGCTGAATCTGTCTGTTTCAGCCTCCTTTTCTCATTATATAGTTTGTTTCCAGTTTTCTGATTAGGTGTTCCTATGTGTGTTATTCTGTTACACTGTTTTTTTGTATAATCAAAACCTAACCTAATCAAACAAACTAAAACAAACAACGCCGTTTTTCTTTGAAAGTTTTTCTCTGTTTTGAGGAAAATCCGTACAGTTTTATTCAAAACTCCTTTCAAATCTTTCATCTTTCCTAAACCACCGAATCACACCTATTTGCCTTTAAAACATGTCAGTTCCAAAAATTGAAACTGATAGGTTTTATGGCAAATTTGATTTTGTGATGTGGCGGAGGAAAACGAAAGCAGTTTTGTTACAAAATAAAATTGCTCCCGCTATTTGTAGCCCTGAAGAGTATCCGGAATCTTGGAAGGGCGAAATTCTTAAAGAAAAACTAGGTGATGCTCATAGTTGCCTCAACTTGTATTGACTGATAACGTTTTACGAGAAATTGATGAAAAAGACAATGCTTTTGAAATTTGGACAGAATTGAAAAAATTGTATTTGGAAAAATCTCTTTCTAATAAAATTTATTTAAAAGAACAGCTTTTCGGTTTCAAAATGAGTGGGACAAAATCACTTTCTGAAAATATAGATGATTTGAATAAAATCATTTTGGAACTTCAAAACGTCGGAGAGAAAATCTCCGATGAAAATATTACAATTATTTTACTAGATGCCTTACCTGATTCTTTTAACGATGTCAAATCTGCTATTAAATATGGCAGAGATGATTTGTCTCTTTCTGATGTCAAAAATGCTTTAAAATCAAAAGATTTGGATTTGCAAAAAGAGAATAAATCTCATGGTGAAAATCTTTTTGTGAGAGGAAGGATTGACCAGAGAGAACCTCCTAGTCATCGTTTTAAAAGCCGTTCCAAATCACGAGAGAAAAGCAAAGTAAAATGTTTTTATTATGGGAAAGAAGGGCATATGAAAAATAAGTGTTTTAAACGAATCAAAGATGAGAAACAACATAAACATGGTAAAGGAGGAAATAAAGTCAATAAAACTCACGTTTTTTAATCAGATGATAACTCTATGTTTTCTAAGGTTTTGCGTGTTTCTCTTTCTACTTCATGTACTGATGTTGTTAATCATTGGATGCTTGATTCTGGTTGCTCATTTCACATGACACCTAACAAACACTGGTTTTCTGAGTTCAAACCTTTAAACCAAGGAAAGGTTTTTATGGGTAATAATCAGGTTTGCGATATTAAGGCATTGGTAACGTTTTCATAAAAATGCATGATGGCGTGACTAGAAAACTCATTGAGGTGAGATACGTGCCCGACTTACATCAGAATCTTATCTCACTTAGTTATTTAGACTCTCTGGATTTCTCTTTTAAATCCAAACACGGAATTTTACGTGTTTACAAAGGAAACCTAGTCATGTTAAAAGGTTTTAAAAGGGAAACTTTATACATCCTTCTTGGTAAAACAGTTTGCAACTCTACTGTTTTGGTTTCAAAATCTATCCCTGAGAAAACTATGTTGTGGCATCGAAGGATCGACTACATTAGTGAAAAGGGGCTTTATCATTTACAAAAACAAAAACTTTTATGTGGTGACAAAATTGATTCCTTGGATTTTTGTGATCACTGTGTTTTGGGAAAACAACATAAAATCAATTTTTCACTGCAGCTTTTGATTATGTGCATTGTGATCTATGGGGGCCTGAGAAGGTTCCAAATTACGATGGTAACGTTTATTTCTTGTCTATTGTTGATGATTTTTCTAAGCATGTATGGTTTTTTCTTTTAAAAACCAAAGACCAAACGTTTGAAAAATTTTGTGAATGGAAACGTTTTGCCGAAAATCATTCTCGAAATAAATAAAAAACTATCAGGATCGATAACGGTCTTGAATTTTGTAACCGGAAGTTTTCTGACTTGTGTGCATCGCATGGCATTTTACACCATAGAATGGTTAGACATAACCCACAAAAAAACGGAGTTGCCAAAAGGATGAACCGTACCATTATGGATAAGGTCCGGTGTCTTTTAGTTTCTTCTGGTATCCCAAAACCTTTCTGGGGTGAAGCTGTTAGTACAACAGTATACCTCATCAATAGATCTCCATCCACAGCTATAAATTTTAGCACTCCTATAGAACTCTGGTGTGGCAAACCTCCTAATCTTTCCAATCTGAGAGTTTTTGGTTGTGCAGCCTTTGCTAATCAAAAAGAGGGAAAACTAGACCCAAGGTCTAGAAAGGGAGTGTTCATAGGATATCCTAGTGGGGTAAAGGGTTATAGGGTGTGGTTAAAGGGTGAACTAGGGGTGAGGGTTATTGTCAGTAGGGATGTCATCTTCAACGAGTTAGAGATTTCTTGTCTTAAGGATAAACCCATCACCGATAATCCTCCGAGTATTCTCACTCCTAGTAGCATTCCGGTAGAGGTGGAGACCATCTCCGAACCTTCCTTAGATTTGCTCAGGAACATGAAACCATTTCTGAGTCTTCTGCTCCTTCCAGTAGCACTCCTGTTCCTGAAACTTCTGACCCTATTCTAGATGGTTCTGATGAGGGAGAGGAATATCCTGAGACTCAAACCCAAGCTCTTAGGGATTATCAGCTCGCTAGAGATCGAGTCCGTAGGGTACCTAAGGATCATCCTCAGTATCGTTACTCCTATATTGTATCATATGCTTTTGTTGTTGCATCTTATGTTGAAGAAAAAGAACTTTTATGTTTTTCTGAGGTTTTGAAAATTCCCAATCGTATTTTATGGTTACGTGCGGTGGAAGAAGAAATGTTTTCTTTGAACAAAAATAAAACCTGGATTCTTGTTCCAAAACCTTCAAAACAAAAACTTGTTGATTGTAAATGGATCTTCAAAATAAAAGAATCTGAGTCTTCTAACGAACTTCCTAGGTTCAAGGCCAGACTTGTTGCAAAAGGTTTTTCACAAGTTGAGGGCATTGATTTTAATGAAATCTGTTCACCTGTTGTTAAATACAAAATAATTAGGATTGTTCTTACTCTTGTTGCCTTCTATGATCTTAATCTTGAACAACTTGATGTGAAAACTTTCTTTTTACATAGTGATCTTGAAGAAACCATTTATATGCGTCAACCACCTGGTTTTGAAGTAAAGGGTAAGGAACACATGGCGTGTCTTTTGAAAAAGTCTTTATATGGGCTTAAACAGTCGCCAAGGCAATGGTACAAGAGGTTTGATTCTTTTATGTCTAAAATTGGTTTTTTCAAAAAGCAACTATGATAGTTGTCTTTATTTTTCTGGTAATAATGTGGATTCTGCTATTTATTTGTTGTATGTGGACGATATGTTAATAGCTTGTCGTCACAAAGCTAAGATCGATGACCTGAAATCGCTGCTGAAATCTAAGTTCGATATGAAGAATTTAGGAGTTGCATCCAAAATTCTTGGGATGAGTATTTCAAGAGATAGACCTGATCATTCTCTTTTTCTATCTCAAAAGCCTTTCCTTTAGAAAGTCGTATCCAAATTTTCAATGCACCTGTGTAAACCCGTTACAAGTCCTCTTGCTAGCCACTTTAAACTCTCCGACAAAACCTGTCCTAAAACTGAAAGTGAAAAGAGAGATATGGCCAATATCCCTTACAGAATGGCCATAGGCTCAGTTATGTACTCAATGATATCTACCCGTCCTGACATTGCTTTTCTATAAGCCTTCTTAGCAGATTTATGTCAAATCCTTGAAGAGATTATTGAGCTGCTCTCAAGTGGCTATTACGTTACCTAAATGAAACTGTGGATCGGGGTTTACACTATCATAATTGGTCCGATTTTGAATTAATTGGATTTGTTGACTCTGATTTTGCAGGTGATAAGGATGGTAGAAAATCTACCACTTCCTATTTCTTTACCCTTGCGGGTAGTTGCATTTCATGGAAATCCGAACTGTAGCCTGTAGTTGCCTTGTCAACTACTGAGGCTGAGTATATCGCAGCAACGGAAGCAATCAAAGAAGCCATCTGGCCTCAAGGGTTATTGAGTGAATTAAATATTTTACATTCCAAAGTTATTATTTATACAAATAGTCAAAGTTGTTTACATTTGTGTAAAAATCCGATCTATCACGAACAGACGAAATATATTGATGTCAAATACCACTTTATTAGAGAAAAGGTCTCTAGTGGTATTGTTGACATAGAAAAGATTAGTACTGATACTAATCCTGCTTATTTTGGTACTAAAATTGTAAACACTGACAAATTTATGTTTTGCAGGGACTTTTTTCATGTGGAAACAATTTGACTCAAAATGAGTCATTTCAGGGATGGAAAATATTGTTCAAGGTGGAGATTGTAGGCTTTTCAAGCCCATGTTCTCCTAATATTTTTCCTTTTCCAGCCCAATTTCTCCTTCTCCCTTTTTCTACCCTATGATGTTAATGGGCCTCAGCCCTTTGGAATAGGTTTTTTTTTTTTTCCTTTCTTTCTTGACTGGGTCAAGGGATGCTCAGGTGATTCGGGTTGGCCACCCAGGCCGTCCATTGGCGACCCGCGGACTTTTCCTCTTTTAATGCTGCTGCTTCGTTTTCTGTACAGTCTCTCTCTCTCTCTCTCTCATCCTCTTGATCGTCTCTTCATTCTCTCTGTCTTTTGGAGTCTTCTGGAGTCTCTGGTTTTCTCCTGATTCTGTGGCTCCGCCCTACTCTCCTCTCTCTGTTCCGGTGTTCTATGTTTCTCTGTTGTTCACCAGACTTCTTTGTCTCCTTTGATTGTCTGTTGGTATGCTTACAGAGTGAGCCGTGAGGAAAAGAAAATAGAGAGATATAGAGAAAGAGGGTTGCCGGTGATTTTTGTCACAACTGAGGCCTTTCCTGAGGTATAACACCCGATCATCCCCCTGCTTACCCTCGGCGCTTCGACGCAGCATTGTCGCTGCTCGGCGACCATTTACATTTCTGGTGACCGTTCGGTTTCAGCTCCTTGGTCATCTCTTTGATTTTTTTCTTCCCACCGGTTTCACCGCGGCAGTGGTAAGTGGAACAACTCTTTGTTCATTTTGGTTTCTCTTTGGTAATAACCGGGTGTTGATTTTGCAGATTGTCTTTTTTACTTTGTTTTGGTTTCTGTTCTTGAAGATTGAATCTTCTGTTTCTGTTTTTATTCTTTCGCTGATTTCTTGTGGTTTTGTAATAGTAATTAGTATATTGTAATAGTAATTAGGAGCATTATTTCTTCAACAAATATATTTCCTTTATAAACTTTCTTGAGGTTTAGTCTCATTATTTTGTGGTGAAATAATAGGAAAATTGCACATATTAATATTTAACCTAGAGATGAAAAATATTTTGTTACTGGCCATGAATCAATTAAAAATATAGCAGAACTCATAATTTGTTGGCGAAATATGAAGTGCGACAAAGAATTCACATCAATCATTCCAGGCATCTATTGTTCTTCAAAACCATTTGGTGCATGAAAAATTTATTAGGACAAATTGCGTTTATATAGGAGAATATTGAATATGAACTCATACTCATTAAGATGCAACAGAATGTTGCGTATCAAAAATATATACATGACAATGTTCTCAATGCGCATTGACTAATATTCCTTATAATTATCTCTAACACATTCAACCCCAAATGATACTCTCAATATTCATATATTTATATCACCTTAAAAACAATAAAATATGAGAATTAATTGGAAGGGAAATTTTTGGTCCCATAACATTTTCGAGAATTATAAAAAAGTTTTCATATTTAAATTAGTGATATGGAATAGTCTAACTAATCACACCGACACATATGTAAACCAAGTATTTGAATCAGTGAACTTCAGGTTCCTTAATATGTATCCCAAATGCGTAAATTTTGGATGATTTATATATGGGAAACGGCAATTTCTATAATACAGATTTGTTCTGATAGAACAAAAACAACAGTACGTATACACTTATTTTATAAACTTTCTCTAGATTATCTTTCTTTTGAAGAATATTATTAAATGAAAAAACTTTTAACAATGCATTAGTGGATGTAGTATATTCCATGCTAAATATCTACTAAATACTTCAGGTAACAATAACTTTTCTAGAGTTGTAATTAACTAGCTCATCTTGAGCTTACACTTAATTAGCTCTTCTACAACTAGACTACCATTTCCACTTTCGATATTTATGACCAAATATATTCAAGTGAAAAATATAAATATGGCACATGTCATATTTTCCATTCCTTCCATTCCTGAATGTATTTAAAACTAACGATAGTACAAGAATTTAAGTAAGACAATATGTAAACTTGAAAAATTAAATTTACACCCTCATAGAGAATACAAAAATAATAGTTCAATTTTGTTTCACAATTCCTATCATCAATTAAAATGCGAAATATTCTCTTCGAGAGATTAAGAGAAGTTCATCAAAGTAATTAATCATCCCCTAGTGTATCTTTTATACACTAGAGTTTCTTGAAGTATCCCTCCATTGTGCATTTTAGTAGTAAAAATACATTGTAAATAACTTATAAAACAAGATCAAAACATCCCCAAACATTTCAAAATCAAATAGCAAAGAAAAAAGAGCAGTAAACATTTGAAAAACCATTTCAAAGCCAGAACATCACATTGAACCGTAATAAACAGTAAAACAAAAATAAACAACCCTCAAATATAGCAAAACAAAGTACAATGAACCAAAACCCTCACAAAGATCAAGCATTGAAGTATATTTTACATCGTATTGTAAGTTTAAAGAAACCAAGCCCTTACATAATTTGGAGGAGCAGCTTTTGGTTTTCGGCATCCCATTTTTAATTTCACACCCACCAGTTGCACAAACAACAAATCGGTTGAAATGTTAACCTTAGAGTTGAATTCGTAGTCGTTTAGTTTGAAGATAAAGAACACTAAGAGACTAAGAAAATGGAGGGAAATTGAAGTTGAGTTGGAGTTTTGGAGTAATAGATATTAAGAGGCCCGTTATAAAATAGAGATGACAATTTTGCCCCCTTAGAAAGAGGCACGTGGACGGCACATGGATATTTCCTGCCAGAATCTGCCGTGGAAGTAGGGTCAGGGAGTGAGTGGCAGAACGTAAAAAGGTTAAGGATTTCTTATTCTAAAATTAAAGTACAAGGGATGAAATGATGAAACATAAACAAGTCAAGGGTAAAATAGGCTATCTTCTCTAAGTAATATCAACGTCATGTGCTATTTTGCAGTTCCATCATCAATATGCAAATCTTCGATGTTCCCTTGAGATTTGCTATCAATATATTTCCATTATAAACTTTATTGAGGTCTTGTCTCATTATTTTATGGTGGAATAATAGGAAAATTGCAAAGCTTACTATTTAACCTAGAGATGGAAAATATTTTGTTACTGGCCATGAATCAATTGAAAATAGTGGAGAACTCATATAATTTGTTGGCAAAATATGAAGTGCTACTGAGAATTCCATTAATCATTCAAAGGCATCTATGGTTCTTCAAAACCATTTGGTGCATGAAAATTTATTAGGAAAAATTGTATTGATATAGGAGAATATTGAATATGAACTCATAATCATAAAGACGCAATAGAATCGTATCAACAATGTATACATGACAATGTTCTCAATCCGCATTGACTAATATTCTTTATATTTATCTCTAACACATTCAACCCCAAATGATACTCTCAACATTCATATATTTATATTGCCTTAAAAACAAATAAAATATGAGAATTAATTGGGATGGGAAATTTTCGGTCCCATAATATTTTCGAGAATTATAAAAAAGTTTTTATATTTTAATTAGTGATTGGGGATGGTCTAACCAATCACACCGACATATTTATTTTTTGAATAAGTAAACAAACTATCTGAATTAGTGAACTTCAGGTTCCTCAATATGTATCCCAAATGCATAAATTTTGGATGAGTCATATGAGAAATGGCAATTCTATGATACAGATTTGTTCTAATAGAACAAAAACAGCAATATATATACACTTATTTCATCCACTTTCTCGAGATTATATTTCTTTTTAAGAATATTATTAAATGAAAAAACATTTAACAATACTTTAGTGGATGTAGTATATTTCATACTAAATATCTAATAAATACTTCATCTGACAATAAATCTTCTAGAGTTGTAATTAACTAGCTCTTCTTGAGCTTACACTTAATTAGCTCTTCTACAATTAGACTACTATTTCCACTTTCGATATTTATGACCAAACATATTTAAGTGAATAAGTAAACTAACTATTTGAATCAGTATACTTCAGGTTCCTTAATATGTATCTCAAATGCATAAATTTTGGATGAGTTATATTTACGAAATGGCAATTTCTATAATACAGATTTGTTCTGATAGAAGAAAAACAGCAATACATACACACTTATTTCATCCACTTTCTCTAGAGTATCTTCCTTTTGAACAATATTATTAAATAGAAAAGCTTTTAACAATGGTTTAGTGGATGTAGTATAGTTCATAAGAAATATCTACTAAATACTTCAAGTAACAATAACTCTTCTAGATTTGTAAAGTAACAATAACTCTTCTAGATTTGTAATTAACTAGCTCTTGTTGAGCTTACACTTAATTAGCTCTTTTACAAATAGACTACCATACTTATGACCAAAAATACAAGTGAATAATATAAATATTACACACATCATATTTTCCATTCATGCATATATTGAAAACTAACGATAGTAAAAGAATTTAAGTAAGACAATATGTAAACTTGAAAAATTCAATTTACACCCTCATACAGAATACAAAAATAATAGTTCAATTTGTTTCACAATTCCTACCTTCAATCAAAATGTCAAATATTCTCTTTGAGAGATTAAGAGAAGTTGGCTATATTTGCATGTGCCAAATTAAAGTGAAACATCAATATTTATATAAGTACTATTAGAATAATTCTAGGGGAAATAAAATAATACTTTTTGTTCTTTCTTAATTAATATTGATTAATTCGCAATATAGGATGACAAACGTACTACAAGTACATAATAAATATTTCCATCTCGCATCGATTAATAAAAGTTTCTCATTTCATTTCTCATAATTTTCTCATTTCAAGTGAAAATATTTATTTTGAGAATTTGATGAGTCATTTCACCAACATGATTATGAGAAGAATTTTTATAACTAATCCCCAAACCAAACCATTTGTTAAGTAGATTATAAGATCTAATTACATTCACTTCAAAGAACGATATAGAACTCTTGGTTGGATATCGCAATATTTCATCAATGACTTATTTTCTCATTCAATCTCAAATAGACATAAGATCAATGTAGTTACTGCAGAAACATATTCGAAATATGAGAAAGAAAGAATTTTTCCTATATCACATCACCAAAAATATTTTCTTTACATAACTTTGATTGATGATAAGGAATTCCAAAAGTCAAAAACTCATGTAATAGATATTATTGTACCACAAACATAACCTCTTATCATTTTCTGGTGGTTATATAAAATTATCTTCCGGTGATTATATATATTATCTCTCAATATCACCAAAATCAAATAGATTTGATGCTTTATAAATTTTCCTGTGAAGTCTTCAAGACCACCATATGTAATGGATTTTATCATCAAATATTCATAATTTGATAGATAATTTCTTCCTAGGATAGAAAAGACACAAACTAAAATTTAACAAAATTATGTATAAAAATAGAGATATTGATAGAATGAACTTACCATAACCTCTAAATAATTCAAAATATAAAATTATACAATACAATTGAAAAAACCAGAGTTGTGAAACATCTTATTCAATTTCTAATAGCTCTTGGTATAGAATCGTGTTGATAACGTATTATTAATCACTACAAGAATTTAACAAATTACCGACCGACATTTCGGTCGGTAATAGGTCGCTAAAAGCCAGTTATCAACCGATTTTGTCAGTCACTATATTTTGGTTGATAACTGGCCGTGACAGAATAAAACATCAGTCGGTAAGTGTTGTAGACCTAGTATTCAGAGTTATCGATCGAAAATTCGGTCGGTAACTTTATTTTTCTTAATCAAAAAATTAAATTAAATTAAATATTAAGTTACCGACTAATTATTCATAGTTACAGACCGAAATATTCAGTCCGTATGTCTACTTATTGACCGATAATCGGTTGGTAACTTAATTTACTTTTCAAAAATAATAATTATTTTAGATAATACAATCAACTAAAATGTCTAGAATATATATAAATATATATCAAAAAGTCTAAAGTACATAATATAATATCAAATATCAAATATATCGAAAATACATAACAAATATATCATAAAGTTTAGGTAGGTGGAGGTGGGCTAGTGGAGGAAGGAGGAGCGGTTATTGGCTGAGATGTGGCGTCGTCATTCAACAGCGGGAAAGGAGGGAAGAGAGTGGATATCGAATCCAACTGCACTTCACACTGAGAGGAGAATGAGGTCATGAAGTCGGCGAACTTGTCCTGTGCCTGCTGCATGTATCCCCACAACCTCCTCTCCCTCTCGATACAAGACTCGTGGGTTCCCACGGAAGATATTGGAGGAACCGATGACGAGCTGTTGCTGCCTCCCCGGCGCTCCGCGATGATGACTGCAGACTGTGAGCAAAAACCATGGACAAGGCCATTGTTGCAGCCACCGGCAGCCTTGAACATCAACTGCTCGTCAGTAGGAATAGGCGTTCCGCGTTCGCCTTCAGCTCTTGATATTTGGCCTACAAAAAAGATATTAATAAGTTATTGTTAAGAAATATAAAATAAGTATAAAGTAATAAACGATAATATGAGAATTGGTTTAAAAGTATTAAAGAGCCTCACCCAAAACTCGTTGGATCGCATATCGACCCATTGTCCCTTCTGTTGATGCAGTAGGACATACATGTCTGACTGTGCAAAGGCCTCGCCCATTTTCTCCTGTTGCAAACATAAATGAGATTTCAGACAGAAAGTTTATTAAAAAAACTATAACTTATAAAAAGTATGGTTTTAAGATAAAAAAACTGCTAATAATTAAATATGGAAACGAAATTAACTTATCCACTCAATGAAAGACCTAGATCCGCCGTTGTGCTTGTTGAGCCCTGGCCACCACGGCCGTACAGCCAGTTCTCCTGTGCCGCCTCCCGCTTCTTCTTGTATGGCTCTAAGCCCATACATCACAAAGACTCGTGTAATGTACGATAGTCATCCAGTCAGGCTGATACCTGTCCACTCGCACCTCGTACATCAAGTCCTTGTATCGTGATGAGGCCCATTTCTACCAAGCGTCCCGAATGGCACGTTCATGCATCAGGTCCCATCGATACCTCTTTTAGAACAACAAATAATTTGTTAATCAATATAAGCTTATATATTTAAAAGTTCATGTAGTTACCGTTATATAAACACTTACCACGAACTTTGTACACACATGTTCTTTATTCTATCTAGGACCTTCCTAAAACTCTGATGTGCCTCAACAAAATATGCCTTCATGATTTCCGTGACCAACTTTGCACAGTCCGATTGCTTGTTGAAGTTGTGCAAATGTTAAAATACAACTACATTTAATTAACTAAATTTAATTAATGTTACTTAAACAAAAATAAAGAGTTTAAGAAACAAATAGTGACAATTAAGTTTTTTTAAAAAAAATTAACAGAGTTTCCCTATAAATTTAACAATTCCTAGGCATAGAAAAAAATAAGCACATAAAGATTCCAATAAAATCAATTATATAACAACATATAAGAACTTCTCCATATCCAAGTCTAACTATCATCCAAATATTCCAACGTCAAAGTTTAACAAACAATCATTCCATATCCAACAAACATATATTCCAAATTTAACAAACAACATCAAACCATATGTAACAAACCTATATTCCAAGTTTAAAAAACAACAATTCCACAATTCAATTTTTGCTATAACTATACCTGTCAGCGGTGGGTAAGATAAGGATGCAAGAGTCAACAACACCCTGGGATGAAGGAACAGATGAACGAGCGGATATAGGGGCAGGTGGATGTGCTGATGATGAAGGGGAATGCCTCGATAACATCCCCGCAGCAGATAAAGCCAAAGAAGGAGTATAGATGGGCACCAGACTCGAGTATTGTAGCTGTGGATATAGAGTCAAGGTCGCCGAAGGTGTAGAAGCCGCAGCTGGAGGAGTAGACGTCCCCAGAAGTGTAATAGTTGCTGCCGGAGAGGGAGACTTCCTCGGAGGAATAGAAGCCACTGCTGGAGGAGTAGACGTCTCAACTGGCTAAGCCGCCGCCGGAGAAAGAGACGTCCCCAGAAGAATAGAAGCCACTGTCCGAGGAGTAGACATTTTTAGGTGAGCCCTCTACTCCCAAGTACTATTTGTAATATAAAAGATTAAATAATTTTAGAAAGTAACTTACAAAAAAGTTATTTAAAGTTATATAACGGCAAAAAGAAACAAACAAGTTATTTGGAAACAAAGTTACTTAAACATAAATTAAGAGAACAAGAAACAAACAAGTTATTTAGAAATAAAGTTACTTAAACATAAATTAAGAGAAAAAGAAACAAACAAGTTAATTAAACAAATTACCAATTAAACATTCTACGTTTCAGAATCGGACTCCGATTGAAACTCTTCCTCTTCCTCTCGTCATGGGACTCCCATTTGACCTCTTCTTCATCTTCATTATTTTCATCTTCATCCACAATGCTACTCCTCCTGTGAATGTCTACCGATTCTAACTTGCCTGACTCATGAACGAGAGTTCTAATGTCTTGAACATCAACATCTATCCTTGATGTCTCGGTAATATCAACGTCTAATTGAAATGGAACCTCTACTAGAGGTACATCTAAAATATGAGGTCTTGATTTCATTATAGCCCACCAATCACCTTTTTTTGTCGTTTAGGTATAGGTTATGGGACGTAAGTCACTTGTTTGGCTTGTTGGGATAAAATGAAAGGATCATATCCCCCTGCATATTCTTTTTAATGTGCCGCTCCATAAGTTTATATTTATCATGAATCTTGAGACCTCAATTTAAATATGGATCAAACCAATCACACTGAAAAAGAACGACCAATTGACTTGGTCTTCCCGGATATTGAACCTCAATTATCTCATTTAAAGTCATATGATAATCACCTTTAACCCGTACACCACAGTTATATATAAGACTTCCAGAATCTCTTTTCTGTGTATGAAACCTAAGCCCGTTAACAAAATATCCATAACACGATTTCACACATTTAGATGGACCCCAGGATAAGCACTTAAGGCATTCGTTGTTGCTTGCATTCACGGGTTTTTCCATCTGAATAAAAGAATTAATATTTGTTTAGTTTATTCATTAAAAACTAACTAAACTTTCAACTCACTTCTCTAAACCACATTGAAAACTCATCCCTGATTCTCGTTTGTACGTCACTTTCTGTTAAACTTGGAAAATGTGTCCTCATTCAGTTGTGTACTTCCTAGAAGTAATTATTATATTTAACTTATAATTAATCACATGTTCATTTGTAAGTAAAAATATTGTTATATAGTAAGTAATGAGATTAACTTACGAGATGTACAGTTCAACTAAATTGCAATTCAATAGGATATAGTTCGTTGCTGCTTTATATTCTTTATCATCCAAATATCTTTTTGTCATCTTACCGTACGCCCTTCCTTGTCCATTGCAAATTGAAACACCTGATTCTCCATCCCTTGGTTGATCACCCTCATCATTTCTTGGTGGATCTCTAGCCTTGGTTGATACATGAGGTTCAAAATAGTAGCTATAAAATACGGCAACCTCTTCAACCAAAGAAGCATTACACATCGAATCCTCAACCCTAGCCTTATTCTTAATTTTCTTCTTCAGATGGTTCAAGTATCTCTCAAATGGATACATCCATCTATACTGAACTGGACCACATACCCTAGCCTCATACGGTAAGTGAACCATTAAATGCTCCATGACATCGAAGAACAAAGGAGGAAAAATTCTTTCTAACTTGCACAACACAGAAATATTACTCTCTAATTCACGCATGTGTGCCACTCTTAATTTAGGAGAACACAAGTCTCTATAAAACAAACTCAATTCTACCAAGGCACTCCACACCTTGTTCAGAAGTACCTCTTTGAGAACAACAGGAATCAATCGATCCATAAACATGTAGCAATCATGACTTTTCATTCCAGACATTCTCAGCTCTTTCAAATCAACACATCTGCTCAAGTTAGATGCATATCCATCTAGTAGTTTCAAGTCCTTCACCCCACTCTAGTATGGTCTTCCTTTGTTCTTTTGTCAAAGTGTAACATGCCTTCAGTTTTGCAGACCTTTGAGATTTAGTTCAAGCCGATTACAATATCTTTGAACATCTTTCCTAGACTTTAAGTAATCCTTCGTCTTCCCTTTCACATCCATAAATGTGTTAAAAACACTATCAAAGATATTTTTCTCATTATGCATGATGTTAAGATTATAGTGAACTAGAAGAGTACACCAATATGGAAGATCCCAAAAGATATCACGCCTTGTCAAATTGTGATATTCTCCTCTGCTATCTTCCTCCCATCTCAATTCCGATTTTTGTAATATTTGCAATGTCTTGAACCCTTTCCTACAACTGCTCTTCTGAAAGACGGGGTAGCAGCTTAGAATGATCTTCTCCTTTGCCCTTCTTACAACACCTCGAATCCCTCCAAAATGGATGATCAGAAAACAACGATGACAATCAAACCAAGATTGCTTTCCCCTACTTTGTAGTCTAAATGACTTTGTTTCTTCTATACAATAAGGACAAGCCAATACGACAACAGTACTTCAACCCAACAATATCCCATATGCAGGAAAGTCACTAACAGTTCATAGAAGAGTAGCCCTTATATTAAAGTTCTGTTTCTTTGAATATAATACGTATTAACCCCCATGCAACCACAATTGGTTCAATTCTTCTACCAACGGTTGCAAGTAAATATCTAACTTATGTTTTAGATTCTGAGGGCCCGAAATAATACATGTCAGGAACATTACCAGAGTTTTTAAGCACATCCAAGGAGGTAAGTTGTATGGCGTAACAATCACTGACCAAGAAGAATACTGCTTCCCAGACATCCTAAAAGGTGCGAACCGTCAATACACAGTCCAAGTCTTACATTCCTTGCTTCGAAAGCAAACTCAGGATGAGTATTATCAAAATCCTTACAAACTTCTCCATACCTAGAATGATTCATCATATCCAGCTCAAGAATGTTTTCTGAGTGCCATCTCCTATGTTCAGCCGTTCTTTCATAAGCATAAAACCTCTGCAATTTAGGTGTTAGCAGAAAATAATACATCTTCTTGTATGGAATGTCTTTGGACTTCTTCTTCTTATTTTTCTTTCTTCGCATGTAATGATCATGGCCATAAAACTTGAACTAACGTGTTTGGGCATTCTCTTTCCAATACAACATACATTATTTACACATACGTCAATCTTTTGCACTGACGTATTCAAACCTGACATAATGTTTTTCGTTTGGTACCAATCATCCAACACCTTATTTCTTTCTGGCAGTATATCCTTCAAGAATTGTGTTATTTGATCAAAGCACTTTTTAGACATATTATTCTCTAACTTTATGTTCAACAACTTCGCCATCGCGGACAACTGTGAATACTTTTTACACCCTTCATACAATAGTGTATCCACAGATTCAGTACGTCATAAAACCGTTGAGCTTCAAGATTAGGTGATTCCTCATAATTGTAGTACGTTACATCATGTTCAAAATCTGGACCAGGGGCATAAAAATCACCCTCATGGTAAGTGTTGCTTTCAACATTTCTTGTAACACTACCTTCCCCAACAATCGGTCAGTAACCAACCGACGGTTCTCCATGTGTAGTCCAATTATGATAATTAGGTAAAAACCCTGATTATGAAGATGTAACTTCACATCATCCTCTTTAAGATACTTTAAGTTCTTTTACTTTGCACACGGACACCGTAACTCATTAGTTATACCAAGACCGTAATTCAGACACCAAGTCACAAACCGTTTCACACCTAGTTGAAACTCACTACTTATCCCCATAACTCAAGGCATAGTTCTTCTATACATCAAACTACGATCCTCCCTCATAACTTCATAAAACAAAACACACATTTCATATAAGAGTTTATAAGTACGACACTTACAGATGAAGAGTCCAAAATTAGAACTCATTCTTCATTAAGTCTTACCTTTAAAAAGTTTACATTGTTTTGTGAAATATTTATAGTTTAAAAGTTTTATGTTTAAGAGTTTAAAGACTTTTCTAATCATTTGAGTATTAAAAATCATTAGAGATTACGATTTTAAGAGTTTTATGTTTAAACATATAGATTAAGAGGTTAATGAATTCTATAGTTATTTCTCCATTAGAAATAAATTCAAATGTTTTAGAGATTAAGAATTTAAGAGTTTTATTAAGAATTTTACATTTAAACTTGTAGATGAAGAGGTTAAAGAATTCTATAATCATTTGAGTATTATACAAACACACATCAAATATGTTTCCCAAAACTTTCCAAAACTAATTAATCAAACTTAAGAGTTTAAGAATAAAGACTTTAAAATTTAGAGGTTACAGAAATTTTAACAGAATTTCCCCTATAAAATGAACAATTTCTAGGCACAATGGCCACATCAGACAGCAACCACACAAATAAAAAGAAATCTAACAAAGTTTAAAAGTTTGGGCTCCCCCATAAAGATAAATAATCAATAGTTTAAAAGTCCGAGCTCCCCCATAAAGATACCAACAACACAAATAGACAATAAATCTAACAAAGTTTTAAGAGTACGGGCTCCCCCATAAAGGCAATAATTCATTCATAATGAAATGAAATTATGTATTTAAGAGTCTAGGGTCCCCCATAATAATAAAAAAGGTTAAAAATGTTGCATAATACATACATCTATATATCGATCAGTAAGCGGCGATGCTCTAAGTCTTGAAAAATATACCTAAAATAAAGAATAAAAATATCAAATATAAAATTTTCTTATGATTATTTTTTAAATGAAATTTGATTCTTATAACACTTATTTTTCGCATAATGGTATTTAGATTGAGTGATATATTCATATAAATCTACCTTCATAAAAAAAGGTCATAAGTGTTAGAAATATTATGTGCTCATATGTTTCATTTCACATAGAAACTATCGTTATTAGTGTTGATGAATTTTAAAAAAAAAATTAAAGGAAGAACATTTAACTCTAATACTATCAATGTTTTGTCCCACACTCTAATACTATAAACTACTACTTTCTATCATATATATGTCTCATAAAGATAGTCTTACATTTCTTTCTTTCCTTTTTTTTTTATCCTAAATTATAGCCTCATGATTTGTTATGCACTATGCTAACTCAATTTCATGATTTAAATTCTGCAATGCTGTGAAAGAAAACAAAAGAAAAGAAAGAAAAAAGAATCCATTATGACTTCTTTTGCTCTTTTGTGTATCAATTGTCACAGCCAACAAGTTATGTTTCTAAGTTGGGTTCTTGGAATTTAGGCATATATGAAATATTTACCTTTCTATGTTAAATTGGTGTGACATGTTGTACTATGATTCCACTTTCTTGTCCTCATTTTCATCGTAATTATGCACAATTAATAATTGACTACTGGATATGTCATATTATAGTTTTACCTTTTAGGATGATGTTTAGAATCAATTATACATGTGGGCATGTATGGGAAACATATCATACTTTCAAAAGTAATTAATGCAAATAATTATGAAATTGTTGGAATTATTTGAGACTTCTATAAAGTAATGACTTTGACATGGATTAGAGAAATCTAAGTAATGGTAATGGCTCTAAGAATTTTGTAATTCCCACCGGAAAAAAATTATGCATCTGCCCAATATTATAATTCCAGAACAAATTACAAAAAATAATAATAATAATACCTTAGTTTCCGATGAGCAGCGACTGACCTCAAAATAAGCAGGATTCCGGTGACGGCAAAAAATCCTATGAGGTGGCTGAGAGTGCGAAGAAGAAGAAGAAGAAGGGGAAGAGAAAATAAGAAGAGAAAAAGAACAAATGACAGAGAGAGAGAGAGAGAGAGAGAGAGAGAGAGAGAGAGAGAGAGAGAGAAAGGAGAGAAGCTTGGAGAAATGTCGGCGGTCGACTGAAGGCGGCGACGGCAGCAGCAACACCGTCTCCTAGAGGTTACCAGAGGAGGTGCGGTAAAGAGTACGGGTCGCGGTTGGGAAGGATAGGGTTTTGGGCAGAACAAAAGAATGAAAGGGGAAATAGGGAAAGGGTTTTGGGAACTAGAAATTCCCGTTTTTATCGACTAATTTACTGACCGAACAATCGGTTAGTAACTCTATAATTATTTTTTTTAAAATAAAATTAAGTTAGCGACCGATGGGCGACCGAAACTATCGGTCGGTAACTGAGTCAATTTTTTAAAAAAATAATTAAAATCAACAACTGATTACCGACTGAATTTCTGTTGCTAAATTAACTTCGGTCGGTAAATTAAAAAATCATCGATAAATCCGTCACAGTTACCAACATACTTGGGTCAGTTGCCAATCGATCGGTATCTTTTATAGTTACCCACAAATTTGAATTGGTCGGTAAAACACTATTTTCTGGCAGTGAATGTCATCACAATTCAAAGAAAGTAAGAATTATAAAAAGAACTAATACCGAAAAATTGTAACAACAAAGTAAAGGGCACAATGGAGTAGAAAACTTTGGATATTATTATATTTTATATTATTTTACAAGCACCCTTAGAGCTCTATTTATAGAGCTAATTGGTAAGAAGATAAGAGGTGGAGGGAGGGGGATAAGAAGGGATGGATAGTTCCTATTTACTATGGATAGAATATGATGACTAGGTCATCTTATCATCTAAGAGATAAAGGTAATTATCTTCTTGATGGACATCCACAAATATTGTCATAACAGAAATATATTTTTAGTACATATTCTTTAAGAATTGATTTTATAACTCAAAAAAGTATTTTACTTTTAATAATAATTAAACTCTTATGATTTTGTAACTAATTTATTGTAATATATACAAAAATTACTAGTATTTTCTTTATAAAGAAAAAAGGTTTTCGTTTATTATTTTAGTACTTTGTTAAAAGCTTTTTTATTTAATCCTTGTTACAAGAAATTAATACAAGTCTTAAAAGGTTAAAAGTTTTATAAATTTAAGATAAATATTTGAAGTTGAAAAAATCTCATATTTTATTTATAACCGGATATTTTATTTTTTATTGAACAAATTTACAATCACCATGCTATTTATTTTAAATAATTAAAATTTTTAAGTTAAATAATCAATCTTTAAAGAAATACACTAAAAATATTTTATTAAAAAGTTTAGGGAAGTATTTTGTAATAAACTATCATTATAATGGACTAAAATGATTTTATATCGAACTTTAGGGGGCTATAATTTTGCAACAAATCATAACTACCTGAAAGGTATTTTAGGCATTTTACTTAAATTGTCCATTAGCTATTGGTCTTAGGGGTAAAATGCCTATTTTTAGTTTGAAGGCTACAGTTCTCCTAACCCTTTACTTCAGGGGCATTTTGCTATAAACCCTTAAAAAACTCAATTTAGATGATTTTAATAAGATGTAATTTTCCAGTTAATTTCATTGTTAATTACTTGTTTTATGATTTTAAGTTGAAGTTTGAAACTCTAAGGTTTGAAGATTGAGATATAGCTCAAATATTTTGGAAAACTATTTTAAATCATATACATCATGTATTCTTATATCATATGGTTATGCTTCAAGTGGAATATCGTATCATATAGGTGCACTTGGATTAGAGTTAGTATTAAAAATTGTTGCGATTTTTTTTTTCATTTTTTTTGTAAAAGGTGCATTTTCTGTACAAGAAGTTGTGGGATCCAAAGTAAAAAAAACATAAACATAATTGTTTTCATTTCAAAATCTAATATCCAAATACACTAGGTTTTGTACTCATTAATTTATTTCAACTTTTCATCCATAACTGTTTTACAATAATCATTTTTGGTATTTTAAGATAATAAAAATCTCAAGAAAAAAGTTGAAAATTTCCCCCCAACAATATCCCATATGAAACCCTCTATTGTTGTCCACTATTGCCACTTCTGCTACCACCACTTATAGCACCCATAATGCAACCCACCAATTCTCCAACTCATCCATAAGACAACCATTAGAAATGGGTTGTGAGATGAGGGAGAATCGGGGGAGAGAAAAGAGAAGAAGAAGAAGAAGAAGAAGAAGAAGAAGGGTGTGTGCATGTGAAGGGAAGGAGAAAGAAGGAACAAGGAGAGAGAGAGAGAGAGAGAGAGAGAGAGAGAGAGAGAGAGAGAGAGAGAGAGATAGAGAGAGAGAGTATGGAAGAGATCGTTCTCGAGAAAGGTGAGGAAGAAAGAAAAATAAAATAAAAGAAGAAAATATAAACTGAGCTTTTTACCTTTTTTCTTGAAAAGAGTTTTTTACCTTTTAATGGTAGAGTTTAATGATTTCCAATCAAATTACTTAGCCACCAGTCAAAATTGGTCATTTAATTCTCAATTGCAAAAGACATGATACTTAATTGATAATTTACTAAACAAAAGGGTATCATTTGAAATTGACCTAAAAAAAGGACATTATCTAGTTCAATCTACTAGTTCAAAAGAGTTTGATTTCTTCATCAAAATTTATAAAAACAAACCCTATTGAATTTCAACTTTCTTTTTTTTCTTATATAAAAGGCGTAGAGATGATATTAAATCAAATTAGCCTGACATAATAAATTACAAAGGGAACCGCCTCCATCCAAATATTGGAGGGTAAGTTGAGGCAGCATGTTGTGCTTTAGTATAGCATGCTACATCAATTTACCCCTCCAATGTAGATAGAGGTGGTTCCCTTTGTAATTTATTATGTCTTTTAGGTTGATTTGATTTAATATAATCTCTACACCTTTTTACCTAAGAAAAAGACTTTCATGATAATGTTACTTTTAAGTTATGCTACTTGTGGATTGTGGATGTGATGAATAAATATAGGGTTAATTCCCAAAAAGTACCATGAAGTTTTGAGGTTTTTAAATTAGGTACCACATCTATTGTGATTATCAATTGAGTGACACAAGTACATTGCCGGCCAAGTAATTTAGCGTGAAATTATATGGACCCATACATTTAATAGTTAGAAATGTCATTTCACACATCTACACTTTAATTTTGTTTTCCTTTTTCCTCACCTTCTCTACCTCTCTCTCTCTCTCTCTCTCTCTCTCTCTCTCTCTCTCTCTCTCTCTCTCTCTCTCTTCCCACTCTACCCCATGTATGATTTGCATCAGCCCTTGCCTCTTTCCCTCTCTCACTTTGTTTTTTCTTCCCTTCTTTCTTCTTCTTTTCCCTTCTAACCAAACACCACAGCGATCTCTCTCTCTCTCTCTCCAATGATGGTCGACTACAATACTCTTCCTTTTTTCTCCTTCCACTGATGCAACCGCCCCTTCCTCTTTCTCTCTGTATCTTACTCCTGCAACCTCTCCACAGTGATGGCATTTTTCTTTGATCCTTTCTTCAAATTCATCATATGCAATAAACTTTTCTAATTGGATTGATTTTTCTCCTCCTACTAATACCTATAGAAAAGATCTTCCCTTAACCAAATGCAAATCTATCATTGGTGATAATGCTAATTACGTCTGCAATAATCTTTCTATAAGCCTGCATAAACCATTAACATGGCTCATCTGTAAATCAAGGCAAATTTAGCAAGATCATTTCATTGATGGAGTTCTATTTGTATGGTTGGGATTAAAAAGTTATGTCTTTCTCCTTTTTCATTTTCTATATATTTGTGTAGTTCTAGCGGTGGTTCAAATGGGGTTGCGGAGTGCAGTTCATGGACTGGAGTTTGGATTGTGCTGAACTAAATATAGAATTTTGGATTTGACAAAAGAAAAAAATAAAGAGGGGAAGAAAACTAAATAAAATAGGAAAAAACTATATAATTGGTCAAAGGATAAAAGTGAAATTTTACAATTCATTGGAAGGGTAAATTAATCATTTTAACATTTCTGGCAGAATTATTTGATCGTAAGACAAAAATTGAGTGATCTTGTCACTTAATTGGTAGTTGCCATACATGTGGTACTTAATGGATAAAAACTCAAAATAAAAAGTACTAATATGGAATTAACTCATAAATATATCCCCTAATTATAAAAATAACTTAATCAAAGTGTACTGACTTAAGAAAGTCCACCAAGTTTTCTTGTAATTCAAAATTTTCTGGTTAAAACTAGGACATGTACTCAAGCTTCCCTCGGAATATTTTCTTTCAATCGGTCAATCATCTTTAAAGTAAATATTTAAGTACTATGAATTATTTAAGTACTATGAATTACCTTAAAATCAAAATTTACAAATTCACAAATTTCTTTTATGCATTGAATATCCATCTACAACATTTCATTTCAAGAAAAAAAAAATAGTCGAGTTGAGACTCTAAAAGATTTCAAATATTTTTAGTCTTTTGATTTAAAAAAATAATGCTCATATGATTCATTATATCTATACCTCCAAAGTAAATTTCATTATTTATAAAAGAAAATTTCAAGAGACATGCCATTTTTCAGAGAACATTAGCAAATCTAAACTTATTTCACTTGCCTTTAGCATGTTCGACTTATTTTGTTTCCTTTTTCTTTGTCGTACAATCCATCGTATGCCTCTTTGATTGTTGGTTCCATCAAACTCGTTCTCTTAATACACTCTCTAGTAATAAATGGATTGACCAATCTAAGTACTTTAACAAGGAGTAGAGAATGCAAAAATTTGTCAAAAATAGTATATGGGCAACAAAATAAACTCTCAAATTTTTGAAATTTTGTACTATATAGCTTCATTTAGGTAAGAAAATCAAACTTATTTTATAGCATTGGGTTGCATCTCAATCTTCATCTCCATAGAAAACCTCAAAAAGAACATTTGCAGTCTCCCAAAGCAGTAGTAGTAGCATCTGCATAATTACATATAATTATAAATATTTTATTTGTAGACATTAAAAGAGGAAACAGATTTTGTAAAAAAAAAAGGAAACAGAAAGCATGCGAAAAAAAAGTGACTAATGAGCTGAAAAATGAAAGAGAAAACTACTGATTTATGATTTATGAGTCTTACCAAGGAAAAAAAATGAAAGTACATTCATGCATTCTTTTCTTTTTTATATAGCAATGCTTTGCGAAATTTCGATCAATATAAAAGCTATCAAAACTCTTGATCTACTCCATTATCATCCCATTTAATTCATATTAATCTAAATCATACTTATTTGACTATACATATTCCAAGGAATTTATTGCAAAAAGACCATTCATCTCCTCCATTTTCTATTAGAGATTACACACTTGTCAAAGACTTTTCATCTTCTATATCCTTACCTGTTACATATTCTAGAGCTATCTAAAACACTCTATATATATATTAGAAAGATATTTGAATCAGAGTTCTTAAAAAGATGAAAGATAGCTTTATACTATTGTTATATATATTATATATATGTTAACTATATTTATAAACTATAGTTTTAAACTATAATTATATACTAACTAAAACACCATATTTTTTTACCATAGTTATAAACATTAGCTATATCTTATGGTTATAAATTATATTTTAACTATAGTTTTATATTATTGTTATTGTTATATATTATATTTTAACTATTGTTGTAAACTATAGTCATACACTATAGTTATATATTATATATAATTATAAAACATATTTTAACCATAGTTATAAGCTTTAGTTATAAACAATATTTTAACTAAAATTACATACTTATTATGAAACTTTTTGGTGCAGTGTCATTCACACAATAGAACAATCCATGCAAAAATAAAGTATAAGAAAAAAATAGAATAAATAGATAAAAAAAAAAAACTATAGAATTGCTAGAAGAATATATAGAGAATAAGAGGAGAGAAAGTATAGAAGTTTTATTAATTTCTCTCTGAGGTGTGTTTACAACTGAAAGGTAAGGGCCCTATTTATAGGGATTAGAGGATACAAAGATAAGGGTAAATCAGAAAGATATATTATATCATAACTAAGATATAATTAAAATTCTATCACCTATCTCTTCATAATATCTATCTCTAACGAATATCTCTCTTTAGTATTTTTATATCTTCAGACTATCTATTTCGTTAAGAGATACACTTTATATCAGGTGTTCTTATCCTTATGAATATCCACAAATATTATTTAATTCATAACACCTCCCTTCGATGTCCATTACGTAGAGAACATGCCTCGTTAAAACCTTACTAAATAAAAACCCAGTGGGAAAAACTCTAGTGAAGGAAAAATAGTACACCATTCTCCATGTCAAATATTACTCCCCCTAATGAGTAATTCACTTGAGATTTATAAACTTGTGCATTCAAAAAATTTCTCAAGTGTTACTATCACTAATGTCTTAGTGGATATATCTTCCAGATTTCGATGATCGAACTTTTTTGTACATCATTCTTGTATCTCTTATGAAGCTCATGAATAGTTATCTATCTTATCTTTTTTTGTACATCCAACAATATAATTAAAATTTCATCTCAGAAGATATCATATGAATATCTCGAATATAATCATCATTCATCTCGATTACACATATTTTTAACAGCCATCATAATTTAATTATTTCTTCAATACAAGTTAAAGAAGTGGTTGTCTATATACACAATCTTAGTGTATGTCAATATATGATGTGATTTGTATGGATCATGTAAACAATAAATATCTTATATATCCATCTCTGCAGGAGTTAAATTATTTTTTGAAATTCGAGACAATTATAAGGAGATATCAAATTATAAGTTTAATACACATTCCAAAGTTATTAGTTATAAAAGAACCGTAACAACCACCTACTTTCATGAAACAAGTATAATCATATAGTAATGTGCATAATCATGGTGCTTCAGGACCAATTGACTCTTCAATATCCTTTTATAAAAGATCTTTATCAATATATAATGACTTGGAATAGTAATAATGTACCATGTCCATGTAAAACATTTTCAGAATGTTCAATCTATTAATCAAGATAAAAGCTTTATTTAAAACCCTTGATCATTATACTTGTGTTTGTTTATTTTTCAGGAATAACATTTGCTCATTAAATCGTTTCCTTTAAGAGGATATTTACTTTTATAATCAAGATGTATATCGCGCTTCTCGAATGTTATTCAAACTTATGAGATATAGTCCTTTTAGGGAATCTACCCAAATAAGAATATATAATTATAACTCTTACAAAAACTTCAAATACTTTATTTGCAATTATTTGCAGAGGATAATCTCGTGAACTTCTTATTTACTAATATTTGTTGGTAGATAATGTTCAATAAAATAGTCTTACCATAGTCTAACTTTCTCCCCCTGATTTGGGAAACACTATTTCGTCAAAGTGTCAATCAGCAGTAAAAAAATATTCCTTATATAAAAGAAACATACATATCAAGTATACTTCACCAAGACAAGTATAGATGGACATACTCCATATTTCAATATCATTCTTTAATAAAATTCACTAAGACAATTATGTTCTTCTAAAACAACTCATTTATATGCTTCAGACATATTATTCATCTGGTACTTTATGTTATCAAATCATAACATAGACAAATATATATCAATCGTCTCGTGCGCTATTATGAAGAATAATCATATTCTCCACTAGAAATATTTCTTAGTAAGTAATGTCGGGCATTTACAAAAAATTTAGATAAATAATCATCAATATACTCACTTCATAGTTCGCATATCATAAACATATATTCATAACTATCCTTTAGGGATTGCATTGCAGATATATAATTCCTTCAGGAAATTATGTCCACTTTATGTTTACTTGTTAATTGTCCGGACTAACTTTTATATTCTCATGCGAACTCTATATTATTATCAGTCTGTAGACTTTGAATCATTCTAATTCAATACACTATGTGCAGAAATACACTTGTACTTTTGTGATTCCATTCATTCTGTATCATAACTTATTATGATGAGATCTCATAATATCACCATTTTCAGGTACCTAAATTTCTTCTCGAAATAATACATTGGTCATGTTTGAAAAATTCTTCTGGATTTTAGTTTCTTGATTTTATAGTATGACCATTTTAACATTTTCTTATTTCATATGCGAAGAGTTCATTTCCATGGAATCGACTTATCTACCACATTTGGATTGTGTCTCAGAGATATCAAATATATTAGGAGCATTATTGGTCGGATGTTGCTCTAAAACATGCCTGGCTATATGAGTTTGAACTTCTGCTTAAAAACTTATTAGAGACACAAAGTAATTAATATTTTCAACTGACTACATATTTTCTCCTCTTAATGTTGGAATATTCAAAATCAACTAATTATGAATATCTTTTTCATATTCTTTGCTAAATATATACAATCTCATCTACTTTTTTATGGAGCAATAAAACGAATGGCGCATATTTAATTTGTAGATGGCAATACTTTGTTTCTGACCATAAACCAATAACAAAGAGGAGTATATATAATACTTAATGTCAAAATTACGAAACGAGTGCTACTACATTTATAATAACTCAAATTGGTGCATTTATGGTCTATAAGAGCACTTAGTGTATGAATATATTCTGTAAGATGTTCAACACTAATATCAATAGATGTATATCACAACTAGTATAACTAGGACAAATTGGGCCATTGGGAGAATTTAAAGTATAAGCTCATTATTAAGACATCGTAAACTACAGGTTATGAGTCAACAATATATATACAACTATCTCATTAATGTCTTGAATAATATTTTTTATGCATCCCAAAGTAACACATTCAACCCTAAAGTAGTACTAGTGATATTTATAAAATAATTTGCATTAAAAATTAATAGCACATGGAATTCGTCGTATTAGAAAACTTCTAGTTACATATTATTTCATTAATTCCTAAATATTCGTATTTTAATAATCCGAGATGGTCAAACTGGTCATGCCAATAAAAAATTATTTAACTCAATAAACTTCTGGTTTATTGAATAATTGTATCTCGAATTTATTTATTTGTTACAATACAAATAAATCGTAGTATTTGTTTTATAGAATACTAAGAGTAATGCATATTTACTGTCTAAAGATGATGAAAAATATCATTGAAACTAATAATAATATCCCACGACACTTTATCGAGAAGTATGCATTACAAATTGACACTTTGTGTAAAGATACACTAGCTCTTTTGGAGACTTTAAATTAGCTAACTCTTCTGGAGTTTTAAACAATTAGTTCTTCTAGAACTTTGTACTACCATGTATACATTTGGACATTTATTCAACGCATGTCATCATGCACCATTCTTAATTAGAGCTATTTTATCTCAGCAGTATACAATATAAAATAATAATAAACTTTAAATATAATGAATATACATAAAACAGTATGCTACTTTTAATAAAAAAATCTAACAACCACAATTTTATGTCAAGGAAAAATCATCTGGAAATTTTTTGAATAATTTAGCATCATTTGCATGTGACATTTCGATATTATTGCTAATAGCATTACTAATATCAATAGTGTAATTTGGGGAAGTAAACAATACTTTCATATCCTTTCTAAGACAATGCTTGGTAACAATTTAAAAGGCGTACTTCAGGTATGAAAGTATTCATATCCATAACTATTTTACAAAGTGTTGCAATGTATCATCTTTATCTTTTTCACTAATTCTCACTTCTGGTGAAATATAGATATTAAGAGTTTATTGAGTCATTGTGATAACTATAAGCAATATTTATACCATAGTTGTGGTCATAACCAAAATCTATTTCATAAATAAATTATAAGTTTAGTACAATGCATTCACTTTAGGGAATGACATAAAATCAATTGGCCAGCCAGTATCACTTTCATAAATGACTCAATTTCTATTTAATCTCAAAAAGATGTGAGACTAATTTAATAAAATGATAAAAACATCTTTCTTGAGCATATTTGAGATATGATAAAGGTAGAATATTTTCTCTATCACCACCAATAAATTTCTCCGTAGATTTTGATTAAGCAGAAATTCTAAATGTGATAGAAGTATGCTATTGAATAACCAAACACAACATGTGTTTGTATAATAACCAACTTCTGGTGGTTGCATAGTTGATCCAAAAATTGTATAATAACCAACTCCTAGTGGTTCATAATGCAAGTGGCTTTGATGCTATAGTTTGTGTCTTCAAGACACTTGCATCTAAATATATTTATTTAATAGTGTTTTCAAGATCCACTATATATATCCAGATAAATTTGCATAAATAATTACAAAACCAAAGTATAATTTTTTTCAAAAATATCATGAGCCAAAAGCTCAAGTCTTATAATCAAGATATTAGTAAAATAAGTACCTCTCTCCGCTTTTGTCGGCACAACAACACTGCTACAGAATTCTTTGATCTTGGAGAAGCCAACAACTCAGGTAGAGTCTCGTGCTGATAACGTATTATGAAACTTGTTGGCGTAGCTCGTTGGCACAATAGAACAATTGATGCAAATATAAATAGATAAAAATCTATAGAATAGCTAGAAAAGTATATAGAGAATAAGAGGAGATAGAAGAGAGAAAGTAGAGAAGTTTTATTGATTTCTCTTTGAGGTATGTTTACAATTGAAAGGTAAGAGCCCAATTTATAGGGTTCAGGGGATACAAAAGATAAGGTAAATCAGGAAGATATATTTTATATTATAACTAAGATATAATTAAAATTATACCACCTATCTCTTCATAATATCTATCTATGCAGAATATCTATGTTTTCAGTATTTCTATATCTTTAGAATATCTATTTTTTTAGGAGATAAACTTTCTATAAAATATTCTTATCTCTTATGGACATCCACAAATATTATTTAATTCATAACAATACTATAATTATAAACTATATTTTAAATTAGGATTAATTCCATGTTAGTACCCTTTTGTTTGGCCATTTGACAATTTAATACCATTTGTTTGTTAATTTTCATTTTAGTACCTTTTTGTTTGGCCATTTAACAATTTAGTACAACTTGTTTGTTGATTGACAATTAAGTGAACAAATTAGAATCCCGAACCACTGTTAGGTGTGATTTTTTTTTACTGTTTGTAGAGATTTAAATATGAATCCCTATTTTGCCCTTGGCAAACTAGAGGAAAAGAGATGAATTTTCATAGTAAAAAAAATCACACCTGAGGGTGGGCCACAATATTTTTAACAAAATTGAATTTGCTAGAATTCTGATTTGGTCGCATAATTGTCAACTGACATGTAAAGGTCCTATTTATAGGGTTCAATTGATACAAGAGAAAAGGGTGAATCAGGAGTTAAATTCTATCATAACCAAGATATAATTAAAATTATATCACCTATCTATTCAGAATATCTATCTCTGCAAAATATCTATCTCTTCAGTATTATATTTCTTCAGGAAATAAACTTTATATCAAATATTCTTATATCTTATGGACATCTACAAATATTATTTAATTCGTAACAATACTGTAGTTATAGATTATATTTTAAATTAAAGTGATAAGCTAAAGCTATAAATTTTAGTGTTATATATATACATATATATTGTATTTCAAAATAATTTATTACTTATTTATTTTGTTAACTAATGGAACTTTTCCGATAAAAAAAAAAAGGCTAATGGAATCTTACTCATCAAATGAAAATTTGAAAAGTGGCAAAATAAGCAAACATTCATCCTAATCATGGATAGAAGTGTCACCCCCATATGATTCCTCCCCAACTTTTATATATATATATATATATATACATATATATATGCATATACATATATATATATAAAGAGAATAAAAATTCCTGAACAATAATTTTGGTTCAACTGAATGGGGTAAGAATGTAGTTTTGCATTTTGCAGATCTTTTTGCTCCTTTTTATATTTATTATTTTCTTTTGCTCCTTGTCTATTTTATTATTTTCTTTTTGCATCATCTAAAAATGTAATTTTATATTTTGTTTTGCTCCCTCATTATTTTTATTTTCTTCTTTTCACGCCTCTACTGATTCTTTATTAAATTTAGGTTTGGTTACCTTTTGCTCCCTTCCTAGGTTTTATTGTCTTCTTTCAACACCCCACGAATTTTTTTAATTCAATAATAATACTTTTGGTTTAAATATTAACAATAATCTTGGTTCAAACAAAATGAAGAGTAAAAGAGTAATTTCATATATTTAACTACTTCTTTGCTTTTTCTCACCGAAAACATTGAATTTCGAGTTTGAATTGCGTATTCGAACACTGTTCAAGTTCGTTTGATTAATATTTTAAGTTTGAAAGTTTTTCAAGTTCGTTCTTTCATTTTTTTGTAAAATTCAAAATTCATTCATGTTCAAGTAGTTTAATTTGTATGAAGTTTTCAAATATTTCAAGTATGGTTCAAATTTTAATTGTTGAAATAAAATAACAAAATAAATAATAAAAATAAATTAAAAATTTTATTTTATAAAAACATATATAAATATTATGTAAATATTTATAAAATTTTAATATATAAAGTAGTATATAAATCTATATTGTATGATAAATTTTAAATAATATTATTTAAAAAATAAATAACAAATTTATATATATGTTTGCATAAACAACTTCATTTACAAACATGTTTGTGCTCATTCTATTAATAAATGAAGTCTATTTCATGTTCAAGCTCGACTCGATTGTCAAATGAATGAACTGAAATGAGTTTTGTTTCTGAACTATGCATTCACTTTAAATAATAACTCTTATTGCCTAATAACCATCTAAAACTCGATCAATTTAGATCGAATCTAATTTATTCATAGTCTTAATTAATACCGGGTAACCCTCCGCATCTTAGTGCAGAATATTCCACCTAGTATGTATATATATATGTATATATATGAATATAAAGATCAAATATCTGTTAAATTAATATATGTATTTAAACAACTTTTGACACACAACATCTTAATTGGATCTTACGTTTTTTATACTTCCAAATCTTGTCAAGAGTATCAAAAAATTAATAAACTTTCTCAAGAATTTGGTAATCGAAAATACTATATTTATGCGCCACCCGAGTTGTAAAAGTGATTGATTTAATATTGATTTGACTTGAAATAAGTGTAAAAATCAAGGTTACTAAAATTGTTTTCATGAGACAACTAGGTAACAATTACTTTGTAAAGTATTACACTTTTTATCCTAAATAAGTAAACTTTATTTTATAATAAGCCCTATTATTCACGCAAATTCGGAGGGATAGTAATGCCATTCTGAATTTAATGTTTGTCTGACTTTAAGGTAATTATCTTTAAGGTTATCTATTACTATATATATATATATATATATATATTGAAATACCAATTTTCTTCTCTCTCCTCTCTAAGCCTCTTAACTCTTCATCCTTAATTTGTAAAACTTTATACTTTTTAATTTAATAATAATCCAATCATCATTTGAATTTCAAATAATCTCATCATAACTCCCATGTTTGAATTGCCTAAATCCATTATTTCTTCCACCACTCACCTTCCTCCCACATTGTAGAAAAACTGTCCATTTTTTTTTTTTTTTGGCTGAATGAAAAATTCCATTAACTATGGTTATTTTCTCTTCTAGATCATTATCTCATTCATTTCCCTTTTACTTTATTTCTTCTTTCTTCAGTATTTGTTCTTCGTTCCTAGTAACCTTCTTGAATATTTTGAAATTAAATATTCAAGAAGATTTTAAAGATAGATCTTGAAGACTTTTTTACTATTTTTTGTTGATCCAAGTGATACCTTTTTTTTTCAATAGACAGGCCCACAGAGTAAATTTATAACATGTTTCATTTTTTTAATGATTGTTACAATTACTTAATTTATGCATAAACTATGAATTCTATCTATTTGTGTTTATTAGTTGGCATTACATTACAGCTTATGATATGATTTTGAAGCACAAGAAGCATGATGGAAGAATTTTTGGTAATTTTTTTTTTGCCAGCCTCTTCAAATGATAATTTTTTTTCAAAAGCCATACCACAGAGTAGGATTGTTCATGTTTCATTTTTTTTTAAATGATGATTACAGTTGCTTAATTTATGCCTATATTATTAGTTTGGTACATCCCTCCCTTTTAGTATTGATTTTTTCCTCTTCAGATATTTTTTCACAAGTTTAGTATGGGTCATTCCTCTTAAATGTTCAGATTTTGGTAAACATATGCATAAGGTATTTTACATGCATAATGTACATGTCACTATCACTTTCAGTTGTTTTTTGCACATATTATGTTCTTTTAATTCACGAAGTTTGGTATATATTTTTTCCGCTAAACCAAGATAGTGCACAATAAATCAAGTTTGGTCGATTTTTCTCATGATTTACCACCAGATTAATTAACTTAACGCTATAAGTCTCGGCCGACATGACCCATATAGGTGCATAAAGTTTACTACATATATTAGTTTGGTAGTATTTGAATCCCACTGTTTTTCTTTTTAATATTTTTGGAAGACACCTATTATCGATACTATATCTACAAGTGGGAAGAATTGCCTGAAACTATTGATACTCTATTTCATTTTAATTTAATTAAGCTTTTCATTAATTAGATAAAGAGAAAAAGAAAAAAAATAGTTTCTTCTTGCATTATATAAGTACTTTGGTCTTGAATTTGCATATCTTTGATTGGTCGTCGTTGAGTTTTCAATTTTGTTAGGAGGAGTTTTTACCTATAGTTTTGTATACCAATATAATGTTTTTATTTTATTTTCCTTTTTTTCTCTTTTACCAACTTAGCAATATATCATGTCTATTCCCAAGATTTTTGAAAAAGATGCAATAGCAAATAAGGATAGAGTGCAAAACTTATTATTTCTCTTTTTTTTTTTTTTTCTTGTATAAATATAAATTTGAGCAATACTATATTTTTCTCTTTTCTTTTTGATATCTCTACACAATATTGTGTCACCTAATACACTATTTTCCTCCTTTAGTTATTATTTTATAAGTAATGGGGCGTATTTTGTGAACTTTTATTTTATTTTAGTGTTAATTTAAAAAATGCCCATATACTTATAGTCAATCGTCAATTGAGTACTTGAGCTTATAATTTTGACAATTAAGTACAAAATTAGGGTTCCGCCAATGAAATAGACTCTTAATTTTGTCAATCCAGTATTCAAATTATGTTTCAATCGTTGTTCTTCTAAATCTCAAAACTGAAATTATTTTTCTTTGAGAATTTGAATATAAAAACACGAAATCTTTTGTAATAGTTTAGCTCATTTTGGAGATAATATTGAAAGAGAGGTGAGACCGTTCATCATATTAGTACCTATTGTTAAATCTATATTCTTTTTAGCAAAAAACTTTCATTGAGGTTTTTTTTTCTTTATTAAAAATGAATTATATATACTCCATAATTATTATTTTTGTTCCTTTATAGATGGTGTGTTATATGTAATTGATACTATTATTTATATTACTTCATTGTATGTACGAATATTTTTATATTCTTTTGATTTAGATAATTATCTTTACTTATTGAATTTGCTTTTAAAAATTTATGTTATATTTTTATGGGTATTTAATTATTTTTACCTATTAACTTCTATTATTTTAAATATTAATTTTGATTTATTTATTGAATATTGATTCCTGTGCATAGCATGTGTTGTTTTATTAGTATTTGTAATATATATAAAAAATAGGAGGGTTATTTTGTAGTTGGGGCAAATATTAAGGGTATGTTTGTAATTATCCCTTTATGAATTATTGGCCCAATATTGGTCCGGTCCAGAAATGACCAACTCAAACCAAATCTAAATGAAGCCCAGGTCGTGGAAAATGTACCCGCGTGGATATTAGCCCGCGCTAAATTTCTGATTCAAAACATCATAGGCATTTTTCATCTGAAAATGTCGCAGCCGATTCCGGTCGACATTCTCTCCGACGACGACGAATGTGGGTATCTCAATACCTCTGATCCTTCGGCCACCGGGAAGGAAGCTGTTTGCATCGACCTCTCTACGCCAGTGGAAAGTTACTCGAAGAAGAAGCCAAGGATATCGGAGCCGAATGACTTAAACCCTAGTACCACCATGGTGTTCATCATCGACGATGACCCCACGCCTCTCAAGCACTCGTTTGGCTCCGCTTCTACTGCATCTATGGTCGCGGAGACGCCCCCAATTTCTTCTCATTGCTCGAAGCTGAAGGAAGCCTCAATTACCAAATGCTCCAGAGGCTCCTTTGGTATGTTTTGCTTTTTTTTTTTTTAATTTTTTTTTATTTTGTTAATTTAGCTGTAGATTGAAACTTTTATCTGAATTGGAATTTCAGTAACTTGGGGCTGAATTCTTCACTTTACTATTTGGAATGCGGTACTATTGTCTGACTATTACCTGATTGTATTCTTAGACACTATGAATTGTGAAGTTTGATCGTGTAACTTGCTAATATTTTACTGCTCTGACAGAACGTCAAGCACAAAAGTTTGATTTTTTAAATTTTATTCTCTCTTTGCTATTGTGATGAAACAATTGTCAAATCAGAAATAATTTTGTGATTAATTATCCCCATTTTGAGGTCTTATAGGCTGCTTAGACACTCCAGTTCCATTATTTTGATTTCTCATACAGAGAGTTTAAGTTATAGAATCATTTTGAAATAAGAAAAGTAATATCCTTTTTCAGTTGTTAGCTCTATCCCATCTATTGTTGAGGAGACACCAATTTCGGAATTGTCCAAAGCTGAAGTTCGAATTGTCAAATGTGCCAATTCATCGAGGCCACAATCTCAGCTCTTTTTCGATTCAGACCCCAAGTCTTCTGGTGAGTTTTTGTTATCGCAGTTTTGAATATCTTGAAGTCCTAAGTCCAAACACAACCTGCAGTCAGGTGCATGTAACATGAATATACAGACTTGTGTCACATACCAGTTATTACAAAAACAATTGACGAAAAGATATAGAAAGAAGACATAGTAGATATGCAATTAAAATCATCTCAAAACAAAGCATGATAAATTTCAAAAATTTGTTTAAGTTGCAGAATAAAAAGCAAGAAAAATGACACTTTGGTGACATCACATGAAGACTTTCACAACATTGTTGGTGATGATAAATTGCGATAAGTATGTTGAAGTGAATTTCTGATCCAATTGTTCAATATCTATGGTTACTATTTCTATGATTGAATCCAGGAAGAGATATTTAACAATCATTTATCTTAGGATAAGATATATTCCTTTTTCGGAAATTAAATCTTGAGTTGAACCTTGCTACTCAGGCCTAATTTTCTGTAATGATAAAAAATTCAGTGAAACAGAATACTTGATGAAGCAAATTAGTTTCCTTCCACTGAAGGAGCCATTGAAGCCAACCGAACTTCTATCAAATATTTAAATCAATGTTCAAGTGTAACTATCATATCAGTGATGAAATTCTGCATGAAGTTAGGTATGGAATTTGTGTTTGATGGGACCGAGGATGAGAAATTATTTGTAGGACCTTATTATATATATCACCATTTTGCTGGTTGCTTTAAAAGTCTGTAAAACTTAATCACATGCTGTTTTTTATCATTTTTATTTCATCATGTGGTTTTGTTCTTTTACAGAGAATCGACTCATACATCTGGGGTCTGACAATGAGTCCAAAAATCTTTCTAAATCGGAAACATGGAAACATGTTGAAACAACAGCTGTTGCTCTTGACATGACAAAGGAACCTGACTTCAGCATTAAATTTGCTGAATCAACATTTTCTTTTGGTTAGTTGATTATTTTTCTATTCTTATGTTATTTATGTCAAATGGGGCATCCAATGCTTGCAGTTCACTTTTAGATACTATCACTAATTTACAGAGGATATGTTTGACAGGAGAGACCAGCGAAAGGCACTTTTCTGCGTGCAGTTCTCCTCATCCAAATTTACTTATAGATGATACATCTCAGGTTTCTTCTGGCTGCTTCAGAATCTTCTTGCAATCGCTACTATTTGTTGGCAGATTAGCATTTTGCTTGACTCAATCTTGTTAAATTGACATTAGTATTGGTTGGATTCTTGTGTATTTCTGTAGATACAAAAGATGCATTAGTAAAGTTTAGAATTGCCAGTTTGGAGTTAATGTGTTGTTATTCATGTATTGCTGGCAGTGTTTCGTGGCTGTATAATTTTTTGTTCCACAAATTTTGGAGAAAAGAAAATTAATTTCCATATGTTTAAATCATGATATTATTATTGATTTTTCCATCTGGTATTTTGGGAAGGGACAATTAGAGCTGTTTAACTTGCTAATTTGGCTTGAAACTTTACCTGAAATTAGTTCTTTCTAGGGGACACTCACTGTTTTGTACAAACATGCTATCTTGCTTCCTCAAATTGAAGTTTGAAATCCAAAACCCTTTTATCTCTGTCCAATATAGGCTTTTGTTTTTCTTTAGCATTAGAGGCCTTTGTTTTGAAATTCTTTCTTCAAACATGGTGTTCTTTTTGCATGTTTCATGGCCAATTGTTTGTCCTTTCAGGCATGTGGCCTTGTTGATGAGGAAAGCAACAGACTAGACCTTGTGGATAATATTACTGGGAGTAAAGGCCAAACAAAGGGAAAAGAAAATTTGAAAAGACGTGCAGTTGATGCAAAAGAAAATGGTAGGATGTCAAAGGAAGAAAGACTTCGTCTGAAGGAAGAAAAAAGGCAACAGAGAGAAGTAAGTCCATAGAAATGATGATTGCATCTATCTGCTGTGACTTTCCTGATGCTATTAGCTAACTGATATTGAAAGTACAGCAAGAGAAGTTGCAAAAAGCAGCTCAGAAGGCTGAAGCTGCTGAGATGAAAAAAGTGCAGAAAGAAAAGCAGAAGTGGGAAAAAGGAAAATTTGCCTTAAAATCAATTGTAGCTGAAATAGATACAAAAGTAGTAGAAGTTGGGTCTATTGGAGGTACAGATTTTTTGCGTTTGTATTCATTATCCTTCATTGGGTTCCTTTCATATGCTTCCATTTATAGGAGTAGTCAGGTGCTTAACAAGGGGTTAACTTTCTTAGTTCAGGACACTTGCTTACAAGATTCGCAGAAAAAGGCCTTTCATTTCGTATAAAGTCAAATCCAATAGAAAGATCGATTGTTTGGACAATGACTGTGCCAGAAGAACTATCTCAGGTGCTCAAGTTTTGAATTTTTTTAGGATTTCTGTTCATTTTCCATTTTCAAGAACCTCTTTTCCAATCATTAATAAACAGTTGGATATGGTTTAACCTTCTTCATCTCTTGACCTGGACCATTTACAAGCTTTGCACCAAAATATCATGTTTACTTGAATGTTCACAGTTCCATCTATTGTACTTAAATTTTTTTAGAGATAAATGCTGTTGTGATTTACTTTCTCATTCAGTGACAGAAGATATATTGTTGTTCTGGTAGCTCACAGTTGTTTTCTTCAGCAGATGTCATCATCAGAGGAATTTGAAATACCATATGTGTTACTTGTGTATGAGGCTGAAGAGTTCTGCAACCTTGTCGCCAGTGCAACAGTTATGGAACAGGTTTCCCGTGTTCAGCACCACCATCCACACCGTACAATTTGTTTTCTCACAAATAGACTAATGGCCTATGTAAATAAAAGGTCAATGGCTGCCCCTTTATTCAAGATATTTCTGTAGGTTTTTCATGAGTCATAAAATTCTTTCCGGTCAACTCTGGCTAGTCTGATTGTTTTTTACTAACCTTTTCTGCAGAGTGTTTTTGTAGTTTTTTTTTTTCAATTAGATTTCCCAAACAATTACCTTGTGAGGCTTAAATAGATAAAATTTCTACTCTTATTTTTTATACTTTTCTCTGACTCCCTCTGTTGATGCATGGTATTCCACAATATTATACTCATGATTGGTTAAGAATTGCCTACTAAGGGTGGAGAGTTTGCTGAAACGATCTGCCTCAGGGATATTTTGGGTGTGAATCTTTAAGGACCATGTATGACTAACTACGGGACAGTTGCAAACCTTATGGGGCTTCCCGTTTTGGGCCCTAACACAGAAAGTCAAGAGCCAAACCTAGGAGTAAGCTATGGGCTTAGATTATTTTCATATCCTAAATTATGGACCTGCATAATGGAAATCCCTATGAATTATAAAGGAATATCTAACGTTCACTCTTTAAATTCTGAGTACATATGGTATTTCTTTTTCTTGCTACCTTTCCCCTCCTTTTTTTTAAAAAAAAAAATCAAATTGGACTAAATTTGCTATTTATTTCTTTGCAACAGGGAACAAAGTCAATACAAGGATCACAGCAATTGTATTGGTTGGAAGCGCCCACCAATTGAAGAGGTTAATTAACAATTCATCTTATGAAGCATTGGACATAAACTGTGCGGATGTCTTTATTTGTTCTCTTATTGGCCAGGACATGTATTGCCTCCTTTCATATGTATTTTCTCTTAACTTTTAGGCTTTGGCAAAATTGACCACTCATTTTGTTGGGGTACATTCAAGGCTGTGTGTCGATGAAGCTGAATTAGCAGAGCATGTCACAGGTCTAACATGCAGCCTTGCATCTTGTCAATTTAGGTAGATACAATCACATTTCTGATTCAAGTATGATGATGTGGAAAATTGAATGTTTTTCAAAAGTTTGAAATGATCATTGTTTTCTCTGATGATATCCCCCACCCCCAGGTTAAATTTTGATGAAATACATTGAATAGGATTGAATTTTCTTGAGCTTCACATTTTATCTGTGAATTAGACTTTTATGACCCTCAATCAGGTGAAAGATAGCAATAACTTCTTCGGTATCTTTTGTGCCCCTAGCAGGAGTATTATCCATCCTGAAACTGAACGTTTACTGAATGTGAAGGAACAAGGGAAAACTCTGCTTTGCCTCACCACCCATAGTACTTGAATTTTTAAAAAAGAATTTTCTTTTGTATTAAGAAATACAGAATATTGATTAATAGGACAGTTCAACCTAACCAATTTTCCTGTAATGAGGAGGCTATCCAAACGTCATTTGAAGCTTAGGGTACTCTTCTCTTCACTTTACGATTAAAGAAAGGAAAAATCTCGTTAAAACTAAGTATAGGAGTGTTTAGAACTACTAAAAGTCGATCTAAAAAAATAGTAGCTTTAGCTGGTCATTGTTATTTTCATGAACAATGACTTGTTTTTTGTGACATATGTTAGTAATTCTTGACCAACTATTTGTGCCTACCTTTTTCAATTTTTTTTTCATTTAAATTTCTCTTGGTGAAACATACTCTAAAATCGACAACGAGGTGGTAGCCTGATGGCGAGGCTTCCCTCAGTTAGGTACCTCCACTTGGCATGCCAAGTGTGAGATCCTGAGTCATCTTGGGCACAGCTTTATGCCGGATTTTCAGCCTTGTGCTGTATTTTTGTTGTCTCTTTGTTTTTTTTTAAAACAAATTTTCTTTACTTTATCCATTTTTAACTGCCTTTCCTAATGCAGAAAGAAGCTGACACGGTTATCAGTGAATGCAAATGGCTCTCTTGTACCAAAGGATTGTGCTGATAGAAATCTCATAAAGAAGAATCTGTGGTCAGTTTCTTTAAATAAGATCTGTACGAGATATTTTTTTAGTACATGCATGGAATTTGATGCCTGAATTTTCAAGTTTTAACTTTTATGTCTCCCTAGTCAGTTATTATTTCCCGATTGATATCATATGTTATCCTGCTGGTATGATTAACAAGAAAACAGCAAAAATAGCTTCTTGATGGGTAGTTAAACCATAATTGTATATCAAACTAAGGCTCTACTTGGATAGGAGTTTAGTTAGAAAAAGGTGAGTTTTCTTTTTTATTATTATTATTATTTTTAATTTGGGTGGTGAAAGGTAATTTGTTTGTGTGAGAAGATGTGGAACCCAAAGTAAAACAGTGAAAATTTTTCCACGTTTAATTGCTATCCAAGTAGACCCTAAAGATTCTACTTTTCCGATGTAGATAAAGTTGGTTCTCGAGAAAATTTAGTTTCTTTTGCCAACCTGCTCTTTTAAATACTCCTTTGTTTTTGTGTTAGTGGAACTTCTACAACCCTTGATGTTTATTCTTCATCATCTTTCGCTTTCTTTCATCTTTCTTTTCTAGTGGCTGTCTTTCATTAGCTGTTCTCTGATTCTTCTATTATCCTTACACTTTGCTTGTTATTGAGATCATAATCAAATCAAATTAATGTTTATCCTACACCCAGAATGCATAACACATTACATCCTTTGTTTGTTTTTTTGTTTTGGTGAAACATAAACTACATCCTTTGGAGAGACATAGATATTTTTCTTTTTGAAAAAAATAACCAGGATTTAATAATGCAATGTAAAGTAGGATAGGGATATCAGAACAGCAATCGAATGAACCAAGTCCAAATTTGAAGTTGAAAGAACCTTTTCTTGTAAGGTTTGGTTGAAAAAGGCCACGGTCAGCTGGCAGTTCATAAGTTAATAGTTACATAATCCTTGCTTGTTAATTTTGTAGGTATTGAATGCTTGAATAATTCAGGTTCCCATTCGTTATTTGTTAGTCTGGTTAACCTTCTCTGATTTTCCTCCCATTTGATTGATTCGTCATTTTGAAACTTAAATCCAGATATTGTTGTAAGCATGATGCATTGATGTTCAATTGTGTAAATTAGCCTTTTGATATTAATCGAATTACTAGTGATTAACATGTTATTTTTATATTTTCCACTGATTTACATGCCATCAAGTGCTTCTATGTGTTGGTAGTCTTCTTTTCTGTTATATCACTGCTGCTTTCAAGTGTTTGTTCTGGTTTAGTGTTTGTCTAAATTGTTATTGCAGTTTTATCCTTAGTTTCGTTAACGCAGGTTAAAAGCATTAGTTGCAATTCCCAAGGTGCAGCCACGATTTGCCATTGCTATATGGAAGAAATATCCTACCATGAAATCTCTTTTGAGTGTCTACATGGATCCAAGTAAATCAGTGAGTATTACATGGCATTCATTGTGATGCACCTAAGAGGATTGCCTCATTTGCTTACCATCTTTGTCACTTTATAATGTACTACCTCCGTTTCATAATCAAAGGTTAAGTTACTTTTTCACACAGATTAAGAAAACATGAAATCAAGGTATTTTTTATAGTAAAGTACCTAAAAAACCCCTTTATTAATTTTGTAAACTTATTCCAAAGCTTTATCTTCTCTCTCCTCTCTCCAAATTTCAAGGCTTTATCAAATGTGAATGGGTTTAGGTTTTGAGAATTACTAAGTAGTGATATATTAAATGAATAGGAGTATTCTTGGAAAAAAAGTTTATAAAGAAAAATCACCTTATAATATGAAATTCCAAATATGGTAAACTAACCTTATATTTATGGAACGGAGGTAGTAATATTTCCTTCCGACTCCATTGCAAGCTTACTACTTAGATTCTTTGGGCAGTTATATGCTCTGCACTTGTCTACCTAAGCACTGTGCTTAATCTTTTGAAGTCATTTCAGGAATTCATGTGAACTTTCTGTTTTTTTGGGAATAAGAAGGGCTAGGTTTGTTGATTAGTGTTATTAGCAAATACTAAGGAGTGATAGTAGTTTTATGGCTTAAGAAATCTTGTAGACGTACTAAGATAATGATAATCTGGATGAATTATAAATTTATATTTATGCCACAGTTATCAGTTTGTTCAGCCAAGTTTTTGCATATAAGTAGGACTTGATATTTAGTCATTCATCAAGTAAGTAGATTCTGCATGTGTAAGCAGAGTTGAAAATAAAGAACTAGGCTCGAGGTTTACAGATTATTCAACATTGTCATTTATGAAAGAAATAATACGTATTCAATTTATTTTGGCATTTTACCTAAAAATAAAAATGTGAAATTGTAGGAAAGTACTATGGGGCCGTTTGATTGTCCAAGGAAAATGGATCAGGAAAGTAATCACATTCCTAAAGTTTAAATTTCTATTTTTGGCAGATTACTTATGTTATAGGAAAGGAATTTTGATCCCTAATACTTGGGAAAGTAAATGTAAAGGTGGGAAAATGAATCTCTTTAAGGAGGTGGTATTGTGATTCCTTCCCCTAGGAATCTTACAAAATAAAAAGAAACAAATTAATTTGAAGACATTATTATGCCTTTTCTTTTGTTTTTTAATCTTTCTTTTCATATATTATTTTTCTTCCCTTCAATTTAATAAATATTCTCCAATTAAAATTTTATATCTCCACATTTTGTATCTTTTTATTTCAAAATGATAAAATATGAAAATTTAACTAAACTAATTAAGTTTTTTAAATTAGAAGGGTATATGAAGATTATACATCTCACAAGTATCGTTATCTTAAAAAAATAGTAAATCATTAATAATAATAATTTAATTTTATGTATCTTTACAATTATAGGATCTAAACATTATATCAAGATTAATTTTTTTGGTAGCATTCATTTTGGAGAAATATTAAACTAAAATATGTGTGTCATATTCTTAAATCTTTTACTACAAGTCACGTTAGAAACACATGACAATATGGGCATCGAATAAATCTAAAATAATTAATATGAAATAAAATCATTAATGGCTTTATTGGTTAAAATTTTTTTAAAAGGCGATACATTTTAAATTTTATAACATTATAAGTATATTAGTAAATACTTAGATTTTACTCTTTTAAAAAATTACTAATATTAAATGTAAGAAATACTAGGTCTACGAAAGGCACAAAAATAGAGGGAAGGTCGAAACTTGTCATAGAATGAGTACCTCGATTTATTATTTGTAATTGTTATTTTAATTATAAATAAAGATATCTTGTAATAATTATATTTAATAACTTTCATTATTATGACTTTAGTTAGGAATAATTATGAATTCAATTCTTAGTCTTAGTATAGATCGATGTATCTATATATGTATATCTAAGTGAGGATATAGACTAAGTGCAAGGAATGTAGAGCTAAATAAATGAACTTATTCATCTTTCTACAAAAAAGATATGTATGATAATCAACTATTACTAAATTTATGCAAATATTACATATTAAAAATATAATGTAAATTTGTATTAACATAACCTTAACTTTGGTTCCAATAAATATATTAAAAGGACAATTTAGACAATTTAATATAACTATAAATTACTTACCTGATTATATTCTATCAAACCAAACAATATAAAATAATTCTTATCATTTTCCTACTTAACATTCTAGTCAATTCCAAACAAGATAAAGGAATTTAATTGGATTCACAATCCACGGATTTAGGTTCTAAGTAATGACATTCCTGCCTCAACTTTTCTTTCCCGTCAACCAAATGGAGCCTATAAGGAAACATTAGCTGGCGTAAATATTTGTAATTTGGACATCAGTAGAAACCTAAGTTATTGGTGATACTCAAAAATTGAGAATTTTTGGGAGCAGTTGAGATCCAAGAATGTTTGTTTCGTCAAGTAAGCCTCAGTTTTTGGACATCAGTGGAAACCTAATTTTATTGGTTATAGTCAAAAACTGAGAATTTTCTAAAGCAGTTGAAATCGAAGAATGTTTTGTAAACCTACTTGAGTTTCAAATAACTTGGTATGGAAGTTCTTCACTAACATAATTCACATGATAGGAAATTTATTTATTTATTTATTTTTTTTATATTTTTTTTATCTAAATGTAAATATGTATATAGATCAAAAAGAGGATAGGAAATTGTTTCTCTTAGGTATCCTGATTCATCTTCAATATATCCTCAAATTCCCATATGTTTTAGAAGTATGACTGTTCTGTTGTTACATGTCCAAGGTTGTTGTAGTTGATTCAACATCTTTTGACCTCTCCATCATGAGGGTGTTAGGAGTGTGCTTTTTAATTTTCCTTTTTAGAAGTTTTTGAGGTCCTGACTCTAATAAATATACAAATCCAACCATTATTATGTTTTACTTATCAGATAGTAATAATCCCTCTGTTTTGAATTGCCATTTTTGGCTTATCACAAAGATTTAGGAGAGTATTTAACCATCTTCATTTGCCCAGCTTACTCTTGATGGATCTTTGAACCCATGACTGATAATAGTTTCACGTCCATTGTTTCCTTGACGCTTTTAGTAAATTTGGTGTTGAAAATTCAGATTAGAAGTGTGCTCTTTTAGGGAATTGGACATTCCTTTTGGAATAACCAAAAGAGAAATATGACTCCTTGTTTTTCACAGAATCACTTTTGCCACCTCAATGTACTACTAGGAGTCTAATGATTTTGTTTCAATGTTTTCTAAATGAGACTGACGGTATAAATTTTTATTCAAAAACTTTTTTATTTTGGAAAAAATTGGATAATCCTCTATGTGGCATACCTTGTTATTAACTCTTTAGAGTTCCATAAGTGCAGGGCAGCTTTTATTTTACATATTTATGCCAGTAGGTAACAGGGTTAACAGAGTTGATTGAACTATTACTTGGAACTTATTCCCTGAAAACTTTTGCATTGCTTTATGGGTGCCCATGCTTATCTTTAAGGTGGAAATATTTACATATGCTCTTTCAAAATAGTTGGGAGTCTTGGTAACCTTCAGTTTTGTTTCCTCATTTCAAAAGAATGTTTGTCCTGCTTATGTGTTCTCGTTAACACCCCCCCAACCAGCTTCTGGCCTTTCTACAAATGAGGAGTTTCACTACGTTTCTGTATCAACTATCAGGTGCATGAGAAAGAATTTTTGCTTAAAGATTTAACAACTGAAGGCTTACTTGGGGATGACAGAAGAGTGGGTGAGATTTGTTCCAAGAGAGTATACAGGATACTTATGGCTCAATGTGGAAGCATCAGGACTGAAGATGTTGAGAATGGAGCTGATTTCTTCCGTCTCCAAACTTGATAAATGATTTTTATGGCGATCACCAGCTGGGAAGGTTTGTACCTGCTGTATATTTGTCATTTGATGAATTTAGTTTCTCAGCAGTCCAATTTTTGGTCATTTCATTTTTGTTACCTTTTGGATAGAGCATTATTACACCATTCTTACAGATATGGTCTTTCTCATTTGTTAACTCAATATGCTGTAGTGTCATACACTTGTGCTAAAGAAGAAGCTGTTTAGAATTTTGCACTATAAATCAAAGTCCAGATTATGATAGGTAGGTGGTCTTTAGGTCTGTCACAAAAAAAGGATATCTCTAAAAATTGCTTGAAGTGCTGAGTACATTAAAGAATAGATTCATGGTTTGTTTCCTGGACCTGGCTATTCTCTATTTTATTCTGTGCCCGCTTACATCTTATGGTATGACCATGTGAATTGCATAATAGACAAAAAAGAAGTATGAAGGTCAATATATATTCCCTTTTGAAAACGTCTAGTCATCTTTTGTTTTCTGTTCCAGAAGAAATAGAAAGGCTGATTCTGCTGCCTGCTGGCTGATGAGTTGAAATCCTTTTGTATTAGCCTGTCAACCCTCCAGACAAAAGAAGAGAATGCGAAATTCTCTTTCTATTCAAATATCTTAAGTTTCCAACTTTTACATAAAAGTATTATTTCAAATTAAATAAATACTAGTAGTACTTTGAATATAAATTGCACTGTGAGAGATAGAAAACATAAAGTGCCCACAAATTAAAGAAGAAACAACAGCCAGCCGCACTGTGAGCTCTTTCTAATGAGTGGTGGTCGAGCTGAACTTTGCTGTCTGTGTTTCAATTGAATTCTTGGTGGGGCAGTTAGCCCCCACAACCCATAACCTTATATTAGTGGACAACTACCATTTCGACACTCTTTGTGAGTGTTGGCCATCTTTTTCATGTTAAAAATTAAAATATCAAACTCATATAGGTTTGTTTCTTTTAAAATGTGAATTCTTTTTATTTTTTCTTTTTGAAGTTCTTTTAAAAACTAATATAATATTTTTCAATTTTACTGAAATTAATTATTAATAGTATTTTTAAAGTACTACCAGGATAATTTTTTAAATATTTCTTTTTACTTTTTTAAATTATAAAGAAATATAATAAATAATTGATAAGAACTCATATATGTTTTCTAAGTGTACCCTTTAGTCCTCCCTTTTTTTTCAATTTTTTATTTTTACTAGTTTCAAGGATAATTTCCTCAACTATAATTCTCTTGTTCCCTTCTCATGTGATGCTTTAAAGTTGTTGGGACTTGGGCATAAACCAAAATAGTTAAGAGTTTAAGAGTATAATTAAAAAAATTATTTTCTTCGGTGTTTTTATTGATGTATTAGTGAGATTTAGAAGTTCTATATTTTACGAGGACAATATTATTAGATCAAGTTAAGTCAAAACTTGTGTTTGGACATGCAAGTAATGATGAGTAATTTAACATTTCCTATATACATGTATGGGGTTTATTAATAAAATAATAAAAGAATTTTAAAAGAGTATTTTCACTGGCTTTTGAACATTTTTTATTCAAAATTGGTGAATCGTCTTGAGCTGCTGGCGTTTTCCATATAAAAATAAGATGTCCATCTTCGGATAAGGCTTGACAAAATAGACACAAATAACCTGGTAGGCACAACTACTTTCTATTACACAGGAAGCTGTGAACTTCTCATCTAGTTGAGATGAAGATTTGAACCGACGACGTTATGATTTTGCAAAATAATTATGATGCAACCTGAAGGGGATAATAAGTTATTCATTTAATTGAGCCACTATATATGTGTTGTTCTGTATTGGTGCAGTAGTAAAGGAATCATCATAATATAAATCTTCAAATATTGAATCCTAAGGTCACGTCATGACCCATTCATACCGCACTATAGGCACACAAACAACTTTTGCATGGGTCCATGCAATGTTTCCTTTCCTTCCCTCCCTCATCTTCCCACCTTACCATACCATATAATGAATGCACTTTTCTCTCTCTCTCTCTCTGCTGGGTCTTTCTTTCTCCTCCCTCACTGCATCAAGATCAAGAATATGAATATGGAGAAAGGTAAATCATTCCCTTATTATTCCTCCTTATATGCAGAAGCCCGGTTCGATTTCGAGGATCGGACTAAGTCGTATAGCTTCAACGGTCCCGTTGATGATCCAGAGGTCAAGAGGAGGAAGAGGGTGGCTTCTTATAATATGTATACTATGGAAGGTAAGCTCAAATCTTCCTTGAGGAACAGTTTCAAGTGGATCAAGAGCAAGTTCACTGATACCTATTGAAGAAGAAACATGATCGATCCCATCATATCATATCAGGTTTTCTTTGTGCTTCTGCTGAAAAAATGCTTCAAGTTGAGACAGACAGTTAATTAGGTATTTCCGGTGGAAAGATTTTCTAGTGGTTTCATGTCGAATAATTTGGTGTTTTGTGTTGTTCAATTGGAGGAACAAGTATTTTTCTTTTTCTTTTAGTTTTAGTTTTTAGTTTTAATGGAGTATTTGGAAACTGTAATGATTGATGACTGATGACCGTACAAGTAAATGCTGTACATACAAATATATCTATGGGAAGTTGGGTTGTATTAACTCCAAAACATTGTTGCATGTTGCTTTTCTTTATCTCTTGCCTTTCTTTGCTTTTTAATTTCTCGCATATTTTTCCCAAGTAAAGGGATATTATAATTTCTTGCATATTATCATTGACAAAGCAAAGAATCTCATTTGTTATTTACTTCCTCACAGTTTCATGTTATATGTCGTTGTAAGACAGTATATAAGAATTAAAAAAAATGAATGAATTATTTATATTGAAAAAGGTAGATTAAATTATTTTTTGACTCTTTTAATAAAAAATTTTAATAATTATTTAATTTCGATAAGATATGTATATAAACATATTATTTAATATATTTTTTAATTTATTAAAATGACAAATATTTTGAAATAAAAAAATATATTCATTGCACAGATACTATGAATAGATAATATGAATGGAAGCGGTACCTTAGTAGCAGATGTGTAGCAGCTCTATTGATAGAGTTAATTTTTTGTACAAATAAACACCTTAAGTTTTAATTATTAGTCTTTAAAAATATTTTATTTATTAAACATAATAATTATATTTAATTTAATTTATTTTATTCATAAAGGAAAGGAGGGTTGCCAAGAAGAATTAGGAAAGGGGAAATCCAAGAAAGAATAAAGACTGCAAGGTGAATCACAATAGAAAAGGGAAAAGAAATTGAAGAAGAACAGGAAAGTGGAAGCCAAGAAAAAGAAGGAAAGTTGCTTGTGAAGCAGCTTTAAAAGAGAGAGCTGGGGGCCGAAAGAGGGGGAGCTGCACAAAGAAAAAAATAAAACGGAAAAAAAAACATAAAGAGATCTATGAAGGGAGAAGAGAGAGAGTTGAGGGAGAGTAGTTGTTCGGTGCAGAAATCCAGGCAGCTGCTGAAACTAGAAGAAGCAGCTGCACAGCAGCTTAGGAAGACAACAACCAGCAGAATCCGAAGTTGTTGCAAGCAGAAATTCAGCAGCTGAAACAGGAAGCTACAAGCTGTAAACAGAAACAGAAGCAAATTCCAACAGCTGAAAATTTTCCAGCAAAAAATTCCAGCAACAGAAGTAATTTCCAGCAGCAGAAAAATTCTAGCAAGCAGAAGCTGTAGAATTTCAATTTCAGTTGAAGGAAAAAGTCGTGATTTTCTTCAATAAATTGGTTCCTTCTTTCCCTTTAGTCATTAACTAAATTTATTTTTAGAATCTTGATAAAACCCTAGCCATGTGACTTTGATTTATTTTATTTTGGGGAAGTTATTATTTTATTATGTAATTGCATATCTTGGGATGTTCTTGGTTTGATGCAATCAATTTTTGGTGATTGTTCTTGTAGAATAATTATTTGGGTTTATTGATATATTTATCCATGCTTAATCCTTGTAGTCTTAAGTATGAGAGATATGTGATTTTTGCAAGTATATTGTATGTTTTAGAATTGAATAGTTCATGTTAATTTTAGATGATTTATGTCATAGAAATGAATAAGTCATGCTAATGGTTAGATTGATTATGTCATGCATTTAAACACAATATATTTCTTTAGTGAATCAAAACTTGTAGCCTAAATCACCACATGAATGTTTAATCTTTTCTCCTAAATAAAATTAAATCATTGTTATATAGGTTAGTGGTGGATTCAAGGTTCTAAATCTTCTCTTTGTTTAAGCTCCTATTATTTTTGATTTAGTTATTTTATTTATTAGGTTTAATTAATTTATGAATAATTTTTAATAATAAACTTTGATTTTTTTTAAAAAATTAATTTAAGAAAATAGTAATTTAAGTAGTTAAGTTTTTCTCTGTGGTTCGATACCCTTATACTTCCGTATTACATTGATCTTGTGCACTTGCGAGTATTGGGTTAAAGTTTAGTTAGCAAAATCCCAATCACCTATTGGAGAACTATTTAGTTATAAAATGAAGTGACGCAGATGGAGATATGAATCCACCCAAACTTTATCATTTAATAAAAACGTGTTTTTATAACTCGAAATGATTATCAGGTTCTATGTTCTTTGTTCTTCGCTTTTGTTTCGCAAAAGTGCCACTACTACTTTCTTGGGAAAAAATAAAAAAGGTATATCTAATTAATTAGTTATGTTATGAAACTTGTTGTCGCAGTGTTGTCAACATAATAGAATAATCGATATATAATATAAAATATAAAGAAATAGAGAATTAGAATAATATATAGAAAAGAAAAGAAGATAGAAAAGAATAAAAAAAGTAGAGAAATTTTATTGATAGCAATGGGATACTATCTTTGCAGAATATTTATTTCTTCAAAAGATAAATTTTATATAAGATATTCTTATCTCTTATGGACATTCACGAATATTATTTAATTCATAACATTCATCCTTGGATGTACATTACATAGAGAATATGCTTCGTTAAAACCTTACTAGATATAAATCATTTGAAAAAAAAATTCTAGTAAAGGAAAAAGAGTATACTATTCATGTTAAATACTACTCTCCCTTATGATGAGATAATCACTTGAGATTTCTAAACATACGTATTCAGGGATGATCTCAAGTGTTGTTATCAATAATGTCTTAGTGGATAAATCTTCCATATTTTAGTGATCAAACATGTTTGTACATCATTGTCGTATCTCGAATATAATAGTTTGTTCATTTTGATCACACACATTTTAGCCAACCATCATAATTAATTATTCCTTCAACATAAGTGAAATAAGTGTTACTGTAGATATTTATATATATATACATACACACACACAATCATAGTGTATGTCAATGCATGACGTGATTTGTGTAGATAATGTAAATAATGAATATCTTATATATCCATCTGTGTAGGAGTTGGATTGTTTTTTAAAATAGCCATATACTTGTACGAAAAAATTATAATCATGTACTAATTTGCATTCACTTGAAATAGCAATGATGTGCTATGTCCATGTATAATATTTTTAGAATGTTCAATTTTGTCCTGATTTTAGTACTCTTAATCATCATACTTGCCTTTTTTTTTTATTCTTTTGGAATAACATTTGCTCATATAATTCTCTTCCTTTTAAGTATATATATATATATATATATATATTTATTTATTTATTTATTTATTTATTTATAATCAAGAAGTGTATCACGCTTTGAACTTTATTCAGACTCATGAGATTTATGGTCCTTCTAGGATATCTACTCAAATAAGAGTATATATTAGATACTCTAATATATTTGGCAAAAGTATATAAAATACTTGATTCGCAACTATTTACAAATGACCAAATCTTGTGAACTTCTAGTTCACTTATGCTTGTGAATAGATGATATTCTCATATGATATTATTCTTTTATTGTTGATTTTCTCCCCCTAATGTGGGGCACACTAGTTCATCAAAGTGTTAATCAGCAAATTGCATAATAAAAATATATCTTCAGGAAACAATATTTGTGGTAAGTACAATTAACCAAGACGAGTAAATGTTTCCTCATACACGAACATACTCGATCTTCTCATCATCATTATTCACTAAGACTTAGTTTACATTATGTTCTTCTAAAATAATTTACTTATATGCTTCAGACGTATTAAGTCCATCAAGGACTTCATATAATTATGTTATCAAATGATCACATAGACAAATGTATATCAATTATTTTGAGCGCTATTATGAAAATTAATCATATTTTCCACTAGAAATATTTCTTCATAAGTAATGCCAAACCTATATAAAGAGTCATAATCAATACTTATTTCATAGTTCGTATATTATAAATAAATATTTAAAACTATCCTTATAAAGTTACACTTCAAGTGTATAATTCTTTCTAGGGATTATGTACACTTCATGTGTACTTGTTAATTGTATGGACTAACTTTTATAATTCTCATGCGAATTCTATATTATCTTGAGTTAGCAGACTTTGAATCATTCTAATTCACTATCACTATGCACATAAATACTTTTGTAATTTTGCCATTCCATTCATTCTCAATTATGACCTATTATGTTGAGATCTCATAATATCACTAATTTTTTTAGGTACCTGAATTTCTTTTGGAAATAATACACTGGTCACATTTGGAAAATTCTTCTGGAATTTTACTTCCTCGAATTTATAGTATGACTATTTAAACATTTGCTCCTTTCATATGTGAGGAGTTCATATCCATGGAATCAATTATCTACCACGTTTTGATTGTGCCTCAAATACTTTCATAGTGGTAGGTGTCCTTCAAGGACATCAAATATATTAGGATCATTATTGGTTGGATGTTGGTCAGAAAACATGCAAGGCTATATACATTTGAACTTCTGGTTCAAAACTTATTAGAGATACAAAGTAATTAATATTTTCATCCCACTACATGCTTTCTCCTCCTAATGTTGGATATTCAAAATCAGTAAATTATGATTATCTTTTTTTGATATTCTTTTCCCAACATATACAATCCCATCTACTTATTAGTGGAGTAATAAAAATGAATAGTGCACATTTAATTCGTAAATGGCAATACTTGATTTCTAACCATAAACCAATAATAAAGATGAGTATATATAACCATTACTAGCAAAAATACGAAGCGAGTGTTATTACGTTTATAATAACTCAAATTGATACATTTATGGTCTATAGGACCATTTAACATATGAACATATTTTCCAGGATGTTTAACACTAATATCAATAGATAATATCACAACGAGTATAATTAGGATAAATTGTGCCTTTGGGAGAATTTAAAGTATGAGCTCATTATTAAGACATCGTAAACTACATGTTACGAGTAAATATATATACAACTATCTCTTTGATGCATCGATTAACATTTTTATATTCATCCCAAAGCAACATATTCAACCCTAAAGTAATACTAGTGATATTTATAAAACAATTTACATTTTAAAATTAGTAGGATATGGAATTCATCGACTTAGGAAACTTCTAGTTCCATAGTATTTCATGAATTCCTAAATATTCTTTGTATTTGAATGATCCGGGATGGTCTAATTGGTCATGCCAATAATGAAATTTTTAACTGAATAAACTTCTCGTTTATTGAATAATTGTATCTCAAACTTATTTATTCGGTGCAATACAAATAAATGGTAGTATTTATTTTACAGAGCACTAATAGTAATACATATTTCCTATCCATTGTTTCAAGATGATAGAAAATATCATCGAGACTAAAAATAATATTCTACGACACTTTGTCGAGAAGAATGCATTACAAATTTGACATTTTGTGTAAAGTTACACCAGCTCTTTTGGAGCCTTTTAATTAGCTAATTCTTTTTGATATTTAAACAATCAGTTCTTCTGGAACTTTGTACTACTCTGTATATATTTGGACATTTATTCAAAGCATATTATTACGCATCATTCTTAATTAGAGATATTTCATCTCACCATTATATAATATAAAATAATAATAAACTTTAAATATAAGGAATACAGATAAAATAGTCTGCTACTTTGAGAAAACTCTAACAACCATAATATATGTCAAGAAAAAATCATCTGGATATTTTTTTGGATAATTTGGCATCATTTGCATGTGTCATTCCAATGTCATTACTAACAGCATCTCCAATATCAATAGCATAATTTCAGGAAGTAAATAACACTTTTATTAGACGATGCTTGACAACAATTTAAAAGACGTGCATACTTCATGTACAAAAGTATTCGCATCGATAACTATTTTACAAAGTGTTGCAACGTATCATCTTTATCTTTTTCACTAATTTTCACTTCTAGTGAAATCTATATATTAAAAGTTATTGAGTCCTTGTGATAACTATAAGTAATATTTATACCATAGTTGTGGTCACGACCAAAGTTTATTTTACAAATAAATTTTAAGTTTAATTGCATTCACTTCAGGGAATGACATAAAATTAATTAGCCGGCCAGTATCATCAAAGATTCACTTTCAATTTAGTCTCAAGAAAGTATAAGACTAATTTAAATATTTAAAACATCTTATAATTTACATAAGAAGGGTAGAATATTTTTTCTACCATTTATATGATAAGGGTAGAATATTTTCTCTATCATACCGCTAGCAATATTTTCTCCATAGATTTTGATTGAGGAGAAATTATAAATGTGATAGAAGTATGGTATTGATAAATATAAAGCTTTTAGCAACAAATATAACCAAACATAATCGGTGTATATATGATAACCAACTTTTAGTAGTTGCATAATTAATCTAAGATTGTTTAACAATAACTTCTAGTGGTTTATAATTCATGTGGCTTTGATGCAGTAGTTTGTGTCTTCAAGACACTTGTATCCAAATATATTTATTTACCAGTGTCTTTCAAACCCACTATATATATATCCAAATGTATTTGCATAAATAATTACAAAATAAAAGTATAATAATTTTTTTAAAATATCATGAGTCAAAAATTCAAGTTTTATGATCAAGATATTAATAAATGAAGTACCTCTCCACGTTGATTATATACTTCCGAAATTCAATAGCACGACAACTCTGCTATAAAATTCTTGGTAGATTCTCCAACAAGACAACAATCTCTTGATAGAGTCTCGTGTTGATAACGTATTATGAACCTTGTTGGCGAAGCATTGTGGACACAATAGAATAATTAATAAATAATATAAAGTATAAAGAAATAGAAAATAAAAATATAAAGAATAACTAGAATAATATATAGCGAAGAAAAGAAGATAGAGAAGAGTAGATAACTTTTATTGATTTCTCTCGTTGTATTTATAACTGAAAGGTAAGGGTCCTATTTATAAGGCTCAAAGGATACAAGAAATAGAGGTGAATAAGGAGATTTATTCTATCATAATTAAGATATAATTAAAATTCTATCACCTATCTCTTCACAATATCTATCTCTGTAGAATATCTATTTCTTTAGAAGATAAACTTTATATCAAATATCTTATCTCTTATTGACATCCACAATATTATTTAATTCATGACAAGTTATATTTTGTGGTACATCATTTATATATTATAAGTTTAGAGACTTAAATATAATATTTATAGTATTGATTGTTAAATGCTACCCCTCCGATCAGAAATATAAGGGGTTTTAAACTTATGCATAAGAATTAAGGGTATTACAAGAGGTGTGTGATCCAATGGCTTGACCCCTCACTTGAGTTCGAGTCACCTAGAGAGCGATTTAATACCGCATGCCAGCTTAGTGCTGCGTTTGGGGGCCTTGTGGCCTTCGATTCCCCTCTCCCCTCCCCCTCCCCCCGCCACGAATTAATCAATGACTCCCGAATATCTGGTTACCAAAAAAAGAATTAAGTGCATTGAAGAAAATAAGACAAGTTTTGAAACAAAATACCTTCTACACTCTTAATAAATAAGGAGTTGGGGGGTCAAATCAAATATTTATAAGTGTATATATATACTATCAAGTTAGTATTTGAATGTTTAAATATAATATATAGTCATATAGTTAAACCAGATAAAAAAATAACAAAAAAACCATATACTTTAAAGTAATGCTCGACGTTCTTTCACAGATTTAAAGTCATCGATTATTTTATTAGAATCAAAACTCTTAGTTATATCCTTTTCAATATGGATAACTAAACTATCAGCCAAAAACTCATCTTTCTTTTTATTCCTTAGCCTTGTTTTAACTAGTTTCATTGCTGAAGAGGCTCGCTCTGAAAATGCTGAAGAAACAGGAAAATTAGTACAAGATGAATCAATATCTCAAGCAAAAAGTAGACCTTTGACTTTTTTGTTTTCACCAACATTTGACAAAGTTCAGCTATTGTGGACAAATCTTTTAGTATTGGGTCATGATGTATAGCAACAATAGTGTTGAGTTGAAATCACAAATTGATTCTTTCTTGCAATGTGAAATAATATTTCTCGACAAGCCTGGAAATATCCTCAATATTGAAAGCTTTATAGGAATTTTTAGGTACCAAAGATGAGTTAAATTAAAAGTTCAATTTCTTCCTTGCTAAATCTATGATTCAGATCTTGCATTGCTTATCCATTGTAACAAAAAATATCTCTACCCTATAAAAATGCTCCAATGTGAACTTGCCATGTTGACATCGGCTTCAACTCATATAAGGAGCACTAAAATCAAGAAAGTCAATAGGATATTCTTCACAAAATGGTTTCACTTTATTAAGTATAGAATCTCATCCATCCCTCTCTAAGTTTTTGAATAATTGCCTTTGTACTTGCAACTAACTGCATAGCATCAATAATGTGTTGAGATTATTGTTGTAGAGCTTAGCACAACAGATTTGTAGGCCTCAATAACTCTTCCATCAAATGTAAAATAAAAACAAATTCGAAAGAAGTCATCATATTATAAGCACCACTAGCGTCTCATCGTATATGATAATTATTTCCATGTTCAACCATGTGCAGTAAAACTGATCTAGTTGCTTGAAACATTTCTATCAAAATGCACATTAACAAAAAACAAGATCCCCAATGAGTATCACCAGGTCGTTTTAAGGTGCAACTTTGATTGCCTACTGCACCAGTTTCTTGGAGTTCAACCACCCTATGGAGTCTCAATTCATTAAGTCTTTTAGGAGAACTAAAAATGGTGTTAATTATAAAACATAAATTCGAAAAGAATTGATAGACTGGAAAAGCTTTTCTGGAAGCAGCAACTAGCGCAAGTTGTAAACCTATAAATATAATAGTAAATTTGAATTGGTCATAAAAAAGTCATACAATGATATAATAAGCTAAATAATTTTAAAACTTCAACACATTAAAATTATTTACCTGTGAGCAAAACACTGGACATAATACGCGTATAGACAATCATTTTGAAATAATGCTTGCAGTCTTTTCTATTCTCGACACATATTACTAGCACCATTAGAATCTTGACCTTGAATTTTCTGAATATCTAAACAGTGTTGAGAAATAAAGGACCTTACATATTTCTTGTTCTAAAGTTGCTATTGTGGTACCTTTAACAATAACTAAGTCAAAGAAACATTCTTGTGTAAATCCATCCTTGTCAACAAATCTTAAAATAATAGCCATTTGTTCTGTTCTGAATTCATCACATGGTTCATCAACAATAATGCAATATTTTGTTTCTCCAATCTCTTCACAAATGTATTTCGGTACTTTACTTGCTATAATATGTAAAACATCCTTTTGAATTTGAGGTGAAGTATAGCTTGAATTATATGGAGCATTTTGCAAAACAACCTTCGCTACATCATCATTAATATTTGCCCAGTAACTCAATCAAGAAAATTTCCACGATTTTTTGAACTAAATGACTCATTGTGGCCTCTAAATGCACAAGATTAAAAAGTCAACTATCTAATAGCATCAATAGAGGTTTTGTGATGCAATCTGTGCTTCAGTATTTGATTTGTAATCTCCACATTTACAACATTTTCGTTATGCTGAGTTGATTCAATAGATTTTCATAGATTGCATTACTGTGTGGTAAACAAGGATCTTCTCCAATATGAGTAAAAAAAAGTACACTCCTTTCCATCATTAACCTTCTTCCACTTTCTAAAATCATTAATGGTAAAAGCATCTTATCCAAAATGACCACTTGGTCTTTTTCCAAAAAGATAACAAGCCAAATAAAATACAGCATCCTTAGCTTCACCTCTAACCAAGAAGGAAAAAGCCTAAACCATGCTGCTCAAAATCTACGTGGATATTTTTCTTCAGAAAGAATGTATTTTTCAAGATGAATTTGATATGGTCCCATTCCCAAATAAGCTTTTCTTATTTCATCCCTTTGATTAATAGGGTATTCCCAACTTTGAGTTTGTAATCCTGGATCTCGTTCTAGAACATCAATATCAACTTCCATTAGTCCTATATTTTAGTATTTTATGATTTCAATTCCTGCTATCTCTATCTGAGTCATAATGCATAGCATCATTAGGTTTATTAATAACAGTTCTCATAAAATATTCATCAAGAGTTCTTATTTTTGAGTTTGACCATGATTGAAAAAAAAAAATTAACCTGAAAAATGAATTCATAAAAATAATAATATATATACACACATATATACATATATACATATTTATAACTACATATATACATATATATACATATATATGTATATGTATATATGTATATATATATATATTTCAATTTTCAAGTCACTTAAAATTAGTCATTACTTATTACTTATTAGTCTTCTTGACCCATATCACCAATATAATTACAAGAAAAAAGTTAACTCATGTATTATATTCTTTAAAAAAATAAATATTCCATTGTAAAATTTTCTAATAACTTTTATAATTTAAAACGGTTTCATTAAAAATTAAACTTAACTTCATATTGTAAATATTATTAAACAATTAATATCAAATATTTAAAATAATACACATTCAAGAAGCAAGAAGTCTAAATTTCATTAAGAAAAAAGAGAAACATATTGAAGATATTAAACAATTAAATTATTAAAATTAATTAAAAGAAACCATTAATTTAACCAAAAAAAGGGTTGGGGGAACATTAACTCAATTCACTTGCAGACTGTGCTAGAATGTCACTGTACAATCTCTACAAAGTTGCTTACTTTTACTTCCTTCCTTCGGTTCAGACTATGAGACATTGACCCACCATCGCAAACTGTTTCTTTCTTTCTTTTTTTATTACAAGAGATAGATAGCAATCGAAAAATACAACCCAGCAGCAGCAATATGTTCTTTTTTTTCCTGAAGGGAAAGGTATGTTTACTTTCACTTTTTGGTAATAAAGAACTCTATAGTCTATATAACATAGGGTAATAAAGGACTTTATAAAGTAATATTATAAAAGATATATGTGTGTGTGTATATAGTAAATTTTTCTTCTTTTGGGGGGAAAAATAAAGTAATAAAATATTTTAGTAGATAAAAATATCTATATATAGTAAAAATAATGTTGGGTAGGCCTAGTCTTCACAATCCTCCACCTCTTAAGGAAAGAGAGAGATAAAGAAATGGGTAAAAATGGAAAAATGCAATAAATACTCATTAAAAAGTGTAAAAAGACTTATATTCTTGACCATCCTCAAACACTCTAAAACCCCTTATATTTTTTTATAGGAGGGAGTACATAACATAAACAGATGACACAAATTTTACAAATATTTCATTGTGAATTCTAATAGCACATTTGGTACATTGAATAAAACAAAATTGAATGACTTTACATCTAGAATCTCTTTCCGCTCAGAATGAGTTTAAAATCTTTTTTTTCATTCCGTTGTCTGGGTGAAGAAATCAGAATAAAAGGGTGATTCATTTGTATGTTTGGTGAAACTATTATTCAATGTCAGAATGAAATGAAATTTTGTGGTATATGACTTAAATGTCTAGATAGAATAATTGCTAAATTTTAAATAACCAATAGACAAAATATAAACATCAATCAATGTATAAATATGCCATAAAAATAAAAATAAAGAAAATAGTAAAAAATAAAAAATTAAATTTTGTACATTGGTTAGTAGTTTTTTTTTTTATAATTAAAAAACTTGCATAAATACTGCAGAAGTTTTTTTTTATTTTTTATTTTTTAATGAATGAAATTCAGAAATCCATTGTAATTATTTTTCATATAATATCATGAGGGTATAATAGACACAATAATATTTTTTTCTTTCCAACTATCCTGGAAAGATCATTCCTTAAGTTTTATTGTGGAAAAAGTCTTTCCCACTTCTTCTTAGAATGACTTTTCTTGTGGAAAGACCATTCCTACTTCTATTTTGTATATCAAACACTAGAATGAAAAGAGAAGTTGGAAAAATCATTTTATATATTTATTATTAAAACGTAATTATAGCACATATATATAACCAAATGTTGTAAATGGATAAAAACAAACAAAAAAGAAGTGAAATGAAAGAAGAAACAATATAGGATCATTATTCCTTTCTCTTTTATGGATTACATGTGGTCTAATATCCTTTATTCTCTTGTTTTCCATAAACAACTAAACAAGTTGTTAGGGATAGAGTTGTATTAAAATGAGGGAGAAAAAGAAAAAGGAAAAAGAAAAGGGTGGGAAAGAAAGAATGGTATTCTCACTATTCAAAATAAATTGTTAAGTTCTAATACAAAATAGAAAAAATTGATATCCAATTTTGAATTCATAGAACTAGCTTGCTAAATTATATTTATTTCCGATTGTTGTGTTATGTGTATGGTGTGTCATGTCATATGAGATGCACACGTTGACTCAACATGGGAACCGTTGGAAATTACTTGAAAATAGTTGACATTATTTTGGAGTCAAGAAGGCTCGGAGCATATCCTTGAAGATTGAGAAAATCTAAGTTTGCTTATTAGAATACAATATAAAGAAACCAATCCTAGAGTATCTCATATTGTAGGAACTTAGTTGTATTAGGAAATTATATCATTTGAAAATTAAAGGAGAGTCTGAAAATGAAAAAAAGGACTAGGATTTCTACCAATGATTAACAATAAGTATTTAGGAGACATATATTAAAGAATGAGGGCTGGCCCAATTGATTATTCTGCTCAAACTATCGAAGTACCTCGTTCATTATTTCTGAGCTTGAGTTTATGCAAATTAACATTAGCGAGTTCATGGAGTTTATCGTACTTGCATAAACGACTTTACTTCAAGTGTTGAGCTTCTGTGTATTATTCATGACATTAGATCTTGTTCAAGACAATCTAGTCCTTGGGAAATGAGTCATGCTGCATACAACATGGTCGTTGCTTGAAGGGAGTTCAACACAGCAGCAGTTTACAAAGGGGGATCCTTGAAGAGGTTGGAGGGATTTCAGTCGTGTCATGTGCAAAAGGAATTTGCAACATCCACTAGGAAAAATATTAGATGTGTTAACGCATTCAGTGTCTTCTTGTATTGTGTTAGTTATAGTGGAAATTCTTTCTGGGTGTGGCCCTGCATATGTAAGCTTGTTGAGCTGAACTGCATTACCATTGGTTATGTTATTTCGTTTATACTTGTTTACATAATGTGACATAGAAAACCTAACACAAGACACGACTAAATTGTAAGTCAACATGATAGACCTAAAACAAAAACTTACAATTGGTATCAGAGCAAGACATCCTTCTATTGTGCTATTTGTTTAGCAGATGAGATTGTGGGAAGTTAGTGTTTGGGTTATTATGTCTATCAAAGAAGGCGGCTCTGTGTCTTGTTCCCCACTGCTTGAGGGAATCATTTTATGCCTACTTGAAGACAAGGACAAATATTTTCATTCAATCCATTGATGATTCTGCTTGGGATACTGTTGAATATGAATGGATTCAACCCACGGGAAGGTAGAAGATAAGAGAAGCAAGCAAACTAAAAATGGTGCCAAGTAACAGAATGAATAGACTGAGGTTGAAAAGAAGTCAACAAAAGCAAATGCAAAAGCACTTAACACAATTTTTGCTACTGTGATGAGGAACAATTTAAGTTGATATCCACCTGTATCTCAGGAAAGAAAGCGTGAGACATATTGCAAACTGTACATGAAGGTACCAGCACGATTCGTATCCTTAGGTTGCAGATGTTGACAACACAATTTAAAGAATTGAAGATGCTGGAAGATGACAACATTTCTATGTTCAGTAGAAAACTAAGAGACATTACTAAGCCTTTCAGTTGGGAGAAACACACTTTGAGGAGAAGGTTGATGTTGTGGGTTCTAACCTAAATAATTACCACTATAGGCAAGTGTACCTATCGGTATAATATAACTAGGAAAGTCCCCAGATGTCGATCTCTCTCGGGACAAAAAAGTAATAGTAATAACTATTCTCTTATTGTTTAATCAAATCAAATTTGTTTTGAAAAGGTTTTGAACAAATAAAACTACATATGAACTAACCAACTAAGTTATAAGAGTAGAAAAACGGTTCTAAATCAAGTTTTGGAAAGTAGTGTTTAAACGGTGGAATTCCCCTAGAATCCCTTAGCTAATTCATTGAAAACTTTAGAAAAATAGCTGAATTATTGATCGGGTCTCAATCGTTTATTAGGATTAACCCTATCTCTAGGAAAAAACCCACAATTCCATTAATTGATTAGAGAAGAATCTCTTCTCTCCCTAACTCAATTATGAATGAATAAAGTGTTGGAATCCGTAGGCAAAAACAAAGTAAAATAAAACTACGGAAATCCACCAACAGGATCTGCACATACTAGAAAAACCGATTGGATAGAAATTACCTCAATGTTTTGATTGTTCGTTGTGGAGGCGCTGCTTTGTACGCTTCGCCCTCTACTGGTATCCACGGGACGAACTCCTCTGCAAGCGATCGGGATGCTAGCCCCTTCTGTGTTCTGAAAACTGTTTAGAACTGATCCTAACTATCTGGTAATCGGTCGTATTTCGGAGAGAGGAGGCTAGATACTATATCGCCGTTCTAGGGTTTAGGGTTTTGTTTTTCTTTAATCAGATAAAGGGCGGCCTCCAAGAAAAGGTTAACATAACCTTTTATAGCTGTCAATATCAAAACCCTAACTGTCATCTAATGACAGTTTAATCTCGTCCGTCTATTCCTATAATCATCCAACGGTTGGATGAGTAATATTAAGTAATTAATATCATTTATTCGATTAAATAAAATTAATTACTTATTAACCTACCGAGAAAAATACAATATGGAATCGATTCCCTTTTTTGTATACGTTCAACGAATCCGGACACAATCTAGATTCATTGAACGTGGACATTATGCTCACAAGATCGTCTATGCGTGTGACCTCAGTAGGTTCACTTAACGTTGGCGAGTGATGAAAAAATGTCCTAGACATTTATTCACAAAACATAAGCGGCCTCTAGCAAGACATTATGCTTACCCAAGTTAAGTAAATGTAATAATAACCTAGCATCAGATTTAATATTTAGTCCTTTTGTCACACGATATCCTAATTAAGTATAAGGCATGGATCAAGTCATCCTTATAAAACTTAATTAACCATTTACTTGATCACCAGGCAGACTGTTCCAACAAATAATATTAATAACACCTTATTAATACTTATTTGAGCATGGTCATGCATATTTTCCAGTCTTCCTTATCAAGGGGCCCATGGATATCTCTCTCTAAAAAGAGAGGGACAAATCCCTTTCACTATCTCCAATATTCAAGCCATGACGAGAAAATAAGCCAACCAATAATCATAATGATCACCTAATTAAAATTGATGTTTGACTATGTCAAAACATATTTTTCTCCCCATGCAAGAAACATTAGAAACATTAGGTCGAAGGACACCAAATATAAAACTGAGAATAAATACTTATAACTTAAACCCATGCAATATTTCTTCTTCACTTTGGGTCATGTCCAATACAATATTCTCAATATGTATTTATGAATTGATTTTATATCTCATATTCATGACCAGTAAAACTTGACCATCAATCAACTTCATACTAGTTTACAAGATGTAATAAACTAGGGACAAATAAGAATAGTATTTTATTAGCTATAAGGGTTTTACTATCAAGTCACATACTTGATGACCAAGAGCATAAAATACAATTCAAAATACATGCTTCATAAATCATAAATGTGAGTCAATTGGTCTTAGGGCATATACTAACATAAAGTGCCAGAGTGAATTAGATTTCTCTATTAGACCTAAAAACCATAGTCATTATCTCTAATTAACTTCCCAATTCTATTGTTCAATTAAGCCCCGGATGTTCTTCCTTTTTCAATTCAAAAGAATCTAATGTGAAAGTATCGACTACCAGTAAAAATTGATAAAACATGAACAAAGCGATTAAACAAGAATCAACCATGAATTCAACAAATCAATCCAAAAATCCAACAAAAACAAAGCTAAGATCATTTAGGGTTCAACCCCCTTTAAAGACAAAAGTACACCTAGCCACTAAACATCATTAAAATCATAAAATTCAATTTTGAATTCATAATAGATAAGAGTTTAAAAGGCTTAGGAGATTGAATTGAAGAATCCATGATCCAGAATGTCGTCCGAGCTCGTCTCTCGATTCACCCAAAAACCCTAAATTTTGCTCCAAAAAAACCCTCAATTAATCCATCGAAACTTTAAATTGGAAACTAAACTATGATCTAAGAAGGTTATGGAGGGTTTTTGGAAGGGATTTTCTCTAAAAAAATTGCCCTTTTCTACCCTCAAAGAACCCTAGCTGAAGATATATTAAAATTACATTAAATTCAAAAAGAAGCTGATTGCACTTTTGGTCCTTCCTGTACGACCAGTCGGACCCGGCCAGAAAAGGCAGCCGGACCTCATCAGGATGTTACTCCTCTTTTTTTTTTCGTCCGTTTTTGCTCTGTATGCTCTTGTTTCACTTCATTCTTTCTTCTAACGCATCCAGGACATACCTACACACAAAATAGAGGAATCAGTGTGTAAATGTTCCATTTTACATATAAAATACTTCAAAACGAAGATTAATCGCTATAAAAACGTATAAAAATAGATATATCAAACTCCTCCACACTTAAGAACTGCTTGCCCTCAAGCAACACAAACTAAAGCAACAAGTCAAAGATGAAAAGACCAAAACATAACTTTCCAAGAAACGATAAAAACTCAAAATCACAAAACAATTAAAGTAAAAATAAACTTTTGGAACACTTCCAAGAAAACAATATCGTCAAATCGAACAAGTCTAAACTTCACAAGAATCATACAAAACTCTTCACAGAACAAGTTACAAAACTTAATTGATTCGACAAACATCTCAGCTAAAAAATTATAAAACAATGGTATGTGTATGTGTGTGTGAATACTTATGTTAAGTTTCAACAAATGCAAAGAGAATCTCGGGAAATAACAAAACAATTCGCTTCAATTACAACGCCCATCAACTCGACTTTCCACTACCTATTAACTAGTTGGTCCAAGTAAATTTTCCCGATTAGATAGGACTTTCAAACTTATATTGTTAGGCTAGGGACATAGAAGGAAACCGAACGAAGGAAAAACAAGAGCAAAGAGAAGAGAGTTTAATGCAATCAAAAGGAAAACAGCATTAATGTCTAATCTAATACCTTCAAGTTGCTTTTCACTCTCTTTTATTCTTTACTCCCAGAATAGTTTACCTCTCATTTGTTTCACTATTTTTAACAAATCAAAACCCCCCTAACATTCTCAACTATTCTCAATCCCATATAAAGTATAAGGGAGTTCTATAGCAACAAAATAAGTGTATAACCATTTTTCCAAGAAAGAAGCTAAACAAGATATTTCAAACATTTCACTCTTTCTTTTCTTTATTTTTTCTCATTTTCTTTCAATTTTATTTTTCTTCCTCATTTTTCTAGTTTTTTCAACGAAACAGGATTCAGAATTTACAAGCTTTTCTCAACACATAGAATTTTCTCATTTTTTCTCTAAACCCCTCATTTGATTTCTTTTTCATAAACCTCCAAAAATACCCCTTATAATACATAACTCCTCTCCACGTTCTCCCCCATACTTATCTATGTACCTCACTCAAAAGCAACTTAAAGATCCAAAAATTCATTAGTTCTCGCAATTGAGGGTTTAAATATGTTCGTGTAAGTTTAATACAAATAAAATAAGGGTTGAAACCCTTATGCGATTTAGGATAAAAAAGAGTTCTAAGGATTTAACGTTTAAAAGTAGGCAAGAAAGGATCAAAAAGGTCAAAGAATGCCTAAGACCATCATCTTCGAGGTCGACCTAAGCTAGACACAACTTCGCCTCAGGGCATTCATAGAAATAAATAATCAAGATAATATCTTGAGATTCACAAAGTATTTATTTACTACCAAGACACTCATATGTGCATATAAACCATCAATCTATAAAACTCCACACAAATGCACAATATCACCCCAAAGTTAAGCAGCAAACCTCATCAAAATCTCATATGATACAAGTAAAATCTATTCAAACTCTCATATAGTGACTTTAAAAAAACAAAATCTTTTAGATTTTTCGTTTTAGTGAAAAGTGAAAGGTCAAACTACAAACTAAAACAAAAACATTTTTGGGTTTTTTTAAAGTTTAAACGAAAGGAAAAACATAATTAAAGACATAAAACAAAATAGGGGCTTTTAAAATATTTGATTTTTTTTTTTGGATTTTTTAATTTAATGAAAACTCTCAAAAGAACGAAAAAACCAAATAAACCAACAATATTTTTGGAAATTTTCAAAATTGTCAATGTTTTTAGGTTTTTATCTATAAGAAAACAAACTCAAGCAACTAAATGAAAGAAAACTAGACTAAACATCCCCTCAAACTTAAAATCATATTGTCCTCAATGTGGGGGCCACAAGCAAACAATCACAAGAAAAATAAAAAACTAATATTTTCACGGAGGCATGACTTTAAGAAGAGATGGGCAACCTACCACCATAAGCTCAATTAAAGACAAATCATCCAAGACACAATTGGCCACCAATGCAACCAATCTCCACAAATACACAAATAAACTACACTAAGCTTTCCAAAAAATGCACACAAAAAGGGAACCGAGAAACTTAATAGAAACAAAGGAGTAAAGCAAAAACACAAAAAAATTAGTGTAGAGTGACAAAGATGGAGCTCCGAAATCACTCTAAGCTACCCAACAAACAAAAATTAACACTAACAGTGATAAAACATAAACAATAGAAAACCAATGTATCCAAAACTAAAAGAAAAGAAATGAGACAAATAATTATAACATCGCCTGTGTGCTGAATGTTAGTAGCCCGTGTGTGTAGAGTGAGAACGAATTACCGAAGACTAAAGCATATGCACCACAAGATTTAGTAATAGTAAACAAGTGTAAAAGACAACAACATTTCCAAATTCCAACAGCAACCAAATGTAAAGAAGTGTAAACAAGTGGAAGCAACAAGCCCCAAAATCTGAGATGTTTCGTCCGTGTGTGCACTGATGTAAAAAGAAAATAGAGAGAAAATTTTCACATAATGCAAAGAAAACAACCATGAAAAGATAGCAAATGAGAGGTCTCAAACCACCAACAACACATAATTGAAAGACTAAGCAAAAAACGGAGAGAAAAATTAGTCTCTGTGTTGTCCCTGTTCACTGGTGGAGCGTTCTACGGTTATGCTGCTCGTGGTAGTGAAACTTTGCACTATTGAGAGAATTTTTAGAAGAACCGAGGCTGCTCGACGGTTGCTTCGAGGTTGCCGTTGCTGTGAAGAATTCAAAGGTGGCATGGCTGCTCGCTGAAATCCTATATGGATGAGACGTTGGTTGGAGAAGGGTGTTGATGAGGTTGGGAGAAGAAAAAGAAGTAGAGGAGGAAAGGAGGTTGTGGATGTGAGGTGGTGAGAATGGAAATGAGGGGAAGAAAGGTTGAAATTAGGGAAAGGATGGCTAAAGTATGGGGGAAACAATGAAATTGGTTTGAAATTAGCCATGCCCGTTTGGAAATTGGGTAAAACCCAACCCACATACTCTAATTTCGACCCGTACCCGTGACCCAAACAACTAGCCGAGCCCGGTTGCCTTCACCCAACCTGTCTCGGCACCATTCTAGAAACAATGTTAATGAAAATTTCGATCCGATGGGCTCCAGCGTGCATTAGTTCGGGCCTAAAAAATTGAACTTTTACCTTCTTCGCCATTTTTGTTCCGTTTTTTCTCCTCATGTAACCAGTATACATGATATAAACTACATTTAAGCTTCAAGGATTGCACAATAATATCCCAATTTCACTTCAAAGCTTAAACAAAACGCAAGACGAACAAAACAAAAGAGAAAAACAATAACAAACTCTTATGCCAATTGATAAAAACAAAACATGCAAAACTTAAAATTTGTAAATACGATTCAATCATGCACTAATTGTACGGCATAGTATTCAAAAAAGTAAGAAATGCTCCCTTTTAGGTGCTTAAAGCACCTCTCAAATCACAAATCCGAGTTTGGTTTCGCTCTCTCTTGCATCTTCTTTCGTTTGAGTGTCCACTTTTTCAAGTACTTCTTCAAGGACTAGGGAGGAACTTCATTTTCATGGGAACCTTGTGGTATCTTCTCCTTGAGACTGTTCCTATTCCTCATTCCCTTTTTCCTAACATTGGATCCCTTAACTAGTTGAAAGGAACTTGAAACAACAACACACAAAGAACAATTAACCAATGACTCAATAGAAAGAAACAAGAACTTTAAACGAAAAGCTACAAAAACAAACAAAGACTCCAAACCACAAACTAGCAATAATTACTCAACCAAAAAAGAAGAAACTAAAACAAAAGAGAAACAATGAAACAAAAAATAAAACAAATAGAGGAAACAATTAAAGCAACAAAAAAATAGTAGCATTCCTATTGCTACCATCCTCGACAACAGTGCCAAAAACTTGATGTGGTGGGTTCTAAACCTAAATAATTATCCCTATATACAAGTGAACTATCGGTATAATATAGCTAGGAAAGTCCCCGAATGTCGATCTCTCGGGACGGAGAAGCAATAGTAATAACTATTCTCTCACTGTTTAATCAAATCAAATATATTTTGAAAGAATTTGAACAAATAGAACTAAATATAAACTAACCAACAAAGCTATAAGAGTAGAAAAACAGTTTTGAATCAAGTTTTGAGAAACGAGTGTTTAAAAAGTGGAATCCCCCTAGAATCCTTAGCTAATTCATTGAAAACTTGGAAAAGTAGTTGAATTGTTGATCAAGTATCAATCGTTTACTAGGATTAGTTTTATCTCTAGGCAAAAATCCACTATTTCCTTAATTGTTAGAGAAGAATCTCTTCTCTCCCTAACTCAATTATAAATGAATAAAGTGCCAAGTGAATTAGATGCTCTATAGACCTAGAAATTGTAGCTATGATCTCCAATCAACTACCAATTTGTATTGTTCAATTAAGCTCTGATGTTCTCTCTTTTTCAATTCAAAACAATCTATTGCAAAAGAATCATCTATAGATAAAAATCGATAACACAAAAAAGCAATTAAACAACAATCAACCATGAATTCAACAAATCAATCCATAAAATCCAATGAAAACAAAGCTAAGATCATCTAGGGTTCAATTCCATTTAAACACAAAAGGAAACCTAGCCACTAAACATTAGAAAATCATAAAATTCAATTTAGAATTCATAATAGATATGAGTTTAGAAAAGTTAGGAGATTTAATTGAAGATCCCACAATCTGGAATATCGCCCAAACTCCTCTCTCGATTCACCCAAAGAACCCGAATTTAGCTCCAAAAAAACCCTTCAATTAATCTACCAAAACTTGAAATTAAAAATTAAACTATGATCTAAGAAGGTTATTGGAGGGTTTTCGGAAGGGATTCTCTCTCGGAAATCGTCCTTTTTCTACCCTCCAAGAACCCTAGCTGAAAATATGTTAAAATTACATTGAAAGTCTATTTAAAAAGAAGCTAAAAATTACACTTTTTGTCATTCCTTAGCGACCTGCTGGACCCGCCAGACAAGGCGATCGGACCTGGCTGGACCTTATCAGCATATTACTCCTCTCTTTTTTCGTCATTTTTGCTCTGTATACTCTCGTCTCACTTCGTTCTTTCTTCTAACTCATCCTGGACATACCGATATGTGCTAGATTGTCTATAATTCTATAAGTTATTTTCATCATTTTACGATGTTTTTAATGTGTAAAAATGCATATTTTAGATTAATACCCTTTATTCTTGTCTTAGGTGCTTTCAAAAGGAGAAAATGATGAAAAAAAACAAAAACGGTAAAAAACTGAATGAAAATGATAAAAACGAAGCCGACAACATAGTTGAAGAAGGCCTACCACCTGAGGTAGGCCAACCTACCGTCAGCGGCAGGTCCTGGAGCCACAAGCTAAAGCTGGACAGAAACCTACCAGTGATGGTTGGCTACCCCTACTGTCAGCGTTAGGTCCTGACGGCAACGAATAGAATTTGGACAGAACCCTAGTAGGGTTCGACCTATCGTGCACAGTAGGTCCTGGGTAGTTTTAATCTAATTTTAACTCTATTTAATGCAATTTTCCTTTATTAGTAAGGAGTTCCGCCATAAGGGCATAGAGAGCTAATGAGGGGGAACTTATGTTAGATTTTTCCCCAGAATTCATCCTCAATTAGGTAGGAAATTAGCATAAGTTTTGTAATTGAATACTTGGAGGTAAAGAATTGAATATTCAATATCACAATTGCGAGCTTTAATTGAGCGACTCGAGAGACGAGCTCGGCCGACATTCGGGACTGCGATTGTAGCATCAATCTTCCTCCTAAGCTTTCGTTTCCTTGACTTTTACTGAATTCAATGTTTAGTTTCAGTTTTGATACAATGATTAGTGAGTAGATTTTTATGTTTGATGAGGGTTGAACTATAGTGCTTCTTTACGATGTTCTTGCTTTCATTTATTGAATTCGATGTTTGTTTTTAAGTGAGTTGTTTTCCAATTTTTTTGTTACAATTTAATTGTCGTGAGATTAGATTTATCGCAAGGATGTTTGAAATTGAAAAAGGAAAAACATTCTAGGACAACCAATTGGGGGTTGATTGGGGCAATTGATTAGAGATATGATATTGCACTTTTAGGTCCTTTAAATCACCTATAATTACTTCGCTCATAATTAGTTAGAGAGAGAAGAGATTCTCCTCTAAGGGTTAGTGAGTAAGGTGGCTTTCGCCTAGAGATAGGGATTGCCCAATTACTTGATGACCCAACTTGATTAATTCAACATCGTTTTTATAAGGTCTTTCTAATTGAATTAGTAATAAGGATTAGGGGGATTCCACATCCAAACTCTTGCTTTAATAGTTTTTAAAACCTTAATTTTCTAGTTTTGCTTTCTTTAGTTCATTAAATTGTTTTTAGCTTTTTAGTTAATTTTTTTCAAACCATTCTTAGGCTAAACATTAAAAAGAGCGATTAGTACTTGAGCCTTTATCGTTCCTCGAGATTCGACACTCGGATATAATTCATTTACTACAGTGATAGGTCCACTTGTCTATTACTTTAGTTTAGTAGTTTATTCCTCTTGTGATTTTAAAACTTTCATATGCCACATCAAGTTTTTGACACTGTTGTCGAGGAACAGCAACTAAAGGAAAATCATTTTTATAGTGCTTTAGTCATTTTTGTTTTTATTGTTTTGATTCGTTTTGCTTTATTCCTTATTCTTGTTTCGCTTGGGTTTTAGTGGTTTGAATATTGGGAATTTGGCTTATTGCCTTTGGAACCTGTGACAGTTGCTTATCCAAGTATTTGTTTCAGGTTTTTGACATTAAGTATGAATACCAATGATGCCATAGAAGCCCGACTGGCAGCAATTTTAGAACAAAGGATGGAGAATATGGTTGTTGCCCTAAACATATGCATTATCAGCAGGCCATGTTCTAAAGAAACTGGTAAGGGTATAACACATATCCTCACTAGTACAGATCGAGTTGGAGGAATCAACCAAATGTACCTTGGGGAGGTTAAAGTCAAGGGAGACAACAACAACCCTCGGGCTTTCAAAGTGGAGGCTTTACTCAATCTTCACCATATCATCATACTCCGTCGGTACATCTATCACTCGCACAGCCAAATCTGGGAAATCTCGTTGCGAAGTATATCAATTTGGCAGATGCTGGGTGGAAAGCATGGAAGCAGTCCATAGCAACCAAACAGCTGCCATCCACAATATGGAGAGTCAAATTGAGCTATTGGCAAAGATAATCTCTGAAAGTCCGCTTGGTAGTTTAACTAGTAATACGGAATGGATTCCAAAAGAGCATGCAGAGGCGGTCACCTTGCGGAGTAAAAAAGAACTAGTAATGACATCTTCCGTGGTTGTGGACGAAGAGGAGGAAACTGCTCAAGCATCGGAGGAGTCCACTTCTCCTGAAGAAGAGGAGGTTTTAAAGGGAAAGTCAGAAAGGAGGTATGACGATTCCCCAAGACTCGAAGAACCTCCACAGGCTGCAAGTGTAGCAGACGAAAGTGAGATAGATGAGCGCTCAATAGAAAATAGAGTGAGTTCAAGAAAGGTGATCAAAGAAAAGGGAAATGAGAGTCTCATGGACAGTCGAAAGAGTTATACAGAAGAGCGACAAGAAACAGAGATAGATGGCATTGAAAATATTGAGGGAGTGAACTTCCTTACTAACGAAACTAACTCTTTTCTTATTAAAGATTCTTTATGTGTGCAGGCATTAGAAGCAACCCAAGGATAATGAAGAACAGAGGAGATATCTCATAGAGTTTAAAGGCTATTGTGGAGAGTTAGAAGAAAACCATCCTTATGCTGTGGAAAATCGCGAATGAGTTTTTTCTTCAAACTTAGCCCTAGTTAACCTTTTGTTTTCCTTTAAAGAGTTAAAATTGTTCATAATTTGTGATCTCTTTCTTGAGCTTGATCTTGAGTTTTTTATTTCTCTCCTCGTATTGGGCTTCAAATTCTTTCACTTCCATTACAAGGAGGTCATAAATGGGTATCATTATAAGTCATACTTTGGATAGGACGTGGGAAACCTTCAGAAAGAGTCCCTTGTTCTCCGAAATGGCTAAGAGTAGCTCTTCCCGACCTGTAATTGTATTCTTGCATCCTAGTACGTCCTTATTCATTTTAATTCATTTGTTATTTTTGTCATTACAAGGTAATTTTGGAGAGGATGAATGCTTGTCTAAAGACTTACTTTGAGCCTAATTGAGTCCATGAGGTTAGGAAGCTTAAAACGAGGTTCAAACTTGCAGAAAATAAGAAAAATCAAAGTTCAAGAAGAACTCTACCGCGGATGGTAAGGTACTCTACCGCACGCGGTAGGGTCAAGGAACCAAAAATTCCATGGGCAGAGATCTATCGCGGACGGTAGGTCCAACCTACCGCCAATAATAGGTCCATAGATGTCTTTTCGTCTTGGCAAGGCAGAAGCCTACTACGGGCAGTAGGCCTCAACTTACTGTGTGCAGTAGGGTCGATTGCAGGCTACGAGTTAGTTCATTCCAAAGGTAAACGGGTCGGGTCGACCCAATTAAACTTAATTTCAGCCTTAATCCCAAAATTTCTGCAACTTTCTCCCCTATATCTTTCTCATATCCCTAATTCTCATTCTCTTCCTTCCTCTCTTTTCTTTTTGCCGTTTCCTCCACTCTCTCTCAGCTTTGCTTTCCTCTCTTCTCTTCCATACTAGCGATTTTCTGGTGGCACTCTACCATCTCCGGCACCACCTCCGGTTTCTCTCTCTCTCTCTCTCTCTTCTTCTTCTTCTTCTTCTTCTTCTTCTTCTTCATCTTCTTCATTTTCTTCTTCTATCATTTTTCTCTTCCATTCTCTTCCAATACACACCACCATCCTCCTTTTCTTCTTCCTTTTCTCCACAAAACATCCATTCACATTCCCCTTACCAATTTTCCGTCCCTAGTCCTCTCCCATTTATTTATTTTTCTATTTTTTTCTTTTATTTTTCCTGCTTTCTCTTTGTTAATTTTCCGGCGGCAAACCGTTCGAGGTAGAAAATGCGCATTACTGGACATATGGCGATAGTTTGTTTCTTCAAACAAACACAGGCTATCTCTTACACTTTTAGCCTCTTTTTAGTTTAGTTTTGCATTCATTGTGGGAAATTTTGTGCTTTTTGCTGCGTTTCTCGTTTTAAATTCACGGTTTCTCTAGTTTTATTTCTGTTATCTTTGTAACACTTTATCACGCACGAGCGATATTAGAACACTTAACATACACTGGCTATGTTTAGTTGATATTATTTCTTTTCGTGCGTTTTTGTGTCCTGCTCCTATTCTTGTGTTTTGTTGTTGTGTTGTTGTGATGTTGTTTTTTTTTTTCCTTCTTTTGATTATACTCCCTTCGTGGCTCTAAAGAAATCTATTGCCTCTTCCTCAAAATCAAAAAGGGCTTGAATTAAGGGGTCTTCACCCGACCCCACCACCCCTGATATTCCTCCAGAAATGGGAGCCGCCAGGGAGACGCTCAAGATCGTTATTGAAAAGTCGTTCGATGAGTCAGTCATCGAATATTTTTAACTCAAACGTCTTTTTGGGAGGTTGAGTTGGGTCCCTCTTCTTTGTATTTCTAGATATTCTACCCCGACCTTGTCCATGATGCAAAATGCTACATATAATAGACAATGATCTTCAAACCATCCATTCTACTGTAAAAGGGGTTAGAATAATTTTGACTAGGGAACGTCTCGCATCCATTCTTGGGATTCATGATGAGGAGAACTCAGTCATCATGGAATTGAACTGAAAAAATATAGACGAGGATCCGGACTGCAGTTACGAGGCAACCTGTAATCGCTTTGATATCCAGCAGTGTCTAATGGATCATTGTCGTATTCTCCACAGGGGTGACTTCCCCACACTCCTTTCTCGTACCATTACTTATTTCTTGGGGCACACACTAGTTCAGAAGGGGACGGGCAAAGTGATGTCCACATTCATGACCTCTATATGCTTGACAAAACTCACGATAAATTCCCCTTCTCCATCGCTTCTTTGATGATACACACGATGCCTAACATTAGTTGTGACAACATAAAAGCACGTGTGTACCATTATCCTGTAATTTTATCTAGACTATTTGCTTCTTTTATTGTCAATTTTGTAGGGGAAGGACAATCTTTAATAGGACGCCGCAGATGATAAAGTCACAACCTTCAATAACTGCGGCTATTCCTGGGATAAGAAGAATAAAGTGTGAATCCCTCTAGCTGAGGAGAATTGGTTGCGGGAATGCAACTATATATGGTTTTTTATCATTAAGAAAACCGCACAAACTAGCATTGGAGCGTCTTCCTCACAGCCCGCCGATGATAAGAGCGAGGACGACAAGTCCTATGACCTCTCGACCGAAGATGCACCTTCCACAGTCCCCATGGATATATTCCAGAATGAGATGCGGACTGCTTTCAAGCAACTCCGCGTCATTCGAGATATCCATGAGGCCTAGCTGGCGGAGATAGTGGAGTTGACTCGCCAGTTTATGGACGAGTTAGTACATCAAAGGGCATCCATTGATCTCCACGAGGTGATGTTGGCTCGCCTATAGAGCAAATTCTTGCCCAATCAGGGTAGCAGCTTAGGTGGCAATGCGGACTTTGTTCCGCAATAAGGAGTTTTCTTTTATTTTCTTTTCTTTTCATTTTGTCATTTCTTTTCCTTTTATGTTTTCTTGCTTTCTTCTGTGTTTTGTCTTTTCTATTGTTTCGCTATTTTTGACTTTATTTGGTTCTTTTTCTTTCTTCTTGTCTTTGTGTAGGGATGGCTTTCCGATATGTTTAAATTGCTTTATATCTGTGGGATTGCTTCCCATGTATGTGCTTAGTTTGTTTTTCTGTTGCTCTGACTCCCACATTGAGGACAATGTGATTTTAAGTGTAGGGGATTATTTTTGTCTTTTTACTCCTTTTTATTTCTTCCTTATGATTTTTTATTTTCATTCTCTCATTTGAAAAATCTCAAAAAAAAAGTCAGAAAACTTAAAAATTCAAAAACTTTTATTTCTTTTCCTTTTTTCTTATACTTAGAAAAAATTTAAAAAAAGATTTTTGTTTTGTCATTTTTAGTAGAGTACATAACTGCAAAACCCTTTTGGTTTTTCCGAAAAGGCGTATTAGTAGATCATTTTGAATACCACAATTACTAATTTTCTTACACAATTAATAGTTTTCATGCACTTATAAGTGTCAAATAGTAATAGAAGCCTAGGAATCTTAGGGAATTAACATAATGAGAATCAATTTTTGAGACTTTGCCTGCATTTTCTATATTTTTTAATCCTTGGAAGCAAAGAGTTCTAGTCTAGGATGGTCTCGAAAATGATGGTATTAGGCCTTTATTGTATCGTTTGTGCCTTTCCTGCCAAATCCTTTTATGAAATCAATCCTTAGTTCCCTTTTTGTGCCTTCATGCTACGGGTTTCAATCCCTTCTTTTCTTTGTTCTTTAAAACTCACACTACATACTCAATTCGTTGAGCTAATGGTTAGTATATCTTTTTACCTGTTTTGAGTGGGGAAAATAGATGAGTGTGGGGGTAAAGGAGTGAAGAAAAAAATTATATTTATGAAAAAGGGTATTTTGGGTATTTCAATTGTTTTGTGCTTATGGCTGTTGAGAAAGGAGAAAAAATTGATGCTTCAAAAAAAATCAGAAAATGAAGAAAAAAAGATAAGTGTTTATTTATTTATTTTGGTAAGTTAGTATTTAGGCAATTCGTACAGTGTGACTAATTTTGCTATGTGAATAGTATAGTAATGCACAATAGGAAAAGTAATAAATAACACACAAGACATAGCAATTGGTAACGCAGTTCGGCCACGCCTACATCAGCGGGACCATGTCCAGAAAGCAATCCACTAATCACTGTCAACATAGTACAAGAAAATACCTAACTCTTTTACACATCTAGTGTTTTCCTAGTGGAATCAGTGCAAACTCTCTTTGCATACTGTACAGTTGAATCCGTTCAACTCTTCAAGATTGAATTAATGCAAACTCCCTTTACACACTGCACAATTGAATCCCTTCAACTCTTCAAGGCTCCTCCTTGGAATAAACTACTTGATATTGAATCCCTTCAAGTCTTTAACATTGTTGAACCGCAGCACAACTTCTATCCCTAGAAGCTATAGTCTTCAAAACACGAACTCCATTGAATTATGAATGATGAACAACGAGCATCAATGGAGAATCACAGTGTTTGAATTTGTGACTGCACAAACTCAACCACCATGAGCCGCTATCTTCTCTCTTGCAGAATGTTTCGAAGAATTACAGAATGGCTCACCTCGAACTTCAATTACATTGCTTTATTTATAGATGTTGAGGCTCATTGGTCAGTCTAGTATTTCCTAATGAATTTGGACCAAGGATATAGTTTCCAACACAAGACTTCTAGTTTTGATTCCCTGCAAGTCCTATTTTTCTTAGGATTCTGACTTTTCTTTATGCTTTCATATTTCCTTAATCGAACTTCTATATAACAGTTCATAATCACAAATTCTTCAAGATTTACCAAGTTTCCTAAAACGACGCCAATACACAGTGTTGCTACAAACCTGTAGCTTTTGTGTCGTCACCACACTCAAGCATAAATAAACTCCCCCTTTGGCATTATTTTAGATCAAACCCCAATGAGTTGCATGGACTTTCATGCTTCATAAGAATCCCACAGCATCCATGTAAAACCATAAGCATAAATAATAAAACTAAGTGAATTGTTCAAGTCCTAGTTTTGGTGGCACACATGCCAAAACAGATAGCTTAGAGGCACACAGTCCATAAAACAGAAAGCAAAAAAAAAAATATCCCGAGGCTATGCGGGCCATTAAAAACATAAATGAAAGTATTCAGTTCAAGGCCACACTCGACCACCCAAACAACACAAAAGGTCAAGCAAATAATTTCATAATTAGATTTGCATTTGCAGCCTAATACGCATCTTCCCCTTTTAATCTAAGATAATGCTTATGGGAGCTTATCCTTGAGATTCTACAAGTCTTGATGCATTTGAAGGAGAGAGACCATAACACTTAAAAGTTATTGATTGAAGAGGTCTAAGCTTTTGGTCACTTCTGAAGATTCAGCACTGGGAGGAAGAGGAGAGGGTGAGGCCAACTTAGTATTGGGCTGCTTTTTTTTAGATGACTGATGCATGATAGACTTGCCTGGACCATGTGTCCTTATGTGGATGGAGTTGGTGTGTCTTTAGCATCACCAGAGGATCTAGTGCCCCTTGCCCAGAAATCAGAAAGTAAAGAAAGGTCCTTGCAACCAAGTAGATATTCAGAAATCAAACAAGGACATGAAAGAGCAATGTTATTGGCCTTCTTTTGGTCTATCTTCCTGAGGATGTTTTTGAAGATAACAGTGCAGATGTTGATCCTTTTCCTAATGGCAAAGGTATAGAGTAGATGAGCCCTTTCCTTGAGAACAGCAGTTACATTTGTAGTGGGCAACTAGTTTCAACAAAAGACTCTAAACAGAGCTCTATACAGGCATTTTCATCAGATTTGAGTTGAGCCTCTTCGTTTATGGCCAGACAGCCCCTGCATCACCAATTAGAACCTTAGTCACCTCATTAAAGTCAACTTCCTCCTTCAGACCAGTTCCTTTAATGTCACTGAAGAGTGGGCAACTTAGGTAGCGTGCTATATTGGCAGGTGAGAAGTCAATAACATGGCCCCTCACATATACTTGACCATAAGCTGGGCTCTCAGGATTGCCAAACTCCTCAAACAAATTGGCATAGAAGTCCTTGACTAAGTTCTCATTGTATTGTTCAGCAAATAGAGCCAATTCTACATAGCCCACACCAAGCAGCAACTCCATCACATTATACTATTTCAAACTTCCTTGAGTGATCCTTTTCTCAGCCATAATTGGTTTGTCAATTAGTTCCACCATTTTAGAAGTCTTTTTGTAAAAGTATTTGTTGAGTGCATTTTTGTCTTTAAGAGGAGCAGAGAGAGGAGGAGTGGTAGCTCGTACCTTTTTTAGCACTGTTTTTTGAAAATGAAGCTCCTTTTAAAGCTGCTCTAGTCCTTTTTCTCTCCTGACTTAGTCCAATGCCAGGGATCACCCCTACAACCTCTAGGTCTGACCTAGAGCTTTCTTTTCCCTCTACATTATGCTCCCCTTAAAACCTTCCTCAATTCCTTCATCGATATCTTCCATAGACTGATTTATTGAACTCCCAACAGGTAAAGGTGAAAGTACGGCAGTAGGAGACAGTTCATCAATAAAATGGTGCACAGAGTGTGCATCAACAAACAAGACCTCAGTACCTAAATTTTCAATAATAGGCAGAGACAAAGTATTTTCCAAAAAACATCTAGGCACATGCGCATGTATCATCAGACGAAAATTGGAAATAGACAGAATAGACAATAACAATGGATTCAGAATGAATGAAATTTGAGTGCCTATTAGTCTCAACCTACACATAAGTAAGAACTCATATGGAGAACCTAAATTATGTCCAAGAGACAGAGAGTTTACCGACCTGAGTATCGAAGTGGTTGGTGTCACAAACAATGCTTCATGACCCGGGGGAGGAGTATTGAGAGAGAGCGAGATCATCATGTCTAAGACCCAAAGACCTCCTGGGCTTAATAGGTTATTCTCCTGCCATTATTTGTTGTCGAAATATGCAAAGAATATGAATATGTCTTGGAGAAGAAAGACTTGCACAGAAAAAACCTAAGGAATTGGAGACAAAACGGGTATGTTTTGAAAGATTTGGAGATGACTGTTGAGTTGATTTGGTGAGAGAGAAAATCCCTGGTTTTTCGTGTTAGACTCACTAATGGACTCTTCTTCCAAGGTTTTTTATGTGCCAATGGAACTGCGTGTTGCTGACTAATGTGGTTAGTGTGATACAGGGTGATCTGAGTGTGAGACGAAAGTGTTCATATAGTCTCACACTACACGTGCCTGTCTAACATTTATGATGGTGTGAAGTAAGAGCATTGTTACACAGGCATCTCATGCACTAGTTGATCACACAGATCCCCAATGCCTGTTTGATTTTTTCAAACATCATAGTATCCAGGGACTTAGTGAGGTTATCAGCTAATTTTTTCTGTGTATTCACATGCTCTAAGCTCACTGTCTGTTGCTCTACCAATTCTCAAATAAAGTGATGTCTTATATCAATGTGCTTGGTTTTGCTGTGTTGCATAGGATTTTTTGTGATGTTGATTGCACTAGTGTTGTTACAATATATGATCAGCTCCTTTTGTGTAATCCCATAGTCACTTAGCATCTGTTTCATCCAAAAAAGTTGTGTGCAATAGCTCTTTACAGTGACGTACTCTGCTTCTGCAGTGGATAGTGAGATACATTTTTGCTTCTTACTATACCAAGAGACCAGATTATCCTCCGAACAGACTTTTTCTATCATCATAGTTACCAGTCCAGTCTGCATCATTATAGCCAATAAGATGAGTGATGGTATCTTTATTGTAGAATAATTCATACTCAACAGTACCATGTATATATCTTAGAATGCATTTCACTACTTTCTTGTGTGACTCCTTAGGATCTGTTTGATATCTTGCACACACACCAATATTATAGGATATATCAGGTCTACTAGCTGTTAAGTAGAGTAGTCCACCGATCATGCTTCTGTACTCATACTGATCCCCACTTGTTCCCATCTCATCTTTGTTAATCTTAAGTGTGGTACTCATAGGTGTCCTTGTTATCTTTCCATTCTCCAACCCAAACTTCTTTACTTGATTCTTAGCTTATTTTGCTTGACAGAGAAATATACCTTCCTTCATTTGTCTGATTTGCAATCCAAGAAAGAATATCAGTTCACCTACCATACTCATTTCAAATTTAGTTCCCATGGATTTGATGAATTCCTCAGTGAGCTCCTTTGATATGGAGCCAAATACTATGTCATCAACATATACTTGTTCTATGAGCACGTGCTACGCAAATCTTTTGATGAACATAGCTTTGTCCACACTCCCTCTAATGTACCCTTTGTTGAGCAAGTAGTTAGTGAGTCTTTCATACCATGCTCTTGGAGCCTTCTTTAGTCCATAAAGAACCCATTTCAACTTATACACATGATCAGGATACTTTGAATTCACAAATCTTTTTGGTTGTTCCACGTATACTTCTTGTAGTATTCCGTTCAGGAAAGCACTTTTAACATCCATCTGTTGAAGTGTGAAGTCTTTGCACAAGTAATGGAGACCAACAGTCTTACATATTTAAGTCGTGTGACTGGGGCGAATGTTTGATCAAAGTCCAGTCCCTCTACTTGAGTATATCCTAGTGCAACCAACCTTGTCTCATTACGTGTGATGTTAACTTCCTCATTAGTTTTATTCCTAAATATCCACTTGGTACTGATCACATTCACATTTTCTGGTCTTGTGATAGCTCCATACATTATTTCTTTCACATTATTGCAACTCTTCTTGCATTACTTCAATCCAGTATTCATTAGTGAGAGCTTCTTTGATAGTCTTGGGTTCAAGGGTAGAAGCGTAGCATGTCATACTAATCATTACAACCATTTGATTGTAGTCTACTCCTTTCTTGTTTCTAGTTCCTAGACCTTCTCTGATGTCACCAATGATAGCATCTGTGGGGTATCTTTTAGAAGTCTTATGTCTTTCCTTCCTGCTATCTTGTTGCAATGAGTGTGAGTCACACTCCCATTGACTAGTAAGTTTGGAGAATCTTCAACATCGTTTTGATCTTCTTGGGTCACAGTCACTCCAGGTGTTTTGTCTTCATCGTCAATAGCTTGATCATTAACAGTTAGTCTCCTTGTGTCAAAATCCTCAACAGGCACATTACTAATTCCATGACTACTTCTGTGCATCTGTTAAACATACGGTATACATGACTGTTTGTAGAATATCCTAGAAATATTCCCTCATCACTTCTAGCATCGAATTTTCCTAAGTTTTCTCGAACCTTCAGGATGTAGCATTTACTTCCAAAAACACATGCAGGTAACTTAGCTTAGGTTTCCTGCCCTTCCAAATTTCATATGTTTTCTTTTTCATCAAGGGCTCAAGAACACTCTATTAATGATATGAACTTATGTGTTGGCTACTTCTGCCTAGCAACTGTGTGACAATCCCTTGGAATTCAGCATCAAACGAATCATATCTTGAATTGTTATATTCTTTCTCTCAACCACACCATTTTGTTGTGGTGTCTTAGGCGCTGAAAACTCATGTCTGATGCTATGTGACTCAAAGAACTCTGAGAACTGGCTGTTATCAAACTCCTTGCCATGATCACTACTCAGCCTTTTTAGAGTTGTATTTTTTCTATCTGAATACTTAAACATATCTTTCTGAATGCATGAAATGAATCTGACTTATTTCTAAGAAAGTCTATCCATGTGTACCTTGAGAAGTCATCGACTTCCAGAGAGAATTATGTCGAGGCTGTTAAGGTGGACAAAAAATGAGCATTCCGGTGGCTTTTGCCACTTATGATCAGTGTTCACGAGAGCGAGACGGTTCCATGTCTTACAATGTTTAAGCAGCATTTCTTGTCGGAAGGATTTTTTAGGAGGCCAGGACACCTACCGAACACCCCTGAAGGATGAACAAGATGATGAAGGCGGCAAAGGTATGGAGTAAAATATGGGAAGAGAACAAGGAGATCTCTGAAAAGAGAGGCAAAGAAGTAGTAAAAATGTTGAAGAGGATACAAGCAGCTCTTGGACTATGCGCGTCGCGTGCTCGATCTAGCAATCTTGGACAATTCTTTGAATTTCTTTTAATGAAATGTCACTAAACTAAAAAAGAAAGAAGAGAAAGAACTGGGAGTTGGCGCCTACATAAGGGTTGCTTGCTTACCAAGCCATCCTGGCTTTTCGCTCCTCTCTTTACAGTCGAGCGGCTTTCACTCCTCCAGTTCGATTATTATTCTTGACTTGACTTATTATTATAAAAACTACTCATTATCCAAATGAAAGATAATCAATTATCTACCCAACAAGATAGAGAATCCCACATACGAGAAAAGGTCACAAATAGAGTTGAACCAAGTAACATTAAGGCATAATGATAGTAGGGTCGGGATATCCCTGCCCTCCAAACTGGACGTGAAGGTCTCCCCTCATCCGGTTCTCTGTAGGGGAATCTCCACTCACTGCTTCCCCTAATATCCTCCCTTTACCATATCATGGGGGTTTACAAGAGATCCCAGAGGCTCGCTCGGAAAGGCTGCTATATCATACCTTTTGACTTAAGTCTACTCTAGTAGTCACTAGACTCACTATAGTAGTCTGTCTGGCTGCTCTTGCTGAAATCATTACTCTTCATTTTCCCGTGCTCTAGCAATTGTGCTCCCTAGACCACTACCATGTAGTTAGGTAGGGACAATCAATCAGTAGTGATGAGAATCTAGGACACATACCAACTCATACCTTTTTCCCACCAGTACTTTCCATCTGTGTAGGTCCAAATAGATCAATGTGCATTAGATCTAAGATATGTGTTTTGGTGATATCTCCAACTTGGATGTGCTTAGCTCTGATTAGCTTTCTGATTTGGCAATCTTCACACAGTAACTTACACTCCTTTTTAAATAGAGGAATTCCTCTGACAATTTGTTTGCTTTCAAGTTTGTGTAAGTGCTTATAATTTATATGCCCCAGTTTTATGCCATAGTTCAGCTTCTCCAATTTGTCCAATCAAACATATGGGTTCTTTCATAGCACTCATTTGGTAGCAATTGTTAGTTGTTCTTGATCTTACAATGATGCATTTGTTATTGTATGTCAGCACATAGCATTGTCTCTTGTCAAAATACACCAATAGATCATTATCATCACACAGCTCACTTATACTTGTCAGATTAGCTTTCATCCCTTCGATATGTAGGACATTTGATAATTTTGGCATTCCAGCTATATTTAGCGTGCCTACACTGACTGTTCTGTTTTTCACACTATCACCGAATGTCACACTGCTTTTATGACACACTGTATAGTCTGCAAGATATATTTGTTTCCTATCATATGGCGTGAGCATCTACTGTCAAGATACCATACGCCCCCAAAATTTTCCTCACAAAGATAGATTAGCTACTTTACATCTCAACTCTTCCTTTCTAATCCAAATCCATCGCATCTTGACTTCTCTTTTGGTCGAAGCATGTGTGAGTAGCTTTCTTCCTTGCTTCAGATCTCCAATTCTCTTGTAGTATTGATTTCAAACATGCATGATCATTTTGCAGCAAGCACACATAAGTGGAGACTTTCTAGGTTTGTAGTTCTTGATCAAGTTTTTCTTCTCAGCTCGACTCAAGCTATCTTTGACAAATACTCCTTCCAACTTGCCAAACGTTATGTAACTGCTCTTATGTTGTGTGACATGCATACATGTTGTGTGATTGAGATTTGTACTAGTATAACCAAGTCCTGATTCCATTCCAGTTGGTCTTCTCACAAAGATTATTTCATCAAGTTTAGCTTTTCTAGTGTTCAATCTTGTTAAAGCTAGGCTAAGCAATAGAGTACCTCGTATTTTTCCCTCTACCTCAGGCTGTCTCGCGATACCCTCCACAGCTTGACCCGCAGCAGTCCCTTGACCAACTCCGGGTCCAATAGAAGCAAGCCCTATGGCCAACCCAACAGCAATACCTCAAAGCCGACCAAAGGCTACCGGTGCTTATTAGTCCTTATAGGTATTCCACTCCAATTCGAAGAAGATACTATTTCTTCGGGTAGTGGATGAGGTGGATGTATAGAATATGCCAAAAGATTTATGGTAAACGGGTTAAAGGATGATTTATCTCCTATCCCGTCCCGTGTTTATTAAATTATTTTCATCCCCTTTGTCTACAAGGCATCATGAATGTTTGTGATGTCAAGAGGTTTTCAACCTTATGTAGCCTAGGAGACGTCCCATATCCCTTGCAAGGCAGCAGATGGAACCTTTTTTCCAGAAGGGAGTGGGAAGTGAAGGTGTGTACGAAGTACCCGGAGGCGTTGAGCCCATGATTGAAAGGCTTTGGCATCATTGGTTCAAAATATATCGTAGATTGATGATAGTCATGACCTTGACATGGTTTTTCGGCCATGTTAACTCTCTCTGTTGCATCCTTGACCTGAGCTATTAGCTCATAATTTCTTTCTTCAAGAGCATTTTTTTGTTCCTGGACCTTCTTTAAGCTATCTTTTAGTTCTTGATATAACTTCACAAGTCCAACCCACTTTGTGTAGAGAAGGCTATACCTATCTTGCAATTCCTCATAGGATATTTCTTTCATCACTATAGATGAAATCATCATCACTGTCATCTTTGTCATCAATGTGCATAGATGTATCTTCCAAATCTATTATCATATTAAATGCAAGTCTTATTAGAATCAGTGTGCTCTTCATCATCTTCAAATTCACTTTTCTTATTATCACTACTGAGAGTAGTATTCATGGATCTATTCTTTTGCCTGGATGTGACCATATCCCTCACATTCTCTACATTGTATGCTTTTTTCCTTTTTAACCAGTGCCAAACTTCCTTTTCATTCTGCTTCCTTCAGGCTTAAACTTATTAGAGCATTTTCTATCCTTGTTGTCAGTCTTGAACCTCCCTTGAGGTTTGGATGTCTTTCCAGTTCTACGAAGAAACTTTCCAAAGTCTCGAGTGAGCATCATAACCTCTTTTTCCAAAACAAGACTTTCTAGTTTTGATTCCTTGCAAGTCCTATATTTCTTAGGATTCTGACCATTATTTATGCTTTCAAATTTCCTTAACCGGACTTCCATATCACAGCTCATAATCACATATTCTTTGGTGTTTACCAAGTTTCCTAAAAATGATGCCAATACATAGTGCCGCTGCAAACCGGTAGCTTTTGTATCGTCCCATGATCAACCTGTGTGACCACACTCAAGTTGTGTGATAGTTTTCTACTGTTTTTTACATTTAAGTCTTGAAAATATCGATCATCTCTCTCTTATACTTGATAATTCATGTGAATCTTAAGAAAAATGTTGTTACGTGGGGATGCGCTTTTGGAATGAAGTAGGAGGTTCAAGGATGAGTGAGAAGAGTGAAAGGCGGCTAGAAAGTCTTTCTATAAATTTGCTATCTTTCCTTTTGGTTGCGTTAGCTCTATCTCAATTGTTTTTGTTCTCCTTTTACCTTCATTTGTTACCCTATACATGTCCTAAACCTAACATTACAAGCCAAAAAATCCTACATAATTCGGGAATGACCTAGAATAATACTTAGAGTGGATAAGTGATAGAAAGCATGAGTTTGTTGTGCATCGTCCGTTAAAATATTTCACTAGTGCTAATTACTTGATATTCCGTATCTTTTATGAAAAACGGCATGAACAATCCACACACACACTGTTGATCTGTAACGTTCATTAATAACTTGAGGTGGAATTGGTGATTATTGTCGTTCACCTCTTTTGTTTTACATTTGGAGTTGAGTAGTAGAGTGTTCTATTTAAGTGGCCTTATTCTTAGATTTTGTTCTTTCATTTGCTTTTGTTTTTGTTTTGTTTGTTTATGTGTTATCTCTGCTACTATGTTTTGTGGCCAATTTGTGATATTTTTTTTCTTGAGTACGCTTTTCTTGTCTTCTGTGTTTCGTCTTTCTTAAATAAAATATTTAAACTCCTCCATTTTGTCTGTTTAGTTGTGTTGCTTAAGGGAAAGTAACGGATAAGTGTAGGGTATTTGATATGTACTAGATTCTCTATGTGTCTATAGGTTATTTTTATCGTTTTATGATGTTTTTAATGTGTAAAAATGCATATTTTAGACTAATACCGTTTATTCTTGTCTTAGGTGCTTTCCAAAGGAGAAAACGATGAAAAGAAAGGAAAACAGTCGAAAACAAAGTGAAAATGAAGCCGACAGCATAGTTGAATAAGACCTACCACCTGAGGTAGGCCAATCTACCCTCAGCGGTAGGTCCTAGAGCCACAAGCCAAAGCTGGACAAAAACCTACCAGCGACGGTAGGCTATCCCTACCGTCGACAGTAGGCTATCGATAGGTCTCGACAACGACGAAGAGAATTTGGACAGAACCTTATCACAAACAATAGGGCTCGACCTACTGTGCGCGATAAGTCCCGGTTGTAGCAGTTTTAATCCTATTTTAACTCTATTTAATATAATTTTTCTTTATTAGTGAGGAGTTCTGCTATGAAGGCATAGAGAGGTAATAAGGGGCAAACTTAGGTTAGATTTTTCTCCCAAATTCATCCTCAATTATGTAGGAAATCATTAGAAATTTTGTAATTGAATACTTGGAGATAAATAATTGAAGATTCAATATTACAATTTAGAACTTCCATTGGGCGACTAGAGACGAGCTCGGGCGACATTAGGGACTGCAATTGCGGCTTCAATCTTCCTCCTAAGCTTTCTTTTCCTTGCTTTTTATTGAATTCAATGTTTAATTTTAGTTTTAATACAATGATTAGTGAATAGATTTTTATATTTGGATGAGGATTGAATCCTAGTTCTTTTTTACGATGTTCTTGGTTTAATTTATTGAATTCGATGTTTGTTTTTAAGTGAGTTGTCTTCCAATTGTGTTTTGTTGCAATTTAATTGTCTGAGATTAGATTTATATCAAGGATGTTCGGCATTGAAAAAGAAAGAACATTCTAGGGCAACCAATTGGGAGTTAATTGGGCAATTGATTATAGATATGATATTGCAAATTTAGGTCCTTTAAATCACCTATAATTACTGCACTCATAATTGATTAGGAAAAGAAGAGATTCTCCTCTAAGAGTTAATGAGTAGGGTGGCTTTCGTCTAGAGATAGGGATTGCCCGATTATTTGTGATGACCCAACTTGAGTAATTCAACATCGTTTTCATAAGGTTTTTCCAATTGAATTAGTGACAAGGATTAGGGGGATCTCACATCCAAACTCTTGCTTTAATAGTTTTTAAAACTTTAATTTTTTAGTTTTGCTTTCTTTAGTTAATTAAATCATTTTTAGCTTTTTAGTTAATTCTTCTACAAATCATTCTTAGGCTGAACATTAGAACGAACGATTTGTACTTGAGTCCTTATCGTTTCTCGGGATTCGACACTTAGGTGTAGCTCGTTTACTACAGTGATTAGTCCACTTGCCTATTACTTTAGTTTAGTAGTTTATTCCCCTTTTAGTTTTAAAACTTTCATATACCACATCACATCCCTATACACAAAAGAGGGGAATCTGTGGGTAAATGTTCCATTTTACATATAAATTACTTCAAAAACAGAAGATTACTTGCTATAAAAATACGTATAAAAATAGACATATCAAAGCTAGTAAGAAAGACATGGAAATTGATAATGAGATTTAGTGCAAAAGGTGCTGCAATTGAGGAGGCCAAGGATTTCTCCAAAATGAGTCTTGGTGATCTTTTGGATTCTCTACAAACTTATAAGATAAATTTGAATGCACAAACCAAGGACAAAGGTATTCCCTTGAAGGTTGAATTCAGCAGTTCTAAAAGTGTTCTTTACACTTAGCAGTGTCAAAATGGGCTCAAACCCGTGGGCTGGCCTGGACCCTCTACGGTATGGACGGATATGGTTTTTAAAATTTAGGCCAGTCAAAAATGAGCCCAAACTGGACCGGACCGTTTTTTATGCAAGCTTTTATGGACCGGTTTGGTCCGATTTGCGGGCTGGCTAGTTTGTGAGGTATTATGTATATTAATTATTTTAGGACCTAATTTAAGTTATTTATTTTTTGGGGACTTAAATGAAAATAATTTTTTTCTAAACCCTATACTCTCCTCCAGTCTCCACTCACTCTCGTCTGAGTCATCTCTGTTCTGTTCTCTTGTCTGAAAGTGAACTGAAGTCTGCTCTCTCACTCTTAGTCTTCTTCTAGTCTCTCGGCTCTCTTATTCTTCTTCAATCTTCGACTTCTTCTTCCTCAATCCTCATCAGTCATCAGACAGTAGCCAGCCGCAGCCAACAACCCTCCTACAACTACGTCCTCCGCACCACTGGTCCACTCTGCGCAGCTCTGCAGGATCACAGATGCCACACGCCGCACCCACCCACCGCACATCTGCATGTGCACTCTCCAGCGACAACAAGTCAGACTCCAGTAAGTAAGAGTTACAGATGGGTTTTTTTTAATCTGGTTCTTTTGAGTTTTTTTGTGTTTGTTTGTCCCTCTTTTGAATTTAAGTTGTTTGTGTTTTAGTTTGTTTGTAATTTAGACAAAATATCATATTATTGTTGCATCTTTAAACTGTTTATGGGTTTTTTCAATTTATTGCAGCAATGGGTTTTTATGGTTTATTGCTGAATTTTTCATTGCTGCCGTTTATTTTTGTACACTGCTAACAATAGTTAACAGAATTGGGAATTTTGGTAGTTTAGAGAGAATTTGGGTGAATAATTATACATTTTTAGCACACAGAAAGAACTTCCAGGATATATATAGTGCCTGAATCACTATCAGGCACTATATATATCACTGTATCAGTAGTCAGTACCATTTCCAGGCATTTTCTTTATCTCTGAATCAGCAAAAAGGACCAACTCTTTTGGAACTTTTGAACATCCCTAAATCATTGCCATGCACTCTGAATCATTGTTGCAGCTTTCCAGATAAAAAGAGGGCCTTATGTAGTTACAATATAAATATAAAAGATGTCCTGCAGCTGCATGGTGTGTCTCAATATAAAAGTAACTGTATCTATAAAACCTTCTCCATCTTGCAGCAGAGTGTCTGGTAGTTTTCAGTGCATAATCCAACCTTCATTGTGTAATTCCTTGTATAAAAGCAATCTCTAAAGTTCTTTCTTCTGTGTTCTCTTCATAATAAATGCCATTCTGTACTACATGATGCATTTCGAAAGACAGTAACACAAAACATGGAAATTATGGCGCTTTTGATAACATAAGCCAATTATCCTATCTTCATGAATTCAAGCAATCACAAACATCAATATTTCAGTCCTCCTGAAACTGAGAGTATGTAAAACTTTTCTTCGTTTATATTTAATTTATATTTATTATTTACTAACTATTTTATTTACTTTGTATTCTTATAGGTAATGATGATGAAGAAACGATTGAATCGAGGTTAAAGGAATCACTGTCGTCTAAAGCGGATTCAAATTTGTTGAATGTTTCTAAAGACGAAGATGATGAAGATGATGTTGAAGAATAAATACTATGAAATGTTTATTCTTGTATGATTATTGGGTAATTATTCTGTACTTGTTCTTGTTGGAGATTGATTGTTATTATCTTGTTTATTTCAGTTTGTTTATTTCGGTTTATGTTTTGGGAATTATTTGTTACTTTGTTTATTTTGAATTTTAAATGTATGTTTATAATTTTATAGTTTATTTAGGTTTGTAATATTTGAATTTTAGACAAATATTTAAGTTTTTTTTTTTTTTATTTAGGTGTTTCAATATAAATATACTATAATTAGGGGACCAAATTTGAAGAATATCTTTCTTCTTTTTTTTTTTTAATTTTTTTTTTGCCAAGCCTGCGGGTTGGCCCGTTTACCCACGGGTTTGGTGCAGACGGATATGGATTCCTATAGTTTTGACCTGCCAAAAATGAGCCCGAATCAGACCGACCATCAAGGTGCGGGCTTGACGTGGGCCGGTTTGGCCCGTTTGACACTGCTACTTACACTAAAGGAAATAATTACGATGCTAACAGGGAACTCTGGAACTTCTTTGGAAGTATGGAAAAACCTCAAGGCCTGAAAACTTCACCAGAGGAGAAAATTGAGACAGGAGGTATGATAACAAGCAGAGAACTGAAAGACGTGTGGAAAGAAAAGCCTATGACCAAAAAAGAAAGGAAAAGATATTCAGTGTAGAGAATGTGAAGGTTTTGGTCACATACAAGCTAAACGTGCTAACACATTAAAGAAAAACAAATCTTTGAACACAACACTGCATAATGATGAAGCAAAAGAAGAATTTGATTATGATGAAGGTGATGAAAAAGAATTCGCTGACATTGTAGCATTCAATGTTGTAGTTTACATGAAGGATACTTCAATGCATGGTGTGAAAATAGTGTTAATAATGGTGAGTCAATCTACAATAACAAAGATGATGAGGAGATTACTTTTGATGCGTTTCAAGACAAATATAACCTCACGTACACAAAGTGAATTGAGTTAGTTGAGATAAATAAGTTGTTGAAAAAGGGCTCGCAAGACATTAAGAAATAGAAAGACTCCTTAGAGCAAAGAAATTATGAGTCGATGGCATAAGTGAAAGATGTGACTGAGAGACTAAACCATGTTGAGTCCAACATCACAAGAATGAACACAGGCAAGACTAAGCTTGATGAAATGTTACAAAGTGGCCGACTTGCTAATGTAAAAACTAGTCTTGAATATGTTAGTAAAAAGAACACTAACAATGTTGTGAGCAAGTTAAGTAATCTGGAAGGTCTATTCAGAAGGATAAATATGGCAGTGCTGAAAAGAAGAGGATGATAAATGAATTGTAGGCCAAGAAATCTCTTATTGTTTGTAGTTATTGCATGATAATAGGGCATGTATGACACAGTATTATCGGCAAGAAAAGATCTTAGGCAAGGAAGAAGACTGCAGATACATGGTAAAAGTAGCACAAAAGGAGAAAAGGTCACACGCTAGATCTGGATTAGAAAACAGGCTTGAAGGGTTATGTAGCACACTTGTCTCTGTAAGTCAATATGAGTTGTGTCTGGTATTTGCACAGCAGATGTTCAAGGCACATGTTAGGAAGAAAAGAATACTTAACATACTATGTTGAAAGCTCATTAAGGTTGTTGGTGTGGTCAGAAACAAGGTTATTGGTTATGGAATTCTCAATGTAAAAGGAATGTCTCGCTTAACCAATGTGCTTTATATGGAGGAATCAAGGTAAACTTGATAATTATCAGTCAATTGTGTGATGATGATTTGCATGTTCATTTTGACAAACGACAATGTTATGTGCTAAAAGAAGATGAAGAGTGTGTCATCATAGGAACAAGAATATTGGATAATTGTTATCAAATAAACAAGGCCATTGATTCAATCAGCATGAATGTCCAAATACATGACATTGCATTATGGCACAAGAAGCTTGGTCATGTGAACTATAAGCTCTTACACAAGTTAGGACACAAAGGAATTGTTCGAGAAATGCCGGCATTTGAAAAGGAGAACAAAGTAGTGCGTAGGGACTGTTAAGTGGGAAAACAAACAAGAGCCAAACATGTTCAAATATGAGACATCACCACAATACAGGTTCTAGAGTTGCTCACATTGATCTCTTTAGACCAACACAAACAGAGAGTGCTGGAGGTAAGGAGTGTGCTCTAGTGTATGTGGATAACTATTAAAGGTATACATGGATCAAATTTCTTATAAACAAGTCTGAAGCATTTGAAGCATTCAGAAAATATGCTTGAATGTTTAGACACAAAAGGGGTCAATGCTCAAGAGACTGAGAAGTGATCATGGAAAAGAATTTTAAAACAGCTTGTTTTCAGATTTTGGCGAGGCATATGGTATCAAACATGAGTTTTCTGACCAAAGACACCACAACAGAATAATATCGTTGAAAGGAAGAATAGGACTATTCAAGATATGATTAGGGCCATCTTGAATTTTAAGAACATGGCACATAGCTATGTGCAGAAGCAACAAACACGACAGTTCATATAATTAACAGAATTTAACCAAGGCCGATGATTGAAAAAATTTCTTATGAGATTTGGAAAGGTGAAAAGCCAAATTGAATTATTTACATATCTTTGGTAGCAAGTGTTATATACAAAAAGACAGGGAGCAATTGGGAAAGTTAGATGCACTGAGTGATGAGGAAGTATTCCTTGGATATTCTATTAACAATCATGCCTTTCGTATGTGTAACAAAAGAACTAGTCTGGTGATGGAGTTAGTGAATGTTATAGTGGAAGATGTCCAACACAGCTAAGAATGCTCAAAGAACACAGGTACTGAGCATGCTGACAGTACATCTGACATGGAAGTGCAACATAATTATGAATGTAAACCCAATGTTGGCTCAAATACAACTGAGGAAGATGACAAGAACAATGTTGACATGACTGTTAAACCAAGGAAAACTAAATCTAGAGTAAAGAAATATCATCTAACTAATGTTGTTATTGGAGATATCACTGAAGGAAGAAGGACAAGAAGAAATAAGCATGCTGATTACAAGGAAATAGCTGGAAAGACTAGATTTACTTACTATACCTCCACCATAGAGCCTAAGAACATTAAAGGAGCTATTTTTTATGAATATTGGATTCAGGCTATGCAAGAGCAGTTGCAACAGTTTGAAAGAAATAATGTACGGGAACTTATACCCAGACCTGAAGGAGTAAATGTGATTGGAACCAAGTGGGTTTACAGAAACAAGGCAGATGAGCATGGAAACATCACAAGAAATAAGGCAAGACTTGTAGCACAAGGGTACACCTGATGTAGATCGGGAAAGCCAAGAAGCTAAAGATTTATTGATTGGACCATTCACTAGTACAAGGCTGAAGAAGAAGTAGTTTAAAAAGTTTAAATGCCGAGGAAAGATATCTAAGTTGTTCTCAATTTGCTCAATTAGCAAGGATCATTCACGGGAACAATTTGATGGTAAAAATGGCAAATATGGGAGAAAAGGCACCCTACCGCCAACGGTAGCCCTGCCCTACCGTTGCCAGTAGGCATTACTGGGAAGATCTCATACCTACCACCTACGGTAAGTTCCCTCTACCATCGACGATAGGGTTCAGCTAAGAAATTACTAATGTGATTTATTTGAGGAGTTTCAATTATTTGGCTTGTTTTTCAGTTTTTAATCAAGGATTTAGTGAGTATTTTAAGTCATTAAGATATGGGTTAGCTAAGGTTAGAATTTAGCCTATAAATTTCCCATTATAACTCATTGTAAAACAGCAATGATGAATCTGCTGAAACTTGAGAGAGAATTCTCCAATTGCTTCTAGGTTTCTTCACCTTCTTAGACTAGCTTGTTAAGGGTTATTGTCCTTAGTATTGTGAACAATTGAGCCTCAAATTAAAGTATCTATGGAATCAATTGATCATTCCAATTCCTTTCATTAGTTGATTCAAAGAGTTTCCTTTCTTTGAATCAATTAATTTTAGGTCTTCTAAATTATGTAATTGGGGTTTTGAGATCTTTGTTCCCTCAAGGTTCTAATTATCAATCTAGGAAAGAATTTAGCCTCTCAATAGTAGGTTTATTAGACCTAGTTTCTCATGGTTTCTTATTAGAGTGTTTGAATTTAAAATCCTCAATAGAGGTTCTTCAAAGAAGTAGGTGATCCTTGGAAAGGAGTAGAGTCCAAACTTACCATCAAAGTGAATCTACATCATACACACAGGTGGAAGGCATAGGTTTGATGAGACATCTGCACCGATAACACGACTGGAGTCGGTGAGATTGTTGTTGTCTATAGCGTGTGCCAAGCACTTTGTGTTGCAACAAATGGATGTGAATAGTGCATTTCTCAATGGAATACTGCAAGAAGAAGCCTATGTTGAGCAACCAAAAGAGGTTGTGAATCCAGAATATCCTGATTATGACTTCAAATTAAGGAAAGCTCTATATAGCTTGAAACAAGCTCCTAGAGCATAGTATGAAAGGTTAACCAATTACCTGTTGAAAAAGGGCTAAAACAAGGTGATGTTGACAAGACTATTTTTGTTAAGAAGACAACACAACATGTGTTGATTGCATGGATATATATTGATGAAATTGTATAATTTATATCTACTTCCAAGAAGCTTACTAATAAATTCATCTTATCTATGCAAACTGAAGAAATGAGCATGGTAAGTGAACTCACATTCTTCCTAGGATTATAGATCAAACAGATGAAGGAAGGAATTTTATAATCTCAATCCAAGTGTGCACACAATCTAGCAAAGAAGTTTGGGATGTACAATGGCAAGACATTCAGAACTCCTATGAGCACAACACTCAAAATTACAAAGGATGAGAAGGGTAAAAATGTTGATCAACATGAGAATAAAAGCATGTTGGTAGGTTACTATACTTAACAGCAAGCTGACCAGACATAGCCTACAATGTTGGAGCATGTGCTAGGTATCAAATAGATAACTAAGAAATCCCACAAGAAGGCTGTAAAATCCAATTGAGTTCCAACTATTGGTAAGGTGGACCAGCTGTATTCAATCTCTAGCTTCGAAACCAATGAAACCTTGTGCCTTAAGATATGTGAAATGCACTACAGGCCACGGAATTTTTTACAGTAAAGACATAACAACACGTCTTGTTGGTTATAGTGATGTTCACTGGTCCAGAAATTGTGATGATAGAAAAAGCACATCAGGGGTGTGCTTCTATGTAGGGAATAACCTTGTGTTTTGGTATATCAAAAAACAGAATTGCATCTTTGTTTCTATAGCAAAAGCTAAGTACATTGTTGTTGGGAGTTATTGCACACAACTACTCTGAATGAAACAGATGTTAAGTGATTATGGGATAACACAAAAGCAGATGATCATGTTTTGTGATAACACAAGTGCCATCAACGTTAAGAAGAATCCTGTGCAACACAACAAGACTAGAAATATTAACATCAAACATCATTTAATCAAAGAATTAGTGAAGTAAGGAGTGATTGATCTTAAATAAGTCTCCACTTAGAAGCAATTGACAGACATTCTTACTAAATCTCTGGATGTTGTGAGATTTGAAGAGCCTCAGCATGCCTTCGAGATATGTGCTCTCTGATTGATTAAGTATTATGTTTACCCTGTTTAATATATTGAACTAATGTGTTACTTGTCGTGCTGTGTTAAACAGGTAGCCTCCAAATGTGAACACCGCAATTGATAATCACTTATATTTGGAATTCTCTATCCTATGTTATGATTTTTTCTTATGTTATGGAATTCACTGTGAAGTGTTATGTTCTGGACTTCTATTTCCAACACCACGTAGTTTTATAACCGTTGAAAAAGAAAAGACTCCTCATTGTGGCTAACTTAGTAGTTAGTGCCTTGAAAATAGGGATTTTTCTCTCTCCACTGTCACATCATGCAGAATCTTTTGGTTTCAATTTTTTCTATAATTAGCCTTTTTTTTAACTGACTACTAAAGTGGCCCCAAATTTTTTTTATCCGTAATTTGGCAATAACGCACAATAGTTGTGCGTTATTAATTAGGATAACGTACAACCATTGTGCGTTATCACTTAATTCAAGTTTTTACCCCTTAAACATATCTTAGGTGGCAGATAACGCATCTTCATTAACCTCATGAGAAATAACATAGAAGACTTACCAATAGACTACCACTGGATCTTATTTAATAGATGCATGAGATTTTATTTAATAATAACTTACTTATGTATTCTAATATTTACCAACTTCAATTATTTGAATTTTTAATGTGGAGCAAAAGAAGACTGCTCTTCTGTTTAATTTTCAAATTGATGCCGTAATTTTTTAGTTAACAAAAGAAAAAGTATTAGAAAATTACAAAAACATAAATCAAAACGAAAATAGGACGTTTTTGTGCAAACTGCCTAAAGCCATTTCCGACGCGTAGATCTCAAAAAAATGCATGAAATACCCACAAGACTCGCCTCAATCGAACATCCAGCGCAAAGTTATGCTCCGTCAAAGTTTTCGACTATACAAGACAGTTTTTTTGCCTCGAAACGCGTCCGAATCACTTTTTCGATGATTCCGTTATGTTCATCTTTACGAAAACCATTGAAACGAGTAGTTATATACGTTAAACGGATATACGATCGCAGAGTTATTCATGTTTCAAATTTTCCAAAATTCTAATCAAGATAAAAAAAATAAAAAATAAAAAAAATGATGTGGCTGATAACGCACAATCGTTATGCGTTATCCGCCACATCGGCGGATTAAGGGGTAAAAACTTGAATTAAGTGATAACGCACGATGCTTGTGCGTTATCCTAAATTACGGATAAAAAAAATTTTAAAAAAAAGAGCTAATTGTAGAAAAAAACCATTGGTTTCCATAGCTATCTGATTTTGAATTTGGGAGTCTATCACACCAGAATTGTCGCAAAAAGCTAGGGTTTTCCTTCGAAATCCATTCTCGGCTGTGCTCTCTTTCACTTCAAGAGCCACTATCTCCGGCTACCAGGGTTTTTGTTCAGCGAGCATCTTCCTCATCAGTCTACTCGCTTACTTCATAATAAATGGCCGGAGAGCAACCTATTTGTCCTCATAGGTGCCTTTCAGTGAGAAACTCAGAACACCGAAATCTGCCAACTATGACCTACGCTTCTCCTGGCTAATAGAGCACGACAACCTCTCAAATGGTCCAGCACGTAGCTCCGGCACCTCAGATGATAATCACTTCTTGCTTAACTATTGGGCATTATATGGGAACTGCGGATATATTTGTTGTCCTGTGTAGATTGCGCCTTACTGACACTCAGGTTTTACTTTCTGCAAATGTGCCTCATATGTCTGTTATTGAACAAAAGGCCTTTCGTGTTATGGTTCATGTCCATGTACCCCGTTATTTTCTTTAAAATAATCTGCCTATGCCTGTGTTGTCTTCGACCTGAGAACTGAAATATAGTTCACGCATCATTTTGTGGATGAGATTGTGCCTCTTGTTGTGCTCCTCTAGATGAGGAAGCACAATCTGAGATTTCTATTGAGAAGTTGAAGTTGTGGTCAGTGGAGGAGATTGTACTATGTCCACTGATTTTGTTGTGTAGGTTTTAGGCAAAACTAGTGAGGAGGATCTAGAACTCAAGGGAAAAGGCAAGAAGAGGACAAGATCCTCACTCAGATTGAAGGTCTCTGCTGGCTCTGCTTTTAAGAAGTCCAAAGCACAATCCTCTGGTCCAAGTGTTATTCAAGCTAATCATGCTCTGAATCACTATTTCTACTCTAAAGAACAAGTGGACCAGATGATAGACTTTAAAGCTAAGGCAATTGTTGCTGAAAAGAAGGTTCATCAGCAGGCTTTAGCTATGTTCAACACTCTGGATATGCTGCATCAATCAGGCTATGTAGAAATGGCCCTATTTCCAACACAGTACAATGAGAGTCTGATCAGGGAATTTTATGCAAACTTGAATGAAGGAGTTGAGAAATCCCATAGGCAATTCTATGGAGTAGTTAATGTGAGGGGAATTGTGGTTGCATTCCCACCTGCCAACATAGCTGAACTTTTGTGTTGTCCTCACTATGTTGAAATAGAAGGAACTGGAATTGAAGGGGTGGCAGACTAGGATCATGTAGCTGGGGTGTTGACTGGAGATGTTGTGTCTGCTTGGCCAGATACAAACAGATTGCCTGTCTCCAAGATTCTGCCAGCCTACAATGCTCTGTCAGACTGTGTTGTGGAAATTGGGTCCTTACCACCAATGTCACTGCTGTGTTGAAGGATAGAGCTTATCTTCTATATGCCTTTGCCACCAACAAGAAGTTTAATATGTGCTTTTTAATCTATCAGAATATCCTCAGGCAATTGGATTAGAAGAAATCTAGGACTCTTCTTTACCCTCTCCTTGTTTAATCTCTGAATTCCTCTTACGGTGTAAGGATATGTCCCTGCCCACTGACACACGGTACAGAAAACTTGGATCAGTGGTGATGTCTAGGTTAGTACCTTCTGTTGGTATGCCACCCTCTCCAACTTACACAACTCTAGCTCCTGTTCCTTCAAGACCCACAAGACCGACAATTTTCTAGAAGGAAGTAGAGCCATGCTCAATCAGCCTCTATTACATCTCCTCCAGAAACTTCTGCTCGTGCTTCTTCTCCTCCATTTGCTGACATGCTATCAGCAGGCTTGCTCAGGTTGAGGAAGTTGTTGCCAACATGAGAACCAAGTTTCTTTCGAGGATGGATACTATCAATGATCATCTCACCACAGTGATTACCTCAGTCCTCCAACTCCAATCACAGGTATATGAGTTGAAAAATAGGCAAGCTTAGGCACTATTCTGAGCAAAAGGGAGAGAATAATTACTGGGATTTAAGAGGTGTCACTACAAAAAAATTCATCTTTTAGGACAAAACTTTGGCGATGAAGCACCATTTCGTCACTAGAATATTGCTTCGTCACCAGAGATACCTAACAATTTTAAAAAACTACAAATCTCGTCACCTCAAGTTTTCCTTTCAGGAGATAAATGGGCGGCGCTGTGAAATAATTTGGCGGGATATTAAAATTTTCACTTCCCCAATTTTGTCTTACTCTTTTATACTATTTTGTCCTATTTCAGGTCTTTCACTTTACCAAATCCCATTTTACTTCAAATTGCCCAACCCTCAAGAACACCAATTTCTACCCATTCCCTTTCACTTCATCATTATCCCCTCACGAACACCAATTTCCGCTTCTAAGAAGAGAACATTGACCGAGTTCTTCTTTTCAAGAACACTGTATTCAACGAAGGTTCAATTTCATCCAAGTTTATATTTATGCTCTCTTACTGCTTCTAAATTTGTATTTCCCTAACTTTTAAGATTTTCTCAGATTTTGAGATGAGCTAGCCGGTTGGGTCTTGCATGAAGAAGCTTTGTTGGGTTGTTGGGTTTTTGTATGAAGAACTGTTGCTGCGTTTTCATATTATTGTTGATTTCGGAGATATTCCTTCGTTTTTCACACCATCAAGAAACCCAACTTCAAATCTAGTGCAGGGTTAAATTTCCCCCAAATTTCTCTTTTGTTCATCTCATTATTTCTTCAAATTGTTGTTTTTGTACTGTCAGTCTGAGATTTTTGTAGATTTTAAAATGGGCTGGCTTGAAAAAGTATTCTCCTCACGAAGAAGGGGGTTTGGGTTAATTTTGGGACTTTTGTTGGTCCTGGAGTGGTAACTGTGGCTAGAAAGAAGGTACTGATGGAATTTTTGTTCCTTTACGCTCTTAATTTTGTTGAAATGTTTGCTCATTTGGATAAACTTGGCAATTCATGGCTTATACTTAAAACAATCTGCTGTAAGAAAAAGGTAAACTCAATTTGTAGAACTCACTCTTAATAAAATAAAAAGTTTCTTATAGTTGAGCTATCATGATAATTTCCTCATAATCTTCTACTTTACCAAAGGCGGATAAGGATTTCTAATATTTGTCTAGTTTGTTTAGTTGGGGTTGAAGATGCTTCACACATTCTAAGAGCGTGTCCTGCTTTTGTTCAGTACTTGTGGGAATCACCAAGTAATTATTCTTGTGGGAATCTCTTTTCCTTGCAAAAAAATGAAAAAATCCCCAACTGGAAAGGCAACGCTTATACCAAGCTCTTCCGGCTCATGTTTAAACTTTTCTTTTCCGGAATAACTATTTTATGTAATAATGTTGCAACTTGTAATTTATAAAGTAGTTTATTTTTAAAAAGTGTATCCGCCACACTTCATCGATTCTTATTTTATCTTAACAATTATCGGTATCTATTATTTCTTATTAATTTGTAAATTATACAACCTTAGAATTATATCCTAAAACTACATAATCATGAAGTAAATAATTTTAAGCTAGTTACATTACTCTATATTATTTTTTTTCATTTCATAATGTTCACAAATCTATATTCACATTAACAATTAAAAATGGGTATCATATAAAATATGTTAAACAATCAGTCACATACATTCTACATATACAAACAACTAGTCACAAAATTAAAAGAGAAATTTAAAAAAATTAAAAAATTCTGGCGACATTTTCGTCTGTCGCCGGCGTTGGAAGTTCTCCGGCACTTTCGCTGGCGACGAACGAAAGTGTCGTTAGAATTTTTTTTAAAAAAATTTCGTTTTTTTCCTTTTTTAACAGATATTTCAACGATCTAAAACGGTAACATTGTAAATAAAAGAGAATAGATTGAAGAATTCAAGATCTGAGATTGAAGTTGTAAACTTAGAGAGATGTTAGAGAGAATGTGTGTAGAGAGAGAAAGTGAGATGAGAGAAAATGAAATTTTTGAAATTTTTCAAGTTATTCTTATAAATTTTCGAGTTGCCTTTATCGACCCCTTAAAGCTTCATATGGATGGTATTTTAAAGTCCTAATTTCATGATTGAGGTGACTAAACTTGGCCATTTGTTTTTTGCAAAAACATAGCTGACAACTTTTGTTTATATCAAAGGATAGTACTTCTTTTGTTCCCAATATATACAGCCTTTCAAAGCCAAGTAAATATCTTTGTATAGGGATTATTAGCTAAGATTACTAATCATCTTTTTTGTTGCTTAAGTGCACTTATATTAGGCTTAAAATTATCATCTTTTTTATAGATACCAAATACTTGTCATTATGATGTATCTCATTGAATACAAATGGTTTTTGACCTTTTGTTTGAAGCTCAAGGGCTTTATGTGTGTTGTTGATTATTTTAATTCTATCTTTCTACTTTTGTATTTGATAATTGAGGTTTTTTCTTTATCTAGCTCATTTTCAAAAAATGAATACTAAATCGGTCCAAGTTTTTTTTTTTTATTCTGAAGTGTCCATAATGCACAATGGTTGTGCGTTATTATTATTGATAACGACAACCATTGTCCGTTATCATCTAATTATGCTTACACCTCTTAATCCGCCGATATGACGGATAACGCACGATCAGTGTGCAATAATGTACACTGGTCATGCGTTATCCACCACGTCTATTTTTATTTTTATTTTTATTTTTATTTTTTTGTTTAAATGAAAATTTCATTACATTTTTGTCAAAACTTATAATTGTATAATTTTTTTAAAAAGACTATATATATAATATTTAACTTATTTAAGCGTATTTATTATGATAATATTTATATCATTTTCTTGGAAAATATATTTAACTTTAACCATTTCATCTCAACTTGTTTGAAGAAGTAATAGTAAAGATATTGTAAAAATTTAGACTGTATTAATAGAAACTTGTTTACTACAACAATTTCAAGAAAATGGCAAATTTATACATTGCTTGGTCTGGGGTTATTACAATTTTTTCTATTATGTCCCGGCATGCGACATCTGCCACATCTTGGGGGAGAATCTGGATTTCTATAATCCATTTCCTCCTGAAATCGCTTGCCCTATTTCCTATCCTGTTCCTTTTTCATGTTTGGAGGATAAAATGTTAAATTAAAAGGAACATCCCTCCAAAAGTTCTCACTCAAGACCAAATGAAAATTCGTTTGGTAAATTCTTCTGTACGTTTGTCGCGAATATATCTCTGGCATACAAGTATATGCTCTAGATCCATTTTCTCTACACACTGTAAAAATATGAGAACAAGACAATGTATATGTTTGCCATTTTTCGCAACTACATGAATTATTATTTATTCGCAATTTATAGACGACGTTGCTTGTACCAGAAACTCGGATCAGAGATTTGACCATATATATTCCTTCTCGCGGATTGTAAGTGGTAACTTTGTGTTCTCTTGATTTCATTTCAATCCACAAGAACTTGTCAAAAATTCTGGTTGGAAATGGATGCACACAATTTTCATCCTCTTCACAGTGTTGGTGAAAGTACTTAACTAGTTTGTTGAAGATTAATTCAACCAGGACTTTTAAAGGTAGGACTCTAGCTTTCTTCAACACACTGTTAAGTGCTTCAAAAATGTTGGTTGTCATGATACCGTGTATGTGCCTGCCATCATGCAACAATGTCCATTTCTTTAGGTCCAACTTCATCAAGTAAATGTAAGCATCCATATTTCTTTCTTGAATCTCTTTCATTACACGGCCAAATTTTCATTGTTTAGATTCTGTTTCGGCCTGCCACATCAAGCTTTTTAGGTTTGTGTTCTTAAAAAGTCTTGTTGAAATTTGTTCGAATGTGGCGTAAACAAAACCGGTGAACTGCAAATGGTGGTTGCCATAAAGGTTGACTTTGAATAGTAGAAAAAATAACTTTGTGGCAATCAGAAATGAGGCATACGTGGTGATCTTTGACAGTGTATTCTCGGAGGTTTTTAAGGAACCAATTCCAACTTTCGGAGGATTCCTTATCAACAATTGCAAAAGCAAGTGGGAACAAGTGATTATTGGCATTCCACATACTTTCAATTAACAGCACGCCCTTGTATGGTCTCCTTAGGTGTGTTCCATCAAGAGAAATCACCGTCCGATAATATGGAAATCCGTCAATACATGGCGAGAAACACTAGAAAACAAATTTGAAAACATAATTAGGGGGACTGCTTGTTCTGTGATGTAAAAATTCGTATATAATCACCGAGTTTAAATCCTGTACAGCTTGTAAGTATTTCGGTAAAATATTGAAAGTTGTCTCCTAACTACCAAAAACCCTCTCTATGGCAAATTTTCGAACATATAATGCCCGCTTATAAGTACAACCCGTTTGAAATAATACATGCACTTCTTGAATGATGTTTGACACAGGTATCTCAGGATCGTTGGCAACTAGATGTGATATTGACATTGAAATAAATTTTGAGGACAAGTTTCTGTGCTTGTTTTGTTCAATTTGGAGAAGGCATGTGTGTTCTTTTACGAATCTGGTTATTTTCCATCTATTGTGCGTTGCTTTCTTTTTTGTACGAATGTACCATGAACAATAATTATCATCACTGTGATGGTAACATTTCGCGGCCTATGTATCATTTTTTTACTTTTCACAACTCGGTATTCACGTCCCACACTGATGGACCACTTACGAACTATACTTATTGCCTGCACTTTGTCAACGAATCTCATGCCTAACTGTATGTCAGTCATGGAATCGTTCTAATCGAGTAACCATATGGTACCAAATTCTACAAGGTCATCTATAGGAGAACCCGAGCTCATTTCTAGGAATGCGTCAGAATGTGTGTAGTCATACCTAGCGCTGCTGAACCATTGGCTGCTCTCCCATTGGGGCACTATGTTTTCAGTTATAGGGTTTACAAGATTTATAGGGTTTATGAGAGTTTGTAACTCTCCTTCTTCCTGGTCATTGTCATCATGTGATTCATATTGACTAGAAACGGCATCATCTCCGTCCGATTCGTCAACCTCATCGTCGTCGTTATTGACGGTAGTGTACAACATAGACGGTCCATCGGAAACCATTTGTGTTACTGCTGTAATATGTTCGGTCATGTTTGTTGTATTTCTGCTATGTGTAATTGGAATACTATGATGTTGGGTCTGCTCGAATTCAACGAGAATATGAATCCCTTCCTTCGCATGATGAGGTGGAATAGTCCATAGATAATGCATTTTTTTATCGTTATTCATGCTATATAAATTAAAGTAAAACATATGATGCACTTCGTAGTATGAAGGCACCCTCATTGTCATTCAAACAATCCAGAGATTGGGATCCATATCTCGGTATTTCAATATTTTCCTTACCAGTTTGTTATGTGAAATCATTCGGGTGGTTGGCAATGTCCAACTTTTCCACAATACTCCAGTAAAATAAGGACCATATGCATCCCTTGCAATTTCAAAATCCCAAAATAGCATCACTCTAATAGGGTGGATTGTTTCCATTTTAAATTGATTTAACTGGATGTGTATAGGGTTTAAGGAGAACGAAATGTAAAGAAGTTAAGTACTTTGTGAAGTGAAAAAGAATGAATGGGTTTTAGGGAGAAAAAATGTAAAGAAGGAAGTTGGTTAGTGCCGAAGTAGAGTTTTGGGAGTGTGTGTATGTATTTATAAAGATTTAAGGGTGAATTGCCAATAGTGAATTATTGTCCTTGCAATTTCACATAGCATTGCCGATAGTGAATTATTGTCCTTGCAATTTCACATGGCATTGTCGGTTTACGGTACAAAAGTAATGGGATGAAATGACAACACATTGCAGCTGAATTATGTGCGTTATCTTGAGTGATAACGCATAACAATCATGCGTTATCATTCAAGATAATGTACAATGGCTGTGCGTTATCTTGAATGATAATGCACAACTATTATGCGTTATCACAGTGGTGCGTTATTAAAAATGAAAAAAATGGTGATTTTGCCGGTTTTTATTTTTCCTTTATTTTGTCGGTTTTATTTTATTTTTCCTTTATTTCCTTTATTTAAAATGTTATTGTTAAAATGTAAAATATGATTTTTTTCACTTATTTACACCAACTTGAAATTGTTAAGATGTATAATCAAAGTAAGTAGTAGAGATACTTTTATTACAAAAAATACCATATTATTAAATAATATCTCTAAAACAAAATAATAAAAAATATACATAAAACAAAATAATCAATAATATACATAAAAACTGAATACTTTATATTGAAATTTAATTTACATATAATTGAAAATGAAAACTCCAAAATACTAAGTATAACTATGGTCAGTTGGATGGTGTGAATCTCGTTGTCTTTTTCCCAACACGATGTTCGAATCCAAGACGTTGTACATCATCCATGTCACCCGCCCGCTCTTCGTCATCAGATGAAGATGTCTGCAATATAGGCTGATGTGGTGTAGATGAACCGGCTGTGCCCAGAGAAGGAGGTGCACGAAACAATGAAAACCCTAAAGATGTACCGGCTGGTGACTGAAATAGGGCAAACCATAAACCGGGAGGGAGAGGCACACGCAATGTCACTGATCCACCTGGAAATGATTGGGAAGGTTGCGTCAAACCCCAACTAAAAGATGGCATATCTAAGTTTAGGCTGTCGAATGGGTCAACAGGAGGGTGTCCACCACCGGATCCCTCACCTCTCTCCACCTGTCCAGATCCCTCACCTCTCTCTATCTCGAAGTGTCCGGAAAAAGGAGGGACAGGAGGGCGTTCACCTCCTGCTCCACGACTAGGCTGTCTACGAGCGCCCCTCTTAACTCCACGAGCACCCTGGTCCAGTACGTGCTCCCAGGGACGACGACGCAACGGTTGTACTGGGAATGTCTGTTAGATATCGTGTTGTGATGGAGTGCAGCCCAAAGTACCGCCAATAGATACCATGCACCTCCGAATGATCGCCTGCACTTTCTTCGCAAACACAGCCATCTGTGACGGAGATGTAGGTGGCTCCTGTATCACCACTGACGCCATGTCACCTACCTCCTGCAACATTGAAGTCTAAACAAAATAAATAAAAAAATAAAACCATTAGAAGGCATCATAAATAAATAAAATGCATAACAGTATTAAAAAAAATGATTTGTAGAATGTACCATCATCCGTCTGTCGACCCCAGCAGACTGGTATCCAACCGAACAGGTATCAGATTAGTTGGATTTCTGATGTGCACCAGTGTGATTCCCCGATACCATCTTATGTACTCGTCGTTGAGGTATGATAAGACCTCAACTGCCAAGGCAGGGCCATCCCTAACGCGCAGTCGCCACTGATGCCACGCCTCTATATGACTAGCATGCTGTGTCCCCCAGTAAGTGTGGTCATTCCCTCTAAGCTGGATTCGATACAGATCAAAACGAGTATCACATGCATCCGGTATATGCTGAGCCCGTGTGAATTGGCGAATCACACGCCCGAGATAGTGATACTCCACTATCTCATAACAGATGAGTGGGACCTTTGCGCACCACAGGTCAGATGGAACTAGACCGCGGTCATGATAAGGGAGCCATACAAATTGTGAAATCAAAATTCAAAATCAATAAAAATCTAAGTGCTTAAAAAAATTTTCTTTCATTACAAAATATTTAAAAACGAACCTGATCAGATGGCATGAAATCTAACTGGTCCCTATATGTAACTAGGGTGTGAGTAGGTAGTTGGCTGCAGTCAAAAGATGTGCACCATATAGCACCAAGAGAAGGAAGAGGGTAGGCATGAATATCCGTCATCAGCTGAGGCTGCAATGCAGGTATACGCGACCACACTCAAATCTGTACTATGACTAAGGCTCCCCCTATCTGTCGTGCACCCCCCAAAGCTACCGTGCACAACTGCCTATATAAAAATCCAAGTATGCAGCTACCCCAGCTATATGTCCTGGTAGCATCAATATCCTCTAATGAATTGAGGTAGTGCACATGAACTAAATTCCTTGAGAAGTCAAAAGCATATGACCGCCAAGGAGTAAAAAATAAATCCACGAGCACGCAAGATAAGGTCATCATCGGTCTCTGAACCGGTAAACGCTCTCAGGATCCAAGCTTCCAAGGGTTCCTTCTTCACCTTGTAACCAGAAAAGTGACTAAGAGACAACTGTAGACTAAGAAGTCTCTCAATCAGCTTAATCCAATATTGTTTACCGTGTACACTCCAACTGGGACCAGTAACCGGCAAACCCTCTATCACTAAACCCCATAATGCCTGCACATCCTGAAGGGTTATTATGACTTCACCACAAGTCAGTGGTCCAGCCCAATGTAGCCACATCTGAACACTCCCCCAAACCAATTCTGTTAATAAGCTCTACCAACTTATGAGGAGCCGTACTGTAACACTGAAATAGATTGCGTCCGAAACGCCTACACTAAAGATCAGTGAAACACATCTCATGGTCCCCACTCCATATCAACTGAGACCGGTGCTCGTGTTGTCTTGTCGAAACATCAGGGACTATGGGACCAGGATGCACGTGGGCTGGGACTTCTTCCATCTACGTTATTTACAGTTTTAGTTACAGTCAATATCTATAAATTAAAGTTAAAAATTTTTAAATAAGTTATAATTCCAAACTCTTTAAGCTGTGTTGTTTATGGTACAATATTTTAGGGTTTGTATGATTTTTAACATATCAAGTTTAGTGTTTTTAGAGTTTTTCATGTTCTTATAATTTACGGTTAATTATCAATAATATTAAGATTTTAGTGTTATTAGGTTTTACTGTTACAAAGTTTAGAGTTTAGCTGAATTAACGTTTAAATTGTTAAGATTTTAGAGTTTTTAGAGTTTACTGTTACAAAGTTTAGAGTTTTACGGTTTAATGTTTAAAATATCATTTTTAGGGTTTTAAGGGTTTAGGGTTTTGAAGTTTAGAGTTTTGCGGTTTAATGTTTAAAATATCAATTTTAGGGTTATTGGGTTTTACTGTTACAAAGTTTAGAATTTTATTTTGTAATGTTTAAATTGTTAAGATTTTAGAGTTTTTAGGGTTTAATGTTACAAATTTTATAATTTTACGGTTAAATGCTTAAAATATCATTTTTAGGGTTTACTATTTTGAAGTTTAGAGTTTTACGGTTTAATGTTTAAAATATTAAAATTTTAGGGTGTTAGCCCTAAGGGCATTAATACTTATGTTTTGATTATGATGAACATATGCTTGTGTGAGTATTTTAGCTAACCCTTCATAGAACAAAAGAAGTGCCTATGAAGTCTCAAAGTCTACAAGCAAAAGATCTTGTTGATGAGGACAAAATGGAGAAGAAGAGACCAAGCCATTCCAAGATCAAATCATTGAAGACATTGAAGGCATTTGGTAGAGTGAATTAGGTACTACCTTGTAAACTCCCTAGTCTTACTCTTTGATTATTGATCATATATGAAGCTCCTTTTACGATTTTCTCAAATATAAACTTGTGTTATAATCTAAGTATTCTTGACTGAAGTAGTGGTGTTTTGAAAGTTTTTCTTCTCTTTAACATGATTGTCAAGAATACATGTCTTTGAAACAAGGAAGAAAGTTTTTGTCTTAAAAAGAAACTTGGCTGAGGAAACAAAAATTCGGTCATCCGGTTTTAGAACCGGTCGTCTAGTTTTTCCAAAATAAAAAAATTCGGCAAATCCGCTTTTTCGAGTATCAAGTCCGAATCTTTCTGTCCAAAAATTCGGTCATCCGGTTTTTAGAACCGGTCGTCCGATTTTGCTCAAAATCAAAAATTCGGCAGTCCGTTTTCTAGTTAAACAAGTCCGAATCTTTCTGTTTTAAAGAACCGGTCGTCCGATTTCAGGAACCGGTCGTCCGATTTTTACTTTTACTGTATAAAATATTACCGTTGCACAGAAAGCAACGGTTACTTTTTTTTAGACTCTATATATAGACTTTATGATCAGCCATAAATGAGATAAGTTTTGTGGAATATTCATTGTGAACATTTAAAATTTTTTCATTCCAAAATCAAAATCTTCTTGAGCTTCATTATTGATCATCATCAAAGAAGAAGAAAGGAGGAGCTTGTAGAACAATTTCATTGAGTTGTATCTTATATTCCTCAAGCTCAAAATTTTTCATTCCAAAATCAAAATCTTCTTGAGCTTCATTATTGATCATCATCAAAGAAGAAGAAAGGAGGAGCTTGTAGAACAATTTCATTGAGTTGTATCTTATATTCCTCAAGCTCAAAAGTGGTAACATTGTTCTAAAACTTATCCTTTTCTTTTATTGATATCAAAGGTTTGTGTTGAAAAACCCTTTGGGTAATCCTTTGATTTACATTGTGTTGTGATTTGAGGTTGTGTGCAAAACCCTTGTAGGGTGATCCTCATATTTGTAATTGGTATATCTTTGTGTTTTAGTGGATTTGAAAAAGCCTTGGGTGTTGACTCAAGGTAGTGGATCTTTTAGAGAGTGAACCACTATAACTCCTTGTGTTCTTCTTTAAATTTCTTACTTGTCTCAACCACAAAATTTCGTTAGGTTTGGAATTTTATTAAAAGATTTTTAGAATCCTCTTTCAAACAAAATTGGAGGTTTATTTTTTAATTAACAAAGAATTTTCGAAAATTAGCCAAAAACCTTATTCACACCCCCCCCTAAGGTTTTTCAATTGGTATCAGAGCAGGGCTTCTTAAAAAAGGACTAACACCCTTGAAGCAAAATATCTTTAATTTACTATGGCTAATAACTCTAGTTTACCATATGTAGAAGATTCTTCTACAAATAGACCTCCTCTTTTTAATTGAACAAACTATACTTTTTGGAAGTCTCGAATTAAAATATATATTTGTTCTATTAACTTTGACTTGTGGAGCATTGTAGAGAAAGGTCCTTACATTCCCAAAATAAATGGAGTAGCCAAGAAGGTTGAAGAATTTGATGAGTTCGACTCAAGGAAGATGACTCTAAACTTTCAAGCTATGAATATTCTTAGTTGTGCCTTGGATGCAAACAAATATAATAGAGTGAGCGGATGTGATTCGGCTCATGAAATGTGGAAGTTACTTGAAGTTACTCACGAAGGAACAAATCAAGTAAAGGAGTCAAAATTGGCTATGTTGGTGAGAGACTATGAGCTATTCATGATGAAACAAAATGAGAGCATTAGTGACATGTTCACAAGGTTCACCAACATCACAAACGGCCTAAAGGCATATGGAAAAGAGTACTCAAGAGGGGAAGCAAATAGAAAAATTCTTGATGCACTTCCAAAAGCTTGGCAACCAAAAACACTAGCTATTGAGGAATCAAAGGATTTGAGACTACTTCCTATTGAAGAACTCATAGGATCACTACTCACCTATGAAATGAAAATAAAAAGATTGAATGAAATGGAGGATGAAGAAAAAGGAAGAAAAAGCATTGCACTCAAGGCAAATGAAGATGATCAAACATACTCATCAAACAATGAAGATGAGGTTGATGATGATGAGGAAATGGCATTGATAATGAGAAAATTTAAAAGATTCTACAAGAAAGGTTTCAACAATAGAGGGAAGAAACCTCCACTCAAGAAAGGAGGACAAAGCTCATCACTCTTCAAAGCTAGGTGTTTCGAATGCAATAGCACCGATCATCTTGTAGCCGATTGTCCCAAGGCCCTTGAAAAGGAAAAGGGAGCTTTAGAAGCCAAACTTGAAGCATTGAAGAAGAAGAAGAAAGGCAAAGGTCTAATTGGAACTTGGGATCAAGACTCAAGTGAAAATGAAGAAGAAGAAAAGGCCAACATATGCTTCATGGCACTAGAAAATGAGGTACAATCTTCACTTCCTAACTCTTCTAGTATCCTTGATGATGATTGTGATGTTGATCCTAGCATAATGCTTATTGAAATGTATGATGAGTGCAAAAAGGTTACTAAAAGAAACAAAGATTTAAAAAGCAAAATTCAATTTTTGTTAGATGAAAATTCAAGACTCATTTGTGAAAATAAAGCCATTCTTGAATCCTTGGAAGTTTTGAAGAAAGAAAAAGAGTGCTCAAATGATGACTTTCAAAAACTTGTTTTAGAAAACAAAAACCTTTGTGAAAAGATTTCCTTTCTTGAAAAATGTTTGATTGATTATGATGTCTTAAAGAAAAAGGTGAGTGATCTCACTCTATGTGTTGAAAAATTCACAAAAGGAAAAGAAAACATTGAAAAACTTCTTGGCTCTCAAAGATCACCTTTTGATAAAAATGGTATTGGATATACTCATTCCAATATTCTCTCAAAACAAACACGGTTTGCAAAGGCTTCATCATCTCACTCACACTTTTGTTGCACCTATTGTGAAAAGAGTGGTCATAAAGCCACAAAGTGTTTTATAAAGAAAAAGATTGAAAGAGGAGTGAAAACTATTTGGAAAGTTAAAGAAAATCAAACTAACATCCATGGACCCAAAAAGATGTGGGTACCTAAAATCATTTCTACTTCTTCTTTGTAGGAACACAAATCAAGGGCATCTAAGTGGTACTTGGATAGCGGATGTTCAAGGCACATGACCGGGGACTCAACACTTATGAGCAATCTCAAAGAAACCGAAAGTGGATTTGTCACTTTTGGAGATAAGAACAAAGGAAAAATCATTGGTATAGGCAATATTGGTAACGATTCTTCCTCTCTCATTAAGGATGTTCTTCTAATTGATGGTCTTAAATTCAATTTGCTTAGTATTAGTCAATTATGTGATAGTGGAAAAAAGGTTGTTTTTGAAAGTGATTCTTCCTCTATCATTGATAAGCATGAAAACAAAACTATTTTTGTTGCTAAAAGAGTTGGAAACGTCTATGTCTTTCATCTTGAAGATTTTCTTTCCCAAAACTTGAAGTGTCTCTCGGTTCATGATGATGATGCATTTTTGTGGCATAGAAGACTTGGTCACGTTAGTATGGATTTATTAAACCAACTATCTTCAAAAGAACTTGTTAGAGGTCTACCAAAACTTCACTTTGAGAAAACTAAACTTTGTGATGCTTGTCAATTTGGAAAACAGATCAAGACCTCTTTTAAACCAAAGAAAATGATTTCAACTTCAAAACCTTTGGAACTTGTTCATATGGATTTATTTGGACCAATGAGGACCACTAGTCTCGGTGGTAAGAGGTATGCTTTTGTTATTGTTGATGACTTCTCTAGATTTACTTGGACTTTGTTTTTGAGTCAAAAAGATGAAGCTTTCATGAGTTTGTTAAACTGTTTAAAAGTGTTCAAACCTCCCTTGATTGTAAATTGATCTCTATGAGAAGTGATAATGGGAGAGAATTTAACAATCAAGATTTTACAAAACTTTGTGATGATTTTGGCATAACACACAATTTTTTCGGGTCGCTAAAACCCCCACAACAAAATGGTGTTGTGGAGAGGAAAAATCGCACTTTACAAGAAATGGCAAGATCAATGCTTTGTGAAAACTCCCTTCCTAAATATTTTTGGGCCGAGGCCGTTAACACCGCATGCTACATAATGAATCGTGTTATCTTGAGACCTTCATTAAAGAAAACTCCCTTTGAACTCATTTTTAATAAAACCCCCTCAATTGGTTATTTTAAAGTTTTTGGATGCAAATGCTTTATTTTAAACACCAAGGACAATCTTGGAAAGTTTGATTGAAAATCCGATGAGGGAATTTTTCTTGGTTATTCTTCAAACAAAAAGGCTTTTAGAATTTTCAACAAAAGAACCTTGTGTGTTGAAGAATCCATTCATGTTAATTTTGATGAAACTAACATTTTCGACAAGAAAGTTGATGATGATGATGACATAGATAACACTCAAAGTAACCAACCATTGTACACTCAAGCAATGGAAGAGCATGCCATGGAGGAAGAAGAGTATGAGGAAAAAACAAGAAAACGATCAAGAAACTCAAAGTATTCCTCAAGAGGTGATATATCCAAAGGGACACTCCAAAGATGAAATTATTGGTGATGTATCTCAAGGGGTAAGAACAAGAAGGTATTTTATCGATAACTTTGCCCTATTATCACAAATTGAGCCTAAGTTTATTGAGGATGCTTTATGCGATGAGTTTTGGATTATTGCTATGCAAGAGGAGTTAAATCAATTTGAAAGAAACAAAGTTTGGACTTTAGTCCCTAGACCACATAATCACCCCACAATTGGCACAAAATGGGTTTTTCGAAATAAACTAAATGAATCCAGAGAAGTCATTAGAAACAAAGCTAGACTTGTTGCCCAAGGATTCAATCAAGAAGAGGGCATAGATTTTGATCAAACCTTTGCTCCGGTTGCTAGACTTGAATCTATTCGGATGCTTTTAGCTTTTGCTTATTTTAAAGGATTCAAACTTTTTCAAATGGATGTTAAAAGTGTTTTTCTAAATGGTGATATTGAGGAGGAAGTTTATGTTGAACAACCTCCCGGTTTTGTACATTAAAATTTTCCAAATTATGTTTAAAAACTCTCAAAAGCACTCTATGGTTTAAAACAAGCTCCAAAGGCTTGGTATGAAAAGTTAAGTGGTTTTCTTCTTTCAAGTAACTTTTCAAGGGGTGTAGTGGACACTACTCTTTTTACAAAAACCTCTTGTAACAATGATCTTCTTCTTGTCCAAATATATGTTGATGACATCATTTTTGGTGCTACTAATGTCTCTTTATGTGAAGAATTTGCCTCACTATTGCAAAAAGAATTTGAAATGAGCATGATGGGAGAATTGACGTACTTTCTCGGCCTTCAAATCAAGCAAACAAAAGAAGGAATCTTCATCAATCAAGAGAAGTACACCAAAGAACTTCTCAAAAGATTTGGGATGAGCAATGCAAAAGGTATCGGTACTCCTATGAGCTCGTCATTGAAGCTTGACAAAGATGAAAAAGGTAAAACTGTTGATGAAAAGACATATAGAGGTATGATCGGTAGTTTACTTTATTTAACGGCTAGTAGGCCGGATATCATGTTTGCCGTATGTCTGTGTGCTAGATTCCAAGCTTGCCCCAAGGAATCTCATTTAATAGTTGTAAAACGTATTTTGAGATACTTAATTTCATTATATGATTATGGCTTGTGGTTCTCTAAACAATCTTGCTTTGATCTTATTGCCTACACTGATGCGGACTACGCCGGATGTAAGGTAGAAAGGAAGAGTACAAGTGGAAATTGCCAATTCTTGGGAGGATGCTTAGTATCTTGGTACAGCAAGAAACAATCGTGCGTGTCCCTATCAACCGCCGAAGCAGAATACATCGCAGCTAGTTGTTGCTGTGCTCAGGTACTTTGGATGAAACATACATTAATTGATTTTGGTGTTTCCTTTAAGTGCATACCTATCATATGTGATAACACTAGCGCCATAAATATTACCATAAATCCTGTGCAGCATTCAAAAACAAAACATATTGAAATCAAACATCACTTTATTAGAGACCATGTTGCTAAAGGTGATGTATCTTTAGAATATATTTGCACAGAAGATCAAATTGCCGATATTTTTACAAAACCCCTTTCAGAAGATCGCTTTTGCTATTTAAGAAAATTACTTGGTATCGGGAAATTAAATGAGTAATGTGTGTTACCTGTATTATTTGTTTTCTTCCTTATTTCTGCCTTGATGATATTTTTCAAAATTCGGACGCCTGTTTTAAAATTAGGACGTCCGGTTTTAAAACCGGACTCATACTTCACCTTTCAAAAAATTCCAGAGATATTCGGACTCTCAAACCGGACGCCTACACAAAAACTCGGACGTCCGAATTCTTCAAAAATCCAAAAACCGGAAGACCGATTTTAACAAACGGTCGACCAAATTCATAAATTAGGGTCGGGTCTGCGGTTTAAAATAAGATTTTTTCTCAAAACTCCTCACATTTTTCTCAACTCTTTCTCACTCTCTCGACCGAAAACCTTCCTACTCATAAGACCAGTCCGATTTCTTGTTCCGATTTTCAATTTTCTTCTTCTTTTTCTTCAAATTCATCTCTTATCACAGCAAAGAAGCTATTTTTCTCTCTGATTACTATCTACCAATCTCAAAACTCTTCATCTCCTCACAAAACCCTAACCAAGAAATTCTTCAAAAATGGTTAAAACAAAGAATGCTCAAGTTGGTCAAGGGCAAAATCCTGAAGAAGGAGGTACCAGTAGAGGGAAAGGAAAAGGAAAAAAGAGTACCTTCCGAACCGGGGCTTCACTGCTAGGGGTTTCTAGAGTTTCGTAAAGGTTTATTTCGAGTAAAGGAAGTCTGCCGAGTTTGAAGAATGGACTAGAAATCGACGGAAAATTGCTCCAGGTCATAGGGTGGACTTACATGATATGCAAGGTATGGAGGCTATTCCTCATCTTTTTGAAATGATCGGTTGGATACCTCTGTTGATTGTCAACGAACTTTATTATGTGGATATGATATATGAATTTTATGCTAATCTCCACAAAGGAAGAATTGAAAAAGTGCATAATGTCTCACATCAATGGATTGTGACTAGAATTGGGGGAAGGGATATTGCATTTGATGATATACTGTTGAATGAAATTTTGGATACCCCTCAAGATGGTATAAGATTTTACACCAAGAACAAAAAATGCTATGATCCAAATTTATACAGTGAAAAACGATTTGCAGAAATTTTCACTAAGGGAGAGGTATTAAAAAGACATGATGATAGAAATGTTAACAAACTGGATGCTTATGGGAGAGTGCTCCATCACATGATATCTAACATCATCATTCCAAATGTTGAGCACAAATCATCTATCACCAACATGCACGCATTTGTGATGCTAGCCTTGCATGAGCATAGAAGAATGAATTTTGGTTTTATGGCTATAGAACATATGCTAGCTGCACAATCTTCCCAAATGAAATGCTTGCCATATGGTTGCTTTATCACAAAAATCCTCCAACACTTTGTGATCAATTTGGTTGAGATGGGTAATCACATTGGACCTGGCAAGATATACACTCGTCCAACCTTCAAAAGAATGGGGTTTGAGAAAGATGAAGATGGGACATTCATCCGAGGTGGACAAGATGTTGATGTCAGTGATGATGAAGATGATGATGATGATCAAGAGGACATGGATATCGAAGAAGAGGACAGTGATGAGGAAACAGAGGCTGAAATACAAAGAAGAAAAACAAGACAAAAGAAACGACAAGAAAGAATAGAGGAAGGCTCATCTTCGGGGAGCATGAGCCATCTGATGGATATGATAGCCTCTCTCCAAATATCAATGAACACCCGGTTTGATGCATTCGACGGTCGCTTTGAGGCTTTGGATGGGAAAGTCTCCAACATTCAAGAAAGGCTAGATACATTGGACCAAAAAATGACCGATACACAAGAACGGGTTAAGAGACTTGAGCAAGGAGGAGGAGATAGAGATGATTGAGATTTATCCTATAAAAACTTTTCTTTCTCTTTCTCGTTTTGTCCGTAACTCTTTTCAAACTCCTGATTTCATTTTCTTAATGATATGGTTTTTTTTCACTTGCTTATTTCTAATCATTTGCTTTTGTTATGCTAATCCTCTTCTTCTTTGATTGATTGGACTTTATTGTTATGGACTTCATGATGATACTTTAATGTTGAAAGTCCTACTACTACCTCTTCTATGATCCCTTGGAACTTCTCTCCCGAAACTTTTTGATTTATGACAAAAGGGGGAGAAAATAGTGCAAGATGTAAAGGGGAGATATCTTGGTTATATGGTGCTTATATTGATTATTGATGGCGTTTTTGCAGCTTATGGTGTTTATATTGATTATTTTACAGCTTATGCCTTGTGATGTTATGATACTAAGGGCTTTTTGGTTCTGATTGATCTTCTAATATTAGCCACATTTTTTATAGCAGCATGTGTTTAGGGGGAGTAATCTCTTTTTTGGTGATTATTGTGCTTTGCTCTTACTATTGATTTTTTTTGAAGCATCACCATACTTTACTCCTGCTCTTTTGTTCTTCTTGCATATTTGTTTGACATAATCAAAAAGGGGGAGATTGTTAGCCCTAAGGGCATTAATACTTATGTTTTGATTATGATTAACATATGCTTGTGTGAGTATTTTAGCTAACCCTTCATAGAACAAAAGAAGTACCTATGAAGTCTCAAAGTCTACAAGCAAAAGATCTTGTTGATGAGGACAAAATGGAGAAGAAGAGACCAAGCCATTCCAAGATCAAATCATTGAAGACATTGAAGGCATTTGGTAGAGTGAATTAGGTACTACCTTGTAAACTCCCTAGTCTTACTCTTTGATTATTAATCATATATGAAGCTCCTTTTACGATTTTCTCAAATATAAACTTGTGTTATAATCTAAGTATTCTTGACTGAAGTAGTGGTGTTTTGAAAGTTTTTCTTCTCTTTAACATGATTGTCAAGAATACATGTTTTTGAAACAAGGAAGAAAGTTTTTGTCTTAAAAAGAAACTTGGCTGAGGAAACAAAAATTCGGTCATCCGGTTTTAGAACCAGTCGTCCGGTTTTTCCAAAATTAAAAATTCGACAGTCCGTTTTTCAGAGTATCAAGTCCGAATCTTTCTGTCCAAAAATTCGGTCATCCGGTGTTTAGAACCGGTCGTCCGATTTTGCTCAAAATAAAAAATTTGGTAGTCCGTTTTCTAGTTAAACAAGTCCAAATCTTTCTGTTTTAAAGAACCGGTCGTCCGATTTCAGGAATCAGTCGTCCGATTTTTACTTTTACTGTATAAAATATTACCGTTGCACAGAAAACAACGGTTACTTTTTTGAGACTCTATATATAGACTTTATGATCAGCCATAAATGAGATAAGTTTTGTGGAATATTCATTGTGAACATTTAAAACTTTTAAGAGCTTCAAAAGCACATTTATTGCAAACATTTTTCATTCCAAAATCAAAATCTTCTTGAGCTTCATTATTGATCATCATCAAAGAAGAAGAAAGGAGGAGCTTGTAGAACAATTTCATTGAGTTGTATCTTATATTCCTCAAGCTCAAAAGTGGTAACATTGTTCTTAAACTTATCCTTTTCTTTTATTGATATCAAAGGTTTGTGTTGAAAAACCCTTTGGGTAATCCTTTGATTTACATTGTGTTGTGATTTGAGTTTGCGTGCAAAACCCTTGTAGGGTGATCCTCATATTTGTAATTGGTATATCTTTGTGTTTTAGTGGATTTGAAAAATCCTTGGGTGTTGACTCAAGGTAGTGGATCTTTGAGAGAGTGAACCACTATAACTCCTTGTGTTCTTCTTTAAATTTCTTACTTGTCTCAACCACAAAATTTCGTTAGGTTTGGAATTTTATTAAAAGATTTTTAGAATCCTCTTTCAAACAAAAGTGGAGGTTTATCTTTTAATTAACAAAGAATTTTCGAAAATTAGCCAAAAATCTTATTCACCCCCCTCCCCCCCTCTTCTAAGGTTTTTCATAGGGTTTTTAGGGTTTACTGTTACAGAGTTTAGAGTTTTACGGTTTAATGTTTAAAATATTAAGATTTTAGGGTTTTTAGGGTTTACTATTATAAAGTTTAGAGTTTTACGGTATAATATTAAAATATTAATTTTAAGGTTCTTAGGGTTTACTGTTACAAAGTTTAGAGTTTTACGGTTTAATGTTTAATATAAAATTTTGAATTTTAATAATAGATTTTTAAATTTTCTATTATTTAAAGTTTAGAACTTTTAAGTTTTTTAGGGTTAATTATGCTATATTTTATAACTAAGTATTTTATTGCTTGGTAAATTCAATATTAGGGCGTTAGAGTTTAAATAAAAGTATTAATTACTAAACCCTAAATTTCCAAGTTTCGGTTCTACTAATTACAAAAAGAGAAGAGAAAAAAACCCAAATTCCAAGTTCCCATCTTTTCTACTAAAAAATTTATAAGAAAGATGCAAAATAATTATATGAATAAGAAAATTCAAATAATCATAAAGTAAATGAAAAAAAAATCCTAATTATCCAAATAAATTCATTAAAATAATTCATCACCCTAAGATCACTTTTGCAATACAAAAAACAATTATATACATAAAATTATCAAATTTGCACAAATTTATTAATAACAACAAATTTAAGCATAAACACAAACCCCACTTTCACAAAAATGAATTAATTCAAATTAACAAATAAAATTCATAAAAATGATTTACAAACAACAATTAACAAACTCAAACAAACAATAATTAAAATTAATAAATAATACACCAAATAATTTAAATAACTAAAAACTTACCAAAAATTAAAAATGCACCTTCGTACTGATAAGCTCTAGTCTACCGTTTACCTCTCCAAATCTCTAACAACCTTCGTACTCCAAGGAAAGTCTCACCGATTCAAACTTGAATTTCAAAAATTAACTAAATTTTAACTTTAAATTTCGAAATAATATTAGAAGAAGAGAAGACAAAGTATACGAAGAAGAAAGAAAATAAAAGAAAGAGGAAAAGAACTTACCAAGCGGCGGCGGCGGCGGAAGTATTAGAAGAAGAGAGAGGGCGGCGGAAGAAAGAAGGAAAATGTTCGGGTTTCGGGTAAGAAATAAGAAAGAAGAAAAAGGAAAGAAGAAATAAGGAGGAAGAAGAAAGAGAAAGCAGAAAGGAGGCAGCTGCGGTTTGGGATTTAGGTTTTATAACGTGATAACGCACTTTTATTATGTGTTATCAGTCATAATAATGTACGTCCATTGTGTGTTATTATGACTGATAATGCACAATGGCTATGCGTTATCAAAAATTCAGCGCCACATCATCGACACATCGTTAAACATGCTTGTTAATGCGGTTTAAGCCGGTTATTACGAATAACGCACAACCATTGTGCGTTATCTCAGGTGATAACGCATAATGACTGTGTGTTATGGCCACTTCCGGATTAAAAAGAAATTTATGCCGATTTAGTACCCATTTTTTTAAAATGGTCTTGATAAAGAAAAAACCGATAATTGATTTCTGGAGTGAGTGTATAATTTAAGATGTGAATTCCTCAAAAAAAAAAAAAAAAGAAACCAAACTTGCAACAATTTCATGATATTCTTTTTATACAAAAAAAAGAAAAACATTTCATTATAATATTATGAATTAATTTTTGTTAAAAAAGTAACTCTTGTGATGAAGGGTTCGTCACCAAAGAGTGATCATGAACTGTTGAGATTTTTAAAAAAAATTAATGGGACACTTTTGTGACGAAATATACAATTCTAGTGATAAAAGTTTCGTCACAAATATATTTGAGGTGACGAAGCCCCCTTTTGTACCCAAAACTTTTAGTGATGAAAGCCTTGTTTTGTCACAAGAAGTTCTTGTGATAGCTCATACGGGACAAATTTTGCACAAAGGGATTTCGTCACCAAACAATAACAAATTTTTGAGTTTTGTGACGAAATTTTCATCACCAAAAGTGAATTTTTTTTTGTAGTGTGTTTTTTATATGTGTTGATGGATAATCTTTTACTTATTTTTTCTAGTCTTCATGGCGTTAGATATTTTTAGTTTTCTTGTCTAATCTGATATTGATGATTTGCCTAGAGTGCCTTAAATATTTTGTTCCTATGTGACCAAGTTACTATCGGATAATTCTGTTACACCTTTGTGATTTGTTGGTATTCTAGTTTTCTAATTATCTGATTTTTACTTATCTACATGTTAGACTATGTTGATGATATCTGAAGCGCACAACACGTACCTTACTATTCTCTATTTGTACATGTTGTATATTTGCTCAAAACAATGCCAAAGGGAGAGTTTGTTAGATATTTGTTCCTGGCATGTTGTATCATTTATATGGTGTGTCATGTCCTATGAAATGCACACGTCGACTGAACACGAGACCTACTGAAAATCACTTGAAAAAGTTTGACATTGTTTTTGAGTCCAAAAGGTTTGGTGCATATCCTTGAAGATTGCTAAAATCTAACTTTCTTTATTTGAATACACTTGTGAAGATGCCAATCCCAGAGTATCTCATGTTGTAGGAAACTTAGTTGTATTAGAAAATTAAATTATTAGGAAATAAAAGGAGAATCTAACGATGAAAAAAGATTAGGATTTCTACTAACAATTAACCTTTAAGTATTTAAGAAGATATATTGAAGAATAAGGGTTGTAATTCTGCTCAAACTATCAAAGTACTTCATTCATTATTTCTGAGCTTGAGTTTATGCAAATTAACAACAGAGTTCATAGAATTCATCATACTTGCATAAACGATTTTACTTCTAGTGTTGAGTTGTTATATCATCATTCACGACATTGGATCTTGTTCAAAACAATTTGCTCTTTGGGAAAGCAGTGTTTTTGCATATAATGTGGTTGTTGGTTGAAGGGAGTTCAACAAAGCAGTAGTTAGGAAGACATTAGATGTGTTAAATAGCTAAGTGTTTTCTTGAACTATGTTATCAATTATAGTGGGAATTCTTTATTTGCGTGGCCCCTTAGATGTAGGCTTGTTGAGCCGAACTACATTACTATTGGTTATGTTATTTCATTTATGCTTGTTTACATACTGCCACACAGCAAACCTAACATAACACATGGTTAAATTGTATAAGTCAACATGACAAACTTAAAACACAAACTTACATAGCTTGTTTGTATTAATTATGTATTAAGTTGAGATAGCAAAAGTATGGAAGTTTATAATCTTCTTTAGTTGAATCAAGTCGGAAAATATTTGTATGAATGTTAGTGTCTCACAGTTTTCTATTATACTTACTATAAAAATAAATAGGAATTCCTTAAAAAAATAATAAAACAGTTCAAACCATTACTTCCCATTGGGCTAATGTTGGATGATAATTCATGTAAAAAATAATAATAACTTACAAATTTTATCATGCTATATTCTTCAAAGGGATACTTTTCTTAAAATCTCCCTTAAAAAGATGAAAATAATCAAGTTATTAATAATTGGACGAAACCAAGAAATGACCCCTCATATGCGACTTGAGTTAGAATCCCATTCTAACTAGTACTTCTTTTGTAGATGCATATTCTAACTAGTTAGGATATACAACTACAAAAGTAACTTGGATTGTCTGTATCACTTCCTTTATATTATCCTCTGTCTTATCTTTAATTTGGTATATTTTGTTAATTAAACCTACTACATAAAAGATGAAAATTAAGGGAAAAAGATAAATCCTAACAGAACGTTTAGTGCATTGAAATGAAACGGAATGGAATGGCTTTTCCACCTAAAATGAGTTCATAATACTTTTTCTATTCCATTTTGTGTTTAAAGAAGTCAAAATGGAATGGTAATTCCTTTTCTATGTCTGGTATAGTATATTACTTAAATGTCCTGGTAGTGTAATTGCTAAATATTCAAAAAATTAATAGATAAAATATAGATAGCAAGCAAGGTATAAATGTCATAAAAATATAAAAAAATAAAATAGTAAAAAAGAAAAAATATTTTTTTTACATTCGTTAGAGTTATTTTTTTGTTTGAATTAAACTTACATAAACACTGCGAGAGGTTCTTTGTACGAATGAAATTCAGAATTTATTGTAATATTTTTTCATATAATATCAAGAGGGTATAATAGTCACAATAATATTTATTTCTTTCCAACTATCCTGGAAAAACCATTCCTAAAGTTTTTGTGTGGAAAGGCCTTTTCCACTTCTTTCTTGAATTGGCTTTCATGTGGAAAGACGTTTTCTACTTCTATTTTGCTTACCAAACACTAGAATGAAAAGAGAAGTTGGAACAGTCATTCCATTCTATTTCCGTGTACCCAAGTATAGTGAGGGAAATATATTATAACAGGAAATAGAATAGAAAATAGTATAGGGAATGGTACAAATGATCCTAAATGCTACAAAAGAAGAAGGAATTGAGAGTTTTTTATCCTCTCCGGCTTGGCTTTGTAACAAGTCTTAAGAACATAATTTCTCGGTGAACCACTATTTTTTTTCTTTTTTTTTTTTTTAGTTTAACCATATATAGTAATTTTATTTATACCAAAATCTAAATAAAAGATTCATAACTAACTATTTTAATTTGTTAATAGGCTTGTCTTAATGGTTAAGGTACTTCTCTTAAGAATTTTCATTCAAGTTTGACATTTGAGAAGTGCGCCCCACATAATCTCCTTTCCCCAACCCAAAAAAAAAAAAAAAAAGAATGAAAAAGGAAAAATAAAGTTTTTGAGAGATATAGAATGGTAGAGATGTGGGCTTTTTAGTATAGGAAAATGGTATAAAAGATCTAGAGTGCTACAAAAGAAGAAGGAAATGAGAGTTTTTCATCCTCTCCGGATTGGCTTTGTAACAAGTTTTAAGAACATAATTTCTAAGTGAATTACTCATTTTTTCTTTTTTTTTTTTTTAGTTTAACCACATAGGGTAATTCATTTATACCAAAATCTAAATATAAGATTCATAAATAGTTATTTTAATTTGTCAATGGACTTTTCTCAAAGGTTAAGGTAGTTCTCTTAGAAATTTTCATTCAAGTTTAACATACGACAAGAGCGCCCAATAAGCTCCTTTCCCCAACAAAAAAATAATGAAAAAGAAAAAGAAAAAGAAACGTTTCGGAGAGATAGAAAATGGTAGAGATGTGGACTTTTTTTCCTTTTCTGAAAAAAAAAAGGTGAGATTTGTTTATGAAATGGCAATGTCTACACAAATGGAAAAATCAATATATATAAGCGTTAATATTCCCCGAGCGATCCCAAGCCTTTTTTATGATATATATATATATATATGATATAGGTGTATCAATATACTTTTAAAACTAGAATATCTCAAATATACTATTCTTCTTTATGTTACTACAATCTAATTGGGTATTTGGAAAAAATATTGAAGAATATGATATGGATCAAACATACTAAGGAGAAGAGAGTCTTTTACTGCTCCGTGACTTCATGATACAAAAGGAGAAGGATGAGAAAGTGTGAGGGAAATCAAAAGAACTCTTTACAGGAATTTAGAAGAAATGCACAAGCAAATAGATGGCTAATGATGCATGGGGAGAATAGCTCGTTAGGACCCCCAGGTGGTTTGTACGAAGGAGATTACTCAAAACTTTTGAGCTACTCAATTTACATATAGTGCGGAAGAAACAATACATGTGTGATGTGTATAGCTAGGGGCTAACATCCACTTATTTTTTGAACTCAGAAAAAAAAAATCCACCGATTTAATTGTAAGTTGTATGTATTTTTTTTAATTTTTGCTAAATTGTCAATATATTTATTTATCTATATTAATACAAGCTTCCAAAAACGAGGAGGACTATTGATGGTTTGGATGACATGACTTAAAAACTAGTGGATTATGTCGCATATTATGGTTATCTTGAGAGGCACCCAAATTTGATAACCACAATTTTTCCATTAAAAAAAAAAAAAAAAGATTTGTTCTTTGATGAAATTTTTAACATAGTAGTATATTATGGGTTTTTCAAAAAAAAAAAAAAAGAAAAAGGTCATCTTGAGAGGCATCCAAATTTAATATTCACACTTTTTCCATAAAAAAATATATATGTTCATTGAAAATATTTTTAACAGAGTATTGCAATTTTCAATTTTTTTCTTTTATTGTTTTTGTGTCGTTGTCTTATTTGATTTTTACACTGAGTTCGTTATGTACCATGGTATTGCTTTTCATGGAGTTTTAAGATTCTTATTTATTTTGGAGAACCCATAATATTTATTTCTTTCCAACTTATCTTGGAAAGACCATTCCTAAAATTTTAATGTGGAAAGACCTTTTCTCCTTTTTCCTGGAATGGACTAATGATACATGGGAAAAATAGCTCGTAAGAACCTCTAGGTGTTCTGTACAAAGGAGTTTTCTCAAAATTTTTGAGTTACTCCATATATATAGAGCAGAAGAAACAATATATGTGTGATGTGCATAGTTAGGGGCTAACATCCATTGATTTTTTTTTTTTAACTCAAAAGAAAGAACCATCCACTGATTTTGTAAACCTTTTCCCCTTTTTTTTTTTTTTTTTTGCTAAATTGTAAGTTGTATCTATTTATTTATATTAATACGAGCTTCCCTTAAAGAAACAAGAAGAACAAATGACGGTATGGGTGACATGACATGAAGACTAGGGGACTATGTAGTATATTATGGATCATCTTGTGAGGCACCCAAGTTTCATATTTACACTTTTTTCATAAAAAAAAAAAAAAAAGGTCATCTTGAGGCAACAAAATTTCATATTCACACTTTTTTCATAAAAAATCTCTTCTTTGAAAAATTTTTTTAACATAGTACTGCGATTTATTATTTTATGCTTTTATAGTTTTTGTAGCGTGGTTTTAGTTGATTTCACTGTGAGTTGGTTCTATATCATAGTATTAATTTTTCATGGAGTTTTGAGATTTTTATGTTGTTTTGGTGAACCTATAATTTTTATTTTTTTCCAACTTATCATAGAAAGGCCATTTTTAAAGTTTTAGTGTGGAAAGGTCTTTCCCACTTCTTCTTGGAATAGACTTTCCTGTGGAAAAACGTTTCATACTTCTATTTTGCAAACCAAACACTAGAATGAAAAGAGAAGTTGGAATAGTCATTCTATTTTGGTGTACCAAACGTATGGTAAGGGATAATATGTTATTACAGGAAATGGAATAGAAAATTGTAGAAAAGCGGTACAAACAATCTTGATTGCTACAAAGAAGAAGGAATTCAGAGTTTTTCATCCTCTTCCGCTTGGCTTTGTAACAAGTCTTTGAAAACGTAATTTCTAAGTGAATCACTCTTTTTTTCTTTTTTTTTTTTTTAGTTTAACCACATATGGTAATTTCATTTATACCAAAATCTAAATAAAAGATTCATAACTAATTATTTTAATTTGTTAATGGACTTGCCTCAAGAGTTAGGATAGTTCTCTTAGGAATTTTCATTCAAATTGACATCGGACAAGTACGCCCACATAATCTCCTTTCCACGGCAAAAAAAAAATGAACGACAAAGAAAACATTTATGTGAGATAGAGAATGTTAGAGATGTCGACTTTTTTCCTTTTCTAAAAAAAAGGTGATATTTCTTTATGAAATGGCAATGACTGCACAAATGGCAAAATCAATATATATATATATATAGTCGGACTAATATTTGAACTAAGTATTTTCCCAGCTAAAAACATTAGGATATATATGTATCCAAGCAAAGTAAAAATTATATATGTGGGTATGTGTGTATATATATACACATACATATATATGTATATACATATATATATATACACAGTGACGGAAACAGGACAAAAAGGTTGGGGGCTAAAGAACAACAAAAATTTTGCTAGAATTTCGTCTATAAAATAGATGCATTCCAAGTACAAAACTATTCAAACAATTCCAAATTTACAAATAAAATAGAAAAAATAGGTAATCGCCCATTACCAATAAGGAGTGATCGCCCATCACTCACGAGAAATGTTCACTCATTACTCACAGGATAAATATTACAATTCTAAATTTACAAATAAAATAGAAAAAATAGGTAATTGTCCATTACCAATAAGGAGTGATCACCCATCACTCACAAGGAATGATTACCCATCACTCACGGGATAAATACCTCTATCAAAGCTGAGAATCTTGAGATAACTGATGAGCACGATCAGAAGACGAAATCCAATATGAGCTGCAATTGATTTAGAACGATTAGAAGATTACTTAAAAACAAATAACATTCATACAAATACTTTTACAATGAAAAAGAAATCACTACTGAAAAATTATCTAAAATAGAGCTTTACATGTGAAGGAAATAATTAAGATGGCAATTTTATTCTTCAAGTTTGCATATTCTGAAACAGCTGAAAAGATGTTTTCATTTTCAATACTCAATTGGTTTACTCAATCCTGGATCACCAATAATTTCATAATCCGAAAACTCTACCCCTACTCGAGTTTTTTTTCCACGATCTTCATCATTAGCATTTCCTTTATTAGATGATGTTTCTTCAACCGGTTTAGGACCCTTCTTCAACTTTTCAAAATATTTCTCCATAGTAAAATCCTATATAATATTCAAATATTTTAAATTCACAATTCAAGATATTTCACTTATGACATAATAATTAATTAGAATATAAATTACATAATAATCATATTTTTATCAAAAAACCCTAGAAAATTTTTGATTACCAAAATCAAAATTTTAGCAGTAAAAAATCTAATTACCAAAATCAAAAAATAAAAAATGTTTCAAAATAGATTAATCTATAAAATCTAATTAGAAAGCTTATTTTTTTCTTCTTCAAAATTTGAAGAACAATTGGAAGAAGGAAGGAGCCGACCGCAGTCCGCAGTAGCAGCTACACTGCTGCTGTCTGTCTCGTCACGTTGCTCGTCGCCTGTCGTCTGAGCGTTGTTGCTGCGCCGAGTCGAGTCGATAGGAAGGGAGGAGGAAGGAAGACAGAGGGTCAGGTCGAGTCCGAGAGTTGAGAGAGTGGGGAACCGAAGAGAGAGAGAGCAGAGAGTTTTTTTTTTTTTGGTTTCTGTTTCTGTTTCTGTTTTCTGAGTCTTTCAGTTTCTTTTTTTTTTTTTTTAAAGTCACTTTAAGTTAGCACCTAAGTTTTGGGGCTGTATTGAAAAAAAAATTTCGGGGGAGGGGGACTTGAAGATAAAATACCTAAAAGTCCTAAAGTTTTCAAAATTTCTTGGGGTGGCTAGAGCCCACCCAAGCCCCCTATTGGTTCCGCCCTTGTATATACATACATATATGCATATATATATACATATATCTATAAATATATGTATGCATACATTTATATATAAGTATACATGTATATATATACATTACATTTTTGTCTCCAAAAGAAATTATAGAAGGAGTTTGTGATTTAATTAAATCCACAAGTGCTCATATTCGCCGAGGCTATTACAAGCATCTTTTATGATATATATATATATATATTACATTTTTGTCTCCAAAAGAAATTATAGAAGGATTTTGTGATTTAAATAAATCCATAAGCGCTCATGTTCCCCTAGGCTATCCCAAGCATATTTTATGATATATATATATATATATATGATATAGGTGTATGAATATAAGTAGAATATTTCAAATACATTGTTCTTCTTTAATGTTACTACAATTTAATTGGGAATTTGGAAAATATTGAAGAATATGATATCGGTCCAACATACTATAAGGTAAAGAGAGTCTTTCACTGCTCTGTGACTCACAAAAGGAGAAGGATAAGAATATGTGAGAGAAAATAAAGAACTCTTCGCGGGAATTCGGAAGAAATGCACAAGCAAACGAGAAGGACTAATGATGCATGGGGAGGATAGCTCGTTAGGACCCCCCCAGGTGTTTTGTACAAAGGAATTTGCTTAAAACTTTTACCGACTCCATATACATATAGTGCAGAAGAAAAAATACATGTGTGATGTGTATAGTTAGGGGCTGACATCCAATGATTTTTTTTAACTCTAAAAAAAAAATCCACTGATTTTGTAAACTGTATCTTTTTCTATTTTTGCTAAATTGTAAGTTGTATCTCCGTATTTATATGAATGCAAGCTTCCTTTAAAAAAACGACTAATGATTATTTGGGTGACATGACATGAAGACTAAGGGAATATGTAGTGTATTATGAGTCATCTTGAGAGGCACCCAAATTTTATATTCACACTTTTTCCATAAAAAAATATATTCTTTGATGAAATTTTTAACATAGTAGTATATTATGGGTTTTCTAAAAAAAAAAAAAGGAAAAATGGGTCAACTTGAGAGGCACTCAAATTTTCTATTCACGCTTTTCTATTAAAAAAATTCTTTGATGAAAATTTTAACCTAATACTGCAATTTTCAATTTTCTTCTTTTATTGTTTTCTTAGCATTATTTTAGTTGATTTTATACTGAGTTGGTTCTGTATCATGGTATTATTTTTCATGGAGTTTTGATATTGTTATGTTGTTTTGGAGAGTCCATAATATTTTTTCTTTCCAACTTTTCTTGGAAAGGCCATTCCTAAAGTTTTAGTTTGGAAAGGTCTTTCCCACTTCTTCCTGGAATGGACTTTCCTGTGGAAAACATTTCCTACTTATATTTTGCATACCAAACACTAGAATATAAAAAGGGTTTCCAACAGCTATTCCATTCCATTACATTCCAATATACCAAATTTACGATGAGAGAAAATATATTATAAAAAGAAATGGAACATAAAATAGTATAGAGAAATGGTACAAACGATCCCAAGTGCTAAAAAGAAGAAGGAATTGAGAGTATTTCATCCTCTCCGGCTTAGTTTTGTAACTAGTGTTTAGAACATAATTTCTAAGTGAATCACTCTTTTTTTTTTTCTTTTTTTTAGTTTAACCACATACAGTAATTTCATTTATACCAAAATCTAAATAAAATATTCATAACTAATAATTTATTTTGTCAATGGACTTGCCTCAATGGTTAGGGTAGTTCTCTTTGGAATTTTCTTAAAAGTTTGACATTGGACAAGTGCGCTTGCATAATCTTCTTTCCCCGGCCAAAAAAAAATGAAAAAGAAAAAGTAAAAAAATGTTTATGAGAGATTGAGAATGGTAGAGATGTGAACTTTTTTTCCCTTTCTAAAAAAAAAAAAATAATAAGGTGAGATTTCTTTATGAAATGACAATGTCTATAAAAATGGTGAAATCATTATATATAGTGGAACCAATATCTAAACTAAGTATATAGAACTTTTACTTTGCTTGGATGCATATATATGCTAATGTTTTTGGCTGAAAAATATATATATATATTTTGTCTCCAAAAGAAATTATAGAAAGATTTTGTGATTTAATTAAATCTCTAAGTGCTCATATTCCCCAAGGCTATCCCAGGCCTCTTTTATGATAAATAGATATATGATATATGATATATGATATAGGTGCATCAATATACTTTTAAAACTAGAATACCTCAAATACATTATTCTTCTTTATGTTCTGTAATCTAATGAAGTATTTGAAAAAAAAAATATTTAAGAATATGATATGGGTCTAATATACTATAAAGAGAAGAGAGTCTTTTACTGCTCCTTGATTCCGTGAGACAAAAGGAGGAGGAGAAGAATGAGAAGGTATGAAAAAAACCAAAATTACTTTTTATGGAAATTTGGGAGACATTCACATTTAACGAGAAGGACTAATGATGCATAGAGAGGATAGCTCGTTAGAACCTGCAGGTGTTTTGTACAAGAGAGTTTGCTCAAAACTTTTGAGTTACTCCATATATATATATATATATAGTGCAGAAGAAACAATACGGGTAGGGGATTATGTAGTATATTACGGGTATGGCTGTAAACAGGGCGGATCTTACGTGTACCCGTGCAGGTCTATACTCATTTTTAGTTGGTAAGGTTTAAATTTTATACCTGCGGATCCGTACTCATACCCATACCCGTATTTATTTTGTTATATGGGTCTGGGCAGGGTATGATGATACCTAGACCCGTATATCCATATTAATAAAATAATAATATATATTCATATATATTATATTATATTAATATATAATTTATAAACTTTTTAACATATTACAGTACAGCCCTACCTACTACTCTCACTCTTCACTCTCCCACACACCTCACTCTCTCAGACTCTCTCCCCACACTCATCTTCTTCAGCTCATCTACAGCCACCGCCACCGTCGCCGCCACCGTTTGTCTGCAACTGCCATTTGAATCATTTTTCCTTTCTAATTTTCCTACTTTTCTGCTTCTCTTTGTTTGCTATAGATATGTTCAATTCAAGCACAAATTATACCATTTCAAAGGAAGAGATTAAGATTTAGAGAGAGAAAAGAACAAAAAAATGTCTGGATCAATAGTGGATCCACATGACAAGATGAGGGCAAGGGATGGCAAAGTTACCAGAGGTGAACAAGCTCCTCGCCCTGTTACATGGCAACTTCTCCAGGGCGCCTCCTCCTTCCTCCACCGATGCTAAACCCAAGGTCATCCATGGCTAATTTATGGAGAGAATGATTTTTCTGATTATATTGTGTGTTTGATGATTATTAATTGTTGTTTAAATGCTTTGATTAATATATTATATTGAACTAGAACTTTTGTTCTTATTAGATTAATGTGCTATGAAGATTTTGTGTATATTTGAACTTTTAATCATTTGAATTAGAGATGTTAAATGATTGTATTTGTTGAAAGAAATGTTGAGGAGATTATGTTAATCATGTTAAAAGTTTCATTTTAGGATTACATTGTTCTATATATTTTTGTTTAACAGGGAAAAAATAGAAAAATGTCATATAGGTATGGGTATAACTAGACCCTACCCTAGAGGGTCGGGTCTAGGTCTAGAAATTTTATACCTGAAGGGTTTGAGTTTGGGTCTAGGTCCAAATTTCAATATAAGGGTATGGGTCTGGGTTTGGGAGTACCCAGAGGGTCTGGACCCATTTAAAACCCTAATTACGGGTCATCTTAAGAGGCACCCAAATTTCATAATCACACTTTTTCCATAAAAAAAATTGTTAGTTGATGAAAATTTTAACATAGCAATATATTATGGATTTTCTTATTAAAAAAAAAAAGACTCATCTTAAGAGGTACCCAAATTTCATATTCATACTTTTTCTATAAAAAAGAATATGTTCTTTGATGAAAATTTTAACATAGTACTGCAGTTTTCAGTTTTCTTCATTTTATTGTTTTCATGGCGTTGTTTTAGTTGATTTTACATTGAGTTGGTTATGTATATGTTATTATTTTTCATGGAGTTTTGAGATTGTTATGTTGTTTTGGAGAACCTATATTTATTTCTTTCAAATTTATCCTGGAAAGGCTATTCCTAAAGTTTTTTAGTGTGGAAAGACATTTTTCCCTTTCTCCTGGAATGGGCTTTCCTATGTAAATACGTTTCCTACTTCTATTTTGCATACCAAATACTGAAATGAAAAGAGAAGTTAGAAAAATCATTCCATTCCATTCTAATGTACCAAATGTATGGTGAGAGAAAATACATTATAACAAGAAATGGAATATAAAATAGTATAGGGAAATGGTACAAATGATCCTGAGTGCTACAAAAGAAGAAAGAATTGAGAGTTTTCCACCCTCTCTGGCTTGGTTTTGTAACAAGTCTTAAGAACATAATTTCTAAGTTAATCACTCTTTTTTTTTTTAGTTAACCACATACGATAATTTCATTTATACCAAAATCTAAATAGAGTATTCATAACTAATTATTTTAATTTGTCAATAGACTTGCATCAATGGTTAGGGTAGTTCCCTTAGGAATTTTCATTTAAGTTTGACATTGGACAAGTGCGCCCACATAATCTCCTTTCCCCAAAAAAAAAAAGGAATGAAAAAGAAAAGGAAAAAAAATGTTTCTGAGTGATAGAGAATGGTAGGGATATGAACCTTTTTTCCTTTTATAGAAAAAAAGGTGAGATTCCTTTATGAAATGGAAATGTCTGCACAAATGGAAAATTCTATATATATATTTAGTTTTACCAATATCTGAACCAAGTATATTTTTCAGTAAAAAATATTAGCATATATATATGCATCCAAGCAAAGTAAAAGTTCTACATATATATATTTACATTTTGTCTCCAAAAGAAAATTATGGAAGGATCTTGTGATTTAATTAAATCCATAAGCGCTCATATTCCTCGAAGTTATCCTAAGCCTCTTTTATGATAAATAGATATATGATATATGATATATGATATACGTGCATCAATATACTTTTAAAACTAGAATACCTCAAATACACTGTTCTTCTCTATATTACTAGAATCTAATTGGGTATTTGGAAAAAAATATGGGTTAATTCCGAAACACTACCCTTTTGCCTAGGAGTTTTGTCAATTAAGTACCTTATAGTTTTTTATTGACAATTAAGTGACAAAATTAGCTTTCTAGTGAAATAATTTGAAATATCTAATTTATCTTTTTGGTACTAAAAAAGAAAAATCAATCCTATACCCATTTTTAATATACAATTTAACTAGATAAAAATAAAAAATAAAAAGAAAATCTCAACTGTCACTGAAAAAAATCCAAATTTGTTTCTTTTATTTTTCTCACTTCATCAGCCTCTTCCCTTCCTTATATCCACCAACCCACCATTACCCACCAACCACCACTAAGGGAAAAAAAAAAAAACTACATAGAACCACTCCTCCAATATGAGATAAAAATGAATCTTTTCAAAATTGCTAAAAATTAAAAACAGTCATAATGAAAAGAATAGAAGATGTAAGATGATTAGCTACATAAGAATCAGTAACAATCGACTTTACTACCATTGCCGAACCCTTCAGTAGTGTCGTCTCAAAGTCGAAGCAAAATTAAACTTGTAACTCTTTGCATTTTATCTTTATTATTTCCCCAATAGTAACTTGGAAATAACACAGCTTGAATAGGCTGAAAGAAAATATCATTTTTTCAAAAAAAAAAAAAAAAGGGGGGGAGGGGGGAGGGATGAATGAGTGTAGATCTCAAACCTTAATTTGATCAGCTAAATAATAAAAGAATTATTTTGATTTGATTGGACTGAAGCAATAAGTAGAAGAAAGTGTGACGGATTGGCAAGCAAAGGGGGTGTGACACAGTGATAGGGGAGAAAGAGAGATGAGGCGCAAACACCAAGACCATTAACAAAGAGGGGGAGGATTTTAAGAGAGAGAGAGAGCGAGAGAGAGAGAGAGAGAGAGAGAGAGAGAGAGAGAGAGAGAGAGAGGGATAAAATAAGAAAAGCACAAAAAGACTTTACCCTTTAAACAGGTGAATTTTAGTTGAAAAATTTGATATTAGTGACTCAATTAACAATGAGCAAAGATAGGGTACTTAATTGTCAATTCATCAAACAAAATGAAATCTTTTTGCTATTAAACCCAAAAAATATTGAAGAATATGATATGGGTCATTTTTCATAAAAAAAAATTATATATATGATAAGGTCCAACATACTATACGCATAAGACTTGGGAGAAAGAAGCACTCAAGATTTCTTGTAACATTTCCTTTTATAATATGTTTTTTCCCCTTAGGGTTTACCTTTTTCCCTTAGGGTTTATATTTTATTTAGTAGGTTTTATTAATAAAACATATCAAATTAGGAATGTTACAGAGAGTGTTACAAAAAATGTTACAGAAGATCTGAACCGAGAAAGGAGAGGGTTGAATTTCTTCAGTTTAGGACTTTTAGGAGGAGAGAAAAGAGAAGGAGGAGATGATGAGGCATTACCTCAATACCTGAATCTGATTCTCTCCATAACTAGAGAGAAATAGACGGATGAAGACTATCTTTAAAAAACAGAGTCAATTGCCTATTTTGCCCCTAAAATCATAACAAATTACATCACCACTAATTATTATGTTATTTTATGTAAGGTTTGTTTGGTCAAAAGACATCTTTCTTTTCACTCATTTCTAAACTCCCAAATAAGAAAAAATAATTTCTTCTCTTTTCTATCCAAAACTCCCAAACAATATTTGAAGTAAATTACCTCACCTTCTATTCTCTTCTCTTCTAACTTAACATTTCTCTTCTTTTATTTTCTCTCCAAAACTCTCAAACTAGCCCTAAAGGAGGGAAGGAGGTAGGGAGGGAGGAGAAGTCTATTTAAATTGGTGAAAAAGACGATACTTTCCTTTCCTTTCGTTTCAGCCCTCCAAGTTGTGTTTTAATCATTTCCAAGGGCTTGGAGGTCAAACCTTCAGCACTACTTGAGTTACTGAAATTTACTAACAATTTCTTACTAGTAATAGCGTGCAAACACAAAAATCCAATTATGCCTGCGTAATTGAGGTCCATGAGTTCTACGGTTTCTTATCATAATCTAAAGTAGAATTATATGGTGAGAACACGAGCTTTTTGATTTCTAGATTCTCGGGGACCTTCAAACATGCAAGATCTAGATAAGTAACTCCAAATAAGCAAGTATAAATGGAGGAATATGACAAGTATGATTTGGTTATTTTCGTAATTGTAAGATAATAAAACAATATTTAAAATACCATACTTAATAACAGAATATTTAAAATAAGATTACTCATCTGCCAATTAGATCAAACAATTATTTCCTATTCTTCTTTCTGAAATCTTAATTTGAGAATTGCATAATAAATCATATTTCTCTTCTATCTTTATAAATAATACACTCTCCCCCATCAACTCCTTGTATTCTCAACTCTTTTGAGATGATTCAGATTTTTTTAAGGACTCTTTCTAAAGATCGAGCTCGCTAAGTTTAAGTCCTCCCTTGAAACAAATATATATTTACAGGGATGAATTTGAAATTAATCCTTAAAATCTCATAAAAATATGAATTAACTGGGAGGCTTTCTTTGTTTCTTCTTTCTACACTGAAGAACGCCGCTCTCCCTGCATCCACCCACCGCGACTCGCCCCTCCCCTACCCTCACCGCTTAAGAACAAAAAACGAAGCCGCCGAGCTGCCGGCAGCCTCTCTTTATCGGTATTTCTCTTATCGGTTCCTCCATTGACTTACATTTTTATGTTCCGAAGTTCTGGTTTATTGCAGCTTATTGTTTGATTATTGTTCCATTGGATTTTTTCTGTTTTAGTTTAATTTACAATTATTCGGCAATTTTTTTTTTTTTTTTTTTGGTTTCACAAACCGCAGCTCAGCTGTGCTGGGGGAAGTTTTCCCAAAAAAAAAAAAGAGTTAAATTTTTTAATAAGGAAGAAAAGAGATAAAACTTGAAATAAGGCCCTTGGAACATTTCGTGTACTAATGGTACTCTGAGAAGCAGAAGAAAGGTGAGGAGCAGAAGAACGGAAACCAGTGAACAAAATTGAATTGGAGCATGATTTTTATTTTATTTTTGTTGTTAAAACCATGATCTTAGAGAAGCTACAGAGTTTATGTGTGTGAAATCAATTTACTTATCCTCTTTGGGAAGTTATATGTTGTTAATTTGTACTCCCTCCAGTCAGATATATAAGTCATTTTGGACTGGTGAACGAAGATTAAGGGTCTTGAAAAGCTAAAGCAATCTTTGAACTACAATACCCTTCCTACCATTCATAAATGAGGAGAGATAGATAGTGGGAGGTGAAATAAATGAATAGAAATATGGGTAAAGATGAAAAAAGTTTAATAAATGCTTATTGAAAGTTGTAAAAACCTGTCTAAAATCCATTATATTTCTGACCGGAGGGAGTATTATATTATCGGTTGGTTATTAATTAGTTCTTTGATCAAGAATCTTTATCACTATTTTTTATTATTTATTTTTATTTCTTAATTAGTTTTCTTAAATTGCATTTTATCATTTGATATTTGTACGTGTTGTAATTGGATGAAAGAATTTTCTTAATTATTAATATGTTTATAATTTTCATATATTTATGACATTATAATGACGTCATCTTGTTTTTGTAGTTTTCCTATTCCCGTCCCATCAGTGTGCAAAAACCAACAGTCAGCTACAGCTAAAACCTCAAAAACCCATTTCCTTGCAATGGTGAAAGCAAGGGCGATAATGGCGAGCTCCAAAGCAGAGCTAAAACGGAAGCAAAAGCAAGAGAAGAAGTCGAAATCAGGAGGTTTTGAGTCGTTGAGGCTGAGCCCGAACATATTCAAAGCAATCAAGAAAAAGGGCTACAGGGTTCCGACGCCAATCCAGCGCAAGACTATGCCCCTTATTCTTGCTGGAAACGATGTAGTTGCAATGGCTAGAACTGGTTCAGGAAAAACGGCAGCGTTTTTGGTCCCTATGCTCGAGAAACTCCAGCAACATGTTCCTCAGGCTGGCGTCCGTGCCCTCATTCTTTCCCCAACTCGTGACTTGGCTCTCCAAACCCTCAAGTTCACCAAAGAACTCGGCAAATTCACAGGTCAATCGTGAGATTTTAGTTTTAATGATGACAGATACTTTGGTGCATTTTTTGTTTTTGAATAAGAATTACATGGTGTCTGTATGCTGTTTGTATAACTTTTGTTGTGTTCTCCTAAGGATTTGGAAAGAATTTGAATAGGTGAAAATGGAATTCGCTTTCTTCCTGTTTTGAATTGGATAGGAACACATCTAGTAGTTTGATCTGGTTTCTTGAATATACACCATATTGTAAATTTTGTAAACAATGTCCTGAGGTATGGTTCCTTGTACTAACTTTATGGTTAAAAGGATGTTGAAAGGTTCTCCTTTCTCTTCATTCTGCTTTCTTCTACATATATTGTAGTTTCATTTTCCTTGCACATCTAATGTTAAATTGATAGCTTGCCTTGTTCTGGTTCAGATCTTCGTGTTAGTTTACTAGTTGGCGGTGACAGCATGGAAAGCCAATTTGAGGAATTGGCCCAGAATCCTGATATCATAATTGCAACTCCAGGTAGGCTGATGCATCATCTGAATGAGATTGAGGACATGTCGCTGCGCACAGTTGAATATGTTGTTTTTGATGAAGCCGATCGTCTCTTTGAGAGGGGTGATTATGCACAGCAGTTACGTACAATCTTCTCTCAGTTGAATGAGAACCGTCAAACCTTACTATTTAGTGCAACCTTACCAAGCAGCCTTGCTGATTTTGCGAAGGCTGGTTTACGAGATCCTCAGCTTGTTCGTCTCGATTTAGATACTAAGATTAGCCCTGACCTAAACCTCACCTTTTTTACATTAAGCCGGGAAGAAAAATATGCTTCATTGTTGTATCTGATAAGGGATCACATCAGCTCTGATCAGCAGACACTGATTTTTGTTGCCACAAAATATCACGTTGAATTCCTGAACATTCTCTGTATTGAGGAGGGTATTGAGCCATCTATCTGTTATGGTGATATGGATTTGGATGCTCGAAAGATTCAGGTATCAAGGTTTAGAAACAGAAAAACAATGCTGTTAATTGTGACAGATCTTGCAGCTCGCGGAATTGATATCCCACTGCTCGACAATGTCATAAACTTTGACTTTCCGGCAAAGCCTAAACTTTTTGTCCATAGAGTAGGGAGAGCTGCTCGGGCTGGGCGTACTGGTACAGCATTTTCTTTTATAACATCTGACGATATGCCTTATGTATTAGATCTTCATTTGTATCTCTCCAAGCCGATCAGGGCTGCTCCTGTGCAAAAAGAGGAGCAAGATATGACTGATGTTATGCTGGAAACAGATCAGATAATCGCTGATGGAGGAACTGTCTATGGACGCTTCCCGCAACCAATTATAGATCTTTTGTCAGATCGAGTTCGGGAAATCATTGACTCTTCTGCTGAGCTGTGTGCTTTGGTAAAACCTTGTGCTAGGGCTTTTCGCTTATATACAAATACAAAACCAAAACCTTCTAGAGAGTCCATCAAAAGAGTGAAAGCTTTACCCCGTGAAGGACTACATCCAATTTTCAGAAGTGTTCTAGGTGGCAGAGAATTATCAGCTCTTGCTTTTTCCGAAAGGCTTAAAGTATTCCGGTGAGATATAATCAATATTTAGTTAATATATGTAAAATTGTGAGTTATAAAGGTTTAACTTTTGAATGGCAACGTGTGCTAGGCCCAAGCAAACAGTTTTGGAGGCTGAAGGTGAAGCTGCCAAATCAAAGCATCAAGTAATTTTCTGTTCTTCTGTCTAGTACATGCAAAAATAAAATAAATAAATAAATAAATGAAAAGTTCCTGAGTTGATTTTGGGACATAACGTTGACTCATCAGATGTGGCTTGATCAACTTCCTTTTCTGAAATTGATTTTCTTACCCTTTCCTCATCGATCACAGAATACCAACTGCTTTTTCTTTTGCCAAAGAACTCTGATATTGTTGGTCATCTGCTTTTACCTTGTCAGACGTAATAACACCACATGCTTTTCATTTGTTGTTTAAATTCTTTGATTGCTTGATTTTGCAAACTTTGCAACTTGATTTGATATTAGATGCAATATTGTTGCTAGAAATAATAATCTAGAGGATGTCCAATACAATTAACAACTTTGCTTGTGGCTCTACTTGAATTATAACTAAATTTAGAAGAGTTATTTTCTGGGGTAATTGTTTGACTTTTGTGAGAGAAAAAGTGGGACCCATAGTGAAAAAGGTGAAAAAGAATTGGACTGAGGAACAATCCATAGACAATAAATTTCACTACCGAGTCATCAAATTGGACACAACCTGCGAATGCGTCTGCAGCTGGTTGCGGTTTTTGATGCAGAAGCCCCTTTTTCTGTAAATGAGAACACTAGCACCATCTGACTCCACTGCCCAAATGTTTGCACCCTAGATGGGGAAAGTCTAGTAGCAGAAAGCATCACTAGCTTACGCTCTCACCCGAGTAGCATGGGGCACGTGGAATCCAATGTGAATCAGTAACGACCACCTTGCAAGGCTAAATACTCCTGGGTGACCGATAGCAAGCTATACTTGATTTTAGCATGCTTTTGAATTGTCTGAGGGTGCATGTGAAACTGTTGTGTGAAAAAATAACTTATGAGATTCGCTACATTTGAGACTTTTAATTTAGAAGTGTCTAGATTCAAGAATTTCAGTTTCTGGTTTATGATTGCTAAAGAATTTGGATGTTGTTTTTTGGGTTTGGGGGGGGTGGGGGGGGGGGGGGTTGGTTGGATGAGAAATGATATGAATATCTCTAGGATTTTCTTCTTTGACGAAGGATCACAAAGGGGTCTGAATTACTTTAATAAAAATGTCGATCTTGAGGTTGGTTAAAGGGATCAAGAATTAGGTTTTGTCATGACATCTGTCATGGACAACAAAGCTTGAGGAAGGCTTTCCAGATGTATACGTAATTGTGGTTCACAAGTAGGTGATAGTAATTGTGAATATGATAGGATGCAACCATGATGTTTGGAAACTGATTCCTAGGAAGGCCTGTCCATATTGGATTTCACCTTCTGTATCACTATGTTGCGGTAAAATACTTTTTCAGCTGAAGAGGGTTCTTGGAGTAATTCCTAAAATTATATGTATAACAATCAACATTTTTATGTCTTAATTTCATACTTGAAAGTTATGCTGTTGCCCTGAACTTATTCTTGTGGAATACATAAATAGCCAGAGTTTAATGATTATGTTTCTTAATATGGATATAGAACTCTAGAAAGCTGGAATTGTCATGCAGGTAATGTCTCACTATACCTCCGCAAGCATGGTAATTGATAGTAAATTTCCATTGTTTGCAGGGACTCACTAGTCATTGGGTTGATGTGATGAAGAAGAAAAGGGCTATACATGAGGAGATCATAAACAAAGTTCATGAACAGCGTTTGGCCGACCACGTGATGAAGGTATATCATTAGCGCAACAAATGCACCATTTGATTTACTTTGTTGAGAGGATTCTTTATCTTTTTCTTATGTTTCTTTTTATATTACTGCAATGTGTCTTGCAACAGAACAAGTTTAAAAAAGATGTGGCATACGTTAGAGGTGTTTTAGTTGGACAGAAAAGAGGGAGGATCTAAATCTGGAAGTAAACGAGGGATTTAATTTGTTTGGTTGGAAGGGAACTGGGGAAGGGAAAGAGAGAGCCACCATGTCAGATATCCAACCCATTTTAAAGGGACAAATTACGAGGCAAATCAGAAACCTCCGTCTATGTTCCTTTACTACACTTCCATGATTCAGTCGTCTTCCTTTTATTCTTCTCCGACAAACTGCTGAAACATGCGAGCACTAATTCCACCATTATTTGTTGAACTATTTCAAGAAAATTTGTTAAACTAATAAAATTCCACCAAGCCAATTGCGGCCACAAAAAGATTAGCTAGAGTAATTCCACCGAGCCTATGGCTAAGAAAATGAAGAAAATCAATGATGCTAGAACAATCCCGTGATACCCAAAGATCAATGATCTTTTCTGCAAATATAAAGCAAAATAAAACCAGTTACCAGATGCAAAATTTATAGAATAAAACGCTCAGACTGAAAGAGGCCTACTTTTACATTTTGAGATAATATAGAAATATTGGGTGGTTATTTAGATCTTTTGATTTCCATTTTTTGACTACATGGTATGATTTGCTGTTAATATTTGGAGCTGGAACTATAGATTTAACTCTCTTATGTGCTCCATGGTTCTGCTTTTACATGTGCAGGAAGTTGTGGCTGAAAAGAGCTCTTTAAAGGAGAAAGAAAAACAGGGTCTGTTCTTGGTTACTCTTTCTATTTGACTTTCATTTTGTGTTAACATATGTATATATTGATATCATTTATTGGGGAAAATTTGTTGATATTGTTTGCATTAAGGTCGCTGTAATGGATTACGTAGCTAATGGGATAACATAAATTATCTCTTCTAAAAGTTCTTAAAGCCTTGATGTCATACATATCATAAAGAATTCTGATTTTATTTTGCATGCAACTTCTGGAAGTTTGAAGATGGCTGTAGACACCTTAAAGCAAACTTTTACATGTTTATGGATTTCCAAAAATTAATATGTTTGATTCCTTTTATGGGGATTTGATCTGCTATCACACATTGACCCCAGAAGTTTCCTAATTTCCATAGAAGTTACTAGGACCCTGTTCTCCATTGCATTAAAAAGCAGCTGTTAGCTTATTTTAAGCTATACACTATTTTTTAGCTGTTCTCGATTGCTTATTAGATCTGCTTTTAGCTTAAAATGAGCTAAAAAAAGCTATTTTTGAAAAGCTACTCTGGGGATGCTTTTTTAAATTGCTTCTGCTTATTGATGCTATTAAAATTAAAATGTTAGAATAAGTTTTTAACACAACCTTTTTAAAAGCATTTTTTTTAACTGCTTAAAAACAAAGCAGAAGCAATGGAGAACATGCCCTAGATATTGCGAAAACACTTGCAGTGTGTAAGGCCATTAAAAGGAGGAGCTGTTTTCTGAAGTTGATATATCTTAGTTGGTAATTCTGGTAAATGCTAATTAGTGTTATCCTATAATAGTTTTGGCAGTTTGTGGTTCCAAAAGGAAGGCAAAGAGCTTCAAAGATGAGGAGTACTTCATAAGTTCTGTGCCCAAAAATCAGGTCTTCAACAATTTAATTGCGTATGAAGTAGATATCATCTAGCTGCCACAAGTACAAACCCTTTTTCAACGCAAAAAAAAAAAAAAAAAAAAGATTATTAGTTTTCTCTGATTCCCTGATTTATGCTTGTTTTCTTGTTACATAACATGTGTTATATTTCTGCTCGCTTTCAGCATTTTGAGTCAGGACTCGCTGTGGGAAATAACCGGGGTTTTGAATCAAACAGGTAAAATCTCATGAGATCACTCAGTACTATTCATTTGCTACTTGTCATGGCTGTTTTTAATGTGTGTAACTTGTATTGGAAAGTAAGCCTTATAATTTTAGTAATCATATGATTTTCCTTCGAGTTTAGAATTCTTTTTTTAAAAATTGGTACCCCAAACTTTTGGTATTTTGTGGATTAACACTTCTCCAATTAACCATGCAAGAACAAAATGTGAAAACCTTCTTGGTGAAGAAGAACCAAAAGATCCTTAAAGCTGTGGGATCTTGGTATAAGCCACTGCTCCATTGGCGGTGGACTTCAAAACTTTCCAGAGCAATGTGTCATAAAAGAAACAACGATCAGTTTGTTTTAACGGAACCATTTTGTTTGTCCTTTTGACGAATTTCATTAAGAACTCTTCCATCCTTCTGACATGTTGCCAAGTGTTTCTTGGCTAAATCATTTGGCGGCGGTACATACTTCAAATGCTGATATTTCTTAGAAACTTATGGTTTCTTTAAGTTCAGTACATTTCAGAAACCAATAGGTGAAGATGTAATTAAGCAAAAGGGAAGAAAAGTCAAAACAATGAGATTTTTCTCTTTCCTTAACCTCATCCAGTAGGCTACGTAAGGCATATATATATCAATTGTATCATGTGAAGATACTTGTACTTGCGCTAAAATGTGCATGCAGCACAACATGCACAGTGAATGTTCAAGCACTGACACATATTGGGGGGGGGGGGGGGTGGAGTGGGTGTGGCCTGAAGAATCAAGCATATTGACTCTTAGTCAGCTGCTGTTGGATCCAATCTTGCAGTATTTTATTCTCTTTGAGCCTCGTACTCTCTTTATACTGCGGCTTTAACATTTACTCTCAATTAGGTTGGAAGCTGCTGTCTTAGATCTTGCTGCAGATGACAATGCGGGATTGCATAAGCAGAAAAGTTCCTATCATTGGGATAAGGTGATTAAGAATAGAATTGCTTAGTTTCGATGCTCTTGTTCTTAATGTCTCAGATAATCTGTATCCATTTTACTTTGCAACAGAGAAGTAAGAAGTATATCAAGTTGAACAATGGGGAACGTGTGACAGCTAGTGGAAAGGTACTCTTTATTAGGAAGCTTTCTTGTTTGATCTCTCTATAATACTTATATAGTTGATGTATGGCACAGTTTAATTTATGTGCAGATTTAAGGCTATATTTGGTTTGTGATTTAATCCAATATTTTTTCACTTATCATTGTGGGTCCCACAATTTCTCTTACAATAATCAAACAGATATCCCTCGAAAAATTTGAAAAAGTTAACACTTTTTCATTTTCCCACGCAATCCAAGTAAAGCCTTATTGTTGAAGCTGTAGATTTCAAGTGCCCATGTTTTAATAGTAGGTTATCAAGAAACTTGTGATTTTCCTTTTGATAAACTGTTCCTTGTTATTAAAGTGCTGTATAATTTCACAATGTTATTTATGTGAATTTTGCTTTAGTCTACATGTTCAGTGCTTGAAGAAGCATGCTTATATGTTTTACTACGTGAGACTTCTGTTATTTTAGATGAGACTTCTTCCCTTTCTTCTTCTTGTGGTTTTCATCTTTTTGGACTTTTCTTGCTTTCCTACCTTAGCTTTGTTACCCAGGATGAGACGTATGCACTTCCTGTGCTTCAGCCAAATTTGCTTCCCTTTTCTGTAGCAACAAGCGTGTATTTCCTGCCGTTCTCTTTATTTATTTATTTATTTTGTCATTTTGTTTTTGAGAAGAATAAATTCATTGTCGTGCTAGTGACTTGCTTGGCTGTATTTTTTTTTTCGCTCTGCGGCACAATAGTATTTTCTGTACCTTATGAATTATTCTCGACCTCCCGAAATGGATCGCCTCACTTCTATTTAGTGTTGTTCTAGAATGATGTTCACCTTCACTATTTTAAGGTACCTGGCAATGGAAATTTTTATTTTTATTTTGTTTGGGAAAAATGTAAATTTTTATTGGTTCCCTTAAATGTAAACCTCATTTTCGAGTCGGTGCTTCATTCATGTTCCCACAAAGTCCACTAAAGACTTGCATTCATGTTTGTTAATGAGGTTGCTGTTTCCACCCCTATGTGACTGCCACTTGTGTTTATGTTTATTAACAATTTTGCACTGGCATCCCAGCACTTATGCTACTTATTATGCTTATTCTTTCTCGAAGATTTCGCGAATGGCACTCCACCATTACAAAGAAAATTAAATAAAGTATTATATTATTCAGCTAAGCTTCTTGAGATGCCAACTGAAATTTGTTTTGTACGAAGAGCCTACTTCAAATATCTTTTATGGTTTCATGGTGCATACAATTCTAGTTTTAACTTACTACTCTCTCTGATCCAAATTGAGCAACTTTGTTTCTATTTATGAAATTTCCAAAATAATGTCCGCTTATAAATTAACATGTGCATGCTGTCATGTAAATATTTTTCATTACCCGGAAGAGACTATCCCAGTGCTGTCAAACATGGGTGCTGCAATACTTTGTTTAGGGTAGATTTTAAAGCAACCAATCATGAACTGGACTCTTAAACATTTGTGCCCTGTCAAATAAAGACGTTCATCTTGACATAGAGGTATTTACTGGTTTTGAGGCTGGTTGAACTCATCCATTTTCGTTCATTTGTGCAGGTAAAGACTGAAGGCGGTGCAAAAGTGAAAGCCAAGAAAACTGGGATGTACAAGAAGTGGGCAGAGCAAACACATAAGAGGGTATCCCTTGCCGGAACAAGAAATGATGGCACTGCTGAAGAATCTACGAGTTTAGCAGGTTAGTAATGCCTCATTGCAAAAACTTCCTCTCTTGGAGTCAATGGAAATGCTCTATATCCATACATGCATATGTGCTAATGTCAATCTACAACGCCATTCTTGTAGATCAGCACACTTTCCACAAACCTTTTAAGCAAATTTATTACTCGGTTCTAATGAACAGTCCTTTTTGATTGATTGCTCCTAGATGTGCCTAGTTTTGCATAAATTTGCAACGAATCCTCAATCCTTATGTTTACTCCTGATTTGCATTCTGAATTTTAAAGTTTGTATGTTAGATTTCATTGGTTATATGCAAATTTAGAATGAGAAGAAGGTTTTGCTTCTTTAAATATATGTTTAGCCTTGTGCTTTCCAGTTGCTCCTGCTTTTTGTCCATGAATCTGCAAATACTACTTGCTCCTAAGACGCAGTTATAACCTAAACCTAGAATGCATTCCGGTTAAGTTTTTTTGTTTTGTGGTCCATGAATCGGCAACTAAAGCATACTTTCAAACTATTCTTATGACAGGACGTAGTGGTGGCAACGCAGATAACGGACGATTTGGAGGAGGGAGGAAGCGTCACATACCGAATGCTCATGTACGTTCGGAAATTAAGGACGTTGAGCAAGTTAGAAAGGAAAGGCAGAAGAAAGCTAACAGAATTTCTCAAATGAAGGGAAAATCTAGAAGGGGTAAGAAGTCCAATAAAAATGGTAAAAGAGGAAAGAAAAAGTGAGGAGATTGGAGACTGCCGCGACCATAAAATTTTGCTGCTCTCCAATGTTTATAGGCTTATTAGGTTTAGCTACAACAAAATTTTGGAAGCACTTGTATTTTAATCGTAATCATTCGAGGAAATCAAGTAACCGTTTTTGTTTATTTGAGCACTTGAAAAAGAAATGCACAGCACGATAAATTTAGAGGGAAAATGACGGGTTCTTTGAAGGCGGGAAAATGACATTGAAATTTCAGTAATTATTTTAAAAGGTTACTCTAATATGCGTGTTGATTATATGGATAAAACATAATATATATGATTGAGTTTGAATTTTTTGTATAATTTTGTATCACTTTTTAATTTAGTATATTTTATTAATAAAATCATTGAGATAAAAAGATAAGCTTTAAAGAGAAAATAGATTATAAAAGGAAAGTGGCACATAGGATGATACACAAAAAATTTAAGGATGTAATAGAAATTGTTGAGTTCTAAGGAAAGTTACATCTTAAATTGAAAAATTATCAATATTAATGTATGGCCTAAGGGCGTGTGTTATGTCAACTTTATTTCTCAACATATTTCATCGGCTGGATTTGTTGCTAACTATTAATTTTAATTTTTTGTGCCCAATATATTTTTGTTTGTTGGAGTTGGCTCCAACTATTAGTGTTAACTTTTTTTATCATCAACTAATTTACATGTAATATTCTTTGTCCTCTTGGATAATTTCTAGTAATTTTGAGTGGTTTCGAAGATTTTGACTCTGGGAATTTAAAAGTTTAAAGGATAAAGTTAAAAATACACAATAAATTGAGTTTTGTTTTTAAAAAATCATTTTCAAACAACAAATCCAATTGACACAATGTGATGTCTTTCATTGTTCTCAAATAGTTTGGGTTGTTACAGAATTTGAAAGTACTTCCAAGTTTTCATTTGTAATAATGAATATCATCTTCGCTCTCCATTTTTCAATCAAGTTACAAGGAAAAAATTTGAAGTATTTTCTTGTTTCTCATTTGTAGCAAAGATGAAGAATCAACAGAGATTGTTGAGTTTATAATTTTGCCGAGCCCTAATCCCTGAGAGGTAAACAACGTTAGATCTTGGAAAAATATGCATATAGGTTTTTTTTCTGGGCTAGGCACAGTTTTGATTATTGGGTACTAAAGTGGTCCAAAATTTTTTTTCCAACTCCTGCCATAACGCACAGCCATTGTGCGTTATCAGTTATCAAAGATGATAACGTACAATGGTTGTGTGTTATCCCTAATCATGCGGCTTAAGCTGCGCTAATTGCATAAAAAATGACGTGGATCCTATTTGGCACTGACGTAGTGATAACGCACAATAACTGTGCATTATCAAACTTAATAACGCATAGCCATTATGCGCTATTAAGCTTGATAACGCACATTGACTGTGCGTTATCACCTTATAAAGAAAAACCCGAGTAGCAGCCGTCGCCCTCCTTCCTTCTTCCCTTTTATTTTTTCAGCCTATTTATTCTTCCCCCTTTCTTCTCCCTTATTTCTTCTTACTATATTTTATTTCATCAGCCTATTCTCTCTCTTTTCTCCCTCATTCTTCTTATTTTTTTCAGCCTTCTCCATCTGAAATTTTTTTGCTCAGTAAGTTATTTTACTCTGTCTTTTATTTTCTTACTTCTTATTATTATGCTTTGACTTTTCTTCTTCTAATAATTGTGTATTTTATTTCGAAATTTATAGTTAAAAATTAGTTAATCTGCGAGACTTTCTTTAGAGTACGATGGTTATTACAGATTTGGAGTGAAAGACGGTAGACTAGAGCTGTATTTTAAATTTTCGGTAAGTTTTTAGTTATTTAAAAATTTTTTGGTGTATTATTTATTAAGTTTAATTATTGTGTGTTTGGGTTTGTTATTTGTTAATCATTTTTATGAATTTTATTTGTTAGTTTGAATTAATTTATTTTTTGTGAAATTGAGTTTTGGATTTATGTTTAAAATTGTTGTTATTAATAAATTTGTACAAATTTGATAATTTTATGTATATAATTATTTTTGCATTTGAAAAGTGATATTAGGGTGATGTATTATTTTCGTGAATTTATTTGGATAATTATGTTTAATTTCTTACCTTACTTTATGATTATTCGAAAATTTTTTTAATTATTTAAATAATTATTTTACATATTTCGTATAATTTATTGAGTAGAAAATATGAGAACCTGTAATTCGGTATTTTTAACTTTTTTTTTTTGTAAACAATAGAAAATATGAAAACTTTTTTTGTAACTTAAAAATTCTAAAATTTAAATAATAAAAAACTTAAAAATCTATTATTAAAATCCAAAATTTTACATTCATTTTTTTTTTTGTGAAAGTGGGGTTTGGATTTATGTTTGAAATTGTTGTTATTAATAAATTTGCATAAATTTGATAATTTTATGTTTATAATTATTTTTTGCATTTAAAAAGTGATATTAGAGTGATGTATTATTTTCATGAATTTATTTGGATAATTATGTTTAATTTCTTATCTTACTTTATGATTATTAGAAATTTTTTAAAATTATTTAGATAATAATTTTGCATATTTAGAAATTTTTTTTAATTATTTAGAAAATATAGCAAACATATACATTGCCTTGTTCTCATGTTCTTGCAGTGTGTAGAGAAAATGCGTCAAGAATAGATACTTATGTGCCGGAGATATATTCGTGACAAACGTACAGAAGAACTTACCAAGCGAATTTTCATCTGGTCTTGAGTGAGAACTTTTGGAGGAATGTTCCTTTTAATATAACATTCTACCCTCCAAACATGAAAAATGAATGGGGTAGGAAACAGGGCAAGTGATTTCAGGGGAAATGGATTATAGAAATCCGGATTATCTCCCAAGATGTGGCGGACGTCGCATGCCGGGACATAATAGGAAAAATTGTAATAACCCTGGACCGAGCAATGTATAAGTTTGATACTTTCTTGAAATAGTTGTAATAAAACATGTTTCTATTAATGAAATTTTTTCTTTCAATTTCTTCTAATTACTACATCATTGCTCTAAATTTTTACAATTTCTTTAGCATTACTTCTTCAAATAATTTGCGATGAAATGGTTAAAATATAAATATATTTTCCAATAAAACGATATAAATATTACAAAATAAGTTAAATATAATAAATACAGTCTTTTTAAAAAAAAATTATACAATTATAAGTTTTCCCAAAACAAATTTCCATTAAAAAAAAACAATTCATTAAACAAAATACTAAAAAAAAATTATACACTTATAAGTTTTCCCAAAAGAAATTTTCATTAAAAAAATAATAAAAAATAAAAAAATTTTACGTGGTTGATAATGCACAACGAGTATGCGTTATTGCACTGATCATAACACACACTCATTGTGGGTTATTAGCCACATAGGCTGATTAGTGGAGGAAGCTTAATTAACTGATAACGCACAATGGTTGTGCGTTCACAACATTATAGATAACGCACAACCATTGTGCGTTATGGTCGGAGTCGGAAAAAAATTTTTTTGGGCCACTTTAGTACCCAATAATCAAAACTGAGCCCAGCCTAGAAAAAAACCTGCATATAGAGTGAGTGATGTTGTCTAAATTTTTTTAAAAAAAATTTATTTCATTGAATTTCTAATTTTACCTTACAAGGTTTAAAATTGCAGAAGTTAAAATCTTCATAATCATTCAAAATTACAGAAAATCGTAGAGACAAAAAAGATTACACTTAAATTAGTTAATGATGAAAATAGTGAAAACTAATAGTTGAGACCAAATTCAACAGACAAAATATATGTTATGGACTCACGAAAAAAGTTAAAATTATTAGTTAGGGACCAAATCTAATCAATAAACATGTTGGGGACAAAAAAAAGTTAAATTTAAAAGTTAGGGACCAAATCCAATCAAAAAAATATTTGGGGAACTAAAGATGACATTTAGTCTAGCTATTTTGTAATTTTTTTTTTCAAAATGTCGTTTTACTTGTTACATAACTAATTAAGAATTTTGAAATTGAGGAAATATTTTACATATCTTACTGCATTTATAAAGAGAGATTATTGCAATAAATAAGGAGAAAATTAAAAAAAGTATAATAAATGCTTTATTTATTTGTTATTTAAGAAATGGAGTCTTGGCCTTTGGTCTAACTATTCCAGTTTGGGATCTTGTAAAGATAAACCTCTCCCAACATCAAACCCAAAACTTTCCACTTGGTAAATGCTCTTTTGAAATTATAAAAACATACTTATTATGAAACAAAATATAATTTTTAAAAAGATATTTATTTTAAAACGGGAGGAGTAGATACTTTCTACTTTTATTTACTTACATATAGATTTTTTTTAAGACACTATTTTGACCCGCCATAAATCTTCACACCCACTATCGATCTTTAGGAGAGATTAAGGTAGATCATTCACGCTCTTTTCACATAAAATTGATTTTCGGGGCAAAAAAATCTTTATAACAACAAATGCATATATAAAAAAGCGAGGTTATGTTTCTACCCTGAAATCGGAAACTAATCTTTGGGGTTTCAGCTTTTTCAGCCAAACAATGATAAATTACCTGAGCTCGTTACAACAATCATGGCAATAAGTGCCGATACTAATGACAGTAAAAACAGGGAGAATACAGAAGGAAATTTCCTAATCTACCCAAGAGATAATCTTAGTACAATAAATATGGTATCTCAATAATATATATATATATATACATATATATTAAGAACAAAGTGAATGATGCTCAAAATGTTGATGGTATTAGTTTAATTTTCAGCCACTTATTAAATCCTTATTTATCTTTCTTCTTCAACATTATAATTTATAATGCATATTTTGAATACGAAATATTATTTTATCATTATTTTGAATCCTTTATAGTGCATTGTCTAGAAACCTACGACTTTTACGATAACCTTTCTCAACTATCATCTTTATCGACATTAATAATTTATTTTTGTTAATCTCCTCCTTGCTTTTTTTCTTGTTTATCACCTCTATGTTGATATAAATCAACGTCAAAAAGGGTATGTCTGGTTCTATACGTCGGCTCCGATTCTTGCATTCATAATCAATTGATTTCAGATTAATATTAGCATCTAAGTTTTGATGATGGCCATGATTATCTATTTTTATTATGCTATATTTGATTTGTTCTTATGAATTGGTTTTTCATTTCTCTTGCTTCATCAACTCATATAATTTTTTCATAATTTCTGAAGATCTGCTTTTCGTTCTCAACGTCCAATTTTGATATGCATTTGATCCCATCCTTCACATGTATATCTTCAATTATTTGCAGAGTCATTTGTTAATTGTTCTTAAATGGTACAAAATTAATGAATAAGAGGTCAATTCTTGTGGCCTTGTATTAATTTTGCAGAAATTAAAGCAAGCGACTTTAGATCTAAAGTTGGGAAGATGTCTCAATCAATACAAACACTGAAAAAGCCGCCTGGGTATAGAGATCCAAATATCCCAATTCAAATACCCCCAAAAGGTGCACCAAATCTTCCACACACATTTTACCCTTACAAGAAGAAGAGGAAGAGTTGTTGCCGCACATGTTGTTTATGCTTTTGCATCTCTTTAGTTCTTTCGATACTCTTGTTTATCTGCCTTGGTGGACTTTTCTACGTATTGTACGAGCCACAACTTCCAAGATTCAATGTGAAATCATTCCAACTCGACCAATTTAACATCAACGAAAGCAAAGATGGTCCGAGATTGAATACGAAACTAACGGTAAATATTGAGTTCAGAAACACCAATAAAAAGATCAAGATTGTCTATGATAAGATTTCCATATTGGTGAATGGTGAAGGGGGTTTGAACATTGGTGAGGGAACTACACCAGGTTTTGTACAAGGAAAGAATAACGCCACCAATGTGAAGTTGGTAATGAAAGGCAATCAGTTGGTGAGCGAGCAAGAAGCAAAAAAGCGAATAGATGAATTCAAAAGTAAGAGCTTGAAGTTAAGTACAGAGTTAAGAAGTGGAATTGGGATGATCTTGAGTGGATTGAACACAGGGACTGTTGGGCTGAAGGTGACTTGTGGAGATATCTCTTTGAAGCAGATCGAAAATGATGTTAAACCAAAATGCAAAGTTTACATGTTCCGCATGTAAGAAAATTCTATTTTCTTTTAAAAAATTCTATTCCATTAAAATTGGTTAATTTAATTAATTAATGCGGATTGAAGGAGAAATCTTTAGTTCTTTTGAGCTTAACTGCTTCTAATCCTTTGTTGGGTTGATTTTGATGGGCCGAGGTCCCATAAATCTTAAACATAATTCATGATCATCGTTCAAATAATGCTTAATGCAAACTTCAGCAAAAAAATGCTTATGCTGATCATTTCCATTATTAATCCATGTTTCTATTGTTGGATGCAGGCTTTATATTTATTGAGAATGGATGATGATAGGCCACTTTAGAGGTGAGACATTGTTGATTAGCAGTCAAGATTATTGAAGAATACTATTACTAATTTTCCTTGTATTATTACGATTCGGATGTTATGTTAATACTCTCTTTGCAACATTCTCATAGTCTTGTTAATAAGACCTTTCAAATAACAAGTAAATCCTAAATTCAAAAAGATAAATCATTAAAAAAAATATTATAAAAAGAAATATTATATACTCAATGGTATTATTAGAACACTTGGATCAAATATGCGGCAACTCCAAGTTTGCAAGAAGCTAGACAGAAAAATATGTCTGGGCAAGCTTTTTTTTTTTCTGGGCATAGGCTAACTAGTGTTATATATATATATATATATATATTTATATATTTGAAAACCCCAAATTTCATGCATCAGAAAAAATAAAGTACATCTATGGAGTAGTAAAATTGAACAAGTGTTACAACTTCAAGGCACATGCCAATTCAAGTAGGTCAATAACTGGGGAAAACTAGCAAAGCCCATTGTAGCAAAGCTATATATACTAAAGCTAAGCTATTTTAACTCGATTTATTGACAAAAAATTAACTAAAATAACATCATACCTAAATAAAATTAACATGTACTGCAACCCTAAACAAACAACACCATACTCTATTAGACAATATATGGTCCCCAAGGATGTGCAACCTATTTAGCCAACCAGAGGTAATGAGAGCCTTGAGGTGGTAGCCACCAACGTTGAACCACCCAACCATCGGCGCAACACCCACACAATCTCACCCATCCTAGGCTAACATCCCAATACCACTAGTGGAGTAGAGCCACCATAGGCCAAATAACCCCACATCCAACCAATGCCCTAAGTATATGCCATCATGATCCATAGCATCCAAAAAAGCCACAGTTTTTGCCAACCTATAACCACCACAACCACCACTGAGAACCCTGGCACCATCTCCAGTCACCAGATCACGACATGATCTCCTAACTGCAACCACCTACAAACTACTGGCATGCAAAAGCAACTAACAATGTAGCACAACAATAGTTGCAGGATGATCTAGAACCCACAAAGGCAAAGTGAAAAATGTACGGGAGGCCAAACAAAAACTAAGAAAGCCTAAGATCCCTGCCGTCACGCTACCTGGCAATCAAAACATGAAAAATGAATCTAAAGTTACAAACTGAAAAACAAATCAACAAAACTCTGGGGTTTTCCCTTCTCATTGGCAGCGAGGTAAAGAGCCCATACAGGACTTGTCGGTAGTGACGAGAAAAACTAGTGAGGCCAAGACCTAAGATTCTCTTAGAAAATTATCCTACTCCAAGTGGGAGAGATCAAAAAATGGACCCGGGCCGCAGCAGCCCGACCCTATCCCTCAGACAAATTCTCACACTTTATTATTTTCTTTTTGTAATATTCATTGTCCTCTATTACATTATTAACTCTCATACAAGATGATTTTCCAGTTTTCTTTTTATGCCTTTATAGATAATTTTTTTCAAGTTATGTTTTTTCCATGTAATTCTTGTCCTCCTCTAACATGAGTTGACTTTAGTTAGTTATTAGCTATTCTTATTTTTTTATTGTCTTGAAATTTTAACTTGTTTAAAATTAATTTATGTTCATAAAAAAAATATTTAACTCTTCAAATTTGACTTTTCTTTCACTAACAAACTTCATATAATTTTTATTCTATCCAACTCTATTTACTTAATAGCTCAATTTTCCACCCATCCTAGTATTTCTCATAAAAAAATAATAGTTTAATTTTCAGCAACATTAAAAAAAAAAAAAAAAAAAAGCATGTGAGGAAGGATGTGTTAATCATTGAAATAATAGTTCAATTTTCTACCTATATGAAATAATAGTCTATTTTTTCTCATAAAAAAGTTTAATTTTTAGTATTCTAAATTCGAAAATCTTGTAGAAGAAATTGAATGAACTGTTGGGTTGTGTTTCTTATTTTTCCCTCAAAATAATAGTACGTGAGTGTCACATTTTTGTATGGAGATTAAGTTAGAATGTGGTGATAAGATTAAATTATAAGTATGTAAAAATATTTGAATATATAACGACTGAAAAAATTGTGAAAATAAGAAAATTATTGTAACTAAATTGAGAAAAGTGAATTAATTTATAGGTTATATTTTTATTTAGTGAAAGAAAAAAATAGGATCCATAAAAAAAGTGAAAATTATTTTAGATTTAGTATCAATCTAAAGAAGATTGTCTGATTTAGTCCCTAAATAATTTATGTGTCTCCATTTTTGTCCCTAAATTTTAATTTAAACCATTTTGATCCGAAAATAAATTAAGTTTGTGCTTTTTGGTCCTTTTAGACAAATGTACCCTAATAAAAATTTAAATAAAAATTTAGAACATTTTCTTCAAAAGATAATAAGTATAAATTTAGAATTTCATATATAATATTAAAAAAAATTATAAAAAAAAAACTCAAATATCCCTCTCCTCCCCCACCCCTTCCCTTCTTTCCTTCTTCTTCTCTAGGGACCCTTCTACCCTCTTTCTTTTTCTCTCCCTTTTCCCTTCCTCCTTCTAACAATCACAAAAGCTAAACCAAGACTTGTCGTTTCTCCAAAAATCCCTCAATCCATGTTTGAAGCAACTACAAACTTTACTATTTTTCTTCCTTTTCCTCCTTAGGTAAGGTTTTAATAGCCAAATTCATTATTGCAATAATAGTAAGGATTCTTCTTCCCATATCTCTTTGATAAACAATTTCCAGAAAACAAAAGTCCTAATTCCACCATTATTTTCTTCTAAAAAAGATGGTAATTCTCTGATAACCGACCATTTGAAAAACTAACAAAAGTAAGTTTTGGATTGCAAGAAATGTTTTCTAAAAGCTTTCTAGTGAATTTGTTTCCAGAAATATCAAGATAATGTAGAGAAGCAAGTGATAACAAAGTTGGGGAAAATGGTTCAATATATGAGTTTAAAGAAACATCTCATTTTTGCATTAGATAACTGGACATGAATTTTTCTGAACCCACAAAACTAACATTGTTCTTTTTAAGGACTAAAGAAACCAATTTAGTTGGTAGAATAGGAAGATTAGTGTTAAAATTTGGGTTTGTACCTAACTCAGTCCAAAAGCTACATCAAGAGAAGAGGATTGTCCAAGTTTTAATTCTTAAATCATCTAATGTGAGATTTTCAATGCACCTCTCACACCCAGAGTTGGTCATCTAGGCCTGGAACATGAAATTCTACAGAACATCATTTGTGAGTGCCCCAACAATCTGGCTCTGATACCTATTAAGTTTGGGCCTTACTCACCCAAAAGTTAACTCCAGAGTAGAGGACTACAATTCTTCTTTGTTTTATTTTCTTCTATATTTCTTTACATGGTACTAGGGCCATCTATGGTTAATTACCACTTCCAGTTTAAGGACGATAATTCTAGCAAATGGGCGAAAGCCTTTTATAAGATTTTGACAAAAATTGAAGATGAAGATTTGTCGCTTCATCTGGTCACAGAGAAATTGATGGAGGAAGCGTTATTGACAAAGCTTCTCTATTTTGTGGAAATTGCAGTGAAGGAGGTGGTCGCAGTGGCACGACCAGATAAGGAGGAATAGCGAAGCATGCCTGGGCTTCTCCTAATGAAGTTTCAGTAGTAGGGAGAGAGACACAACAGTAACAGAGATGGGCTGCCCACGTTGGTACTCTAGCAGCGAACAGTGGCGCCAGCATCCTGGGCGTCGCTCCTAGATCCGGCATGACAACAGGTGGATATGGTTTTCCAAACTTTTCCCAGGAATAGTGGACAGGTTTGGTTAGCTTCATGAACAGTCAAATCATCTAATTCCACTTCTTTTGTTAAAAAAAACCCTACGATAGCCCTTATTTACATATTTGGATAATTGATTCGGATGCTTCGAACCATATGACTTGGAATTTGGCATGTTTATTTAATTGCACCTTGGCATGTGAGTTTCCCCGATGGTAAAATAACTTATGTGGAAAGGAAAGGAAAATTTCTAGTTGGGCTAATTTGTTCTTGGATAATGTTTTCTTTATTCCTCGACTTACTTGTCAACTTATCTCTATATCTCAATTGATGAGGTCCAGTCTTTACACTATATCCTTTGAACACTCAAATTATTACGTTATATAGATTATTACGTTATATAGGACTGTTCCTCAAAGACCCTGATTTGAGTAAGTAAGCTTTAGAATATGTTGTATTTTTTTCAGGATGTGGCCCCAGCTAATAAAGTGAAAGAGGTGTTTTTAAAGTTTTATGGCACTAGAGGTTTGGTCACCTTAAAGGCATTTCAGAATTGATTCTTAATTTTTTCCCCTAATATTTCTGGTTCTAAATTTGTTTCTCTTTGTGACATTTGTTTTCGTACTAAATAGACACAAGAATCTTTTCTCATTCTTCGAATAATGCATATGCCATTTTTTACTTTAATGCATTGTGATGTTTCGGGTCCCTATAACGTCAAAAGGCATAACGGTGCCAAAAATTTTCTTGCCATTCTTGATGACTATTCTCATACAATTTGGATATTTTTAATGGTTGAAAAAAGTGAAGTAAACTCAATATTACCACATTTTTGTAAAGCAATTCAAACTCAATTTCAAACCTCAATTTAAAATATCGATACTGATAATGGAGGGGAATTTATCTGTCTAAAAGATTTCTTTCTGGAAAAAGGCATAATCCATCAAACCACAATCGGTACACTTCCTACAAGAATGGGAGAATGGAGTGCAAACATCGTCATATCCTTAATGTGGCTCGTGCTATTTTTTTTCCAAGAAAATCTTCTCGTTTCCTTTGGGGGAGATTGTGTTCTTACTATAACTTAATAAAATGTACTCCTTCTGCTTTGCTTAAAGGAAAGACCGCCTTTGAAATTTCACATGGTAAACACCTAACTATGATTTCCTGTGTTCCTTCGGGTGGTCTTTGTTATATTAATAATTTTACCACATACAAATTTTAATCACGTAGTTGAAAATGCATTTTTATAAGCTATCCCCTTTGCCAAATGCTGATGGCATGTTTATGATCCTTTATCAAAGAATTTCTTACTTGCCATGATGTCATTTTCTTTGAACAAATTTTTCTGTATCACACTACTTCTCGGTTGTCAACGAAAACTCCACTGTAAAATCACGTGATTTGGAATCCTCTAGTCCATCCCATCCTCTTGTTATTGAATATTCTCCTTCTCTATCAGAAAATCCTTCTTCTCTAAAGTCCAAACATAAATTCTCTCTCTATCAGCCCACGCTTTCCTCTCCAGAAAATACCCAAACACCAGGCCCAAGACCATCTCTCTTAATCCCTACTACGGACTTGCGAACCCACTCCACCCATGTGTTGCTCTCGACCCGTCATCCAGTGACCTGCGCCTAACATCTCTTCACGCTCCGCAGCCCACTATTTTTGAGCTCGTCATTCCTCTTGGACTGCGTCCCGTTGCTGCGGCTCTTTCCTACTCTGGACCAAATCCAATTCAAGTTTGCTCCAGCTTGCCTCCAGTGGCTGCCTCCTCTTCATAGCCCACTTCTAGAACTCTACTTCCTAGCCCATATGTTCCTTAATCCTCTGACCATGAAACGATGTAACCAGCAAGAGGGAGTGATGAGTCCTCTAAACAGAATGTCATCTGACGAAGTGGCCGCATTTCTTGACCTCATGCAAACTTTCTGACTAATGAATGTTACTTTGTTAAAAATGTATCTCATCCTACCCTTACTTCATCCACTCCATTAGTGGCTTTAGGTACATGTCTCTATCCTCTAGACTCTTTTAATACTTGTGTAAAATTCTTTTCCAATCATCAAAGTGTTTTAGGGCATCCAAACTGAGATTGAACCGACTCATTTCTTTGAAGCCATACAATATTATCTCAATGGCACTCTACCATAAAAGATAAAATTGATGCTCTTGAAGAAAATGAGAATCGGATCCTTACTACTCTTCCTCCTAACAAACGAGCTCTCGAGTGCAAGTGGTTTTATCGAATCAAACTCAAGTCTAATGGGACAGTTGAAAGATAAAAAGCCCGCTTGGTAGTCTAGGTAATACTTAGGTTGAAGTAGAGTATTTTACTAAGACTTTTGCCCCTGTTGAAAAGCTTGTCACTATTCGCACTTTATTAGCAGTAGCTGTTGCTAAAGGGTGGGAACTTCATTAGATTGATGTACACAATGTCTTTCTGTATGGTGATATTTTTGAAGAGGTTTACATGAAACTTCCCCCAGGCATTCACTCTGCTCATCCTAATCAAGTCTTTCACCTCCGGAAGTCTTTATATGGCCTCCGTCAGGCCCCTCGTTGCTAGTTTTCTAAATTATCCGCTGCCTTGAAACATTATGGGTTCAGATAATCATATGTTGATTACTCTCTGTTTACCTACACATCTAGTAGTATCTTTCTCTGTGTCTTAGTTTATGTCGATGACATTATTGTTACTGGTAATACTCCTGTTGCAATCACTTAGTTCAACTTGCTTTCATATTAAGGATCTCATTTTTTCAAATACTTTCTTGGTATTGAGGTTGCCAAAAATGCTTCTAGTTTATATCTTAGTCAACGAAAGTATGCCCTTGATATTATTTTCGAAACCAGTTTGGCACCGTTACTCTGGTCGAGCAGAATCATCATTTGGCTACTGATAAGGGCCCTCTCTTCTCTTCTCCTGATCAATATTGCCAATTTATTGGTCGCTTGATTTATCTCACCATTACTCGACCGAAATTTGCCTATTCTTTTTATATCTTAGCTCAGTTTATACAGTAACCACGTCCATGATTGGTAATCTCTGCGGGTGACCCAACATTATAGCTCTAATAGCATTTTAAAACATTATGCCTCTATAGCCCTGGGCGTGATAGGTTGTGTGAAGAATCTCACATAGGTTAATTAAAGAATAACTAAACTACTTATAAGTCTTGGGCAATTCTCCCATCTTGAGGTACCTTTTGGGTGAGTTAGACCCAAATCCAATATTTTAACATGGTATCAGAGCAAAGATATATATTGGGCCACCCGCAGATGATGTCTTGCAAAATTTCACACTTCAAGCCCAGATGACCAGTCTAGGCGTGAGAGGGTGTGTTGAGGATCCCACATCAACTAACTAAATAACTAATGCACTCTTTATAAAGGTTTCGACAACCGTCTCCTCTTGAGATACCTTTTGGGGTGAGTTAGGCCTAATCCCAAATTTTAACAATTAGACCCAAATTTGTTATCTTCCAAATCAACAACTTGAAGATTTGTCAAGTTTTAGAGATTAGGCACTTCTCTGACAAAAAAAAAAAAAAGTTAGAGAAAGAACGAGTGCCCTTAGATTTCTCAAATCCATTTCATCATTAAAGCTTTCCCACTCATGTTTCGAAGAAGAAGAACCTTAAAGGGGAGGATGGTGAAGAGGGAGAGAAGAAAGAGGGGAGGAGTGTGATGTCTCGTGGAAACTATCTAGAATTATACCAATTATAGGCAAGTGTACCTATCCAAGTAATACTAGAAGAGCTCCTAGATTGTTGAACTCTAGAGACAATGAAGCAATGATACTAACTGTATCTCTAATGTTTAATCAATCGAAAAGGTTATGAATGGTTTTCAAATTAAGAAAACGATAAAACACTTTGAATAAAAAGTTAGGGATAGTTTGAAATCAAGTTGATGAAGAATATTTGAATGGTGGATCCCCCTAAGTATGTCAACTACTCCAATTAGGAAGTTATAGAAAATGATAAACTCATATTTTAACATATAAATTTCGTATATATTCCACTTAATTTTGGCTTAAAAATATCGTTTATTATATATTAGAGACAAATTGGTTTTAAATTTGTAAATTAATTATTTTGACTTTATTATATAATTTTTGTAGTTTTGTGAAAGTTTCCATTAGGAAAATCAATCTGAGTTTCCTGTTTTATTATATAAAAAGAATTACATTATATAGTTGTTTACAAATCCTCAAATCTATAGGAAACTATTTAGGAAATTACATAAACTTGGAAGTATCTAAATATATGAAAACATGATTATAGAAACGATGTAAATATGGAAACTAGATGTAAATATGGAAAATATCTAAATATAGTTCCCAACACTCCCCCTCAAGTTGGAGCAAGGAGGTCAGCAATGCCCAACTTGCAAGCCAGTGAATGAAAAGAGGCAGGATAAAGAGCCTTAGTAAGTATATCAGTCGGTTGAAGTGCACTTTGAATGTAGGAGGGAGAAATAAACCCAGCTTGGAGTGCATCCCGGACAAAGTGGCCATCAATTTCAATATGCTTAGTCTGTTCGTGAAAGACAGGGTTACCGCGATGTGAAGGGCGGCCTGATTATCGCAATACAGTGGAATGGGCCGAGTAATAGGAACGTAAAGATCCTGAAGGATACGAGATAACCATTTCAACTCACACAAAGTCATCATCATAGAGCGATATTCAGCCTCGGCAGAAGAACGGGACACGGTGTGTTGTTTCTTCGTTTTCCAAGAAATAGGGGAGCCACCGAGAGAAATAAAATATCCCATAATAGAACGGCGAGTAACAGGACATGTAGCCTAATCGGAATCATAATATGCAGTCAAGAACAAAGGAGACTTAGACTGGAGAAGTATGCCACGACCCGGACTGCCTTTGAGATATCTAACAACACGAACAGCAGCATCCTAATGAGCACAGCGAGGAGCGTGCATGAATTGTGCAAGAGTGTGGTCAGAGTAGGCGAGCTCAGGTCGAGTAAGGGTAAGGTAGAATAACTTGCCGATGAGACGGCGATAACGTTCTGGCTTATCAAAGTAAGGACCAGTCGCCTTGGCTAACTGATGATTCGGTTCAATAGGAGTAGAGGCCGGTTTGGCTCCTAATAAACCTGTTTCAGAGAGAATTTCCAAAGTGTACTTGCGTTGGCACAAAAATAAACTTGTGGGATTTCTTGCTACTTCGATACCCAAGAAATATTTAAGGGGTCCCAAGTCCTTCATGTGAAAACAAGCATTCAAGGAGGCTTTGAACTTAATGAGAGAGGGAAGAGAATTCCCAGTGATTAATAAATCGTCCATATAGATGAGGACGTAGAGAAAAGCATTATTTCGAGAGTAAGTAAAGAGAGAATAATTGGCATAGGACTGAGAAAAACCACACTTACGGAGAGCGATGGTGAGCTTGGAGAACCAACATCGGTGTGCCTGACGGAGACCATACAAAGATTTGTGGAGTTTCCATACCTGGCCTGGGAGAGGAGGGCGGAATCCAGGTGGGGGCTGCATATATACCTCCTCCTGCAAATCGCCGTGAAGGAAGGCATTATGGACATCCATTGATGTATCGGCCAATTTCGAGCGGCGGCCACGGATAGGAGAGTACGAACACTGACCATCTTAGCAAAAGGAGCAAAGGTTTTTGAAAAATCGATGCCTTCTGTCTGTGTGTCTCCCAAAATGACCAAACGGGCTTTATACCGCTCAAATGTACTGTCTGCTTTATATTTGATGCAAAAAACTCATTTATTCCCGAGTGCACGTTTTCCTGGAGGCAAAGGTGTCAAAGACCAAGTGCCATTTTGCACCAAGGCAGTAATTTCTTCTTGTATGGCGGCACGCCATTTAGGATTAGAGACAGCTTCAGAATATTTGGTGGGTTCTGAATCCGTGGTAACAGAGGCTAGAAAATGCCGGTGAGAAGTAGAAAAATTGTCATAATGTATGAAATTTGTAAGAGGATAACGGGATGTACCTGAGAAAGCCGTGGAGGAAGATGGAGCAGAAGAAGGGGATATAAAAGATGTACAAGCTGCATTACAGTCGAAGTCTTGAAGCCTTGCCGGGATCGTTGTAAGTCATTTACTTTTTCTAGTGCCAAAAGGAACAAGAGGCATGGTGGGTAGAGATGGACTCTTTACTGGAAATTTAGGAGGGCTGAGGAGAGCTGGGCTTGAAGTAAGGGAAGCGGGTGGGTTGGTTGGAGTAGAGAAGGAGTTGGTTGGGCTAGAAGCTGAGGAGGGCTTGGGTAGAGGAAGGGAGACTGGATCAGAAACGGGTGTTGGCCTGGGTTGTGTTGACATAGCTGGGCAGGCGGAAAGAAGCTCGCGTGGAGCTGGGTCTATTGGACAGGGCTGGACCACGCTTGTGGAGTTTGGGCCGGCGTTTGGGCGAGGCGCTGGACTGCGGATGAGGGCTGGTTCTGGGCTGCGGATATGTGTGTGTGGGGCTGTTGCTGCGGCGGGAGTTGGGCCAGCGGCTGGGAGGAGTGGAGTGGTTTGGTTTGGGCTTATTTTAGGTGGTGCTTGGTGTAAATAGCTCAAAGGGTGTGCCCCAAAGTTGTAAGAATGAGAAGATTTGGGGGGGTTTGTTGCAGTAGCCGAATATTCTTTATAAGGAAACTTAGTTTCATAAAAAACCACATCTCTGAACAAAATAAATTTCTTTCTTTGTAAATCATAAAACGCCAACCTTTCTTGTTGTAGGGATAGCCGAGAAAAATGCAAACACGACTATGAGCACGAAATTTGTCTTTGGGTAGATTGTGATCATGGACATAAGCAAGACACCCGAAACTTTTGATGTGAGAATAAGTCGGCTTCTCATTAGATAACATTTCATAAGGTGTCTTCCCTTGTAACAAGGAGGAGGGGGTGCGATTGATAAGACACTCCGCCGTTAAGATGCACTCCCCCCAAAACTTGATAGGTAAGTTAGCTTGGAACCTCAAGGCCCGAGCAACATTAAGAATATGACGATGCTTGCGTTCTACTCTACCATTTTGTTGAGGCGTGCCAACAATAGTGGTTTTGGTGTCTCATGCCATGTGTAGAAAAATAAGATTTCAAACATAGAAATTATGTGTCATTATCACTATGAACTATTTTGACAGTCTTGTGAAACTGTGTTTTGATCATAGCAAAGTAGTCTTTTAAAACATCTGCTACATGACTTTTCTCAGCAATTAAAAAAATCCACACTGCTCTGGAATAATCATCGAGGATAGTAAGAATATTAGGCACCAACAGTGGATGTAGTTTTGTAAGGCCGCTATAGATCACAGTGAATTAAATAAAAAATGGCAGATGCTTTATTATGACTTAGAGGAAAAAAATCACGTGTTTTGTTTGACACGCAAGCAAAAGTTGCAAGGAGTAGCAGAAGGTTTATTTTTCATAGAAAGTCCTACGAAATTTTCTACGACAAAATCCAAAGGATGTCCTAGTCGGATATGCCATAAAGTATTGGAATCAAAAGCAATGCTAGAAAAAGCAAACAAATCCGGCAACGACAAAGGTTTGTAGAAGTATATCCCATTCCTCTGCTCACCCACTCCAATCGGCCTCATCGAGGTACGATCCTGTATCACACAAAATTCATTAGAGACGGTGAAAAAACACTTCGAATCTCGTGTTAGTTGTGCTAAAGAGATTACATTACACTTGAGCTCAGGAATTAAAAACATACTCTGCAATGTTAGTTTCGGATTTAATGAAGCCATTCCTTCTTGCAGAGCAAGTGCTTTAGCACCATTTGGCATGCTAACTGTATATGGATGTATTGCAGCTAAAATTTTAAAAAAATCTTTCCTACCAGTCATGTGATGAGAACATCCCGAATTTAAAATCTACAAATTTTCCATACCAGAGAATGTATCAGTTTGTGTGGAAGCGGAATTATTGAGCAAGGTCAACAATTTTGACCATTGACTGGAGTCCAAATTGGGAAAGCTGCCAAATCTGTCATTTCTATTTTGGGAAAAAGGAAGACTTCCAAATCTGTCATTGCTATTTTGAGAAGAAAACCCAAAACTGTCATTACTGGACGAGGAAGGAGCTCCGCCATCTCTGTTTACTGCTGCCGCCCAGCCTCGGCCGTTGCTCGCTACAGGTTTGTGTCCAGCCCCAGTCTGTCCGACAGAGACGCCGTCTTTGACCCTCGCTCCCCCTGCCGTGGAAACTCCTGCTTCGTCCGTCGTCGCGAGATGTTGCAGAACCGCCATGGATGCCGCCAAAGTTGCTTCTAGATCGTGTGGCTCCGAATCTGGGCCACCATTCGGGGAAGCCGATGAGGAGAAAACAACCGCAGACATCATGTCCTTCCCAGTGACAGTGGCTGCAAACCAGCCGTGAGGTGGAAGAGGAAGAAGATGGTGGCGGTCGCGGCGGCGCCACCGTGCCGCTTGTTTTGGCGACGGCAAAAGTTGCTCCGTTGTCGCCACTGTCTTCCACTCGGGCCATATTTTTGTGTTGTTCTTCTTTGCAAATTTGGGCAAGAATTGTTCTCATTTTTTGCATGAGTTCCTGTTGAATCAAATGAGAACGGATAGTTTCATAAATTGTACCATTTAATCCCATTAAAAATTGAAAAATTCGTTCTTCCTCTCTTTCATTCATAACAACTGTTAATAAATTTTTGTCTGCAGAAGATGGGAGTTGAGTATAGTTATCTAACTCATCCCATAATTTTTTCAAACACGAATAATATGCTTATACGGAGTCTCCTCCTTATTTGCAATTTGCTAATGCAGTTCTCAACTCATACTTTCGGGTACCGTTTCCTACTAAAAATCTCTCCTTCAAATCTGTCCATAATTCCTCTGCTCGTTCAGAGTAGTTTATGGAAGAACGGAGAGAGGGCTCGATAGTATTCAAAATCCATGAATTCACTAAAGTGTTTATTTCCCACAATTCTTCCTCTCTATCCGAGTCACCTTCTGGGATAGGGATTATTCTATCTATAAATCCCAATTTTTTCTTCGATCGTAAAGCCAAACGTATGGCTTTTGCCCATTCTGCATAGTTGTTGTCTTTGTCGTTTTCTTTTAATTGGACTATTGTTATGACCAGTGCGGGACCATTAGAGGATACCACAAAGTAGGCATCTTTTTTTATTTGAAGAACATGGTTTTCTTCTACCATGTTGTTTTCAACATTGCCAACATCTTTCTTTGTCGTAACTCATATTGAGGACTTAGACAAGGCTGGATCTGATACCATGAAAGTTTCCAATGGGGAAATCAATCTGAGTTTCTTGTTTTATTATATAAAAAGAATTACATTATATAGCTGTTTACAAATTCTCAAATCTATAGGAAACTATTTAGGAAATTACATAAACTTGGAAGTATCTAAATATATGAGAACATGATTATGGAAACGATGTAAATATGGAAACTAGATGTAAATATGGAAACTATCTAAATATAGTTCCCAACATTTTATAACTAAAATGGATTAATTTTAATTATTTTATTTTTGGTATATTATTTGGACTTTATTACAATTTTTATTTAATATTATTTTGCAGGAAAATGGGAGATGAAGATCACAACAGATTTATTAAAATCAAATTATTTAAGTGCAATTATAGAAGAATCCTAATATGGAAATAAAAGAAGAAAAAAAAAAATTGAAAGCAAGAGGAATTTGAAGTCTCGATCAAAGAGGTCAAGCAAGAAAAAGAAATAATCCAAGATTTGGTCAAACCATTAACAAATTGGAGTTTCAATTGCATGGAAATTGGAAGCTACCATAATTGCATCACAAATATTAGAATTCCATGCTAATTATTACATGACAAAAGACGTGGTTGGGATCCTATAAATCTTGGATTTCATAAACAATTGAGGAAGAGCCGTGGTCAAGGCCCTTTGGCCACTCACGCAGCAAAACAGAATCCTCTGTTCGTGTTATTTGTTAGCAGCACAGAAGCCAGCCTTTGGAGGAAAATTAGAAGGAAAAAGAGAAGCTCTTCATGATTCTAGAGTTCGGCTTTGGCCTCGGCATGTTTTTTAATTTTTAATCCCTTTTTCTTGTAATTCTTCTATGTTTTTAATGATTTATATGACCGTAATTTATATCATGCAAGGTTAATCTTTTTTAGTTGATTAGAGTTTGCGAAAATTTTGTTTTGAACAATGTTTTAATTTAGAATTTTTCTTATTTTATTATCTTTTTAATTCTCGTATTCCTAAATCATTAATTGTTGTTATGTTATTTTTAATACTTGTGCAGACTTGATTATTCTATGCGTAATTTCATAATTAATTGGGAAGGACCAAGAGGTGACGTTAATTAATTAGGAGTTAAATAGTAATAACTTGTAGTAAAACTGATCAGGATAGAATCGGTTTCTATCAAGTGGTTTCTAAAAGTAAATTGTTGCGATGGTTAGCACTTAAGAAATTTCACAAATCGGTAATGCAATTTTAATTAATAGAATTCACATAGTGATATGGTTTTCATTAATTAAGGTTAGGAGGTTTACTCGAAGGGATTGAGTAAAACCAAGATAAGGAAATTCTACCATTAATATATTTAGGTCTAATTTAAAAGAATATGTCACATTAAAAAGGGGAATTTAAATTAATAATTGGGATAGCAAGTTGGATCAGATTCCTAATCAACGTTTTTCTCATAATTTTCTTAGTTTAATTCATTAATAGTTTTCTTAGTTTAATTTAGTTTTTAAAATATTTTTTCCTTAATCATAACTTATTTAGGTCTAAATTAGATTACTAATAATTTTGGTTCTTAATTATATTCTCTGCGGGATCAACAATTGACTCATGTAATTACTCAACTGGATACTAGTTTACTTGCTAGGATTTTATGCGTAAAAAAAGAATGTTAAAAAGTGTTGGTTAGGTCTTACTTATAAGCTTGGGAAATGTTTATCTCTAGGCGAAGGCCACCATATTCAACTGACCGTTAGAGAAGAATATCTTTTCTCCTTGACCGATTATTTTTTAAGAACCCCTAACCGATTATGAATGACTTATAATTATGAGTGAATTAATAACCTAAAAGTCATAATTAGCATCTCTACTGAATTACTAATTTCTATTGTTTAATTAATTATCTTATATTTATCTTCCTTTTTCAATTCCAATTAGCTTGCAAAGAAATCGATCACGCAAAAATCGAATAAACCAATGAACAGTTAAATAGCAACTCAATAGAAATAAACATTTAATCCATATAAAACCCAATTGGGAAAAATAGCATTCAAAACTTATGTTTCATCCCTATTCAAACAATAGGAAACCTAGCCACTTATGATTGTTCTAAAACATAAATCCATAAAGAAATTCATGAAAAAGACAGTTTAGAGAGCTTAGGAGTGTAATGGAAGACTTCACGACTTCAAAGTGCCGTCGAGAAAAATTGCTTCTGATAATCGTCTTCAATCACCTCTTCAAAACCCAAAATCAAAGTCTGATGTATGAAATCTAACAAATAAGAGAGGTTTGGGGAAAGTTAAAACAAGTTTTTTTGCCCAAAATAAGCCCTCGCAAGCCCTAGGAGAAGAATGAATCGAAAAAGACAAAGTATAGAGAGTTTAGGAATGTAATGAAAGACTTCAGGGTTTCGGAGTACCGCCGATCCCGTCTCTCGATTTGCCCGAAGAACCCGAAGTTGCTTATGATAATTTTCTTCAATCACCTCTTTAATATACAAAATCAAAGTCTAATATATGAAATCTAACAACTAAGAGAGGTTTTGAAAAGAAATTGAAACAAGTTATTCACCCAAAATAAGCCCTCTCAAGCCCTAGGAGAAGAGAATGAATCAAAGATCCCAAAAAGTTACATTCAAAACTATCCAAAAATAAAGTCAATTGATGTTTGACCAGGCCCTACTGCCTGGATAGTAGGATACCCTACCACAGGCCCGTGATAGGGATCTGCCTAAACTTGTAAAATTCCCAAAGACCTACTATCCATAGTACGGTTCTGTCTAAAGGATTATTTTTTTTTCCAAGAGCCTACTGCCTGGACAGCAGGGTTTTGCCCAGAGTCTGCCAAAGTTCCATCTTCTCCGGTTTTGCTCATTTTGCTCCCATTCAGGTTGTATTCGTCAAAAAACTCTTTCAGGAAGGACCTAAGTCAATAGGAGAAGGAAATGAGGGCAAGCTACGTGTTTTATGCATTAAAAACATAAAAAATCGACATAATTAACATATAAAATAACGGCATATAAGCAAATAACACAAGGGTCGCCGGGAAAGAAGAAGAGGAAGGGAGAGACAAAGGCAGAGGGAAGTGACCGGAAAAGGGTATTTTAGTGTTTTTTAAAATATTATATATATGAATTTCCAAATTTACCCCTTATAATCTTTTGAAGAAAATGTCTAAATTTCTCTAAAGGATAAATTTGCCTAAAAGGACAAAAGAGAACAAACTTAATTTATTTAAGAATCAAAATGGTTGAAATTAAAATTAAGGGATAAGGGATCAAAATCGAGAAATCTAAATTATTAAGAAACTATAGGACAATCTTCCATCCATCCAAATATTTCTCAAATTTTTAGAATCACAATTGAATTAAAAAAAAAAAAAATCACAATTATCATTTCTTGTATTATAAAAGGGATAGTAAGGAAAAAAGGGTTAGTTGCAAATACCACTTAAGCGGGAAGGTAAAAACACTTTACCCTCGAAGTTGAAAAATAAGTAATTTACCTTATAAATGCCTAAAATACTCTTTTTATGTAAGTTATGCTTTGTTGCAAAAAAATCCCTAAAGTTGAATATAAAAGTATTTTAGTCCATAACTTAATTTAGAATTATAATTCATTATAAAATACTTTCATAAAATTTCTAATAATACCATTGTATTGTCTATATTTTTTAAAGATTGATTATTTAACTTTAAAATTTTGATTATTTAAGGAAAATTATTATGGAGATTTTAAATTTAATTCAATGAAAAATAAAATATTTGAAAGTAAAGTATTAAAATAATAGACGAGAATTTAATTTTTTCTTTACAATAAATACTATTATCTTAAAGTTTCCTTGTCTCTTCCCTATTGTCAATTTTTTAAAGTTAAATAATCAATCTGATAGAATATAAACTAAATAGATATTGTTACAAACTTTATGTAAATATTTTGTAATAATATTTTTTAACCTACATTCTTTAAAATGATTATTTAATCCAAAACAAAAGTCTTTTATTTTATAAAAGTAAATAAACTATTAGAATTTGTAATAAATTAATAGTATTTACTGTAAAAGAAAAAATTAGATTTTGTCTATTATTTTAATATTTTACTTTCGAATATTTTATTTGTTCATTGAATTACATTTAAAATCACTTTATTAATTTTTTTGAAATAATCAGTCTCTAAAGAATATATTAAAAATATATTATTACAAATTTTATGAAAGTATTTTATAATAAACTATAAATTAAGATTATGGACTAAAACAGTTTTAAATTGAATTTAAAAGAATTATTTTATAACAAACTATAACTTACACGAAAATATGTTTTTGGACATTTTATATATTTTTAGAAATAACCACCTATTTTTTCAACATTGAAGTAAAATGCATTTAAACTTACTTGAGGGTATTTTGCAATTAGCTGAAAAAAAAATATTTCAGAAGGACGCAGTTTTCGTGGATTGAGGGATTAAAGCGCACCACAAGCTCACCCTCCAGTGCTCATTCTACCCGACCTCTCCCAAGTCTTGAGCATACAAAAAGGGAATTAAAAAAAAAAGCCCGATTTTTCTTCCTTCCACTGCTTTGAGGTAAGTCCTCAATTGATGTTTCCTTGTTGATTCATTAGTGGGTTTCCTTCATTTTATTGAGAGAGTGCTTTGTGTTTCAGTTATGATTGTATATGGGGGCTGCAATTGTTTGAGGTCTTGCATGTGCGAGCGTCTATTTTTGTGTAATTTTCTTCTTTGGAATATGTAAATCTTGGAACACAAATTGTATCTTCCAAGAGTTGAAGAGCCAGTTGGATTTTCTTGAAGCAAAGTTGAAAGCTAATCAAGGATTATGGATACTTTGGTGAAGACTCCTAATAAGCTTGAATTTCGTCACCCTTTGTGCGGATTGGCTGATAAAGTTAGTGCTTTGAGCTCTTTGAAGCCTCAAAATCAGGAAGTTAACAGATTTGGCTCTAAGAAATCTAATCTGAAATGGACTTGTAAAAGTAACTCTTTTAAGGTTAATAGCAGTGCTATCTTGGAGCTTGTTCCTGAAACTAAAAAGGAAAATCTTGAATTTGAGCTTCCAATGTATGACCCTTCAAAAGGACTAGTGGTTGATTTAGCTGTTGTGGGTGGTGGTCCTGCAGGACTTGCTGTTGCCCAGCAAGTCTCAGAGGCCGGGCTTTCAGTTTGTTCAATTGATCCTTCTCCTAAATTGATTTGGCCGAATAATTACGGTGTATGGGTTGATGAATTTGAGGCTATGGATTTGCTAGATTGCTTAGATGCCACTTGGTCTGGTGCGGTTGTGTATATAGATGAAAATAAAACCAAAGATCTTGAAAGGCCGTATGGAAGAGTTAACAGGAAGCAGTTGAAGTCAAAAATGATGGAAAAATGCATATCAAATGGTGTTAAGTTTCATCAAGCAAAAGTTGTAAAAGTCATTCATGAGGAGTCCAAATCGTTGTTGATTTGTAATGATGGCGTTACAATTCAAGCTTCTGTGGTTCTTGATGCAACTGGTTTTGCTAGATGTTTGGTTCAATATGACAAGCCATATAATCCAGGATACCAAGTGGCATATGGGATTTTGGCAGAAGTAGAAGAGCATCCATTTGATATCAACAAGATGGTTTTCATGGATTGGCGAGACTCTCATCTGAACAACAACTTAGAGCTAAAGGAGAGAAACAGAAAGATCCCGACTTTCCTGTATGCAATGCCATTTTCTCCAGAGAGAATTTTCCTCGAGGAAACTTCGCTTGTAGCTCGTCCAGGTCTAGGCATGGATGATATCAAAGAAAGGATGGTTGCGCGGTTAAAGCACCTGGGGATCAAAGTGAAAAGCATTGAAGAAGATGAGCGTTGTGTGATTCCCATGGGAGGTCCCCTTCCAGTGATACCTCAGAGAGTCGTCGGAATTGGTGGTACAGCTGGAATGGTGCATCCATCAACTGGGTATATGGTAGCACGGACTCTTGCAGCAGCTCCAGTTGTTGCCAATGCCATTGTTCAGTACCTTGGCAAAGAGAAAAGCCTTTTAGGTGTTGAATTATCTACTGAGGTCTGGAGAGATTTGTGGCCAATAGAAAGGAGACGCCAGCGTGAATTCTTTTGTTTTGGTATGGATATTCTGCTGAAGCTTGATTTACCTGCCACAAGAAGGTTTTTTGATGCATTTTTTGACCTAGAGCCTCGATATTGGCATGGATTCTTGTCGTCTCGGCTATTTCTTCCTGAGCTGATTCTTTTTGGCCTCTCTCTTTTCTCTCATGCAACCAATACTTCAAGAATTGAGATAATGACAAAAGGCACTGTTCCTTTGGTAAACATGATTAACAACTTAGTGCAGGACAGAGAATGAGAATGCTGGAATTGACGAGGAGGTCATGTCTGCCCCCTTACTGCCTACCTCCCAAGAAATTATCACATCCTTGCTCTATGCTGCGAGGATTTTCTGTTTTTTCTATGCTTAGCCTTTTTTCTTTTTTAGAAAAAAAGGTATATAGAAATAGTGCTTCCATTTTCTATAGGAGCAAAGTGCTCAAATGTCTGTTGTATGATTACTGAATGTTAGATTACTAAACTTTCATTCTTGTACATAGTGAGATAACATTTGATGGATCATTTGCATTCCAATTTTATTTTCTCAGGAGCGTCATCGAAAAAGTGCAAAATCCTTTTAATAGCTTCAACTTATATACCATCCTGTATGATTTGTATCTGTGAATAAGTTGCAACTCGAAAAAAGTAGAATTCGAGCACGGGAAGAATAAGATAAATGCTAGTATCAGGTGAATCTTAGATGTTGTGTTAGAGATGAATGAGATATCTAATTCCTTCACATACAGTGTAACCGTAAGCATATATTTTTGGGAGTTTCTGAGCATTCATACTTTTTCCTAAATGAATAGACAGATTTTTATGGCTTTCCCACAAAAAGAGACTTCATCTTTGCACTTCCTAGCCTTGTTATTACACTTCTTTAGTTACTACATCAGCCTATATCCTTTTCTCTATTCATAAGACAGCAATTGCATTTTGGATTCCTAATATATTGACAGGCATGGTGATTGAAACGAGACAGGTGAAACAGAGATTTGCCTTTGGGCTCTGATCAGTATTTACAGCCACAGCCACCTGAGATGCTTTAGGGTAAAAGGTACGGACAACTTTCTGATTGAAGTAGTGTTTCAGCTGCTGCTCTCTTTCTCATTCCCATTCTCATCTAGCTGGAAGCTATGTTAGTCACTTCTCTGCTTTAACTCATCTTTTAATTCTATTAGAATGGCCTTATTCTTCATTCAGGTTGAAATTCATGCTAACTCCTTATTTATGTTAGAAGGGAAGGACATGAAAGAATTATTTTCATCTGTCGTGAATCTGATGAAGCATGGAGCAATTGGAACTTGAACAAGCTGTCCTGACTAATGAAATTGATATTTATGTCAAAGGTGATCCGTTGCTTTGACAATCATCTGTAGAATCATTAATTGCCTATAGCCTTCAGATCTGATTCAAACACTAGAAATTGAGGCTGGGAAACTCCTAAACCCTAAAACCCTTATAGCCTTCAGATCTGATTCAAACACTAGAAATTGACGCCTGGAAACTCCTAAATGATAATACGCAATCCAAACTCATCCCATTGGGAACTGCCACGGTGTTCGTGCTATATTCATGAGCATTCCTTAGAACAGTATTAGTAATAATGTGCTTCTTCAGATTGCTTGATATTTTAAATGCCAAATTTTGATATTTATCTTCAACTGAAAAAAAAAGAATCTTCTCTCTCCACTCCGCTCGCTTATTGATAAGTGCTCTGGAAGAAAAAGAATTGCCTGTTATCTCTCTTTACTGAACCGTTTTTTAATTGTTCCTCTATCCTGATCACTCTGGCAGGAAACCTGTTGAATCTGCATCACATATGCTGCTTAACTCTTGATAGTCATATCTGATCATACCTCAATCCAATTGCACAGTTTTACAAAGTCATTCAGTTGCCTCTGATCTTCACTTGGCTACCTGATGATCGGGTATCGTGAAGAACTTGACACACTGTTGCACCAGACATTTTTTTTTTGTCTATAATCCTTAATAAACAATTTTAGAGGTGAACCCCATATTCATGGATTTTAGCTAGAAAAAGCTTCTTCCAAGATATCAGATGGAATTCTTTTCGACACAAGTAAAAGAAGCATGTCACTAAGTGTCCGGCTATCTAGGTGACCAGATGCAAAGTGCTGTTTGCAGCTTTCTTATATACTTTTTCACTGGTGTCACATGATGATCCGTTTCTCTTCTTTTCTCTTTGCCTGCTGCAGGTGTTTCAATTCATGACATATGTCGCTGTTGAAGATTTGTTACTGCCACATGCTCAGGGAATTTCTCATTAAAATGTTGAAGCAGTTGAAGATGAAGCTGCAGGTGACTCACTATGGAAAGGCTTTCTTTATTATAATAACTTTCGCTGCTTATTGCAGAACCTCTGATAAAAGAGAGCCATAATTTTTCGCACGGTAAAGGTTGCAAGTGAAGCACTTGCCATTTTACTTGTCAGAATGAGGAAGGAAAAAAGAAAAGAAAAAAGGTACAAGAAGTAGTGATGCTCGCTACTTACTTTTGTCAACTATCCTTTGGATTTTATTGGAACACAAGGTAAATCTTAAGCCATCTCTTTGCTAAGGTTCGTACTGCTTTCAAATTGTTTGCATTTTCAGGGCCATTTCAACGATTAATTGTTTGCATTTTTTATTTTTGGGGCTAGTTCTGAATATTCTTTATGGATCTTTTCTGGCTGATTAATTGTGCTGTTTTTAGGAGCTTTTCATTGCTGATATTAATTATGTTGGACTTTTTCAGATAATTTTGCTCCAGGACATTATTGATGTTTTTATCAGATAAATATAAACCACAGCATACTCATAACCTTTTGACGTTGTCCCCAAAGCTATTTCAACTGAATAACCAAATTTCAGGACAATGTATTCACTTCGCTCCAGTTTATACGCTAGGCTTGCAAGACCAATCTACCCAAAAGAATTGACAACTTTCCTTATAGGGCAATCATTGTGAGAACTTTTTACACCAAAGAGGGAATCTGTCCGTCATATATTATTCATACATGCTCAAATATGATGTAAAATAATGGATATTCTTGTTTTACATTTATCTTGAATTTCCTCTGACATAAAACATCATGGGGGCGAAGTTCCTGTAATCAGGTTTGCCACTGGGATTGATTGTCTATTTAACACGGTCTTCCTGATGATTTTGGTCATGACTGCTCCTGAACAAATCGAGCAGATGAGCATCAAACATCATTTGGAGTATAGGAAACTGCAATTTCACGCTCATAGCTTTCTTCTGAAAATAATTCCAGCTATATGTTAATAACTTCCTTGTGCTGGAGTCAAGCCATGAGCTTCTTTGCAGCTTAATTATCATCCAATCCAACAAAGAGTTTTGATATCTTTTCCAAATCGAGCTTTCTGAAGTCAATTGTGGACATAGACCTCTTGTTGAGACCTGATCTGCTCTCCTGAAGATGATTGGCAGCCTCTGTTAGAGAGGCTAGTAGGAGGGGATAGTTCTGAATATTCTTTAGAGCATTTGGATGTGCCTCAGTTATTGCAGATCGGTCATGCTGAGAGAGAAAAGCTGCAGAAGGAGATGGTGGTGATCTTTCTCGAATCATGTTGGGTTTTATACTTGAAGCAGTGCTACTTGAGCTGCTAATATTTTCTTGGCTGTGTAAGCATAGATCTGTAGGCTTTTCTTGCTGCAAGGATAAAGAAAGCGTACATAATACTAATAAATTTTCCCTCTCTCGAATGTTATGTCAGGTCTATTTGTCAGACATTAAAACTCAGCATTCTTCCCACCGCAGTGCATTCACAAGCAAAAGAGGGGCATACTACCGATACCGAGAACACGATCGAATAGCTTGTGTAACTAAGAATGATCTAAGATCTCTATTTTCAAATTGCCTCAATGATATTGTTGATGCACCAAGACTAGGTTTGCTTTTGAAACATGGAATATTTTTTTCCTTTTTGCATAACACAAATAAAGATAAGCATGATTACCGCTTTGGAGGATTCAAATTCTACTTTGACTTGATCAGGAAATGAAACCTTCCTTTTGTGTCCATCACGAACTTTGTGAATCTGTTGCATTATTTTTGAACCCCTGCTCCTTTCAGACAGAATGTATAATGAGTTTAGACTCCCCTCTATTGGATTATTCACTGTATCATCTAACTATCATATTGATCTTACAAATGCAATTAGGGATTAATCTGCAACTCTTTAGTAGCTAATAGCTCAAATAATCAAATTGCTTTTGCTTCTCCTTATGTGCTAAGCTCATTATGTCTCATGCCTGGCATTGTTTCTACTCGGTAATAAGCTCTCTTCGGGATGGACCGGAAGTACTACATTATCTAAAATCTCAAGTTAGAAAAAGTGTAATTTCAGCACTTAGACCCTCTAAGACACCTCCAAAACAGTACTTGTGCAGCCTATACCCTTTAGTCGCTTTCAATCCAATCACATGACTAATATTTGAACACACTGAATGAGAGCTCATTTAAATTATGTGCTGCAGAGCATTTACAAATTAAAGAATACATTAATAGATTTCAAATCTATAACAAAACCCTAAGGCTATGTTCTGATGTCAAATGTATACTTTAGACATACTTTCAATTTTGAGATATTATTTGTTTACCGCCTTGTAAATAAAGAAGTAGTGTGTATAACTTGGTTTTGTGCTTCAAATTATCTGCTCACAGGTTTCCCTCATCTTTTTCTATTTAAAATATATTGCATAAAATATGAAACTGAATTAAATAGTACCACATAAAACAGGACAGAAACAGCTTTTTTTACTTTTACTATTCACTTTGTTATTGAAAAGGAAAAATTATCATGCAATTGATGACTGCTAGAAATTGGACTCTTAAAAAGAAAGGTTATTTAATTCATTGAGCATATACCTTGACTGATTGTTGGATCGAGCCGCCTCATCATCCGTCATTCTAATCACAGGTAGACCATCAAGGCTACAAGCTAATGGACCTGTAGTAAAGAACTGAAAGCAGGAAGCAGCTTCTGAGAGAAACATTATGAATGTTAAAGTTACATTTTTATAAATTACTGATGAAAACTAGGGTACCACAGATTGATTTCTTTGTTACTGTATCAGGTTCAAGCAAAGTTGATCCAGGTAACTTTCCTGGACTAACCAACAGTACAGAGTTAAATCTTCTGCTTATTTCAGTGTTTCGGCAAGTACAAAATCTGCTCGAAGGAATAACTTTCCAGTCTTCTGGATTATTTATTGTGTTCTGATAATAATCACATAGCATAAATAAGAATGAGGTAACAGAACACTTGCATGTGGCCATCAATTCTTTTAGTCTCGAAAAAAAGAAGAAAAGGAAAGGATGAACCAACTGTGGTTCCATACATGCAAACTGGTATCTACTTCTTTGCTCACTGTACTAAGTGTTGGACAAGTTTCTAGGCTGCAGTTGTACACTATAGCAAGGGAAGATTCTGGAGTGCCTACTAAAACTCTTCCTCTGTGACTTGAAATGCACATTTGGGTTAGACCGTCTAATAATTTAGTTCTTATTGAGCTCCTTGTTGTTTCTTTCCTGAGTTTGACTAGATAGAAAGTTATCTTTAATACTATTTTCTTCTCCTAAATTTTTAGGGATATCGCATTGTACCATTTCAAAATCAGTTATAGCGGATGAATTTGCTGTGGAGATATTTGGGGTTTTACATGATAACTGATTTCTTAGGATGAATTTGCTGTGGAGATATTTGGGGTTTTACATGATAACTGATTTCTTAGGGTTTACCACGTATCATACTTAAGTGCTCTCTGGTAAACAGCTAGTTTGGGAATTTCTTGCTGTTTCTCTGTGGAGATAAGGAACCTCTACTAGAACTTTCGGTTAAATCTCTTTCAGAAATATACAGCTTTAATCTTTCTATTATCTCTAATGTCAGAATGTTTTAATTGCGTCATGATTTATTTTCTTAGTCACCTAACTACAATTTAAAACTACAAAATTTTTACACAAAATGATACTTGGAAAATTTGTGTTTTTAGAGTAATTATAAGAGTTGTTATTCTTAATTCATTCAGCAGTTCAGGAGCCCAGAAATGGAATGTTTCTGGATGGAAGTATCAGCTTACTCACTTTGCTTTTAAGAGCAGTAGCAGCAGTGCCACGATGAACTGGATCCAGAGAAAGAAGCATTGTCAAAAGACCCAATGTTGAATCAGGTATATTTGGATATGCTTCCTGAAAACTGGGTTTATAGTGTGGTGGTGGTCGAAACGTTGCTGGTGGCTTCACTTTCTTCCAGTAGTCTTCGGGTGGTGAACCACATAGCTTAAAGATCTTGTGAAGCTGTTCAATCTAAACAGCAGCAAAAACCTAAAATAAGCTGTCTATGCCACTATGTATTTATTACTCATAGTCTAGTCATATTACTAGATATTAGAATAGTTTTCATATAGTTGCTTCAAACTTTTGAACCCTGCATCTGCAATGTTTATTCGTTTGGAGACATCTTTATACCAGAAGTCAACTTGTTAGCTGGTAGTAAAAAGACTAAAACTGTGAAATATCCTCTTGGACTTAAAACGAATTGTTGTGGCAATTAGGGTCGTTGTATAATTGGTCCACATATTGGCCAAGAATTTTACCTCGTTCCTACCAGGTATGATTGGCCTTCCTACGAACATCTCTGCTAAAAGACATCCGGCACTCCAGAGATCTATACCAACCCCATAATCAGTTGAACCTAGGAGTAGTTCTGGAGCTCTATACCATAGTGTCACAACTCTATTTGTTAGAGGGCGCTTTGGTTTAGGCTGGTAAAAGTTTGCCAGACCAAAGTCTGCAATTTTTAGCATTCCGTTTTCATCTATCAACAAGTTGGATGCCTTGATGTCTCTGTGCAGAATGCCCCTCTCATGACAATGCTGAAGGCCCGAGAGCAGCTGCTGCATATAGCATTTAACCTGCATTTAGAGATACCACATGCCATAAGTTCAAGAGTTGTTTTTTCTTTCTGCATTTGCAATTATGAGTCTGAGCAGATCTTGACTTCCTTTTTCATTTTTTAGGGCTCTTATACGGACGGGTAATGACGAGGATGATAAATTGCTGACAGATCGATTATCTGACCTGTGGCTCGGTGAGCCTTCCCTCTGGACGGGAGATGACTCTGGTCAAGTCTGTCTGCATGAAATCAAAGACCAAATAGAGACTGTATTGCATTCTTGATGTGGCCAATCCTTCAAGTTTGATAACATTTGGATGATCAAGTTGCTTAAGTATGACGATCTCTCTTGCCATGAACTTCACACTCTCTGGTTCTGATGTGTCAAACCGAATCTTCTTCAAGGCAACAATTTTTCCAGTATCTCTATCTCGAGCTTTATACACATTACTGTATGTTCCCTGCCCAACCTGCAAAAGATAAAGGTAAAATACTGAATGTTCATTGTGTTTAATTTCTCCTCTCTGAAATGATTATTTGTCCATCTCACTGCCTCAGATGTAAGATTAGGAAAGAAATTTTGCATATTTGCTGAAATTAAAACAGCTTAAGAATTCTGGCAATATACTTATAGGATTTTAGTCAGCAATCACATACATGAAGCAATTCTATGCATGATACTCAGTCCACCTACAAAAGACTTTGCACTTGATTCTTTTAACACAGATAAAACTTTCAAGAGACAAAATCTCAAACAGAAACAGAATCAAAATACACCACTGAAGTGATTGTTGGGACCTCTTTAACATAGATTTTGATTTTCAACTACTGGCTCTTATATGAAGTGTTACAATTAGGGGGTCAACAGAGTGTTTTAACTCTAATCCTCTTACTCGAGTAGTTAACCCTATTGCTGTCCCTTAAGCAAGGCTTTTGGTTGTTCCAACCTTTTATGTATAGAGAAAAATCTATTAGGAGCTCTTCTCTCCCGAAAACTTTACTACTAAGAGTAGTCCTGGATTGTAAAAGGAATATGAATACTGATTGATATTATTCCTAATAGATACTTAACTAGCCCTGTTTTGCATGGAGTATTGATGATGCACTACAAAAAGAGAAACAGAACAGAACAATGTGTCTAGATTTTAACTGAAAACTTTGATTGCTTGAGTTACCTTTCCAAGCTTATCATAAGAATCAGCACTCTTTCTTACTAAGTTGGCCAAAATATCTCTAGGAATGTTCCCAACTAGCCACTTTGGCCATCCATTGATCAGCTCTTCTGTTCCTATCTTCTTCACCACAACTCTTTGCGAAACTTTTCCGCCATTGCCTTCTCTCTCATCTTCTCTACTAATCTTCTTCTCTTCTCCATTATTCCCTGCACTCTTTCCGCCAGTTTTAACAAGGTATCCATTCTGCTGTTTCAGTCTCTCAATTCCTCCTCCTACTCTGCCTTCGCCGCCCCTGACATATCCATTCTGGTTTTTTAGCCTATCTATGGTTCTATTGGGAGAATAGGTTCCTCCGGCCTTGGTCTGTACACAACCCATTGATGATTGATCGATGATGAACTCACCTACGGCGGTGAATCTCCGAATATTATTCTTTTCTTGACGCTTTGCAAAGATCTGAGTGACGATAATATGTCTAGGGCGGCCTTGTATTGCTGAAATTATAAGATGATTGATAGTATTTGTTATGTAGCTTTTGCATTTTGATCGAAAATTTTGATTTGGGGAATTCTAGATTAGCTAAAGGACGAAGAAAATGTCACTGTCCTTTGGCTTTGGCCGGCTTGCATGGAAGAATGCAAGAATCAGAAGCCATTTTTCTCCTGGCGGTTCCCTCCGCTTTCTCCGCCTTGATTAAGAAAGAAGACATGGCAAAAGGGTAGCCATTATCGATGAGTTTCGACCATTTTTACGAGAAACTCTCTGTCTCTTCTCTCTCTTTCTCTCTCTCTCAATAGAAACTTAAATTAGAATTTGTGGGAAATAGTACGTAAGACTCATGCATTTCCATCCCCCGAAGTGTGTTTTTTTCTTTAACTTCTAGGGTGCAAATAGTGTTGGATTAGCTTTTTTAAGTTGGGAAAATAGCCACGGAGTTCCTTAAACTATTTAGTTTTTAATTAAGAATCTTTAAACTTTAATTATAACTAGTGTAATCCCTTAACCATTTTATATTAGCAGAATTTGGTTAGGTAAATAAGTCAAACCGTTCGTGGGTGATTCATAAGTTACTCAGTTAAAGGTTGGTTCGAACTTACTGTTGATCGAGCTCGAGCCGGCTCACTAAGTAAATAAGCCGAGTTTGAGCCTCATTAATATTGACTCGATGATTCGTCGAGCTTATCAAGTGAGCATATATAATTTTTTAATTTTATTTTAATTATTTTACATAATATATCTTTAAGAAAAAATAATTTGAGCTTGATACAAATAATTGAGCTTGAACCAAGCTCTATGTCACGCACTTACTTCTTCTTGTAAGTAGCCGTGCAGCCTTAGCACTCCCGCAAATGCTAAGAAAGCATTAACTTGCTCAAAACTTCAAAGGCTAGATGAAAACCTTGAAAAGTTGTAGGCAAGAGTGGGTGTTTATGAAAGGAAGTTTATATTGCTTGAAAGGAGCTTACAAGTCTTAGAACTCTAAGTTCTGATGTGTGTTTACAAATGAAGAGGGTGAGCCTATTTATAGGCAAGCACCTCCTCAATGGATGGCTAAGATTATTACATATGGCAACGATCTAACGGTTGCCTTATATCATTCTAGAATATTCTACATAAAGATCAAGCTATGGAGGATTCTAGAGAATTCTAGAGTAGTCTACATATTGCTTTCTCTATGGTTCTAGAGACTTCCAGAGTATTCTAGGCTTTTCCAGGGTCCTCTAGACAAGTCTAGATCATAGACATGAGCCCATAATAGAACTTTGGAAAGTTATTACTATTATCTATTTAATCTAGTTTTTTCTTAATAGTAGTTTTCCCAATATAATTATATTTAGTTTATTTTCAAAAAATTTCATTTTTCTCTTTAATATTTGGATTTTTTTCTAGTAACTTATTTATCTCTTTAACATTCTAATTATCTTTTTACTAACTCATTTGTCCATTTAATACCCTGAGCTGTCTCATTAGTTATACTAACTCATTAGGTTTAGCGGTCACTTTTATAATTTAAATGATTTTAATAGTAATTATATAAGGAAACAATAACTGAAAACTACTCACTAATATGTTATTAGAATTTTTTTTAGGGGATGTTATTAGAAGTTTTCTTACATGTCAAATCATAAATCGTAGATTTATCTATGTTTTATAGACTTTTACATTTGACTATGTGAAGAAAATAGATTTATATATATATATATATATGTCTTACAACATAAATTTGTATAAAAGACTCACTATAATGTTATTTTGATGTCAAGAGCATAATAGACATTTTATGCAAAAACGAACAAAACAACGCATCAAGATTGAAAAGAAAAAAATTGGCTCTAGACATGTAGAAGACTAGCGCCAGACTTTGAGCATTTAATAAATAAGTCTTTTCTAGCCATTAGTTTTGAGTTTGGAGAGTTTTTGTAGAGAGTTATTATTCAATTATATAGTTCTTTATTTTCTTTAGTTTAGGGTTTTAGCTATTAGCGCTAAAACCTCAATTCTTTTTCTCTTTAATTCCTTGGAGATCAAGACAACGAAGAAAGAGATCAAAGACGATGGATTCAAGTTCTCTCTTTAAGGCGTGTTTTCTTTATTAATGATTTTTCTTTGTAAACCATTTTTATTTCTAAAGAATATGTTTTTATTTCTTTTCATGGATCTTTTTTGCTGAAGTTCTTTAACTAGGGCTTATGTGTTTTTATTAATGTTTATATGTTGATTAATTATCTTTACCATATTCTTCATGATTAATTCTTATTATTTATCTTCATGCTTGTGATTGACTAGCCAGCTCTCGTATGATCTAATACTTGGTTTTGAGATCTACCAGAGATAAATCGAGTAGGAACTAAGTAATAAGAATATCTAGTAAAATTAGCAAGAGATTGTAGCATTTCTAGGTGCAGTTTATGTGAATAATTAATTTATGAAAACTCGGAATTACATAGATCTTAATGCATTTTTAGTTAACTAATCTATATAGAAATATAGTAGGTTATTAATTAAAGATAGAGTCTTTGTGCCGAGAGACTGAGCTTAATTCTAATTAAGAGAATTTTGCCGCTAGTCAATGAAGGTAAAATTTGGTTTCATAAGAAAGACCACCTTTATATTAATATATATCACTAATTAGATCATCAGCGTTAGTTAAGTATTTTCTTATTAATTTGCTTTGTCATTTTTCATTAGTTTTAATTAATCATTCACTAAAGTTTGGTCGTTTTGAATTAAGTGAAATAGTAATAATTGGTATTTGGATGCAAATCCTGGTGGGATCGACCTTGATTATACTATAATTGAACTAGTGCACTTGCTATGTTAGTTTTACTAATATCATCAAACTTTTTGAGTTGCTCATATTTTTTATCTTTTTTATTATTATTATTATTATTATTATTATTATTATTATTATTATTATTATTATTATTGTTATTATTTTTGAGTAAATTCACGGAGTTATTTCCATGGTTACTTTTATCTAAGTTATTTAGTGAAAACTATTAATGACTCATGTTAAATAGGATATTATTAGAAGCAATTAACATTGGGGGTCAATAAATACAACTCGAGAATATATAAGGATAGCGCGAAAAAATTTAAACATTTTCATTTTTACCTTGAAATTTCTCTCTCTAAAAAAATCCTCTCAACTCTCTCTAGAAGTCTTCACTTCAATCTCAGATCTTAGAATATCTGACCGTTAAAATTAAAAAAAAAAAAGTCACACTTCGATCTATACTCATTTATTTATAATTTTATCGGTTTAGATCATAAAAATATACATTGTATTGAAAAAAATCTCAATTCGGTTTAGATCACAATGATTTTTGCTCGGTCAACCGAAAATCATGAATATTTTCGCCAGTAGCAGCGGTTAAAAACGTGCACTTTCGCCAAGCTGGGCGAAACTTCCTAGATTTTTTGCCAGCCTTGGCGAAAGTGACATCAGACCATTTTATTTTTAATATTTGTTTATACATTTTACCTTTGTGTTCATATTTAAGGAGAGTTTCTTGAATTTAATTTCATGTTTATTTCAAATGTTATTTAATTTTGTCTATGTAGAATGAATGTAACTAGTTGTTTAAAATATTTTATGTTATAATTTTTTTATTAATATGATTATGAATTATGTTTTTGTGAACAATTTGAATCTTAATCTGCATGCATCATTTTGCTATGATTTAGGGTTTTAGGGTTTAAATAAGAATTAATAATAAATTAATAACTATTAATTACATTATTATTAGTGAGAAGAAATAAAATAACGGAAATGAACTAATAAATCCCGTTAAGACTAAATAATAAAATAATAATAAATGTTATTTCAAATGTTATTTAATTTTATCTATATAGAATAAATGTAACTAGTTGTTTAAAATGGTTTTTTTTATAATTATGTGTTTAATATGAAAATGTGTTATATAAATTGCTCAACAATATGAATGTTAATTTGCATTCATCGTTTTTTTTGGCTTTAGGTTTTAGGGTTTTAATAAGATCAAATAATATATAAATTAATAACTATTACTAAGTAATATTAGTGAAAAGAATAAAATAGTAGAAATGAAATAACAAATCCCGTTAAGAATAAATAATAAAATAATAATAGATGTTAAAGTAAATGTTCAACTATATGATAAATATTGATGAACGTGTTTGAATAAATAATTGATGGTTCGATCAGGCGGCCATAGAGGAGATGATGATCTTAGTCCTGTCACGGATAGGATAGGTCGAGTATAGAGTCGCACTGTTACAGCTTCATCTAGAGGTTTGAGGGGGCGATATAGTACCTCCAATATCCCGTCTACTCCTATCCCTTTTGCTACTAGTTTTCATTATGATACAGGTGCACCCGGGTCTTCTACCCAACCACCATATGTACCAATTAGATCTCGTCCTCCTTTTCCATCATACCTGCCACACACTCCGATGCCATATGATGTATATGGATCTTCACAGTCACCATCATACCCCACACCCACATTATATGATCCCTATGTACATGCTCCTTCTATTCGTCCTCATATACCCTATAGATTTAAAGCTTGGGAACCTTTAAATGAGTTTAATGGTCCAGGGAGAAAGTTAGGGGCAGATTTTTTTGAGCACCTTGTGGGCGGAGAGTCCCTCCCGATTCTTCGTACAACACACATGATTACACGGCCACTGATTTTGGTGTTTCATCTTCTGAGCCTTTTATAGGGAGGGATTCTGGAGTTATGGGGTTGGGGTTGAGGGTGACAGAGGTTTAGACGAGGAGCCTGACAAGGTCCGATCCCTACACATTGGCGGAGAGGACGATGAGAGGGTTCATGATGACGGTGATGATGATGATGATGACAGTAATGATCCTGGAGACGAGGAGCAGCCTGTGCCTTTGGCACCTGTGGCACCTGCGTCATCATCCGGTGGCAGGCCTCGTCACGGAAAAGGGAAAGGGTTGACAAAGCAGTTTCATGTCGGTTATGAGTAAGATTTCAGGTTCTCGCAACAAAAGACCCGATAAGGCGTGTGATGTTCCAGCATCTACTCAAAGGAAGAAAGTGAAGAGTTTAAATTGGGAGCAGACAGGACCAGCCGAGAGAGGTCTTGTTGATCTAGAGCTAATCCCATTGTACAGTGGTCATGTGGCAGGTTGTATATGGCGTGGACAAGTACATATTTTTTTAATATATAATTGCTCAACTATTTATATTTATATTTTTTATGATTTATTATTTAATGCTAATAATTAAGTTATTTTATTTCATCTTCAAGACCGAGTTTTATTGAAGTTACGATCGCACTACATGGAACTTACAGGGTGGACCCTTACTGATGCTGAGGTGGTACAATTTGCCACCCGGATAGGACTTATGCATTTGCGGTCATGTATGTCCCAGCACCCCAATGCAGCATTATTATCGGCTTTTGTTGAGATGTGGCAACCGGATACCAACACTTTCCACATGCCCTGGAGTGAGATGACGGTGACATTACATGATGTGGAGCTGATACTGGGGTTTCTGCTTATGGTAGGGCTGTGGATCTTCATTACTCTTGGGATCAGTTGTTTGCTGTTGTCCAGAATGACTTGGTTTAGCGTTCACTGGGGGATGTATAAATGGTCAGGAGCTGTTTGATGTTGCCACTGATCCCCAGAGTAGACTCTCCTCGAGTGACAGGGCTGCATGTTACATTCATTATTTGCTGGGTAGTTCGCTGTTCACTGATAAGAGTGGCAACATAGTCCCTTCGAAACTTTGGCCACTCATAAAGGATGTTCGATCTTTTGAGGGGTTTGCTTGGGGTGCTGCGACGCTTGCCTATCTTTACAAGAAACTTGGTCAGGCCTGACGTCTTGATACAAAGGAGTTGGCTGGGTGCTGGTCACTACTTGAGATATTATTAATCAATCCCTAACTCGAATAAGTTGATTTTATTTGATTAGTTTAGGGTTTAGTATTTTTAATGTTATATTGGAGTTACATATTATTTTAGGGTTATATGTTATATGTTATATATATTTTATATTGATATTTATATTTATATTTATATTTATATTTATATTCATATTTATATTTATATTTATATTTATATTTATATTTATATTTATATTTATATTTATATTTATATTTATATTTATATTTATTAATTTTTTATATTTATTTTTATATTTATGTTTATATTTGTGTTTATTTGTTATATTTCATATGTTTATTAGGCATGGATATACATGTACTTTCCCATATTTGCACCTACGGTTAGACCAGGCACTCATTCTTGCAAGCCGTACATCCAGCAGTTTCCCATGTTGGGGCATAAAACTGAGCATAAACTGTTGGATATTCGACTGCGATTTCATATGATGACAGCTGATGAGGTTAGGTAGATGTCTTCCAAGCTTCAGGAGATTCGAGATATTTGGGTTTCCACATGGCACGACTTCATCGCGTATTTCGACTGCGTTGAGGCGTATATGCCTGATAGAGTAGTGAGACAGTTCGAGTGGCGTCAATGCATTCCGGCACACCTTATTCGTCCCATGGAGCCTCGCAGACCAGCAAACAACAGGATGTACGTGGTGACGAACATATTTGTGGAGGCATTGTGGCTTGAGGCACCCTCACATTTGTTGATTGAGACTTGGACCAGAGTTCTAGCTATCGCCCAGTGCATGCACAGACGATTACATGCAGTGGTTCCTCCCTCGCAGTCACCCTAGGATACAGAATCCTATGAACGTTCCACATGGATTTCATGTACCAGTTGATCCCCCTATGCCTACATCAGCTCTCATGGACTTGATTGCACGTGAGGTGCACCGAGATGATGGCGAGAAAGAAGAGAGGTTTGATAGATTGCTGACTTGGTGAAGCGGCATTACCGTTCTTCCTAGTAGTTTTTTGGTAGTGTATCTTTTTTATTTATTTGTACTAGATGTCTTCATATTTCTTAATTTATGTACTTGGATATTTTTTTTTTATTTCTTTATTTGGATAAAATGATTTCTTATATTATCGGCTTTTTTTTATATTTTAAGTATATTACTAGATATATGATTGCTTGAGGATGCGAATAAACATTAATTAGATATATAAAATATCTAATATTATATTAAAAAAAATGGTAGGTAATATAATGCGATTTACAATATTTTAAACATTTATTTATATACAACAATTATGACTAGGAAATATGTACATGAATAGGACCTTGTGGTGGATATTCTGCACGTGCTCTCCTAACCCAATCTGCAATTCGTCCATAATAATGTTCTGCGCACCCGCTGACTCGAATATCTCGATGATATTGCCATTGGAACTGCAGTGGAGACAATGAGCATCCATCTCGCATCTATAGCTAAAGAACATAAAAGAAAAAGTGAAAAAAAAAATCTCAATCAAACCAATAACAAGTGGTATACCAAAAAAATATCTATGATTGTTTAAGGAACATTAAATAACCTGTATAAAATGCTGTTGTTCCAAAAGGTATCTGATGCATAGTGTTTCAACAGTGCATGTCGAATTCGAATACAGAGATAGGACGGTGGTTGATCCTAAACGTGCAATGAGTACCACGCAGAAATTGAATCTGTTGGCAATGACATAAAGGTGATCAGATATATAATTTTAAAATAAAGAGGAAACGTTATGATTAAACTAGATATATAATTTCTAAACTCAAAACCCTATAAACTATTTTAAAATATAACTTAAAAAGCAATATACATTTAAATTAATACAGTGATTTAATAATATAATGCTCTGATAGAGAACTTACTTGTTCGTTTTATACGTGGTATCCATTATCAATACATATGGGCACGTTCTGATCATTGCAATTGATGTTGGATGTGCAACGACAATATCACTAAGTACGTTGTTGTCCTCACCGTTTCTATAGAAGACCGTATAACCCCATTGTGCACTTAAGTAGAGAACTTCCTCCACCGTGTTTCGTCCCTGCATCCTGTTCTTCTTAATCTTGGCAACGACATTGTATATTTTCTTTGCACTACATACATCATAAAATTCATTTTATTAACGGAAGAAAAAAAATCTAAAATATTTTAATAAACTATTAAAAATAATTCTAACATACTTAACTGCACAACCAACATTTTGTTCTTGAAAAAATCGTAAGATATTACATGGTGGCACATAACTCTTTCTGAACTGCTCAGTCTGTTTTAGCTGCTCCTCCGTAAGTCTTGCAACCTAAGCATGACCGTGATTGTAAACAACTATTTTATGGTTGTGCCTCCCGTCATGTACGAACAATTGCCAATTCTCACTTGTTGCCATTTGCTCGCCTTTTAGTTTAAATGGACACCCACATTTTTTAGTCCCGTAAGGGCCCCGCCTTTTGATGGGAATTTCTTATTCTTCATCGTCAACTCTTGGTTTAGTTTTTTTTCTAACTGCACCTCCACGCTCACAAGTCAATGTAACATACGGTCGACGGTCATATGTTTTTTATTTCAGATACCGAGTGATGATCAAATATGTGTTGGCTTTCATCGCAGTTTCTTTTTCCTAGTCGACCAACTCCACTTTCGAATTGAAAATTCGGTATGTTGTGAATAATTGTCCATGATCAATATATTCCTTCGGTTCTAAAAATTCTTCAAACGTATTTGGATCTTCATCACCCTGTTAATATAAAACTAATATAGTAACATTAAAAAAAACCCTAAAACCCTAAAACCATAAACCCTTACCATTAAAAAAACCTAAACCCTAAACCCTTAATATTTAAAAAAAGAAAACCGTTAATCATAAACCCTAAACCCTAAACATTTAACCCTAAACCCTAAACCTTAAACCCTTAACACTTAAAAAAAACTCCTTAATCCTAAACCATAAACCTTAACATTTAAAAGAAAAACCCTAAACCCTTAACAAAAATTCAAAAACAAATAAACCATAAACCCTAAACCAAAAAAAATAAAATAAAAAAAAATATCTGAAGCATTTTTGCCCAGATGAAAAACATAGAACTTTCACCAATCTGGGCGAAAGTTCTATGTTTTGTTGCCCATCTCGGCAAAAATGCTTTAGAAACGGAAAAAAAAAATTGAACGATTTTCTTACCTCAAAAACAATATTTTCTTGTAAATAATCTTCAGAATTATCCATATATTCTTCCAAATTAAGTTGAATGTTAAAAGTTGATGTTTTTTTTAGAGAGCGGTTAGAGAGAAAGTTGTAGAGAGAGAAGTGAAATGTTTGAAATGAATTGTTTTCGCGCTATCCTTATAGATTCCCGAGTTATATTTATCGACCCCCTATAACATTTATGACTTCTTGTCTTCTCTGATTTACTTTTCTCGTGCAACTCATGAGATGTTCTATTAATTGCCCAACTTTTGTTAGAGTTTTCAAATTATTGCCTTCAATGTGGTTGTGGAGACTGGGGACTGGAGAGGTCTGAACAACATTGGCTAACTCTTGCACAACGATAAATTATTTTCATTATTATAAACATGTTTTATTACAACTATTTCAAGAAAATGTCAAACTTATACATTGCTCGGTCCGGGGTTATTACAATTTTTCCTATTATGTCCCGGCATGCGACATCTACCACATCTTGGGAGAGAATCCAGATTTCTATAATTCATTTCCCCCTGAAATCTCTTGCCTTGTTTCCTACCCCGTTCCTTTTTCATGTTTGGAGGATAGAATGTCAAATTAAAATGGACATCCCTCCAAAAGTTCTCACTCAAGAGCGGATGAAAATTCGCTTGGTAAGTTTTTATGTACGTTTGTCGCGAATATATCTCCGGTACATAAGCATCTGTTCTTGACTCATTTTCTCTACACACTGCAAGAACATGAGAACAAGACAATGTATATGTTTGCCATTTTCCGCAACTACAAAATTTATTATTTAGCCGCAATGTATAGACGTTATTGCCTGTACCAAAAACTCGGATTGGAGATTGGACCATGTATATTCCCTCTCGCAGATTGTAAGTTGTAACTTTGTGTTCTCTTGATTTCAGTTCAATCCGCAAGAACTTGTCAAAAATTCGAGTTGGAAATGGATGCACACAATTTTCTGCCTCTTCACAGTGTTAGTGAAAGTACTTAACTAGTTTGTTGAATATTAGTTCAACCAGGGCTTTTAAAGGTAGAACTCTAGCTTTCTTCAACACACTGTTAAGTGCCTCGGAAATGTTAGTTGTTATGATACCGTGTCTGTGACCGCCATCATGCAACAGTGTCCATTTCTCTGCGTCCAACTTCATCAAGTAAATGTATGCATCCACATTTTTTTCTTGAATCTCTTTCATTACACGGTCAAATTTCCATTCTTTCATTTCTGTTCCGGCTTGCCATATCAAGCTTCTTTTTTAGGGTTGTATTTTTAAAGGTCTTGTTGAAATTTGCTCGAATGTGGCGTAAGCAAAACCGGTGAACTGCAAATGGTGGTTGCCACAAAGGTTGACTTTGAAAAGCTGAGAAAATACCTTCGTGGCGATCAGAAATGAGGCATACGTGGCGATCTTTGACAATGTATTCTCGCAAGTTTTTAAAGAACCAATTCCAACTCTCGGAAGATTCCTTATCAACAATTGCAAAAGCAAGTGGGAACAAGTGATTATTTGCATCCCATATACTTGCAATTAACAGCACGCCCTTGTATGGTCCTCCTAAGTGTGTTCCATCCATAGAAATCACTGGCCGGCAATATGGAAACCCGTCTATACACGGCGAGAAACACCAGAAAACAAATTTGAAAACATAATTAGGGGGACTGCTTGTTCTGTGATGCAAAAATTCGTAGACAGTCCCCGAGTTTATATCCTGTACAGCTTGTAAGTATTTGGGTAGAATATTGAAGGTTGTATCCCAGCTACCAAAAACCCTCTCGATGGCAAATTTTCGAGCATACCATGCCCTCTTGTAAGTACAGCCAGTTTGATACAATACCTGCACCTCTTGAATGATGTTCGAAACAGGTATCTTAGGATTGTTGGCAACTAGGTGTGATATGGACATTGATATAAATTTTGAAGACATATTTCTATGTTTGTTTTGTTCTATCTGTACAAGTCATGTGTGTTCTTTAACGAATCTGGTTATTTCCCACCGATTGTGCGTGGCTTTCTTTTTTATACGGATGTACCATGCACAGTAATTATCGTCATTGTGATGGTAACATCTTGCGGTCCATGTATCTATCTTACTTTTCATCACCCGGTACTCACGCCCCATACTGTTAGAGTACTTACGAACCGCACTTACTGCCTGCACTTTGTCAACGAATCTCATGCCTAACTATATGTCAGTCATGGAATCGTTCCAGTCGAGTAATCGGATGGTACCAGATTCTATAGTGTCATCTACAGGAGAACCCGAGCCAATATCTAGGAATGCTCCAGATTGTGTGTAGTCATACCTAGCGTTGCTGAACCATTGGCTGCTCTCCTATTGTTATACTGTGTTTTCGGTGACCGGGTTCACAGGGTTTACAAGATTGATTAGAGTTTGGAACTCTCCTTCTTCCAGTTCATTGTCATCATCCGATTCAGATTGACTAGAAACATCATCATCTCCATCTAATCTGTCAACCTCATCGTCATCATTGTTTACAGCACTGTACAACATAGACGGTTTATCAGAAACCATCTGTGTTACGGCCGTAATATGTTCGGGCAAAGATGTTGTGTTCATGTCGTGAGTAATTGGAATATTTTGTTGTTTGATAGGCTCGAATTCGACAAGAATATGAATTCCTTCCTTCGATATGTCGGCCGGAATAGTCCATAAATACCGCATTTCTTCGTCGTTGTTCATGCTATATAAATTAAAGTAGAACATACGATGAGCCTCGTAGTACGTAGACACCCTCATCGTCATTCGAAGACTCTAGAGATTGGGATCCATATCTCGGTATTTCAATATTTTTTTTTTACTAAGTCCGAATGTGAAATTATTCGGTTCGTTGGCAATGTCCAACTTTTCTGAATTGTTCCAGTAAAATAGGGACCGTATGCATCCCTTGCAATTTCAGAATTCCAAAATAGCTGTACCCTAACAGGGTTGATTGATTCCATTTCAGAAAGCCCTAAAATGTAAGTGTTTAGGGTGAATATGAAGATGGTAGGAACTTCGGGAATTGAATTTCACAGTGAGTGGTTTGCTGGATTGTTCTCAATATGTAAAGAATGTAAGTGTTTAATGTATGTATAGACTTCCTGGATTGCTGCAATAAGGGATAAGTTTAGGGTTGCTGCTTGAATTATTGTATATGTATTATTGTACATGAATTATTTTTTAGTGGTTCACGGGTTTACATACATTATTGTCCTTCGAGGAAATTGAAAGAGGGAATTATTCTCCTTACTTTTGAGAAAGCTGTGAAGGAGGACGGTAAAATAGTAAAAAATCAGTACAATTATTGTTCTGTGCTGGACTGAAGAACAAGGATAACGCAGATTGGTTGTGCGTTATCCAGGAGATAACGCACATTAGTCATGCGTTATCCAGGAGATAACGCACACCCAATGTGCGTTATCCTTCTTCATCCGTCACGTCGTGCATGTGCATGCATGCAGCTTTTTCCTTTCTTTTTTTTTTTTTTGGTTTTCTTGTGCAGCCTTTTCCTTTCTTTTTCTTTCTGTTTTCTTTTATTATTTTTTTAATTTATTTCTTATTTTAATTTGCATGCACATGTAGAACTTTCGTTTATTTTTTGGTTTCTTTTTTTTATTTTTTATTTTTCATGCTTTTTCCTTTATGCTTTTTTTTGTTTTCTTGTGCAGCTTTTTCCTTTCTTTTTCTTTCTGTTTTCTTTTATTATTTTTTTATTTATTTCTTATTTTAATTTGCATGCACATGCAGAACTTTCTGCTTTTTTTGTTTCTTTTTTTATTTTTTTTATTTTTTTAATTTGCATGCCAATGCAGCTTTTTTTTTGTTTTCCTTTCTTATTTTTTTTGGTTTAGGGTTTATTATTGTTACTTTTCGTTTATTAAATTAATTTGAATTTTTTTTTACTTTTTTTTTTCTTGAGTGTTTAAAGCATACTACTTCGTTTGTGGTTTTTGCAAATCAAAGTAAAGAATCTATTTTCATACTGAAATAATAAAAAATGTACAATGAACACTGTAAAGTTTATTTTAGATTACATATAACTGAACTATGAAAAATAGAAAATTATGTCTGTACAGCTAAGGCCAGATGAATGGCATGAATCGGATGGTTTTCTTCCCAACACGATGCCCGCGCCCGAGAGCATCCTACCCCTTCTCTTCGTCAGACGAAGATACCTGCGATATAGGCTGATGTGGCATTGATGCACCGGCTGTGCCCGGAGGAGGTGGTGCGCTAAACCTCCCAAACACGTAGGCTGAAGGATTCGGAGATTGGAATGCTGTAAATCCTGAACTGGGCGCCGGAGGCATCTACGACATCTCGGATCCACTAGGGAGAGATTCGGGATCTGGCGTCAATCCCAAACTATAGGACGACATATCTAGGTGGGGGCTGTCGAATGGGTCAATATAATGTTGACCGCCACCAGATCCCTCACCCCTCTCAACCACTGCTGGGTGGGGGTCGAAATGTTCCTGCCTTTGTGGAGCAGGAGGTATAGGAGGGCGTCCAGCACCTGCTCCCCGGCCAGGATGTCTCCGAGCACCCCTTTTAACTCCACGAGCCCCTCGGTCTAGAACGTGCTCTCGAGGGCGGCGACGCGAGGGCTGAACAGGAAATGTCGCCTGTATATCGTGCTGTGAAAGGGTGCATCCCAAAGTGCCACCGATGGAGACCATGCACCGCCGGATGATCGTCTGCACTTTTTTTATAACCGCAGCAATCTGTGAAGAAGATGAAGGTGGCTCCCGAATCGCCACTGAAGATTATCCACCTCCTGTAACATGGAAGTCTAAAAAAGAAAATAACTAAATAATTTAGAATTTAACAAATGAAATAAGTACTTACCATAAATTAGAAATTAACAAATGAAAATAAATAAATAAATAAATTAGAATTCAACATAAATAACTGAAATGCATAAGAACTTACCATCATCCGTCTGTCCACGCCGGCAGGTTGATAACCATGCGCACGGGTATCACGGTTAGTTGGATTGCCGATGTAAACCCGTGTGATACCCCTGTACCTTTTTATGTACTCATCACTGGGGTACGACAATGCCTCAACATATTCTATAGCAGGACCATCCCTAACAAGAACTCACCACTGGTTCCAGACATCCACATGGATAGCATGTTGTGTAACTCAGGATATGTTGTCATTCCCTCTTAAATGGATCCAATGAAGGTCCAGACGAGTATCGACTGCATCTGGAACCATCTAAGCCCGTGCGAACTGTCGCATCACACGTCCGAGATAGTATCTCATAACATATGAGGGGCACCTCTGCCCGCCACAAGTCAGATGGAACCAGAGGGCGGTCATAATACGGGAGCCACATAAACTGTCATGTCAAAACTCAAAGTCAATAAAAATGCAACAAGGAAAAGAAAAACAATTAATTACAAATAATACAAGCTATTGTAAAGCATACTTGGTCAGATGGCATAAAGTCCAACTGGTCTCTGTATGTAACCAGAGTGTGCGTAGGTAGCTGACTATAGTCAAATGTTGTGCACCATATTGCGCCAAGAGGAGCAAGAGGGTCGGCCATAATCTCCGTCATCAGCTGAGGCCGCAATGTAGGTATATGCGACCACGCCCATATCTGAACTAACACCAAAGCCCCTCCAATCTGTCGTGCACCCCCCAAAGCTGCAATGCACAGCTGCCTATACAGAAATCCAAGAACGCAACTACCCCAGCTATATGTCCTAATAACATCAAAATCCTCCAACAAGCTAAGGTAGCGCACGTGAACCATTCCCGGAGAAGTCGGGAAGCATGTGTCCGCCAATAAGTAAGAAAATAAATCCACGAGCGCGTAGTATTAGATCGTCGTCAGTCTCTGAACTGGTGAACGCTCTCAGAATCTATGCTTCCAATGGTTCCTTCTTCACTTTGTAACCGGAAAAGTGGCTGAGAGACATCCGCACACCAAGAAGTCTCTCGATAACGTCAATCCAGTATTGTTTAGGGTGTAAACTCCAACTAGGCCCGGTAACAACCTTGCCGTCTATCCCTAAACCCCACAGCGCCTGTACATCTTGGAGTGTAATCGAGACTTCACCGCACGTTAGATGAAATGTGTGGGTCTCTAGTCTCCACCGCTCGACTAATGCGGTGATAAGCACGTGGTCCAATCCAATATAACCACACCTAAAGACTCCCCCCAAATCGGTCCCATCAATAATCTCAACCAATCTACGGGAAGCTGCACTATAGCACTGGAATAGGTTGCGGCCAAAACGCCTACACTGAAGGTCAGTATAACACGTTTCCCGATCCCCACTCCAGATCAAACTCGATCTGTGCTCGTGCTGTCTGGATAAGACGTCAGTGACAATGGGCCCCAGATGCACATTTGCTGGCACTTCTTCCATCTACATTAATTATATTTTCCAAATATTGTGAACATCTATATGTTAAAATTAACAAGTTTTAAACATATTCTAATTCCTAGAATATTAACATTTAATTGTTATTACGTTTAACGGTTGTAAAGTTTATAGTTTTACGTTCTCATATTTCCAAATATCAGGTATATTGTAAACACAATTAATCAACGATTTAGGGAGTTTTAAATAAATAAGATTTTAAAGTTTTTAAAGTTTACTGTTACGTAATAAATTTCATTTTTACTGTTAGGTCGACATGTTCACTGTTAAAAAATACCAGTTCCTATATTTTTAAATGAAATCCTAAAACCTAATAACAATTTTTACATGAAAAAAAAATTATATTCATAACATTAAAAAATCGTACACTTTTATTAATAACTACAATTTTAAACATAAATCCGAACCACACTTTCACCAAAAAAAAAAAAAAAAAAAAAAAAAAACATAATGTAAATTTTTGGATTTTACTAATAGATTTTTAAGTTTTGTATTAATTAAATTTTACAATTTTTAGGTTGCAAAAAATAAAGTTTCAATAATTTCTACTGTTTAAAAAAATAAAAATTAGAAATACCGAATTACATCAACCCATATTTTCTAACATTCAAATTAATTGCCTAAATGATTAAAAAATTTTCTATTAATCATAAAGTAAGAAATTAAACCTAATTATCCAAATAAATTCATGAAAAAAATCCTAAACCCTAATATCACTTTTTGAATGAAAACAAAAATTCGTACATATTTGCTAATAACTACAATTAAACATAAATCCAAACCACACTTTCACAAAAAAAATAAAAAATAACATAATGTAAAATTTTGGATTTTAATAATAGATTTTTAAGTTTTGTATTATTTAAATTTTACAATTTTTAAGTTGCTAAAAAAAATTTTTCATAATTATCCGCTTGTAAATTCATGAAAAATAATTATCCCTAATATCACTTATCAAATACAAAAAAACAATTACATACATAAAATTATCAAATTGGTACAAATTTATTAATAACTACAATTTTAAACATAATTCCAAAAATTAAAAAAAAGGTAAAATTTTTATTTTAATAATACATTCTTAAGTTTTGTATTATTTACATTTTACAATTTTTAAGTTACAACAAAAATATTTGTTTTCATATTTTCTACATTTAAAAAAATGTTAAAAATATCGAATTACATATTCTTATATTTTCTTACAATAATTTATATATTATGCAAAATAATAATCTAAATAATTTCTAATAATCATAAAGTAAGGTAATAAAGTAAACATAATTATCCACATAAGTTAAAGAAAATAATACATCACCCTAATATCACTTTTTAAATTCAAAAATAATTATATACATAAAATTATCATATTTGCACAAATTCATTAATAACAAACATTTTAAATATAAACATAAACCTATTTCCACAAAAAATAAATTAATTCAAGTTAATAAATAAAATTCATAAAAAGCATTAACAAACAACAAATACCGAAATAATCACACTTAACATGTAATAAACAAAAAAGTTTCTAACTAACTAAAAACTTACTGAAAATTTAAAATGCAGCTTTAGTAGCCTTCGTACTCCAAATCCTTAATAGCCTTCGTACTCCAAAGAAAATCTCCAAGATTTACTAATTTAACTGTAATTTTTAAAATAAAATACACATTCATTAGACAAAAATAAATCAACACATAATAAAAAGAAAAAAATTACAGTAAAATACCTAGCAGATGGCGGAGGCAGGAACAAAAATTTTTCTGAAGAAAGAAGGATGAAAAAAGGAAGAAGAATGAGATGAAGATGGCTGAAAAAATTAATAAAAATTGAAGGAAAGGGGCTGTAAAAACAGTAAGGGGGAAGGAGATGAAATAGAGAAATAAAGAGGAAGAAAGGAGGAAAGGAGGAAAGAGAGTAAAAAATAGGGTTGGGAAGAGGCTGGGGGAAAATAAAAAGGGGGAGGAAGGAGGAGGAGGGGGAGCTGCACTGGGAGGGGGGGAATATAAAAAGGGGGGAGGAAGGAGGAGGGGGGCGGGAAGGGCGGCTAGGGTTTAAAATTTTATAACATGATAACGCACAGTCACCGTGCGTTATCAGCTTAATAACGCATAATGGCTGTGCGTTATTAAGCTTGATAATACACAACCATTGTGCGTTATCTACAGCTCGGTGCCAGATGGGATCCACGTCAGATTTTTACGCGATTAACGCGGTTATTAAGGATAACACATATTGGTTGTGCATTATCATAACGCACAACCATTGTGTGTTATTGCCTGAATCGGAAAAAAAAAAATTGGCCCACTTCAGTCTAGGCTTTTTAAAAATGGGCCCGGCCCAGAAAAAAACCCTCCAATAACCCATTTACATCCCCCCGAAGCAGTTTGTAGCCCTCCAATAAACGACTTTAACTGAAAATTTTTAGTAAATGAAGGGATGTGTATGTGTAATCCATTTAGGAATAAGTTTATTTGGAATGACCAAGGGCATACTAGGAAAGTTAAAAAAGTAAGAAACTCAAATTTGTAAATCATCATGATCACTTTAGAGCCTTTTATAATAGTATAGATGCACTAAAAATCATCTTTTTTCTCCTTTAAATACTTCTACTTGACATGCTAATATCTCAACACTGTGGTTCCTCTCCCTTTTATAATATTAAGAATTTAACTATAATTATTATAGTCCATCCTAAATTGTAGATTATTATTTTATGTTATGGTGCTTTCATAATTTAGTATTTGATTTGAAGATGGTTGAACTATATTATTTAGTTTGAACTGTGAATCTTATTGAACTAGCATTTATTTTTTTTAATATCGCTCAATTTTTTTTAGAATTAAAGCTTTTAATTATGTCAGTTTTTAAAGTATCAATTCATTTGATTTGGCGGTGTGATTAATAGATTTGTTAGAAAATTTATATCTAATTTTCCACTTAGGTTCTCAATTATTTGCTTGGGATTGGGGATAGGGAGGAGAGATGGATTGTAAATGGAGATTAGTTGGAGAGTTGAATTGGAAATAGAGACGAATTTCTTACCCATATAGGAATAGACAGGAACAGAGATGAGATAAGGAAAGCGGCCGGAAATTGGATTCCCCACCCTTACCCTGCCCCATTACCATTCCTCCCAATTATCAAGGTCTTTTTTTTTTTTTAATTAATCAAGATAAAATCACAAATAATAAAAATGCCTACAGGCCATTACAAGTTGGAAGGGTTCAAATAAGTTTCAAATATTTGACCAACTATTTTTTTTTCCCTTCAACTTACATATGCAACTATTGGAGAACAAATTCATGAATTTAGAAAGCAATTGTATTATTAATATAACAAAAGAAAGTAGACAACGAGAACGAGATAGTGATTCGATAATGAGACTCCCTTTTAAATACTTCTACTTAATACGCTAAGTGAAATGTATTGAATTCGAGTCATCTCGATCACGGTTTTATCAAATTTTAGGCCTAATATTGTAGTTGACACCAAAGTAAAAGAATTAAATAAATAACCTTACAAAATTAAACAAATTACATAAGTACAAATTGATTAACTCTTGTATACAGCCAATATACAAAGCTAGCCAACCTAAAGAAACCTTGTTCGACAGTCCTATTTAAACTTCTTTCATGTTCTATGAACATGTAGAGTCCTATAAGTTTATGCATTGATAAATTCTCAAAAGAACGAACATAAAAAACTAGGCATTTGTAAAGAAACATAATGGACTTCTTTCCATGATAGCCAATTTGCAGATGAACATGCTATAAAATAATTCCTCAATTTAACAATGCTTGTCTACCTTTCTCTTTGTTTTCTTTTTCTTTATTTTGTAGTGCAGTCTCAAAAATAGTTCTCACCACATTTCTAATTTCAGTCCTCCATGTAAACCAATTTTTGAACTTCACCAGGTAATTTAGCCGACTAACACAGTCTCCGTAATCAAGGGTTCATTGAGAATTGAGAATCATTCTGCAGATCACAGTTACAAAGAGTATTAATGAACAGCCTTCTTGAGTTTTAGCATATTCTAATGAAGTACTCAATATAAGAATATGTACATTGGATGTTGTCTTCATCAAGCTCTCAGGGATAACGCGATGAATCTTTCCTCATTTTCTGCTGAAGAGTCATTTCGAAACAGCATTCACAAGAACCCCAAAAATATTTGAAATATATAGAAATGAAAATAAAAATAAAGGTCAAATACCCCAATAAACATGTGCAACTAGTGTACAATTTTTTTTTCTGGGAAATTAGTGTACAGATTTAAACCACACACAAATGAGATGGCTCCAGGTGTTATAGAATGAATATATGGTTTTGGACCTTTTGGTTGCATTATTTGGTGCCTTTGTGTATGGTGTAGTCTGGATGAAATCTAGCACATAAATTAGCACTACATGAAACAATGTGCCCGAATTAGAACCAAGGTTTATCAGCTAACAAAGTAGCACCTAGCAAACTATATATATATATATATATATCCTTTGAGTTCTGGTATTTCTCTAAAACACTGGAGCAACAAATAATGTTTCATGGATCAACAAAGGGGAAAAGATAAAACTGAAAGAGAGTCTAAGCAAACTGGCAAGTCAAGCCCAAACTTTTAATAAACAATTAAGCCTTTTTTAATCTGGTCAGGAGAATTATATTAAATTAATAAAAATATGAACTAAGGCCATAACTATTTCTAAATAAACTCATAAATTCTCAAAGTAGCATTTTATAATCACCCTTGATATGTAGGTAATCAAACTTTCTCGCAAACAAATGGAGGTGTATGCCAATACTGAGTGTATTATTAGGATTTTTACTCTTTCAACTTAAGTTCATGAAACTTAAAGTCTAAAGTTCTCAGGAATTAAAATAAAGGAAGATTGGACGAACCTTGTTTCCTCGAGGCAATCTGAGTGTGTTTGACTTTGAATCTTCAAAGAATCCTGTAGAATTATCTTTTCATTTGACAACTTAGAATCTTTGCTCAATGACGATAACTTTTGAAAAGGAAATCCATGGCATGTGTCTTCAGCATGAAAGTCAAGCAATGAAGCCTTGGGTGTTTGAGATTGAGAATTGAACTGAGCAGCAAGAAAAGCATCAAAAGAATCAAAGTTAGGTATCCTGGACAGCGAATTTGTCATGCTGCCTCGTAACTTTGGATCGGAATTGGCTATTCTGGCTTCCAAGGATGCCTCTGACAGTAAACCTCCAATACTCAATGTTGTCACACCATCATCCCATGGCAAATTTGCAGTCTTGTTCTCCTTCAAAGGTTGCAATCCTAATGTGCTCCTATCAAAAGTTGCATCATTAGCATTAATCTTTTCCTGCAAAGATGCTTCGAAAAGCAAGCCACCTATACTTATTTCTGAAGCTGGAATTGGGTGCAATTCTACTTCTTTCTCTGTATTCAAGTCAGCCTTGTCAGTCTTCTTTTTGACGGGTGTATCTGATAAGAAGCTTCCTTTACTCATGTCTGCAAACTCTTTTGATTCCAGACCTGACATGTCCTCTGATTTCAGCTTAGGATTGTTGATCTTCTCCTGTAAGGATGCCTCATATAGCAGCCCTCCCATGCTAATATCAGAAAGTAAAAACGGATGCAACCCTGATTTGCTGTCAGATTTGAAAGTAGAATTACTAATTTTGTTCAGCAAGGATGCTTCAGAAAGCAAGCCTCCAATGCTCAAGTCTGTAAAACTATCCCCCCATGATACTATTGAGTGTGCAGGGACACTATGTACCATAACTTCATCATCCTGAAACAAGATCAACAACAATTCGGGAAAGCAAACCTGTGTCAGTCACTCACTTAGAACGAACTAAAAACTGTGAATATAACAAAGTTTATGATTCAAGGAAAACGAACTGAAATTACTGAACAGTAGAACCTTAAGCAGAAAACTGCATCCAATGACTTATTGAACTCAGGAAAAACACTAACAAAAATTAGCAGCTCATGCTCGTTTAGTAATTTCATAATGACCTCAACCGAAACCATCATGTAATTAACCCGGTAGAGAACAGTTGATTGACTTTCAGGTAAAGGAAAACTGTGAGTGTCTCACAGAGCGAGAGAAGAGAGCAGGTCAAAGCATTCTTCAAATCATACAATTTACAAAGGGAGTAGGCAGCTCCATCACCAATATGGACAATTAGAGACGAATTCCATAAGGAAAACTTCTGAAGGAAGTCAGTTTCAGTTCATAGTAATTTGAACAAGCTTTTGCTTACATTTGCGGAACATATTTTTCTTGATAAACTTATTCATGCATTTTGTTTTTCCTTTTTCCGTTTTATGCCAAATTCCTCCATAACCAATATGAACAATTAGGGAAAGAACTGCATTAGAAAAACTTTTGAAGGAACTCAGTTTCAGTGCCTAAGTTCTTTTAGCAAGCTTTTTTTGGTTACTCATTGTTGGGTTACCATTGGAGAACATATTTTTCTTGATGCTCTTAGATAATCCATGCATTTCTCTTCTTTCTTTTTTCTTTTTTACATTAAAGTAATTTCTAAGGTTATAACATTCTAATTTCAACAGTCAAATTCTTGATATTATGAAGATTCATGTCCTCAAATGTTCAGAATATTGAGCTAGTAACTAGTTTAATATGCATACATTTTTTTTATGGGCTATGCAAAAGATGAGAATAAATGGTAAGCCATACTAACTGCCTTTCACTTTTTCACTGGGTCAAATCCAGAAACGCCATCTCAAATAATATACATACATGTCATGGAAGTCCACTTCCACAGATTTTATTTTCAAATAGCTTTGCATAAAGAAAACAAGATGCAGCTAAAGTGTATTTTTCTTCCTTGTTAAAAATAATAACAAGTGTACGTTACTAAAAAAACTATATTTTATTTCAAACTTTATGTGGCTAAGCGCAGTTCAAAAACATACGTCTCAAATATTCAAGAATGGCATGCATTATGTGATGGCAAATAAAAGATAACAGTTACATTTGAGAGGAGGCAGAAAATTAATTGAGAATAGCCTAAAAATGTCATAAAAAGAAAATTCTTCAAAGGAAGACATTAAATGGTTACCATATGCTCAATAGTTGCGGCAGCCGAGGTCTGCTTAGTCAGTGTTGCATCTGCTGCTTCATGTACATCAAACGAGTTTCTCATTGCTTGACTGTCAATTTTAATTTGTTCTGTTTGACAACTTGTGATACTTGAAAACGAGTTGTAAATCTTGCCAACATTATCAGACTCTGAAGGAGCTTCAACAGATGCATGAGATATTCCAGAAGCCTCAGAATGAAGATTTGAAAACCATCCATATCTAGAAGGAATGGTGAAGTAAGGTGAGTTGACAAACCAGAAGAAGATAATAAGGAAATAGTACAGCCACATACCTCAAGCATAAAACTGAAGAACTCCCTAAAACTTCATTTAGCTGTCCTGCAGTAATGCCCCCATCATCTAATGTCCACCTTCTACTTGCAGAAAAATCTTCTAGACGCATGCTGTAGGGGAAAAGCATAAGCTCTTCGATTGCTGCACTGGAACTGCCCCATTTGCAATTTAGGTGCTTAATTACTGATGATATCTTCTTTCTAGAACTTAAAGTGAGTTCCAAGAAGGGATTGTGACCATCCTGAAAAGAATAACAATTGCAACAATAGGATCACCTCATTTTTCACTTAGACATCCACTTAGTTCATGATCTCAATATAATAATCCTACCTTCTCCAATCTTAAGCGTGTAGGTTCATTTACTGGAAACAGCTGTATTTTCATCTTTACAGAAGAAAGACTTTCTCCAGTCTCAAGATGCATGTCTGTTGAGCTAGGCATCTCTGTGAGAGACTTGCATTGACTAGATGATTTAGCAGCAGAAGAAGGCTTTATCTTTTGGTCCTTCCCAAGCAAGGAAAATTTTCCTTCCCCTGAAATAGGAAAAATATTGCAGTTAATTAAATAACAAATAACAATAACAATAATCATCTTAAGTCCTACTTCAAGTTTGTTGCATATTTTCTCCCGCATCATTGGACTTTTTTTGCTATTCCTTTTTCTTATGGTTACACATACTCTGCTCTGTTTTGAGAATCAACAATGAAAAAAGTAAAACTATCCGTACAAGTCAGTATGCACAAGAAAGCTTGTCACTGGACAACCTGATAAACACTTTCCAAATGTAGAAAAACCAAAAAGCAGCGTAGTGTATAAGATGGTCTACTGGCCAGATCGAGAAGCAATGTACATATGCATTACCATCAACGTGGATTAAAAATATATAGAAAAACCAAGATTTCTAAAAACTTAGACCCAATCTATCCCTGATTACAGTTCCTAAGTTAAGTATCATGACAATAAAGTATTAGAATATCTGTGAAATATATTCTGAACCCAAGAATACATTGTATTTTACTCAAGGGAAAAGTTAGAGCCAAATTTAAGCTTTAGCACTTACCAGATCAGAAAATAATAGAAATCAAATTCAAGGAAATAAAAACATTTCATTTAGCAGCCTAACCTGGTGCTTTCTGGCTGCGCCTACTGTTTCTGTTTGCAGGTTTCTTCTCTCCCGCACCTGTTTGTTCATAGTTTTCTTGAGGAACCTCACTGGCCTTTCTCTTTTTTCTTCCAGATGATTTCATGCTGGCTCAAGGTTGCGCCAAATGAAGTTTGGAACCTAAAGGAGCAAATTGATTTTCAAGAAATAGCAAAAATTGATTTCTTGAATAAAAGAGAAAGATAACTGCCAGATGAAACCCTAGAAACCACTACTATAAAAGTTCACGGTACAAACATGAAAAAGATCACCATATGGCGGATCAGTTTAGCTAGTTCAATCGAGAAACAGATTTTCATCAGCTACAAAGCTGTAAATCGATTAAACTTTCAATTGAATCCACCCATAAATTCGTAAAAATCTGATGAATTTTCAAAAACATAGATAGACCTAAAAATTGTTTAGTCCAGCAGAAATTCAATTGCTTCAACTAAATTCAAGGTGGAAATGATTCGATTGAATTACGTCTACGACCTACAAGAATGAGAAAACACATGTGATTCACTTACGCAGAGTTAATTCGTCTTTGGTTCCGAACTCTGATGCTTGCGTTTGTGCGCGAACCTGAGAAGACGAATGAAAATTGAAACAGTGGCGGGAATAATTTTACAGGGAAAAAGAGGGAGAGTCGCCTCCTTATTTTGATTTGAATACAAATACTTACAAAGATAGTCCTAACTGTGTGATGCTGGGGCTTTCTTGGGATTTAATACTTTGAGGGTGGTGTGGCCTATTATGAATCTAATCCAGGGTTCCAATAGTTTGAAGCCACGTGGATGGCAGCTTTGCTTTCATTTCTTTTTTTTTTTAAATTTGTTTTAAGATTTTAAAACAATTTGTTGTAAGAAATTTACTATTATTATTTTGTCCAAAGGGGATCCCAGACTTTAATAAAAATCAAAACATGTAAACTAATTACAAACTGGCAGCCCCCGTTTAGAGCATTTGCTGGACAAAATTTAAGTTCACACTCCTTTATTTATTTATTTTTTTGTTAATATGATATTTGAAAGGAATTGAAGGATCTAAGGCTAGCATGCAGCATTAAATCACTTCCTAAGTGACTAAAACTCAAGAGTTCTCACTAAGCATATCAGGTAGAGGTACTAAGTGAAGGGAGCCACGTTAGCTTCCACTCTTTATTGAGTGTTTGAGTAAAATTCAAAATTTAAATGACTGACTATATGTCTCACCTCTCCAAAACTCCTCATCATGCACTATTTTGTTTCTAATCCTCCACGCCAGGTGACAACCCACTCTAAATGCCAGCCACTAGTATTTCCTCCAAGATTGAGATCAACCCACTCTGCGATAGGAATATTAGAAAAAAATTAGCTCCGATACTTCGCACGCAGTGGTATTCCTAGTCGAAAGACATTGATATTCATGAGCAATGGATCTCGAAGGGATCACAATTGCCGCCAATGTTTGTAATATCGATAAAGGAAGCACTACATGCAACTCATTCCAATTCCAATTTAGGTGATCCGATTGCCAATATGTCGCGACCGATTTCGTTCTTTCGTGATCAATTAGGGAACGAAGAGCAATATCCCCTAGCATCATCTCACCTAACCATTTATCTCTCCAAAATTGGATTGATTCCCAATCCCCAAGTTGCCATTTTAGCTTATGCATTAATATACAAAAACCTTTAAGAATCCCACGCTATGAAGAAAATGAGGGTTTGGGTTTATGAACTGCATCTCTTAAATTCCCATACTTTGACAACAATACTCTACTCCACAAAGCAGATAGTACCTTCAACAACCTCCAACTAAACTTCACTAAGTAAGCCTCATTATATAGCTTGAGGTTAAAGAAGCTTAACCCTCCTATTAGTTTAGGTGCACATACACTTTTCTGTGCTACTAAGGGCATATCTCTTTTCTCCCCATCTCCAGCTCATAAAAAATTTCTGTTCAATCTATCTATTTCTTCTATCATCTCCAATAGGCAAATGAGCAGTTTGTATTGTATAATTCAAAACCGTGGAGCTTACTGTTTAGATTAGCAAAGCCCTCGCCGGCCTTGGCAACACTTTTGCTTTCCATCCCAAGGTCTTGCGTCCTACTGTAGCTGCCAGAAAAGAGAAGGTTTGTTTCCTTGCCCTCCCATATAAAAGTAGCATACCGAGGTATTTTCTCAAATTATTCGTTATGTCCACCCTTATCAATTGACTCAAATTTCCAGCAGCCTCTAAGGGAATATTTCGAGATACCAGAATCTTCGATTTAGTATGGCAAACTTTCTGACTTGAAAATGAACAAAAGAAGCTAAAAAAATTTTCCATCACTCGGGCTTGCCGATTGTTGGCTTCTTAAAAAAGAATAAGATCATCACCAAGAAAAAATGTGACATTTTAGGGCCTCCCCGATTTAACTATACTGGTTTCCAAGCACCTTCTAAAATAGATTCCTAAATATTATGTGCCAACACCTGCATACACAATGCAAAAAGATAAGGGGATAAAGGATCCCCTTGTAGTAATCTTCTAGAGGGTAAGATCTCTCCAGCTTTTCTCCATTCTATAATAGTGAAGATGAGAAAGAGCGAATAGAATGCATGATCTGTCCGTGTATATTGTCAAAGAAACCAGAAACTCCCACAACCTACTCAAGGATTTCCAGTTAACGCGATGATATGCCTTTTCAAGATCCACCTCCACAGTGATCCAACCCTTTTTGCCTTTCTTTATTCAAATGGAATGCATCACCTCCTAAGTAATCAAAATGTTATCCATAGCCTCTCGACCAAGAATAAATCCCCCCTGCTCCTCCTGATGTGAATCTTCAATTGATTTAGATTTGATTCAATACCTTCCCAAGATTACCTCTTTTGATGGAGAACCTTTATTGAGAATTTTGTAACACTCCAATAGAAAACTTATGAGGATCTAAGCCTCATAAGCCTAATATTGAGAGGCAAAACTCATTCCCAATTTGATAGAAAGAACCTTGAGGAAACTAAGGCATCAAAACCCCAACTACACAAACTAGAAGACTTAGGATTAATTGAATTTAAGAACAAGAACTCTAAAACTCAATTAAAGAAAGGAATTAGATGATCAATTGATTTCATAGATTCCACAATCTAAGGCCAACAATTGCTCACAAAGTAAGGATATTAACCCTTAGCAAGCTAACTAAGAAGGGTGAAGAACCCTTGAGATAATTGGAGAATCCTCTCTCCAATTTCAACAAAATTCATCAATGTTGTTTACAAGAGGAGGCATAAGTAGGTATTTATAGAGATAACCTACTCCTCTTCCTAAAAACCTAATGAGTATTGAAAATACCTAATTAACCTTCTAATAAAAGTTAATTACAAATTTGGAAATAAAGAAACCAAGAATTAATCCTAACATAAGTTATAAACTTGACCCGACCGTCCGACCGAGAAGGTGGCTGGGTCCGGCTATTTAACCTTTAAAACTGGCCATTCTAACCAGAAACCTACCGGGGATGGTAGGCTGGGAGCCTACTATTGCCTGTAGGCTTTGTTTTAGCCTTTCTGTTGTGATTTTGCATCTGCTCGGTTATCGTCTTTGTTTGACCTTCAAAATCTTCAAACTGGTTCTTGGTGTCTTAAAAAAACTTAGCATTCTCTGATCTTTCTAATGAATCTTGAATCTCCTCAATTGAACTCTTATAGTGTAAGTTATGGCCATTTTACCAGAATGTGTCATCTTTGCAATCGAATGTAGAATGTCCGATTTAAGACTGGTAATAGGATATCCAAATGAACTCATCTATGCATGAGCTATGACATTCCAGAAACCTGAAGAAGTCTTCTACAATCTTCATGGGATCACTTGTTCATTTAAAGCCATTAAAAACTCCAAAATAGAGTTCTTCCAAAACTAGTCCAGAAATTCCAGTTTATCTCCATTTTAACTATTCTTCTAGCTTTAACTCTTGCACTTGAATCTTCCAAGAATTCATGCATATCTATGATCATATCATACCCCCTCTCTTAAAAAGAATTCGTCCTCGAATTCGCACGTTCATTTAAGAACAAAATGCGGGAATTCATTAAAAATACAATTTTCAAATGAACCATGCTATGATCACTGCTAAAGCACTCAAGAACTAGACAAATAAGTCCAATGGTCATGTAAATAACAAGAAGAGCAAAATGTCTATAACTTCTTTGAAAGGTCTATGATATGCATATGATCAAAGAAGTTCAAAGTAAGATAACTCAATTAAGGGCTATGCAAGAAACACTCAAAGATTACAAGGCTTCTTCCAATGAAAGCATAAGTGAAAATATAGAAATCTTGTAAATCAAACATAGTAACAACATTTCCCACAAAGTCCTCAAAGGGTCGATGAAATTGGAGACTCAAGTTTTCTAAATCTTTCAAAATGAAGAACACAAAGTGTTATAGAAGTTCAAGTTTCCACATAAGAAGTGTTCCTTCAAAAGTTTTAGAAAAGGACTTTAAAATGAAGCTTTCTAGGAACAACTTCTTTGGCTTATGTTTCAAGAAGGAACTACTACTAAAATCCTTAAAAAGTAAAGGGAAGTAGAAGCTTTCATCATTTCTAAACTCCAAAAGTAAGTCAAGAAGTTCATGAGTTTGAAATATCTCTTCTTTCAAAAGACGATGAAATGTAGAGCTCATTGTGTGTAATGATTTCAAATGTTGAAACAAGAAGCTGTAAGGATTTTCAGTGCTCCAAGCACAAGGTATTTTCTCAAAAATTCTAAGAAGGAAATTTAAAACACAATTGTTAAGAAACAACTTTCTTGTCAATTTCGCAAAGAAAAGTTCAAAGTTAAAATCCTTGAAGGGTAAATGATATTGAAAACTTCCATTCTTTTCAAAATAGTCATGAAAATCACACATTTGAAATTTCTTTTCTTTGAAAGGATAATGATTATTCCAAAGCACCTTCAAAATAGACACAAAAATATTGAGCATGATAGAATAGCCTTGATGAGTCTCAAATTTCATCATTTCACAAATAAGGTAAGAAAATATAGACATAAAATTTCCTAAATTCCAAGATGGTCTACATTTCCATTTTAAAATCATTTTATCAAAGAACTCTTTAAAAAGTAGATAGTTAAACAATGTAGCTTCAAATTCACGTTTCAAAATTAATGTACAAAGTTCTTTTGAAAGCTAGCACACAAAATGAACAATTTTGAAAACCAATTCTTGAAAGGTTTGTGGTAATAAAAAAGATGCTCAACAACAAAATATTTGCAAACTTGTTCAAAGGACTTCTTTCTCAAATTAGATTTTTCAAATGCCAAAGGATTAACTTTGAACAACTCAAGATTAACTCCCACTTTGGTTCTCAAAATCTCTCAATAAGAGTTCCTTGAAATGCAAATGATAAAATTGGAAACCAAATGTATTTTCAAATAAAGTGTTCAAGGAGTTAATGACATTTGAAAGCTTTTGTTTATTGCAAGAAAACTCAACTTGACCACTCACAAAGGACATAAGTTGGTTTAAGGAAACAAAATCATTATGATTCTGCATAAAAGTATCGAGGAAAGAGGAAATATATCCAACATTCTCAACAAACTTTCCTAAACACTTATCATGTAGAATATCAAATAAGACACCGTCTAATCCAAAGCCAACAACTATAGACTCAATAGAAGCATTATTCATAACTCCGAGATCATGGCAAAAAGGATCAAACATAGAACCACTATGCAACAATGAATCCTCAAGAAAAGCATGAGAAGAAAGACATTTAAACACATAAGGCACAACAAGAAAGAGACCACCACCAAAAGAAATAGTGCAAATATCTCCATATATGCTTACATGAGAAATATAAGACTATAGGAAAAACTTTTTTTAATTGCATAAAAGAAACTTCAAAACACATGAGAGAAGGAATAAGAGATAAGCTTATTGATAATTCTTCAAGAATAGATCCAAGCTCTTTCTCCATGATCCTTCCTTTGTCTTCAACTCCTAGCACAAAAGAAGCAAAATTAGTAATATTGAAATGACATTCATCAACTCTAGGAATTGCACAAGAAATGGAATTAAACTCTATGAATTGTTTATTTTCTAATAAAGTTCCAAGAGAGTTGAGAAAATAAAATTGATATCCATTTTCCATGAAAACAAGTGAGAACAACTTAATTTCCTTAAAATAAATCTCAAAGCTCAAGTAGGAAGTAGAGGGAAAGAAGTTTATGGTCTTGATGGACTTGTAGGCAAGCTTTCCTCCTTCATCCTAGCTTGAATCTTCAAAATTCTGCATACATAAGGATTCACTAGCAAAGAAAGAGTTAGTTTCAATAGCATAGAAATTCACTTCCTCACTCTTTTCAAGTACAACTATCTCTTTTTCTCTTTGCTATTCTTTTTTACTCTCTTGTTTTTCAATGAGACACTCGTTTTCTTTTACTCTCTCATTTTTCTCAAGCTCACTCTCTTTCTCTTTTGCACACTCAAAATGTTCACTCTCTTTTGAAAAGATAGAAATGAATCAAAGACACATAATCTTTCTACTAATCTCTCTGTTTCTTCCACTCTTTTTTTTCTTTGATTTCAATGCTATTCTCATTCATAATACAACAAGGTTCCTTTTTGGATGTCTCATTCTCAACATGGATTTTAAGACTCTCTTCAATTTTGGCTTGTGAAAGCTCTTTGTTCTTTGGAGACTGTTTAACCATTAATGACTCTATAAATTTAACCTTTGGTTGACCTTCTCTAAGTCCTTCACAGTTTCCAACTCTAAATCTATTCCTCAAACATTGCTTCATTGAGCTCCAAGTCTTGATTGGTTGAACTCCCCATTTTCTTTTCATTTTCACATTTAGAATCCCTCCAAACTTTGAGCTCATAAGGAAGAGATGTTAACACCAATTTGGACTTTTCTTCTTCTATTACACAATAGGAATAGAACAATGATTCCACTTCTTGCTCTCATGCTTCATAATCATAAGGACCAAAAGTTCCACACAAAGAGGTAATTTCAAATTGTTATAACTAAGAGATCTTCATGTAGTTCCCATAGTTTGAGAACTTCTTCTATAATTATATGCTCTATAGTTATAACTATCATAATATCCCTCATAATCACCTTTTCTTTTATGGAACCTCTCGTCCATATTCACATAATTTCCTCCATTTCTAACATCATTTCGTGAAACTCTTTTACAAGATGTATCATTATAACCATTCCTAGTTCCAAGTCTATTGCCCTCATAGCAATCATAAAAATTATACTCATAAGATCTAGTATGAGGAGAAAAGTTACCATATCCCTGTTAATTATCATACATTAAGTGTCCACCAAGGTCTCTTCCACTACTTTGCTCATAATTGGTTTCCTCTTCTCTTTTTAAGTCCTTCACACCCTTTGCTAGGCATGATAATTGTTGTTCCAATCCTTTCAAGGCTTGTTGTGTTCGTTGCACATGATGGAACTCATCTTCCCTATTGCGATAGATGTTGTTAAACCTGAAAATTAAACAAAGAAACAAAACAAAAGGATCTTCTAATCACTCCATAAGTGTTTACACTCTTTGATGATCACTCAAGTCACTCGGGTACAACTCTCTTAATTGGCTTTTATCAATACAAGCTCACCCTCTTGCCTTTTCAAACACTTAACACTCAAGCCTCTATGATATCTTTCAACCTCTTAGCCAACTCAAACCAAGAGCAACAACCCAAGCAAGTAAATCAATCAATTGCACTTAGTTGGAAAAATGTTCAATGAGGCAAAATATCAAACACTTGAGGTGTATGAATTTCAAAGAATGTAATCTATGAAATTGAGCCAACAAACAAGATTGATCACCAACAAAAGAATAGAACACACAAGGAAACAACTAGAAATAAAAAACAAAGTAATTCAAAACAATTAGACTAAACAAAGAACAAAAGTACTAAGAAATTTTTCCAGGAAACAGGGGCTGATGACACTCTTTCACTAAAATATAAAAATACGAATCCAAATCAAGTGAAACCAATTTAGAAAGATTTCTCACTTGACGAGGATGAATTTGGAACAAATTTTATTCGAATGAAATCAATATAATATAAGATATGCTCGGATTAATTCACACTTTTTCTGCAACGGAGACTCCAAAATACATTTCAAGTTTCAATCAAATTGAGCAATCAAATTGTAATCCAAATTGAGTAAATATTATTTCAATTGAACCCTAAATCAAAGGAGAACATTTCCACCACAAAAATCAATCAATTTTGCAATTATTCAGTCAAGTTTTCATCCAATTTTCGGATATATTTTTTTGTACTACTATTGCATGATCTTCATGGATTTTTTCATAGATCATCAAGTACTTTTTTTTCCAGTAAATTTAAACAACTTAAAACACAAATTGAACTTTATTTGGAGGTTGCTTTGATACCACTTTGATGTGAATCTTCAATTGATTGTAGATTTGATTCAACACCTTCTCAAGATCACCTCTTTTGATGAACAACCTCTATTGAGGATTTTGTAGTTTCAACACTACAATAGAAAACCTATGAGGATCTAAGCCTCATAAACCCAATATTGAATGGAAAAACTCATTCCCAATTTGATAGAAAGAACCTTGAGGAAACTAAGGCCTCAAAACCCCAACTACACAAACTAGAAGATCTAGGATTAATTGAATCTAAGAACAAGAGCTCTAAGACTCAATTAAAGAAAGGACTTGGATGATCAATTGATTCCATAGATTCCACAACCTAATGCAAAAAATTTCTCATAAATTAAGGACATTAACCCTTAGCAAACTAATTAAGAAGAGTGAAGAAATATAGAGACAATTGGAGAATCCTCGCTCAAATTTCAGCAAAATTCATCAATGTTGTTTACAAGAGGAGGCATAAGTAGGTATATAGAGAAAACCTACTCCTCTTTTTAAAAACCTAATGAGTATTAAAAATACTAATTAACCTTCTAATAAAATTTAATTACAAATTTGGAAATAAAGAAACCAAGAATTAGTCAAAAAAATAACTAGAATTAACCAAAAATAAGTTGTAGACTTGACCCGGCGGGGTCTGGCTGAGAAGGCGCCGGGTGCGGCCATTTAATCTTTAAAACTGGCATTCTAACCAGAGACCTATCGTGGACGGTAGGGTGGGAGCCTACCGTCATCAGTAGGCTCTGTTTTAGCCTTTCTGTTGTGATATTGCATGTCCTCAGTTATCGGTTTTGTTTAACCTTGAAAATTTTCAAACTAGTTCTTGGTGTCTTCAGTAAACTTGTAGAGAATTCTCTGATCTTTCCAATGAATCTTGACTCTTCTCAATTGGACTCCTATACCGCAAGTTATGGCTATTTTACCAGAATGTGTCATCTTTGCAATTAAAGGTAGAATGGCCGATTTAAGACTGGTCATAGGATATCCAAATGAACTCATCTAATCTATGCATGAGCTATACCATTTAGGAAACCTGAAGAAGTCTTCTACAATCTTCATGAGGATCACTTGTTCATTTGAAGTTATTAAAAATCCCAAACTGTAGTTCTTCCAAAACTGGTCCAGAACTTCCAGAAATTCCAATTTATCTCCATTTTGACCATTCTTCTAGCTTTAAATCTTGTACTTGAATCTTCCAAGAATTCATGCATATCTGTGGTCATATCACCTCCTTAATAATTTTAGACATTAGTGGTTTCAAACGATTAGCTAAGATATTAATAATAATCTTAACTATCACATTACAAAGTGAAATAGGTCTAAACTGGGTCATCTTTCTAGTCGCTCCTATTTAGGTATAACTGTAATAATTGATGTACTAAGTGTTAGATCAAACTCACCTTTATAAAAAGCCTGCTTGACAAAAGTAATTACCGATTGATCAACGATGTGCCAAAATTTCTAAAAAAAATATGGGCGGCAACCCATCTGGACCCGGTGCTTTGTATTCCCCCCTTTGTTTTACAACAACATGTATTTCTGCAGTACTTATTCAAACTCCAAATATCTTGATGGGGTAATTTTTGGAATTTCCAAGTAGAAGAATCAGTTTCTAGATATGGCTCATCCTTGTACAAAGACTTATAAAACTGATGTGCCTTCACCTTCAATTGATCATCATTTTCACACCACTGGCCCAAATCATCCTGTATGCATAAGATACAATTCTGACACCTCCTGCAAATTGTAGATGTATTAAAAAATTGTGTTACGCTCACCATAAATCAATCAGTTTACTTGTGATTTTTAGAACCATAACATTTCTCCTGCTTCAAAATATTTTGAAATTCCTTCCTTAGTTGTTTCTTCAATTGCATCTAAAAATCTATGACTTGGATCGCCAACTTTCTTTTGAACTCCCTCAAGATTTGCTAAACACTGTCTTCTTATGAAAAATATTACTAAAGACCTCCTTGTTCCACCATTTTAATTGCTGCTAAAGGACACTAACACCTGCTACCAGATTCTTCTGATGTATTCTCCAATTTTGTTTAAATTCTTCAAAGTGTAGATGACTAAACCATGCAATTTCTAGCCATAAAGATCGATGTATAGAATTATAAGCCGCCCCTCTACAAGTGAGAACTAGTGGATAATGATCTGATCGTATTCGTGTAACATGTTTCACCACCATATCTGGAAAACATGTCGCTAATCTATATTACAAAGACCTTGGTCTAGTTGTTGTTGAATATTTTGTGACCCCACACGCATATTAGACCACACAAAGCGTAGTCCATGATGATCCAACTCCATCAAATGGCATAAAGTAATCATATCCCAAAGAAGTCCTACTTGTCGGAGGCTAACGATGCATCCTCCTAACTTTACATAAAACTTAATTAAAGTCTCCAATAGACGCCATGATAAATGTATATACTCGCCTAGGTGTGTTATATACTGCCACAATGTCCCTCAGAGCACTGGTTTGGGAGAAGCATATACAATTGATAAAATCCATGGCCGCCAAATTCCCTCTTGAACAGCTACCGCCATCAACTGCTCTTGCTGCCCAATTAACCCGATTGAAATTCAGTCCTTATCCCATAGCACCCATATCTCTCCAGCAAATCCCATAGCTTCCACACCCAACATATTTTTTAATTTAGTTCTTCGCAAAATTCATTGAGCCTGGTGACTTGCTACCCGATTCTCCAACAAAATTAAAATCCTCGGATTTCGTTGTTTAACAAGCTCCACGATACTCCAGAGGAATTCGTCTGAACATGCACTGCGACAATTCTATATCAAAGTATTTAATTTGGTATCCATATATAAATAATTAAATGGGAGAAATGATCAGCAATCATCCTCTATCACAGAGGCATCCATAGCTTCAGCAGCAATATCTGCCACCGCATCATGTCCAATTGAGCGAGAACCAGAATCAAGAGTTTGTCCACCCACGCCTTAACTAACTGACTACAAGGAATTTCTATTATCTAGAGGATGGTCCTTGGTGTAAGAGGTAGAAGCTCCCTTAGCAGCTGAGCTTGTTTGTCCGCATGCAAGGGCCTTTTCTGGTGCATTAGTTGCATGGGCTTATGAAATAGGGACTGGAACAATTAGGGCTTCACAAAGGTCTTGGATCACTGGTGGCTGGGTGACTGGTGGTTCGGCCGCCAACTCCCTCTATCTCCAAATCTGGGCTATTTGGCACCCTTCTTTCGCCAAGTAAAATGAGCCTAGTAATCTTGAGAGTTGTAGTTATGGGCCAACTGATACCCCAAATTGAGCACTAGCAAGTATACTAGACCACAATAGTAAGTATCAAGGTTGTCCCATAGAGGTTAAGATTAAAAATACTCCAATTATGAATCCAAAATTGACGTAGTCGAAAGAAAAGCAATTAAAACTAATTTTTGAAGATTTTTATAAATTAACTAAACTAAATATTAAACGAAAAGAATGTAACTTTCTTAACAAAGATTATTAAGTCTAGCGCATATGGGTTCACTAGTTAATCGTTATATTACCTTAACGATTTTTTATTCTCAAGTCAATTTCATACTCAATCAACATCCAAAATTGTTTAATAGTTTTTCTCACAACTTATCAAACCTATCCCTATAAACAAACCAACCATATCTCTATATTGATTTTAATTTATTAGGACACATTCGATTATGACGTCAAATCGCACAAACCATACCAGTATGCAATTTATGACTAAATTACTTAGCCTATTTAACTTTATCCTTTCTCAAGGATACACAATTAAAGTTTAAAAAAAAATTTAAATGGTAGGTAAGCATTTAAAAGCATTAAGAAGAGTAATTTGTCATTACATCCATAAATTCTCAAATAATAAAATCAAAATAGATAATATAACAAATTAAACTAGCTACATCATGGCCTTAAAACAAAATATTAGCAAATATTGAAAATAATAAACCAAAACAAAATAAAGAAGCGAGTTATTGGAAACATCCCTGAATCGAATAATTCTTCAATACTTGAATCGAAAATAGCCTTCAATATTGCATCAAATAAAGCTCCAATCACGTCTTGAAAATTATATGAATAAAAACTATTCTAACCTAAACTACTCTAAAAATAAACTACACTAAAACTAAAAATTGATCTAAAATTGGTTAGCCCTAATGGTTGTACTACCAAAAAATGACAAAATTGCAGAGGTTATGTTTTGGTTTTGCAGGCGGTTAAAATCGCAGCAGATTGAAGGGCCGTTAAATGATTGCGGCGGCTCCCAATTACTGCTGCTAATGGTTGTAGTCCCTATTTTGTGGTGATTTTAAACTTCCGTAGTGATAATTTCTCTTTTAAAAAATAAATATTTGCGGCAGTTTGAAACCTTCGCTATTATTTCTTCACTTTTAAAAAAAATATTTGCAGGTATTATAAAACCCACAAATTTTTTTGCCAGAATAAATCAAAATAAGAGTTCACAAAAGCAAGGAAGTAATACCAAATTTCACTATGCATAAATAACTCCAAAACCAATATTATATAGTGCTTCCACAAAAAGCATGAGATAACATACAAGAATAGTGAAAGGTTCTAAGACAGGGTTAGGTTGTTAAGATTACAATCAAGTTAGCTGTGAAAACTTGCATAGAATTCATTTTTTGGATAAATGTATAGACCTGCAAAAGAAAATATGAAAAAAAAATGTTAAACTTCAAAAGGAAATCAAGGAAAGTTTGATTGATTTTCTATACATGAAAAAGTGGACCACCAGAAAAGGAAGCAAAATCCCTTCTCTTCCCCCCAATTAGAATCATCATTATGTTACACTTTTCTTAAACATTTGGAGACAATTTTTTACTTCCGACAAAGTTCTTGAAAAGCAACCCAAAAACTAGGAGAAAAAATCAGGAGAAGATTAGAGAGATACCTTTAAAAAATTCTCTTCTTCTTCTTTCTTTCTCAGTCAACAGCTAATGAGGAAGACAAGAAATCAAGAAACATATGTAATGGGGAAAGAAAGAGGTAGAGAAAAAGTCATGGAAGAAGAGGAAGAGTTTCATGGATTCATCATTATATATTATTTCTACTACTACCATTTTTTTATACTAACAAAAGTCTTGATATTGATAATTCTCTCCATACAACAATATTTAACACAATCATATGACAATGCATATTAGCTAAGCTAGTACATAGTAGTAACTCTTCAATAAAATATCTTCAAACAAAATAAACAAAAAGGATCTAAAATTTAATGAACACAGAATGTATACGGTAACATGACTAAACATAAAAATTACATACCATAAGTCACATATCCACTGAGCATCAGACCTAGAAGACTTCTCTTTGCATACGTATCTATCCAAATTGACCCCTGTGAATTCAGGCAGTAGAGCTCATTAAACAGAGTTATTTGGTACCTGCCACGGAGACTCGGGAAGTTGAGAATTTTAACAATGTGTGCATATATAGCCAGTGAAAAATGCAAGCTTACCATTCAGGAAACCTTTTATCTTCAAGAATGGGTGCTTCTATTTGAGACTCCCAATCTCCATGCCCTAGAGTTTCATTATTGGACATAAGGGCCTTTCTGAAATATATTTTAATCATATTGATGAGATAATAAGCACTCAAAACTGAATAGCGTTAGCTACGCTGGCTATAATGACTCTTGAGCATTAAGACAATAGAATAGATAGGCTTTCAAGCCAATCAGAAATTTTATCAAGAATAGCATCATGTGCAATTGCAGAAGCTGCATTCCGAAGTGTAGCATAGAATTTTATATAACGCCTGTTCATAAACTTGAATAGTTCAGGAAAAAGAGAAGAAAGAAATATGTCCACATTTTTTGGAAAGATGGCAAAAGCAACTAGCTACTGGCATGTGATAAGTTCTTCCACCTAAAAAAGTTACTTCAAGGCAGGCCCATGCCAAGGAAAATGTAACAGTCTATACTGAATCTGCTGGAATAGTCTCAGACGCTGCAACTGCTGCCCCATTAACTGAATCCGTTTCAGAAGGCATCGACATTTCTCCAAAATTTAGGTGCTCAAAAGAACCATGCTATAAAAACAGTAGCAGTTTCAAGTCTATCAAGCATGGTCATGAATATTAACAAGGGATAAAACCAATGCCAAACAAGTTAAGAAAATAACCTTTAATTGTGTTCATGCACTCGGAGAAATCTTTAAAACAATCACTGAATATCTAAAAGAGCAAACTCTGCACAAGAAATAGTATATGCTAACCTCTTTTTATCTCATTCCATATATCTTTTGTCGTAATGCCTTGTGAGTTTCTAGACAACATAAAACAAGGGCACTCAGAGACACATACTGCATTTGTTCTTTAACTGCAATAGTAAATATTACTGAAGGCAGACCGTTCCCCGTCCTGTATTACAAAACATAAGCGATGGGATTGCAAGTATTGAACCTTCATAACCAAGTATAATGTTTGACAAACTCACATGTGATGCAAGTATACCGCACGTACACAGTCCTCCATCCTTGTCAAAAATGAAATTCAAAGTCAACATGACATGAAAAGCATGGAATACCCTTACAGTACCTAGATACTTGACCAAAGTCATTATAGCCATATAGTGACATATGAACATCATTAAAGTTGTTTCCCATCCAGAGGGGAGGGCCATCTGTTTTCTTTTTTTTTTTTTTTTAAATCTAATATATATAATGTTATTGAAAAGATTTAAAAACAAAATTAAAATTTTCTTAAAATATATAGTGGTGGTTAAAACCGCCGCAAATTACATCATTTAGCGATGATTCAAAAACCGCCGCAATTAAAAGAAATTAGCTAGGGTTTTAGAAATACCGCTGCAATATTTGTTTTTTTGTAGTGTTGCCAAAGTCCTCTTTATAAGTTTATTAGAACTAAATTACAAGTTTACTTAAAAGAAATTATCTAAAGAGAAACCTTAATTAAAAAAGAAATAACAATTAAGGAAGAATTCCTAAATTGTAAAATAGGAAAATTTTAAGAATAAAAATAAAAAAAAAGAAACTATTGTGTTGTGCTTGCACGAAATTCAGTCCCATGATTTAGTCAAATTTTTATAATTTGCAATTTTCTGGACATTCTAAAATTTTCACTATGGTCCTTCAATTTTTAAAATTTACTTTTTAGTCCCTAATCTTCGATGTGCAAGATTAAATTCCTTTTTCATCTTTTGTTTAGTGCACTTAAGCCCCCAAAGTTACATCTTTTCTTTAGCTCAGCCCTGCATATCAAAATAAACATAGAAAGAGTTATTTGTTCTAATTAAACCCGATTTACTCTAGAATTTATATAAAATACTCATCAAAATAAGTGCAAAATCTAGTGTAAATATCAATATATCACTGGTCCCTAGTCTCTTTGCATTCGGTATTGGAAGTTCATGAGCTTAGCCCATAGTAAAGCATGTAAAGAGGAGCGCATCACACCATGGTTCCTACCATTGACGATACTCTTCCAAGGTAATTGTCACTAATGGCCATCCCCAATCTACTGCTGGTGATACTTCTAAAGCAATAATTCTTTCCATGTCAGCCTTCTTTATGATATCTCCTCATCTCCAAGATAAAGCACATGATGTGCAAGTCCCCTTTTCAGAACTTCCATCAACGAGCATGCCCATGCGTTCTTAGTCGTTGTCGTGTCCACAGCACCAACCCATTCATCGGATACCATCTGAACATCAGCATCCCCACCCACAACGTGTCTCCATCCTTAGTTGCATACCTCCGCTTTAGTTGTCTTACACTACTATGGACTTGATTATCCTCCTCCTTCTCGCCTTCTACCTCTTCATCTCGTGTCATGTAAAAACTTAAATGGTATGTGAACTAGAAATTCACTATAATTAACTTCAAACAATTTATACTTTTTTCACTAGCAAATTGTTGTTCTTTCCCCCTTAAATATTTATTGAACGTGGAGTAGGTCTATAAATACTTTTCAAATACTTTTAGATACTCAAACATTTTATTCTTGGCAGACTCGGTACTTCCGTCAGTTTTACCGTTAAACATTTTTTTTGGCCGTTCAGGTGAGGGCACTTTTGTCCAAAAAATAATCCAAACGCCCTAAATTTTAAGATTATTTTGGTGTTAAAATAAAAAATAAAAAATATTAAGGATCAAAATGAAATAATACTCTCAGCTGACCTTTCTCCCACCTCCTCCTTCTTCCCCTCTTCCAAGACCACCCATCCCGCCGCTCGTTGCCACCTCACTCTTCCATTACCTCCTCACCCTCACCACTACCTCATGATTATCTTCCTTCTCTTTCTAAAAAAAAAAATGAAAACCAATAAACCCTTCTTTACCCATCTTCCTCTTCTTTTTTCCACTACAAAAATACAAGGAAATACCGATGGTTAATGTCGTGGGCATCCCATAAGTACAAATTGATTATCGACAACAACTCAACGGGTACAAGACTTTCGGCCCCTTCATGTCGGAAACAATTATTATCGATGATTGGCCGTTACTACCTACTACTCCCGACAATGTTACCGACAGAAATTTTTTTCACGTGGTTTGTCAGAAGCCAACGACACTCTTCTATTGGAAACAAGTACCTACGGTGTTTTCGACGATACGATTGACAATATTCTTTCCGTTAGTGAGGTCTACGACTTATACTGAGGAGGATGCCGTCGGTTTTTATTTTTTTTAAAAATTTTGTTTGCTACGATCGGTCTGTCGGTATCCTATCGGTAAGGTTTTTTTAATATAATTTCTAAAATAGACTCGAAACTCCCTGAAATTAAAAAAAAAAAAAAAAAAAAAAAAAAAAAAAACCCAGCAGTAACAGTATATATTCATAAACAAGGAAATCTACATAAAACATCAAACCTATAAAATATCCATAAACTAAAACATCAAACTCATAAAATATCCATAAACTAAAACATCCATAAAACATAAAAAATGTACAAGTATCAAACCCTCGGGATCTCTAACATCACTGGAGGGCAGGGGGAGGAGGGAGGGAAGGATCAATAGTGCTGGTGCCCGGGACATCAATAGAGGAGGGAGGGGGAATAAAGGAAAATACCCTCGTGTCTCCATAACCGCTACCATCGATGAAGATATCGATGGAATGGCAGCCATAGCAGCTTAAACGATGTCCATCCTCGATGGTATAGGGGTGTAAGGCAAGTGGCTCTGCTCGCCTCATGTGCTCATCGAAGGTAGCACAGATATTGGAAACAGCAGCCTCAACCCCTCTCATGATCCTCTGCTCCACTTCCAAACAATAAGGTGGCAATCCAGCTGTGACCCGACTGCTCTTAGTTTTGAGATGAGCTTCCTCTGAACCAGCTCCATATATGCGGGTCAAGCTTAATCCACTAGATATAGTGGCCATCAACTGGATATCATCGGGCATAGGGGCGCCCGTGGCTGCAGCTTCCTCCTTGGCCTTCTGTCGATCCTTGTGAAATTTCATCTATAATATGAAATGTTTGTTGGATAATAAGTTATAAAATATTATATAAAATTTAAAGTTACAAGTTATAAAACATTATATAAAATTAAGTTATAAATTTCATTAAACTTACCCAAAACTCCTCTGAATGAAAATCCACATACTAACCCTTCTTATCTCCGATCTAATGCTTGTGGAGCTCCTCCAAGTGTCTGCTCTTGGAGAACCTCTTCGTTAAATCCACTTGCTACAAAAAAACAACACAGTTATTAATTACATTATAATGAAGTAACAAAATGAAATAATAAAATCAATCATCAGTTCTTACCCTCTTAAACTGATGCTCTGTAAAGGATATAGAACTACATGTGTGCTTCCTCACTCCCCAACCCCCTCGTCCCTCATTTTTTTTCCTTTTATTCCGTTCACAAAATGCGTTGTACTTGGGACTCTCCCAATACTTCATCATCTGCTCCTAGAATATCTTAGTAATCCAAACAGGCCTCTTCCTCGCTGCCCAAGCATCACTAAGCAAATCTCTCACCTAGTCACTGACCTGACCTGACCTTCTGTGCATGCCTCATCTTGGTCATGGGTAATGTCGGGTCCCATACATATCTTTTCTGAAATTTCAATAAAATTTCAAAATATTAGAAAATAATATTTGTATAAGTATAACCAGTATAAGATTAAAAAAGAAAAAGTGAAAATATTATAAGTATTAAATACTTGTAAAAAAATTAAGACAAAGTAAAACACCTACAATATTGGATTCATTTACTTGAAACTCTCCCCACCACATGCCATGGATGTCCGACAGGATCTCAAACCAATGGTGGTAAGGGCCGATGAACCGCTCCTGCATGATAGCTAAGATATGGGTGGCGGCTCTCGAAGATAGATGTACTCTGTACATATTAATGTTAGTATATACATTTGACAATTATAGTTTATGTAATTATAACGATATATTTTTTTTATTTTTGTTGAGCTTACCGATCTACATTCAAGGTCAATAACTGCTGAGATCACCGGAAGAAGCTTTCAAGCTACATGATCTATAGAAGGAGCCGTAGAGGATGACAGCTGTGTGGTCAGTACGGAAGATGAGCCGAGAGCATGGTCCAGGCCGGTATCTGTGTCTTTGTTGATAGATCTTGATCCATATGTGTCTATGGATCCTGCTGTGTCAGAGTCAATGGATCCTGGTATGTGGGAGTCTGTGCAAGCGTGTGTCCTATTGTGTGGGGGGCGATGGATCCTTTCTCTTATGTCCTTTGGCCGTTAAACCTGTAATATAAGTGAGGATGTATAGAATTAGTTATAAATAATAAACATAAGTATAATTATGAGTATTTAAATATCATCAATATGATAGCAAAAATTTAATAAACATAATTATAATGATAACACCAGTACAATAAAACAAATACAATAACATAAGTACAATAAAAGTTAATCATACAATATTCTATCTGTCGAAATCCTCATCGGAATCATTAGAGGATGCAGCGTCGGAATACTCGTCAGACTCTTCATTAGAGTCTTCATCGAATTTTCATCAGAATCCTATTCTATTTCAGTTTCATCATTTTTTACTTCCTCAAAATATGTCTCGACTGCGAATATCTGATTCTTCCGACGAATGAGACTCATGGATGAGAGGTCCTACGTCTTCAATCGTTACATCTATTGTCAAACCCTTGTAAATGTCCACGTTCTCTTGGAACGTATCATCTTGGTGCGGAACATCTAGTATGCAGGGTCGAGATTTCATCACACTAACCCAATCGGTCCTCGGTCTTTTAGAGCCAGGATACAGGAAGAACGAAACTTGCTCGGCTTGATGAGCTAATACGAAAGGATCATATCCTCTATACCTATGGTCTTTGTGCAAATCAATAATTTTATATTGAGGATGAATCCTCATTCCTCTATCCGAAGAATCAAACTAATCACAATGAAATAAGAACAATTTTTGGATTGGTGTTCAAGGTAACTCTACCTCAACTATTTCTTTTAAAACACCGTAATAGTTCAATTTCACACACACACCATCACTATCAGTTTCTCCCTCCTCACCCCTATCTCTTGTGTGAAATAGAAACCCATTGACAATGTATCCGGTGCACTTCTTAAATTTTTTAGAAAGACCCCAAGATAGATTTTTAGGAGTTGACTACACTATTGCATGGGCTTATGCATCTGTATAACATTTGACAAGGTTAATAAGATTATGTAACAATCGTTGTTAATTAAATATAAATTCTTAGGGAGAGATTAACTTACTTCAACTCTAAACCACTATGTGAATCCCTTGCTTATTTTCTCTTGAATTTTATCATCCGATATATTCGAATTGAGATTTCTTAGTTCTAATTCGTACTTCCTGCACAAGTAAATTTAAAGTTTACAAGGTTGAAAGTTAGAGGTCCTAAGAAACGGGTGTGGAGGGTTTAACTTACTGAAGGTGAGGTTCTACTTCCTCACAAATAAGGAGGATATAGTTCCAGGCTGCTTTCCATTCTCGATCATCCAAGAATCTCTTTTTTTTTTTTTTTTTTTTTTAATTTCACCGAATTTTCTTCCTTGTTGATTGCATATTGTTAGAACCTCACCTTGATAAAGAGGAGTCTTGACATCATCATTTTGCCTAACTCGTTTATGGAGTGTAGGTACGCTCTCTTTAAATTAGTAGCTGAAGAATATTACAACCTCCTCAACTAGGTAAGCGTTGCAAATTTATCCCTCAACTCTTCCCTTATTTTTTATTGTCTTCTTTATATGGTGCAAGTGCCTAATATATTGCAAGTATATTAGAATAAGTTATATAATTTAATTAAAGTTACGTTTGACAAATATTTAAGTGAAGTTCTGTAGGTTACTTCTAGAAGGGGTACATTTACCTGTATTGGATGGGATCGCATACTCTCGCCTCGTAAGGAAAATGAATCATCAAATGCTCCATAACATAAAAAACTCAAAGGAAATATGCATTCTAACTTGCATATCAAAATGAGAATGATTTTCTCTAATTTACGCATATGAGACTCACTTATCTTCTGTGCACACAAGTCCCGTTAGAAGAGACTCAACCTCAGCCAATCAACTCCACACTTTCACCGGAAGAAGCTCTCTAAATGCGATAGGCAAAAGTCGTTCCATGAACACGTGACAAGCATGACTTTTCATGCTGGTCATGTTCATGTCTTTATGCTCAATTCACCTTCCTAAGTTAGATGCATATCCATCCGACAGGTGCAACTCTTTAAATCAATCGAGCACCATTGTCTTTTGTTCCTTCGTCAAGCTGTAATATGCCATTGGCTTCGACCACTTACCCCACTGCTCTCTTCCATCAGCAAGTCCGGTCGGTTGCAATACAAACGTAGATCTTGTTTAGTCTTGATATTATCCTTTGACTTCCCTTTTACATCCATAACTGTGTTGAAGACATTATCAAATATATTCTTTTACACCAACGGTACCCAAATTTAAATACCAATGGAGCTAATTTCTTTTAATACCGATGGAGCTAATTTCTTTTACCACCAATGTCGGTAGTTTCTTTTACCGACAGGTGTGTCGTTAGTGGAATTGTCAGTGCTTTTTAATATTTACCGATGGAGGCATGCTGTCCTACGACCATTGGTTAATTTAAATACTAAAGGTTTCTTCCGTCGAGAAAATCCATCATTTTTTAGCGTAGCTTCTCCCTCCAAAAGTTTTTGCTTGATTAAAAATCCGTCATATCCTAAATACTGTCGGAATACCGACGAAATAGGAAGCCATTGGTAAGTTCCATCGGTAAACAACTTTTTTTTTTTTTTTTTTTGTAGTGATCTTCCTGTCAACCTTCCACAAGCAACCACTACCTCCACCCATCTCAACCCACCACAAAGGCCCAAGCAGGAACCATCTATATCTCTACTGCGACATATCTATCCATATGCTACAATATATAATAATATATATGTAACCAAGCCAATCCCAATCCTAATCCTAATACCAGTACTACTGTTGATTGATTCTTGATTTGTATTTGGAATAGTGCAACATTTCTTTTTTACTTTTATTTTATTATATTCCATCAGCCCAAAGCCTAAATTCTATGTCCTACCTGAGCTAGGTATTATTTTCCCTCCCTCTCTCTTTGTTATTGATTTAGTGAGAAAGAGAAGGGGAGAGAGCTGACTAAGAACATTCGTATTTTATTACAAAATCTTTTGAAGAATTAGGGATTCTTTGGTGAGTCTTTATGTGTTCATATCGGCATTATTGTGTATTCGCCTATGTTTCTTATTGAATTCAAGAAAATTGGATGTTTCTATCCCAAAAAAATTGTCATTTTTATTTTTTTTATTGTCTGGAGTGAAATTAGATGGTTAATGGGATGTTGACGTAACTTTTTCTTTGTTTTCAAGCTAATTACGTATACTTTAGGTTTCCTATGATTATGTTATTGTTGGGTCTCTGTTTATTATTTTATTCATTAGTTTGTTTTGGGGCTGTTTTGTGGGATTTTCCACGCCTTGGAGGAAGGCGTTGTTTGAATTTAAAGAGAAAAAAGGCTTCTTTTTTGTTGTCTTGAAGAGAGAGATAGAGGGAGCAGGATGGGTGGTCTTGGAGGAGGAGGGGTAGAAGAAGAAAGAGGAGGAAGATATGTTACATGAGAATATTATTCATTTTGATCCCTAATGTTTTTTTTTTTTATTTTAACCCCAAATAATCTTAAAAGTTAGAAGGTTTGGAATTTTTTTGGAAAAAAAATGCCATAGTCTTAATGCCCAAAAGAAATGTTTAACATCAAAATTAGATGGAAGTACCAAGTCTGCCAAGAATAAAATGTTTAGGTATCTAAAAGTATTTGAAAAATGTTTATGGACCTACTTTACATTCAATAATTGTTTAAGGGGAAAAAAAATAGTTTGCCTTTTCATTTTACTCAAAATATTTTTTTTATCTTATTATGTTCTTAAATAATTTTCGAATATCATGTTATGACCATTAATGTCAAGGACGACGAAATTTTGTTAGGGAGCGCATGTTGCACTGAGTTGGAACCATAAAAAATTATAATTTGGTCATTTCATATAATTTCAATTGTTAATTCATATGAAAATGGGTTAAAATTACACGTTGTATAGTCCCTTCAAATAGTCACATAGATAATATGTGAAGGAAATTTCCTTTTTTTTACGACTACATGTGTGTACATTCCCCAATCGTATTTTGCCTTCTTCAAATAAGCTATTTGAAGATTGTTTGAAGGGATAAAAAGATAAAATAAAAATATTTTGGATATAATAAGAAAAGCATTAATTATTTTAGGGTAATTATAGCGAATTTCTCTTTTTGCTAAATATGTAATATTGTAGTTTTTTTCTTTTGGAAAACAACCCTCAATTATTATTGTTTTTTTAAGCAAAAAAGACTTATATATTATTAATATCCAAGAGAATGGAATTTGCTACAACTGAAGGAATGTCATGAGTCCATTCCTTGGGTATGGGGGATTGTAAAGCAAGCTGTGCTAAATGATGGGCCGAAAAATTTCCAGCCGGTAAACATGTGAGAAAGTAATACAAGTTGGGTCAATACTATTAAGGAAATGGGATGCTAAGGCTCCAAGCTCCGACAGGTCGTCTCTATCCTGAGAAAGGCAACTGAGAGCCAGCAGAGAATCACTTTCAACTATAAGATGTGCTGATAGAGGGAAGCCAAGCACATATCCTTCAATAATACCCAAAGTTCACAATATTGCACAGAATCCACGGCTGACTGATGAAAAGCTTTTGCGAACAAAGGGATACTAAAGTGGGTACGAACTAAAATACCTATGCCAATCCTACATTTTGAGAAAGCAACATTAGTATTGAGTTTTAAGGTACCTATAGTTGGAGGACACCAGGGTCACCGGTGCTGACAAGAAGCCATCCCACCAGTCGAAGGGGCAATGTGGTGATGAAATCTCAAATATTCATCAGAGTGTTGGAGAGCTTGATTTACAATCAACTTTTCGATTGAGCATGAACCCTCATTTTTCAACTTATTTTGGGCAAACCAGATCAACCAAACACAGGTAGCAAATAGAGCTGTGACTTCAGAGCTATAAGTTAATAGAATCATTGTATTAAGTCAAAAAAACTGAAGGCAGAAAAGCGATGCCACTTTTCCCCTAAAAGCAGGTAGCTCCAAACTTTTTTTATAAAGATGCAGTAAAATAAAGCATGTCTATCGTCTTCAAGATGATAGCCACAGTGAATACATGCTAGATTTTCAAACATACCTCTCTTTAAGAGATTGCTACTTGTAGAAAGAATGTTTTGAGCAGCCCTCCAAAGGAAAATTCTGATCTTTGGTTGGACCGAGAGATTGTGGATTTCCTTCCAAACCCGTGTTTCCTTATCTACTGATGATGGCCCATCAGACTTGTTGGTGGAACTTATATAGACCAATCCTACCTTATAACCTGGTTTCACTGAATAAATACCATTGGAGGTGAAATACCAAATAAGCCTAGCATCAGTCCAAGCAGGTTTAAGTGGGATTTGCATAATAGTATCAGCTTCATAGGGGAGGAAGAGGTGTCAGACCCGGTCTTCTCGCCAACATCCCTGATTGAAATTAATGTCTGCCACCTTCCTCTCAGGACCCCTGTTAAAAAAAAAAAAAAGAGATAGTTTAAACCCATTCAAGGTAGAGACCCACTTATCCAGTATATTGGTGGAGAGACCATTGCCAATACGTCAATGCGGTCCTAAAGAAAGGAGATTTCTCCCTTCAAGGAGGCTTCGCCAGAGGAAAGAATGCATTCGCCCTAACGAAGCATGCAGGAACTGTCTTGAGGAGAATTATTTGGCCCGAAGGCAATTAGCCACCATAGAAGATGGAGTAGTTATGATGCGCTAACACTGATTGGCGATAAGAGCTAGGTTAAACCCCATGCCCCCCATATTTTTCAGTTTGCAAAGATCATCCCAAGATTTCCAACATAGCCTTTTGTTTCCCTCAGACCCACCCAAAAAAAATTGTAAAACCATAGAATTTAAAGAGCATATGATATTGATAGGAAGCAAAAAACAGGACATAACATAACTAGGTATAGCCTGTACTACATTTTTAATGAGAACTTCTTTGCCTGCTTGAGATAAGACTCTTTCCTTCCATCCATTAAGTTTTTTCCATATCCAGTCCTTTAGAAATTGGAATATTTTTCTTTTGAATAATCCAATGAGGCAGGGAGGACCAGATAAGCACCATGACCTTCTGTAGATGGAATACCAAGCAAAGAGGATATGGAAACCTGCGAAGGCAGAGGAACCATCTTATCAGAAAACAGAGAAGACTTTTGATAATTTATCTCCTGCCCAGAAATAGAGGCATAATCATGCAAAATAGTTTGGATTACTTCCACTTGCTGAATAGTTGCTTTATAGAAAGCAAAAAAAAAAAAAAAAAGAGGTGACAAATAGAAGAGCAAGACACATTAAAATGTAGGCCAAAAAATAAACCTTAGCATTCAGAATAGCAGATCATGGAGGAGAGACCCTCTGCACAAAATAATAAAATAAATATGGGGATAAGGAGTCACCTTGGAGGATGTTAAGAGTGGGGGAGAAACTAGTAGAAGGGATACCATTAACAAGAACTGAAAGACACACAAAACGAACACATCTCATAATAACGGAAACAAGGTCTTCAGGAAAACTCATAGCTAGCATAACAGATTCTAAATAGTTCCACTAAACTCTATCAAAAGCCTTACTGAGATCCAGTTTCAAGGCAAGGTGATTGGAACCATTGATTTTGCCTTGGGTCATAGAGTGAAAAGATTTATAGTCAATGATAAAATTATTAGTTATGAGTCTCTTTTCAACAAAAGCACTCTGACTTTCATGGATAACAGAGGATATAAACAGCTTAAGTCTATAGACTATGGTCTTAGAAATAAGTTTATACATAATGTTACAAAGACCAATAGGCCTATAGTCCTTAGCCACAATAGGAGACTTAATTTTGGGGATTAAAATAATATTGGTATCGTTAAAACCACTAATATCCTCCCCATTTTTTAAAATACAAAGGGTCATTCTTATTGCCTTTTTCTCCTAGAATGTGCCAATATTTGTGTAAAAAGTATGCCCTCAATCCATGAGGGCCCGACGCCTTCCTACCTTTTATCTATTTAAGTGCTCGAAACACTTCATCTGCAGTGAATGGTTTCTCGAGGGCTTTTATTTCCTCTAAACCAAAATTTCTAACAATCATTCCATCTTGCAGAACAAGATTAGAGTTATTAGAGGTATACCTGGGAAAAAAATAATTGGAACGGTATATTCTATTTCAGTGGGATCCTCATGAGTGACGCCATTTAAATATGTTATTTGGCAATGGTGTTTCGTTTTTGTCTTTGTGATGCTTTCCGATGAAAATAAAGGGTGTTACGATCTCCCTCCAAGAGCCAGTCAGCCCGGATTGGTTTTCCAATAATATTCCTCAAGAGAGTAGTCACTCCAGTTCCGATTCTAGCTTAAGTTCTTCTCTAATAAGTCATGATGTTTGAGATTGGAGGTTATCCAACAGTAGACGAGTCTTTTAATGCTGTGAGCAAGATTACCAATTTTTTTCTTGCTCCACTCAAGTAGATGTTCCAAGATGGAGCTGAGATTTGCTCGCACAAAATCTGCAGAAGGGGAGGATTCAGGTAACCAGAGGTTTGTGAAAAAGACAGCGCACTCATCATCTTTTAGCCTATGTGGCTCAAAACGCTTTTTCTTGGGACTAATATTATTTTGACCATTAGGACTTTGCAAAAGAGAAATAACTAGAGAAAAGTGTTCCAAATGACTTATTGAAGTATTGCGTACAATACAAGAAGGAAAGGGCTGTGAAAAATAAACATAGACTAAACCTCTATCCAGCGAGAGTGAATAAAGTCATTACCCTCTTTTGGCCCCTTCCACGTGAATTTTGACCCTTCATACCCAAGATAAAAAAGGCTGGTATCCGTGAGAGCACTTCAGAAGTTTTCCATTTGCCAATTATTTATGGCACACCCTGATTTTTCGTCCAGGATAAAATCTCATTAAAGTCACCTGTAACAATCCAGGGTGAGTCAGACATAGTATGCAAATGACACAAAACATCCCAAGAGAACCTACAAAGTTCCATTTTAGGATTTCCACAGAAACAAGTAAAACAAAAAGGATCAGTATTAGGCAATGAAATAGAGACATCAATGTGACCAAAGGAGTAACCCAACAAAGAAACATTGACATTATTATTGAAAAACATCCTAAGGTCACCAGAAAGACAAGTTCTATCAACAAAAAAACCACAATCAAACCCTAAAAAATACGAACAATGTCCATTTTATTCTTTAAACATTTAGTTTCAATAAGAAAAATAATAAAAGGATTTGTAGACTGAAGGAGACTACGAAGTGCTCGAATTGCTCGAGGGCTACCAAGACCCCAACAATTCCAAACCAGGAGACTCATTGGCTTCGGCTGGGCTGTACAGCTTCTGCCGCTGGTACAATTATGGTAGCAGGAACAAACAACTTGGAACGTTTCAAAACATGGTCTGGCTCTTCACAAATCATGATAGGATCAGGAAAACTTCGTTTCAATAGGAGTGGATTAGGACCAACCACAACATTCCCCAGAGGGGTTAAGGGCTGTCATGCTGAAGTAGCAGGGTCGAACTTCACCTCCCGTGCCTGTCGCTTGAAACTGGAAGGTTTTTTAATTCTATCATCTTTTTTCTCATTATTTTAACCTGTCCTAGAGGAGTATGGCCCTTGGTCTCTCCATTAGTGATCACACCTGCAGGAGAACTAGGAGAATGTTTTTCCACAAGGTTAGAAAGACAAGTTGTGAAAACACAAGAGAGAAGTCAAAAACAGGATCATAAGACTTATTATTTTTAGCATTCATAAAATCCCATAAATCCAGTATCCAACCAAAACAGACATCATACATTGAAAATTCAGTAGAAGGATAAAAATCATGACTCAAGGGAAGAGACTCTATATTTCTTTTGCAAAACTCCATATGTCCATTAGTTAAACTTAAGTCATTAATAAGGCAAGAACTAGACTGAAAAAAAATGGAAATTTAGTAGAGCACCCTTTATTGTTAAATTCATTCAATAACAGTCTATGTTAATTACGCGTAAAAATTAGGGATAAACCATCACATTTGAAAAATTCTAGGGTCTTTCCTATTTTGGAGGATAAGTCCACCGAATATTAATCAAAGAACTTCACTTCCTTATTAGATGGAAATCTCGATATAGCAGAGGAAGGTCCAGCACTGCTTGTCGGAGCAACATGGAATGGGGGGTCTGGGATCAGCACAGAAGGAGAGGGGAAGAGCAAAGAGGAAGAGGCACCTGGCGAAAGTGATAGAAATGAAGCCGCAACCGGAAGGGGAGAAAGATTAGCAGGTAAGGGGAGGCTGTCTTTCATCCAAATCACGCTTTTGTGTTTATAAGTTTTTTGAGAAAAATCAAATTATTACTCTTTAAATTCTCTTGGTGGATAGTGAAATCTGATAGACAGCCTAGGTAAGCATTAGAAGGTATTGGGATTCTACGGGGATCGTGTGCTCTGTGAAAATTGAGGGGGTGGTTCATAGTTGACATAGAAGTATCAAGAGATGGTGAAGGCAGGGCAAGTGCAGAGTGGGTTGATGGTTTGGGGAAAAACAAAGGTGTGGTTATGGGTTGTAGGGGTGATTTGTAATTTGAGGTGGTGGAAGAGAGCTGGGTGCAAAAGGATGTGTGGTTGGGGCTAACCTGTGATGGGTATTGCCTATAGTGTAACCGGCAGTGTTATGAGGAGGAAGAGGGGTAACAGGGGAATGGTTATGGCCAACTTCAGCTTCCCAAGATGTCTATAATGGGTGAAGGGAGATTGACAGAGGAGGGAAGGCATTGACAATGTTGATTTGTGGGGACAGGTTGTACGGAAAAACTTATTCGGGGGAGGTAAGAGTTATGATGTGCAAGAAATTGGAGGGGCTGAGAGAGATTATGTTTAATTTCGAAATACGGGAGGTTTAGGTAAAGGAGGAGAAAGGGTTGCCGTAGTTGGGAATAAATTACCTATAAAAGGATTTGTAACCAAATGACGGGGAATGAAACAGACAAAATAAAATAGTCATGACCAGCATAATAATCATCTCCATGTGATGTGAAAAACCACGGAAGGGGAGAGGGGATAGGGTCATGCAAATCGGAGATATTGGGGGCATAGGGTTCAAGTTTATTACTGATTTGAGGTTCAAATAAAAGATTGTAAAAAAAAAAAAAATACAAGGGATACAGTATTCTAGTGCCAGAATTAGAAATCATGTTGCATAAATCTAGAGTAATATCTGAAGGGGAGTTAGGCTAGATAACCTAAACAGAGTGTGGCGCCGGTGGTGGAGCAGGTTGGAGTAGTGCAGAAAGTCGTCCCTTGGCATTGATGGTGGGATGGTGTTGTCTGTCACTTTTATATTATCAATAGGAGGCACTACGTGTAATCTATTTATCAGACCTCCCAAACCTTATGAGTTATCTGATTTCGGGAAAAACCAAAACTAGTAGATGATCTTTTGTCGTGTGTATTTTTGCTTTCATTGATAGGAGGGGTTGGCCAAAAACTATTTTGCATCTGCCTCTGCTATGGCATCATATTCATGTCAGTGGGAGTAGCAAGTGAGATGGGAAGCAGACTGGAAGGGCTCTCGACTGTAAGAGTTGGAAGCGTGCACTCCATGTTAGGATTTCTTATCAATGTCTGATCCAGAGCAAGTAAGGGACCAGCAACAGCAGAGAGGGATAGTTTTGTATGAAACAAAATATCCGACAGCGATTTATCCAGAATTTCTAGAGATTCCGGATTAGGCATATTATCTTGCAATATTGAGGGGGGATGAGGTTTGTTTTTAAGAATATCACAGTGCGTGAAGATATGCCCAATACGCCCGCAGAAAAAGCAAAAGGTTGGAAGTTTCTCATATTGAACCATTGCCTTCACTTTCCCTGTTCCAGGAATTTGGACAAGGATACATCTGTAGAGTGGTTTCTTAACCCGGAGTAAGGCTGGGATCCTGAAGAACTGTACAATACCTCTGCGCCTACTGCTGCATATCTCAAGAACCCTATTATCCTCCAAAACAGTGGCCAGACGGAGCCCGATTTTCGGTGTGTAACATCGTGAAGGGAGCCCGATAATGCAAAAATTAAAGTGAGCAGAATCAAAAACCACTGGTGGCTCCTTCGTGATAGGATTCCAAGGATAGAAAAGAAGCAATTGATTACCTAAATTTCACAGGCCTTCGTTTAGCACATAATCCTAAGTTCGAGGAGAAGGAAAAATGAGATGAAACATTTATCCTTCAAGAAGTGAATTTTAAAGGATTCCAATTCACACTTCCAGCCTTTGTTCATAGCAGAACGGAAGCCAGGAGGATGTATAGTACCACCTCCGTAAACAACCATGAACACATTGTATTTGCAAGAGTACAAACCACCATCAACCTCATATTGTGAAAGACCTGCACATTACGATTCCTCCTCATCATTGAGCGAGAAAGAATTCATGATATTGGAGATATCATTGGCCATATGGACTATTGCAGAAAGGCTGAATGGAAAAGCAAAATAGAGGGTTTGTGGGCACGAGAAAACAAGAATAGGTGGCATCAAAAGAAAAAAACACAGTAAAAGAGGTAATCTGAGTGATGGCACAAACCAGAAGGAAAGAGAAAAATTGGAAAGATGAGAAAAAACCTAGACCTAGAAGAAACTAGGAGAAATCTACGAGGAGAAGGAGACTCTCATTCTGAGAGAGAGGTACCGATCCCAATTATTAGATAATGTTCATAGATAAGAGAGGGGTACCAATCCCAATTGTTAGATAATGTTCATAGGTAAGAGAGGGGTGCTGACCCTCAATTATTATTGTTATAATTTAGATTTTATTTTTGTGGAAACTACCCTCCCTTATTGTCAGTATAATTAGTTACATTTGCACACTCTCACCATGAAAAAATTATCCACTCAAATTTCATTTGGACTTCTTCCAAACCAAAGATGTTTTGAATTTTCGAGTCAAATTAAATATGCCTTCCTTCCAATTCATAATTTGAATTTCAAAATATGAATAAAGGGGAGAATCTATTGAAACCAAAAGCTGTACAAATTAAAATTTTCTTTTTTCTTTTTGGAAAACCACCCTCAATTATTATTTTGTAATTTAGAATTTATAATGGTGTGAAATCGATCGCGAACAACTCCATTTAAAGCTCAATCCTAATCTACTTAAAATTCTAATTATGATTCTTTTTTATTTTTTACTCAAGGGTTTCTACTAGATCAAATTAAATTATTTCTTGCATAAGAATTCTTTTTCTTTTTACTAAAAATAATAGATTATTCATTAATGCACATGAGGCCATATTCGAGTGGCAAGAGTTTAGGCCTCTCAACCAGAAGACTGGGGGTTCGACTCTTGCTAAATGCAGAAATTACCTCCTTTTTAATAGGGTTGTGATTTCTCCAAATTTAAAATTATGCTTAAATGATTTATTCTCATTATAATGTAATTTCTCCACAAGTATAGCACCTCTTGTATTCAAAACATTGATACTACCTAGATAGGTAGGGTCGATATCACCAAAATAATATTTCCAAACATATTCTTTAATGGCACATTTGGTACGATGAAATGGAATAGAATAAGATGACTTTTCCAACTTCTTTTTTCATTACAATGTTCAGTTTGTGAAAAAAAAGTTGGAATGGACTTTCCCGGGTAAAGCTCATTCATGAGGAAGTGGGAAAAGTTTAGCATTCTAGAATAACTTGAAAATATAAATAAATATTATTGTCTATTTTACCATTCTCATTTTTTCTAATTTTTGTATAATAAAAAAAGTTTAGCATTTTTTGAAAAAGATGGAAGGTACTTATCATGCCTTTATTTTTTAAAATTAATTTGTTTCATGATTACTTTTAATTATATATATATGACTCTTCTTCGTTACTAATAGGCCTATATTGATGTCATGTGGTACTGATGTCATGCGGCAGTGTGGTATTGTGCAAGCTTAGAAGGTAGTTTGGGAGTTGAGAGTTGGGAAGAAAAAAATGATGTGGAGAGAAGTGATTTAATTTGGTGTATTTGGAAGTTTTAATTGGAGAGAGAAGAAAAAAAGCACAGGATTGTCTGAATTACTTTCCCTTTATAATACATTTTTTTTTAGAATTTATTTTTTTCCTTAGATTTTATCTTTATTTATTAGGTTTTATTAATAAAATATTCAGAATTAGAAATTCATAGAGAAAGTGGTACAGATGATCCGAGCCCAAAAAAAGTGGGACGATGATTCATCCTCTCAAAGCCCCAATCCTGGGACGAATGGAAGCGATGTTTTCAAAAAATAAATTAAAATGTCTATTTTTCCCTCATGATAATAATAAATCACATCCCTATCAAATGTCACATTATTCCTATTCAGGGTTATTTTGGTCAAAATCTCCACCTCTCAAAACTCGCAAATAAGATAAATACATTTCCTTTCTCTTTCATCCAAAACTCACAAACAATTTTTAGAGTAGATCATCGCTCTTCTTTTCTTTTCTCTTCTCTTCTCTTCATCCTATTAGGACTATAGTTATGAATCATCTGTCATGATTTTTTTTATAAAATAGTAATATTTCCAGTTTGATTCGATTTTGAATAAAATTGAATTGAAATAATTTAAAATAGATTAATTTAATTAAAAATATAACATAATATTTTAAACAAAAACTAATAATGAATGCAATTTGAACTAAATTAACTTAAGAACAAAAATAAATTTTGATTTCCATTCAGTTCGGGAAAAAGTTTTGTTCCTTTTGTTATACATATTGCATACCAAAATTTCAAAATGGGATGAATATACATCTAATAAAAAAAATGAATTTTTCCTACAAGGTGAAAAAGTATGAGTTAGCTATCAAAACGAAAATGAGTTAGTTTATGTAATATCACTTTTTTAATATCAAATTCATGTCGGTAAAGTTTAATAATAATTTTTTATGGTGCCAATAAGACGTTTTTTTTTCATATTCTTCTTTTCTTTATATTCTTTTTCCATTTCCATATTAAAATCCAACGAACAAATTATGAGAAATTCTATTTCCTTAGTATTTTCCTCAACTAACTAAACAAAGCATGGATTTTAAGCTTTCTAAGACTTTCATTTTTCTTTTCTCTTATTTTCCTTTTTCCTTACCAACATCCTTAACCAAACAGGACTTACTATTGAGGATTTTTATGTGAATTGTATTTGTGTTACCTTTAATAAGCATTCTAGGGTATGGGGGTTATTAGTTTCATAAAAGACCAATTTAGCTGGCAATTTATACCATGTACACCAAGCATGATGTGTGGAATTAGTAAAACGACATAGTTTTGATTAAAATTTAGAATTCCCATTTAATTAAATTCCTCCCCCCTCCTCCCTGCACCTAATAATTTAAAAAAAAAAAAAAAGAAAGTAGCTTATTCTTCCTCGATCTTTGTAATCTCTTCCCAATCTGCAATCTATCCATGATCACCGCACCTCTCCCCAAGCTTCGGTCACCGGTGATCAGCATTATTCAATCCTTTAATCAATCAATAGTGTTCAATTCTCCCTTCTTCATCCCCTACAATTTGTTTTTGATAGAGAATTTTGGAAAGATCATGTGGTATCATGTGATACTGTTGATTATGTAGATTGTGTTGCTTTCAACTCTTCTGGTGTTGATGAATGTGATTTGGTGCTCCTAGAAACCGTCACAGAAGAAGTTTCACGTAAGGACATGGCTTTTATTCCATTTTTTGTTGTTTTGTGTTTCTATGTTGATGTAAGTATGGGTGCCTTGTTTTATAACGCAGAGTCCCTACTTTCTTAACTATAAGTGCCTACTATAATGTCTGTGGGTGCCTATATTTACGACTGATGGAACTTTCAATTTTTCTATTTTGTTTGCTATGTGGATGCTTTTGTTAGTTTCATATGTTGACTTTATATGTTCTAACCATTATTTATCTATTAAATATAGTGGGAGAGTATTTCATGATAATTTAATATATCGTGAAACTTCTATTGATAGGAATGCCTATTTTTACAACATAAAGTGTCTACTTTTATAAATATGAGTGACTACTTTTATAACCGTGAGTTCCTATGTTTATAGCTCATAGTACCGTCGAATTTTCTGTTTTGTTTGATATGTGGATGTTTTTGATTGGATTTCATGTGTTGTTTTGATATGTTTTAACCATTATTTATCTGTTGAATATAGTAGGGGAGTGTTTCATGATAATTTAATATATCTTGGAACTTCTGTTGATAGGGGTGCCTATTTTTACAACCGAAGGTGCCTACTTTAATAATTGTGAGTGCCTATTTTTATAATTGGGAGTGCCTACGTTTACAGCTAAGGGTACCTTCAAATTTTTTGTTTTGTTTGATATGTGGATGCTTTTTGTTAGATTTCATGTGTTTTTTTTTTATGTATTTTAACCACTATTTATCTATTTAATGCAGCTGTTATGGAAATCTGTAATGAAGATTCTTTAATTGGAACTACTATAACATCCGAGGAAGATGTCTACCAGTTGTATAATGATTATGCATCTAGATTAGGGTTCAGGGTTTGCAAAGGTAGGAAAAAGTGTAAGGCAGGGAGTGCAATCAAGCAAAAGGGAAGAGGAAGAATGCTTTGATGTGTACTTCAAGGAGTAAAAATGGCTGTTTAATTGTCTATGAATAATGAAGCGTTTAGAGAAGGCTAGGAATGCTCCAAGTACTGAATGTCAATCTAGTTTAGGAATATCTAGCTATGGTTTGGAGTGGCTCGGGATAATTTAACTTGTCGTCCAATTTTGTAAGCATGAATGCCTATTTTTACATGTAGGAGTGTCTACTTTCTTAAATAGGAGTGCCTATTTTTATAAATAAGGGCGCCTATTTTTGTGTTTCTAGACGTGATATATGTTGCAATATAGCTGGTAGTATTTCATAATACTTTAACACATCGTCCAAAGTCTGTTAGCACGAATGCCTATTTTTATAACTGTGAGTGCCTATTTTTTTCACTTTGAGTACCTAGTTTCATAACTGTGTGCGCCTTCAATATTCTGTGTTTTAGAAGATTAAACATAAATACCGAAATGGGGAAGGGGGAGTAAGATTGGATATTTTATTTTTCATTTCATTTCCAAATACTGTATAAATAATACAAGAACAAGATATTGGACATTGTTTTGCTTGTAAAATTTTGTTGCTACAAGTTCTCTTACAGTATTGAGCTCAAACACGATAAACATATACTTGGCTCTAATTCTTGAAAGTATACTTGGGTCTTTCTTTGTTTAGACCAACAGTGTATCTCATGTGCGTGTCTGTCAACCCTTGTACGTCTCCATGTGCCGCATGCAAAAGACTCCACAGTCTATGTAGTTTGAACTGTCTTACTATTGCATCTTCTTCACTTTTGTTTTGTATTTCATGACATCAGTATGTTTATTGAGCATTTCCACGTTTCTTTTTCATAGTATGCTAGGACTAATTTCTATCAATAAGGAAGCATGTACGTTAGATATTTGTTACAAAATATTCATATATAATTGTTTTTAATGCATAATAACTTACAAAGGACGGTGGAATGTTCGGGTATTTCATTTGTTGTGTCATGCTCTTTGTCACCGGTGTGTTGTCAATTATTTGTACTTATCTTGCAATCGAATTCATGAAAACGAGATAGTACTGATCTGATCTTACCACAGAGAAAATGACCTACATTTTGAATAAAAATTAAATCAGTGTAACAATACTAATGTATGAAGGACGAATCATAGTGTAATTATTAAGATTGCTTACAAGTTTAGCATCATAGTGATAAGCGTTACTAATTTTGCAAATATCAAGCTCCATGTTGATTCTATTTGCAAAGTTTTCGTATCGTGTTTAATCTGGCAGCGGTTTACCGTAGTTTCCCGCCAAAGGTGATGTTATTGCTTGTTGGAAAAAAGAATTTGTGAAAGTTTGATAGTGTTGCATGTTGGTGTGCTGAAAATAGATTAAATGAAAGAGGATTAAACCAAGGAAACTTACAAAGACATTTGGTGAGAATATGATTCTCCTAACCTTATTCTTTTTCATTTTCTTTATCGTGTGATCCAGATGAATTACCCATACTTCAACAAGATTGTGCTATATATATTGATTGTTCATCATTGATCTTGAATCTAATTTTGGAGCATTGCACGAGTATTTTGTGAAGAATATGTTGTTGCTTCAAAAGAAAATTATTAATCAATAAATAAAGAATAATAATTAAAATAAAGTAAACATCCTTGGCTTTTTATAAGTAAAGGTGCATGCATTTTATTAAGATTGCCTACTTTTTGACTAAGTGCCTAGTTTTATAATTGAGAATGCCTACTTTTATAACCAGGGGTGCCTAGTTTTATAACTAAGAGTACTTACTTTTATAACTAAGTATGACTATTTTTACAACTAAGTGTGATTAGATTTATAAGTAAAAGTGCCTACTTGTATAACTTAGAATGTCTACTGTGTGATTACTAAGAATGCCTACTTTTATAACTAAAAGTACCTACTTTTATAACTAAGAATGTTTCGCTTTGTAATTGAGAGTGTTTATTCTATATAATATGCAAGATGGAATTTGCAAAACAAAATAAGAAAAGAAAGATGTATGTAAGAGAATAGTTACTTGCTTGAAATGTCTTGTTCAGACATGTCATCGAGAAATGTGAAGTGCATTTCTTTTGTGGACAGCTGAATTTCATCTTTATGTTGCTTTGTCTGGAAAGGAGACCTCAAATTGCTAGAGACTTTCTTTTTTTTGTGTAAAGGGTTGGCCCAACAATAGACTCCTCAGTGAAGCCCATCACCCTCTATAAGGCACTGCAGTTTGAGGGGGAGAGGAGGAGGGAGCAGGGGAGGAGAAATGTGTGTTAAAAGTTTCAAACATGCATTTTTTTTATTAGTATTCATTATTGTGGAAATTTATCTATCAACATCATCATCTTCGTTGCTATCTCTTTCTTGTTGTTTTTCTTTCACTTCTGCTTCTTTTTGTTGTTGTTCTTTCTCTTGTTCTTGTTGCTTGTTCTCTTCTTGTTTTTCCTTTTGCGCACCATTTTTTAACTGGACAATGTTCGTTGCTCCTTCAACAAGTTCCTCAGTTTCCACTTTCGCATACAAACTGTCTTTCTTTGATTGAGGGGCAAAAGCAGGGACCCTCTGTGCTTGTATCTTATTGTCCAATCAAAGATCAAAACTTGGCATTGTTTTGTTTTGAGGTCCTTAGCCTTGACCATTTCCTTCTCAAATTCTGCATAGTCATTTAAGAAATGGTCACTCATAAAGAATTTATCTTCTTGGCTTTCAGTTGGTGGATTGGACGATGAAGCAACACCATATTCTTGTTTATTGGGCTTTTGTTGGTCTGTTTGTAAGATTTGGAGTAGCTCAGTTTTTAGATTTTTTATGAGTGTAGTAAATCTACGTTATGTCCTTTTAGCTCCTCAATCACTTCAAAAAAGTTCAGAGCTTTCTTTCCCAATCCTAACATTACTTTGCTGCTGTTTTAAAAGCCCCTGCAGATGATAAAAAATATTAGAATGGACTTTTACAATAGGATTATAGGAGAGTCTAAATTTTAAAACTGTGAGGGTCTAGTTTTATAATTATGAGTGCCTATAATATATAACATGTAAGATCAGAGATCTTTTTCTAGATCAATTCCACTCTTCATCTTAATCACTCTGAGGTGTAGGAGGTTTTTGCTGACACCTTTTGGATCCGAGATCTCAAATTTTTTACGTTAAGAGATCTATCTATTCAAGTCTTGGAAAAATTCTCTCTTGTTATGAATCTTGTTACGGATGAAAGGAGGACAACTTTGTTGCTATAAAAGGAGGAAAAGCTAGGGCTGAATTGATTCTAATAACAAATTTATCTGAGAAGCTTCTAAAAGGAAAAAATGGAGGCCGAGAGATGAAGGAATAGAGAGAGAGAGTGGTAGATTCAAAGGATTTGTAGCAGCAAAGCGAAGCACTTGTGGTCAGCTCGATTCTACTCGTGTTCAAGGGATATGATACTATCTCAATTCTCTCTCTCTCTCTCTCTCTCTCTCTCTCTCTCTCTCTCTCTCTCTCTCTCTCTCTCTCTCTCTCTCTCTCTCTTTCTCTCCCTTGTAATTTTTATGGTTTAATTTTTGCTGTTGTTCAATTCAGGCTATGGCGTCAATTTCAGCATCCAGAGAAGCTCGTATTCAATCAATGAGAATGAGGTAATTTTCGTTACTTTGATAATCAAGTTATGTGGAAAAGCTTCACTAAAAAAATTTGGCGCTTGCTATTTGAACTCTGAGATGATAATATATATGACCATAGCTGTTTTTTTTCTGGGTTAAGTAACTATTCTATTACTTTGTTAATTCAAAACTTGATAGTATTCAATTGGATATGTTGCTGCCTTGTATGCATTGAGTTGAAAAGAAGCAACTTTATAACCAAAAAAGAAAATTAAGGAAGCATCTGTTCTCTAGATTTATGAGATTTGTAATGTTGACTGATGGACATTTTTGGCCTCATAGTGAATCTTACATGTGAGCAATGGTGCACTCATGATTTGGGAAGTAGGTTGCAACTTTATGTGACCTTCAATTTATGTAAACTTGCTGGATTAATGGAAGGACAACTTTGTTGCTAATTTCTATGACATTCAATTTATGTGATAATGCTGCAGAGGTTTTGTTAAAGTTCTTGTATCTGCAGGTGATTTTGATAATGCTGCAGGTGATTTTGATCTCTTTATTCTTTACTAATTTTAATTTTTAATATTTTCTCTGCTGAGTATATCATTAATGTAGAATAAACCTATGCTGCCATGGTGGATAAAATGTTACAAATCCTTTTGTACTTTTTTATGCAGGAATACATATATTGGTTATAACTTCCCAGAAGGAAGTTGGAAGATTTCTTGGTTTCCCTGTTTTCAAAGTGATGTCCATTTAGTTTCTATCTTGTAATGAAGCTTCAAAACATTTAACTAGTCAAGAGGTATCACTTCCTTTCTTCTATCCTACTGTTAAAATTGAACCTTCGAATGCTAAAATTTACAAACTTTAGTCATTATTATCAACTAATCAAGTTTTCTTCTTTTCATATTTTGCTGCAGAAAAAAGATGAAACATATTTTATGACTCTATTAAGAATTGTGGGATCAACCCCAACTTGTACTATTCTTATGAGATAGATATCACTCGTGAAGTATGTTGCCTTACTGATTAAGCTGTGGTTTGTATTTGTTCTTTAGGTTGAATTTTTCCATGTTATGATGGTATTCTAAAAAGAAACCTGATGTTCCAGTTTGCAGAGAAGATACAAACCAGCTGATGGGCGGAAGAGTAAACCTCTTTGGAACCAGGTTTGTTAGGGAAAAAGTTTTCTCAGATCTACAAAATTTGTTTATTGCATTTGTTTTGGTAGAGATGATGTGCTTGATTCATTTGACTGCTAAGACTACCAGAACTTCTCATGGATGCATTGCCCTGATGGATCTGTGTATTTTTTTGTAATCTGATGAAGGTTTAGAGGATTCAAGCAATGAAGCAAATCTAAAATGAATCAGTATGATTCTCTAGCCTGACCTTCTTCATTTTCTTTCTGCACCTCTCCTTTTATGGGGAGATTTAAGATGAATGCTTTCCCCTTGTTTCGGGTGGGTGTGTGGAGGGAGTGAAATCAAGGAGAAACAAAGGGCCTGATGAAATGTTCATGAAGCAACCTAAAAAAGGATATCTTGTACTGCACCAGCTTGACATGGGTTGCGATTATATGATCCGTAACCCATGGTGAGGCTAAGATTTGATTTAAGATTTGCTTAAATGTGCAGTACCGTTTGCGTTTGTGCCTATGATTTAATTTCAAAATCGGGTTTTAATTAGTTTTGCACTTTCAGATGCTCCTGATATCTTATTCTCTACCTTCCGAAACTCCTTTTGTTAATTGTAATGGTATTGATTTTTGTCCAATATTTGGTGATGCAAGTAATGTTGTCTATTTGTCATCTATTTTTGCCATGTCCTATTCAATTTGGTTATGGAGGGATATCTTCATTTTCTTGGTCGCAGAATTGGTTGAGATGGATGCCGCAAAAACTTGGCCTTCTAAAATTAATTTGACTGCATGCCTAAATTGCTACACAAGCATTTTTTGAAGCTTACTAGTTGCCAATTAGCAGATCCTATTAATTCTCACCTTGATTTCCAATTTCCGGTGACATTCACTGCTGAAAGTTTTGCACCAAAGGTTAAGAATAAATCCCTTCTGGGCTTGCAAGAATTTCAGGTCAGTTTTGCTTCTATTTTCTTTGCTTTTCATAGTTAGTCTTGTTTAATTTTGTTTTGATGAAAGTCTGCCACTGTTTGATCTTTGGTCTCCAAGTTTTCCGGTTTACCCAAGTTAACATCTACTTAAATGTTTTCCTTTGCTTTTGGTTGAAATTGATCGTTGCTTACTGTTTTGAGGAAAAGAGGGTATTGTATTTAGCCATCTTTTCAATAAATGGATCCTTTTATGTAGAACACTAACTTCCCTGAAAAAGTTTTGAACATTGATCTGTCTAAGATTCAACTGGTTTTTAGTCTATGGTTTCTGCCATTTAACTCTATGGTTTTTCCATCTTTCACAGGTGGGCATCTAATGATCGATTTACTGGTTTTTTGGGAACTCTTACAGATCTTGAAGTCCTGTATGCTTTCTTTCTCTGCCTTTCTAGCGAACTTCCTTCGGTACAATTTATGTTCCTAAAATTAGATGTCATTACTTTTAACCACAGTAGTTTATTTTTTTTCAAATTTATGTAGCTTTCTTGATTGATGAATCCCTCCTCAATCATTCTTCAATGACAGGAGACTTGAAGGAATCTCTCCTCAATCATTCCTCTAGCCAACTACGTTGCAGAGCTCTCTTCTAGAGTACAACATGCCCTGTAACCACCCCCGTCACCTATTGTTGCGATGTTATTGGTCACTTGCTGAATTGTAATTTCCTCTATGGGTGTAGGAATACAATGTAATTTATTTGTGGTTAGATTATTTATTTAGCAAATGAAAGGTCCTTAGTTCAATTAAAATATATATAAATTTGCTTTAAATGTGTATGGATGATTCACTTTTGCCAGGAGAATCGGTAAATTAATTTTTTCTTAAAAAAGAAAGAAATTTGAGTGAAAAATAATTTTTTTAAAAAACAAATAAAATTTAGTGGGGTTTTGACGTCTGATCAAAATACAAAATACAGTAGGTTTATTTGCAGTAGTTATTGTGGTGGTTTTCTCAAAACCCATGCGAACACTTAGTAGCACTCTCATGGGTGTGGGTTAAGAAAACCCCTGCAAAATCATTTCTTGGAGTCGGGGCGAATTTTGAATATTCCTCCTTCATCTCTCTTCTCTTTTATGAATGTCATGTGTTCTTTTGTTTTCAAGAGTCTGCCTATTAACTCTTCACTTCTTTTGTTCCCTGTGGGATTCCAAGACCAAATTTATATCATTCTCATCAATGTTGATTGTGGCATGCTGAAGTTTTATACTTGTTTTTTAAAAGAGAGAGTAAGGATTCAAATCTTATATATGTAATGCTTTTTTTGCTAATCAGCCAAGCTTTTAACAATAACATGTGATTTGGATGTTGTTATATTTCGTTCATCATCTGCATTGGGTTCTTATTCATTGTTTGATTCATTTTCTTGGCCTTTTGATGTTGGTTCATCATTGTCTTTTTTGTTTTTTTTTTTGTTGTCTAAGTCTTTTTTTATGCTGATTTCTTCTGTTATTTTTTCTACTAGTTTTGGTCCTTTAAGTTTATTCAATATCTTAGCTGGTTTGTTCTTTTGTGATTTTATTTTCTTCTTTGGGATTAACTTGCATTACATAAAAAAAGGTAAACAATGTAAAATATGTAGGAGGAGATACGAATGGATTGTATTATATGTATATTACCTCATGACTACAACTAATAGTCTTGTTGTCAGCTCTTGTTGTTAGAAGACATTTCAAATGATTAGTATAAATAAAAGTGGCTACTTTTATAACTATGAGTGCTTAATTTTATAAGTGTGAGCTTTTATAACTAAAAATGACTATTTTTAAAATTGCGAATGCCTTCTTTTATAACTGAAAGTGCCTACTTTTAGAATTACTTTTAGAACTGAGAGTGCCTACTTTTAGAACTAAAAATGCTTACTTTTATAACTGAAAGTGCCTCTTGTATGTATCATGCAAGTTTAGTTAGTTTATGCAGTGGTACCCTTTTTTTTATATATATAAATATGCATGCTCGTTTTTACAAATATGAGTGCCTATTTTCCATAACCAAAGGTGCGTATGATATAAAATATGAAAAAATGGTTGGATGTAACAAGGATGCCTACTTTTATAATTAAGTGTGCCTACTTTTATAACTAAGAGTGTCTAATTTTATAACTGCGTGTGCCTATTGTTTATAACTAAGAGTACTTTTAGAACTTAAAGTACCTTTATAATTATGTGGGCCTCTTTTATATAACATACAAGCATTAATTTTAAACACTTAATGGACAAAAAATTACAAAAAATACTTATTACGCATAAAATCATATAATATTAGTAGCAAAACATGAGATTCACAAATTCAAGAGTATTTTACTGTTCTAATATGAGTTGCATATTTTTACAGTTGGGAGTGTCTCTTTCTACAACTAAGAGTGCCTCTTTATACAAAAATAAGTGTCTAGTATTTCGTAGGGTTGCTTATTGTAAAAGGACAGAAATGTGTGAAATTTCAACAAATACGAGCATTAAACAGGATTTTTGTGAGGATTTTTTGGTGCGTGAATGTCGAGAAGAGAGAGAGAGGGAGAGAGAGAGAGTTGTGGGTGATGGAAGAGAAAATTTGTTTCTTTTATTATTAATAGACGCGTGTAAATAATTTTCTGGGTGTAAAAGCAAGTTTATTTTTAAACTTACTTTTTGCGCTAAATAAAATGACATAGTTTTAACCTTTGGCACACCATTACATAATATAACAACTCAATTTAGCTATCCTCTTTGGATTTCACTAGCTTGTTCTTGTGGAGTATTTAGGGGTTCTAAGTTGGTATATTCTGTTTGTATTCAATTTTGAAAGGTCTTCAGAGATTCCATCTTCTTTGTTTTTGCAACCTCCTTTTCTGATTCTTATCAATACTCCAGAAACAATATTTGCATCCAAATTCCCTGTTTGGGTTGCTAAAATGTGTACTTAATTATTTTGAGAGCACATCTTCTCCTTATTCAAATTCTATTTGCATAGTTACCGTAGAAAGAACAACTGAGGTTCAAAATAAAAGGGGACAAAGAAGATGATCATCAATAGGAACTACAGGTTCAAAATTCTGAATCTTGATGTTCATAATATGCTAAGAAAAATTCCCCTGCGGGACTTCTAGTTCTATTCGAAGATGGAAGCAGTCAGGAGCAAGATATCTCCATTTGAGACAAGCAAGAATCCACAGAAATATACAGATAGTGATCCAACAGATATAACCTATAAGCTAGAAATTCCCCAAACAAAATGAAAAAGAAAATAAAAACTAAGAAAGAAATAAATATAAATTATCAAGAGGAGAAAAAGGAACAAACTATCTCTGTAAATAAATATAGATATCCACAACATAACAAGTAGAAACTTAGATGATTCAGGATGGGAAGGAAAGAGGAAGGGATGTAAACATCAACATGTCAGCTATCACGCAATTTGAGAAACCAAACGGATACTCCTAATCAACTCATGCTCATGTCAGTGAGAGCACCTCGGCAACACTAACTATACACTACAAGTCATATTCTATTCAACCCTTACCTCTCATATTTTATAACAAGATTGAGGTATCAATAAACAGAATCATGGTCAGGGCTATCAGAATGCATGTCCATTGAGGTATCATTGTAGTTGGGAAGATTGGGATCTCTGCCTTGCTGATTACTGTTGTCACTATTACGGTATATATTTCCAGATGGCAAGGAATTGTTACCAGAGTAACTTCCTTGTGTCAAGTGATAGTGCTGGAGGCTCCGGCGTACAGGACTGGAGAGAGCATTTGAGAAAACAGAATTCTTAGCTTGATGATCAGAATGGACAGAGCGAACTCCTTGTCCACCAATTGCTGGACCAAATGAGTTAGAAGAGACGGGTACTCCAGTGCCAGTGGAGTGCGTTCCTGTTTGAGAATGTGGCTGCTGAAACTGTAGCCTAGGCGATGGAGGGGGCTCCTCAGCACCATATTCAATCTCGTTCTACAAATGTGACAGAGAAGAACAAGAATTTAGTATCCAACACTTAACAGATGCAATATACATGAACATGCATCATACTTGACTTTACTCTTCATAATCAAGGATAAACATCACTTTTCATGATCAAGGATAAACAAAACACACGGAACAAAAGAAAAGTTTTACCCAACTCCTCATACTAAACACTTGGAAGCTGTAACCTAAAAGGTCCCCCGAGATGCTAAATAATTTTTTACTAATCTTCTATGTGACTCTTAAGTAGCTATCTTACTACTAAAGACCATAATATAACTCTTCGATAGCTAACTAAAATTACCAAAGACTTTTAAACTCCTCGATTTATTAAACTCCAATTTTTATTTTTCTATATAACTCTTCAATAGCTATGTAAATTACCAAAGACTTTTCAACTCCTCCATTTATTAAACTCCCATTTTATTTTCATTATCTTGTATTCCAAAGACTCTCAACTCCTCAATGTATTAAGTTTCCATTAATTAACTAAAGGGCATATTAGGAAACTTAAAAAAGTAAGAAACAAAAAATCCATGACCCCCTCAGAGACTTTTGTAGTAGTAGAGATAGAGATAGAAATTACACTTGTTTTTTTCTTCATACAGAAGATAAAGAAAGACTCATCACAGGCCTAGTAATCTGACATGAATAGTTGAAATGGCTTATGATTCCAAGTCCTTCAATATGCAAATCAGAGGAGAGTAACATAACAACTGAACGAAACTCATCTTAATGAGTATATTGCATTCAAACACAGGAAAATGACACAAAAAACTAAAGCAAGAACTCGAGTTTAGTTTGCATCACATCAGCTTCTTTCAAGCCCTTCCAGCTTCACAATCATATATACATATAATGAGGATGTAGACAGAAGTATTTCCTTTATAAACTTATAATTAAAAACATACACTTCAAATACTATAATAAAGAAAAAAGATGCACCACATATCTTGGAAGATCTGATGGAGAAGCAGCATACAAAGAGCTTAACGATTAAGCAGAACCTTACAGAATAAAAATGTTCTAAATGTTCCTCATCTTCATATTTGGCAAACTTATCAGTTTCAAAAACAGATACCATTTTCTAATTGCAGATAAGATAACCTAAAGCCTATGTTGTCTCACACACCAAAAGAATTTTGTACTCAAGGAAACAGAATCTGAATGCCAAAATGATTGCCACTGTGGGATATTGAATCAAACAGTAAGTCACACCACATTAGAGAAGAAAGTTCAAACTACTAGGTTCAAATGCAAACCTCCATGTGTTATAGCACTGAACATGTGAAAAAGAAAGATCCTATGTTTGTGGTTTGGAATGTGATGGAAAAAAATGTAGCTTGTGCTCGTTCAAGGAAAATTGTATAAAAATGTAGCTTGTGCTCGTTCAAGGAAAATTGTATAAACTCAGGTTATAGTTTCAGCAGAGACTAACTTGTACGCTAAGTTTGGGCAAGAAATTAGCTCAAGCATAAGCATTTACTCTGAGATTGATGATACATCTATGATGGAAAATAAAAGTTTCTCCAAAAGTAGAATCCAGTGAAAGCATAAACCCAAAAGCACATTATCAGGTTGCCCGAATTCGACGATCAAACCAGATTATCTAAGAAATAATAAACAAGCCAAAAAAAAAAGGGGTTTCCATTAGAGCTATAGAAGCAGCCTGAGAAGAACAACTGTAACTGAAATCAAATCAAGTTAATAGTGCCAACAGTAGATAGGAGGCTTCGCATTCAATAAACACCTAATAGAAGAGATGAATGATTCTGATAATCATACTAGAAAATCAAATGAAAGTACTGTATTTTGGATAGCATAATAGCAAAGGCCAAACAAGACCTGCAAATAAGAAACTATGTCACTAGTAGTCACTCTTGCCCCATCTTCATGTTGTCTTAAAATCGAACTGTACAGCTTCTCCTGCACCAAATGGAAATTCACAATAAGAAAAAGTTCTAAAAGTAGAAGGAAACATAAATGTTGCCTCATATTTCTTTGCTATATTTAAACAAACGTGTGCCCCCATTTATACTGAAATTTTGAAAGAAGCATAAAGTACCAGTAGCAACTAGCAAGTCCCCACTCCCTTAAGCTATATATCAGTTAAAGTTCACAGAATTTTGCAAAATGACCATATTCTAAGGCTAGTAACATCATATGTCATTATCATTTCCATTTTTCCTATTCAAATGACTTTTTTTTCTTTTCTCATCACCATAATTCAATCACTACAATTACAAATCAAACCCCCAGTAAGAATGAAAAAATTTGATAACATTTCCTCATATGCAAATGCAAAAACGTACACAAACCTAATTGTACATGCACAAATAACAGTTATCATTAAGACCCATCACCGTTAGAAATCAATTAACCCCCTCTCCCACCCTAAAGCTAATAAAATTTACAAATTATGCTAAACAGAAAAAAAAAAAAAGATGAGGGGATATAAACCAGCGCGTGTCGTTCACCGGCTTGAAAGGAGAGTCGTTGATGGTGCATGGCTTGTGTATAGAGCTGCGATAAAGAATTTGCAGCGCTGCAAAAGGTTGAGTACATGGTTCGATCGACCTCGTCAAGCCGGGTAGCATCGGATTTTCTCTTCTTCGCCATTGATTTTTTCCCCCCCTAAAAATACAAGGGAAAAGAACAGTCTTTATTGAATTTTTCTCTCCTTTTATAGTACAAGTATAAATTACTTTTTCATAAATAAATAAACCCTAGAGAATTCGGGGGTGCACTTTCTTGTATATGTGAAGAGAGGGGTATGTATAGAGATATTTCATTTGTATCTATCTCCCTATCTACATATCTATCTCCATTTATGCCTTTGGGGTTGTTGTGAGAGGTTACAAACCATGAGGGGCAGAGATGGAGAGAGAGGTGTTATTTGCACAATTGGGATTCTATTTAAGGTTTTATCACGTGTCCCTAGACATACGTGTATACTTAATATATATATATAGTAACTTAATAAATCTTTTTTCGTTATGGAAAAGAGAATTAGATATTAATATCGCGATAAGGGGTGTGACTTGATAATAAAACCCTGTTGTTTAAGTTTCTTCACATGATTTATCAAGTGAGAGTTTTGAGTTCGAATCACTCAAGAAGTGAATTAATGCTGCATGCTAATCTTGTGCTTCAGTTTAGGGATCTTGTACCTATCTCTCAAATTAGCCGATCACTGTTAAATACCAAATTATCAAAAAATATATTATTTATTAATATTGCGGTTTCCCAGTTCAGGGGAGGAGTTGCCAACTCATGGGGAAAAGATGGGATTGTTGATTCAAGTTTAGGAATTTCTTAATTGTACATAGCTTTCCCTCATGTATGCACCTTCATGACAGGTTTATTTCTGCTGACAAATCAAATTAGTCAAGTACGAGTAAAAAAAAAAAATATTTCATCTTTCTCCGAACTTGTAATGATGGAATGTAAAAGATCTTTAAAGTTGAGGGCACCTAAAAGGATTAGTTTTCCCTACCCTTTTTTTCTTTTTTGTGAAAATGGGAGTTTGTGTTTGGTAAGTCTTTGAGTGTGGCTCAAGGTAGTGATGGAGACCTTTGGAAGGATTGAAGCACTATAAATCATTATGTCATTTTCCCTTTCTTTTGCTCTTGTTAATTTTCTTTATACTTTGGTTAATTTCTATTATTGTTCTTGTTAGGTTTATATGTAGTTTAAGAAACGTTTCTTAAACATAAACCAGAGTTTTTGAACGAAAAATTGTCAAAGCTTTATCTTGAACCTAATTCATCCCCCTCTTATGTTCTTTCAAATTTATACTCATAATTAAAGTTTGTTAATGAAATTGATTCTAATATGACATTGTGATTTTGATTTAGATGCACAACCATTCTAATATAGACAGTAGCCACAAAATACTTTGAAATCTCTTATGGAGTCCTGCTAGACGTGTGAAAACTTATAGCATTATATCGTCAACAGATTTAGATTTAATATACAAGACCGTGCCAATGGAAAATCCACTACTAATTGCAATGTACCTATCAAAGGAGGCTACTATAGAATTTTTGCGGAGGTCATTGAGGTTGAGTTTCTGTGTACACCTGTTTACACGGCTACATTCTTTAAGTCTGATTAGTTCAATTCTTTAGACAGACATTTGAAGAAGCATCCATGGTATAAAATTGTTAAGATTCATTCTAAAAAATGGTACCCTACGTAGGATCTATTTGTTTTTGCTCACCAAGCGAAATAAGTGTCTTACATCACATACCCTGATGCAAAAAGATGAAGGAGTAATTAGTGGGCAATAATGAAACCAAGGCTTCGAGTTTTTGATGTGCCTGTAGTTGAAGTTGCATTTCAAGATAATGTTGACATAAGTGAGACTTCGGTTGAAGATCGCTAGATTGAAGATATCGAAACTCTCACTTATGAGTAAGGCACGATCGATGAAGTAGAAATTCTAGGAGAACTTGAAGATAATGTAAATAATGATGGTTTTGTGAACGAACAATATGGAATGAGAGTTTGAAGACGAAGATAGTGAAGAAGAAGAGGAATACGAACCAAATCATGACAGTGAAGAAGAAGAGGGATAAGATTCTAACTCGTATTTATCTATTATGTTTCTTATGTATGTTGTTTTTACATAAACATTTTTGTAATTGCATTTAGTTCTCCATTATTGATCACATAATTTCAATGTACATAATTGCTAACTTTTAATGTTTCATTGTACTTGCATATATGCATGGTAAGAAGGCTAGACTTGAAGATTATGATCTGCTGGGTTCGAGTGATTTCATTGCGGCTGGAGATGCTGAGGTGTCAACTCTTGTAGGCAGTGGCTAAACCAAGATAGAAAAGCTGGAGGCTGAACAACACTAAAAATTTTGTCTATACAAGTCGCTCAAACAATTCCAAATTTAACAAAAATAGTATATATTGATCATTCTCCAATATTGTTTAACTAATCAGAAATATTTGCATACAAAATAGCAAAGAAATAGGTAAGCTCTCATTTCTAATAAGGAGTGATCATCCATTACTCACGATGAATGATTATCCATCACTCAAGAGATAAATACCTCTATCAAAGTCGAAGATATAAATGCAAAAGTCATTGGGATATCCAATCGGGCACGAGCAAAAGACGACCTCTAATATGAGCTACAATTAATTTAGAATTGTTAGAAGATTAATATAAAAACAAACTGATACAAATACTTGAAGAATGAAAAAGAAATGACTACTGAAAAATTATCTCAACTAGAGTTTTACATGTAAAAAAGGAATGATTAACTAGACAATTTTAATCTTAGAGTTTACATATTCTAAAACCGCGACAAGATGGCTTCATTTTCAATACTCATAAAAATCTCTTGCTCAACATAACACAACAAATAGTCTGTAAGAAACTTGTTTTGATTTATACCCAAAAAGACTACCATATTATGTAATATTAGGAATATTTTCAAAGTGTATTTGGTTTAATACAAGACCTTGAGTTTGAATGCACATATACTTACATAAGTTCCATGTATCTTATATAGATAGCCCACGTGATGAGTCGTGCTTCACAAAAAGATGCGAACTATTGTTACTTACTTCACATATTGAAAATATTTATCTTGACCAGCGGATGGAGTTGGGCATTCCATCAATTTAAAGGTGATTGCATGGTAGTTTCCTAAATGGATGACCTACCTTTGATTAGTGAATGTCTTTCTTATGACTAACTATACAAGTTTGCTTGGAGCACATAGAACTCGATCCTATGATATTAGTTTCTGGAAAGTACTATCAAGTAAAAGAAAAAATAAATTCACATGCTACTATGTGGTGAATGCCTTACGGTATTCATGCATGTTTGTAGTTAAGCCAAGCTATTATTTACTTTGGCATACTATGGAGAAGAACCTTACGCATGGGATCTACGAACTCTTTATGCTTGGTAATGAACTTAGTTAGCCAAGAAGGATATGTATATTTGTTTCTATAAGAATCACCGCATTGTGATTGTTCGTGTTAATCTAGAGACCAAGGCCTTGACATATATAACACTTATGTTTGCTTAATAGTTCCTTGAGAAAGCAGAAACATTAAAGAGCTCGGATTAGCAGACTAGAGATATAAGGATGGTAGATGTCATTGAGGAAAGTGTTAGTATACTATTCCTATACTCAATGATGGATGCAAATAAAGAGGGACATTATCATTATTACACTTGTAGGCCAAAGATACTGTATCCCACAGGTTTTGTACTTGGGATCAATATTTCCATATGGTGATGATTGTAAATATTTAGAATGGAAATGTTGCTATTTATAGCAAGGACATTTTGGTCATTCTATATAAGCCAAGAAATAAACGGTCTTTTGCTTCCCTGAATAGCTCAAGTGATCTAAGTGATTATTTAATCACTACTAAAAAAATGAGACTTATTTGAGAGGTTATAATTAATTAGGTCCTTAATATTAATTTACTAAGATCAAGGACTAAGTAATTAATTAGAGAATAAAGTATTGTAAATAATTGAGCCTTATCAATATTATTAATTGAGCTAGGGAATTAATTCATAGGGTTGGATAATTAATTAGGTTTTAATTATATTTAATTAAAATGTCCAAAGGTTAATTACGGACTTATGAAAATTGGATTAAGCTTGGACCTTATTCAAGATAAAGCGCGAGCACATGATACCCATATGGTGGTCGAAACTCTGGCTTTCATTGGCCGACCACCTCCTCTATTTATGGGGAAGGGTTGTCTTTCACATATGATGGAAATCTCATTTAGGTAATATCCTATTTAATTAGCACTAATGCTTCTTATAGAGATTCTCCAATAGCAATAGAAGATTAAATTTCCTTATGTGATGGAAGCTATCTTTAGAAGTATTCTATTCAATTAGCATCAATGCTTCATATAAAGATTCTCCAAGATCACATTGGATATTTAATTTCCTAAAGTCGATGAAGCTCTTTAGGAAGTATCCTATTCAATTAGCATGCATTCTTTAAGTACAAATTATCTAAGATCACTTAGGAAATTCTATTTCCTAGTTTATGCAAGACTTCCTAATTCAATTTAGGAAAGATTTTTGTCTTACATTCCAAGACCCATATGGTCGATTACATTAAGGAAAATCCGATTAATGCTAGTCAATCCTATCTAAGGAATTTTGGCCTCTCTCTCTCTCTCTCTCTCTCTCTCTCTCTCTCTCTCTCTCTCTCCCTTCTCCTCTCCTTGGAGAGCTCTTTTCTCTTCAACTTTTTATCTCATAGATTAATTCCCCAAGTTCTCACTGAACACTTTCGAGAGGTTAGAGGATACTTAGGAAGATTAATAGTTCTGTGATTGGTTTATGAGAAAAAGCCGACGTTTATAATGACTTCAACCAGAACCGAACGAAGGACTCAAGGAGAAGAAGAGGTGCCAATTCTACAACCGTTCCGTCAGAAAGGGGAGGGCTCGCTGTCTAGACTGCATTTCGGGAGTTTGAACACCATCTGTCCGCCATCGATTAATATGGGAAAATTAAAAAACCTTAAAGGAAAATATATTCTAACCATCTTTGTTCCTTTCGCTTCTGCATGTGCAACTCAGGTACCAATTCTTTCAAAACTTATCTCCCATCTTATTGTGTAAATTATTTTATCATTTCCATAGTAGAAAAAGACCTTTCAACAGAAGTTCTTACAATAGACAAGACTAACGCATCTCGATGAGTCGATAAACTAAATTAAAAAAGTTGTAACTTTTCTTCTCAACCATGTTCTTTGCGAGATCTCTAATATCATAAAGGCTAGAGAAAGTTGCACCATCACTTGATCTCATGTAAGAAAATATATGTATCAAGTTGTGCTTTTAGCTCAAACATATTAGTAATAGAAAAATAATTTGAATATAACTAGGCAAGATGGAGTAAGTGCTCACGATCAAAATAACAAATGAATATGTAGGATCAAGGCATGATATGCATAAGTAGCTTCGAATTTTACTCCGTAAAACTATCATCCATTTCTTTGACTATAAGATCAAGAACCTAACGTTGTACGAAGAACAATTAATAATTTGTAATATAAAAATTAAATTATTGAATATTTGTTAATATGTTCAAAAAAGAAAATAATTATCGCAAAAAAGATGTCTCGACAAAAAAAATAGTAATAAGTCCTTGGTTGCCCATCCACTTATATGATATTTAGCCGGCTGGTATAATACCTTTCATATTGGGCACAAAAATGCCATTTTTGGTACAAAATGCAGTAACAACACCCAATAACTTATACCAACCATCATCACCATTTATGCATTTCTTCAATTAATCATTTACTATCTTAATCATCTTGAGAGTGTTGCTTATGTTTTGACTCTTTTGCTGCAAGTACATTGATAATGCATTTGTTTTTGCTAATAGATTTATCATTAAATGAACAATGAATACAAATTTAAAATTCTACATTTTCTCAATCGAACCTTGGCCAATGCTCGACTTTTTGGCAATGTTGAAAAAAACCGGACGAGGGGATCGAACCGGTCAAACTACTGGTTCACTGGATTATTGGTTCAACTAATTGAACAAGTGGTCGAAGTAGAATAAATATATAATATTTATAAATATAAATAATTTAAAATATATAAAGATAATAATATATGTTCTTTTATTCAAGAAAAAAAATTATATATGGACCCTCGCATTTTGGGCCCAAAATTAATTTTATTTGTATAAAAAGTGTTTTGGGCCATTTGATATTTATTTAAACTCAAAGTTTTATAACAAAATCCTAAACACATTGCTTTAAAATCTCTCCTTTCTTTTTTTATCCTCTAAACCAACCGTTAAAAAAATCAGACATTCTTCCTTGCCATTAAATTGAGGAAAAAGAAACGAAGAGGATGTGGTTGTTTCACCATTCAAAATCAAACTGACAAAAGACGCAAAGAACTTGATTCTCCTCCACCTCTCTCTCTCTCTCTCTCTCTCTCTCTCTTATATAATCTCCTTCTTTCTTATCTCTTTTTTCTTCTTTTTTTTCAAAGAAATTGGGTAAAATTCCATTCCATTTCCATGAAGAATTTTGTCATGAAGAAAGGATGATTTATAGAGGCATATAGAAAAGATCGCGCCAATCCCTTAGGAAAGAGAGGAATTTGTTTGTTTGTTGGTTTTTTTTTTTTTTTTTTTTTGTGGTAATAAAGAGTTTGTTGTGCTTGTTTCTTTGATTTTTTTGGTTTGGGGCTTAATTGATTTGGGGGCTGAAGAGAGATTGAAGACACATGTTCTTTTTTCCTTCTATAGATCAGATACTGAACATTGGAGAGAGGTAGAGAGACTAAAAAAAAAATATATTAGGTAAAAAAAAAAAAAAAATCAGAACTAGGTTCTATTGGTTTGCAGTTTGACCAGTCGAGTCGACCAGTTTTGATCGAGTTTGACCGGTTCTCTTATGAGGTGGATTTTATAATAAAACAGACTGGACAAGTGACGGTTCCCAGTCTGACCAGTTGAACCAGCCAGTCTGGTCCAGTTTTTTTAACATTGTTTTTTGGCTCAATAACTTCCTACAATATAGTTTCAAGCACCTCTTCATTACATTCCACATCTGCAAAAGTTGGGATATGGTTTTAAAGTGAGAACCCAACGAGTATCACCTGGCGAAGCTAAACTTGTTTCTTTCTTGCTATTTCTTGTAACAATTTCCCCATTTTCTAGACGTTTTACAAGATGATCATGGTACTTTTGCAAAAGAGCATCCTTTCTTTTACATGAAGCTCCAACAATATTCACAATCTTAGAAACATATTAAAAAAACTACTCACAAAACCTTGATTCTTTGAAGCAGTCACAAGCACTAACTGAGGTTGGTGAGTAAAGCAATAAATATAATATACACGCTTATTTTCATCTAAATTTTTTTGTTTCAGTCCATTAAACTCGGCATGCATATTAGAAGCCCCGTCATAACCTTGGCCGCTAAATGTGACACTGATAATCTGTTGCACAAGCATTAATAATTTGTTGCCCAAGCCCCGTCATTAATAAATGCATATTAGAAGCCCTGTCATAACCTTCTCTCAATTCTGTTGCACAAGCATTAATAATTTGTTTTTGAATTTTAGGAGAAGTCAATTGATTATTTTTCGGAGCATTTAGGTTCATAACCTTGTTTACTTCTTCCTTTTCATCATAATACGATTTCAAAATTTCAAGAAAACTCATTGGATTGAATTTGCAGACTCAACATGTCCAAGGAAAGCAAAACTCTACCTTAATATCAATCGAATCACTTTTAGAAGCGCAGTTAATCAAGGACAATGCTAAATCTCAATTCGGATACTTTGTATCGATAACATATAATTCACATTATTTCTTTGATTTCTAAAACTCAACAATTGAATTACTGCACCAGAGTGAATACATTTGGAGATCTTCATAGTTTCTAAATTTTTCTCTAGCATTTTTCCAATTTTTAAAACCAACCTCTGTGAAAGTATGATCACCATGCTTGTGACCTTTAGTAAACAAATAACAATAGAAACAAAATGCGGCATCTTTATGTACATTGTATTCTAACCAAATATAATTTGTACACCATATCTTTTGAAACGATCTCCTACTTTCACCAAAATCAGTTTGAGGAAATTTATGATCACGTGGTAGAGTAGGGCTTTTTGCTACATACCGTCTCCTTAACTCATCTCTAATTTCATAAGGATAAATATCAATGGTTTACATAATCTTGGATCACCAACAATGTCACAGTTTGAAAACTCTACTCCTACACTGGGCTTTTTGCCACGATCTTCATTATTAACATTTTCTTTATTAAATGATTGTGATTGACAAGTTTAGAACTCTTCTTCTACTTGTCAACATATTTTTCATAGTAAAATCCTAAATAATAATCAAATATTTCAAATTAAATTCAAGGATAATTCAAGAATGATCAAATTAGGTACTAATAAAGAATAAGAAAATTGAAGCAATTAAAGCTGAGACTAAAGGTAAAAGGGAAGAAAAAATAATTGAAGAAGAATTGACTAATAATTGGTACTCTCAATTACTACCAAAATCATTCAATGTATATGAACTCTTACATCTTGAAATGGTTATTGCCATATGAATTATACTTTTTTGGAACCTTTAGGTCTTTGTTCTACGTCTATGAAAAAAAGATATGCTATGAGGAAGATTTTTATATTATATTCTTAGATTTAATTGTCTGAAATTTTGAAATTGGATCACTTAATGCTTTTTACCAACAGGTGCAACATAAATATCAAAAATCAAAGAATAAAAACAAAACCATTCTTTCTTTAGTTCCAGAAGAAAATCAAAACAAAACGAAATAAAAAATTACCTGAAATCTCACCTATAAATACAAAAAATTTATCAAAACTGAGCTTGCAAATTGAAATTAATATCTCATTAGTTAATTACCATATTCAAAATATCAGTAACCAAATCCAAAAAGAAATCACAAATTAACAAATTTCTAAACAGAGACATAAAAATCATATTTTTATGGAACAAAAATCGAAAAATTTTTTTACTGAAAAAGCCAAACTTTATCCTTTTTTTAATCTTAGAAAAGGGATGGGAATGGAACGGATGAATTGCGTGAAACAAAGATTGTTTCTATTTATATTAGGCTTTAAAATCTAACTAAACAAACCTTTTCTTTCTTGAATAAAACAGTGTCGTCGTGCTACTGCAAAGAGGAGAACTAGCCAGAGGAAGGTGAAGCACAGTCGCAGTTGCACAGAGTTGGAAAGAGCCAAAGAGGTCGCAGGGGTGAGAGAGGGAGGGAAGGAGAGAGAGGCACTGTTGTCTATTTTTTTTATCGTGAAGTATGTGTGGGTTGAAGCTTTTGGGGTATGTGTGGGTTGAAGCTTTTGGGGTTTTCTTTTTTTATTTTATGAAAGTCAACCTCTAAAGCTTTGGGGTTATATATATATATATATATATATATATATTTTAAAATTCTGGGGGTGGGGAAGGGGGAGGAGATTTGAATGGAAAAACTACATAACTAACAATGATTTCAAAATTACTGGGAGGAGTGGGGGGGCGGCGAGGGCTCAAGCCTCCCAGACCCTTGCCTGCAAGCTGCCGTTCATCACAAACACCGCCGTCTGCTCTGAGATCATACGGTGTGTCTCCCACTGGCTCACACTTTATACTGACACCATCTGTGTCCCCCATGCTGTGAGCGGTCGGTCTCTCCAGTTGTCCCCACCTACGACACCTATGAGACAGGTTCAACCGTCGCCTCCTGATAAGTCTAACTTTTATCCTATTAAATGTTGTCGTTTTATCGATTTTTATGCTGAAATGTTTATAAAATAGAGGTTATTGGTCCTTTTCTTCTCTTATTGATTGTAGATACCATCGGAATGAAGATATGATAAAAGCAAGCTAAAACGAAGGACTTAGGTGCAAAAAAATGAAAAAAAACATAGAAGAAGCACAAAATCAAGAATGCTGGAAAAATTGCACTATCCGGATCTGGAAAGTAATGCCATACTTCAAGAGCTTTTTCCAGAGAGCTTCTAGATCCAAAAGTTTAGCTTTCTTGATCCGGATAGTCGTAGAGAGCTATTATGCAATTTTTTACGAAGTTTTCCTTTTTGTACTGTATTTTATTTCCTTTTGTAATTGGATCAAAACCATTTTAGGAAGGGTTTAGAGTAATTTTAGAGTAGGATTTGAAAATTTTATCCCATATAAACCTCTTTAAATACATTAATTCAATAGCTTATGTCTTAGTTTCAGTTCTATATTCTTGTAAGAAGACCTAATTCAGGAGTTTGCTCAAGTAAATTGGAAGACAAGCTTGACAATTGCCGAGATCGTGGATCTTCAATATTTTCTCCTAAGCTCCTAAACTTTTTTCTTTTATATGAATTTGTCTATGAGTTTATATTTTAGAATAATGTTTAGCGGCAAATCTGTTTTGTGCTTAAATGGGGTTGAACCCCAGAATTCTTTGTTAATGTTTTATATGAATTTCATGTTTTAATTATCTAATTCTTGTTTGGTTGTTATTCAATTGTTGTGTTTTTTTCTTTTATCAATTTTCTAGAAATTGGTAATTTCGAGGTTAATTGGACTTCGACAGAGGAAGGTTAACCTAGAGCTTAATTGAATAATAGGAATTGGTAATTGAGTATGGATACTAATTACGGTTTCTAGATCACTAAAATCACTATAATCCATAGTTCGTTTATAATCGGATTAGAGTGAGAAGGAATTCTTCTCTAAACGGTTAAGTGAGTCAGAGGGTCGTCATCTCAGAATATGGATTATCCAACGTGATGATTTTCTAAATTAAATTAACGTCATGTTCTAGGGCGATTCTACCATTTAAACACTCTTTACCAAACTTGCTTTAAAAAACCTTTAATTGTTTCCTTAGTTTAATTTTCTTTTTTAATTGTTTCTTAGTTTAATAATCTTTTCAAAAGTTTTATTTAATTAAACAATAGAGACGTAGTTAGCATCAGTGCTTGGCCCTTCCGAAAGTTTGGCAAACTGGGGACTTTCCTCACCTTATTCACCGATAGGTACGGTTACCTAAAAGTGGAATTTTGTTAGGATAGAAACTACACATTAAGTTTTTGGCACTATTACCGGGGATGGTAACATTAGGAACGCTATTTATTTGCTGATTTAATTGTTTGTGTTTTTAGTTGCTTTTATTTGCTCTTATTCCGTTATTGAATTGTGGCTTTTGTTTGGATTTTTTTTTTGCTCTTCTCTTTCTATTCTCTAAAATTCACCAATTTCATAATTGCTAAATTATAGGTTCTTTTCGACTAGTTTATACCCCATTGCTAACGGGGTAAATTGGTTGAATACGATCCAGTAATTAGGAAAATACTACGGTAAGCCTGCCGGCGCTATTAATTTCAATACGGCGGACAAAATGGCATTAGTAGTTCTAGACAAGGCGAAAGGAGGACCTGAGGGATCCACCACTGCCACTACCAATGGCGGAACATACGATGGCCAGACTATGGTAGGCTGTCCATCACTGAGATGAGGCCGAGCATAATGAGACCGGCAGTGGATGCCAACAATTTCAAAATTAAGCCCAGCATCACACAGATGGTACAGAACAATGTTCAGTTCGATGAGCTACAAGACAAAGATCCCAACACACACATAACCAATTTCTTGGAGATATGTGATACTTTCAATCAACGGGGCATCGGAGGATGCAGTTTGTAACATCTCGACTAAGCACCTCAAAGTTAGCTTTGGTCGTGGTAAGTTCAAATAAAAGTTTCGGGGTTAGTTTATAAAGAATAGTAAGTTTTGGGGTCATTTGGTAATTTTTAGAAAAATCAAGGGAAGAATTTTTCCGGGGAAAAGCTTTTCGGACATGTTTTAGAATTATTTGGGTTTAACGCTTTAAAGTAAAAATGGAAATTTTAAGTTTAAGATGAGTTTTTAGTCATTTTTAAGATTTGGGGCCAACGTAGAAGTTTTAGAAAGTTGAAGGACTACTTACTTGGAGATGTGGTAATGACATGACTGGTATGAACATGTGAACAAAGGAGTGGGTGACACATGACTAGTTGATGCAACGTGTCTCATGCATAGAAAGTCAAACCATGCATGAATGACTATTTAATAGAGTCCAAAATGCTAAAATAATAATGATAATAATACAGCCTCCTTTTTCCTTTCTCCACTCTTTCTCTCTCCTGTTTTTCTCTCTCCCCTCTCCCTCTCGATCAACACTATACCAGCCCTTTTCTTTTCTTTTTTTTTTTTCTCCCTCTCCCTCTTTCTCTCCCACTTTTCTCTTTGTTTTTCTTTCTTATTTTTTTTCTTCTTTCTTTTTTTTTCTCTTCTCTCGGCTCTCCTTCTCTCCAGGTATATATATATATATATATATTTTTTTTTTTTTACTTTTATTTATTTATTTATCTTTGTTTCTTTGGGAGCTTCATTCTATTTTTTTTTAATTATTAGATAATATTAAGGTTTAATAGTTATGAATTTATTTTGGAAACCCATGATTTTTCTTAAGGAATTATTATAAAATTATTTTGGAGATGGTTTTAGAATTTCTTTGGGTTTAAAATAATTGTAGGTACACCCTAAGATCATCATAAGGTCATGGTTGTATATATATATATATATATTTATGGAGCTATTTGATTAAGTTTGGAATGATATTCTTTGTAGGTTTAACTCATTCCGCGGCACAAGGTGAGTTCACCGATCCCTTTTCTGTTAAAAGAAATTTAAATATTATTCTTATAAAGCATATTACATTGTTATCGAATCTTGACAAAATGCGCAAGATAATTATCGGTGTTATATTAAGGGTTATGCTAAAATGTGATAAGTAATTAAAGTATTTATGTTTTAAATATTCGTTTATGGCACTAAAAAAATATTGTAAAGGTTAGTGCCATATTCTTATTATTGTTTTTACTAGAAACATTTCTTTTAACAATCCTTTCATTTTGAATTTTGAGTTTTAAAATTATTTTGAAGAACATTTTCAAAATAAGTGTTATGTCTTTTTGGGAAATAATATATTTAAATATTTTAAATTCTTTTAAGGTTTTTGAGTTTTAAAATAACTTTGAGAAATTATTTTCAAAATATTACTATTTTTTTTAAGAAATAATATTTTTAATTCTTTTAAAAGTTTTTGAGTTTCAAGATTATCTTGAGAAATTATTTTTAAAATATATATTATTTCTATTTAGAAAGAATATTTTTACATATTTTATATTTTCGAAAAAAAAAATTTTGAGTTTTAAAATTATTTTGGGAGATTTTTTTAACATAATTATTATTTCTTCTTGGGAATAATGTTTTTTTTATAAATACGTTAAGTTTCCTTAAAAGGATTTTGAGATATATTATTTATTTGGAAAAGTTATTCTTAAAATAGTTATTATTTATTATTTCCTTTGGAAATAATATTTTAAATATTTTAAATAGTTTTATAGAGTTTGAGATTTAAAATTATCTTTAACATATTTATTATTTCTTTTTGAAAATAATACTTTACATATTTTCTAGATATTTTTAAAAAGGTTTTCTTGAGTTAAGAGAATATTTCTATAATACTTTTACTTTAAATATTCTTAAAGTATGATTTCAAAAAATGTTTACTAGTTATTTTTAAAGAATATTTCTCTACGGTTTTATTCTTACTTTAAATCTTGGAAGTATTAATAATTTCCTTTCGGGAAATATTTATCATAATTTTTGACATGCATATTGGCATAACCTATTTTATACCGGTAATGTGTTTCAAAACTTACATTCTAAAGTCACATTTACATGGCTACGAGTTTTGCCCAGCAGATAGGGATTTTTCGATACATGAAGAGTTTTATGTGGCCGATAGATAGCCTATAACTTTATAAAGATAGATTAAAAACCCTAATCCGGCAAAAAGGGATTTAGTACACATTTTTTATCAGCATGTCGAAAGGACTTACACTGTGCGTGGCTAGTCCCCTGTACGAGGGCCTCTTCCTAACGACATGCTTGGTAGTGTTACTCTTGATCTGGATCTAGTTGATAGATGGCGTAGTACGGTTGGAGGGTTAGGCCCAAAGCGGTATTGCTTTGGACTCCTATCGTGCTCTGCAATAGTGGCTATTTCCTAAAAGGCTAGGTTAGGAGGGGCCCACCGGCTAGGTAGCACAGGGCAGCCTAGTAAGTACGCCAGGGCTCGTTACCTGTTTATTTATATGTTGTGTGAGGTTGAAAAATCGAACGTTCGTACAATGTATTTTGGAGTTCAGGTTGGTATTGAGTACGAGATGCTGGAATTTGTCCGAAGACCCTATTTCAGGTTTCGGACTCTGTCCGTTGAGCCTATCGTGGTGCATACATGTTTTTCTTAAATTTCAGTTGTCGTGGTAGCCGATGTGTCTTGATTCACTCAAACTTCCTGCCTACGCCCGAACCCTTCAGAAAATTTATATATTGCATAAACGTTTTGAAAGCACTTACTTTGCTGGGATGATAAACCGTTTTATATACATATATATATACTTTTCCTGTACGAGAAGCTCACGAATAGCACACGTGCACGTGAACTCACTGAGCATCCATCGCTCATTTTTTTCCAAATGTTTTCCCCCCATTTTCAGATGACTTGGTAACTAGCTCGGGGTAGAGGAGCCATGGTGAGCCATCGAAGCCGGCATATTTGAAGTCTTCTATCTCTAGTCAAAAGATTTTGATTATGTAAACTATGGCCTTAGCGGCCTTAAACCGATGTATAAGTTTGAGAAGCTTTTGTTATAAAGTTATATTCAAACCTTTCTTTCTTCTCACATTATTTAATATAGAAATACTCATTACAGCTCCTCCCGGTTGTACTGTAGTCTTCTATCTTTGTAAGTTTTTTGTGCCGAGAGGCATGCAGGTACCTTACTCCACCGTAGTTGACCTAGCGAAGGGGTACAGAGTATCACACAGTTAAACTTCATCTATTCCCATTCTCCTTAAGGGATGAGGTGAAGTAGTTTCTTAAATCGTTACCTCCAGGTTCCATCACAACTTGGGAATCTTTGGCAAAGAAGTTTCTCGGAAGATACTTTCCCTCGGGCCGTGCTGCAAAATTGAGGAATGAAATCTTCTCATTCTGACACGTCGAAGGGAAACGTCTCTACAAAGCGTGGGAAATGTGGAATAAATTGATAAGGAAGTGTCCTCATCATGGTTTGGATTTGGGAATCCAAATCTAATCATTTATCAAGGGTGTTAGCTTGGAGCTAGACAACTCATAGACGATTCCGCTAGCGGCTCTACCTATATCAAGACGTTCCAAGAAGTATATGACTTGATTGAACAAATCGCTTTAAATAGGTATACTTGAGGGGGAGGGGCAAGACCAAGGGCAAAAACAATAGGACTACATAGCGTAGATACGCTAACACATTTCTAATCAAGGTTGGCCGCCATGATGGATAAAAAATTCAAAAGATTAAATATGGATCCACAACAAGCAATGTTTTGCGACTTTTACAGTGGGAGGCACCCAAATCATGAGTGCCCTAGTATAGATGCTTCTGTGGAACAAGTAGATTATATCCTAGGAAATAGGCAAGGGGATAATCCTTATTCCAATGCCTATAACCGTAGATGGCGCAACCACCCAAATTTTTCTTTGAGCAATCAAGGGCAACAAAGACCTCAAAATCCTCTGGGATTTCAAAATCGCGAACCTACATAACCGTTGCCCTACAATGCACTCCTTCGAATCCACCACCTAAATCCAACTAGGAGGATCTTTTGAGCGAATTCATAAATACAACCAATGCTAGGATGCAAAATCAAGACGCTTCCATTCGGAACTTAGAAATTAAGGTGGGCAGCTTGCCAAGATCATCTTGGAAAGACCACATGGATCCCTTCCAAGTAGCACGGAACCAAATCCAAGGGAACATTCTAAAGAAATAACTTTGAGAAGCGGCAACGAATTAGAAGTTCCTACTCCTATGATGATTATAAAAGAAAAGGATTTAAAAAAGAAGGAACATGAAGAGAAGGGTGTTGAAGAAAACGTTGAAGAAGGACATAATGGAAAAAATGAAAAGAAGGAAGTATCAAGGCAAAGTCTACCACCTTATAGACCTCCTGTGCCATATCCTTAACGCCTTCTTAAAACAAAGCAAGACGAATAGTGTAGTAAGTTTTTAAGTTTGTTCAAACAATTATATATTAACATTCCTTTTGTTGAAGCTTTGAAACAGATGCCAAACAGATGACAATATACAAGGTATTATTCCCTCATTTTTCACACATTTTTGCTTGAAGAAGAGTTTAAACCCGTGGTTCAACTTCAAAGGAGATTGAATCCCATATGCAAGAGGCGGTGAAAAAGGAGATAGTAAAATGACTCGATGTTGGAATCATCTATCCAATCTCCGATAGCATTTGGGTAAGTGATAAGTCCACTTTTACCATTTTAAGCATTGTCGTTTGATTGATTTTTGGTACTTAAATGTTTATAAAATAGAGTTTATTAATCTATTTCTTCTTCTATTATTATTAAAGGATACCTTCGGAATGAAGATATGTTGAAAACGACTCAAAAGAAAGGTCTTTGGAACGAAAAGGAAGAAAAAAGGAGAAGAAATAACAAGCTCCCTAAAAATAGGATCCATGGCCGAGCAATGCAGCTTCTAGTAGATTTTTACCTCCTTAATGACCGTCATTAGAGAATTATCCTTCTTGAAGAGCTTATAGGAATTCATGAGGTTTCTAAAAAGCTAAGTTTGTCTCAACCTGAGTTTATTTGGTCATCCAAAGTATTGTGCAAAATATTCGCTTTCTCACATGATGTTTCAGTTTGACACCTTTCGGTAAAACGATCATAACTAGCGATATACAACTCCAATAGATATGATTCAAGATGTTTTTGAAATCTAAGATATTTATATACAAATTATATGAGACTTCAAGACCTTAATTATCCGTTGAAGAGAACAAAAAGAATCAAGGAGCACAATGTATCTACCTGATCCAAAAAAAAGAACAAATAAAGAAATTTTTCAGTAGAAGAAAAGCTGCCTTTCTTGATCCAGAAAGTTGCCAGAAGGGGCTAAAATGCATTTGTTTTTTAATTTTTTCCATTTAGACTCTCATTCCTTTTCCTTTTGTAATTTGATTCCAAACCTTTTTAGGAAAGGATTAGGGTAATTTTAGCAGCAAAACTCTCTATTTAAAATCTTCATTAGCTAGATTATTAGAAAGCTTAGGTCTTAGTTTCAATTCTACATTCTTGTAAGAAGACCCAATTCGGGAGTTTATTCAAAAAAACTGGAAGACGAGCTTGAGCAATCGCCGAGATTGTGGATCTTCAATCTTTTCTCCTAAGCTCCCTAAACTTATTCTCTTATGTGAATTTGACTATGAATTTATATTTTAGAATAATTTTTAGCGAGCTAATTTTCTTTGCGTTTAAATGGAGATGAACCCTAGAATACTTTGTTAATGTTTTATATGAATTTCTTGTTTTAATTACTTAATGCTTGTTTAGTTGGTATTTAATTATTGTGATTGTTTATCAATTTTCTGAAAATTGGTAATTTTGAAAGATTAATTGGACTCTGACCATGGAAGATTAATTTAGGGAAGTAAATGAATAATAGGAATTAGTAATTGAGTAGGAATACTTGTTACGGTTCTTAGATCACTAAAATCAGTATAATCTATAATTCGTTCATAATCGAGTTAGGGTTAGAAGGAATTCCTCTTTAAATGATTAAGTGCATCAAAGGATCTTCGCCTAGGAATAGGGATTATCCAACATATGAGTGAGATCCAATCAAAGAGTTTTAATAATTAATTACAACGATTTTCTAATGAAAATTAATTAAGAGGGATTCTACCTTTTAACACTACTTTCCAAATTTGTTTTTAAAACTTCTTAATTACTTTCTTATTAGTTTAATTAAGTTTTAGTTATTTCTTAATTTTAAACCCTTCCAAAAGATTTATTTAATTAAATAGTAGAGATGTAGTAAGTACTAGTGCTAGCCGTCCCGAGAGTTCGACAATCCAGGGACTTTCCTCACCTTATTATACTAATAGGTATGCTTGCCTAAAAGTGAAATTTTGTTAGGATTAGAAACCACACATCAGTAAGTACTGTCCAAGTAGTACCAAAGAAAGGAGGCATAACGATTGTTCCTAATGACAAGGAGGAATTGATTCCAATGAGAGTCATTACCAGTTGGAGGGTGTATATTGATTACTGTAAGGTAAACGATGCAACTAGAAAGGATCACTTCCCTCTACCCTTCATCGACCAAATGTTGGAGAGACTTGTGGGCCATGACTTTTATTGTTTTCTTGATGGTTTTTTAGGTTATTTTCAATTCTTATTGCACCAGAGGACCAAGAAAAGATGACATTCAATTGCCCTTATGCTACCTTCGCTTATAGGCGAATGCCTTTCGGTTTGTGTAACGCCCCTGCTACTTTTCAAAGTTGTATGATAGCTATTTTTGAGGGTTTAGTAGGGGATATAATGGAAATCTTTATTGATGATTTTTCCGTCTTTGGTAATTCTTTTGATATTTGCTTGCATAATCTTGAAAAGGTTTTACAAAGATGTGAGGATACTTACTTAGTTTTAAATTGGGGAAAAATGTCACTTTATGGTTCTAGAAGGCATAGTATTAGGTCATAAGATTTCAAAACAAGGCATTGAAGTAGATAAGGGAAAGGTAGAGACCATTGAAAGATTACCTCCCCTATTGCCTGTAAAGGCAGTGAGGAGTTTCCTAGGTGATCATGCGGGTTTTTATCGGAGGTTCATTCAAGATTTTTTAAAAATTTCCAAACCTCTTACAGCTTTGCTTGAAAAAGATGCACCCTTTATTTTTATGATAATTGTTTACATGCCTTTGAAATTTTAAAGCATAAATTGACTAACTCTCCTATTTTGGTGGCTCTTGATTGGTCCCTTCCTTTTGAGCTAATGTGCATTGCTAGTGATTATGCGATAGGTGTCGTACTAGGTCAAAGGAAGAGTAAGCACTTTCAACTAATCTACTATGCAAGCAAAACTCTTACAGATGTACAAGCCAATTACACTATAACTAAAAAAGAATTGCTTGCCATAGTGTTTGCTTTTGATGAATTCCGCTCTTATCTCATTCTTTCTGAAGTTATGGTTTACACGGATCACTCCGAACTAAAGTACTTGTTAGCTAAGATTGATGCAAAACCGAGACTTATTTGTGGGGCACTTTTGTTGTAGAAACTCGACTTATAAATAAGAGATACAAAAGGTGCGAAAAACATGGCAGCTGATCATTTTTCTCGCCTAGTAAACCTTGCATAAAACCCTTAGAGGAAGAAAGCATTAATGATGCGTTCCTTGATGAGCTCCTCCTTTTCTGTGATGTAATTAAAGATGATTCTCCTTGGTTTGCAGATATTGCTAATTATCTTATGTCTAATGTTGTTCCAACAGGTAAAACTAAGCAACAACTTCGAAAATTCTTCACGAAAAGTATTATTTCTGGGAAGACCCATATTTGTGCTATTAATGCATCGACCAAATACTTCGGAAATGTGTAGCACCACCGAGAATGGAGGATATTCTATGCCATTGTCATGAAGGACCTGCTGGAGGACATTACCAAGCAAGCAGAGCATTCCATAAAGTACTAGAGTCTGGTTTTTATTGGCCACCAATCTTCAAGGATGCAAAAAGGGTATGTCATGACTTGTGATAAATGCCAGAGAACATGTAATATCTCTAAATGCCACGAAATGCCTCTTACCATTTTTTCAAAATTGTGAGATATTTGATTGTTGGGGAATTGACTTCATGGGACCTTTTCTAAGTTCTTTTGGTAATAAATATGTCTTGGTAGCCATTGAGTATATCTCTATATGGCTTAAGGCTCAAGCTTTACCCATTAATGATACCAGGGTCGCTGTTAAATTCTTAAACAGATTATTTAATTGTTTTGATTTCCTAAAGTCATTATTATTGATAGGGGATGCACTTTTGTTATCAACTAATGGAGAAAGTTCTTAAGTATCTAGAGGTCATATATAAGATGTCTACACCTTATCACCACAAACTAGTGACCAAGTAGAGGTCGTTAACTGTGAGATCAAAAGAATATTAGAGAAAACTGCGGAAAGAACTAGGAAAAATTGGAGCGTCAAGCTAGATGATGCTCTTTGCGCATATAGGACCGCTTACAAAACTCCGATTGGTTTGTATGGGAAATCATGTCACTTATCTATCGAAGTAGACAAAGTGCATTGGACAATGCAACTTGTGAACTTTGATTCTATTCATGTAGGAAAGCAAAGGATACTTCATTGAACGAGATGGACGAATGGAGATTAGAAGCATATGAAAACTCGTCCATTTACAAAGAGAAGGTAAAATGATGGCACGACAAGCATATTAGTGAAGAAGGAGTTCAATGAAGGCAAGGCTATCCTTTTATATACCTCTCAACTCTGGCTTTTTCCTGGAAAGCTTAGATCGAGATGGTCGGGATCGCTTATTGTACACAAGGTTTTTCTGTCCGATGTAGTCGAGGTAACTCACCCCGAAAGGAGGACATTTAAGGTAAACAGACACCAGTTGAAGCCCTATTTTAGTGAAGACCCGAACAACCTTCCAAAGGTTGATACAGCCCTTCATGAGAAATGAGAGCGCCAAAATGGTTTGTTGTATATGTAATTGTACCAATTCAATTTTTTCGTTTTTAATCACTTGTCGTTTCCTTTCCTTATTCGTTTTGTTTTTCCGGAGTTGGGAACTATGCCCTTACGTGATTAATAATTATTTTCTATTCGATGCACAGGTCAAAGATGTCAAAAACCGAACAAACATGGCCAACAAATTATGGAATCCTAGCTAGAAACAGAGTTTTTCGGAACCAGAAAGCATGATGAATAGCAAACACAATTTGTCCAGAAAACTTCTGAAATCGGAAAGCGTAACGAACAGCTAAGAAATTTTTTTGGAAGGCTTCCGAATCTGAAAGCCATACTACTGGATTCGAAAAGAGGGAACTAAAAATGGGCCATGGTGTTCGAACAGATTTAGGTCGGAGCAATCACGGGTTGACCCGACATCAAACCGATTTGCTCTTATTTTTTCAGCCAAATTAACCCCTTTTCTCACCCTTATTCCCCTAAATAAAAGTCCTAAAATCCCTAATTTCCTCTAAACCTTCCCCTAGTACTCACAATTGTTTTGCCTGTTTCCTCCTCATTACAGGTCCTCCCCATGCCACCATCGTCCTCCTCCATCTTTCTCAATAGTTTTTCTTCTCTGTCCCTTCTTTTTCCCTTTCTATCCCCTCCGTTCTATTTTCCTTCACCCTCACAATTACCTTTCTATTATCTTCTTCTCCTCTCTATTATTCTCCTATCTGTCGCACTTCACCTCCCTTCTTCCTTTCCTTCCTTTTTCCCTCACCCGTTATTTCCTTCTCCCACTTACCCTCTTTCCTGTTTTTTACCCCTTTCTGCTACCACTTCCAGCCACCCTTTCCCTGACCACCACTCCTCTTTACTTTAATTCTTGGTCAGTTCACCAATTTGTTTTCCCTCACCCTTACTGTCTATCTTTTCGGTGCAGCAGTGGCAGTGGGAGAGGCAGAATCGGTCCAGCAGCACTTACAATTCAAACTCCAGCAGTGACGATTTGTTTTAATACAAATCGGGATAAGCTTTCTTTGCCCTCTTATTTATTTCATTATCAAATTTTATTGTCAGGAGCGCAGTCTAAGTCTTATTCAATTGCTTTAAATTCTCTGTTTTTGTGTTCTATTATCTTATTTAATTACTGTTTCGGGGACAACCTACTTCGTGCTTAATTTAACTGTACACTACGTACGCACGGGGCTACAATTGTTCATTGTTGTCACTGTTTTTGGGTTGCTTGTTTTGTTAGACTTATCTTATCTTCCCCTTACCTCATAATGCCTTGAAAACTGCAGCTTCTGCCTCTTCTAAACGAGCCCAAATAACCGAGCCTGGCTCCTAAGAATTCCTCTTTTATTCTATCTTTTCCCCCACGAATCACAAATAAGGCTAATAAAGCCTGGTACGAAAAAAGGAAAAAGAGTAGAATAGAACTGAGCAAACCATAAAAGCATTATCCGATGGCCAATTAGAGATTTCTCCTATATTCCATGGGTTGGGATGGGACAACATAATCCGTAGGCACTAAATCTATTACTCCGACCTCATTAGAGAATTTTACACTAATATGACTGTAAGTTAGTACTTAGGTAATCTGTGTAGTGTTACTGAGTTTGCTGTGTGAGGGGTAGTGTGATACATAGATTAAAACGCAATGAACAACACAAACACACAAGACACAACAATTGGTAATACAGTTCGGCGAAGCCTACATCTGCGGGGCCATACCTAGAAAGCAATCCACTAAAACTGTCAATACAGTACAAGAAAACTCCTAGCTCTTTTACACATCTAGCGATCCCTAGTAGAATAAGTGACTACCTTCACACTGCCAGTTGAATCCTTTCAAATCTTCAAGGCTCCCCCTTGGTATGTGGCTTCATGGACTTGAACTCCCTTTAATCCTCAACACTGTTAAACCGCAACACAACTGAAATCCCTTAACTCTTCAAGGCTCCCCCTTAGAACAAGCTGCTTGACCTTGAATCTCTTTAAGTCTTCAACTCTATTGAACAAAAACACAACTTCTATCCCTAGAAGCTATAATATTCAAAACAAGAACTCCATTGAATTAAGAATGATGAACAACAAGCATCAATGGAGAATCACAGTGTTTGTTGTTTATGACTGCACAAACTCAACCACCATGAAACGCTTTCTTCTCTCTTGCAGAGTGTCTTCGAAGAATCGTAGAATGACTGAACCTTAACTTTCTATTTCAATGCTTTATTTATAGATGTTGAGACTCATAGGTTAGTCGTGTATTTCCAAAAGAATGTGGACCAAAGATTTAGTTTCCAAATGACACTTCTGTTTTGATTCCCTGTAAATCCTATTTTCTTTTAGGATTCTGACCTTTCTTAATGCTTTCAACTTCCCTTAATTGGACTTCCATATCTCAGCTTATAATCCCAGACTCTTTGGGATTTTATCAAGTTTCCTAAAACTAATACATAGTGCCTCTGCAACACTGTAGTTTTTGTACCCCCACATGATCAACCTATGTGACCATACTCAAGCTGTGTGACAGGTTTCTAAAAACTCCCCATTTGGTATTGTTTTAGATCAAACACCAATGAGCTGCACCGATGGTCATTCTTCAAAGGAATCCCCAATGTATAACGTAAGAATGAATAAAAGACACTAAGTAAAATGTTCAAGTCCTAGGTTTTGGTGACACACAGGCCAAAACAGATAGCTCAAATGCTACCACATAAAGCAAAAAAATATTAAAAAATATCCCAAGGCCATGCAGGCCATTTCAAAGTAGAAATTAAAGTGTTCAATTCAAGGCCACACACGGCCAAAAGACCACACATGGTCAAGAAAAGTAATCTCATTTTTAAAACAAATTGCAACCAGGACTCTTCCTTTTGATCTGAAAGAATGCTCAGGGGAGCTTTTCCTTAAGATTCTTCAAGTCTTACTGCATTTGAAAGACTGAGGCTATAACAATGGAGAGTTACTGATTAAGGAGGTCTAAGCTGGTAGTCATTGCTGAAGAGTCTACACTAGAAGGAGGAGGAGATGGTGAGGCCACTTTAGTGTTGGACTACTTCTTTTTGGAGGGCTGTTGCCTTGTACACCTTCCTGGACCAGTGTGTCCCTGTGTGGATGGAGCTGGAGACAGTGGCACCACACAAAGAGCTGTAGTATTTGGCATCACCCAAGGGTCTAGTGCTCTTACCCATGAATCAGAAGGCATAGAGAGATCCTTGCAACCAAGTAATATTTAGTAATTAAATGGGTACATGGCAGAACAATCTTACTGGCCTTCTTTTGATCTATCTACCTGAGTATGTTCTTAAAGATCACAGTTGAGATATTGATCTTTTTCTTGGTGGCAAAGGCATAGAGCAGATGAGCTCTTTTCTTGAGCACAGTAGTCACATTTGTGGTAGGTAGCCAGTTACCATAAAAGACTCTAAACGGGGCTCTACACGGTATCTTCATCAAATTTGAGTTGAGCCTATTTGTTTTTGGTCAGACAGGTCCAACATCACCAGTTAGAACCTTAGTCACTTTATCAAGATCAACTTCCTCATTGATGTGGAATGATCTTCAAGGGATAAAATTTCATCCAAGAAGTGAGGGAGAGAGCAAACAAAACAAGTGTAACAAGTAGAAGAGAGAAAGTACCTTTGAAAGGACTTGAAAATGTTAAACTTCTAGCAACCTTGGATATATTAAATCCAAGACCTCAAGAAGGTTTAAACAAAATCTTTTCTTCAAATTTCAAGAAACCTAAGGTATTTTGAACCTTAGACCTCAATGAAACAAGAAAAAGACCCCAAGACTAGTTTTCTTCAAGAGTTTAGTAACTAGTATGAAGGAATTTTGATGATCAACCTTGAAGCTCTTGGAACTTTCAACAAGTCTTCAAAGTGATTTTTCTTTCAAGGAAGTTTACCCTTGAAGAAGATAGAAAAACTAAGCTAAGAACTAAGAATACTAAGAGAAGAACCTTTGTCTTGAAAAATTTCTTGATTAGCTTCTTCAAAAGGAAGACTACATATTTATAGAGACTTAAGGGAGAAAATACGAATTTTTCCCTCTCATATTTTCAGCCCAAAGGATATATATAACCTATACATACTCTTGATAAGACAATAGAGGTGTTTTAATTGCATTTGGACTATTCTAGAGCACTAGTCAACACATTGCCAAAAATAGGAGTCAATTTTCCAGCTTGGGTAAAAAGGCTTCCAACCATCTACCAAGGTGAATTTTTAATTTCTAACTTATTCAAAACTTTAGGATACTGCCCCATAAAGTATTGGACATCAAAATTTAAGCCCCATAAAGTCTTGGACATTAAAATTTAAGCTTTGAAACTTCTCTTGCTCAATTTGATCCTTGTGACTCTTTTGTTGTTTTGTCTTGGCTCTTGTCACAACTCCTTGATGTTCTTGCATGTCTAACCGGTTCACATCACTCATCTAGGCCAATCGCTTCAATGTCACTATAATCTGGGCAGCTTAAATAATGAGCAATGTTTGTAGGTGAGAAATCAATGACATGCTCCCTCACATAAACCTGGTCATAGGCTGGGCTCTCTGGATTACCAAACTCCTCAGTTAAATTTGCATATAACTCCTTAACTAAGTTCTCATTAAATTGTTCATCAAAGAGGGCCAATCTCACACAGCCCATTCCCAGCAGCAACTCGATCACATTACACTGTTCCAAGCTTTCTTGAGTAATCTTCTTCTCAGCCAAAACTGGTTTGTCGATTAAATCTACCATCCTCAATTCACCAGTCTTAGAATAGAAGTGCTTGTTGATTGCATTTTTTGTACATCTAGAGTTTCCCTAGTGGAATCAGTGCAAACTCCCTTTGCACACTGCACAGGTGAATCTCTTCAACTCTTCAAGGCTCTCCTTTGGTATGTGGCTGCATGGACTTGAACTCCCTTCAATCCTCAACACTGTTGAATCGCACACAACTGAAATCCCTTCAACTCTTCAACTCTGTTGAACAGCAGCACAACTTCTATTCCTGGAAGCTATAATCTTCAAAACAAGAACTCTGTTGAGTTATGAATGATGAACAACAAGCATCAATAGAGAATCACGGTGTTTGTTATTTGTGACTGCACAAACTCAACCACCATGAACCACCGTCCTCTCTTGCAGATTGTCTTCGAAGACTTGCAAAATGGCTGAACCTCAACTTTCCATTTGAATGCTTTATTTGTAGATGTTGAGACTCACATGTCAGTCGTGTATTTCCTAAGGAATGTGGACCAAAGATTTTGTTTCCAAATAACACTTCCTGTTTTGATTCTCTACAAATCCTATTTTCTTTTAGGATTCTAACTTTTCTTAATGCTTTCAACTTCCCTTAACCGGACTTCCATATCTCAGCTCATAATCCCAGATTCTTTGGGATTTTATCAAGTTTCCCAAAACTATACCAATACATAGTGCCTTTCCAACACTGTAGTTTTTTGTTCTGCCATATTATCAACCTGTGTGACTACACTCAAGTTGTGTGACAGGTTTTTACAATGACGCAAAAGACAAATAAAAATGCCACCTCCATTACCATCATGGTAAAAGGAGTTAGGATTCACTTTGATAGGGCCCTTCTGCTCGAAATTGCACACATCCCAAATACTGGCCCTAACATCCCCTTCGGTTCTACATATAGAATTATCTATGGGGATGATAAGTGGAACCATAACTCCGCATATGATAGGATAACCATTCGTTATAGACCTAATTTTGGCACCACGCGGACAACTTGGAATTTCGTAGACCTAATCCCTCGTTTAAAGGCTGTAACACATCTTATCGGGTCTAATCTTGCCAATAGGTCTAGGAAAAGCTTCAATGAACTCCATCCATTGACATTTTTATCATCGATAAATTGCTGTTAGGTTTCCCTTTCTCTTTAACATCAGTTATCATTCATGTCATGTGCGATATTATCTCTATAAACAAGAGCGATTGCATGCTTGGGTACCTCTCACTTACCACTAATATTTTACGCCACTTTGAGGTGGACTTTCAGAGAACAAGTTGAGCATACAGATAATGGTGACATCATATCTGGATCCACTCTTTCACGAGCTGGATTTGAATATGATGAAAAAGAAAATAAATGGTTGTTGACGGGGGAGTTAAGGCAAAAGAAGGGTGCTTAGGGGACCTTTGATTTTACAAGGAAAAACGCGCGAAGGACCCTTCAGCACGCAAAAAATAGGTCATAGAAGAAGAGGATGAAGATGAGAATAAAGACAAGGATGAGAAAAGTGATGAAGAGGATGAGGAGTCTAATCTCTCCCTTCGGGAATCCATAGCCAAACTCCAAATGGGACTGACCACTATTCTATCGCGCTTGGATCGACAAGACGAGATGCTCGCCCAACAACAGCTCCTATTATCACAGATTTATGGGCGGCTTTCTCCTAGTGCAGGCTCGAGTGGTAGTAGAGGTGGAGAGCACGGATCGGCCTCTTTCCCTACTCATCTGTTTTTCTATTTTTGTTTTAAATTTATTTTTATGTATTTTGTGCGTTTCCCTTTATTTTTTGTTTGTTTGTTTAGTTGCTTTTATTTCTTTACTTTAGTATTGTTCTTCCCACATTGCGGACAATGTGAATCTAAGTGTGGAGGGAGTTTTAGTTGTTTTAGCTTTTAGTTTTTACTTGTTTTCATAAAAATACCGAAAACATCGAAAATCTCATAAACTCCAAAAGCATTGAAAAATTTGAAAATTGTTTTGTGTAAAGTTATTTTTTTTTTATCATTCTTATGAAAAACCCCGAAAATATTTTCCTTTTTCTTTTTGTCGCTAGAAAACGTGAAAAGAGGTGCGTCTAACTGGTTTGGAACCTTGAATAGACATAATACATAGTTAGCTTCACATCCCTCTTTCATTGATGCCTTGTAAATTGATGGTTCTATGTACTATGCTTTGTTTTAGAAGTAGAAATTATGCTTTAAGAATCTTGTGGAATTGTTTTATGTGATTTATTTTAAAGCATCATTCTAGAACTTGTTTTTCCACACCTTGAAACAAAGAGTCTAGTTTTGTTAACCTCAGAGATGATGGTCATATGCATTCTTTGATCTATTTGAGCCTTTTCTTGCCTACCCTATTGAACGTTAAATCCGTAGTACCGTTTTTGAAGTTTCATGCGAAGGGATTCTCTCTTTTTTTTTTTTCTTTAACTTTGAACTCACATTTAAATAAAAAAAACCCTCAATCGATGAGCTAATGATTCTATACCTTTGAGTTGGTTTGGGTGAGCTTCACAAATAAGTGCGGGGGAAAAAGTGAGAAAAGAAAATTTTGTGAGAAAAGGGGGTATTTTGGGAACTTTTGTGAGAAAGCAATCAAACAAAGAAAAGAAACAAAGGAATGATTTGATGTTCAAAGAAATATTTTGGAAAAAGAAACCCTTTGTGAGAAAGTTTATATTTTACCAATCACTTGTGGAAAAGAGAAAACCAATAAGGAAGATGAAAAAAATAGCAAAGAAGAGAAAAGATAATGAAAAACAAAAAAAGAAAGAAAAGAAACGAAACGAAAGAGAAAAGAATGAGTTCAAAAGAAAGAATTGATTAGACTTTTATCTCTCAATATATTATATTCCCTTTCTTCTCACATATATACTTCCTTCATTTTTGAGTGATTGATGAGAGTTATATAGTTTTATGGGGCTATGAGTGTTGAATGAAGGTTAGAGATTGTTTTCAGAGATTAAAGTGAAAGCGACCTAAAGATTATAGATAACTTTGAGTTGTTTCCCTTTTTATTGCATTAGCTCGTAGTTTCATTCGTTTTGTTCTCCCTTTACCTTCGTTTCGTAACCACATTGTTCCAAGCCTAACATTACAATTTTTAAAGACTTACCTAATTTGGGAATGAATTTGACTAGTACTTGGAGTAGAAGGGTGTTGGAAAAGTCAAGTATATAAAGTATAACTTGATAAAGTGAATCATATAGTTAATTTCTTGAATTCTTCTTGCATATTTTTTAAACTAAACATAAAGTCCGCACATACACACACACATATATCCCGTTGATTCTCATGTGCTAAAATGGAATGCTGGATGTGTAGGTTAGTTTATGTGTTGTACCTTGTTAAGTTTTAGCAGTTTTTGTAACCTTTGACTATGTTTTGAAAGTGACGTTTCTTATTCTTTTATGGTTTTATTTTGTAAAATTTATTTGTTTGATAAAGTTTTCAGTGTTTGTTTTATTTGATTTTGTGGTTACATCGTCTGCAAACTCTCACGAGACCTTACTTGTCCTCTTTGGTAACTTAGGAGTTTAAAGGGCTTTTTGTACGTGTTAAGTGTAATTGTGAGTCCTGCAAAAGTGGCTAGTTAGTTTGTTTTGTTTTCTTTTTCTTGATAGAGTTTATCCCTTTGCTTGAGGACCCAACATCAACGATCCAGCTCCTATCGGCCCCCTCCTTTGGTATGCCCTTCATCGTCTCAGTAGTAGACAAAGGCCCGTTAGCCTTTGGCTTCTCAGTCACAAACACAAACGTATTGACCTTCGGCGTCTCAGGTCGACCCATCACATATGGACACTTCACAGGCTGGCCCATCACAGCCACCTGTCCTTGAGCCATGATAGCAGCCCAAAGATCGCCAGCAGGTTTCGCGTCCTATTCCTAGAGGAGGGTAAGTATATACACTTTATTACCTTTTTCTTTTTGTAAAAACAATCTTCATAATAACATAAGCATCTTTCAAGTTTCTTGGAGTCTTCTAGAGCAGGCGTTAGATAGAGTTTAATGGTCTAATCATATCTTAACGAGCTATATAGAACTGGATGACAATTCTGCCCCGCGTCCGAGATACGTGGTTTGAGGAGTTTTCGGTAGCGTAATTTTTTCACCTTTACAATTTAAATTTTTGTTTACTTTCATTTAACTTTTGTGAATGCTTAGAGGTAATTCTATTGGGACCTTGCCTTCGATGTGTTGGTGAGTGATGGGTTTGAGGCCACAGGCATTAAACGGTGCAGGGACATATTGTACTAAGTTCGCAGGAACCCTAGGAAGCCCGCTTGGATACCTTGCCCCATATATGATGTATTGATATCGACATGGCAGACGGAGTGATATCAAGTGAAATTTGAGATGGCAAAGAAGAAAAAGAATGAGGGGCGAGGCAACAGAGTTCCCGGGAAGCATACAAGTAGTTCATGATCATTTATTGAATGGTTGCTACAGAGGTAATGAATATATATATTTATGTTTTCATTATGAATTATAACATTTTTAATTAACCTTATATAATCATGCCACATAAGAGGCTTGGGGATGGCTTCTCCAAGGATAAGTTATACCAAATGGGAAGGGCATAAGAATGCCGACAGTTTTTCAACACTCTCTCGGACGAGTTTTGGCTCAGTTTTCATTTCAATTATTATAACTATCAGAAATTAACTTATTGTTGACTTATCAAGTGTCGATTTAACATGTTTTCATTTCTCAATAAAAGTACTGCAAGTTGAAGAGAAAGAATGAAAAGGAGCATGCTCAGACTGGCACCCCTATACCCACCAACTACAAGATGATGTATGAGGTGGGTAAGTGCTAAAGAAGGGGTATGCCTATTGGTTCAGTACCGTGGAGTCAGTTTGTTTGAGGGTTGAGGCTCGAGGTGTAGCTGGAGGTCGCCCTCTCCTTCTGAACGATTTTTTAGCCACATATTGAAGAGGTCACAGGCCAGATCATTGCTAAGAAGATATAAGAAACAGGCTGAGATTGGGAGAGGAAGATCGCTTACGGAGCACACCTCCGAGTGAGTGGGAGGCCTAACACATAGTCGGTACGAGCTATCAGCCTAAAGACATGCTACTCATCGATCTCCAGCCGCCTCTAAAGTGGTGGATGCCCGGTGAGACGAGCATACATGGTAGCGAAAAGGCTATAGAGGAGGATTGGTGTCCAACCAGGTAGCAAGGAGGGCAGTGAGGAAGACGTCCATCATCAGGACAATGATCAGCTTCCCCCTCATACTTAAATATTATTAGTTAGATACATTTTCTTTACATTTGTAGTGTTTTCAATTATCGTAATACATATTTGAATTCAATAACTATTATCATATATTTTATTTTGATGATATTGCAATTGCGGTGGATATTAGTGTTATGTATGGGGCTTATTATTCATAAGGCAGTAAAACTAAATTATAGTGCGAAAAATTTAAAATTTCACTTTCTCTCTATACCTTCAATCTCTCTCCCATCTCTCTAAAAAATTTATGATTTTTTTACTTTGAAAATGTAGGAAGCTACACATGAGTGATTTTGAAGCATATACGCAAGAAAAATCGGCTTAAAGATAAAAATACTCAGAAAAGAGAAATTTTGAAACTAGGAAGTACCTCCGACTGAGCAGAACTCTCTAGAGAGTTCCTCTCGACCAGGGGAATAGCATTAACCTCTAAAAATATCTAATTTCTTTAAGTAATCAAATTTTACATATTTATTTTTTAATTTTTTTAATATTCTTAAAACTAAATTAATGCAATTATTTAATTATAACATTTCTTATATAATTAAATTTCATTTCTAAAGAAATTATTTGATTCTGAACAATTTTAATTAACAATATCTCCTATTACATTTCTTCTTATAAGGATAGGGTTAGAGTTTAGAGTTACAAAGATTCAAAAATCTAGCACAAACATCACTAATGTCTAAGTTTTTTAAGAAATCAAATTTTAAATGTATTTATTTTTTAATTTATTAATATTCTGAAAACTTAAATTAATACAATTAGTTAATTATAACATTTTCTTCTATAATTAAATTTTATTGCTAAAGAAATTATTTGATTATAAGCAATTTTAATTAATAATATCTCCCATTAAAAAAGTAACAGAAAACAAGAATCACATGCATTATTTCTTTTTTTATAGGGTCAGAGTTTGGGGTTTATGGGTTACAAAGATTCGACAATGTAGCATAAATATCATTAATTTCTAACAATATATAATATCTAATTTCTTTAAGTAATTAAAGTTTTCTTTATTTATATTTTAAACGATTCATTAACGATATCTAATTTTTTTAACAAACAATTCATTATCAACTAAACAATTAATTATCTATTTAGAACATTAACACTTAAATAATCATACAAAATCAACTAAACAGCTAACATAATAATATAAAATCAAGCAAAAAACTGATATAATAACATAATTATATATTTTTTTAAAAAAAATGGAAAATAGGGGAGTTCTTCCCAGTTCTACTCGGTCGGGAAGAACTCCCACAATTTAAGAATTTTTTTTTGGTTTTTGAAGTGTTTTTATCTTTAAATCGATGTTTTCTTGCATATAATATTCAAATGATCACTCAATTGTAGCTTCTTACTATTTTCAAAGTAAAAAAATCATAAGTGTTTTAGAGAAAAGGGAGAGAGGCTGAAGATAGAGAGAGAAAGTGAAGTTTGAAATTTGAAAATTTTCTCGCTATAATTTGGTTTTATTGCATCATGAATAAAAGACTAGGTTATATATTTGTTTTTCAGATTTCTTTCAGGGTATCTTTTTGTATTTTTAAATTTAATATTTATAAAAATGTTTCCTACGGTCGCACACATTAAAAAAACCATTTGCAACTTACTTTCGATTGAGCTGTCAATTGCAAAAGTTTTTATAGGACGACTGGTTTGGCACCAAAAGCTTGCGATCGAAGTGGGTCGGTTGTGACCTAGTCACACAACTCTTGGACTCGAAGTGATGTCAACAGAAGCATAAGAAGGAGGGTAGGGGCCTTCGATTCATATCGAAGCTATGGTTTTTTTTTTTCTAAAGAAAATCAGTGGAAACCATAGTTTTAGGGCTAATTTACCTAAACCTGGGTTCTTAGAGAAGAACAAAAAGCAAAAAGGTATATTTCATATTAATGTAAAGATTTAAAGTTATCTTTAGAATGCTGAATAAGAGAGTTTATATAGAGGAGGATTCTTGTCTTTAAGAAAATAACTAATATGAAAACTAAATAAGACTTGGATTCTAAATTATACTACCTCCATTTCATAATATAAGGTTAAGTTACCATATTTGGAGTTTCATATTATAAGGTGATTTCCCTTTATAAACTTTTTTTCCTCAAGAATACCCCTATCCATTTAATGTGTCACTACTTACTAATTCTCAAAGCCTAAATCCATTCACATTTGATAAGACCTTAAAATATAGAGAGAGGAGAGAGAAGGTAAAGCCTTGGAATAAAAAGTTTATAAAATTAATAAAGGGATATTATAGGTATTTTACTATAAAAAATACCTTGATTTCATATTTTCTTAATTTGTCTAAGAAAACAACTTAATCTTATTTATGAAATAGTGGTAGTAATATGACAATAATATACCTAACTAAACTGATTCTGTCCTACTGCATCAGTTCTTCTCCGATTGGAGAAAACTCATCCTCGAGTTTAATTTTCCCACGATCAACCTGCTACCCAATTAAACCAGCATCAATTTTTTTCTTCTCTTCCATAGATAAGGACTCCTAACGTCAAGAACAATCCAAGTGTTTAGATGCTTATCAATTGGACAACTAAAATAAAGACTTAGATTAGAAAAACAAGCTCCCTGTAGTAAAGTTTCTATTTTGCTGCTTCAAGAACATCTCCATAAGGTGTCAAAATTTAGTTCTACATAAACAACTCCACTGTTCAATGGATCTTTTGCCTTTTGAAAATCATAAGAAGTGGAAAGGTTGGTTCTTTAACAAACAAAAATTTACCATGTAATGTTGAACAAGTTTGAACGAGAGATTAATCAAACACCTTGAAGTTTTCCATGGAATTATCTCTATTGATAATTGTATCAATCTTTTCACTATCAACCAATGTTAAATTGAAGACAGAGAAATTATTTTATCGTTAACGTTCAAATAATCATCAAATATTAGTGGAAAACTCCACTCAATCTCCTTATTTTCAGATCCCTGGAAAAGGAAGAACTTCTCCATGAATACCTTTCGGTATATTTGGATCATAGTATTCGTCTTGATGAATCTCTCCATGACTAACTTTCGGCATGTCTAGATCATCATAGCCATCTTGATTTTTCTCTCGGTCAATGAGTTCATCAAGATGTGTGGCTATTCATTTCAATTGTACCTCAATCCTCTTCAAACTTCGTTGCTATATCAAGGATCCTTCGGTATGATACCAATTGATGGTGGCGAAAGTATAAGAAGGGTGGGGCCTTCTATTCATATCGAAGCTATGGTTTGTTTTAGGAAAAACTAGTGGAAACCCTAGTTTAGGGGCTAAGTTAGCTAACCCTAGGTTCTTAAAGGAGAACAAAAAACCAGCTAACCCTAGATTCTTAAAGAAGAACACAAAGCCAAAGGCTATATTTCATATTAATGTAAAGATGTCTTTACACTGCTGAATAAGAGAGTTATAGAGGATGATTCTTGTCTTTAAGAAAATAACTAAGACGGAAACTAAATTAGACTAGGATTCTAATTATAATAAGACAAAAATAAACCCAACTAAAAACTGATTTTGTCCTCCTGCATTAGTAATCAGTTTAGTTAGGTTTATTATTGTCTTATTATAATTTAGAATCCTAGTCTGATTTAGTTTTTGTATTAGTTATTTTCATAAAAACAAGAATCATCCTCTATATAACTCTCTTATTAGGCATTGTCAAGATAGCTTTATACTTTTACATTAATATGAAATATAGCCTTTGGATTTGTGTTCTTCTTTAAGAACCTAGGGTTAGCTAAATTAGCCCCTAAACTAGGGTTTGCACTGATTTTCCCTAAAAAACCATAGCTTCAATAAGAATCGAAGGCCCTGGCCTCCTTCTTATGCTTCCGCGGCCGACAATAATAATAGTGCAAACCTTGTCTCCACAGTTGACTCTAGTGCGGAAAATATTGTGTCGATTCCAATCTTCAGCTTCTTCAACTTTTGGGCTGTCATAACTCTTCGTAGAACAAGTCCTTCCCCATCTACAAGCAACAAGTCAATTTCCTGCTTCTCAGTTTCATCATCATATTAAACATTGTCTTCATCAACTTCAGTTAAATTAATTTGCCTAGTTAGACAATAATAACCATGTCGCGTCTTGCCACAAGTAAAACATCTTGAACTAGAAGCATTATTTTTTCTTACTTGCTTGTCTTTGTTTGTTTTCCTCTATTTATACCTGTGAACCCCGTAACAGTCCTTGTTGGATTCCTTGTTGAAGAGGTTGCAACTCGATCCCCTCTATTGTTGAAATTATTGGTTCTCATTCCATAATTTTTAGCAATTCATCGCTAGCTAGATGTGTTATTAAAATGGTTAGAAATTGGTTCGTCTCGGCCCATATCATAAACACACAGTTCAACTCTCAAAGCAAGTTGATAGGAATCTAGGTTACTAAGACGCACAATTCCCATCTCATCTCGAATTGGAATCTTCAAACCATAGACATATCTAGTTATTAGTTGCTCATCAGTTTCATTAAGACCCGTACAAATGGATAAGTTGTAAAATTTCGTTGTTTATTCCTCTACACTCATATCGTGCTATCGAAGTCCATAAAACCTCTCATACAAAGTCATCAAATAATCTGGAGGCAGAAACTGTTTTCTCAACTTTGATTTCATTTGTTCCCACATTTGAATTTTTGTTTTGTCTCGTCTCACATGTTGTTCCTCCAACCTTTTCCACTGTTGGAGAGCAATACCTTTTAATTTCATCTTCACAAACAAGACTTTTCGATCCTCAGCCATGGGTTTCCATTCAAAGTAATTCTCCAAGTTAGCTTTCCAGTCAAGGAAATGTTCAGCATGCATCTTACCATGAAAGCCAGAAATTTCAATCCAAACTCCTTCGGTGTTAAGGTCTAACACCCTTGTTAATCTCTCCTCAAGTCCACTATGCTCGGACTGATCATGAACTATGAGATCATGAAAATGATCGCCAGCCTCCTCAAATTCTGCTCTGTCATCTTCAATTTCACCTTTCGTCGGATTTCCTATTTCGCAGCCCTTTCAGTGTCTCCTCCCTAACTTATACAAGAGCCCTATGTTGTAGAGTTTGTACTTCTCGTGGAGCTATTCAATCATCCTTCGCATCTCCAAACATATTTCCTTGTTGTCCTCTTCCACCACGGCCTCTACCACAATTGGCCATAGGAATAACCAAACCTTAGCTTCGATACCAAATTTGGTGCAAGGTAACGATGTTGAAAAAAAGAATGGAAAAGTTATAGCATTTATTTGGCTCGAGCAAGAAAATTCTCTGTAGTTTATTGATAGTGTATAGTAATAAACTTAACTAGACTGATTATTCTGTCCCCCTACATCATGAAGCTTGCGATCGACAGTCGCAAACTGGGACACAAACTTTTCATCGCGACCTACTTGAGGTTGCACGCTTTTGTTCATGACCAAATATCTGCGACCGCTCATGCTGGTGGCAAGTCAGTTGTAAAATTATTGTTTGCAACCAACTCGCGATCGATTGCACAGTTGCAAATTCTTTTTTTTTGTAATGTCACTTTTTTCAAAAGCTTTCGTAAATTTTTCCTCAACTCAGCCCAGGGGTTCCAATAAATAGGATTCTCACAATGATAGAACTTAAAGGGAAATTAAAAAAAAAAATCCCAAGAATTAAACCTTACTCAACAGATTATTTGGAAAAAAGAATTGAAACATGTACCTTACTCCATGGCGATTGAGAAATTGAAGATCGGGTTCGGTTCTTCTGATTGTTATGTACGCAACCATTTTCCTCAAAGAGATGGGGACTTTTTTAGAGGAGGCTAATGACCTGAATGTGCGTGCAGTTAGGGACCATAACCCAAATATAATAGGTGTATTTGCTAAACAACCCATCATAGTTTTGCAATACAACCCCTAGGTTTCTATAAATTTATAAAGAGACTCCAAACTTTTATTAAGATGATAGATCCACCTATATAAATATAGATTACCTTAATTGGCTCTCAAAATATATATAATAACAAACAAAGAATTAGATTAAGCAATACATGTACCTCTACATGCCCAAATGACATACAAGTGTGTGTCCACATAAATTAAGTCCAAAGATCTAACAATCTCCCACTTGGACTAATATTCATGTATGCACTCGTCCAAACAATTATGTGATTGTCACTGTAGTAACTAGCAAACTTTAATTTGTTATCTTAAACCAACTCTATCCGTTAATTTTATTAGTACACAGATTAAAAGGACTTTCATTGCATTAAAAGAACAGCTAAACCAATCATGGTCAAATGTATTAATTCAACTAAACAACCTGAGTTGAGTGTGGATGTTTAGCATGAAAATTACATGTGAATGTGATCTATGCATGCCTATTTCCAACTGAAAATGAGATCATTGTAACATATAAATAAGAAAAGGACAACTTATAACATAGTCTTAATGAGCAAAAAGTATAAAACTATTGTCATATTAACAATAATAAATAAATAAAGTATGAGTATAAATATATATATATATACTCCCACTGAATTTAGACACCATCTAAAGATACAACACCCATATGGGTAGTATGTTCTGTAAAGACCTTCAATATCAATGCTTTAATCAACGGATCCGAGCATGGAGCCTGACCCAATAAGCTCAATACTTATTATACTATTTTGAACTCGCTCTTTTACAACAAGAAACTTGAGGTCTATATATTTAGATTTTGTTGAACTCCTATTATTATTAGAATAGTAGACTGTAACTTTATTATCACAAAATAATTTAAGTAGTCTCTCAATACTATCAACCACACGCAGTCTGTAATAAAATTACGTAGTTAAATAGCTTGGTTTGATACCTCAAAACATGCTACAAATTCTTTCTCCATAGTTGAAGAAGCAATTAGTGTATGTTTGACACTTTTCCATGATATCGCTCCTCAAGATAGCAAAAAAATATATCATGATGTAGATCTCATGCTATCTTGACATCCACCTACGTAGAAATCCGAATACCCAATGATCTCAAGTTTGTCTAACTTTCTATAAGTGAGCATATAATCTTTTATTTTCTGCAAATACCTCATGACCCATTTGGCTGCTATTCAATGTGCAGGACTCGGATTACTCAAATATCTGCCTAGCATGCCAACTATGAATGCAAGGTCTAGACGTGTACAAACTTGTGCATAAATAAGGCTTCCAAATATTGACGCATAATGAATACCTTCCATTTTCTTGGATTCAAAGTCATTATTAGGACACTGTTTAAGATGAAACTTATCTCTTTTAGCCCGAGGAGTATCAAGTGGTTTAAAATCTTGCATCCCAAATTGTTGTAATACCTTTTGATGTATACCTTTTATATGAGAAAGAAAGAATGACATAACATAAGGTTGGGAGTGTTCATCTCACTTTCTCAAAAGGTAACAACAAAAGAAAAGGCAAAATGACTGTGGATACATCGGCGAAGAAAAAATAGAAGGATCAATTGAAAGACAAAAGGTGTTCTTTTCAGCAAGGATCCCTCTCATGTTAAGAAAGAATGACCCAAGTATCACGTATGGCCGTGTGAAGAAAGGTATGCCTCTAACTTTTGTCTTTTCAGAGGTTAATTTAGTTTCGGTGCCAAGATATGCTTGGTGGTTAAATTTTGCTGCCACTGCTCACCTAAGTACATTTATGCAGAGTTGCCAGAGTTATCGCCAACCAAGTGGTGATGAAATATTCATCTATAAGGGAGATAGCAGTACAACAAAAGTTCAAGCTATAGGCATTTTTAAATTATTGTTAAAAACTGGTTTATTTTTACAGTTGAAAGAGACATTCGTTGTCTCATCATTTAGACGAAATTTAGTTTCTATTCTTGCTTTAGACAAAGAAGGATATTTTTGTTCATTTGGCAATAAACAGTGTCGTCTACATTTTGATTCTAAATTGTTAGGAACTGGGTTTTTATATTCTCATGATAATTTATATGAGCTTGAGACTACTTCTTTTAATGAATCCTTGCATGTAAGTACACATGGTACTAAATGAAAATTAATTAATTAGAACTCCTATACATTATGGCATAAAAGATTAGGTCATATCTCCAAAAAGGAGAATTGAAAGACTTGTGTCTAAAGGAATTCTTGACACGCTTGACACTTCGGAAAATACAATGTGTCAAGTGTATTAAAGGTAAATTAATAGACGAGAAAAAGGTAGGTGCCCAGAGAGCTAAAGATGTCCTAGAACTAGTACATAAGGATATATGTGGACCATTCTCTGTGGCTTCTTGGAATGGTCAATAGTACTTTATAATGTTCATAGACGATTACTCTTGTTATGGTTACCCATACTTGATACATGAGAAATCAGAGGCCTTGGATAACTACAAAGCATTTAAAGCTGAAGTTGAAAATCAACTAGACAAAAGGATTAAATGCATCAGATGTGACCGTGGAGGTGAATATTACGGCAGAAATGATAGTTCAAGTGAACAACTTCCATGACCATTTGCCAAATTCCAAGAAGAGTGTGGATTGTCCCTATGATTGGAGTTGCTGAGAGACGAAATGGAACCCTTAAGGACATGGTAAGAAGTATGATTTGTCATACTAATTACCAAAATCACTCTAGGGGGATGCACTTAAAACTGCAGTCTATATACTTACTAGAGTTCTAACTAAAGCTACAACAAAAACCCCATATGAGTTATGGACAGGTAAGAAACCTGTCTTAAGACATTTAAGGGTATGTGGATGTCTAGCTGAGTCAAGGCCTTATAGGCCTAATGAGAATAAATTGGTCGAAGGAATAGTTAGTTGCTATTTTATTGGATACTCTGAACGGTCACGGGGTTACAAGTTTTATTATTCCCAAAACAGAGCATTTTTTTAGACAGGGAATGCTCGGTTCTTTAGGATATTGAGGTTGGAAGGGAAGATAAGGTAATAAACTATGTCTTTGATGAGAACCCAATTCTCTTTCCTAGTGTTGTTCTTGAACATGTGCAGGTTCTTGTACCTAATCTTGTTGAAGAAAAATTTTTTGTACAAGACAATGTTATGCTTCCTCATAATATAGATCAACAGGCTCTACCTGAAATTGATCATCCAGTTGCTCCTCAACCAATTGTTCCTGTGGAGCATCCTCAATAACCTCAAGGGCTAGTGCCCTTAAGAAGATCCATTCGAGAAAGAAGAAACACAATTTTAGATGACGATGTTGTGTATCTTAATGAGCGTATGGAAAATATTGACTCAGTAGAAGATGATCCAATCACCTTTTGTCAAGCCATTAAAAGCTCGAATGCTCGTAAATAGATAGATGCCATGGGTGAAGAAATTCAATCCATGAAAGACAATGACGTTTGGGATCTCGTTCCTTTTCCAGAAGGTGTGAAACCAATTAGTTGTAAATGAGTATTTAAAATCAAAAGGGATTCATAAGACAATGTGAAGAAATATAAAGTGCGTCTGGTCTCTAAGGGATTCACTCAAAAGAAAGGTATTGACTACAAAGAGACTTTTTCTCCTGTTTCTTCGAAAGACTATTGTAGGATAATTATGGCACTAGTGGTATATTTTGATCTTGAGTTACATTAGATGGATGCAAAACAGCGTTTCTCAATGCAAACATTGATGAGACAATTTATCTGGTACAACCTGAAGATTTAGAATCCAAAAATTCTAAACAATTAGTTGGTAAACTTAAGAAAACTATCAGGGGCTCAAACAGGCTTCTCGTCAGTGGTACTATAAATTTCACAATATGATATTGTCTTTTAATTTGATACAAATATTGTGGATAATTGTGTATATCACAAGTTCTTTTATGTGGATGATATTTTGCTTGTATGTACAGATGTAGGTTTAATGTATGAAACTAAGAAACTTCTCTCGAAGCAATTTGAGATGAAAGATCTTGGTGAAGCATCTTTTGTATTAGGAATCTAAATTCATCGAGGTCGTTCTTAGAGAATTCTTGGATTATCACAAAAGGCATACATCAAAAAGGTATTACAACAATTTAGAATGCAAGATAGTAAACCAGTTGATACTCCTGTGGCCAAAGGAGATAAGTTTCATCTCAAACAATATCCTAATAATGACTTTGAATCCAAACAAATGGAAGGTATTCCTTATACTTTAGTGTTTGAAAGCCTTATGTATGTGTAAGTCTGTACTTGTCCCGACCTTGTATTCATAGTTGACATGCTGGGCAGATATTTGAGTAATTCGAGTCCTACACATCGGATAGCAGCCAAATGGGTTATGAGGTATTTGCAGAAAACAAAATATTATATGCACACTTATAGAAAGTCAGATAAACTTAAGATAATTGGGTATTCAGATTCGGACTTAGGTGGATGTCAAGATAGCATGAGATCTACATCAAGATATATGTTTCTGCTATCTGGAAGAGCGATATCATAGAAAAGTGTCAAACAAACACCCATTGATTCATTTATGGAGGCAGAATTTGTAGCATGTTTTATCGAGAAGATATTACAACGATTTGGAATGCAATATTATAAACTACTAGAAACTTATCTCCTTTGGCCACAGGAGTATCAAGTGGTTTACAATCTTGCATTCTAAATCGCTGTAATACCTTCTCGATGTTGCCTTTTGTGATAATCCAAGAATTCCTCGAGAACAATCTCGATGAATTTTTGGATTCCTAATAGAAAAGATGAACTCTAAAAATACACCAATCTTTAATGATAATTTAAAAATGCATATAGCTTGAACTTCTGTCTTAATACCATCTCCCTTATAGATGAATCTTTCAGCATCAGTTGGTTGGGGGTAACTCTGGCAACTTTGCATAGATATACTTATATGAGTAGTGGCAGTAGAATCCAACCACCAAGTATATCTTGGCACCAAACTAAATGAACCTCTAAACAGACAAAAAGTACGAGGCATAACTTTCTTCACGCGTCATGCGTAATACTTGGCGCATTACTTTTTAACATGAGAGGGGATCTTTGCAGAAAAAACACTTTATGTCTTTTGTCTAATCCTTTTGTTTTTTCTTCGTCGATGTATTCGCAGTCATTTTGCCTTTTCTTTTCTTGTCACCTTTTTTAGAAAGTGAGATTAGCACTCTCGACCTCATGTTGCCTCAATCTTTCTTCCTCTTGCACTCAGTATGAGCTAAGTTCATTAACTATCCATTTGTCCTTTTGATAGTTGTAACTCATCTCAAACCGGCCAAATTGAGGAGGTATATCAGTAGATCATCAGGAAGATCCAATTTTTGTGTTAAGTTTTGATATAATATGAGACATCTCGAGAGTGTATTCCCTAATGTTTCCCAAACCACGTACCTCATGGCAGTGAGTTTACACAATTGCATAATAGTCTCTGCTTTTCGCTTTTTACAAAACATTGTTCTAGCGTTTCGAGAAACTTAACTGCATTATTCTCATCTGTCATGTTAGAAAGAAAAGTCTCTGAAATTGTACTCTTCATGATCATCAGACTTACCTATTTGAGCATTTCTATTGAGCCATTTCCCTCCGTTGTTCGAAGGTACTAATATCCGTCAACTAAGCTGGTCGTGGCTCCTTAATGCCCAAGTCCAAATCCAAACAACCCAGATGAATGGTAACCTTAATGGTAGAATATTATTGAAATTAACAAATAATTGAGCAACATAAATACCAGTAACTGTAACAGAAAACATAATATAACAAAAATAAATAAAGCTCACTCATATATAAAAAAAATTTTAACCACCTATGGGCTATATTCATAACAATATCCCATCACAAGAATATCTGTGCAACACTAAGTCTAGTTTTGGATAAAGAGTTAGCTTGCAATTGATTTTCTTGATATAATAATTGAGCACTAATAGTAAAATCTAGTCAAGTATCAAGTCTTCCTTTAGACTGACTTAACACTTACTATAAATACTTAATGACTATTACATGTTCATCACTACATGTGTTTGTAACTCGCCTGAAAATAACAATCTTCCTTTTGGGTCTATTGCTACTCGCATAAGAGATACAAAATACGACATTTAAGTAGTTTATTATCAAAATATTTTCATAGAAGAGTCTACTTTTGTAAAATGCCACTTCTACCAATCAATGTAAAGCTACTAAATATGCTCGTCAGAGCAACTTAAATTGTTACAAACCAAAAAAAACTTTAATTACATATTATTTCATATTCTGTATGTATCAAAATTCAGGATTAACAAATAAATTATGACACACAAGAATCACATATCTAGTATGTAAATAACTATATATATCGACATATAAATGATGACATTAAAAAAACTAAACAAATAAAATCTTCACAAAGATTATCCGAATACAAAAAATTTAAATCGTTCTTGATTCCAATTAAATTAAGGATCAAAATTTTTTTTTTTTAATTGAGGTCATCAAATTGATATTCCGAAAAACAAATCGTCTCATCTCCACAACAATAACAATAATATTGCAGAACTGAACCATGTGCTTCAAATCATTCATATAAAAAACAATATAATAATACAAAATAGATCCCATATGCATTATGACAGACATGCGGGCACAGTTAAAAAAAAAAACTCCTTAAGGACTAAAGCTGTTGATCCTCCATTAATGGCTTCAAAGCTTGATCCATGACCGCACGAAAACAAAAGTAGGTTGGATTTACAAATCTCCGATACCACGAACCATAACAATTAATCAAAATTGCCAAAAACCTTTTTTTTTTTTTCCCCAAAAAAATCGAAGAACAGGACATGAAGGCTGGGAAGAAAACTTTATCAAATTAATAACCGGAACAGAAATTAGGATCGGCCATTTTTTTTCTCTTTCTTAAACAATGATTTTTAAAAATCAAACTACAATAAACAATCTTTGATGTAAGGACGCCTGATATCATTGATAAAATTTAAAGGGAGATTAAAATAAATAAATCTAAAAAATTAAACCTTACTTAATAGATTATTTGAAATAAAGAATCGAAACATGCATCTTATTTAATAACGATTGAGAGATCGAAGATCGGGTTCGGTTCTTTTAATTATTGCATAAGCAAATATTTTCCTCAAAGAGATCAAGACTTTTTTAAAGAAGGCTAATTAATGATTTGAACGTACGTGCGCTTCGGGATCATAACCCTAATATAATAGGTATATTTGCTAAACAACTTATCATAATTTTACAATACAATCTCTAAATTTTTACACATTTATAAAGTGACCCCACACTTTTATTAAGATGACAGACCCACATATATAAATATAGATTACATTAATTAGATCTCAATATATATATATAATAACAAACATATAATCAAATTAAATAATACATGTACGTCTATATGCTCAAATGTTATATAAGTGCATGTACACATGAATTAAATCCAAAGATCTAACACACAACTCTTTCAAAACATATCTTATTATTTTACTCGAGAGCAGATGCAAAATTAAACTTTAGGGCGACCGAATTGTAAGATTTATACTTAATATGAAAATTAGTGTAAATAGTCAAAATACTACTCTTTTTAGTCATGAAAAATGTCCATTAGTAAATTTATATTAAACATTTCAACAATTTTATTTTAAATGTATATTAGCAAACATAATCAGAGAAAATATTTTGATTAGGCCTTATTTAATTTAAATTTTTACGTAAGATAAGAGAAACATCTGAGTTTGGGGGTCAAATATATTAAATTACAAAAGAAATAATTTATATCACTAATAAATATTTTTTAAAAAAGAATTTTAGCTGGGGAACCTTATCCATATTAATCTGATTTGATTAGTTAGTTATAGATGAAAAACATTAGATAGTCCGTCTTTAAAATTAACATTTTAATTATTACGATAATTTTCATGTCTATTATTAATCTGTATCCTCTAAAATCGTTAAACACCTTTTGAATCTTCAAAAGTGAAATATTATAATAGATTAATAGTTCTTGTGTCATATTATGTTGGTTGTGCATGATTAAACTAACCTTCGTTCAGATGTAAAATCACTTTGGATTAAAAATCTAACAGCTAACACCATAACATCGGCTTCAAGACTTCAAAAGGCAATTATCTTTTCCTTTTGGGGCCGGCACAAACAAAAAAAAAATTAAAAAAAGATGGACGTTGGCATTTAATAGAAATAAAAGATTAAAGAATAATGACAAATAAATAAGTACCTTCAAGTTTGAGAAATTAATAAGGGTTATTCTTTTTAAATTGTTAATTGAGAGATAATTTGGGCTAAATAAATAATTTTAAAACTTATGATTAAATTTTCTTATTAAGTTCATCCCTAAAATTTTAAAATATTTATAAATTTCCTAATCTATTTCAACCTTCAACTTTTTCATCTTTCTTCATTATATTTCATACCAATTCAACCCATATATATTTTTAAATGATTTTATTTCTACGGTTCACTGTTTGATGTTATTGCGCAACAACTACTCTTAACTCTTTATTTATTTTTCTTAAAAAAATCTCTATTTATTTTTTCTACATTTATTTTCAATTTTTGATATCACTATCTATTAACATTTTCCCCAATTTATCGCTATTTCATCTCTCTTCTTTTGCACTTCGGTCATTTTATTCAAATTGAAATAACAAAAATAGAGGATGTAGGATGGAAGGAAGAGAGAAGATCAAGATTTGAGAGAATAGCCGATGAACGATGATGAAGAGAAGACAGTTCGATCACAATTCTTTTTCATAACTCTAGTATATCCGGTTAAATAAAATAATATAAAAATATATTGGTTGAGTTGATGCGAAATATAATGAAGAAAGATGAAAAAGTTGAAATGTTAAATAAATTAGGAAATTTTTTAAAAATTGGGGTTAACTTGATATGAAAATTAAATCGTGAAGTTTAAAATTTTATTTTGCCTCAAATTGTCCTTTACTTTACAATTAAAAAAGAATGATTCCTTCATTGACAATCTCCCAAATTTAATGGTACTTGTTTGTCATTAGCCCTAAAGATTATGTCTAATTTAGACAACCTTATCATAAAATTAATGTACTTTTTCCAATCAACAATGTTCTAATTATTTTATACCTGAAAGAATAATATAATAGAAATTAGTTATAAATAACCTGAACTGTTTAACTTTTTTTTTTTTTTAATAACAATGAACTTTTATTTTATCTTTTTCTAACCATGAACTATTTTTGATTTTTTTGTTTATAACTACAAACTTTGATTTTATATTTTTCTAATCATGAACTATTTTTTTCTATAAAAAGTCATGAACTATTTTTTACCTCTAAAATATAGTAATTGTTAAAAAATTCATGATTATATTTGAGAGGTAAAAAATAATTCATGACTATTTGTTGAAAAAATAGTTCATGATTAAAAAACATAAAATCAAAATTTACGGTTATAAACAGAAAAGTAAAAATAATGTATTATTAAAATAATAAAATAAAAATTAATGATTAAAAAAAATAATATAGTTCATAATTATTTATAACTAATTTCTCATTATATAATATACAGAATTGTTAATTTCACAAAGCTACATATGGATAGGTCTGTCTACATTTTTTATTATCCAGTTTCGGTTTTATTTCTATTTCTAAACGGTTTTGATTTTGTCGATTAAGGTTTTTACGGTTCATTAAAAATTACGGTTTTAAAATGTTTTGGTTTCTCAGTTTAACGGGGTTTTCTATGCGATTTTACAATTCTAACCTATTTTGCAAAACTCCAAATTAGATTAAAAATGAAAATTCAAACATGTAAATTAAAATTTTGGAATCAATAAAATCATGAAATTGGAATCACCAAATCGATGATTTAAAATTGCGAAATCCGCAAAATCCTCAAAGTTGCCTACATATCCTCTTGGAGGACAAAAGAATCAAAGCTCACATGAAATGAGAACCATGAAATCGGAAAACTTGAAACTCTAGACCGTGAAAACTAGAATATTACAATCATGAAATCAAAATCGTAAACCACCACGCCGAAATCATGAAATCGAATAATTCGAACCGTGAAATTTGAAAAATCGAAATAAAGAAACTGTAAACTAAAATCGTAAAATAAAAAAAAATCAAAATTGGAAAATCGCGAAAATCAAAATTATAAAATCAAGAAATTAGAACCATAAAACCCTCACAACCGAAACTGTGAAATTGGAAAACTAAAACCACAAAACCATCAAAACTGGAATTATAAAATCATGAAATTTGTGCTGTAAAATCGTCAAATCGGAACCGCAAAATCAAATAATCAGAATTGTTTAATCAGAAAAATTGAAATAAAGAAACGGCCAAATTGAAACCGTGAAATCAGAAAACCAAAACCTTCAAACCATAAAAGTCAGAATTATAAAATCATGAAAGTAAAACCATAAAACCTCCAAGTCGGAACCGTAAAATCAAATAATCGGAATCGTAAACTCAGAAAAACCAGAATAAAGTATCCTGAACCGAAACTATGAAATCAGAAAACTAAAACCGCCAAATCGAAACCGTGAAATAAAAAAACTAAACCGTCAAACCGTGAAAATAAAAAATATAAAATCATGAAATTAGAACCGTAAAACTGCCAAACCAGAACCTGAAATCAAATAATTAGAATTCTGAAATCAGAATAACCGGAATAAAGAAATCGCTAAATTGAAATTGTGAAATCAAAAACTAAAACCGCCAAACCGATGAAATTGAAAAATCAAAATTGCCAAACTGTGAAAACCAGAACTATAAAATCATGAAATTAGAACCGTAAAACCGTTAAACCATAACCGTGAAATCGAAAATATCGGAATAAAGACACCGGCAAATCAAAACTGTGAAATCGAAAAATCGAAACTGCCAAACCATGGAAATCGAAATATAGAATCACGTTATTAGGACCCTAGATCCGCCAAACCGAAGCCGTGAAATCGGAAACTAAATTACAAAATCGTGAAAATTAGAATTACAAAGTTATCAAATCAGAACTGTAAACTGCGAAATACGAATCGTAAATTCAAATAATTGAAATCATAAAACCACCGAAAACTTGTACTAAAAATTTTAATTAACATATGAAGCGTGAGTTTAACTTTTTAGTATCTGAATAAATTTGACCGTTAAAAATATAGAATCAGATATTTATTTATCTATTTTTAATTAAAACCTTTATAATTGACAGTTACAATTCTTTAATTTAAGAAACGATTCCGATTTCAAATAGAAAGCCTATCTAGAATTGAAACCATAAAAATCGTAACAATAGATTTCAATTTGGCGACGTCAACATTTAGACTTGAAAGGAGTTTACTTGAATTGTGATTTAAGTGCCTTCTCAAGGAGGAAAGAGAAAAGGACACGTGGAGTCACAAAAAAATCTCATTTTCGTAATTAACTTTAATTTGCTCAATCAACTTCCTGGAAGATTTCATGTTTTTATCTTTCCTCTTTTTCCTTTTCAGATGTAGAAACGAGACCATAATCATGATTAGTAAAAATGCTAAATTTAGGAAAATAGTCACCCTCAAAATACGATTTAGACTATCAAATATGGTATTGATTCAAGTATTAAGTATACTTAATTAATAAATGGTTTTGAATCGTGGATAATATTCTTTATAATATTTTCTGTGTAATATTTTTAATAAAATATTTTATTAATAAAATTTATGAAATAAAAAATAAAGTAATTTTCTATAACTATTTAGTTCGTCTTTAACTTAATCATGTATCTTTTTATTTTCCTATTCTAGGCTAATAACTAAGTATATCGTCGAATTAAATCTTATATCTTTTTTTTAACTCATTTTAATTGGACAACTATTTATCTTTGATATTTTTGTCCTCAGTCGCTGCCCAACAAGGCCTTAAACGACAAAAAATATTTGATAATTTTCAAATTGGTCCCTCAAAATAAAGGATCTTGAATTGTAGAGTTTTCAAAAAAAAAAAACTTTCTTCATAATATAAAATATGTATCAATAAAGTCCATTACCTCACTTATGTGAGGATTTAAACAATCTATCTACAAATAGTCAACTCATTGATTTTGAACCAATTGGAGCCAAAATGTAAACATAAACTTTCTAGAGAAAAATTGCAAATTCATTGCTTTTAACCTCTCATATTAAGAATGACAGCATCACGAGTGTACAACTGATTAGCAAGTATGGATTATTATTAGACCATCTACTGATTCCAAACAAATAACTGATTGGTTTTTTTTTTTTTTTTACTACCAATACTGAACCGTCAGTCAATCGATAACCTATTACTAACAGGATAACCGATTAAAAAAATTAAAAGTTAATTATTGTTTAGATAAATTTCAAATTAGTCACTAAGATATAGAATAGTATCAATTTAGGAACTCAAATTGGTTCTCTAAAAAAAATCTTTCAAAATATTACAAGCGATTATTGCCTAATGAGGTTACTTAAAAGAAGTTAGGAGAGAAACATGAACATTGATATGTTTTTTACTTTTTGAAAGATATTTTTAAAAATATTTATAATTCGAGTTCCTAAATTGATACATACCATATTTTGAAGGACATATTTGAAATTTATCCAAATATATTTTTTCCATGCTCCACCGTGTTGGTGGCAGGAGGGACAAAAATATCAAAGATAAATAGCTGTTGGACTAAATTGGGTAAAAATATATATATAGGACTGAGTTTTGACAAGATAAATAGTTGTTGGACTAAAATGAGTAAATAAAAAAATATAGGACAAATTAAGACAGAATAAATAGTTATACAACCAAATTTACCAATTACTCTAAAAACTATACTCCAAATTCTAAAAGTTAAATCCTAAAGGAGATAGTAGAGTAATTTGTTAAGTTTAGTCTTACATCTTTTTTATTGTCCGACACTTGTGCTACATCTTTTATTTCTATTTTTAGTCTTATAAGTATTTGATTCAAAAAAATTCAGTCCTCGCCATCACTCATACATCGAAGTCCATGAAAGAGACTCACATGAAGAATTAATAAGGAGTAAACTCGTCCCTCCAACTAAACTCATATACCAAACCCAATTGACCCGGTTCAGAGCGGGTAAATTCGAATTGAGAACCATTATGCTCTCTACCCTAACTCGTAATCTAATCCCAAATCGACGACCCCCAAAATTAACAAAAATAGGTATTTTTAGTGAGTGAAATAGAAGCCATCCCTGGCGAAGGAAAAGAAAGAAGACAAAGAGTACAAGGATGAGTTGTTCGAGCCTCTATGATGTATTTGAGGAGAGATTTAGGGGATGTTCGATCCCCTAAATATAGTAAGCTCTGTATTCCAAAGGAATGAGTTTAAGATTTTAATATTCTGAGTGGCGCTTGATTTCATGAGTGATGAGTCTTGTGTATTGTTTATTTACATTGGTATTGTTTATTCACCTTGATGTAGTGAAATGTGTGTAGGTTTTAGGAGTGACACTTAAAGTGAAGCTTTTTTCTTTTATCTTTTTTTCTAAAAGTTGCATACTGATATGGTCCTAGTTTGGTATCAAATTTCATTTAGGGTTTTATAAGTTCGTGTTAAGGGCCTGTTGTGTTGACTTATCCAAATTATTTATGTGTTGTGTTAAGTTTGCAACGTGACAGTAAATAAACAAACATAAAAAAAGCAATATTGGTAATGCAGTTCAGCAAAACAAGCCTACATCTGCATGACCATGCCTAGAAAGATGATTCACTAAACTGATAATACAGTGCAAAAAAACACTTAGCTCGTTAACCCATCTAATATTTTCCCTAGTCGATAGCACAAACTCCCTCTATACGTAGTATGGCTGAACCTCCTTCAACTTTTCAAGGATCCCCTTGGTAAAAGGATGCCTGGTTTGAACTTTCTTTAACCAATAAACCTAGTTGCACACAGCACAGCTTCTTTTCCAATAAGCAGATTGTCTTTAACAAAATCTACTGACTAGAACTGTTGAGACAATAGCCTAGCAATGGAAGAAAAACGTCCATGCAAAAGTAGTGAACTCCATAAATTCTGAGATATGTCTTTGCATAAACTCAAGCTTAGTATGATGAAAGAAATAGTTTAAATGCTTGAGCAGAATTGTATTCGGCCAACCCTTAATCTTCAGTATATGATCTTCAAATACTTACGGTATAAGCTCTTCCAGGAACCTAAACTTGTACATCTTCAGACCTTTTTTGATTGTCTAAAGATTTAGTTTCCTAATACAACTAAGTTTCCTACCAAGTTAGATACATAAAGGATTCATATCTTATATAGCTATATATTAGTTAGGAAACATAGATTTCATGATCTTCAAAAACTGTGCAGTGAGTCTTCAAGACTCCAAAAAAGTGCCAACTATCTTCGACTGAATTCTAATGGGTCCCATGTTGGATTGTTTTGTGTACTAACAGATGACACAATACAATATACGTATGACACGATATGCCAGGATATAATATCCAACAAATCTCCCTTTGGTATTGTTTTTGAGCAAACATACTCCATACACATCAAACACAAAAATAGAGATAGTCCATGTGTAGTGTGTATGAGTGTTTTAGAAAGGTCTTCACAAACATATAATACAAAAATAATCCTGTGGAGAAGACATAAAGACCAGAATTCTAGAAATCCAAGAAAACTTCATCTTGCATCAAAGTGGTCACACAGGACCTAAACAGTACCAAATATATCCAAGGCCCTTCAGACCATCATCATCAAAAAGACCAAAAAGATTAACAAAATATCAAGAGGCCATACAAGCCAGCAACATAAAAACAAATATCCATCCATCTAAACATCAAAAAGAGATCAAAGATCAAAGAAAGATGTCACTACCCCTTAGCCAGCGATGCTCCACTTTTTGCTTACAAACCATGCTTAAGGTAACTTGTTTTTTAGCTTGTTCACATCTTATTACAGTTGGATAACAGTTATCGTTATTGTTTTAAGTTGGTCATTGGCTATATCCAGATTTGACAGGAACTTGGTGCCTATATTGGTAACTGATAGAGTCGATTTTTAATACAAATAAACACGTTAAGTTTTAATTATTAGCCCTTAAAAATATTTTATTTAGTAAACATAATTATTATATTTAATTTATTTTATTTTGGTAGTAAAGAAAAAGAAGCCCATAAACAAACCTACGAGTGAGAAGTTGAAGTCCATTAAAGAGGCCCACAGTGAACAAAAGAAAAGAGAAAGGTGGTCCAATGTAGCATAAGAAAACCAAAGGAAAAAGGAGAAGGAAAGCCGGCCGAGACCTAGGAGAAAAAGGAAAAAGAAATTGAAGAGGAAGCTGCTTGTCCAGCTACTTTAAAAGGAGAGCAAGAGAGAGCCAAAGAAAAAGACAAGAAACAATAGAGAGAAAAATATAGAGGGAGAGAGCCGGGAGAGCTGAGGGGAGCTGAAACAGAAGAAGCAACTGTGCAAGCTGCTTTGGTAAACAACAGAAGCAGCCGCAGAAATCAGCCGCAGCGAATCCGAAGCAGCTGCTGGGAGGAGCTGCAACAATCTGAAGCTGCAGCAATCTGAGCAGAAAATTCCAGCACTGTAGCTGAGCAGAAAAATCTGGACAGCAGAAGAAAATTCCAGCAGCTGAAGCAGGCAGCAGCAGAAAAATTCCAGCAAGCAGAAGCTGTAGAATTTCAGTTTCAGTTGAAGGAAAAAAGCCATGATTTCTTCCAATAAATTGGTTCCTTCTTTTCCTTTAGCTATGAACTAAATTTATTTTTAGAATCTTAATGAAACCCTAGCCATGTGACTTTGATTTATTTTATTTTGGGAGATTCATTATTTTATTTATGTGATTGCATATCTTGGGATGTTCTTGGTTTGATGCAATTAATTCTTTGTGATTGTTCTTGTATAATAATTATTTGGGTTAATTGATATTTTTATCCATGCTTAATTCTTGTAGTCTTGAGTATGAGAGATATGTGATTTTTGCAAGTATATTGTGGGTTTTAGAATTGAATAGTTCATGCTAATTTTAGATGATTTATGTCATAGGAATGAATAAGTCATGCTAATGGTTAGATGGATTATGTCATGCATTTAAGCACAATATATTTCTCTAGTAAATCAAAGCTTGTAGCCTAGATTACCACATGAATGTTTAATCTTTTCTCCTAAATAAAATTAAATCATTGTTATATAGGTTAGTAGTGGATTCAAGGTTCTAAATAAATTTCTTTGGTTAATCTCCCGTTAGTTTTAGTTTATTTACGTTATTCATTAGTTTTATTTTACTTTAGGAATAATTCTTAAATAACAAAATTTGATTATTCTTTTTATAAAATTAATTTAGGAAGATAATAATTTAGGTAGTTAAGCCTTTCTCTGTGGTTCGATACCATAATACTTCCATATTACATTGATCTTGTGCACTTGCAAGTATTGTGTTTAAGACTTTGGTATAAAAATCCCGATCAGTAGTTGCATCTTCAATTTGGTCTAGCCTACTTATTGCATTTAGCAGTTTAATAATTTCAAATGAAGGTAGAGAGGCCCTTGCATTTATATATATATATATATATATTTCAGGAGCTGAAGTTGTAAATGCTAACTGAGTAGGGGGTTGCCTTCTTCTAGAAGACTCTTGCCTGGTTAATCTGGCAGAAGCAGCAGGCATAGGTTCCGTCTGTGTAGGAGTAGGAGGCACTGCACCTATATGCAACATTAGAAAGTCAAGTTCCCTACACCATGTATCAGAGGGCATAGACATGCCCTTAACAACCTAAAAGAAATTCAGAAATTAAGGTGAAGGTAAAGACAGAGTCCTCGCTTCCCTTTGGTCCAACTAACGAAGAATATTCTGTATATAACTGTGCTAGATGAACTTTTTGTGTGTTGCATATGTATGTATAATATGTGCTCTCTCCTTTAAAACTGCAGTCACATTGATAGTGGGAACCCGATCTCCATAGTAGACTCTGAATAAAGCATTGTAAGTAGGCACCAGTTGGGATGCAAGCAATCTATTATTCTCTAGCTATGTGGACACGACATCATCAGTTAGGATTTGGGCAACATGATCCCAGTCTACCTCCCCTCAAGCCATGTTCCTTAAATATCTTTATAGTGAGGGCAGCTCAGGAAATGTGCTATGTTTGCAGACGTAAAAGCAATAACAGAGCCCCTCACATACACAAAGTAAGGACCATGAGGTACCTCAATATTAGCAAGCATATTGGCATAAAATTCTCTTTCCAAGTTTTTATTGTACTTAGCAGGGTACATAGCCATCTCCACACTGCCTAACTTATTTAGAGCTCTAGAGTGTTGAACATTGCAAGAGACTGCTGATCTACCTTCTTCTCAGCAGCAAAGCTCTTGGATTCAAAAGTTCTCATGCTATCCATGAACTCTTTAGTCTAGAAGTGAAAATCCAGGGCATGCCTTGCTTGATAACGGATTTGGCAGAGGATTTGACCCTGGCTTATTTGAAACTTGGCCAGCAGAGGCATGCAATTTCAAAGGGATCTAGTCCTCTTCTTTCCTTTTCACTTTAGATCAAGGGTATCACCTTTAGTCTCTCCCAACACTTCAAGATTAGAGTCACTGGGCATACCAATATTTCCCACACTCAGGGCCACTTTCCCTTCCTCCATAGGTTCTTAGAATATGCGGCCTCATCCAGAGGCGGCAACACAATAATGGGCACCTTTTAATCAATAAGATGATGCACCAGATGAGCATCACCAGGCAGCAATTGAGTTCCTTTCAACAACAGGTAAAGGAAAAGTATTCATAAAATACCGTAGCACATGAGCATAAGTTAAAATTCAAAAATCAAACTCTACAAAATAGGATATTGAAAAATATTTGCAGAAAAAGAAACCCTTGTGCTGGCAAGATGTAGTCTACATAGAACAACAAAAACTTTTGGCGAATTTAGATAATTTCCAAGAGTAAAGCAAAAAGAATGTACCACAGAATGAGCTGGAGCAGTGGACTGAGCCACGTGTGATATTGTAGTACTAAAAGATCCATGAGATACGTAGATCATTGTTGGCAGAGTCTGATTTTATGAGTTTCAAACTGAGAGACACCTCTATGGATGGATAGGTTGTTCACTGGCCATTAATAATGTAAGACATAGATGAATATAATGGAGAGAATATTTGATGAGTAAGATCCTTTTGCTGAAGTCAGAGAAGCTGAATGTCGAGGAGAGAGAAGAAGGCGAGAAACCCTAGCTTTTTGCAGAGATACTCGAGTGATAAACTCATAAATTCAGAACCAGTTGATTAGCTTAGGAAACTAGAGGGACTCTGCATAATGTGATAGTGGAGAGAGAAAGTCCCTATTATCAAGGCATTAAGTCTGCTTCATTAAGGAGTCCTTTATTTCCCGCCAACAGTTATAAAGGTTGTATTGTGTTGAGACAAGAATTGCAAGATATGACACCACATGGAGAATACTGTATTATGAGAAAACCATAATATAATGAAGAAAAAGAAAGACTGAGCTTGTTATCTATAAAAGCCACTTGTTTAACACATGAATGAGAACACACATAAGAATAGCAAGTTAAATAGGATAAACACATTATATAATTATAGAACACATATTCCCAAGGCTTGCTAGAGTTCTTCAGATCTCACAACATCTAGAGATTTTTTATGAATGTCTGTCAATTCTTTCTATGCGGAGACATATTCCAAACTGATAACTCCTTGCTTCACTAATTCTTTAATGATGGGATGTCTAATATTAATGTGTTTTGTCTTGCTATGTTGCACCGGATTCTTGGTAATATTGATTGCACTCGTGTTATCATAGAACATTAGTAGTTGTTTTTGTGTTATGTAAACATCTATTTCATCTAGAGCATCTTTTTGCAACAACTTCCAGCAGCTATATACTCTGCTTCTACTGAGAGTGAGATGCAATTTTGTTTTTTATTATACCAAAACACAAGGTCATTCCCCACATAGAAACATCCAATAGATGTGCTCTTCCTATCATCACAATTTCTAGCCCAATTAGCGTCACTTACCCAACAAGGTGTGTTGTAGTATCTTTGTTATATAAGATTCCATGCTCTGTAGTGCAATTTATGTATCTCAATACATATTTTATAGCCTTCCTGTGAGATTCCTTAGGATTTGATTGATACCTAGCACACACCAATATTGTAAGCTACGTTTGATTAACTAGCTATTAAGTAGAGCAACCCATCAATCATACTTCTATATTCATGTTGATCAATATTTTTACCTTTCTCGTCTTTGTAATTTTGAGTGTTATGCTCATAGGAGTTCTAGTTGTCTTTCCATTTTCCATTCTGAACTCCTTAGCCAAGTTATGTGCATACCTACATAAAATAGAAAGATAGCTTCCTTCATCTATTTAAGCTGCAATCCTAAGAAAAAGGACAGTTCACCAACCATACTCATTTTGAATTCAATTCTCATGGATGTGATGAATTCATCATTAAGTTCCTTGGAAGTGGATCCAAACACAATGTCATCAATGTAGATTTGTGCAAATATCACCTGTGGTGTTGTCTTATTCACAAACATAGTTTTATCAACACCATCTCGTTTGTAGCCCCTATTTAACAAGTAGTTGGTCAACTTTCATATCATTCTTTGGGAGATTGTTTTAACCCATATAGAGCTTTCTTCAACTTGTACACATGATAAGGATGTTCCGAGTTCACAAACCCCTTTGGTTGTCTACATATGCTTCTTCTTTCCATATTCCATTTAGAAATGCACACTTCATGTCCATCTATTGTAACACAAAGTGCTTAGCGCAATAGATATCAACAATCTTACTGATTCTAGTTGTATCACTGGTGTAAATGTTTCTTCAAAATCTATGCCTTCAACTTGTGTGTACCCTTGTGCTACAAGTCTTGCCTTGTTTCTGGTGATGTTTCTATGCTCATCAGTTTTATTTTTGTAAACACACTAGGTTCCAATTACAATGACTTCTTCAGGTGTGAGTACAAGTTCCCACGCATTATTCCTCTTGAATTGTTGCAATTCCTCCTTGGCTTCAGTCCAGTACTTATCAACGATGGCTTCTTTAATGCTTTTGGGCTCAATAGGGGAGGTGTAACATGTGAACCCGATCATACAAACTATTTCTCGGTAGTCAACATACCTCTTTCCTTTTGTTTTTCTTCCTTTTGTGATATCTCCAATGACTGTATTAGTTGGATGATACTTCTTTACTCTAGACTCGGTTTTCCTTTGTTTTGAAACTATCTTAGCATCATTCTTGTTATCATCTTCAACAGTAGTTAAGTCAACATTAGGTTTGCTATTGTCTCTATATAGCATTTTCGAGTCTGATGTGTTGTAAACATGATCAACATCTGTGTTCTTTGAGTACTTATTTTGTTCAACATCTTCTACAGTAACATTCACTGATTCCATCACTACATCACTTCTCTTGTTGAACATACAAAAAGCATTATTGTTTGTGGAGTATCCTAGAAATAATCCTTCATCACTCCGTGCATCAAACTTTACCAGTTGCTCTATGTGTTTCAATATATAACATTTGCTGCCAAAGACATGAAGATAGATCGACTTCGGTTTCATACCTTTCCAAGTTCCGTAGGTAGTTTTGTCAATCATAGGTCTTGGATAGACCCTGTTGATTATGTGAACAGCCATGTTGGTTGCCTCTACCCACTAGTTGGGTGCCATGTTTTGGCATTCAACATGACTCTGATCATGTCTTGTAAAGTCTTGTCTTCATTTTCACAAACTCATTTTGCTATGGTATCTTTGGAGCTGAGAATTTATGTTTAATTTCATACGCTTCACAAAAATTTGAAAACAAACTGTTCTCAAACTCTTTTCCATGATCACTTCTTAGTCACTTTAGTGTTGACCCATTCTCAATTTGGATATTAAACCATACTCTTTCTAAAGGCACCAAATGTATCTGACTTGTTCACGAGAAAATCAATCCAAATATATCTTGAGTAGTCATCCACACATATAAGAGCACATTTCTTACCTCCGACTGTCTCAGTCTGATTCAGTCCAAAGAGATCAATGTGCACCAACTCGAGAACATATGTAGTAGTGATGTCTCCTATTTGCACATGCTTTTAGAAATCTTCGTACTCAATTTTGTTTTCTCTCTCAAACACTGGCATTCCTTGAATAATATCTTTGTTTCCTAGCTTGTATGAAAGCTTATAATTCACATGACCGAGCTTCTTGTGTCACAACTCCATGTCATGTATTTGCACATTCATGTTGAGTGTGTCAACTACTGTATTCATTTGACAACAATTATTACATGTTTTTATTCCTGTGATGATGCATTCTTCATCTTCTTTCAACACATAGCATCGACGCTTGTCAAAGTGTACATGTAGATCATCATCATACAATTGTCTGATACTTATCAAATTGACCTTCATCCCCCTCTAGATGTAGTACATTTGTCAGTTGAGCTAAGCCTTTCACATTTAGAGCTCCAAAGCCCACAACTTTGTTCTTAACAGCATCACCAAAAGTAATACTTCTTGAAATACATTCAACATAATAGGATATGTACTCTCTCTTCCCAATCATGTGTCTTGAAATCCGCAGTCAAGATGCCAAACACAGCTCGTGTTAACTGACAGAGATAAGTGTGCAACATAACCTCTCAGATCCTTTTTTCTAATCCAGATCCAACGAGTAACTTTTTGTCCTGTTGTATTGCTTCGATCATGTGTTTGCAGCCTTCTTCCTTTTCTAAGATCTTTGGTTCTTTTATAACGTTGATGTAATACATCTCCTATCAACATGCAATAGCTGCACCACACTTAGAGGTTTTCTAGGCTTAAATTGATTGATCATCTTCTTTTTTTTAGCTATGGTCATATTAGCTCTCCTTAGCGCCCCATCAATATTGGTTATCTTGCTCACATTATGGATGGGTGCTTCTTCTCCAACATAGCCTAGGCTAATTTTGACACTATTAGGCCTCCCAATTTGTAGCATTTTATTAAGCATGGCCTCACCAATGTTCATCCTTTGATCCTTGACTCAACATTCAGTCTATCAATCACATATTTTACTTGTGCCATTAACTCATAGTTTTTTTGTTCCATAAAATCCTTTTGTTTTCAAACCTCCTGAAGATCCTTTTTCAACTCCTTGTTGATTTCAACAATCATAATCCACATAGTGTATATGAGATTGTACTTATCTTGAAGTTCATCAAAAGTTACCTTCTCATCTTTTTCATCACTGTAGGTTGACTCATCATCCCTGACACTATTTTCAATCACATGCATGGAAATATCTTTCAAGTCAACTACCAAATTAAATGATATAATGTCATTGATCTGAGTGTTATCGCCTTTATCACAATCAGTTTCTTCTTTTTCATCATCAATTAGTGTTGTGTTCAGAGACATGTTCTTTTCTAGCCTGTTGGGACACACAACCTGTATGTGTCAAAATCCTCCACACTCTCTGTACAAGATGCCTTTCCCTTTCTGTGTTGGTTCATAACCTTTTCTTTGAACATTTCTGCCAGTCCTTTGCTTATTGGGATTCCTCCTGTCTCTATTGCCATTTCTGTGTAGTTTTGAGGCCGTGATGTTATGCAAGACTTTCGAAAAATTTTCCCAAAGTTACGAGTCAGCATCATAATATGTTCTTCAGTATAGGGGACACTGTCAGAGTTATGCACTTCAACCTTTAGAACTATACCCTTGCCCTTAGTTTGTTTATGCATTCAAATTCATCTCATACGTTTGTAAAGAACCCAAGAGATTATCTAGAGTCATCTTGCAGCATCCTTAGCTTCCTCAATGGCAACTAATTTAGCACCAAACCTTATAGGCAAAGATCTCAATGTCTTCCTCACAAACTTCTCCTCTGAATATGTTTCTCCAAACTGAAAAGCTTTGTTAGCAATATCTCCTAGTTTGCCATTGAACATGGCAATGTTGTTGTCATCTTCCTGCATTCTCAACTCTTCAAATTATGTTGTCAGCATTTGAAGCTCAAAGATTCGAACTGTGCTTGTGCCTTCATACATTGTTTGTAATATATCCCATGCTTTCTTTGTAGAGGTGCATCATGAATATTAGTTTGAATGGTTCCTCATCAACAACAACAACTATTGTATTCAATGTTTTTGTATTTGTCTGTGCTGACTTCTTTTCAGCCTCATCCCATTCGCTTCTTTTCTTAACAACATCCTTAGTTTGCTTTGTTGCTTCATCTTTCACCTTTTAAGTAGGTGATGTCCATCATACTCAACTACGTCCCAAGCAGAATCATCAATAGATTATATATGAATATCCTAGTCCTTGCTTTCTAGTAGGCACAATTGTTCCCCTCAAGCAGTGGACGATGTGATACAAAGCCACATTCCATGATAGACATAATGATCCAAACACCAACTTCCCATGATCTCACCTGCTAACCAAATAGCACTATTGAATGGTACCTTATTCTGAAACAAATTGTAAGTTCATGTTAAAGGCATGTTGTGTTGACTTATCAAAATTATTTATGTGTTGTGTTAAGTGTGTAATACGTCAGTAAATAAACAAACATAACACAAGCATATATTAGTAACGCAATTCATCAAAACAAGCCCACATCTGTAGGACGCCCAGAAAGATGATCCACTAAATTGATAACACAGTACAAGTAAATACTTAACTCGCTAATGCACCTAATGTTTTCCCTATCTACATAGTGCAAACTCTCTCTGCAAATAGAATAGCTAAACTCCCTTCAGCCCTTCAGGGATTCCCCTTGGTAAATTGCTGCTTGGCTTGAATTCCTTTCAACCAATCAACCTAGTTGGGCACAACCCAACTTCTTTCCCAAGGAGCAGAATGTCTTCAACAAATTCACTAACTAGAATTGTTGGCACAAACCCAGCAATAGAAGAAAAATGTTTATGCAAAAGTACATGATATGTCTTTGCATAAACTCAAGCTTAGTACGATGAAAGAAATATGTTGAATGCCTAAGCAGAATTGTATTCGGCTAACCCTTAATCTTCAGTATATGATATTTAAAATACTTAAGGTTTAAGATCTTTCAGGAATCCTAAACATTGTACATCTTTAAATATACTTTGATCACCTAAGGATAAGGATTTAGTTTCCTAATACAACTAATTTTCCTACAAAGTTAGATACATAAATGATCCATTTCTTATATGACCATATATCAATTAGGAAATAGATTTCATAATCTTCAAAGATTGTGCAGTGAATCTTCAACACTTCAAAACAATGCCAACTATCTTCGACTAAACTCTAATAGGTCCCATGTTGAGTTGTTGTGTGTACTTTGGATGACACAACACAGTATATATATGACATAACTTGCCAGCATAGAATATCTAAGAGGTGTAGGTCTCTATTCGTGGGACTGATGTACTTTGTATATTGGGTAGATGAACTTACTTAAGAGATTTTTGTGTTTGCTTTTATGAAAATCATTCCTTGTGATTGTACGTGATAATTTAGAGTCCAAGGTCTTGGCTTATAAGACTCTAATTTTTTATTAACGATCTCTCTCTGAGAAAGTGGAAACATAAAATAGAGTGTCAGATTTATTGGACTGGAGATCTAAGGATGGTAGAGGTCATTGAGGAAGATAATAGTACACTAATCCTATACTTAATAATCACCATTGTAAATATGAGCTCTATTATAAAGACCCTAGAAGAAAGAGAGGTAAGGAGATAGTTGTCATGGTCAATGACCGATGCCCTTAAAATAGCAGAAATATAGGAAAGTTTGGTGTTGTAGAAGTGTATTTTGACCACAAAAGGGGTTAGGGATTGTTTCTCTAAACCTAGTTCTAATTTAGGTGGGGTTGTGAGTGGGACTTCATCAGTTATGATTCAAGAGAAAGTAGAAGAAAATGTACAAAGTAGTAGAGGTGGTATGCTGGAAAGAACAGCTGGTAACTATGTGCACATGATAGCCATTAAAAAGAGATCTCTTATAAAAAAAGTTGAGGTTGGGACAAAAAAGTCAAGTACAAAGGAAGTTGAGGTGTCAAAGAAGTAAAATGTTTGGGGCGAGTTCTAAAAATGCAAAAAGTACTAGAAATATTACATCTTGTTGTAGCAAAGACTTAGAAAGGGACAAGCACTATGGAACAACCTCTATTAGGCTCATATCATATAGAGGCAACAATCCCTGAAAAGTCATCATTTTCAGTCAAAGGATCAGGGAGTAAAGGACGACATTTAGGAGTTTCTGAAAGTATAAAAAGTTCTGAAAAACAAGCAAGAGAAGGTCAAAGCGATGGAAATCAAAAAGGGAAATATAAGAGGGCTAAAACAGTAACAGATGGGGCTGATTCTGAAGATGATGAATCTGAATTGAAAGATTTTTCTGATTCTGAGTTTGAAGTAGATCATGAGGTGAAGAAAGCATTTGGAAGGATGTTAATGCCAATAATCTACCAAATTTAAATAGTACAAATAGTGTGAATTTAGAAGAAGTAGGGAAGGAAGAACCTTTAAATTAAGAAGCACTTGAGAATGTCGAGAAGGATGTTAATATGGATGTCAATGGAGAGTTTCAGCTTTCTAAGGTAGAAAAATTGTTGTTTTTAATCTGAATCTAAATCGAACTGTAATTCAGATTCATTAAGTGAATTATATGAGTCTAAAAGTAATGGATTTGAAGAAATTAGAACTAGGCCAAGGAAGGTGATAAAGTTCAAGCTTGAATTGATAAAGATAATCCTCAATTTGAGATTGGTATCTTTTTTTTAAGAAAATCAGAACTAATTGATGCTATTAAAAGTCATAGAAATTTGAGTAAGAATGTGAAGTTTCCAAAGAATGATAGTGAGAGGGTGAAAGCTATTTGTGAGGGAAAAAATTGTACTTGGAAGATTGGACAGAACCATAGCCTGAGATTGAAATTTGGCAAATCAGAAATATTCAGCCAATTTGTAAGTGCGGTAGATATTTTAATAGTAAGAATGTACATATACTAGGTGGTTAGCTGAAAGATACCTAGAAGATTTCATAAGCACAAACGGTATGGATATTGAATAATTCATTGCAAAGGTCTACAAAAATATAATCTATTGTATCTAAACGGACAAAATTTATACAACAAGACATATTGTCAAAGAAATGATATAGAGGAAGTACAAATTTTAGTACACTAAGATTTAGGAGTACATGGACGAGTTGAAGAAGTCTAACCCCATAAATGAAATTTGGTTGAATATATCTATTGATGCTAAGCGTAAAGGTAGGTTTAAAAGGCTACACATTAGTTTGGGGTATTAAGAGAGCGCTTTGTTGCTGGATATAGGAGAGTGATTTGTTTGGATAGATGTCATCTTAGAGGACCTCATCGGGAATATTATTGATTGCTATAGGAATTGATCAAAATAACTCCATGTTCTCATTAGTTGTGGTGGTTGTTGAAGTTGGGAATAAGGAAACTTAGATTTGGTTCTTTTTAGGTTTATTTTCCCAATAATCCTAGAATTACGATTTCCTATTCCCACATTGGAAGATTAAGAAATTAAGGAGGAGAGAGACACATATAAATAGGTTCTCATAGTTTGCATCTTTCATACCAATTCTCTAAGCCTAATAAATTGAGGGTTTTTAGGCTGTGAGATATTTTGAGAGGGTTTGTCATTTTATTTCGTGAAAAAATTGCATAGTGGAGGTTTACTGATATGTATGTTTTAAAAACAGAGGATGAACAACTAAACTAAGTAAAAGGTAAATGGACCTACCACTGCAAACAAGTTATACTCGAGTGTTGAAAATCTCAAAGAACGATAAAGGCTTAAGTACTAATCTTCTTTTCTAATATTTAGTCTAAAGAAAAGATGGTTTGAAATAAACTAAAAAAAATTGAAAACAATTTAACACTAAAGAAAGAAAGCAATAAAAGTAAGATTTTAAAAGCTTATAAAAGCAAGAGTTTGGATGGTTGAATCCCCCAATCCTTGTTACTAATTCAATTGGAAAACTTTAAAGAAAATGATGTTAAATTAATTAAGTTAGGTCATCGCAACTAATCGGGCAATCCCTATCTCTAGGCGAAAGCCACCCTACTCACTAACCCTTAGAGGAAAATCTCTTTTCTCCCTAACAAATTATTAGCGTAATAATATTAGGTATTTTAAAGGACCTAAAAGTGTAAAATCATATATCCAATCAATTGCTCCAATTAACTGTCAATTGATTTCCCTATAACGCTCTTCCTCTTTCAGTTCCAAGCATTCTTGCGAAAATTAAATTGAAAACAAACATAATTGGGGAACAACTTAATTGAAAACAAACATCAAATTCAAGAAATTAAACCAAAATCATTGTAAATAAGTCTTAAGGTTCAACCCTCATCCAAACATAAAGAATTACTCACTAACTATTGTCATAAAACTGAAATTAAATATTAAATTCAATAAAAAGTAAAGAAAATAAAAATTAGGAGAAAGATTGAAGCCGCGATCGCTGTCCCGAACATCTCCCTGACTCATTTCTCTAGTCGTCCGATTGAAGCTCAAAATCTTGATATTGGATCTTCAAATCTTGATCTCCAAGAACTAATTTACAGAATATCTAATGATTACCTAACAATTGAACATAAAAATTGAAGAATTGTTTAACCTTAATTAAGCTCTAATTGTCTACTAACTACTCCTAACTGTTGCATTTTTCTTCCCTAATAGCAGAATAACGTATTCAATATTTAGGGAAAAATTACATCAAAATAGAGTTAAGTTTTTATTATAACTGCTCCAGCCGGGACCTATCACGCACGGTAGGTCGAGTCCTACCGTTCGAGGTAGGGTTCCATCCATAGTCTTCTATTTTGCTGTCGAAACCTACCGTCGACAGTAGGGGTAGCCTACCATCACTGCTAGGTTTCTGTTCTGGCTCTGTTGTTGACTCCAAGACCTACCATCGGTAGTATGTCTGCTTCGTTAATGCCGTCGGCTTCGTTTTCGTCATTTTCGTTCTGTTTTTATTTTCTTTCATTGTCTTCTCTTTTTAAAAGCACCTAAGACAAGAATAAAATATATTAGTCCAAAATATGTATTTTTACATATTAAAAATGTGATACCCCAAACCCTGCTACTAGTTCAATTGCGGCTGAGTAGGATATCTGCGTGCCTCTTGGCACTAAACTGTAAGTCTAAAAAAAACAAGAGCATAACCCCCTGGGCAATACTTAGAAATATATATATATAATACGCAGCGAAAAACTAAGTAATCTGAATACTGATGGGACGCTCAAAATATAGGGTTTAAGAAAACTTCTTATATTATGATAATTCCAATACAAAGATAGAAATACTTTACAAACAGCTCGGGTACAAGAAAGCAAAACAGAAACACATGTCCTACCGGAGAGACTCGAACTAAAAACTCCACGCCTAAAACTTCAACGGCTTATTGTACCTCTGACTGTCCTGAGTTAATTTGAGAAAAAACCATGATATGGAAAAAAAACGTAAGCGCGAACGCTCAGTGAGTCCACGTGTGTGTGTGCGCCTTAGTGATTTCTTTAAAACAATGATTATGCAGTTTCATGAAAACAATCCAGGAAATGTCATAAGAAAACATTTCCTTTTGTTACTTTAAGAACACTGATGCTTGAACCTATATGAGTGGTTCGAGAGCAGTTGGGAAGTCTGAGCGAATCAAGACACATTAGTTCAGCCTCTACACCCGAATTCAAAATAACATGTAATGCAACAGTAGGGCTCCAGGGACAAAGTCCGGATCCCATAACGAGATCATCGGAACCAAGTTCCGGCATCTGGTAGTCAATATCAGCCAAACACCATACGAGCACTCGATTACCAAACAACCGTACTGCCATATCACTAGTCAAAATAGGAAAAGATTCCTAGGGCACCTACCAGGTCTGCCCTGGGACCAACCTTAGTTTCAAGCCCCTCCTGGCACTCCACAAGGCGGCCATCTCACCTCAGAGCATGATGCGGTGTCCACGTAGACCGATTGGGCCACACCCTCCGCGATCTACGCCCCTCTTCAAGTGGATCCACTCTCCCGAGTTTGAAACGTCCACGCCATCGGAAGAGGCCCTCGTACAAGGGAGTAGCCACATACAGTGCAATCCTCTGATGCTTCCAAACACAAGATCATAACCAGAATTGTAACCCTGGTCGAAATGGGGTTTTTCGTATTTATTTTTAAACAGAAAGACCATTTGCTCGGCCGTTAGGACAGAATCAGGTCATAAATATTTTCAGCAAAAATCCCCATCCGCCAGTCACCACATGCTTATGCAAGTTTCACAGTTATGCCAATGCCAAATCTATATTCATGCATGTCAAAAAAACATGTAACTTTTCAGGACTAAAGCATTCTCCAGCTTATGCATATTTTATAAACATGCCATGTTTACATTCATGCATGCCAAATCATATAACTTTTCAAAACTAAAGTATTTTCCCACTTATAAATATTTCCAGAAAATCTGTGTACAAACTAGCTCTTTTTCACAACAATAATAATTTGTTTTGAAAAAAGAAAACACCTATATAGAGCACCGCTCTTATGCATTTCTAATGAACATGTAACACATCGTGGAGAACATCTCCAATTAAGAAAAACATGGCAAGTTATACCGTTTCAAAAATAGTAGATATTGTATGATAAGTTTAGAAATCATATTTATATGGCCCGTAATTTTTGAAATAACATAATAAAACGGAGTTTTGTGGACTCATCTGGATGCAGATCTGGTGCTAAGATCCTACAAAATAATAATACAAAAATACTTAATACCTGGGTACCGATCAAACAGTCATATTCCCTAAATAATATCGAGATCCTACCAAATGAACTTAGGATGTATATATATAATACCTATATAATGATATATATATATATATACTTATAATAATTCTTTAAAAGATCGAAAATCCTATACTCTTAAAAAAAAATATACTCTCCCAAGAAACCATAATTAACTACATACTACATACTAAAAATCTATTTAAGACATTTAAATCCTAAAATAAATAACCAACTTAAAATATATATATAATATACCTATATACTGATATAATCTTAATGGGAATGGAAATAAAGAAAAGGAAAAGAAAATACTAACCTGAGGGTGAAGTTTACTTTCTCTTTTCCCTTTTTTTCTTTTTCGTTGCCCAAAAAAATGGCATGCAAACCATATATATGTGGGGGAGGGGGGGGGGGGGGGGGAAGAAAAGAAAAAGAAAAGGAAGAAATTTGTGGGGTGACGGGTGGCTAGAGAGGGTGGCAGAATTTTTCTTAACGACTAAGTTTTTTTCTTTTTAAATTATCAAGTTCTTAAATTTTTAAAATAAACACACTAGATATTAAAAACAAGATCCGCTGAAAGGCATTTATAAACCTTAATAATAAAACCTCAATATAATAAAATTTTATTCTCATTCCTAAGTATCTCCAAAATACCACTAAGTGTCAAAAACACTATACTCCACCATATCAGATCCAAACTCTATTTTCATAACATTCGAAATTTTAAAGTTACGCTAGGTGCTTACTGGGTGGGGCATTACAAAAAATATCGTAAAACGTGAAAATAACATATATAAATATAAACAAATAAGCACATATCATTTATCTATTTGGGTCGTGGATGTAGGTCTTTGTTGAATGATTGAACTACATTAAATCTTGGATTTGTTCTTTTTACTTTTTTTCTCTATATTTTATGTGTGTTTTGCTACCATTTCCCAATAAGTGGTATTAGAGCGAAGTTGAATTCGTAGCCAGTGCTATCAGAGCCAAAGGTTCAGGTCTAGGGAGGAGAGAAAAAAAATCTAGAATCATGGATTTGTAAAATGTCGTGACCTCGATAGAGTTTGATCCTCCACTCTTTGATGGAAAAATAGACTTTACTATGTGGCAATGCACAATTCAACATATTTTGGTGCATCAAGGTCTTGATTCTACATTACAGGATGAAAAGCCACAAGGTATGAAAGAGGAGGAGTGCATCTCTATTTAGAAAAAGACGGTTAGTGATATTCGATTTGTATTGACCCCACAAATTAAGGTTACAATGTCGAAGAAGACATCATTGAAGAAGATATGAGAGACTTTGGAGAGCAACCATGCCTCGAAGATGTTAACTAATCATCTGAACATGAAAATGGATTTATATTTCCTAAAGATAGAAGAAGAAGGTAATGTTATTGACCACTTAAATAATTTTAATGAGTTAGTATGTCGACTTAAAAATACAGGGGAGGATATTAAAGATGAGGATCAGGCACTACTTCTATAGGCCTTTCTGCCCAGATCCTATATATCATTATTGCAGTCATTGCTAGCAGGAAAGAGCATACTACAATTAAATGAGGTGTCAAAGGCTCTAAAAGAGAACCAATAGATGATGAATGAGGATTGCTCTGAAAGTCAAATACTAGCTACAGAGGGTTCTAGAAGAGAGAGGAGTCGAAGCAAAAGAAGAGGTGACCAAGAAAGAGAAAAATCTCAACATAGAGATGACATCGATCGCTATTTCTATAGAGAAATTGGTCATACACAATTTCAATGCTTAAAGATGAGGAAGATTTAGAAGCATTGAGAGAACAAATGAAGGGCAAGGCAAAAGTAAATGATTCCTCTATGAATTTGATCAGTTATGGTGATAATTTGCTAATGATGAGATGTTCAGATGATAGGGTTGAGGAAAATCATTTAAACAATTGGATACTTAATTCCGCAAATGACTTGAATATCTGCACAGAGAAAAATATGTTCGATAATTTATAATTTGGAGATTTTGGCTTTGTTAATGTGGGAAACAACTCGAAGATGAAGGTTGAAGGCGTTGGATGAGTCCGCCTGAAGCCATGATGATAAAGTCAAAATGCTCTCTAATGTAAGGTATGTTCCTGATTAAGGAGTCAATGTAATTTCATTGGGGGAGTTGACATCAAAAGGTTACAAGTATGTTGGAATCGAGACGTTATGCAAAGTATTCAACGGAGGTTGTTTGGTTATGAGAGGGCAAAACAAGACCAAGAATATTTACCATCTTGATGGTCATTCCTTGAAGGAAAACCCTGAAGGAAGTAAAGCTGAGGAAGGAACAGAGGATAAGACCATAAAGACTAAGAAGAGAATTAAGTTTTCTGATTATTTTGTAATTTAGGAAATTGGAAAAATGGAGGATTTGTTCGGTTTATTTTCCCAATAATCTTAGAATTAGAATTTCTTAATCCCACATTGGAAGATTAGGAAATAAAGAAAGGGGAGAGAAACCTATAAATAGGCTCTCATAATTTAGGTGTTTTTGTACCAATTCTCTAAGTATAATCAATTGGGGGGAGTTTAGGCTGTGAGATATTTTGAGAAGGTTTGTAATTTTGTTCTATGCAAAAATAACATAGTGGAGATTTACCCTTTTGGGTCGTGGATGCAGGTCTTTGTTGAAAGACTGAACTATACTAAATTCTTGGTGTTGTTCTTTTTATTTTTCTCTCTATATTTTATGTGTGTTTTTGTTGCCTATTTCCCAAAAGTTCTTGAGACAAGCTAATTTCCAACAGACAAAAGGTGAGCACCTTTTTATTACTGTTTTTTGATTTACTATTTTTCATGACTAATGTTTCTAGGTTTTTTTTTTAATCATGTAGGGACTAATACTGACAATTGGAGAGTTGTTGCCATATGTGGAGCACAGACTCTGCATAATAATGTCAAAAAATAGTTTTGAGGCCAAGCTTTGAAGGAGAAGCTCTGGCAGTGTGTACAAGCTACTTATTAGAAACAATTTGATGACAAAGTGGAGGAATTGAAGGCCTTGGATCCTACAACAATTGATTGGATCAAGAAGAATAGTTACCCCTCACAATGATGAAAATCTACTTTTAGGTGCCATATAGTAATTGTGATATCCTTTTGAATAATTTGTATGTGTCTTTTAATTGATAAATCATGCAAAAGAAAGATCTAGGCCTATTATGGGAATGCTAAATCAATTAGGATATATTTGATGTTGAAAATGAATTATAGGAGGGAATGGGTAAAACGTTAGAGGGTTTACAATATATTTGTTGTTTTCTTGGAAGTCAGCTTGAAATTTATTAAGCATTTATTTTTTGCATGTTTTGTGTAGAATAATAATGTGGATATTGGACTTGTTGGAGTGTTAGACAATGATGTTGGAGTGTTGGAGTTACAGATATTGTGAGCATTTTCAGCCTTAATTTTTATTTTATTTTGGTCATGTTCTAATAATTTCATTTTGCTTCATTTTAGGATGGAGTTGAAGACCCTTGGTTGGCTAATTTATGAGCAAAGTTCTTGGATGATTTATAGATGCAGAAAAAACAAGTGCAATTCAACAAATTTCTGCAAATGATGGAGTGAAAATTTGCAGTAACAGAATACTGTAAATGCTGATAATGTATGTTCTAATAATTGGTTTTACAACCCAATAATGTATTATTTGAGGCAATTAACCAATCACTAGGTACCTATTTTGGTTACAGGCTATTAACCAATCTCATGAAGACCATAACTTGGGTATTCCAGCCCTAAGCTTCAAATGTCTCATGTACATCATTCTTTTCGAAAGCATAACAAAAAAGTCGTTATGTTTGTTACTTGTGTCTGACTCATTTGATATTGCAGGAACAGACTTAGACATGACAGATTATGCTTTAAGGAATCCACTATTATTTATGTGAATCCCCAATTTGATTGCAAATTAAATCCATTACCATCCCAAGATCACCTTCCTATTAAAAAACTTGTATTGAAAGTTTTGTAATTTAAACACTCCACTAAAGAACCTATGACGAGCTAAACACCATAAACCCAATAGTGAGAGGAAGAATTCTTCCCAACTTGGCAATAAGAACCTTAGGAAAACTAAGGCCCTAAACCAAAGCTACACAAATTAGAACACCAAGATCAATAAACTCTAGAAACAAGAACTCCTAGAATTGAAAAAGAAGGAATTGGAAGATGATCAATTGAATTCCATAGATTCTTCAATCTAAGTTATCAATTGCTCACCACTAAGAAAGTAAACCCTCAGGATCTAACTAAGATGGGTTGAAAAACCGTAGAAACTATTAGAAAATCTTCTCAATTTCATCAAAATTCAACTTGTTATAAAAGGAGGCATCATAGGATATTTATAGAAAAACCCTAGCTACTCTCCTAAACCTTATTTTCCTTTTAATAAACTTAATTGAAAAGCTTGGACAAAAAGAAACCAAAATTAATAACTAAATTGTCCATTTGGTGAGTTAGTCCGAGACCTACTAGGGACGATAGGATAAAAGGTTACCATCGGCGGTAGGCAATCTTCTCAACCTCCCATATATCCTAAGAGCTATCGGAGATAGTAGGGTGGGAACCTACTGTCTCTGGTAGGCTCTATTTTCTTGAATTCTTGCTTTTTTTGTCTTCTACGATGACCGGGAGCTTCTAGTTTGATTTCGTTGATCTTCTTACGATTTTAATGAGTCTTAAAAGTCCTGTAAACTCTTCCAAACCTTCCAGTTAAATCCGAGATTCCTCAATTGAAACTTCAACCATGCTTTCTTTAATTCTCTAGTTGCTCCTATACAAATTGTTGAACAATCCTTTGTAAATTCGTATCATACCCCTTCTCTTAAAAGGATTCGTCTTCGAATCTTTTCCTTCAAATATCTACAAAGGTGGCCAACATTAGAACGGACTCAATAATATAAGCATTGGTAAGAGTTAAACAATTAAATCTAATGACCATCTAGACAACAAAATAAGCAAGGACTCTAGAACTTCTTTGAATGGTCTATGATAAGCAAAGGAAGTATATACAAAGACGTTCAAGGAAATGCAACTCCAAAAAGAAATATTCAAAAACTACTCAAGTTTTACAACAATTCTCCAAATAGTATAGCCAGTGAAAATAGGGAAGTCTTGTAAATCAAACATATGAACAACATTTTCTAAAGTGTCCTTAAATGCACATGATATTGAAAACTCAAATTTTCTAAAACTTCCGAAGTTAAGAACATGATGATTTGAAAACACTTGAAATTCCAATGGAGAAGTGTTCCTTCAAAAGTTTGATAAAAAAGTTTGAAATGTAGTTTCTTAGAAATAACTTCTTTGACATGCTTTCAAAAAAAAAAAAAAAAGAGAAGACAAATATCAGTATCCTTGAAAGGCAAATGATGGTAAAATCTTGCATTCATTCTAACTTAAGAAGTAAGTTAAGAAGATCAAAAGTTTGAATTATGAACTCTTTAAAAGGCAATAAAAGTAGAAACTTTCATCATTTTTAAACTCCAAAAGTAAATCAAGAAGGTCATGAGTTTGAAATATCTCCTCTTTCAAAAGATGATGAAATGTAGAGCTGAAGGTGTGTAATGTTTTCATGCTAAAACAAGAAGTTGTAATGATTTTCAATGCTCGAAACACAATGCGTCTTCTCAAGAATTCTAAGAAGGATATTTAAAAACAAGTGTTAAGAAACAACTTTCTTGTCAATTTTGCAAAGAAAAGTTCAAAATCAAAATCCTTAGAGGGTAAATGATATTGAAAGCTTTCATTCTTTTCAAAATAGTCATGAAAACACACTTTTGAAGTCTTTTCTTTGAAAGGGTAATGATAATTCAAATGTACCTTCCAAATAAACACAAAAGCATTTAGAATGAAAGAATAACCTTGATGAGTCTCGAATTTCATTATTTCACAACTGAGGTGAGGAAATGTAGACATAAAATTTTCAAAATTCCAAGATGGTCTACATTCCTCTTTGAAAAGTATGCTATCAAAGAACACTTCAAAAAGTAGATGGTTAAACAATGTAGCTTCAAATTCATGTTTCAAAGTTAATGCACAAGAGTTCTTCCAAGATAATACAAGTGAGAAGCTCTTCAAAAACTACTCCTTGAAAGGTATATGGTAATAAATATGCTCAACAACAAAATCTTTGAAAACTTGTTCAAATCCTACCTCTATCATGATTCCAAAACCTTTTAACAAGTAATCCTTGAAATGTAAATGGTAGAATTTGAATCCAAAGGTGTTTTCAAACAACAAGTTCAAAGAGTTAACGGCACTTGAAAGTTTGTGCTTATTGTAAGAAAACTCAACTTGACCGTAGAAAAGGTGAAAATGTTGGTTTAAAGGAATAACTCTATCAAGATTCTTCATGGAAGCATCAAGGAAAGGAAATACATAATCAGCATCCTTAATTAACTTTCCTAAATAGTCGTCATATAAAATGTCAAATAAAGCCATCAAGCTCAAAACCAACAATGTTAGGTTAAACAAAGGAAGTATCATCTAACATACCAAAGCCGTGACAAGAAGAATCAAATTTAGCACCACTATACATCAATAGATCCTCATGAGAGACATTTGAAGAAAGGCACTTTGACATAGAAGACATAAGAAGAAAGAAATTCCAATCAAAAGAAAATAAAACATATCACCAAGTATGTCCACATGAGAAGTATAAGAAACCAACATAGACTTTAATTCCTCAAGAGAAACTTTATGAAATGAAAGAGAAGGGTTAAGAAAAGGACTCATTGGTAAGTCTTCAAGACAAATGCCGAGCTATTTTTCTATGCTCCTTCCTTTGTCCTATATTCCTTGAACACGAAGAATAATTAGCGAAGTTGACATAATATTCATCAACTCTAGGAATGACATAAGACAAGGAATTAAACTTTATGAAATGTTTCTTTTCCAGTAAAGTTCCAAGAGAGTTGAGAAAGTAAAATTCATATCCATTTTCCATAAAAACAAGTGAGAACAACTTAATTTCCTTAAAATAAATCTCAAAGTACAAGTATGAATTAGAAGGAAAGAAGTTTATAGTAGTGATGGACTCGTAGGCAAGCTTTCTTCCTTCTTCCTTGCTTGAATCTTCAAACTTCTGCACACATAAGGATCAGTAGCAAAGGAAGAGTTAGTTTCATTAGCATAGAAATTCATTTCCTCACTCTTTTGTGAAACTCTCTCTTTTATTCTTTGCTCTTCTTTTTCACTATTTTGTTTCTCAATAAAGCACTCATTTTCTTTTACTCTCTTATTTTTCTCAAGTTCACTCTCTTTCTATTTTGAACACTCTAAATGTTCACTCTCTTTTGAAAAGATAGAGATGAAATCAAAGATACATAATCTCTCTTTTTTTTCCACTCTTTCTTTTTCTTTAAACTCATTGCACTCTTTTTTTTCAATGCTCTTCTCATTCATGTTATCACCAAAATCCTCATTAGATGTCTCCTTCTCAACATGTATTTCAACAATCTCTTTAGCTTCAATTGTAGCATGTGGAAGTTCTTTGACCTTTGGAGCTTCTTCAATAATTGATCGTTCTATGAATTTTACTTTTGCTTGACCTTGTCTTTTTCCTTCATGGTTTTCAACTCCATGTCTAATCCTCAATGCTTGCTTCATTAAGCTCTCTTGATTGGTTTTAATCCTATTCTTCTTCTATATTCACAATTACAATTCCATCAATCATTAACCACATAAGAGAAAGATTTTAACACCAATTGGAACTTCTCTTCTTCTCTTATACCATAGGAACAGAACAAAGATTCCACTTTCGCTCCCATGCTACATAATCATAAGGACCAAAAGTGCCCCACAAAAAAGGTAATTTCAAATTGTTGTAACTAAGAGGTCTTGATGTAGTTCCCAAAGTTTGAGAAATCTTCTACAATTATACCCTTCATAGCTTATAACTATCACTATGCCCATTATATATGTTCTCACTATCATAGCTATGCTTATAATAATCATAACTATCATGTATTTTTCAACATTCCCTTTTCTTTTATGGAACCTCTCATCTATTTTCACATAATTCCTTCCATTTCTAACTTCATTCCTTAGAACTCTCTCATATGATCTATCATTATAATAATTTCTAGCTCCAAGTCTATTGCCCTCATAACAATCATAAGAATTATGCTCATAAGATCTAGCATGAGGAGAGAAGTTACCATATCCCCATTGATTATTATGCATGAAATGTCCACCAAGATTTCTTCTACTACTTTGTTCCAAAATGGCTTCGTCTTCTCTTTTAAGTCTCGCACATCCTTTGTTAGGCATGATCATTTTTGCTCCAATCCTTCTGTGGCTTGATGCACATGATGCAACTCATCTTCCATGTTTAATTTAGATGATTTAAAAACTGAAAAATATCAATAAAACCAACACAAGAAAAGGATATTATAATCACTCTATAAGTGTATGCACTCTTGTAGATGATCACTCAGTCTCTCGTGCATGCTCTCTTATTGGCTTTTATGAAGATGAACTCCTCTTGCCTTTTACAATCACTATCCTCTCAAGATTCTATAGATTTTTTAAACCTCTTAACCAAATCAACCAAGAGATTTCAACCCAAGCAAGTAAAATAATTAATGTACTTAGTTAGACATAAAGAGTTCAAAGAAACAATTTATCAAACACTTGAGGTGTAAGGAATTTCAAAGAGTTTATCTATAGAAAAGAGCCAACAAACAGAATTAATCATCAAACAAAGAATAGGAACACCAAGAAAGAAATTAGAAATCAAATTCAAAACTATTCAAAGCAAACTAAGCTAATCAAAGAAATAAAGAGTACTAAGAAAAATAACTTCCAAAAAACAGAGAATGATGACACCGTATTACCAAAATAGCAATAACTAGGCAAGTACCAATCCAAATCAAGTCAAACGAGTTTAAAAGATTTTTCACTCAAAGTGGATGAATTTAAGCATAAATTTATATTGAATTGAAGCAATATAACACAAGACATTATCGGTTATATTTGCACTTTTTCTGCAACTGAGATCTCAAAATTCCTTCGATTTTCAATCGAGTTGATCAGGAAAATGAACTCCAAATTGAGTCAAATAAGTTTAAATAGAATAAAAACCCAATGAGGAGGAGGTTAAGAAAAAATTTAGTCCAATTTGAACCAGTATAACATGAGATATGATCATAATAAACAACAATTTCACAACAGATTCGGTTTCTGGACAGATCGAAGGTTTTGATCTAATTGAGCAATCAAATCAAGTCCAAATTAAGTGAAACTTGTTTCAAATGATCCCCAAATCATATGAGTTTAGATCCATCATAAAATTTTGCACAAAAATCGTGATTAAAAGTCTTTTTCATTTGATTTTTCTGACATGACTTTTCTGTACGAGTTTTGCACGATCTTCATGGAATTCTGTTTAGATCATTAAGTACTCTCTCTTTTTTTTTAAACGAATTTCAAACAAAATAAACATAAATTGACCTTAAATTAGAGGTTGCTCTGATACCAATTTGATGTAAATCCCCAATTTGATTATAAATTGAATTCATCACCATCCTAAGATCACCTTCTTGTTGAAGAACTTCTATTGAAGATTTTGTAATTTAAACACTCCACTTAAGAACCTATGGAGAGCTAAACACCATTAATGCAATACTGAGAGGAAGAATTCTTCCCAACTTGGTAATAAGAACCTTAGGAATCTAAGGCCCTAAAACCCAACCTACACAAATTAGAAGACTTAGATCAATCAACTGTAAAAACAAGAACTCCTATAATTAATCAAAGAAATGAATTGGAAGATGATCAATTGAATTCCATAGATTCTTCAATCTAAGTTATCAGTTGCTCACCGCTAAGAAAGTAAACCCTTAGGATCTAACTAAGGTGGGTAAAAGAACCCTAGAAACCATTATAAAATCCTTTGAATTTCATCAAAATTCAACTTGTTATAAAAGGAGGCATAATAGGATATTTATAGAAAAATCCTAACTACTCTCCTAAACCTAATGAGTAATTAAAAGACCTAATTATCCTTTTAATAAAGTTAATTGCAAAGCTTGGACAAAAAGAAACCAAAATTAATAACTAAAATTGTCCATTTGGTGAAGTTAGTCCAAGACCTGTCGGGGACGGTAGGGTGGAAGCCTACCGTTGCTAGTAGGTTCTGTTTTCTTGACTTCCTTGCTTCTTTTGTCTTCTATGATGATCGAGAGCTTCTAGTTTGATTCCGTTGAGCTTCTTATGACTTTAATGAGTCTTGGAAGTCTTGTAAACTCTTCCAAGTATTCCAATTAAATCCTATTCCTCAATTGAAGCTTCAATCATGTTTTCTTTAATTCTCTAGTTGCTCCTATGCAAATTGTTGAACAATCATTTGCCAATTCGCATAGATTATCGTACAAGCTTTGAATATAATGGAAGAGTTCCTCAACCTAAACCATGACAAAGGCACATCAATCAACACAGCTGCTACTGACCCACTTGCTCAAAAGTGGCACCTCTTGAGCATGGTACCCGAAGATTAAAACTGATATTGCTTTCTCATAATGGAAGATTGACATAGATATTCTGGTGTGGAATCATTTGGGTATTCCTTGCTTGCTAAAGCAATCCCTGGGATTGGAAATTTTGAGATTGAATAGGGGGAACTTCTTGGCATTACTGTGGAGTACATTGTTGGATCAACTTTTCCAAAAAAATTGCTAGATTAAAGTGATTTGATGTCTCTCTGCTGAAGCATATCACATCTTCAAGCTCAAGACTTTAATTAGCTGCTGACTTTACATGAAACATTAATAGATTCACAACAGACTTCTTACATATAAAAAATAGTGACAGTATTCCTGTCCATCTTTTAGCTAAAGTAGCTTTAAAATCTTATATAACTTCGGAATGATCTAGACAAATTTCTTACGTATATCTCGTACTATTTTATTTGATTTTAATAAAATATAATTCACTCCAAAAAATATCAATTATACAACTATTACCTCAATGATCCTAATTAGAAAAATAGGAAAATGTTTATTGAAGATTTTGTAAGAAGTTGCGACAATCAAAGAGCAAAATGGATCTCTGAACTTTTGGTCTCATGCAAAATATTTTTAGTATTTTTCATTTTAAAAGGTTTTGTAAATATTTTATTAAAAACTATTAATACCTAGGTAGTTTTATAATTAATATTTTATTAATTTATTGATGTTTCAGTAGTTATTCAATACTCGCACACTAATTTTACTCACTCAAGATGTAAAAAAAAAGTATACACTAATTCTATTTCATAATTATACATTAACATATATATATATATATATATATATTACTATCGAAGAGGGAGTAACTATTAAAATATACAAATTATTACTCCCTTAAAAATGAAATCACTCAAGAAGAGAAAAATCAAAAACAAAAACGTCATGAAGCCATAGTCCATAGTCCAAATATAGGATGATGTTTGCCGGCCTCATTTCTTGACTTTTCTTCTTATTTTCTTCAAAATTTTACATAATTATTACGTAGAAAAAAATTATTTAAACCCCTTATCCAGAAAAAGAAAATTTTATTTTATTAACCCCCAAAGAAGAAGTTTACATAAACAGTCCCCAATTTTTGGTGAGTTTCCAAGTTCGTTCGTTCTTCTAATGGAACGGAAAAAACAAACGCAAATGCCTACTTGCTTTCTTCAGTCTACGTCTCTTCATAATGGAGCAAAGGTATCCCATCTCTCTCCCTATATATATTCTATCCCCATAGAAAAATCAAACAATTCGCCTCAGGTCTTCTTTCACCGCTTCGTTGTAAGCTCATTTTCTCTTCTCGAACTTTTGTTATTTTTTCTGTATCGATTTTTTTACAAGTTTTGATGTGAATTCTTAATTTTTAGGTTGTCTTGGCGGTTAATTGTGTCGAGAAATTGTATGAGACATTGATGTGTTCGTGTTACTATGGATTTGAGTCAATTTTGAGTTTGAACTTCAAATTTGTGTTAATTTTGTAAAGATTTTATGGAGCTAAGCTGAGCTAGATTGAGTTTAGACGTTAACACCAATGATTGAAGTGTGATTTAAGGAACGTGATCACATGATGGGTTCCTTTTTTTTTTAATTAGTTAATGTAGGTCGCACATGGCTTTTTGTGTCCTTACCTTTTGAGAATTTATTTATACATCGTACTAAAGACTGGTTTGTCCGCTTTTTTAATTATTCTAGATTTGATTAATCATTTTTTGAGATGTATCTTGACTCATTGTGATTTCTCGGTGATGCCAATGAAGATTTAAAAGTCTCTGCCATCAAATTAACGTTCTTCTGGTCTTTTCCGTGATTGTTATTTGTTTTCTCGTTAAGAAAAATTTTTTTTTCTGAGAGAAAGATATCTGCTTTAGGATTTAAACAGCATATTGCCATCCGAAAGCTGAGGAAGAGAGTGTTTTCATGCTCTAGAGTCAGTGGAAGAAGATGTCTGTGTCTAGCAAGGATGAGTGGAAAGGGGCTGTTGATGTTGCTGCATGGTCATTCAACATTGTCACTTCGGTGGGGATTATCATTGTAAACAAGGCATTAATGGCTACATATGGTTTCAGTTATGGTAAGTACTCATGAGTTCAGATCTCATTTATTTGATTTCATGTTGCTTTCTCTTTTTTACTCTTTTTGCTGTGATTATATCCTATTTTGCATGTATTTGTTTTGTTTATTCACTCTGATCCTAGATCAGTAAACTTCTACTATAAGTTTAAGAAACTTAAGGGACTATGAGTCTATTCTTGGGGAAAAAGTTGCAAGTTTAATAATTCCAAAATCATGTATGGCACAAATGAATTGCTAGAGTAGAAAATAATAATGTTACAGTCGTTGCATAATATACATTGCTGGACAGATATTTGGTTCATTTGATGTCCCTGATCCTTGTTAGTGATTATGTTGGACATTGGTTGATGAAATCTGATGGGGACTTTTATGTCCACCACTTATTCGCTGATTTAGATCTTGACTCGCCAAAATTGCTTCTGGTGACCTTTATGATTTATAGCTGCCACCCTGTCACGCAGTTCAGCTGTGAGATCCTAAGGTAGAGCTCAAATGCTGATCAGTTGAGATGGTCTGCAAGAACACCTAAATGATGATCTGCAATGTCCTTCAGTGCATCAGTTTTTTTATTTCATTTAGTATGTTATATTAATAAGGTATCAACCAAATTCAAAAACTTTCTCTTCACTCCTGCGAAGCCTATTGAATTTTAGAAAAATGCCTGGAAAGGACATCAGTTGGGTGTAAATTATAACTGCAGTTCTGAATGTACCAGGAGCAAGAGTGTCCATTTAACTTTCCTTTGATTAAACAGCTTGTATCTCGTTTATGATACACATATGACATCAGATATAGCATGGGAAAATCATTATACTCAGTTGAGGCATGGCAGTGGAGTTCTAGAATTGACTGAATCAGAACTGCTTGATTCTGAAGAATTTGGCTTTGACAAAGGACTTGGAAAAAATTACTTGACCTCTTGCAATACCTTTGCTGCTCTTCTGTACAATGTAGATTCTTTTCCTATGAACCTAAGCTTTTAATAGAGTTTATACGAGCTCCAGCTGTCCATTCCTCAGATATGTTCAATCCTGGATCTGGCTGGTCAGAGAGTTCTTCAGCTTGGTGTCATGGACATCATTTTGCACCCGTTATCCCAATCTTGCCAATGCTCATTGCTGCAAGGGCTTCGGGCATTAGGTCTATAGTTGTGTATATCTGGATCCTCGATACCTTTAGGATCGGGTATTCTCTCTCTCACGCGCACACACATACACACGTGACACAGAGTTTGCTTTAGCTGTCTTCTCTTGCTTTCGGCTTTCTGCATTACACTATGATTATTGAGCACCATGTGCTTTTTAGAGGTTATAAATCTAGTTTATGCAAACAAGTCATATTCTACTATTTGTCTCATAGTTGAAAATAGGCTTTGAGATGGTTTCACTGAAGAATGACCATGATCTGAGTTGCACTAAACTTGAACTGAAATTAATGTTTGATGTCATCGTAGGGCTCAGAACATGGTGCCTACCAGCCACTGAAGAAGCAAAAATTCTAGTTTAAGCATTGCTGATAAACCAAATAGCCCATAAAACTTATTAAGCAAAAGATAGTCATATGTAAAAGAAAGCAGAAACTGATTAAAAAAAACAAAGCTTTTTAATCTTTAACCAAAAAAAAAAAAAGAAGAAGAAAGAAATGGAGTATCCTGAAAGTTTTATTAAAGAAAGCAATCCACCGGCTCATTCAAAATGGTACTTGGCTTTGTTTTTGAAGTCATGCAAAAAACTAAATATAGATTTGAGTTCATAAGAAAATCATTATCCAGTTTGTTTCAAAGCACAATTCTAATACAATTTTCATAGCAGAAAAATTGAGTCTTTGGTGAAATACTTGTTGAAATGGAGATTTCTTAGTTAAGTGTTAAAAGCTCAGAGTTATTTCCGAAAGCTGAGTTGATAAGGAACTGATACCCCATCAACATTTCAGTATATCATAAACTTATTAGTGTGTGTGGATGTCCTATTTCTAAAACTAATACCTGGCTTAAGTTTTCTGGGACTTTGGGCTTAAGTTTAGGACTACATATCGGTAGCTGCGTTATATGACCTTCTCATTTACCTGTAGAACTGTCATCATCTAGTTTCCTTGTTATGTGATTTAGTTAGCTAATTAACAACAAAATTGATTCATGATGGAAATCTTGCTAGTCTGTAATCTTATCTCAGTAATCTCTGCTAAAGGATTGATATTATGAAGGAGAAAATAAAATATTCAGTCAATTCTGTTCTTTCTATTATTAGCATGAAAAGAATACAAGGATAGGAGGGGAAAAGGAACAAAGTTGAGATTATTTTTTTGGGGTAGCAATTTCCAAATGGATTATGACTTGCATTCATGCCCTTTAATGTTTTCAAACAATAGGACGAAATTTATAATATCATAGTTACAGCTAAAATAACAATTGGTTATCTCTCATTCTAGGAGTTTTCTTTTCACTCTAAACTCCCAAAATTCACAGCTTCCATTTCATGAGCGTGTGAAATTTTGTTTTTTTTGCCAACTTCTCCATTGTTGTAATGAATGTTAGCTTAATGCCGAATTCCGTGGGATTTTATCAGGTGAATGGTGCAGGACACCTCTGATGCTATTCTCTTTCTAAAGAAACTAAAATATATTATGATGTTGACCAACTTTCTTTTTCACTAGTGAACTTTTCCCGGTCAGATCACAAACCTGAGAACACTTTCCTTCCTGTATTAACCCTCTTTCTCCTCCTATTTCTCCCCTTTTCTCTTCTTGAACTTCTAAACTTTGTTTTCTTCAAATATATTTCCTTTTCTCCCAAAATTATTCCTCTCAAACTAATACCATATGGAATATCAATGATTATGTCTTTGATGGTTGTGGAATCAGTAGAATTAAATTTCAGAGAGGCATATATTTGAAAGATTGTCTTCGATTATTCTAGCTTGTACCAGGAATAGATAGGATTGTCGATATGATGTTGTATTAACATGTCCTAGTAATATGACATTTTGGTGTCTTCTCTCCTGCAGCAACAACCTTAACAGGTCTACATTTTGCCACGACGACCCTGATGACCATTGCTCTGAAGTGGCTTGGATATATCCAAAATTCACAGCTTCCATTACATGAGCGGGTGAAATTTGTTTTGTTTGCCAATTTCTCCATTGTTGGAATGAATGTTAGCTTAATGTGGAATTCTGTGGGATTTTATCAGGTAAATGGTGCAGAACAGATCTGATGCTATTCTCTTTCTAAAGAAACTAGTATATATTTTTATGCCAACTTTTCTTTTTAACTAGTGAACTTTTCCCTGTCAGATTGCAAAGTTGAGTATGATTCCAGTGTCTTGTTTTCTGGAAATCGTGTTGGACAATGTGCGATACTCAAGGGACACTAAACTGAGCATTATGTTGGTCCTCTTGGGGGTTGCAATCTGTACTGTTTCAGATGTGAGTGTGAATGCCAAGGGTTTCATTGCTGCCTGTATTGCAGTTTGGAGCACTGCCCTTCAGCAATATGTAAGTTGTCTTTGGATGGACCAATATCTTTTATCTAAGACATTAGGCCCTGACAATGCCTTCAATTTCGTACTTCATCATGGACCTATTGCCTTGTAGATTGGCTTTCACTTGCACAATTAGAGCCTGGATGAGTTTTGATTGACATCATTTTGTTCTTCCATCCCGTTACCCTGTCTTTTAGGTTCAAGTGCCTTTTGTCTACTGCAGGATGCCCAACTTATATTTTTTTGAAGTCAAACTTTTAGATTCCACGTTCAATTTATACGATTACTGAATGTTGATTGGAATTTTTCACTACAATATTTATGCAGTATGTACATTTTCTTCAACGGAAATACTCCTTAGGATCTTTCAACCTCTTGGGACACACTGCACCACTACAGGCTGCATCCTTATTATTGTCGGGACCCTTTGTGGACTATTGGTTGACAGGAAAGAGGGTTGATGCCTATTACTATACTTTCACGTCAGTGGTAAGAGTCCTACTCTCTACAGTATGAAACAATTTTTGCTGCTACATAGGGTACTTCTAAAATGTTTATATAGCCAACTCAATCCCATCATAATATCTCACTACAAATAATTTTTTTATGTAACTATCCATTCAACTTTATTTATTACTCCCTCCATTTTTTTACTTATTACATTTCAGACATTACACTTTCAACCCTAGTTTGGTTCGCGAAGGGGGAGGGGCAATGGCACCATTTACTTCCACTTGGGGGAAGTATATCCATTTACTTCAAAATTGTTAAAATTGTTTGGTAGGGGTGGGAGGGAAACTTCCTTCCATTTGGTTGGGATAAAAAGTGGAAGGTATATAGTTTTTATTTTATATAATTTACTATTATATCCATTTTATAAAGTTAGGAACGTTATATATATGGGGTAGGAGTTTAGATTAGGATAAATTTATAACTAATTTGTAAGAGGTTAAAATGGACTTTTTAACATCATTTACGTCCCAATCTGTTCATTTTGGGAGAGGCTAAATTGCTGACGTGGAGGGGAGAGCTCCCCCTCCTCATTTATCCCCTCTACTTTTACGTTGCAAACAAATGACGTAAATAGGACATTTACGTCTTGATTTACATCATTTCCTATTTCCCTCCCTGATTTCATTCCAACCAAACTAAGGCTTAAGAAAACACGGAACTCGAAATGTTTCTTTTCTTATATGGACTAGAATGCCTTCAAATCGATATCTCCCTCATTATTACTTCTACAAATTTCAATGTTCGAAGAATTAAAGGAGGTTGAAATATGTTTTTATAGAAGGGTATAATGGAAAAAAGTTAATTCAATATTCAATTATTTTCACAACGTGACAAGTAAAAATAACACAAGTATTCGTGAAATATGACAAGTAAAAAAAATAGAGGGAGTATTATATGTCTTTCTGGGATTTCTTTTCCCTTCTGCTACTCCTATTCTAAATGGAACTACATTTTTATTTTGGTTTCTCTCAAAATCATTGACTACTTTCTTGGTGTGTGTATATATATTGTCTTTGATAAAAAGATTTACACATCTAGCCTCACTTAGAAAATAAAAATAACAAAAAAGAGGTGTAAAAAATCACTAAGGCAAAGGTGGTAAAAGAAAAGGTCAAATCCTCTCCTAAACTTTTGCATCAAGGTAAATATGTAGAACATCTGTAAGCTGTATTTACTCGCTCTATTTCGCAATATAAGATACTTAGATTTACACACATATTAAGGACTCTAAAACAAGGAAAGTCTGAAGCAAAATTATGTTATACCCTTAATTAATAAGAAGAGAGCTAGAAAGAAAGAGTGAGAGAGCAAGGGGTATAATAGGAAAAATTGCAATACGTACTTTTGAAAAGTGCAAAGTAACTTATATTGTGAAACATGAGAGTACTCAAGTACCACACAAGTGCATGTTGATTTGATTTACTACACTTTCTAAATTTCATTCAGACAAACTTTCAAGAGTTGAGCTTGTTTACCTCTGATACATGAAATTTATATGTTGCTGAAAATTCTTTTTGAAGAATTCTTGTGTATTTACCTTTTCTTAGAATGAAAGTTCTGGAATGATGATGCATACTGAAAGAATTACAATATGCTTTAACTTGGTTAATCATTTAAAAATGGAAAATTTCCCAAACATATTCAGTAACTATTTACTGAAGTCGTAGAACACCCAAGTAGTAGTTTTTCTTTTTAATTTTTTTTATACTCACAAAAAGTTGTGTCGTAAACTGGTATGAAACCACTAAACTAGGTCGAGTCCAGTGAAGAACAGTACATGTGACTTGTGTAACCAATTCCAGAGATAAAATTGTCCAAACACGTTATTCCCTTCAAAAATTAAGCACCTAATTGGATATTCGACCCAAACCCATACACCTAGACCAACTGTTTTCCCTTAAAATCTAGAGAGAATGATGTGTTTGGACAATTTTATACTGGAAATTGGTGCCACACGAGCCGCATGTGCTCTTCTTCACTATACTTGACCTTGTTTAGTGGTGGCGGACCAGTTTAAGGCACACGATTGTAGTTTGTGAGTATGAAAAAATAAAAATCCACTTTCTAAGTATTTTGCGACTTGAGTAAATAGTTGGTGTACCTTTAAAAATGGATGATGTCAAGAAATGTTTGCTAGATCAGGTTTATTGTTGCTGCTGGTCAACTAACCTTTATAAGTTTACAACAAAGTGATACTGGAATCTTAAGGACCAATATGTCCTATCGAAAATTTCTAGAAGCTATATGTCCTATTTTTTGCATAGTAATTCTGGAGAAGTGCAATTTATATGATGAAACTTTCATTATTCTGCAGACGGTTAATAGTTATTGAAGGCTTAAATATTCAAACTATTAATTTCACAAATTAGTCATAATTTACAGGATTTGTGCCCTAATTGGTGATTGGCTTTTAAGGAGACCCTACATTTGGATGGGAACTAAAAGTGCAAATTTTCTATCCCTTTCCCTTCTAGTGGGACTATTTCTGACTTTTTGTGAGAGAACAGGTGGAGCCTAGAGTGGAAAAAAAAGGGAAAAGATTTTGGGCCAGTTTCAATCCAAAATACATCCCAAGGAAAATAAAACAAAAGAGAAACCCTACAAGATCTTAAAAGGGTTGGATATGCGGGTATTTTGAGATTTATACTAGGACAAGATGTTCTCGACTGCTGTCATTTGAATTTCTAATGAAAAATTGCAATTGAAATGTTTTAATCTCTGAAATCAAGACGGACGAGCAAGTAAAAATTTGTGTCTTACTATGTCAAACTGTTAGTATAGATCTGCATCATAGATTTAAAAGATAACCCGAGTCTTAGAAGTTAGATTAGCTTTTCAGTTTTATTCAGCATTCTCAGTTTATTAGATCTTCCTTTAAAGGATCTTATCAAGGTGGAAATCAGTTCTAGGCTCAAAATTCTAGGTATAGTGACTGTAAGAATGAGATAGCGAAAGTAATTCTTTGTCCCTTTCTATGGTAACATGAGGCTTATCTCTTAAATATTAACTGGGAATTGTCTTTTCATGAGTCTTGAGGCTACATGAACAATTTGTACTTAATAACTGTTGAAGCATTGATAGTCAAGCCTACTTCACTCTGTAACACAACCTACTTACAAGTGCAAATATTTACTGCTCGAAAATGCTTAATTTTTGTGATTCAGATTATAGATTTCAGAGCATCTTAAGCCTGTGCAAAAATCTATGCGTCTTTCTCTAATTTCCATGTCGGAGACATTCAACTTCTAAACGAGCTTCACTTCTATGCCATTACTACTCTCTCTAGGGAGTTCCAAATCGCATAGCATTTCCTGAGGAATATATACATATATTTGTTTATAGTTAATAACAAGTTCTAAATCTGTGATTTTGTTGTATATATGTGTTGTGACTTGTGATCAATGGATCAACGAATACAAGTTTGATATCCATTAGTCATGATGAAGTACAATTTCAGCTCTAATTCATTGATGCATTATTTTGTGTTTAATGCAGTTTTTCATAGTGCTGTCATGTACCATTGCTATTGGTACCAATCTGAGCCAGTTCATCTGCATAGGGAGATTCACAGCAGTGTCATTTCAAGTACTTGGCCATATGAAGACCATTCTTGTCCTTATCTTGGGATTCCTGTTCTTTGGGAAAGAAGGGCTGAATTTACATGTAGTTATCGGTATGCTTATCGCAATAATGGGCATGATTTGGTATGGTAACGCCTCATCTCTACCTGGTGGTAAGGAGCGGAGACCATCCACGTTGAACAACAATCAAGAAGACAAAATCGCGTTAGTGGAATCAACCCAGGCTGAGGAGAAAGCCTAGCTTTGACACTTTGAATCTCAACATTCCCGCATGTGATGTCTAGCAACTCAGCTTTGCCGGTAACATCCATACCTATCATAAAGTTAACGGTTCAGCTTCCTTTCACCTTTAGAACAAAATCCACATTTTCGTATATATATTTATGTCATATATATACACATACATATGCTGCTGATTCCTTTTTCCTTTTATACTCACCAGAATTCAACCCCAACAACAACACACCTGCCTCTAAATTATTTTACCGGGAGCAATTAAAATTTTACCGTATTTGTTAGTATCCCCAACCCCACCCTTATTCAGGAAAAAGAAAGAAAATTATGTAGAAAATTTTCATGTGACAGAGCATGGGAAATGATGTTGTTTCTCATGGGAACTGTAGTAGTTTGTTGATCAATGTTGGCATTTATTGTTAGTATTGCTTTTCTTTTATCACTAGTCCTTGCCTTTGTTTTACACATCCATGTGGTCTTGATTTTAGGCATTTTAATTTGTGCCTTTTTCACTGATTTGGAGACTCATTCATCATGTTTTTTAAGCTGCATGTGCAGTGAGTGATACCTGTAGCATTTGCATTTGTACCCTAGATACTGTGCAACTCCTTATTTTTCATACTACATAGTTGCACACACTATTCAGCATTCTACTTGTAACAGACAATGCATCACTAGCCTTTAACAAAACGTAGATATTCATGCATTTTTTTTCAGAGTAAAATATTCTTTAAATCAATCTCTTTTACTTGAGTCTGGAGTCTTTTTAATGAGAAGGCACGAGGAGAAAATGTTCATTAAATGACATTTTTTTAACAATACAGATAATAGTGAAGCATTACACAGTAAAAAAGAAAAAAAAAAAAAGGGAATAAAATCTTTTAGAGCAAAAATAAACTGAAATAGAGAAAATAAGTAAAGCTATTTTAACACATTCGATGGGAAATTTAAGTACTTTTAAAGTATTTGATTATCAACTATTGTCGAGAATATAAATTATTTTATATTTTTACAAATATTTATTAAATTTTTTTCATCTCAATCCATTTTCTTATTATTTATCCCATCTTTGTTATCTATATTTTATTATTTATGACGGATATAAAAATATTTGTTTTGAAACTCGTTTTATTTTTAATACTCTTAATTTTTATGTATGAGTTTAATAATATATTTTTTTACCGAAGATAGTATACCATGATAAAATTGTGACATGGAGGGAGGTTTTTTTTTCTCACATTTAAAAAGAAAAACTTATGCAAATTGAATTTACAATCAATTTCCAATAAAAGATATTTTGTAAGCTGTCACTTTATTTTTATTTAATAATATAATTTAATATATTTTATTAATAAAACAGGGTGGTACACAAAAATAATTCTCTGGATGCACAGCAATACTACATTATATTAAAAAAAAAAAAAAAAAAGAATTTCACAGTTCCCCCACAGAAGGGCCGACTTTGAATTATCACAGGCCGGGCCCATGATTTTAGGGGAAGGTTATCCATGTTTGTTAGGCCACGGATTTTTTTGCTTTTCTTCCTTACATTGGAGGGAGGGAGGTAGGGTGTAAATGAAATTCATGATCTATTAAATCATTATCACAAGGGGTGGGTACATCTAATGCATAACTATTGTGTTATTTTATTTTTATCTAATATCGATCGGAATGGATTAAATACTTATTCTAATATATCTTCAGATATATTTTTAATAATTTTATTGATATAAAATCTTATATAATTTTATTGATATATTTTTTAATAATTTTATATAAATCTTCTAAAAAATAAAAAAATAAATTTTATCTAATAAATACTAATAAAAAACGTGCACTAAAGAATATATTAAAAAATGTATAAGACGATCTTGAGTGTAAAAATATTGTACTTTAATATAAATAACATAAGCTAAGTACAATAATTATAACCTTATACATCTTCTATTTTATTAATTTTCACATTTTGAATATTACACTGTTTAAGAAAATATGAAATTTTAAATTTTTTTCTTATATGAACTAGAATGCGTTATAAAATTTCTCTTTTTATTATTATCTCTATTAGTTTTTAAGTTAGAAGAGTAAAAGTGGTTAAAATTTATTTTTAATGGAAAGGTATATAACTATTCAAGTTAAGTCTTAATTCTTGCTACTTAAACGAGGCATCCCGAAATTATTTTATTTTTCTTAAAGTGGGGAATAGTGTGTAAAACACGTTTAGTTGGATGAGTATTTTGCTTTTTGTGTTTCAAAAGGAACTTAACATTTGAGCCAATTAGAAACTTTCTAAATGTCAATTGAATGGTTACTTTGGTGAGAATTCGTATAACAATTTGAAATCAATCAATTTACGGCACCATTTAGTATAATTTATAGTTTTGAGACGTTTTTAGGAAAATTTAATAGTTTGTCAGGAAAAAGAAATGTTTTAAAGTAAAATCTATCGTATTTAATTTTGCAACATAATCATATTCTAATAAGAAGATGGTAATTAACAATAAACTTTGAGTTCAATTTGCACTCTAATTTCCTTCCTTGTGTGTTAAAAAAGAAAAAGGTAAAAAAAGAAATTGGTAAACACAACACTTTTCCTTACCCACAAGAAAAAGAAAAAAAAAAAGAAATAGTTATTATTATTATTGTTGTTGGTGATTTATGTATTATTACACTATACGAGATAAAATTTATCTAGGTTAAGCACTTTTAGATAGTAATTTCAGATTAAAAAAAAAAGAAAGGACACATATACAGTATGACATAACTATTCTGTTTTAAGAAATGACAAGAGAAGCTATGTGCAGAAACAGGTGCATTTGGGGGAGCCCACTTCCCCTGTTTTCATCATGTATGTACAGTACCTACTTATTGCTTTGCAGCTAACAAATCTCTGCTTCAACTGCGTCTTTCTTTGTGAGATTACAATTTCTATCAATCCCCATACCACCATATCTAAGGGTTTCTTTGACATACAAATTAGTTATTTTCCACCGAAACAAAAACAAAATATACAAATTAGTTACCAAACAGATTAGAATTTCTATCACCATATCTAAGGTTTTGTTTCTTTTTTCCTAAATACCAATCTTTTCTTCCTACATTGGTTGATATTTGATTTCTTTATAAATTCTTTTAACAGTGAAAATAATCGCCATAAACATTATTGAACCATAGTTTTTCTTAAAATAGTTATAATAGTTAAAATAGAATATCAACATCACTTTCTCTCCAATTTCAACTATTTTAGGATCCATTTGGATTAGAAATAAAAATAAAAAAAAGAAGTGAAGATCTTTTATTCAAATTACGTAAAAGATAAATTGTTTGTGAGAAAAGATGTGGGATTTATATTTAAAATCCACTTGATTTTTTGCACTTTTAATTTATAATTTTTTTTTTGATAAAATAGTTTATGCAATATTAAGAACCTAAATAATCTAGGACCAACCACTTTTTACTAGTACTACTACTAATAATCAATGATCATGGGGAAATCTGATATTTTTTTTTTTTTAAAAAAAAAATTTGGTAATTAAAACAATGAATACCCTACCCAAGTCTGAAGAAGCAACAAGTTCATAAAAGTAATAAGTTGAAGTTTCTAAACGGAAAATTTGTTTTGGATACCCTTCAATTATGATTTGCCTAAAATATCAAAAAACTTTGTTTTCATTTTTCTAGGGGATAATCTTTAATTTATGTTTGGTCTTTAATGTATTTATGTTTTAGCGACTTTAATTCATAATGATTAATCCTAACCATTTTTCTCCTTAATGAAATTTCAATTGAATAATTAAGTAGCACAACCAATTAAAAAATATAGAATATGCAGAAAGCACACAAGTAATTGAATAATGGCATAATCAATTTTCTTAGAAATCTAAAAAGATTCCCGTCTTTTTTTTTTTTTTTTAATACTATTGATATATTATTACAGCGTAGTAAACAAATTATGACTCATTTTGGATCTAGATCTTTTACTAGTACGCCACTTGGGGTTGCTCCAACACTCATTTGAACAATGATCTTAGCGTGAAAGGTGTCGAATTATGAGAATGAATTGAAGAACCTCCTTAGGTAGAAATGTGATAATAGCTTTCAATTTGACCTCAAATTGTTTAGGGGCGTCATTTTAATTGGATTTTTTTAGGTGAACTCATTGAAGAAACTATTGTGTGCTTCATAGAAACTCACTAACTACTTTGTGTATGCTTTATTTGGCAGGATTGTGTTGTGCAAGGAGATCGATGAACTTAATTGTTCAGTCAAATTTTTGTTGGTATCTAAAAACTTAAAATTACTCGTTAAAATTAGTTATTAGATGTAAGTATATTGGGGATTCAATTAATAATTTATTCCTTTTTCATGTATAATTTATTTTATTTTTTTAATATATCTTACTATCACTTTATAAACAAAAATTTCTGATAAAAAATAAATGTGTTATGCATAAAATAAAATAGTTTATGTGTATTAAAATTATCGAAAATCACCATGACAAGACAAAAAATAGATTGTATATATGAAAATGAAAACAAAGTTCATAGTTAGTTTATGCAAATCAATAGTAGTTGAAGGATGTTTATATCTATTTTTCCTAACTAGTAAATTAATATTATAAGAAAATTTTGGGGACATTTTAGTATTTTTGTTCTTTGTAAAATATCTAAAAATTGGTGGAAGTTTTTATTCCTGAACACGACTAGGCAAACATAACTAACTTGATTTGTATGTAAACCACTTTTTGCAGTACAAATGATACAAAACAGTGAGGGCAACATCTTGATGTTACATTTGCCGTAAACTTATTCAATATTATTGATGTTTCTTCTTCTGTGCCACTGTTGGGCAAAGGGGTGATTGGATTAGTAGTTGATATTTTAGCATTAAATTCTTGTGGTTTGTATTATTTTGACTAATATTGAAGAAACTTATAGACATGTTTTTCATAATAAAATTTGAACTCTAAATTTTATAATTATGAAGTTTCTATTATATTTTATTTTGGAAAAAGTAAATATTTTTTCTTGAATTTCATAAAGATAAATATTTGCAAGAGATCCTGAGATTTCAAATAATAAATTAAAACTATCTTTTTAATAATTACCATCCAAATGCACTTGATAGCGACATAAAGATGCATTCAAACATAGAAATTTATGAAAGTTTTACATTCCTTCCATTTCAATTTATCTGCACAATACTTTTTAAAAACATATTAGATTGTTTGAATTGAGGGTTGAATAGGCTAAATTACTCTTATTTAGGAATATAAATTTATTTAAATTATATCTAAATATTTATTAACTATTATTATCCCGATAATATTAAATAAATATATATGTATAAAATATTTTATTTTTCTTTAGACTGTTAGGTATTTTAAGCGAGTTTATACGCACACAGAAGATATCTTTGAGTCCTACTATTTTCAGAGTAATCCCCGTTCAAGCCAGGTAAGACCACACAAGCAGTAAGCTCTCTAACTCGAGACCTCTGATTAAGTTAAGAGGAACGCCAACTGTCTCTCCTATACGCCTTATGGTTAAATATTTAATTTTTCCCTTAATATTCTCTTGATTACCAATGTAACAAATATTTTTAAAAAAAAAAAGTATGTGCATGCTACAGATAAATTGAAAATGGGAGTATATAATTAACATTATGAACAAGGGAATTTATAAATACCACAACAAAATTACGAAAATTCCACGACAAAACCTCATTTGCTTCCAACCCCCGCCCCCCCTCCTCTCTCTCTTTTTCTCACTCTTTCTCTCTCACTTTTCTCTACCTTCCAAGAATTTCAAACGAAAAGTGAAGCAAATTCAACTGTTGAAAAACTAAAAAAATATTAGTGCATTATTATATACTCGTTTATTTACATTTTAAGTGAAGAAAAAACACAGTTAGATCTTGGGTTGGGGGTTGCGTAACCAACTAGTGTACCTGGAGTGTTGCGCCACCCACTGGCGCATGGCTGGGTGGTCCGCCACCCACTGACGCACCAATTATTTTCCGATTTTCTTATTTTTGTAAAAATTTAATATTATTTCTGTTGTTATATTAATTATTTTTAATATATTATACTATTATAGTAGTTTTTTTAGGTAATTTCATATATTAATATGATTTACACGTTGTAATTATGAATTGTTTAATTTTATAATGTAGTAATTAATTATTATTAAAATTTTATGAATTGTTAATTTTCATATTAGTAATGTTATTAGTGTTTCGTTATATATTAATGATAATTCTGTATTGATTTATGCGCTTAGCTTAATTGTATAGACATTTAGCATAATTAAAAATATTTATTAATTTAAATAATAAATAGATTTAAAAACTAAGTAACATTTAGAGATTAAATCATTATAATAGCTAATTGATTATTTTAAATGATAATTTGAATAATTGAGTTAGTTTAATAATTCCTAATTTAATCATAATCTTATTTAAATATTTAAAGTGTTTAGTTATTAATTTTTAAAATATGATTAATAATTAAAGATGAAAAAGTATAATAATAAATAATTTCATAACATAACAATTAAATAAGAATTAAAAATTAGATCATAATAAAAATTAATAATTTTAAATAATAATTTGAATAAATTATTTTGTGTAAAATAGTTAGATTAATTTAATCATAGTCTAATTTAATATAAATATTTAATGCTTATTTTTTTAAAATCTAATTAAAAATGAAATAATTTAATAATTTAATAATAAAGAATAATAATAAGAAATAATTTTACAATTGAATAAGAATTAATAATAATTGAAAAGGATCATGAATAATTTATTAAGCATGATGAAAATATATACATACATATTATTTATGGTAATTTTGAAATTCATTTAGATGGTTCGGGAACAGCCACGACATAGAGATGCAGGCCTAGGTATGGTTGCAGATAGGAGCGATCAGACACATGATCGTGTGGTCACAACCTCTTTTAGGGACATAGAGTAGGTATAACATGTCAGACGTATCTACTGCTCCTGTCCATGGGATGTTTCATGGTTTTGATGCACCCGGATCTTTAGTTTCGCCTCCACCTATTCCCACTAGGATACAGATGTTGCATGACCCATATACACCCTTACCATATCACCCATCTTCATTACCCCAGCCTTATTCTCATTACATTACATTATCTTCTCATGACCCCAATGCCCAGGCTCTTCTATTGACCGGATTTAAATTGATCTCGTCGTGCAATGACTACTTCCTAGAGTCTCCCCTAGTGCGTAGTTTACCTCATTGGTCTTAGATGATTTTTTATTAGGAGCATTGGGAGAGTCACCATTATATCAGTAGGGTTATTATGGCAACTTAGAGCATATGCCTTCGTATGCACTTGGATCGTAAAGCATTTTGGCGAGCCTCATGGTGTTGAGGGTGATGAGGAAACAATTAAGGCAGGGGAGAGGGTGAGGGTGGGGATGTTCAGGGTGAGGTACAAGGTAGGATTGTTCTGGGAGATGATAAAGAAGAGGGATAAGGTGGAGGTGGATGAGGAGGAGACATATGAGGAGAGAGAGTCTATACATGTATCATCTTCAGGGCGTACGGGGAGAGGAGTTGGTCTCATCGAGTGAGCGTGTGGAGAGAGTGGTGAGAAAAGTGAGTTGGAGACGGTCTATAATAGGGGCTTGATGTTCTTGAGAGCCCCTTTGGAAGGTGGAGGTGGGAAGAAGAAGGTGAAGAAGTCTGAGACTATTTGGCAACAAATCGACCTGCTCTCGGATGTCCACAGAAATCGGAATCATACAATGGACACATTGCCGCTGTGGACAGGTAAATTTTACAATTCTTCTCTTAATTATTTGATTTTATTATGTATGGATCCAAGAATATTTTCTTTTCGTATATTTGTACTTCCTCTAATTGGAAATTTTTATATGATGGCTAAATGCAGGAGTAGCCTATTTTGAGGTTACGTGGTCATACTGGGTATACATCGAGTGACACAGATGTTAGACAGATGGCTGCTACATTTGGACTGTTTCATCTACAGTCATACATGTTCCATTATGGGCGTAGTGCTCTTTTATCGGTATTTATGGAGAGATGGCAACCAGACACCAACTCATTCCACATGTCGTGTTGTGAGATGATTATTACTTTACACGATATGGGGCTTATCCTTGGATACCTGCATACGGTGAGCCACTTGACGAGGTTTTGCCCCAAGAGCAGATTATCTCGATGATTAACAAGGATTTGGGAGCCAGTCTTACCGCATCCAAGGGCAGTGGCGAACATCGAGATATTCCTTTGTCAATTATTTCATGTGCCTGTGATAGTGCATGTGTTCCCACAGAGATCATAGCATCCTGTTACTTGCTTTCCATTCTCGGGAATACCCTTTTCCCCTATAAGAGTGGCCTACCTATGGCCAGCTACGAGCTATGGCCCATTGTGAGGAATCTGCAGAGGTACAAGAGGATGGCTTTGGGTGCTGCAACATTAGCCTAGTTGTACAGGAATCTCGGACAATCCTCGTATTCAGACGTGAGAGAGTTGGGAGGTTTGTCATCACTATTGGAGGTAATTATTGAGATCTGGAGCACAAAATTGTTATTAAATTCATTAAGTTATTAAATCATTATATTGTTTGAATTTTTATATTTATTAAATTCTTTCTAATATATGAATGTTTTTATATTCTAGGCTTGGATATATCTATACTTTCCTATGTTCGCACAACCATTGAGACCTTGGAGCAGTTCCCGAAAGTCTTTATATCTAGCAGTTTCAGATGATGGGACATAGAGATGGTGCAGCTTCATTGTCAGACTATCTAGTGCAATTAGATGTCATGATTGCATATGAGGTTCGATGGACGCCATTTTGGCCCGCGGAGATATATGGGGTACGTTTTTCTACATACCAAGACTTTTTAGTATAATGTTCTACTATAGAGCCTTAGAAGCCCGAGAGCTACGTACATCAGTTCGATAGGACTTAGGGTATTTCACATGCTCCTATTATTAGTCCGGTTGAGCATTGGAAGGCTGCTTTAACTAAGTCCTACATCGTGAAGCACACCTTCACAAGGGCATTCTGAGATGATGCAGAAGTCACTGTGTACATACCGATCATATGCAATATATTATTATGCTTCCACATGCTTGCCATCCTCATTACATGGCATGATATCTCTGACACACCCATTCAAGGAGACAAACCCGAACTTACTTCCTCTCGGCATTGATTTCTCGCCACGTTCTCATCCACCACTTATCGTATTAATTGACGAATTATCTCTCTATATTGGTAATGATGATCCTGAGGATGTAGGTGGCTAGGCTGCGAGATATAGAGAGATTGCTCGGCTTATATGTAGATGGCATTTGTCTAGTGCTTAGATTTACCACTTTTGAGGATTTTACGTTTATTACATTTATTTTGCTAAGATTTTGGTATGTATGGATATTTTGTTTATTTTGGTATGTATGTATGGATATTTTGTTTATTTTACATTTGAGAATATTACATTTATTTCAAGAACAATGGATGTCACAACAGAAAATAAAATTAATAAATGAATAATACACAAAATAAAATAAAATTAATAAATGAATAATACACAACATGAAATAAAATAAATAAATTATTAATAAAATGACATTAAAATAAAATTAATAAATATTAAAATCAATCAATATTGAATGTTTGAGGATGCTCCATTCCCCATATCCCGTCTATCACAAGTGACGGCAAAAAACGGTGAAGATTATGTACCTTTAAAGGAAGGTATCTATGGTATCTTTTAATCAACTCGCATGAACATAGGAGACTGAGTGAACTCCTAAGCCAATGCCTGCAAAAAAATTTTGTATCGGCCATGATCTTCGGAGCTCTATTTAACTCTTCTTTCATAATATTCATCGTCTCATGACTTACATTTCTACAAATCTTGGATAACTATGGATTATTCTTTGCATTATATTTCTTTTTCAATTGGAATATTCAAGTGTAGTCTTAATCCGAGAAATTTGTGACTCAATTTTTGAATGTATCTTATTGAAGACCATATCTAAGTCACCGTGGCATACTTGGAGCCATGTCTTCAATACTAAATATTCAAACTAAACTAGATTCGTGGTCTCCGACCTGAAATGCAAATTTTTTCGGTCCATACTGTCACGAATTTATGTGCACACGTGTTCAACCATTCGTCATACAAATATCCAAAAATCATTGCATGCTGCTCTAGTTGGTATTCAATTTTTCCAAGCTCTTTATAATCAATATCATTATCGGAGTTCACTATTCTTCTCCAGGTTATCTGTAAAAACTTTCCAACTCCAATATGGTATGATGTATTGAATACCACAAATATTATAGGCATCAAACCCTTCTCTTTATCGTTTAGTTTGGAAACATCAAAATATAATTTCTTAAAAGCTAATAAAACTTAAAAATATCCATGATTAAACAATTGGATAAATTAAAGTTAACTAATTCATTTATAAATTGTATTTTAATAAATTAAAGTACACCCTAAAATATTATAATTAAATTAAAATAAAGTACTAATAAAATTTAACTACTTCATTTTAAATATAAATAAATTATTTAACATACAATCAATATATATTTAAAATAATATTTAGTAAGTATAAAATTAACTAACATGACAACATGCGTATAATTATAGCAATTATTAAAGTAACCAAATACTTCATTAAAGCAACTGACTTGTTTGTTTTGTGCGTTGTATCTATTATAAGTACATAAGGCCATGTCTTTATCATTTGAATAGATATCGAGTGAGCAACAACTATATTGCTAAGGACTGTGCTCTCGTCAAAATTCCTCCAATAGCACGTATATCTAAGATTAGAACTTTGTTGAAGTACTTCCTCCATTGTGTTACGTCTCTCCATCTTATTCTTCTTCATCTTCGCCCGAGCAATATATATGGTTCGAGAAATGCAAAAAATCATATAAATTGACTTGTAAATTGAAAAAACATATAAATCATATCAATCTAACATGATTATGCTAATCTTACGCAACATAACAGTAATATACCCTATCTCGTAGCGGTATCCGGATTCTTATCCCACAAATTCATTATTATAAAACGATGTGCCACCTGATACTTACTAAATTGCTCGGTCAGCTTTAGCTCATTCTCCGTCAGCCTTGCCACCTGTGAGTGACTGTGATGATATACCTATTCCAGGATTGTGCCTTATGTGTTTTGCTTTTTGTGTATAATTGTTTATCTTAGTTCAATACGGACCCCTCCGCCTTACAGGAACTTATTCTTCTTCTTCATCATCCATTATAGCCTTGCTTTTTTTTGCCCTTCCCACGATCACAACCAAGATAAACATACAGTCGATGAGAAAGACCCCTTTTTGAAAAGAATGCATAGCAATGACATATGTGTTCACTATCTTTGCCTGTTTTTTTTATCCATTTAACCAAATAGACTTTCGAATCAAATAATCGATCGATTTGAAATAAATAATTGTGGTTCACATAATCCTCCGTATGTATAAATTCCTCAAATTGTTCAGAATCTATATCATTCTCTTCCTATATAATATTATAAGATAAAAAAAAATTTAACAACTCATATTTTTTAAATAAAAATAAAACTAACATAACAACATAATTATAACTTCATTAATATATAATAACTTTTTAATTAACATAACATTCTTTATAAATGACTTAAATAATTGATAACAATTAACTAACTTATTCAACGTAATATTCATTACTATACGAAACTAAACGTAATGTGAATTTTATAATCAAAATTAAACAATTAATTATCATATATATATATATATAAGATAAACACTAATTTTAATATAAAATAACTCATGTAATTATATAAAATAGTTTATATATGAAAAAAATATTTATAATGATATATCACGTAATGATATTTGAAATCATTCAGACAAAGAACAAATGCTTACATTTCACTGCAAACTGTTGGTCCTTCCTTGTGAGGAATGAGTCCAAAACTTGAAAGATATATGGTACATTTTCATAAATGGCTGCTTGCTGTAAACAGCTTTAATTTAGTTGTCTTCATGAAAACACAGAAATATTGAACACTCAAATGAACGCAAATTTCTTAGTTAGCCAAACTTTTGTTAGAAAAAAAAAGGAAAAGAAAAGAAAGTTTGTTAATTGTTCTACAACTCTCAAAATGAACTTCGTCATTGAAAATTTTGACATGATACTTTTATAGTTATAGTGGGATGATTTGATTGACCCCGTCTAAGTATGTATGTATAATGGTTGAAGGAGATATGAAGGGAGGGGAAGAGAGTAGTTTGTCTTAAAGAAGAGGAGATGGTGGGATATAATTTAACATTTTAAATTCTTCTTTTATCTCATTTATTTTTAACTTGCAGTGAAATAATTGAATTGTTTTTGGAAAAAGAGGTGTGAACATCAAAATTGATATATAAAACTTGAGATTGTAGAGTATTATGTATTCTTATCAATTAGTACGACTAATTTAATAGACTCTAATTTTTACACTTATTTCAAAACTTTTTTAACATAACATTAAAGGTAAGAAACAAACTCCTAACCTTATATTAACATTAAGATGACCATGTAATAGGGTGGGGACGAGGACATCCCTGTCCATCTCCAATCCAACTCCCCCTGATTAATCATCCCTACATATGGGGATAAAATCTAACCTCATCCCCAGTTCAATAAACTCGAATCCAAGCAAGGAACCGGTGACTCAAGCGAATAATCAAATATTAAAATTTTCAATACTTATTAATCAATACCACCAAATCAAATAAATTAGAAATTAAAACCACAATTAATAATCCTTCTTCTTAAGAAAAAAAAATTCTATGTTAATAAATAAATAAATTCTAGCAACAACCTTCAAGCTATATAAGTATAGATCAATCATCTTCAAACTAAATAACGTATTACAATACATAAAATAATAATCTTTTTATTGGATGACAAGTTTGCTAAAATTTTCATTCACCATGAACGGCAGAAATCTCTAATACCTAAAGATTAAAATAGTTAGTAATAGTTAGCATTTGAATTGACTTAAAAAAAAAAAAAATAGCATTTGAATTTATTAATTCCTTTTCTTAATTTGGTATCAAGAATCATCGACAATTCGGGAGTGATCATAAGGTACAACAAAACTTCCAAACAATAGTACAAGATTCGAATGGAATATTAAATCACTTTCTAAGTAACTTGAAATCACAACTTCTCACTTAACATATCATTTAGAGATATCTTCATCACACTACATACCTCCTATATTTGAATTTATTAATTCAATATTCATCTTCCTTCTCCTAATCTTTGGATATTAACAAACCAAATAATAGAAGCAACTTTGATGTTTTTCTTGCAATTAAGGCTCACTCTTTGTGGCCATGGGACAGCTGGGCTTATGGGTGAGATTTATTAAATTAACTAGTCTTGGTCCTAAAGGACAATGTGTCTCAATTTGTAAGTAGCCATCATGAATGGCCCAAACTCTCCAAGACTCCATCCAACCCCACCCCTACCCACAAAGAAGAAATGAAAATAATTTTGTAGGGTCCATTGAACTCAAGCTTATTTCATTTCTCCCGTGTGCCATTGATTTTCATTCTCATCTTTTTCTTTCCTTTGTACTTTGCCCTCATTCCTACAAAAAGATAGACCATAAAGAAATTTATGCAAATCCTTTGGCCCACATTTTCTCTCTCCAACCAACACACACATACACACACAAACAACCATAGATTCATTCATTCATTATATGGCTTTCATTATACTTTTCAAGAAAGTAATAATATAATGTAATGTTTTTCTTAAATTTTTTTTTCGTATCTCACCATCATTTGAACATAATTATTATCTTTTCAAAGCTCCAATTTGCGAAAAGCCCCTTTCCCATGTTATTTTTGCACATTTAGCTCCCTCCTTGCCTTACAATTTCCACAAAATCAGCTCTAATTTATCAAAATATAGGTCTAGTCAATGGGGGTTCGGATCTCATAATTTCTTCTAATCATTTTTTTTTTTTTGGATTTGAGAAGCATTTTTCTCTCTCCAATAATTATTTTTATTCTATGAGTGTTTGTGCACGTGTGGTGTCTTTTTAATAAGTCCCCTTCTACCTTCTTCAATTAGTAATTACCTTTGCAATTAAAAAAAGCTACCTAATTGATTCATTTCTCTTTTTGGTTTTACTCTCAAAGTATTCATCTATTAAAAAAGAAAAAGAAAAAAAAAAAAAAAGGTTTCACCTACCTTTAATTGTTTAATTTCCATGTCAACCACCCTATTGTTCCCGCAGCCAAATTTAAGTAATTTACCGAATATTCCTCATTTATGTATTAAGGTGTTTTAATTGTTTTCTATTGCTCACTATAACAAAATTTAAAAATATATATTTCTAAAAACTATCCTACAAAGTTTGTCCTTTATCCTTTTTTTTTAAAAAAAAAATGAATAGGTCTGTCCTTTATCATTTATACTTTTTAAATAGTTAAAAAAGTATTTTTTTTTATAAATTACATTAATTTAATATTTTTAATTTTTTTAGTATCCACAAAAGTAGTTTAAAACAAGTATCCTTTTAGAATAACTTTTCAAAAATAAATTTTTTAAACTTATTTTAAATTAAAAAGTAAATATAATAAATAATTAAAAAATAAGTTAAAAATTACATATTTTAAATAATAGAGAACAAAGACAAAATACTTTTCAAAATTACTTTTGCTTATTAATATTATTGAAACTAAAATTGTTAGATAAATTTTTTAAAATAATTTTTTAAAAAGTATTTTTTATTCACTTAAGGAAAGCACAAGTAATAAAAAATAGGCTCTAAAAGATTTATTTTTAAACTTTTTGATACGGTGAGAAGGAAGATGTGGTTATACGAACTAAAAATCTCTCACATTGTAAGAAAACTTATTTGTACTTTGAAAATATTATTCTACTGTAATTTAGAAAATTAAACATTACTTATTTTAAGATAAATAATGATAAATCTTACTCAGAAAATCATTACGAACGACGCTTCAATATTTGTGTGAAATCGCATGATAAAATTTTTATTAAAAAAAGAAGAAGAAGAAAATCACTCCAGCATCTATGAATCATATCATTAAATAGTAGATTTTTGTTTGATTGAGTTTAATTTTAAATATTTTTTGTACAAAGATTAAATTTTTTTTAAGAAAATATGAAATATAATAAACATTCTGCATATTTGTTTCCAAACTAATATCTCCAATTATTCATTAGATGACACTACTAGTACTACTACTTTTCCACAAAAAAATAATTATTTATTTGAAAAACAAAAAAAATACTATTCGGTCAAATATATAAGGTCGAGTATATAAGGGATTTTAAAATATTTAAAAATGATAAGAATATAAGTCTTTCTACACTTTACAATAAGTATTTATTAAATTTTTTTCCATTTTACATATCTCTTCGTCATTTATCACATCCCTTCTTATTTATTTCCTTTTATCTATCTCTCATCTTATTTATTGAAAATGTAGAGAATATTTTACTTCAAAACTTACTTTATTTTTAATACTCTTAATATTTATTGTAAGTTTAAACCTTTTATATTTTTATTCGGAGGGAATATATAGTTAACTAACACTATGAATTTGTTTTTCTTGAAAAAGAAAAGAGCGCTATAGAACCTTTTTTTTTTTAATGTGAGTAATTATCCAACTGAGTATTTAAACTAAATTTTAAAAATTGAGTAGGAGCAAATAATAGAACCAGCTGTCAAGTATGAGTGGTCAAAGTGACAGATGAGGCACATTCCTTGTACGTATGTGGTTGGTCCACGTAAGCATTCTGGACAAGGACACGTTTTCCTTCAGGGTCGTGGGCCTGACACTAGCCCCGAATATCAAGCGGTCTTTTTTATTATTATTAACATAAATTAATTTCATTAAAAATAAATTTTAAATAATTACACAAATTTTAGACTAGTTTTATTAATATAAATTTTATAAAATAAAAAATAAATTTTAAATTTTAAAAAATAACTTTTAAAAAAATTACTATAGAAAAAGTGTATTAAAAAATGTACTTAAGTAATGTATTAAAAGATCTTGATTGAAAATTATAAATTCCATTTTTATGTTTGGATGATGCAATAAATTTATGAGGTAAGTAACAGTATTTTATTTTTGTTGTAATGGGTAGAATAAATAAATTAATATTAAAAATGTACAATTTAAATATTACTAATATACTTATAGTGTTATTTTTTTTAAAGAAAGCTACAGTAAAAAATGCCATTAACGATTTTCTTTCATATTTAATCTTTTCAGATTTATTTTGTGCTCATATTTTTCATTTATTTCTGATGTGACTTGTAATCAAAATTTTATGAATACAATACATATATTTTTAGTTTGATATATCTCATATAAACCCTAAACCCTAAACCTATTATTGTAAAAATAAAATTTAATTTTTTATAAAACTAAAACTTTTATCAAAGATTTAGTAAATTTTCAATTAATGATAAATGTGGGATGTATAATTTTAATACACCATTTAATGTAAAATGTTTTATTTAATTTAGTTTAATTTCACATGTTGAAAGACAAAAAATAAAAAATATGGTTATAATATAATTTTAATCAGAGTATTATTACATTGAGGAAGGTATAGTGAAGAAAATTAAGACATGAAAAGGAAGATTGAAAAAAAAAAAAAAAAGCATAATTATCTCTACAAATTTATTTATTTTTCTTTCTTTTTGTAAGATTCTTTTGGGAAAAGAATCACAATACCCCTTCGTCACAACATTCATTTTCTCACCATTTTGTGTTTATTTTTTAAGATATGATCAGGAATCAAATTCCTTTATCACAACGTTTGTATGTACTGCCCCTCTTTGTTTTTTTAACTGAACAATTTGCACGTTTTACTTAATTATATCACAAGTATTTATCAATTTAAATTATTAAGAAGCCATTTATAATTTTTTTCCTATTTAACTGTTAATCTGTATTAGTCCATTAAACTTTATTAAATGAATTTTTTATTTTTAATAAGACTACCTTATAATTTAAGATATTCAGTAATATGACTTAATATGATTAAAATGTAAAATACATTCAATTAAGAATAATGAACAAGGTGTAGTTTAGTACTCTCTCTTATTATTTATACTTATCAAAAGACAACTTTCGTATTATTTATATTAGTAACTTCCGAGTTTCCTTTTATTCTATTTCATCATTTTCTACTAAAAGAAAGGAATCATAGAGCTTTTAAGTAAAAGCCAAAATGATCTCCCTCTGTGATTCCGCAACAAACAAACCTCTTATCTCGAAAAATTCTTTGGTCCAGGTAGAATTAATATAAGCTTCAACCATCCTTCGATCGAAGGTTTCCACACAATGTCAACTCTAGCACATCACAATCCAGCCTCTGATTTACCTCTTCTATTCGTATATCCTAAATTTGTTTCAAGAACTATCTTTCTTGTAGTATTATGCAAAACTTTCTCATCGGAAGGGCTATTAAAGAAATCATAGAATTCTCCTATCGAAGGGAATGAGTAGCCTTATATTCTTCTGAGAAATGGTGGATAGTTGTACGGACATCTGCCAGTGATTAAAAACAGGAGTGTTGGAAGAGTAGAGATTTATGATATTGTTAGGATCTAATTACTATTACACACTCTAATTATTATTACAAACCAGTAAAAGGATGAAAAATAGTAGCGGAAAAATAAACTTATTCTATTACAGAAAAACTTCTTCTTCCTCTTCCTATTTCACAATCGGTTCAAGCCGATTGGCAAGACCAAAATTTGCACACAACAATCGTTAAAAAAAAAAAACTGAACCAACAATTGGTAAGGGATAATTACCTGTCGCTGCGGTGTCAGAACCACCAGCGGCACACTGAGACTGGGTGGCGCCGAGTAGTGGCGTGAAGCGACGACTGCGTCGAGGTGCCGGCAGTAAAAAGGTATCAGCTTTAACAAAAATAACACCCTCAGATCTAAGGCCTCAAATAGAACGAGAAAATCACCGGTGTTCTCCCTCTCTCTCACCCTTACGGCTCACCTCACAAAACAACCAGAAAATGATCGAACAAGGATCACCACAAGACAACCATTATTCAGAGACGGCGTCACAGAAGACTACAGAAGTCACCAAAGAAGAGCAACAGACGCGATAAAGAACGGGAGAAGATGAAGAGTCAGAGACGGTACTTGAAACGGCCGAGAGGGAGTAGCAGAAAAAGAGAAAAGAAAGAAAGAGTCTGAAACATACTCAAGAACCGAGAGGGAGAGGCAATAAATAGGTCAAAGCCATAATGGGCAGCCCGGGCTAGCCCAGCCCGCCCCGGCTCGGCATCTCTTACCAATTCAAACTTCAGCCACCTATCTTGGTTTGAGGCCTATTGGATTCATCATTGGGTTTTGAAAATAACTTGGGTTGGAAAAATGAAAAATATTGGGAGAAAGTTGGCCCAGAAGGCATACAATCTCCACCTCGAACAATATTTTCCATCCCTCGGATGACTCAATTAGAGTCAATCTGCGTCCAAGTGAAGGAAATCCCTGCAAAAGATAAACTTGTCAGTGCTTACAATTTTAGTACTGAAATCTGCAGGATTATTATCAGTACTAATCTTATCTATGTCAACTAAGCCACTAAAGACTTTTTCTCTAATGAAATGATATTTGACATCTATATGCTTTGTCCTTTCGTGATAGACAGGATTTTTGTATAAATGTAAACAACTCTGACTGTCAGTATAGATAATAGCATTAGAATGTAAAATATGTAATTCATTCAATAACCATTGGAGCCAGATAGCTTCCTTAATGGTTTTCGTAGCGGCAATGTACTCAGCTTCGGTAGTTGATAATGCAACTACTGGCTGTAGTTGGGATTTCCACAAGACGCAATTACCAGCTAAGGTAAAGAAATAGGACGAGGTAGATTTTCTACCATCTTTGTCACCTGCAAAGTCAGAATTGACATAACCAATTAGATCAAAATCATCAGATCAATTACGGTAGTGTAAACCCCTATATGTAGTTCCGTTAAGGTAATGCAGTAACACTTGAGAGCAGCCTAGTGATCCTTTTCCGGGTTAGACATAAATCTATTAAGAAAGGCTTATGGAAAAATCAATGTTTGGTCGGGTGGATATCATCGAATACATAACTGAGCCTATGGCCATTCTATAGGGAATATTTGCCATATCTCTTTTCTCAATCTCGATTTTAGGACAAGTCTTGTCAAAAAGTTTGAAATGGCTTGCAAGTGGGGTAATGACGGGTTTACAAATATGCATGGAAAATTAGAGACAATTTTCTAAAGGAAAGGCTTCTGAGATAAGAAAAGGGAATGATGAGTCATATCTCTAGTAATACTCATCCTGAGAATCCTAGATGCAGACCCTAAGTCCTTCACGTCGAATTCGGACTTAAGCTGTGATTTCAAATCATCAATTTTTGCTTAATATTTGCACGCAATTAACATATCATCTACATAAATCAATAAATAAATAGCACTATCAACGTTATTTCCAGAGAAATAAAGGCTACTATCATAATTGCTTTTCAAGAAACCAACTTTTAACATAAAAGAGTCAAACCTCTTGTAACATTGTCTCGAATATTGTTTAAGTCTGTATAAGGACTTTTTCAATAGGCATGCCATATGTTCCTTACCCTTAACCTCAAAACCTAGAGGTTGACACATATATAGTCTCCTCGAGATCACCATGCAAGAAAGCGGTTTTTACATTAAGTTGTTCAAGATGAAGATCATAGAAAGCAACAAGAGTAAGCATATCCTAATCATTTTGTATTTAATGACAGGAGAAAAGATTTCGTTAAAATCAATACCCTCAACTTGTGAAAAGCCTTTCGCAACCAACCTGGCCTTGAACCTTGTAGGTTCTTTAGGATCAGGGTCTTTGATTTTAAAAATCCATTTGCAATCAACTAATTTTTGAGTTGAGGGTTTTGGAACAAGAATCCAAGTTTTGTTTTTGTCAAGAGAAGACATTTCCTCATTCATAGCACATAACCATAAAGAGCGATTAGGGCTTTTTAAAACATCATAAAAACGTAATGGTTCTTTTTCTTCCATATAAGATGCAACAACAAATGCATATGAGACAATGTATGAAAAACCATATCTAGTGTGTTCCTGGGGCACTCTTCTAACCCTATCCCTAGTCAGTTGATAATATCTAAGGACTTGTGCTTGTGCCTCAAGGTGATCTTCCTCCTCGTCAAAACCTTCTAACTCAGGCTCGTTGGTATCAGGAACACTGGATGGTACAACAGATTCTACTTGGGTTTCTGGCTCAGGAAGTGGTTCCTGAGAGGGTTTGGGATTAGACTCCACCTCCATTGGAATACTATCTATTGTGGAGATATAGGATGTACTAACAGGCTCAGGTTTATCCTTAAGACAAGGCATTTCTTGCTCATTAAAAACCATATCCATGCTTATCACTATCCTCACACCTGGCTCACCCTTGAGCTAAATTCTATAACCCTTTACTCTACTAGCGTAACCTATAAAAAAACCTTTCCTAGACCTGAGATCTAGCTTACCCTCTTTCTGATGTACAAAAGCGGCACAACAAAAAATTCTAAGGTTTGAAAGGTTTGGAGGTTTACCACACCACAACTCTATAGGAGTTCTAAAGTTTATGGCTGTTGAAGGGGATCTATTAATGAGGTATACAGCCGTGTTAACCGCTTCACCCCATAAAGGTTTTGGGACACCAGAAGAAATCATAAGGCACCTAACTTCATCCATTATGGTACAGTTCATCCTCTCAGCTACACCGTTCTGCTGGGGGTTGTGCCTAACCGTCTCATGATGCAAGATGCCATGAGATGCACATAAATCATAAAACTTACGGTTGCAAAACTCAAGACCGTTATCTGTCCTAATGTTTCTTAATTTATTTCCAGTTTGATTTTCGGCAAGGCGTTTCCACTTACAAATTTTTTCAAAAGTTTGATCCTTTGTTTTTAAAAGAAAGACCAAAACATGCCTGGAAAAATCATCAACAACAAATAGGAAATAAATATTACCACCATAGGTTGGGACCTTTCCAGGTCTCCACAGATCACAATGCACATAATCAAGTACTGTGGTGGACTTGTGTGCTAGTTGAAAGACTGAGTTTGTGCTGTTTACCCAAAACACAGTGGTCACAGAAATCCAAAGAGTCAATTTTATCACCACATAAAAGTTTTTTTTTTTTTTTTTGTAAATGATGCAGTCTCTTCTCACTAATGTGGCCAATCCGATGATGCCACAACAAGGTCTTTTCAGGAACTGTTTTTGAAATAAGTGCAGATGAGTTGCAAATAGTTTTTCCAATGAGAGTGTATAAACTCTCTCTTTTAAAACCTTTTAGCATGACCAGGTTGCCTTGCAAACTCTTAAAACACCATTCTTTGATTTGTAAGAAAAACCATTTGAATCTAAATAACTAAGAGAGATAAGGTTCCGACGGAGATCGGGCATATATCTCACCTCAGTGAGTTTCCTAGTCATGCCATCATGAGATTTTATGAAAACATTACCAATGCCTTTGATGTCACAAACTTGGTTGTTACCCATAAAGCTTTTCCTTGATCAAGGGTTTTGAAATCTGAAAACCACTGCTTGTGAGGTGTCATGTGAAAAGCGCAACCAGAGTCAATGATCCAATCATTAACAACATTAGTAGGGGAAGGGGATACACACAAAACCTCAAAATACATAGAATTACCATCTGTATCAAAATCATTGGTTTTGTTATTTTTATTACTCCTTTTACCAAATTTACGTTGTTTTTCATCTTTGATCCTTTTAAAACACTTATTTTTCACATGACCCTCCTTGCCACAATAAAAACACTTCACTCTATTCTTGTCTCGTGATTTGGACCTCCCTTTAATTTTAGACTTATGACTAAGAGGTTTCCTCCTGTCATCTCTTCCTCGCACATAAAGGTTTTCTCCGCTTAGTTTATTTTCTTTTCTCAAATCCAAATCTTTTGACTTTAAAGCGATTTGACATCAGATAAAGATAAACCATCTCTACCATATTTAATGGCAGATTTCACATCATTATAAGAATCAGGCAAGGCATTCAATAAAATAACAGCAATGTTTTCATCAGAGATTTTCTCTCCAACGTTTTGTAGTTCCAAAACAATTTTGTTTAAATCATCCATATTTTCTGAAAGTGTTTTCGACTTGCTCATTTTGAAACTAAAAAGTTGTTCTTTTAAATAAATCTTGTTTGACAAAGCTTTCCCTAAAAATAGTTTTTTCAGTTTGGTCCAGATTTCAAAAGCGTTGTCTTTTTCATCAATTTCTCGTAAAATATTGTCTGTTAAATGTAGGGTGAGACAGCTGTGTGCATCACCCAGTTTTTCAGCAAGAACTTCGCCCGTCCAAGATTTCGAATACTCATCGGGGCCACAAATTGCGGGTGAGATTTTATTTTGGACTAAAACCGCTTTCATTTTTCTTCGCCACATTACAAAATCGGATTTGCCATCAAACTTGTCATTTCAATTTTTGGAATCGACATGTTAAAAATGACAAATAGGAGTAATTGTATTGGCTCGAAAAAATGGAAGTTTTTTTTTTAAAAAAGAAACAGTCACACAAAGAAACAGTCAAATAAAATAAAAAATGGAAGTAATTATATTGGCTCGTAATAGAAGTTTTTTTATTACGCGCTTTGAAAAACAGCGCGTAATAAAGAATTGTGAATCGCATGATTCTCACAAACGATAGCTAGCGCAACATTAATATAATAACCCAGACAATGCAATATACAGATATAGGTTGCACGACAGCTTATCAACAAAAACAGAAAAAGACAAAAAATAAAGGAATGTTGCATAAATTTTGAAAAAATGAAAAAAACGCACAAAGACACAGCTACTTGAAATCTCACGGATTCAAGCCAGGCTTAGGTTTTGTATAATTTTTCAAAACATAAAAACTGCAACAAAAAGAAATCCAGAGAAAAAAACGAGACCAACAATAATGCTATATCACTAGAAACAGTAACCGCAATATATATCACCAGAAAAACAGTGAAACAACAGAAAACGGGTATAACACAAAAATGAACAGGAAAATAGTAAGCCAAAGAACTAAACTGTAACGGGCTTCAGAAAGGAAAAATAGAAACAACAATAGTAAACAAACCCACAAACGGCAGCAAGCCGAAACAGAAAAAATAAAAAATAAAAAATAAACAGATGCAAAAATAATGATCGGAAACAGAAAAACAGAGAAGGTTTAGCTATACTTCACTAGCCAGTTCTGAGGAACTCAATAGTTCCCTCAGATCTGGATTCTCCGTAGTTGCCGACGCAGAGCACCGAAACAGTAGATTTCCGGGCTCTGATACCACTTGTTAGGATCTAATTCCTATTACACACTCTAATTACTATTACAAACCAGTAAAAAAATGAAAAATAGTAGCGGAAAAATAAACCTATTCTATTACAGAAAAACTTCTTCTTCCTCTTCCTGTTTCACAATTAGTTCAAGCCGATCGGTAAGACCGAAATTTGCACAAAACAATCGTTAAAAAAAAAACTAAACCAACAATCGGTAAGGGATACTTACCTGTCACTACGGTGTCGGAATTGCCAACGGCACACTGAGACTGGACGGCGCTAAGCAGCGGCGTGAAGCGACGACCGCGTCGAAGTGCCGGCAGTAAAATGGTATCAGCTTTAATGAAAACAACACCCTCAGATCTAAGGCCTCAAATAGAACAAGAAAATCACCGTTGTTCTCCCTCTCTCTCACTCTTACGGCTCACCTCACAAAACAACCAGAACATGATCGAACAAGGATCACCACAAGATGACCATTATTCAGAGACGGCATCACTAAAGACTACAGAAGTCCCCAAAGGAGAGCAACAGACACGATAAGCTGCGGTAAAGAAGGGGAGAAGATGAAGAGTCAGAGATGGCACTTGAAACGACCGAGAGGGAGTAGAAGAAAGAGAGAAGAGAAAGGAAGAGTCTGAAACATATTCACGAACCGAGGGGGAGAGGCAATAAATAGATCAAAGCCACAACGGGCAGCCCGGCCCGGTATCTCTGACCAATTCAAACTTCAACCACTTATCTTAGTTTGAGGCCCATTGGATTCATCATTGGGTTTTGAAAATAAATTAGGCTGGAAAAATGAAAATATTGGGAGAAAGTTGGCCTAGAAGGCCTACAGATATTCCATAGTGTCCAGAGAATATAAGCAAAGAACCTAGGGGGTACTCTGTTTCCACCACATCACTTAATACATAGTCGGCTAAAGAGAATCAATATAGGTGATCTAGAACATACAAATAATATTACTTGGTCTGCATATAGTTATATATAGTTAACAATATGATAAAGTAACAAAAACTCAAATGTTTCAAAGATTCGTTGGATTGAAATTGTTTTTAACAATCTAATCACATTTTTCATCATCAAATTCAACCCAACATTCTCGAAATTCAGCTTTCTTGAACTTGTGTGAAGCTGTTTACTTCAAAGCTGAAGGAATATTTTTGAATTCCGTATTCAGAATCTAATTACAAGCTGCAATAGAGTAATTACCACTATCTCAAGGTCTTGATAAGGAAGCTAGCTCCATCATCCCCAATTTCTTTGCGTAGAAAATGGCCAATAATTGATCTTCGACATTTATTCTACGCCTTGTTTTCTTTTACCTGTGAATATTATCTGTGCTCTCAACACTATGGTCTTACAAAATTTTTTTGGGAGGATTTGAGGGTAATAAAAAACTTTGTTGAAAATCTTGTGATGATCTTTGTAAACCTGAAAAAAAGGAAATGATTGGGTTTCAAGATTTTAAAGGTTTTAACTTAGCCTTACTCTCCAAGCAGTGTTGGTGTATTATCTTATCTCCATCATCTTTGGTGGCTATTTGCCTTCGGACAAAATATTTCCCTCATGGGAGTTTTCTAGATGGCTCACTAGGTCGCAGAGCCTCTTATTTACGACGAACTCTCTTGGAAGGACGTTATCTCCTTTCCTTGGGTCTACGTCACTGTATTGGCAATGGCCTCTCCACTTGCATCAGTACTAACAAGTGGATACCCTCCCTTAATGGGTTTGACTCCCTCTTCCTTATTATCTCTCGTGGACAAGAAAGAAATGTGACTGGACTCATTGATTTTAATCAATACTGCAAGAGAGAAGATATAATCCGACACTTGTTTTTGCATTATGAGGCAGAAGCTACCCTACAAATTCCTCTTAATCATGCCTGGCTTGATTATAAGTTTATTCAAAATTTCACTACGAATGAGATATATACTGTTAAATCTGGATATAAGATAAGTATGGATTTTGTGAGACAATCGACTGTTTGGTATGAACTCTCTCAAGCTTGAATAAAGTCTATCTCCTTCCCAAGATACTTCTCTCTTCAAAAGAAACTTTGGTGAACTTTGTTACGGGAAATTTGTAACAACAAAGGGGAAATTGCAGGAATGACTAATAAAGTAAAATATAACCTTTCTATCTAGAAGAGGAATCAACAAGAACTATTGAGAATCTCTCACCTATTCTTCATTCTCAAGAAATGACCTAATTGCAACCAACACTAGCTTGAAAGCTAGCACCTCAAGAAAATGTAGGCATTTGGGGAAAGAACAAGAACTCTTGAATGGAAATTCAAGAATACTCTTACTTTAATTCACAAATTTGGAATCACTAATTTACAAGGAAGAACAAGAAACCATAGAAACCCTAGGTTTTCTCTCAAGATATCATATATTGTCATTCATTCTCTTCAAAATGCTGGAAAAGGAGTATATATAGGTCTTTAAATAATTAACATCAAACCTTAGCTGCTAAGTGAAACTTAGAGGAAGTAGATGGGCACTTAGGCCACTTACTTACAATTCAAGGAATTAACAAACCAAAATGAGTTAAAAATCTTCAAGAAGCTAAGAATTAAGAGGCTAGGGACCTACCGCTGGCAGTAGTTGTGGTTCAATTCTCTCCCTTGGTCCCAAACCCTACTGCAGACTGTAACGGTACCTTTACCACTAGTGGTAGGTCCCTAGCTTCTCCCACCTTGATGTTTGAGGCTCCTAAGTCTTCCAAACTTTCTTCCTTTAGATCCTTCTCTTGCACATGGATCATAGGAGTATTTTGGTGCCTCTTGGGTCTCCTTCTTCCCTTTCTAATTCATGCCAAGCAAGATCTAGGAAGTTCTTCTCGAATAAGGCCACTTTTTCTCTGTGTTCCTCCTCCATCTTTCTTGGAATTACACTTGTGATGGTCCTTGCTACAAATCCACTGTCTCTTGTGCATCTCAGGTCATATCACTATGGCACAAGAAACAACAAACTGCTCTAAGGAAATCTACGTCTGAAATTGTATTTCATAAACTTTTGGTACAACCCAAGATTCAGATATTTCTTTAGCGAGCTGCACAAAAAATCTTACCAACTAGGCATAATCTTCAATAAAGGCATATAGATGATGGTATTGCTTGTATTCATTGTAGACATCGTGTCGAAATTGATAGACATGTTCTCTTTAACTGTGACTTTGCGAAAAAGGTGTGGGATCATTTACCACTTGGAAGAAAATGGTTACAAACTAGAATTACGCTTTCAAAGATCTCATTCGTTCTATCGTTATTCATTATGATTCAGCAGAAGTAGCAATTTTTGCAACCTGTGCCTGTTTAATTTGGTATGCACGAAATAAAGATAGCTGCTCTAGTGAGAATTGGATAGCAGTACATGCATTGAATCTCTTAGAAGAATATATAATGATTAATAAGAATCATACTTCTTCCCTTATGATACACTCTACTAGATCCTCTCGCAGAATCCGAAGCTTCTTGATTTTGGCATTTTGAAGATTCAATAATGATGTATCCTTCTCTGATGGAAAGATAGGAATCGACATCCTTATTTGGAACCACTTGCATGTACCTTTATTAGCAAAAGTCTTGCCCTGTTAGGGAAGTTATTTGTGGATTATTTAATGAGGGATACATTGCTGGCTCCACTATCTATGGACGGATGAAAATAGAAATTCACTCATAGCCATCAATTATCTCTCTCCCTATGGAGATGATTTTTTAGAGATTAGTACTTTATCTTTTGATTTTCTTAGTAGCATAGACACGTCTTCAGTTTCTTTTTTCATGTACATCGGACAGGAAACTATCCAGCCCAACTTCTTGCTAAATTAGCTCTACAATAGATCGCGTTTAGAATAGACTAGATCCATTCCTCCTGATGTAGTCCATGATGTTTCTTTAGATCTTAATAATATATAGTTATTATTTCCCTTAAAAAATAAAAGAGTTTATCCAAGTTCCCACGAAATTCAGAATAAATAATGAAATTCTAAGAATATGTATAGGGCCTAAGAAAAGATAAATAGTGTAGTCTTGTGATTTTAAAACATAAATCACGATTTGAAATTACAATTAACAAAAGTTGGGGTATAACAACGTTTTCATTTTAAAAGCACTTTTGGCTATAAAAAAAGATGTCCCAATCACCCACTTAGAACTTCCAATCCTAATTTCTTTGTTTGGTTGTAATATTAAATATAGAGTTGTAATTCATTTTCAATTCTATGAATTCCACAAATCTAATTCCGTATTAAAAGCCAAGAATTCCAATCTAAATTTTACATGATTTTTTTTATACATTGGAGAAAAGAGTGTGATTTTATAAGATTTTCATATTTATCATTTTTATTAATATTTTACATACATATTAATTACACAAGTTTACATTCTCCACAAACACGTGCGTGCACACACACACACACACACACTCTCTCTCTCTCTCTCACAAAATTTCTCTCTCACATGCTACTATACATTTTTTTCTCTCACAATCTCAAACATTTTCTCTATCTCACATTCATACACACTTTTTCTTTCAAAAACTCACACGTTTTCTATCTCTTACATTCACACACACTCAAATACTCTCTTTCCCTCTCTCTCTCTCTCTCTCTCTCTCTCTCTCACACACACACACACATATACACATACATACACTCATCTTTTCTCCCACACACACACACATACACATTTTCTGATCTCACACACACTCACAAACATTTTCTCTCTCAAATACTTATATACACTTTCTCTCACACTCATACTATCTCCCTCACATACACATACACACTTATACACACTCTCTCTCTCTCTCTCTCTCTCTCTCTCACACACACACACACACACACTCACACACACGCACACTTTCTCTTTCACATCCGCACTTTCTCTCTCGTACAACCCTGCACACTTTCTCTCACACAATTATATACATGATTAATTTCTCTCTCTCTCACATACGCACACACACACTTTCTCTCATATACACATATTCTCTCTCTCTCTCTCTCACACACACACACACACTCATTTTTCTTTATCAAATCTGAAGTAGCCGGATAAGCTAATACATGAACATGCAAGAACATTTTTTAAGCGCCTAACAAAATTAATAGAGCTATCAAAGTCGTAGAGCAAAAACATAAGCTTATTATGTCTTTTTGAAGTGTTAGAACTTATATAGAAATTAGTTATTTATAACAAGAACTATTATTAAGTATCAATTAATGCTCATAAATTTTTAATTCATTTTTTCATGCCTATAATTTTTTTTTTATTGAGGTTAACAATATTTGGACCAAATTTTTCCATGTTTCAGTAAATTTGTTAGAATAGTGATGTGGTAAATTATTTATAGATATGAAAAATGAAACAGAAATGTTTGAATATGGATGAGAAATAATAGTAACATGAGTGACAGTGGTGCAAGTCCCTTTTTTCTCCTTTCTTCTCTCTCGCAAGGGCCACAACAGCAGTAACCTCTCTGTATCTCCCTTGTTCTTCCATCTACTTCTCCGACCGAGTTTGGATTCTGGCTTCGGTTGGAGTTTTAATCAGGGTTAGAATCATCTCTACATTTTATGCATGTTTTCTCTAGGTTTCCTTTACCTACAAACTACTTTTGATTTTTTTTTTTTTTTTTCAACTAGATTTACGATCCTAATGCATATTTTTCTATTTATCTCTTCAAATTAGAGTTTTCTTCTTCTTTCCCAAGAAAATTCTTAAAACTCAATTCAGGCCATTTATCAAATTTTCATCTATTTCCTCGACAATCCTCAAGAACACTGATACGTCTAGAGTCTTTTTGATTGCTTATTTTTTTTGGGATGGGTGGATACTGAGTTTATTAAGCAGATGGTGCATAAAGTTAGCTTGGAAAATAAAGGAAGAATATCAATGTGTGTTTGTTTGTCTTTTATTTTTTGTTTTTATTTCTTGTTTCGTACCCATTTCAAGTTTCTTTAAGGTTGGGTCTTTCTCTATTACTATGGATACAGAGGGTCCGTGTCTTATCCATTTTTGTAATTTTTTTCTATTGTTTAATTACAATTATTTATTCAGTAAAAAAAATAAAAAATAATATTGGTATTTTTTTAAAAAAATTTCTATTAAATTTAAGTGGAGGCATTCGAGCTCCAAATGAAAGCATGAGATTCAATTAACAATAAAATTCTAGAAAATGTTGTAAATTTTGTGGGACCACTACCACTAACGCAATTAGGGTGAAAGAATCTAAGAAGAATCTAACTACTAGTTTAACTTTTAGTGCGTGACTATTTTTTCACTTTTTACTGATATATAAAAGTAATGTTTTTTTTCATAACTAATGGCTAACATCTGTTTGATAAATTAATTTACGTCTTAAAATTAATTAGTTAAATGTTAAGTGAATAAAGGGTATTTGATAACACAAATTATAAGTGATTAATATTTTAAATGCATTTGACAACAATTTATTTTTTATTGAATAATTTTTCAAATCACTTAATTGTTTAAGATGTACTTGATTGTAGTTATAAATTTTTTACTTAATATTTAGTTCTAAATTCTGAATTTATATATTGTTTGTCAATTATTAAATTTTTTCATATATATTATCACTTATTAATTAATTTAGCACTCAAATTCAAACATTAACTTTTAAATTTGTATTCAAAATTGATATTTAAAATTCACAATTTAAACAAATCAAAATTCAAACTTCAGTTTTTTTATGAAACAAGGTCCAGTGCAGCACATGCTCTTTTATCTCATCAATTGTTCTTTACTTATTACACACACAAAAAAACGAAAGAAAAAAATCAATTGTACTTTACATCTATCTATGAATTTATTATGATCTCAAAAGGAAAAAATGAAAAATAACGGGACAGATAAAGTACGTGCAGAAATATAAAAGATACACGGGAAAATTCAAAAAAAAATTTCCCTCCCTCACTTTCTCTCTCTCTACCCCAACTCTTTCTCCTTTCTCTCTACAAGAATCAAGAACCTTAAACTCAGATCTACTCAAATTCGACGTTGTAACTTGAAAAAAAAAACTAGTACATTGTTCTATATTCTTTTATTTACAATTTCATTGATTTAAAAAAAAAACACAACGAATCAAACTCGGGGAGGCTGCAAAATTTTTGAGGAATTTCGGCTCAAAAATTTCGGCAAGTGGCGGAAATTCCTCAAAAATTTCGGCTACTCCTAAAACTATAAAAATAAATAAGTAAAAAATCTGTAGAGTAATTTCGGCTGCATAAATTTTTTAAAAAAATTTACCTAAAAATCGATATTTTCTTCGACGAAATCTTCAAAGTCATCCATGTTTTACTTATTTCTTAAAAAACTTGAAGAAAACTTTGAATTTTTTTAACAAGATTGTAGAGAGAGAGAGAGAGAGAGAGAGAGAGAGAGAGAGAGAGAGAGAGAGAGAGAGAATTGGGGTAGAGAGAGAAAGTGAAGGAGGGAATTTTTTTTAATTTTTTGCGCATATCTTTTATATTTTCATGCGTACTTTATCGATCCCCGAAATAACTATCATCTCATATTATATATATGTATATATATACAAATAAAGGATCTTAATGAAAATTTAATTACCCCTATAAAGTTAAAGGTGATACCACTTTTAAAACATAATGTTTTCTTTAAGGAAAATACATAATGTTCTGAAATAGTAGTTTGTTTCCAATTAGGGCTGTAAACGGGTCAAGACCCCTCGTGGGTACCCCCTGCATTCTGACCCGCACTCTTATAGTGAAACTTGGACCCTGACTCGGACCCGCACCCTCCAGGGGTATAAAATTCTGGGACCTGACCCGACCCTCCAGTGGTCCAGTGGTAGGGTACTGGGTATACCCTGCACTCGTATGACATTTTTTCTATTTTATTTCCCCGTTAAACAAAAAATATGTAAAACAATGTATAATTCAAAAAATAAAAATTTTAACATGATCTCCTTAACATTTCTTTCAACAAATAAAATCATTTAACATCTCTAATTCACATAATTAAAAGTTCAAATATACACAAAATCGTCATTTATAGCATATTAGAAAACATTTTTAATTCCATTTTCTTGTTATAAATTATAGATTTTATTTATTTAGAGTAATTATATATTATATGCAATAATACTGTGGTAGTAGGAACATGTTTGGTTTTATTTAATCCAATATGGCTTAAATAAGGCCACGAAGTCTGCTTACAGTGGTAGTAGTATAGTATGAGACTGTGTGATGTGATTTGAGGTAGAGGTAGTAGGTTAGGTAGAGTTAAAGATAATTATAAAATAAAATAATATGTTAAAAAATTTATAAATTATAATATAATATATAAAATATATTATTATTTTATTAATACGGGTATACGGGTATACGGGTCTGGGTATTAACATACCTTACCCGGACCCATATAGTAGTATAAATACGGGTACGGGTACGGGTCCGGGTCCGCGGGTATAAAATTTGAACCTTACCCGCTAAAAACGGGTCCAGACCCGTGCGGGTACGGGTAAGACCCGCCCCGTTTACAGCCCTATTTCCAATATTTAATTAGAGTTTAACAAAAGTTGGATGTCATCAAGTAACAAGACAATAGCTCACTATCATACTTAATAGTTCGAATAACATCTTCATACATAAAATTTATTTAATTAATTTATTTAATCAAAAATAAAATAAAATAAATATATTCATCTTCATTATTTAGATTAAATTGGTAAAAGAAGCTTTGGGCCATGAAAATTGTACTGAATTTGGAATTATTTAAATAATATCTAAACTTATTTGGAATAAAGCTCAAGAAATTTAAGACTTATATACATGTTGGTCTCCAATAAGATGGAGAACAAAATCATTTCTGTTATAAAAATGCTACAAAAATTAGTAGTATTATATCAAGTAATCAACAACTTTACCAATACTAGAGAGTAGAGATATAGAGAAAATAATTATAAGAACAAGACAAATATGGAAGAGTCTTCGCACTTCTTCTTTTGCATTCCTCCTTTCGTCTTTCACCTTAGCCTCTATTTATATGCTTAAGGATCATTACATCCCATTGTAGGTTATATGACATATAAATGTGATACATTTACTAGAAATGATGGTTTCATATGTTACATGATAATGAGAGTAAAGAGAGTTGAATGAGAAGTAATAAATGTGAAGTGGGAGTTACATGTATAGACATTTGCTATTTTAATAATTCATAATACTCCCCCTTGGATGTCCATTTTATGGAACGATGCATCGTTAAAATCTTACTAGGAAAAATCCAGTGAGATAAAACCTAGTGAAGGAAAAAGAGTACATTTTATGAATATGGCACTGCCTCATTAAAAGCCTTACCAAGGAAAACCCAGTGGGATAAAACCTTGGTTAAGGAAAAAAGAGTACAGTGCATATTTACTCCCCTTGTAGAGGACATCAATTATAATCTTTTAGTCATCGCATTCCAATCTTGTAAACCAATTTTTCAAAGGTTGAAGTTGGCAATGATTTAGTGAATAAATCTACCAGATTGTCACTTATGTAAATTTGTTAAACACAAATTTCACCATTCTTTTGGAGGTCATGAGTAAAGAAGAATTTTGGTGATATATATTTTGTTCTATCATCTTTGATATATCCTTCTTTTAATTGAGCAATGCATGTAGTATTATCTTCGAACAAGGTAGTAGGAACTTTCTTATCCAAATTTAAACTGTATGATCCTCGAATGTGATGAACCATAGATCTTAACCAAACACATTACTGACTTGCTTCATGAATTACTAAGATTTTTGCATGATTGGAAAAAGTGGCAGTTAAAATTTACTTCACAGAGCGCCATGAGATAGGTGTACCTCCGCATGTGAACAGATAGCCTGTTTGCGACCGGGATTATGTGGATCAGATAAATATCCAACATCAGCATACCCTTTTAAATCAGACTTAAGTGTTGTAGGATAATAAAGACCCATATCTATTCATATCTTGAAGGTAACAAAATATATGTTTAATATCATTCTAATGACTTCGAGTAGGTGAAGAACATATCCTGTTAGCAAATTTATAACAAATGATATATCAAGCCTTGTGTGACCAGTAAGATACATCAATGCCCTAATTGCACTCCAATATGATACTTGTGACCAAGTAGTTCTTCATCATTTTCATGAGGCCAGAAAGGATCTTTATGCACATCATTTTCATTATTTGTCGTTGATGTTTTTTTTATTGCTGATTGGTTCCATTTTTCCACAGTCATGACATAATTAATTGAGATCTCACAGTTATTTTTAGGTACTTGAACTTCTACTGGAAGTTTATTATCTATCATGTTGGGAAAATCTTTTAGAGTTTTCAGTTTTGAAAAATTCTTCTAGAATCTCAATCATCTTGATTATTTGCTCCCCTTTTTTAAGAGGATTTTTATCGTTAGAATTAATGAGCCTACCATGTTTTAAATGTGTCTTTATTTCAATGGGGGAAGGACCCTTGAGGACGTCAATTCAAATTTGAGCATTAACAGTCAGTGTATGTGTCTTAGTCACACGTTTTAAGTTAGTGAAAGCTTCTGGGAATTGATTTGCTAAACGCTGCAAATGAATCATCTTTTGAACTTTCAGTTCACATTGCCTAGTCGAGGATCAAGATGAGATAATGATTATTCATTCCAACTTATTTTCTGAATTGACTATTTTATTTCTATCCTTAACGTGGGAAAACTGCTTCATCAAAATGCCAATTAGCAAAATGAGCAGTAAGTAAATCTCCAGTTTTCAGTTCAAGGTATTTTATAATTGATGGAGATTCAAACCTAACATTTGTTCCCAACCTCCTTTGAGGTCCTATCTTTGTGCGTAGTGGTGGAGCAATTGGAACGTAAACTGCACATTCAAAAATTTTTTAAGATGGGGAATATTTTGTTCCTAATCAAAAACTAATTGTTGGCGAGAGTATTCATAATAATTTGTTGGCCTTATGCGAATTAATGCAGTTGCATGCAAAACAACATGTCCCTGTAAGTAAATGGTCTTACAATTAATTGAATCCGTTTAATAAACAATTTTTCCATACCATTCTGTGTATGAACATAGGCTACATGATGTTCAACTTTTATCCCAATAGACATACAATAATCATTAAAAGATTGGGATGTAAATTCACCAGCATTATCAAGACGAATTGTCCTGATAGGATTATCTGTGGGATGTGCTCGTAACAAAATTAGCTTCGAGAGTAACTTTCCAAATGCCAAGTTGTGAGTTGATAATAAACATATATGTAATCATCTTATTGATGCATCAATTAAGATCATAAACTATTGAAATAGTCCACAAGGTGGGTGATTAGACCCACAAAGCATTGAGAACAAGCAACACATGAGAATTCATTAGATTAAAGAATCTTCTATCTCTTCAAAGCATAACCACATAAATTATCTACTATTCTATGCATCATTATAGAGCCGGGATGGCCCAACTAGTCATGTCAAATGATAAAATCACTAAAGCTAGTAACTTTGGGTTTACTGTTGCATAAATTTCTACTGCAATAATATGTATGTAGTACAACCCGGAGGAATAAGGTAATTTTTCTAATACAATTTTATTCTCAGAAACCATTCTTGTAATTATAAGTATTCAAAATTACCTTCGCTATTTGTTGCAATATGATATCCATTTCGACGGATATCTTTGAAACTTAACAAATTACTTTGAGACTTTGAAGCAAAAAGGATGCATTTTCAATACAAAGTTTTGTTCCTCATAGAAAAATTACATTTACTCTTCCAAAGCCTTTACTACCAGAAATAGTACCAACATGGGTTTCTTTCATTATAAGATGAGAAAAATATTTTTTATCTTTAAATATGGAGTGTTGTTGCACTATGTGTCAGACACATTTCTTTGTCATTGATCATTGAAACGTCCATTTTCTTCAAAAGAAATAAAAATTCCAAATAAATTTTTTTTTAGTATAGTATTTATAAGTTACAAGAATATTAAAGGTAAAAAATAATAAGAACATTTTATTGAAAAACATTAAATGGAAATTTATTACATTAAAGTAAAAACATAAAACTAAAACTACTCTTGGACATTTCCATCACTATACAAGTGACTAGTATCACCTTCAGTGTGATTGACAAGAAAATCATCAACATCCAAAGAAGTAAAATCAGTAAACTTGTTGTCCACGTAACCAAGCTGGAAACCAACATCATTACTAACAAAATTTGTCTATCTTATTTTCTCCTTTCTTCAATGATTCTCGATAGAGATTTATAAGATGTTTTAGCATATGATAAGTAGGGGACCAATGACATTTCATACCAAAATGATAACATTTGTTATTGCATTTCTTTTTATTTCCATCTTTTTCATTACTATTTTCCCACTTTTGATTATTAGTAGCATTTTGTTTTATAATCACCAGGACCATTATAATGGTTTCGACTATGTCCACGTCCACGTCCACGACCATGACCACGACATCAATTACTAAATTGCACAGCTATTGCATTTGCTTCAGGAAATGGAACAACACTAGTTGGATGGGACTCATGATTTCTTAGTAAGGGCTCATTATTTTGTTAAGCTACAAGAAAACATGAAATCAGTCAGAATATTTTTTAAAACCTTTTTTATTGTATTGCTACTGTAGGAGCACATTTGATGTGTGAAAAGTGAAAAATATTTTCTCCAATAAATCATCATCGGTTACTTTTTCACCATATAATTTTAATTGAGAACTGATTCGAAAAATTGTTGAATTATACTCACTTACTATTTTAAAGTCCTACAAACATAGATGCATCCAATCATAACGAGCTCTTAACCTTTTTTCGGTGATCATACATTTCCATTAAACCTGTCCATAGGACAATGGGTCTTTCACTGTTAAGTACTCCGTTTTCAATCCTTCATCAAGGTGATGTGGAGAAAAATCATTGTTTTAGCTTTTTCTTGGATTGTGGCTTGACTTTCTTCTTTGATGGTTTCTCCAAGTCCATTTGCATCTAAATGAATTTCAGCATCTAGTACCCATGACAAATAATTCTTTCCATTAATATCGAGAGCCACAAACTCAAGTTTTGCAAGGTCAGCCATAACTCAAGTTTTGCAAGGTTAGCCACAAACATAAACTAAAGAAATGAACTTACTCAACTCACCTAAAAAAAATGTCTTTCAGTTTGCTAGGGCTTCGTGCTGATAACTTGTTATAAAAATACTACAAAAATTAGTAGTATTATATCAAGTAATCAACAACTATACCAATGCTAGAGAGTAGAGATATATAAAAAATGATTATAAGAACAAGATAAATATGGAAGAGCCTTCTCACTTATCCTTTTTCATTCCTTACTTCATCTTTCACCTTAGCCTCTATTTATAGGCTTAAGGATCATTATATCCCATTGTAGAATACATAACCTATAAATGTGATATATCTATTATAAATGAAGGTTTTATAGGTTACATGATAATGAGGGTAAAAAGAGTTGAATGAGAGGTAAAATGTAAAGTGTGAGATACATTCATGGACATCCACTATTTTAATAATTCACAATGATTTCACTTTAAACCTATTAAATAATATATTTAGATCTCATCAAATAAAATTAAGTGTAGTGAGAGTAATCATTAGAGTACGACATAAATTTTTCCTTTGTTGAGAAGTGCTACCCCATATTTTGTAGGCATTTTATGCTTATTAGCAGCATGTACGCCAATTCGCACGGAATAAAATTTTGGTAAATTAAAATTATTATCTATTTTCTAACATGTTGTATTTATTTTATTTTTAAGAATTTTTACTTTTCTCTTTAATATTTGAACTATTTTTCTACTAACCCATTTATTTGTTTAATATTTTGAGTTCTCTTTTTACTAAATCATTTAAGTTGTCTAACTATTTAATACTATGTCAATTATGATATATTTATGGGGTGTTTTTTAGTGGTTATTTGATGTGAGCTTGCTTGTGTTGAGAATTGAAGTGCATCACATCCCCAAGAATCACCTCCTTTCATTAAGTCTTTTATTGAATGATTGAAATCCCTCTTCCACTATAAAACCCTTGGTAAAACTATAGCACAAAAATCCCATGATTAGAAGTTGAATTCATTCCCAAAAATGGCTGCAAAAACATTAGGAAACCAAGTTCCTAAAACCCCTGCAACACACTCTAGAAGACATAGCTAAATAACCCTAGAAGACCAAAGCTTCTAGAACCAAACAACTAAGGAGTTTATTGATCAATGGAGAATTCCTTAGATCTTTCAATCCAAGTTCATCACTTAAACTCCTAACTAAGGAAGATCAAGCCTTAGAAGAAGGGAAATTACGCTTGAAGAACCAAGAACCCTAAAAGGGAAAACACTATTGATATTCATTTATCATCAATAGTTGATAGTTACAAGACAAAGAGAGGAATTTATAGGTTCCTCAAGTCATTAGCTAACCCTAGCAATCAGGTAAAGTCTCAAGCATTGAAATGGACATAATTTCCCTAAATTAGAGGCTAGGTTTAGGGAAATTTGTCCATAAAATAAAGCAAAACAAAAATAATTAATATTCATAACATGCCAATGTCCGGCGCCGGTTCTATAAAGTCCAATATCGATTTTCCAAGGAATCATGCCTATTTGAGATGAATTTTCGCTGCCGTTTGTTGATAAGAGTCTAGGACCAATTCAATTTCCAATTCATTTCCACAGTTTTGACTTGAATTGGCAGTCTTCTGGATTCGGTATATTTCTGAACGTTCATACTTCTGAATTAGCTCTTGGTGTCTTCAGTAAAGTTTTATAGATTTCTTTTAACTTTCCATAGAAACTTGAATCATTTCATTTAGACTCTTATAACTCAAGTTATGGCCATTTTTCTAAAATGTATCATCTATGAAATTGAGGAGGAAAGTCCAAGTCCAATATAATGCTGATCATAAGATATTCAAATGAATTTATATAAAAATGAGCAATACCCTTTGGAACCTCAAGAAATCTTCTGCAATTTTCATGAAGAATACTTGATAATTTGAAGTCTTATATCCCTCAAAATAGAGCCCCACAGAACTGGTCGAGAAATTCCAATTTATGTATTGATTTCGACCAATCTTTTAGCTCCATCTCCTGGACTTGAAACTTTCCAAGAATTCATCCATAGCCATGATCATATCATTCTTTCATAGTTCAAATGATATTATTGCTAATTATATACAAGGAAATATAACCGACATCTATTTTTTTAAAACCAGGACGGAACTTGGCAGCATCTTACAGTTTTGTTATAAATAAAAGAAAGAGTACATAGGGCGGTGCTTAAGACATACCCCAAGAACAAGGTGGAGACAAATCCACTTCCAAAAAAAAAAAAAAAAATAGTAAACTAGGTTCAATGGATAGAAGGGGTTCCCATCTTATCAAGATAAAGTAACCCTCTAGTAACAGCAAGAAGGTCAGCGATAGCAAAGAAGGCGACTCCTTCTAGTAGAGCATCTAAAGTTTGGAAGAGAATCAACAACCTTATTAGCTTCCCTGTAAACATATTTAATAGTGAACTGGAGTCCGTTGAAGAGATGGCAAATGGTGTGAAATAAAGAATCCAATTTCCACTATGAATCATAATGAAAATAAAGAATATCCACAACCATTTTTGAGCCCGAGAGAATACAAAAACTGGAATAACCCAAATTCATACATAGCTCAAGTAAAAAGCATAAGCTTTTGCCTCGATGTTAGTAGCTTTACGAGCAAGATAGAAAGAAAAACCAGCAATAAAACTACCATCACTATTTCGGACAACCCTCCCTACTGCAGTAATCCCTAGATTACCTTTAAAAACCCCATGAATATTTAAAATGAGAGAAGAGTTATTTGAGGTCTGCTTCTAAGATATAGCAATAGGAATTCTAAGAACCTTGTGCCGAAATCTAGCAGAGATTCAGTGAACAGGCCCTAGAAACGTAGAATAAAGCTGATGAATAGTAGTTTTGGATCTCTGGAGAGAAGAAAGAGTACTTTTAAAAACAAACTTGTTACTGGATTTCCAAATCTCCCAACAGATAATAGCTGGAAGGGAATGGAGAGAAGCATCCTTGTGGTACCACCAAATATTAATCTGAATATTTAATAGGGGCTGAAGACGAAGAATGACGAAAAGATGGCCAAATGGAGCCAAATATCCCTAGCATAAGGGCAATGGAGAAAAACATGTTCATAAGATTCTTCATCAGTACTATAATGGAACCAAGAAGCTAAATAATAACCAAGAGTTCTAAGGACATCATCGAGGCCAAGAAATTTATTTAGAAGTCTCCATATGAAAACCGAGATATTGCCAGATAGCTCTTTCAACCAATATCTCCTAGATAAAGAGAAACTGAATGATCCTGAAGCTGCTCCAATATAGTGGAGAGATAAAAAGCCTCAAAAGGATTTAGGCTCCAAAAGCGAAGGTCTAGAGAATTTTAAAAAATCAGAGGACCATGTAAATAAAGGGCGAGCAAAGAAGAGAGAGAAGGGTCTTGCATCTCTTCTCTAATAGATACAGACGAGTGGGGCTGAGAAGGAAAAATATCCGAAAGATGGCTTGCCGGGTACCACTAATCAAACCAAAAAAAAAAAAAAAGAGAACCTATCCTAACCAAAACTCCGATATAATTGTCCGCAAAATCCTTATGTTGCATTATACGTCTCCATGCATGAGACTACCTAATAGAAGATGTTGTTGCATATTTCGCAAAGACAAAGGTAGACCAAAGAGAGTTTTGTATCCTAACACACCAACAAAGTTTGTAAGCAAATCCATCTGAAATATGCTGAAGGGACTGAATACCAAGCCCATTAGTTGTAATAGGTCTACAAATAGCTGTCCAACTAGTTCAATGCCTTCAATGAGAGAGTCCTCCGAATTACCCTAGAAAAATTAGCCAGTTCTCTTTCCACATTCTTCAACACAACTTTCGGAGGGATCCTAACTTGAAGAAGAAATATGGGAATATATGTCAAAACATGCTTAATAAGAATCAGTCTGCCCACTTGAGAAAGTGTCTTTGATTGCCATCCAGAGATCTTTGATTGAACATTATCCACCAGTGGTTGAAAATATGAGATCTTCTTCCTCTCACTAAAAATAGGGTAACCAAGATATTTAAAAGGCAGTTGCCGCTCAGAGAACCTTGTAAGGACTTCCAATCCCTGCCCAACAGAAGGGCTAGAACGGGAAGAAAGAGTAAAAGAACTTTAAAAAAAAAAAAGCTTTGATTTTCCTTTTCCCGGCATTAGTAAAAATCACAACATTATCTGCAAAAATCAAGTCAAAGATAGTGGGTCAACCCCGAGGAATAGAAAATCAATTAATCCTGCCTTGATGTACATACCAGTCCAGAAGATGAGAAAAAACTTCCATCCCCAAAATAAAAAGGCCAGGAGAGAGAGGGTCTTCTTGCCTCAAGCCCTTAGAAGAAGAGAAAAACCCGCAAGGTTTACCATTAATCAAAATAGAAAACTTACTAGGAGTAAGACACTTTTTCATAAAATGAAAGAAATGAGCAGAAAACCCAAAACAATTGAGTAGTTTGAGGAGAAAAGCCCAAGAAACAATTAAGTAGTATTTCTGTCTCCTTCCTTCAATCATCTAGCACGACTCCTAATCTTCCATTATTGATCTGACATGGTTTGAAGCACCCAAGTTTCTTTAATTTGAGAAAGCTTGGCATCAGAATTATAAGACATATTACCCTTGCTTTGTTGCATGACTTTAAGCTCAGCTTTTTTGGAAGGAAATAGTATGAGAAAATCTCCATAAGCACTCTTACTTTGTGCATTCACGCATTCAATGACATTTTCGAGGCTTGCAGTGTAATCAGATGCATTAGCTCCATTAGGTGGGATCCCATATTCCTTTATTAAGTCCATGGAGTCTGGGTGTTGAAGCTAATGCATTTCAAAACGCTTTGGTGGTTTCTCCTCCTTTTCCTTTCCTATCTCTTGTGAGATCTCCCAATAAAATGAGCGCAATTATTGATTGGAGAGATGATTATTTAAGTGCTTATTACAGAAATTTGGAAAAAGAGATTTCCAAGTATGAATAGCAAGAAAATGATCAAATCTCACAAGAACATTGCCTTGATTTTCTCGTTGGTTACTCCGTGTAAAAGAAGATCATTGAAAACCTAGACCTTGTATACAAAAATTTACAAGTTGAGCATGTCCTTGTAAGGCGCGTTTTATTGGAGAGATATATAATCTCATTGAAATCCATACGAAGGAAGATAAAAAACTTCGAGATCTCAAAAGTTGTCAAGACATAAAGGAAAAAACAATTTCTAAACATCCTCTCTCATAAATGATTGGACTTTTGTAAAATTGGATACAAAAATTTTAAAATAAAATTCGAATTACTCGTACACTAAATTTATCCATTATTTCTTTTTTTAACTCTTGAATAATGTTTGATTTTAAAATTTTTGTATTAAATTTAAAAAAAAACCAAAATAATTTATGAGAAAAAATATGTGTCTTAAAATTAAAATTTAAGATACTATCAAATTTCATTCTAAAACAAATAATACCAATTTCTCTTACAAAATTGATAAGTAAAAAAAAGAGCAATAGAGAAGTCTTGCAAATAAACTTTCATATCCAATATTAATGACAGGCCATTGGGCATTTGTCAGGAAAAGTCACACGCCACTAGATTATGGTATTATAACAAAAGCAGAATCCCTTAAAAAGAAAAAAAGAAAAAACAAAACAAAAGCAAGCTTAGTTAATATTAAAAATCACTAATAAAGACAATTAATTAAAGGCAATGGAATCTCTATTAAGATATAGACAGTGATAGATCCATCCATCCATTCGCAATCACACGGACGCGGTGACATATATATATATATATATATATAGAGAGAGAGAGAGAGAGAGAGAGAGAGAGAGAGAGATTGTTGGGATCACACTCTTTCTAACGTACTCACCTTTTACATTTAGTTAGAGAAAGCGAGAAAGAACCCCATTACATTTGTGGGAGAAATATAAGTAAACTTGAATATGTATTTTCTTTTTCCTAAAAAGAAAAAAAATCGAATATGCAATCGGGAAAGTGTCGCATTTCAAAACTCATTATCGGACTACAAAATTTACATTTTAAATTAGAATTTGTCTGAGGAACGTCTTGAAACAAACATTATTATAAATGACGAATAAAACATATAGTATATGATATTTAAGGTTTAATCAATTGTATGAATTAAAAATTTAACAAAAAATAGTTTAACTCAAAAGAATTTGTTAAGAAGTTTATGGCACATAGAAGAGTGATATTGAATGTTTCAATTAGAATCAATATAGCATTCTAATCAATCAATCACGAATAAAGAATAGTGCTATAATAATACTATAATACAAAATATCATAATTATAATAGGATTCTAACCAAATAATCTCTTATAGAATCTAAGATAATTTAGGAGAATCACATACTGATGTGATATCTCCAACATCTTCCCTCAAGTTGGAACGTGCAAAATTGCATGTTCAACTTGCCACAATTTTTCAATTTTTTTGTAATGTGCAAATTGCACATCCAACTTTTCACAATTTTTTTTTTATTTTAAAACTTGTCGATAATGGTAGTCTTCTGCCGTCCTGTGGTCTTTACCATCACTCGTTGTCGCTATAGTTTTCGTCATCAATCGCTGTCACTGTGGTTCTTCCATCAGTCGCAGTTGTTGCAGTTTTCTTCCATCAGTCGCAATAGCTTCTGTTATCATCGAAAATTCCTTTAATATCGCTTTAGAGTTTTTTTCGATAAAGCATCCATCAATGTCCAATTTCAATTTCTAAATCTAGGCGCTTCAAATTTTTGTCAATGAAGCTACCTGACTTGAATATGATTTATAAAAAATATAATCTCCTAAATTTTTTTGAAGCAAATTAGAAGAAATATTAGAAATCTTAAAAAAAAAAAAACTTGTTCAAACTGAACGAAAAGAATTATTGAAGTTGAATAAAAACTTGTTCAAACTGAACGAAAAGAATTATTGAAGCTGAATGAAAAAAAGAATAAAGTCGTAGATGTGAAAGAATTTTTTTTTTCTTCTTCTTCTTCAAACCTGGCTCTGATACTATGTTAAGAAATTTAAGGCGCAGAAAAGAATAATATTGAATGCTTCAATTAATTATTTATGATCTACTATTTATAGGATACGAAGTATGCTAATTCTAATCAATATAGGATTCTAATCAACTACTAATAAGGAATAGTTCTATAATAATACTATAATACAAAATATCCTAGTTATAATCGATATAGGATTCTAACCAAATAATCTCTTATAGAATCCAAAATAATCTAGGAGATCACATACTAATGTGATATCTCCGACCGAATTTGAAGAAGAAATTGGATATATTTAACTTTGAATTATTATAGTTTTTTATTTATTATCATGAATTTTATTTTATCTTTCATAAGTATGAAATATTTTGACATTGTAAGTATATTAATTTATATATTTCATGATGAAATTCAACGTATTTTGACATAGAAATTAATCCAATGTAATGGTAAAAAAATAATTAACTCTTTTAAATTATGTTATAAAAATGCACCAAATATTACTATGAAAGTATTAAATTATTATAAACCTGTAATATTAAAAATAATTCATGACTTAAAAAAATAAAATAGAAGTCTTTTATATAACCGATTAAAATAAAAATTCGTGGTTATAAATAAAAAAATTAAAATAGTTTAATGTTATATATATAGCTAATTTTACAATTTAAAATATTAATCTAGAAAGATATTTAACATTCACGTGTATTTGGGCATTTAGGATCGTCTAATACATTTTTTAATACACTCTCTAGTACACTTCTTTTATTAGTAATTTTTTCCTTAGGATTTCTCTTTTAGAGTTTAGAGTTTATTGTTTATTCTACAGGATTTCATTAATAAAACTATAATAAAAGGAATGTCTAGAGAGTTGATTAGAATGATATACTAGACGATCCCCACTGGTATTTGGTCATGAAAATGTTTTATAGAGTTTGGTTTTAATATTTTAATTTATTTAAGGTTCAATAATTTTTTATAAGATTTAAGATTTTATTAAATTTAGACTATGATATATATATATATATATACGAGTTATGTAATAAAAATTAAACTTGATTAAATTAATTAGATCATATAGAAATAAAAATATTATTTACTACAAAAATACTTTTATAATGAAAGAAAAAGTACATTTCTCTTATAGATGATACTCTCACTTTACTTTGATCAAATTAATTAAATCAAGCTTAATTCATATTACTTTATTCATAAAAAAGTTTGAATCAGATCCCACCGTTGAATAAAAAAAGAAAGTATATATTTATGCATCTCATGAAAATGGTCTATTTCTATTAATTCTCTTTTATATCCTTTATTAATACTAAATAGCATTAACTTTTTATTTGGGTAAAAGGTGTCACAAACACTCGAATTTTTCTGTTTTCTCTATTTTAACGCTCGAACTAAAAAACTATCGATTTTTATACTTTAACTTTAAAAAGTTATACAATCCCGTTAAGTACTATCAGAACAGGTCTATTTTTATAAAAAATACAAGATAATGAAATTTATATTTATTTTTCTATTTTTTTTTCTCTTCCATCTCCTCCCAAATCAAACCCTAATCTCTCTTATATCTTTCTCCTTCCTTTGAACAATCGTCATCTCCTCTTCTTTCTTTTTTTTCTTCTACTTCTTCTCTAAACCAGTACTTTGCCACCCCAACCCCCAAGCCTCTGATCCAAGTAAAAGTAACCTTCTCCTCCGCCTCCTCTTAAAACTCTTAGTGGACCGAGTAGCTGTCCAGAAGATAACAGATTCGAATAGAAGCCTAACCATCCATCCGCCATTAATGGCTCTGAGAAGCTCCTGCTTTCTTCCCCAAGAAAAAAGCCATAATTTTTCTTTTTCTTTTTTTTTTTTGTTTATAAAAAAAGAGTTGTAAACCAATCATATGAAATTAGTTTGCAAGGGATAAAGACATGTAGTAATTTTAATTCTTTGAAAAATCTTAACCCACTATATATAGAGAAATTGAATAGATGCACTTGATGATTGTTTTTACATCCTTGAAGTGGAGAAATTGAGCATTGAAGATGAATTTCATATAGTTTGCAAGGGATAAAGACATGTAGTAATTTTAATTCTTTGAAAAATCTTAACCCACTATATATAGAGAAATTGAATAGATGCACTTGATGATTGTTTTTACATCCTTGAAGTGGAGAAATTGAGCATTGAAGATGAATTGAAGTTGGAGTTGAAGACATTGAACTCCAAAACTAGGAGATGGATTCGAGTTATGAAAATTTTTGTGCGAGTTTATCTTGCTAGTGAGAAATGGTTCTATGATCAGAATTTTGGGAAATTTGAATAAGTTAGTTAAGTATGTTTTGCAGAGTTATCAAAAGTCTCTGCTTTACAACTTTTGAATTTTGCAGAAGCAATAGCTATTGGACCTCATCAACTAGAAAAGTTAATTCGAATTCTTGATATGTATAAGGTTCTTTCAGACCTTATAACTGATATTGATGCTCTATAGACATTCTAAGGAAGATAAAAAATGGAGATGGTTGTGGTGAGGGAAGAAGATTGGAGAGGAGAAGGAGGTAAAATAGACAACTTAGAGATCGACGTTGGATTTGGAGAGAATGAGGGAGAAAAGAAAAAAATATAAAAGAATAATTGTAATTTGACAGAAGTATCCCTAGCATGTTAGTATCTAACAACAGAAATGGACAGAAGTATTAAATTGGAGAGTTTTTTTTATGTTGAAGTGTTAAAATCAACAATTTTTTAGTTCGAGTGCTAAAATAGATAAAACAATAAAATTCAGATGTTTATGGCATTGTTTACCTTTCATTTTTAAACTTTTCAAATATAGACAGAGAAATAATTTGCATTTTATTAATATTTATAGGAAGTAGAGACGTTCAATAATTAATAATTAATAAAGTGTATAATAATAAAAGTTATGGAGAAGAAAATTAAAAAATTTAAAAGTTATTGATTAATTTGAAAAGAATAAGAATGTACAATGATATCAAATTATAGCAAAATGCTAGACTTGAATCCAAAATCTTAAATGAGGAAGATCAGACTATTAGACTCATGTCTTATTAAAATTAACTATCATAAAATGAGATGAGACTATAATTTAAGAAGATAAGAAAAAGGAAGGTGAGACTATTTTTTTTTTTTGTATAGAAGCTATATTATATCCACGTATGTAGATGTGCATATACTACTATATAATAATAGTAATAGTATATGGGTCACAATATCACATGGCATGTGAGCACCAGCTGTGTCCACTCTCTCTGCGAGTCTATCCATCCCTAAACAACAGCCCCAAATACCCTTATTTTCAAGACTGTTATATATACTCTTCTTACCTTCCTTGCTACAATCTTTTGACCCCCCTCTCCCTCTCTCTCTCTCTCTCTCTCTCTCTCAACAACTCTCTCTCTCTCTTCTCTCTCTCTCTCTCTCTCTCTCTCTCTCTCTCTCAACAAGTCTCTCTCTCTCTCTCTCTCTCTCTCTCAGATGGAAGCAAGAGAGCTGAAATCTTGAGGAACGGAATTAACAGAAATGAAGATGAAAGCTGATACTAGTGTTACTAGTAATCTTTTCTACAAAGAAACCTCTTCTTCTTCTTCTTTTAAGCTTTTTTTCTATCATTATCTACACCCATTTTTCATCATCTTCACTCTGCTTTCCTCACTTCAAGCTTCAGCAGCTGCTTCTTCTTCTTCTTCTTCTTCTTCCATTGATGGAGGAGTCTTCAAGGATTCTCAACAACTTTTGCTTTTCAAAGCTTCACTCCCAAATCCATCTCTGCTTCAAGACTGGTCATCAAACATTAGCCCTTGTAATTTCAGTGGTATTTCATGCAAGAACTCCAGAGTTTCCTCCATAGATCTCAGTAACTTTCCTCTCAGAATAAATTTCAGCTCTGTTTCTACCTCTTTGATTACTCTGGAAAACTTGGAGTCTCTGTATTTGAAGAACTCTAATCTTAGTGGTTCAGTTACCTCTGTGGCAAGATCTCATTGTGGGTCATTCTTGAATTCAATAGATCTTGCTGAAAACAGCATTTCGGGTCCTGTTTCTGATATTTTGAGCTTTGGAGTTTGTTCAAGCATTTCTTTTCTTAATCTTTCTACAAATTCCTTTGACCCTCCAGTTAAAGAACAGAGGACTTCTGGGTTTGGACTTCAAGTTCTTGATCTTTCTCACAACAATATTTCAGGTCAAAACGTGCTTCAGTGGCTTTTGTCGAATCAATTTCCTCAGCTTCAGTACTTGTCTTTGAAGGGTAATAAATTAGATGGAGAAATCCCTGTTTTGGAGTTGAAGAACTTGTCGTATTTGGATCTTTCAATGAACAATTTCTCCTCTGGCTTTCCTTCCGTTCGTGACTGCTCTAATTTGGAGCACTTGGACGTATCCTCAAATAAGTTCTTTGGTGAAGTTTCCGCTTCGATTTCTTCTTGTGAAAAGCTTAGTTTTCTCAATCTTACACGAAATCAGTTCACCGGAGCAGTCCCAAAGTTGCCTACTGGAAGTTTGCAGTATTTGTATCTGAAGCAAAATGGTTTTCAAGGCCTATTCCCTCCTTACCTCTCGGATTTGTGCTCAAGCTTGAAGGAATTGGACTTGTCATTCAATAACATATCAGGTACGGTTCCTGAGAGCCTTGGTACATGCTCTGTTTTGGAACTTTTTGATATATCAAATAATGATTTTTCGGGTGAGATTCCTGTGGATACCCTTTTCAAGATGAGTAAGTTGAAGCATTTGGTATTGTCATTCAATAATTTTGTTGGTAATTTGCCTGAATCTTTGTCCGAGTTGGTGAATTTGGAGACTTTTGATGTGAGTTCTAATAACATTTCTGGGTTGATTCCTTCTGGGATTTGTCAAGATAGCAGCAGGAACGGCTTGAAGGTTTTATATCTTCAGAATAATTTACTCTCTGGTCCAATACCAGAGAGTTTGAGTAATTGTTCACAGTTGGTTTCCCTTGATCTCAGCTTTAACTACCTTACTGGCAGAATCCCATCTAGCTTGGGATCATTATCAAAGCTTAGGGATTTGATGGTGTGGCTGAATCGACTAAGTGGGGAAATCCCTGAAGAGCTAATGTATTTGCAGAGTCTAGAGAATTTGATTCTTGATTTTAATGACTTGAATGGATCAATCCCTGAAAGTCTCAGCAATTGTACTAAATTGAGTTGGATTTCATTGTCAAATAACCTGTTGACTGGACAGATACCTCCTTCATTAGGTCTTTTGGCAAATCTTGCGATTTTAAAGCTTGGAAACAACTCATTTTCTGGGAGCATTCCTCCAGAATTAGGGGATTGTCGTAGCTTGTTATGGTTGGATCTTAATAGCAACTATTTGAATGGGACTATCCCTCCTGCTCTTTTCAAACAATCTGGAAATATTGCTGCCTCATCTTTGACAAAAAAGCAGTATATGTATATCAAGAATGATGGAAGCAAGCAGTGCCATGGTTCTGGTAATTTGCTAGAGTTTGGAGGGATCAGAAGGAATCAGCTGGACAGGATTTCAACAAGGCATCCTTGCAATTTTTCTAGACTTTATCCGGGAGTAACCCAACCTACATTCAACCATAATGGTTCCATGCTTTTTCTTGATCTTTCTTATAATTTGTTGGGGGGAAGTATTCCTAAGGAAGTTGGCTCAATGTACTACCTATTTATCCTGAATTTGGGACATAATGATCTATCAGGTGAAATTCCTCAAGAAATTGGTGGCTTGAGGAATGTAGCCATTCTTGACCTGTCATATAACAAACTGAACGGGTCAATTCCAAATTCAATGACTCGCCTTACTTTGCTTGGAGATATGGATCTGTCGAATAACCATCTGTCTGGAGTGATTCCTCAATCAACTCCTTTTGATACATTTCAAGAATACAGGTTTGTTAATAACTCGGGCCTCTGCGGATTCCCCCTTCCCCCTTGTGGAACGGGTATAGGCGCCGGTGCAAATGAGCATCAGAAATCTCATAGACGACAAGCATCCCTGGCTGGGAGTGTGGCAATGGGGCTCCTGTTCTCCTTGTTCTGTATATTTAGTTTGATCATAATTGCTATAGAAATGAAGAAAAGGAGACAGAAGAAAGAGGCTGCTCTTGATCCTTATATTGAGGGTCATTCTCATTCAGCAACTGCAAATAGCACTTGGAAGCTTAGTGCTCTTGATTTGAGCATTAACCTTGCCACATTTGAGAAGCCCCTAAGGAAGCTTACTTTTGCTGATCTTCTTGAAGCCACGAACAATTTCCACAATGATAGCCTAATAGGCTCTGGTGGCTTTGGTGATGTCTATAAAGCTCAGTTGAAGGATGGAAGTGTTGTGGCTATCAAGAAATTGATACATGTTTCGGGGCAGGGAGATAGAGAATTCACTGCTGAAATGGAAACCATTGGGAAGATTAAACACCGGAATCTTGTGCCTCTCTTAGGCTACTGCAAGGTTGGTGAAGAACGGTTGTTGGTCTATGAGTACATGAAGTATGGGAGTCTAGAAGACGTTCTACATGACAGGAAAAAGATTGGTGTCAAGCTAAATTGGTCAGCGAGGAGGAAAATTGCTATCGGAGCTGCTAGAGGATTGGCTTTTCTGCATCACAATTGCATTCCACACATTATTCACAGGGATATGAAGTCAAGCAATGTATTATTGGATGAGAATTTAGAAGCTAGAGTCTCTGATTTTGGAATGGCAAGGCTTATGAGTGCAATGGACACTCATTTGAGTGTTAGTACACTAGCCGGAACCCCTGGCTATGTACCTCCAGAGTACTACCAGAGCTTTAGATGTTCAACAAAAGGTGATGTTTACAGCTATGGAGTTGTATTATTAGAGCTGTTAACCGGTAAACAGCCTACAGATTCAGCCGATTTTGGCGATAATAATCTTGTGGGGTGGGTAAAACAGCACGCCAAGATGAGGATAAGTGATGTATTTGATCCAGAATTGTTAAAGGAAGATCCAAGTTTGGAGATAGAACTTCTACAACACTTAAAGGTAGCATGTTCTTGTTTGGATGATCGACCTTGGAAACGTCCCACGATGATTCAAGTTATGGCTATGTTCAAAGAGATTCAAGCAGGAGGTTCTGGAATCGATTCATCATCCACCATTACTGCTGAAGATTGCAATTTTGGTGCTGTTGAAGGTGTTGAAATGAGCATAAAAGAAGGCAACGAGTCCAGTAAGCATCTATGATATGAAAATCAAGCATACAAGGAAACAATTTTTCAAACAAAACATGGAAAAAGAAGCAAAAAATTTTCCCTTGAAATTGCCACAAATGTACTTTCCACCAGATTGTTGTATGTACCACTAGTCTTCTTCCACCAAGATAAGATCAGATCATGTCATACGTGAAAAGTTGGTTTAACTTGTAACACTTGTTGTACATATATAGTTTGAATTTTTGTGTTCTATCTTTATTTTAGTCCACAAGTGTTTCTTTGAAATAGAACAGGACATTGAATCCAGGATATAAATCCTTTAAAGAGTGTTAAATCTGTGTTTAAAGGAAAGTAATTGCATGAATAGCGTCTTAGCATCTTGGTTATACCGAGTAGTGAGTTTTTTAAGTTTAGATCTCGCTAGTTATGAAGAGAGGGGCAGAAGTTTCATTGGGGCGATATCTAAGTTTAGTTCTAGTAAGTTAAGAAGGACGGACATAATGGAAGATTTTAGAGTGTAGACCAAGTGAAGGGGAATTTTGGGCCTTTCTTCTTGGTAATTCATGTGAATTCCTTTCCTCTCTCTCTCTCTCCCCCTTCCCTTCCATGAAAATCCACCTTCCTTATCATCATGTGTAATCAATATCCCTTTTCTTTTCCTTTGCCTTCTCTTTGATTTTCCTTCCATATTTTGATCCATCTCATTTCCATTAAAAAATTGCATATTGTAAGTTTCATGTCTCTTCTATAAGAAGCAGGCAAGTCAAACATCAAATCCTTCATTAAGAACAAACAATTTTATGTCTACTTGGTAGGCCCTTCAAATTAAGCTCATATGCTTGCCAGCTAAATTAATTTTCACTTAATATAAATCTAACTTAAATCTTTCTATTTTAATCCCTAGTTGACCAATTCTCATATTTTCCCTCTCCTTCCCCCCATCTTCGCCTTCATAGTTGTGTGTGATTTTAGTTTATTTCATCTCCTCTGGCAAACAAGTGGCCGAAAATATCTATTTTTTACATGTTTATTTTCTTGATTTTATTTTTGGCTTTTTATTAAATCATAAGTTTTGAGGATAAAAGGGGTGTTACATTATTGGTGAAAATTATATAGATATCAAATAATTAAGTAAAATTCTAACTAGAAAAGAAATTAAACTTTATAAATATACAATAAACAACCTGCAAATTGCAAGAGTTGAAGAACGCTTCATATATTGTTACTCGGACAAAGCCTCATTGGTAGGAAGAAATGGAAGTTTGGATGTTAAATCTTAAAAATCTACCAACATGTGATCTGAACCTATTTTTTTTTTTTTCAAAATATTTGTTACTTTAATAAATTAAGAGATTATCAAATGAAACATTTTCATATATATATATATATATGTCTATTCCATTAGAATTAAACAATAGAATTATTAATTACAGTCAAAATAATTTATTTCATTTCTTTTTTAATTCAAATACCTTAATTATTTTTTAATATTTGTGTAATATTCTAAAATAATATTAGATGTAGAGATTAATAAATATATTATAAATAATAATTTTTGACAAATTTTATATTCTTATAATTTTACTTGTTTCGAATGAAAATTAATTCTGTGTATGTATATACGCTGGTTCAAAATACTTGATGATGGTCACTTAATTAACGGGGTATAGAAATGAAAGGTGGAAAGTTCGTGGAAGGGGGGTGTGTGGCATTTTCCCAATGTGGAAAGTAGCATCAAGTGAGAGGACAAAAAAGGAACTTACTTGAGACTATGGCCAAAGCTATTTTCAAGGGGTGCGCTCAATGTGTATATGGTTAGAGATATTGCCTAGGCAATCAAAGTTTCTGTTTCAGAAATTGTGAATTATTATTGCATTTTGGCACTTACTACCCAACAATGCTTAACAACCTAGCCATCAATCATCCATAAAGACCCCTCAACTATAACATCACATTTTTTGGCATATCAAAACTTCATTGGCTGCCAAAGAAGAACACAAATGAAAAAAGAAACTTGATTTTAATCTTCAAAAATCTTTCTCCAACATTTCTTTTTTTAAAAAAGTTTATCATAATTCATCATAAACATTTTACTCTTGGATCAGAAATACAAGTCAATTTACAATTGTACATAATAATTAAAAATTTAAAAAGAGAGAGAAATAACTATAAATACATAAATAAAGAAATCGATAAGTATATAAAAATACAATAAATTCTCATTAAAATTGTAAAAATAAGATTTATATTTTTTTTTTATAATTTTTAAACAACTTAAAATGACACATTTTTGTGAAAGATAACATAATATATTTTAAAATATTTTTTTATTAGCAAGAGAATCTGTAACCATTGCCCGAAGATGCATGCAGACTGTAAATCCCATTTCGGATAATAAGATCGAAAACTATAGATTTTAGATTGAAATTCGAGAGTAATATCAAAACAATTTGGGATAATGTAATGCCATGATGGATAAACAAATCTCATTTCTCAAAGCTTTGAGGACATGATTTTTGATGCCAAATGATTCTCTTGAGGTAGTCCAAATTGTCCCATTCTATCCTAAATTCTACTTTTGAGATTAAGGTGGTCCTAAAATTTCATTCGATTTATGTGTGTGCATGCGCATGTGCACGTGTACTAGCTTGGAGACTATGCAATTCCTCCACAAAGCAAGGGGTTTCTCAAGAACCAAAGTGGGCACTTACCTAAAAATTATTTTAAAAATAAAAATCATCAAATTTGAGGTAAAAAAATAAGTGTATTTGGAGGGGAAAACTATGTAAAGTTGATAATTATATGGACCATTTTTTTCATTTTACTTTACTTGCAAAACAATTCTCAAAATTACATGATCCCTTATCTTTTTTTCTTTTTTCTTTTTCTTCTTTGGAGGTAGATCCCTAATTTCTTTTTTAATTTGTTATTTCACGTTACACATATTCCACTGCAAACAAAGAAAAAAATTTAGGAACCGCCAAATCAATTTCAAATCGATTTTTAAATGTCATTTTGGAATCGATTTGAAACTCATATGTATGAATCTGAGAAAGGTGATTACGAGAGGGAAAGAATTGAAAGTCAATATTGCAAAGTTGTAATCGATAACAAATTAATTTTAAAATATTACTAATTACAATTGAACAGGCCTACTCAAATCACCCAACCTGTCCAAACAAGCACGACCAACCCTTCTAGCGTGCGAGCATGAGAATAATCTTTGTATAGAGACTCAAGTTTAACTAATTGATCAGACGCTACCCACCTTTAAATATATATATATATATATGAAATTAAAATGGTATTTAAATAAATTTTTCCGATACATATATCTTTTCATGTAATAGGAATTGAACTATTTTGATGAAAATTGTACATGCATTAATGAAAAGGTAACTTTAATGAATAATATTTATTATTCTTCTATGTTTTTACTTGTAGAATTTTGAATTTTTTTAATTGAATTAGGATACTTTCATATCAATCTTTCATCACATTTATTATTTCTACAAATTTTTATGAGAAAAGAATTAAGAGAGGTTAAAATTTATTTTTTATAGAAAGTATAATAAAAAAATTGCATTATTTTTATAATGTGATAAACAAAACACGAATAATAATATAAAATGTGAGAGATAAAAAATGAGAGGAAGGTACGCAAGAAAAAAAAAAAGCCACATATTTTTTTTTTTATTTCCTTGAATAAAGATGAGATTTATTATTTTGAATGACAAATAAAAAGCAGGAGTAAAATATTTCCTCTAGTTTTCAAATTCCAAGGTTTGGACCATAAATTATAAGGTCATATTCTTAGAAGTTAGAACTTCAAAGCATTGCATACACGATGAATTGGATGCTTATAAATGTCATGACACGTTTAAAGAATCATAAAAATTCAAAGCTTGTCTTTGGTCTTACTAGCAATTTGCTTCCCTCTCGAGGATTTGGATATGTCTTTTTGTGTACCTCTTTTAGTAGCATTATATATTTTTGCTAATTCTTCCATTTATTTTTATTTGTCACATTTTATCAATATATATATATTTTTTACTTATTATATTATGAAAATAATGCAACATTTAATATATATTTTTCTATCATATCCTTCGATAAAAAAATAAATTTTAACCACTTTTAATTTTTTAACAAAGAAACTTGTAGAAATAATAACAAGGAGAGAAATTAATTCGAAAGGAATTCTAGTCTATAAGAAAAATATTTAAAATTTTGTACTTTATTTAAGAGTGTAATGTCTAAAATGTGACAAATAAAAGAGAGAGAGGAATAAGAGATGCATATATTTATTACTCCCTTTAGTTTTTTTCTTATCACATTTTAAACATCTTTTTTTTTTTTTAAGTATTCACATTTTATATATCATAGTCTTTGAGAAATTACATAATTTTAGAATTTCTTTTTCTACAAGGACTAGAATGTACCTCAAATCAATATATCTCCTTATTATTTTATTTATTATTTTTTTAAAGATCTATCCTTAATATTATTTTTACAAGTTTTTATATTACAAGAACTAAAAGAAGTTAAAATTTATTTGTTATGAGAGAGTATAATTGGAAAAAATTTATCAAACATTGTATTTTTCATAATGTGATAAATAAAAGAATACCAGTATTATAAAATGTAACTAATAAAAAGAAGGGAGAGGGTAGTATTACTACCTCCGATCGAAAATATAAAAGGTTTTAGTTTTGGGCATTAAGATTTTAAGGGTCTTGAAAACAAGAAAATTTTTGAACTACAATACCCTTTCTACCCATCATAAATGAGGAAAGAGATATATAGTGAGAGTGAAATAATTGAATACAAAGATGGATAAAGATGAAAATAGTTTAATAAATGCTTATTAAAAAGCGTACAAACCCTTAGGCCATGTTTGGTTCAAGGATTTTAGTGTGGAAAAGAAAACAGTTTTCTTCCTAAAAGGTTTTCTTCTATTTGGCAACGGAGAAAATAGTGAAGAAAATTAAATGAGGAAAATGGTAAGGAAAAGTTACTTATTAAATCTAGAAAATTCTTTTCCTCACAAAAGTGCGAGGAAAAAGAAAATAAAAAGGAAAATATGAATATTGTTTTGATATATCTTACATTCACACTCTTTAAAATTCATACTCACTTTCTCTCTAGAATTCATGACACTTTCTCGCTCTAAAAAACTTACAAAACTTTCTCTCTCTAAAATTCAAGATCACGTTCTCTCTCTAGAATTCACAACACTTTCTCTCTCTAAATTTCTTGACACTTTCTCTCTCTAAAATTCATGACACTTTCTCTCTCTAGAATTCATGCACACTTTCTTTCTCTAAAATTCATGCTTATTTTCTCTCTCTAGAATTCACGGCACTTTCTCTTTCTAGAACTAAAGATTCTTTCTCTCTCTAAAACTTACAACACTTTCTTTATCTAAAATTCTCGCTCACTTTCTCTCTCTAGAACCCATGTTCAGTTTCTCTCTCTAGAACTCACGCTCACTTTCTCTCAACAATTCACAACACTTTCTTTCTCTAAAACTCAAACTCACTTTCTCTCTAGAATGCACGATACTTTCTCTCTCTATAAAACTTACCACACTTTCTCTCTCTAAAATTCACAACACTTTCTTTTTCACGTTTGAAAAGTGTTCAATCGGTAACATATAGTGACGGTCTTACCAACGGAATTATTTACATTCAGTAAAATATACTGACGTAGTTTACTTATGACATTTGCATCGGTTAAAATTTTCAATTAAAAAATAATAAAATACTTACTGATGGATATTCTGGGTTAAGTTTTTTTTTTAATATACTTTATAATATCGATCTCCCAAAATGCAATTAAAAACTCAAACAAGCAATATCCAAACATCAACAATCTAAAACCTTCAAAAACGCATTAAAGAACATAAACATACATAAAACCTAAGATGACAATAAAGTCACGAAGACTCGGACGTAACAAAACTAGAGGACGATGGGTCATCAACAGTAAGGTCAGGGACATTCGTAGTAGTGTCGGGATAATCAACAGAGAGTGGGAGGAGTAGAGGAGGATTGAACCAGCGCACAGGGGTAGGGTCCTCCGAGTCAGCTGCAGGTGCTACCGATGAAGATTTTGAGGGGATGATAGCCATAACAACTCTAATGAAATCTAACATCGGTGGAGGAGGAGTGTACCGCAAGTGGTTATGCTTGAATAGCTACCTTATGTACCCATCGAACCAAGTCAAGACGATTGAAACAGCAGCCTCCAACTTCCCCAGCATCTTCTACTCGGCATCCGTATAGCATGGCCCGATCGGGGCCAATCTTCTACAAGATAGGGCCCGAGTGCTCTCGACTCTGAGATGAGATACCTTCGAACTAACTCCGTATAAATGGCTGGAACTCATGCCATTAGCTGGTACGGCTATCAGGTGGAGATCATTGAGTATAGTAGTGCCCGTCGTAGCAGCTTCCTCCTAGCATTATTCTTCAACTCATGAAATTTCTCCTATAATATAAAATATTAATTGGATAATAATTGATAAAACATGATATAGACTTAAACTTAGGAGATTCACTAACCTTACCCAAAACTTTTGGGACCTAAAATCCACAAACTCCCCTTTTGTTATCCCCTTTACGATGCTTGTGTAGCTCCTCCAACTTTTTGCTCTTTGAGAACCGGCAAGCTAAATCCTTTTGATTCAAAACAACAATACAATTAATGTATTTTTTATAATTAATAAAAAAAATAATATTAATGAAAGTTATTACCTTCTTCACGAGAGACTTAGTGAAGGAGATGGACTTACCCATGTGCTTTTGGGTCCCTATTCCCCTATCCTTTATTTCGGTTCTTCTATTCTGCTGGAACATATCAAGGAACCTCAGATTAGTCCAATACTCTGTCAACGGCTTCCAATTAGCCTCCTCAATCTACCAGGGCCTCTTTATTAGCCCCCGAACGTCGTGCATCATATCCTTTGACCCGTCCTTACACTTGTTCTCTCATGATTCCCAAACTTTTGTGATATTTAATGCCGAGTCACATACACACTTTTTTTTTTGTATTCAATAAACATGCATAAGATTAGATAATATGATGTAAAAAAACTAAAAATAAAAAAAAAAAACTATAAGATTAGATTTATTTACTTGAAACTCTCCCCACCATAAATCTCGAACGTCCAGCAAGACCTGACCCCATGTATAGTAAGACCCCGTGAACCTCTCCTAAATGACAAATGTGATGGCACTGACAGCTCTCGAAGATGGATGTAATCTATTACACAAAAATACAGTTAGTATATATTACAATTTAATAATGACAAGTATATATAGTGAAGTGAAATTATTCATCGATATGTAGCTCCAAGACCTCCTGAGTATCATTAGGCACCGACAACCAAGTCAGTTATTTGTCTCGGGAATTGCAAAAGAAAGGGTCAGCTGTGTCATCGAGGGGGATGTAGTGGGAGCCTTGGAAGCCAGATTCGTTGTAGGTTGTGTTGTGGCTGGGGTGCTGGTCGTTTGTGTCATCAGAGGAGTGGTTGCTTGAGACAACGGCAATAGAGGCAGAGGAGTTGCCGGCTGTTAGGGGTCAAAGGAGCAAGTGTCCCTGTTGACTCTTCAGATGTGCTAGCATCCCTCGCGTACTTTCTTTGACGTTCTCAAGCCATTGAACCTACGATTACATAAGAACTACAAGGAATCTAATAAGAATGAATGAGTTAAATAGTCTAATTAAAACGAAGTTTAACATATAATTTAAACAAGATATTAATTAAATGAATGAAATGAAGGAATAAAATGATATTAATGAGAAATACCCAAGTATAATCATATAAATAATATTTAAAGATATTAATTAGAATGATCTATGTATCAGAATCTTCATCAGAAGCCTCGTCGAAATCTTCGTCGGAATCTTTATCGGAATTCAATCTTATTTTCATTATTTTATAATTTCTCGAAATATATTTCAACGTCGATATTAACCTGTTTCGATGAACGAGACTCGTGGATGGGAGATCATGTATCTTCAATTGTCACATCTATCGTCTTAGCCTCATCAACATCCACAGTCTCTTAGAATCTATCATCTTGGATCAGAACATCTATTACTCAGGGTCGAGATTTCATTACACAAACTAAATCGGTCCTCGATCTTTTGGAGTCAGGATATGAGAGGAACGAAACTTGCTTTGCTTGATTAGCTAAAACGAAAGGATCACATCCCCCAAATCTCCATTCTTTGTGTAACTCCACAAGTTTATATTAAGGATGAATCTTGACTCCTCGATTCAAAAAATCAAACCAATCACACTTGAATAAAACGACCTTTTGATTGGTGTTCTAGGTAGCTCTATCTCACTATGTCATTTAAAGCACCATAGTAATTTAGTTTCACGTTTCTCCCTCCTCACTTCTATACTTCGTGTGAAACTGAAATCCAGTAACAATGTAACAAGTGAATGTCTTATAACTTTTTTGGAAGGACCCGAATATAGATTTTTTAGGAGATGGTTATGTTGGAATCCGTAGGCAAAAGCAAAGTAAAATAAAACTACGGAAATCCACCAACAGGATCTGCACATACTAGAAAAACCGATTGGATAGAAATTACCTCAATGTTTTTTATTGTTCGTTGTGGAGGCGATGCTTTGTACGCTTCGCCCTCTACTGATATCCACGCGATGAACTCCTCTGCAAGCGATCAGGATGCTAGCCCCTTCTGTGTTCTGAAAACTGTTCAGAACTGATCTTGACTATCTGGTAATCGGTCGTATTTCGGAGAGAGGAGGCTAGATACTATATCGCCGTTCTAGGGTTTAGGGTTTTGTTTTTCTTTAATCAGATAAAGATCGGCCACCAAGAAAAGGTTAACGTAACCTTTTATAGCTGTCAATGTCAAAACCCTAACTGTCATCTAATGACAGTTTAATCTCGTCCGTCTATTCCTATAATCATCCAACGGTTGGATGAGTAATATTAAGTAATTAATTTCATTTATTCGATTAAATAAAATTAATTACTTACTAACTTACCAGAAAATACAATATGGAATCTGATTCCCCTTTTGTATACGTTCAACGAATCTGGACACAATCTAGATTCATTGAACGTGGACATTATGCTCACAAGATCGTCTATGCGTGTGACCCTGTAGGTTCACTTAACGTTGGCAGTGAATGAAAAATGTCCTAGACATTTATTCACAAAACATAAGCGGCCTCTAGCAAGACATTATGCTTACCCAAGTTAAGTAAATGTAATAATAACCTAGCATCAGATTTAATATTTAGTCCTTTTGTCACACGATATCCTAATTAAGTATAAGGCATGGATCAAGTTATCCTTATAAAACTTAATTAACCATTTACTTGATCACCAGGCAGACTGTTCCAACAAATAATATTAATAACACCTTATTAATACTTATTTGAGCATGGCCATGCATATTTTCCAGTCTTCCTTATCAAGGGGCCTATGGATATCTCTCTCTAAAAAGAGAGGGACAAGTCCCTTTCACTATCTCCAATATTCAAGCCATGACGAGAAAATAAGCCAACCAATAGTCATAATGATCACCTAATTAAAAGTGATGTTTGACTATGTCAAAACATATTTTTCTCCCCATGCAAGAAACATTAGAAACATTAGGTCGAAGGACACCAAATATAAAACCAAGAAGAAATACTTATAACTTAAACCCATGCAATATTTCTTCTTCACTTTGGGTCATGTCCAATACAATATTCTCAATATGTATTTATGAATTGATTTTATATCTCATATTCATGATCAGTAAAACTTGACCATCCATCAACTTCACACTGGTTTACAAGATGTAAAAAACTAGGGACAAATAAGAATACTATTTTATTTGCTATAAGGGTTTTACTATCAAGTCACATACTTGATGACCAAGAGCATAAAATACAATTCAAAAAATACATGCTTCATAAATCATAAATGTGAGTCAATTGGTCTTAGGGCATATACTAATAATCTCCCACTTGCCCTACCACCAATTTGACATGACTCTCAAACCCATTGACCTAGTATGACTTTCATGCTTAAGTTTTGGGAGTGGCTTTGTCAATGGATCTGCGACATTGTCATTGGTATCTACTTTGCAAATTTTAACATCTCCATGCTCAATAATTTCTCGAATGAGATGGAAATGCTTGAGAATATGTTTGGATCGTTGATGAGATCTGGGTTCTTTAGTTTGTGCAATGGCTCCTGTATTATCACAATATAGGTCTACTGGGTTCACAATGCTAGGAATTACACCTAGTTCTGTGATGAACTTTCTGATCCAAACACCTCACAGCACCTCTATTCAGACAAAACACAAATCCAGATTGCGATCTAAAATCATCTACATCAGTCTGAAAGCTAGCATCCGTGTAACCATTTACAACAAGCTCTCCTTCCTGACCTCCGTAGATCAAAAACATCTCTTTAGTCCTTCTTAAGTACTTGAGAATGTTTTTTACTGCAGTCCAATGCGGTTCACCAGGATTTGACTGGAATCTGCTAGTCATGCTCAATGCATACGAGACATCTGGGCGAGTGCATAACATGGCGTACATGATAGATCCAATTGCAGAAGCGTAAGGAATCTTACTCATGCCTTCTGTATCCTCCCTTGTGGTAGGACTTTGAGACTTACTGAGTTTAACGCCATGTGACATTGGCAAGAATCCTCTCTTAGAATCTTGCATACTGAACCTTTTCAGTACCTTGTCAATGTATCCACTCTGACTTAAGCCAATAAGGTTTTTAGATCTATCTCGATAGATCCTAATGCCTAGAATATAGGCTGCTTCGCCTAAATCTTTCATTGAAAAACACTTCCCCAACCAAGTTTTTACACTTTGCAAAGTGGGGATGTCATTCCCAATTAACAAGATGTCATCGACATAGAGTACTAAGAAGACTACTGCATTTTCTGTAACCTTTTTGTAGACCCAAGGTTCATCATCATTCTTGATGAAATTGAATTCTTTAATTGCTTCATCAAAACGAAGATTCCAATTTCGAGATGCTTGCTTCAAGCCATAAATGGATCTTTAAAGTTTACACACTTTACTAGAATTCGAAGGATGAATAAAACCTTCAGGCTGTGTCATATACACATCCTCCAGTAGATTTCCATTAAGAAAAACAGTTTTAACATCCATTTGCCATATTTCATAATCATAATATGCTGTAATGGCAAGTAGAATTCTAATTGACTTAAGCATTACAACTGGAGAAAAGGTTTCATCATAGTCTATACCATGAGTTTGTCTATACCCTTTTGCTACCAATCGTACTTTATAAGTGTGCAAATTGCCATCCATGTCAGTTTTCTTTTTGAAAACCCATTTACACCCTATGGTCTTGCAACCTTCAGGTGGATCAATCAAAGTCCAAACTTGATTATCATGCATGGATTGCATTTCGATTTCATAGCCTCTAGCCATTTGCTAGATTCAGGGACTATGAATAGCATCTTGGTAGGAATTAGGTTCACCTTGATCAATAAGATCAATATTATGATCCTCGACCACAAGAAATCCATATCTCTCGTGGTGTCCGAGAAATCCCTACTGCACCTTCTTGGTCCTTGTATCAAAGGTTCAAGCTCGGTATGAATACGTGAGTCCAACCGAGTATCCATACTCGGCTCGTGAAAATGGTCTGCTATCCTTGAGCTTCTTCAAGATGGATTCTACTCCCACTAACTCTTTTGGAAACGAATTCCCTTTCAAGGAAAATTCCGTTCCGAGCAACAAACACTTTGTTTTCAGATGGAAGATAAAAGTAGTATCCTTTAGTTTCCTTAGGATATCCCTACAAATGCATACACTTATCGATTTGGGTGCTAGTTTTTTCGTATAATGATCGCTTCACATAAGCATCACATTCCCAAATTTTGAGAAATGCTAAACTAGGTTGTTTCCCGGTCCATATCTCATATGGTGTCTTCTGAACAGTTTTAGATGGAACTTTATTTAATAAGAATGCAGCAATTTCTAGAGCATAACCCCAAAAAGAAATTGGAAGATCTGTTTGACTCATCATAGATCGAACCATATCCAATAGAGTTCGATTTCTGCGTTCAGACACACCATTCCATTGTGGTGTTCCTAGTGGAGTTAATTGCGATAATATCCCACAATTTTTTAGATGTTCGTCAAACTCTTGGCCTAAGTATTCACCACCTCGATCCGATCAAAGTAATTTGATACTCCTTCCAGGTTGATTCTGTACTTCATTTTGAAATTCCTTAAATTTTCGAAAGGAATCAGATTTATGTTTCATTAGATAGACATAACCATATCTACTGAAATCATCTGTGAATGTAATGAAATACTAAAAACCTCCTCTGGCTTATGTGTTCATTGGCCTACATACATCAGTATGTATAAGTTCCAATAAATCGGTAGCCCTTTCACTTTGCCCTGTAAATGGACTTTTAGTCATTTTGCCCAATAAACAAGAATCACATTTTTCATAAGACTCGAGGTCGAATGAAGATAAAAGTCCATCTTGATGGATTTCGATATGCATTTCTCATTTATATGGCCCAAATGACAATGCCAGAAGTAAGTTTGATTTAAATCATTAGATTTAAATTTCTTTGTATTTATGTTATAGATGGGCTTACTAATGGAATCATGTAGGTTAAGAATGTAAAGTCCATTACATAAAGAGGCATCCCCATAGAAAATACCATTTTTATAAATAGAACTTTTACCATTCTTAGTATTAAACTCAAAACCATCAATATCCAAACAAGAAACTAAAATGATGTTCCTACTCATAGCAGGAACATAATAACAATCTTTAAGTTCAATTATAAGCCCAGTAGGCAAAAGTAAATCAAATGTCCCTACAAATACAGCAGCAACTTTTGCTCCATTTGCAACTCGTAGGTCCACCTCTCCCTTTGCCAAATATCTACTCCTTTTAAGTCCCTGCACATTTACACAAATGTGAGCTGCACATCCGGTATCTAATATCCATGAAGTAGGAGTAGACATATTAATTTCTATAACGAAAATACCTGAAGCGGCAGTCTCACTGACCTTTTGCTTCTTCTTTTCTTCCAAGTAGAGCTTGCAATTCCTCTTCCAATGACCAGGTTCATTGTAGTGGAAGCAAGTCCTTTCCTTTGGTGGTTTAACCTTGGGCTTGGGCTTCTGCTTGCCTTTACCCTTTTTGGCCATATCCTTTCCCTTTCCCTTGTTCTTTTTGAACTGCCCCTTCTGAACCATCAGAACATTAGGAGTAGACTTCCTAATGTTTTGTTCAGCCTGTTTGAGCATCCCGTGCAATTCATTTATGGACTTTTCCATGTTATGCATATTGAAGTTCATGACAAAATGATCATAATCAGAGGTCAAAGAGGCCAAGATCATATCAGTAGCCGAGTCATGACTTACAGGTGCTCCAAGTTTTTCAAGCTGATCAAAATACCCCTTCATCTTAAGGACATGAGCACTAACTGAAGTGCCAGGGGTCATTTTGCAGCTATTCAACGCCTTAGTGGTAAGATATCTCTCTTGACGTGCCTGCTCTTGGAACATTTCCTTGAGCTGTTTTATCATCTCATGAGCCTCAACTTCCTCGAATTGCTTTTGCAACTCCAATTCCATCGTAGCCAACATAAGACATGTCACATCGTTAGAATCATCCTTGTGCTTACTATAAGCATCCTTTTCGACTCTAGGGGCATTGTTAGCTGGTTGATTAGGGATAGGGTTCTCAAGTACATATAGCGTTTTTTCTTGTTTAAGGACAATCCTTAAATTTCGTGCCCAATCAAGAAAGTTATTCCCACTAAGCTTATTCTATTCAAGCACTGATTGCAACGATGTGTTTGAATTGTTTGAGGCCATTATCTACATAGAATTTGCAAAGTAAAATTAAATAAATGAAGCATTAAATTTTCCCTGAAATATTCAACACTTGATATAAATCATGGGTATAAAAATTCATTTTATTCTAATCATAAGTAAGCTTTGGCTTAACACCCATAATTAGAGAAAAATGTATTAATGGGATTTACATCTATATGTACCGGCAAAATCCCGTATGATGTCCTAGGCTCAAAACCGTTTTGATAGACTAGTTAAGCCAAACCATTCCAAGCATATGGAAATCACCATTTTCCATCTTCCCTACTTAGGTAACCATTTATCTCTTGCTTTGGCAATGAGACAAAATGATGATCCAAGCATGGAGAAGTGCTTATGATCATGGAAGGCATTTTACGACTTAATTTTTTTTTTTTATATGGTTTCAAAAACCTTCTTCCTTTTTTATTTGTATATTATTTCACAAAACATATATAAAAAATAAAAGGAAATAAACTAAACATCACATGCATAATATATATACATCAAATAAAACATGGCCCCAATCCTATATTGACTTCCACAAGCCTCATGGAAGTCAAAGATCAATCTAGGTAAGTCTTCATCTCCATGAGCTTGCCTCCAATGTCTTGGCCTTCTAATCTTGTTACATAGGACAGAAAACATACATAGGAATAGGAAATAAAATTAACTTATTCTAGTAAAGTTTGATAATATTACATCAACGAAAACAACGACACGCAGGCCGTATTTAAAAACATACAACTCATTAACAAAATAAGCCAATCAATCACAAGAGGTAAAGGGCCATGCTATGCACCATGCATCTAAAGATAGGAAGAAACATGCAAAAAACAACAAGGTAGGGCGAAGCCCCAGGAAGAAAACGGCGGTCCCGCTGACCGGTGGTTAGCGGGCGGGGTCAAGGGGCAGCGCCCTTGCGGGGTTCTCAAGGGGCAGCGCCCCCGGATAGAAAAACGATTTTCTTTCTAACTCATTGAATGAGTTATTGCCGTCATAAACCCTAAAATCATGCCGCCAGAAATTTTGTTTAACAGTTAAACATTAAATTATGTGACTTTGCATATTAGTTTAACAATTAAATTGCACAGATTACAGACTGTACGCCAAACAATTTGGCAGTAACAACATTCTGTTTAATTAATCACATTAATAAGTAAAACAGAATATGATATATGTGAATCCTATAATTCAATTTACTCTGATTATTACAATAATCAGAAACCTTACCATAAGGCCGATTGAAAACAACACATGTAATCAAAGAGGTAACAGATAAAATCAGTAAAACTAGTATGTATGAGGCTCTGATACCACTGTTGGAATCCGTAGGCAAAAGCAAAGTAAAATAAAACTACGGAAATCCACCAACAGGATATGCACATATTAGAAAAATCGATTGGAAAAAAATTACCTCAATGTTTTTGATTGTTCGTTGTGGAGGCACTGTTTTGTACGCTTTGCCCTCTACTGGTATCCACGCGACGAACTCCTCTGCAAACGATCGGGATGCTAGCCCCCTTCCCGTGTTCTCAAAACTGCTCGTAACCGATCCCGACTATCGTGTAATCGGTCGTATTTCGGAGAGAGGAGGCTAGATACTATATCGCCGTTCTAGGGTTTAGGGTTTTGTTTTTCTTTAATCAGATAAAGATCGGCCACCAAGAAAAGGTTAACATAACCTTTTATAGCCATCAATATCAAAACCCTAACTCGTCATCTAATGACAGCTTTAATCTCGTCCCGTCTATTCCTATAATCATCCAACGGTTGGATGAGTAATATTAAGTAATTAATTTCATTTATTCGATTAAATAAAATTAATTACTTATTAACTTACCGTAAAAATACAATATGGAATCTGATTCCCCTTTTGTATACGTTTAACGAATCTGGACACAATCTAGATTCATTGAACGTGGACATTATGCTCACAAGATCATCTATGCGTGTGATCCTGTAGGTTCACTTAACGTTGGCAGTGAATGAAAAATGTCCTAGACATTTATTCACAAAACATAAGCGGCCTCTAGCAAGACATTATGCTTACCCAAGTTAAGTAAATGTAATAATAACCTAGCATCAGATTTAATATTTAGTCTTTTTGTCACACGATATCCTAATTAAGTATAAGGCATAGATCAAGTCATCCTTACAAAACTTAATTAACCATTTACTTGATCACCAGGCAGACTGTTCCAACAAATAATATTAATAACACCTTATTAATACTTATTTGAGCATGGCCATGCATATTTTCCAGTCTTCCTTATCAAGGGGCCTATGGATATCTCTCTCTAAAAAGAGAGGGACAAGTCCCTTTCACTATCTCCAATATTCAAGCCATGACGAGAAAATAAGCCAACCAATAGTCATAATGATCACCTAATTAAAAGTGATGTTTGACTATGTCAAAACATATTTTTCTCCCCATGCAAGAAACATTAGAAACATTAGGTCGAAGGACACCAAATATAAAACCAAGAAGAAATACTTATAACTTAAACCCATGCAATATTTCTTCTTCACTTTGGGTCATGTCCAATACAATATTCTCAATATGTATTTATGAATTGATTTTATATCTCATATTCATGATCAGTAAAACTTGACCATCAATCAACTTCACACTGGTTTACAAGATGTGATAAACTAGGGACAAATAAGAATAGTATTTTATTAGCTATAAGGGTTTTACTATCAAGTCACATACTTGATGACCAAGAGCATAAAATACAATTCAAAAAATACATGCTTCATAAATCATAAATGTGAGTCAATTGGTCTTAGGGCATATACTAACAGGTTATACTGTTTGGGAGGATTGTGTATCTGTATACACTAAAATACATTTGACAAGGTTAACAAGGTTATATAACAAACTTTGTTTCTTAAATTTAAATGCATTCAATGGGATTAACTTCATTTCTAAACTACTCGTAAAATTTCTTGCTTATTCTCTTCTCGGTTTCATCCTTTATTATATTGAATTGCTATTTCTCAAATCTAATTCGTATTTCTTGCATTTCATAAATTTTAGGCTTACAAGATATATGTATATGTGTGTGTATATATATGTATATATATACATATATATGGGATAACTACAAAAATACTCTTGAAGTATGTCCAATATACAAAAAAACCTCGCCATTTAAGAAAATTATATATATCCTCGGTAACATCTGTTAATTTGTGCATATGGAAATTCTAAAATGACAAAAATAGCCTTTAGATTGAGAAGGATATATGAATTCTGCAAAAGCAAAATACCATCTCTAAAATCAATACCTCAATCTCCAGAGGAGATGCAATTAAGGCCAAGAAAAATCATTCATAAAAATCTTTGTCGATGCGAATCCTTGAAGGCAACTTACTACTTGCTTCAATTGCTATTGACCGCTATATTTTTTCATGCGGTTATAAAATTAATTGGGCAATATATTTTCTTCTGCTTCATATAAATAATATAAACTATTTAAATTTGAGATTCATTTAGCAGAGTTAAACAAGAGCTTTTGCAGAAACCACAATTTAGCAAAACAAAAAATGCTGAGACCATGGATATTTCTGAGACCCTATAGAAATCATTGATCAAAAATATAATGGAATCCTAAATAGGCCATGAAGGAGGATGAGAAAACTCATTCTATTTCTTCTCCTTTTTCATATACTACATATTTCTTCCTCTTATTCTCGTGATTAGTCGGCCTCCAAAAAAGACGCCATATAAAAAAACAATAATAGGTAACAATAGGACTTGAAAAAAAGGATAATATCGGACTTATATTTATTTCTTTTCATTGTAAATGTTCAAATGTCAGTTGACTATTAACTAACTAACAAGAGGGTAAAATTGTTATACTAATTCTCATGTGAAGGGTTGTTTGGTAGTTTATTCAAACATCAAGGTTTTTGTAGTTTGGATGAATCTTAAGGATTTTAAAGTAATTATCTGTATATATGTATATATATACATACACACGTACATATAATATATACACATACAATATATTATATGTGTATATATACATATATGTATATTTATGCACATATAAAATATATATACACACACGCATATATATACATATATGTATATACATTGTGGTACATCTAACTCATTTGCTAAGTTAATTGCGACAAGTAAGGTATCAGCCTGCATTTTAGCACTAAGACGTACAGATACAGACCTTGTCCAAAGATTGAATAAATAGAATAACGTGAAAAAAAAGCAACATCAAGTCTATTTATACATAAGTACATTTGTTATTCTAAGTTACAAGAGGGTGAAACCAACTAGTACGAGAATCTTACAACTGAAGCTTCTCACACTATTTAAGAGATACAAGAAGTTGTTTACAAGATGAACTACCAAAAAGTGATGCTACTCCTCGTGAACTCCAAGAACTAAACTGCCAAAGTTTTCTTTGTTCCATCTCTTGGCTCTTCTTATTTGAAAACATGAGATGAAGAAACATGTGAGCTAGAAAGTGCTCAGTGAGTCCCAATGGGTACATGTGTGTTAATGTATATGTTTTTCGAGATAGATGATACGGAAAGCAATATGGAATCTCAGAAGAAGAATTGTGCCATGTATCAAAATCATTTTCTTGTCAATTTCAAAAGAGTAAATGCATAAACATATACGAGGGGTTTGAGGGCAACTAGTAAGTTTGAGAGAATCAAGACACATCAGTACAACTTTAGAACTCGATTTCTCAAATCATGCAATAACTAGAAGAATGGCTCAACAGATCGAAATCGGGAACCTAGCATGGTGTCATCCGAAATGAGTTTCAGCATCTTATAATCAATACCAAGCAAACATTCAATTATGAGTACTTGTTTTCAATCCACATAACTTTCAATTCTGACCAGGCTATGGATTCTAGGTACCTACTGCACTATAGAAATATTAGTTATGGCTACAAAAGTTATTGGTTGGAAACAGGCATTTTTCATTACAAAAACCCATTTGCAACAATTTTACAACCCCAAAAGCTCGTAGCCATTGCGAACTATGTAACACCCTACCCCGTAAGCATCTCACACATAACCCGTAAGTGCGAGAGTCAAGAACGTAGACTCGGGGGTCTGTCTTAGTGGGATAGAGTGTTGAGGACATAACAGTAATTTTGTAGTTGCTTAAGAAAGAGAGTAAAATTTTATTAAGATAAGTATTTGTGATGGAACAATAAATATTTTAGACATTTTTAAAAGTGGATTAAAGTTTACGATAAGATAAATATGATTACTCTTATATCTGATCTTAAAAAGTAGTGTGTATGTGGCATTTGTATGAGTGTAACACTTGTCACCCTTAACCTAACACTTGTCATTCTTGACCCAACACTTGTCAAACCAATAACTTGAGATTGACATTTATCAAACCACTAACTCTCACATTTATCTAGCTTTCAAGCGAGAAACCCACTCACCTTTTTTGCCCCACCCATGAGTCACTCACCCCAGCCACTACTCCCTATATATATATATATATATATATATATGAGACCATTTGAGAGATTTTTCCTTTTGCTCACTCTCCCCATTAACGTTTTGTTTTCTTCCAAAGTAACTATCCTCTCTTTGTCGTTAATATTTTTTTACTCATTTTCTTATATATTCATTTATTGCTTATTCTTTCTCAAAAACTTGATTGTCTCTAATTCTTTATACTTTCCCGCAAATCTAGATAGGTTTGATTTAGTATTCTTAAGATAAATATTTTAGGGTTTAGTTAGTTAGGAGGTTATTTGGTTAATATTAGGGCGATTTTTAAGCATAAAGAAAACCCTTTCTTTTTTCTTTTGTTCTATTTTTTTAATCTCCAAATTATTTTTTAAAAAATTCCTTAGCATTTTTTCCCTCAAATATTTAAATGATTGAAAGGTATTTTTAGTATATATATTTTAGTTGCGAGTTTAATTCCTATTTTTTTTATATTTTAAGAAATTTAGGTGCTTTGGATAAATGTACAAATTAAAGATTCTTGAGAATATGAGATTTTGTTAGTACATGTGTATAAATATATTCTAAGATTATTAAGGAGATATTTATTTTGCTAGTGAATAGAAATGCTGGGATCGTAATTAAGTGTTTCTTTATTTTTGTTGTTACCCAATTTTTAGGATTATAGCACCAGGTCTGCACTCGGGTGAGTCCACAAACCCCGCCTAAATATTCTAACGGTGTTACCGATGTTGCTGGAGATGTCTATAATTTTTAATAGCTAAGCATTTTATAATGTCTACTGCTTTTGGGGCAATATAACATGGTTTAATTTTAAATTGGAGATGTTCTTCACAGCCTGTTTAACTTGTGTCCTAGTGCATAGGAAAGGTGCTCTGTATAGGTGTATTTACTTTTAAAAGAATTGTCATGTTTTTTAAGAAGAGTTATTATTACAAGTTGAGAATGTTTTTATGTTGTTTAGTTATATGGTTAGACCTAGTTGATGTAAACTTGACACATTTATAAAACTTTCATATGCATGTCTTGACTAGCGGATGGGAATTTTGTTATTCTAAAACGGTTATAAGTTGAATTTACGTAAACGGCCGAGTGAGTGGCCCTTTAGTTTGTAAATAGAAATGAAAATCCCATTCGACCAGGGACAAAGTTTTTGACATGATTATGTGTGATTGGAAGCCTCAGAGGATTTCACTGTATGTGGCTAGTCATCCGTACTAGAGCCTCTTCCGTTACGTGAATGATTACAATTCTGGAAAGTGGATTCACTTGAAAAGGGGGTAAAACCATTGAGGGCTTGGCCCAACCAGTATTGCATCGGACATCACATCGTGCTCTTTGGTCTCAGGGCGAACCTAGTAGGTGCCAAAGGATCTATAGCCTAGTTTTATGTACTAGGAAAGTGCGATTATTATGAAAACTGAGAGCTCATATAGTGTTTGGGGGGTAATAACTACGGGGTACCGAAACTTATTTATGATGACCTCGTTATAAGCTTCAGATTCTATCTGCGGAGTCCAACTTTTGCATGGCACGATTTTCGATTTGGGGTATAGAAGTTGCACTTGATGTGTCTTGATTAGCTCAAACTTCCCAGTTGCACTTAAACTCTTCATATAGGTTTATGTGTACTTTTAAAGTAACCAAGGAAATGATTTCTTTTGACATTGCATGAATTGTTTTATGGAAAATATTGTATCATTATTTTCTAGAAAAGCACGAAAGCACACACTCACGTGGACTCATTGAGTGCTCACGCTCATGTCTCTAAATGTCATGTTTTCCAGATGACTTGGGAAGAGAGATGGCGTAGTAAGCTGCTAGAGTATTTGTACGGAGTTTTGGGGTCAATATATGCTGTGTATAGTCGTTTCGGGAAAGATATTGGTACTTTTTATGCTCGAACATTTTGAAAAGTTTTTTCAGTTTTTGCAAAGTATTTCCTATGTTAGAGATTTTATAAGAAGTTTTCCTAGATCTTATATAATGATCGCTCCATCTGTATTCAGTTTCTTTTTCTGCTGCACTGTGTAGGTATATGTTTCTAAGCATTAGTCAGGTTTTGCATTAGTTTAGATGTTTGTAGTTTAGTGCTGAGAGGCACGCTGGTACCTTACTCAGCTGCAATTAACCTAGAGGATTGGTTGGGGGTATCACATTGTAGCAATTGTTTTTGCAACAAAAATGCTTGTTGGAAATACCATTTGCAACAAAAAAGGTTTACTATTTCCAATTAACTTTTCTGGACGTGAATATTCACAAATCATACCAATATATCCTACTATTTCCAACCCCAAAATTGATACAAATAAATAATTGCAATGAAATCTTTTACCGCAAATACATTGGTTTTGGTTGAAAAAGACTTTAAATAAATATTTTCCGAAATATATTTTTTAATTTAATTAGTACTTTTGATAAATTTGAGACATTGCAAATACTTTTTTTACTTTACAAAAGAATAAGAATATATATATACACACACATATATATACACACACATACACACGTGGGGCTCCTGTTACAATTATGTAAGAGCTAATCCATTGCACAGAAATCAATATACCCCCAATACATCACAAATATTCAATGTCTATCAACTCATCAAAAAGTTATTGAAATCCAAAACATACATAATACAACGATTGAGATCATTAAGTATCAAATCAAGTACTAAATTTCAACTAGATGACTATCTGGGACTTTTGGACGAATACTGTAGATGGACTCGCTATTTTGTCAATAGTTGAGAGAAACGTACATCTGCAACATGTAAGTGCCTGATAAGATGATTATGCCTGCATTTTAGATGGAATTTAAATAATACAAGATTTATTTAAAGATGTGATAAGAATAGGTAAAGCTAAAAGGGAACTAGATTGATACATATAGAACTAAAATGCCATATTCCACCCAAAAGACATGAAAAGCTTTATGTGCTTAGTTTCAAACCAAGCTTAATAAGAAAGAATAAGTCAAACAAGAATTATTGAGATAGACATATTCGAGACAGATAGTTTCTTGAGATAATAAATTATCCAAACTAATGCTATATACATCATGCTGCTTCTCTTTAAATTAGCATTATAAGGATTTCAAATTCCCTTCCTTCACTAGGTCAATCGAACATGTTCAATTTCAAAAAGCATATATATATATATATACATACATACATACATATATGTATATACACATATATATTTTCAGGAAACCTATGAGAGATAGTAATTTTCCAACCGAAAATACTACATGAAGCACAACTCCTATGCCTTTATACTACATAAATAAAACACATAATGTAGAACCTCTTCTCCAATTTACAAGACTTACAAAAATAGAAGGTTAAATAATTTCTAAGATAATAAGATCAAATATTCGACAGATGTAAAATGCTTCACAAAAATATTATTTTAATATACTAGAAACTTTCCAAAAATTGCACATATTACACAATATAAGCACTTAAGAATACGTCGGTAACACTGCTAAAATATTTAGGTTGTGTTTATGGACTCACCAGTGTATTGATTTTTTCACTCATGAATGAAGTATGAGCTCATACAATTATAAAGTAATAAAAATACTTAATAAATAATTAAATTTGCAACATTTCTAATCCCCAAAGTAAAAATATCTTGAAAGTTTGTAAGTTAGTACTTAGGCAATTCGTGCAGTGTGACTGATTTTGCTGTGTGAGGAGTAGTGTGACACATAGTGAGAATTGCGACAAACAACATAAACACACAAGACACAGTAATTGGTAATGCAGTTTGGTAAAGCCTACATCTGCGGAACCATGCCCAGAAAGCAATGCACTAAAACTGTCAAGACAGTGCAAGAAAACTCCTAACTCATTTACACATCTACAGTTTCTCTAGTGGAATTAGTGCAAACTCCCTTTGCACACAACACAGTTGAATCCCTTCAACTCTTCAAGGCTCCCTCTTAGAACAAACTGCTTGATCTTGAATCCCTTCAAGTCTTCAAATCTGTTGAACCGCTCACAACTTCTATCCCTAGAAGCTAAGACTTCAAAACAAGAACTCCATTGAATTATGAAGAATGAAAAATAAGCACCAATGAAGAATCATAATGTTTGAAGCTTGTGACTGCACAAACTCAATCACCATGAACCGCCGTCTTCTTTCTTGTAGAGCGTCTTCGAAGAATTGCAGAATGGTTGACCTTAACTTTCTATGCATTGCTTTATTTGTAGATGTTGAGACTCATTGGTTAGTCTTGTATTTCCTAATGAATTTGCACCAAGGATTTGGTTTCTAAATACCAATTCTAGTTTTGATTCCCTGCAAATCTATTTTTCCTTTAGGATTCTGACTTTTCTCTGTGTCTTCAACTTTCCTTAACCTGTCTTCCATATCACAGCTCATAATCACAAATTCTTCGAGATTTATCAGGTTTCCTAAAACTATGCCAATACATAGTGCCACTACAACACTGTAGCTTTTGTGCTACTGCATGATTAACATGCGTGACAGGTTTCTACAAACTCCCCCTTTGGCATTGTTTTAGATCAAACACCAATGAGCTGTACAGATGGTCATGCTTCATAAGAACCTTAATGCACAACATAAGCATGAATGATAAACACTAAGTAAGATGTTCAAGTCCTAAGTTCCATTGGCACACAGGCCAAAATAGATAGCTCAGAGGCCACCACATAAAGTAATTCAAAAATCATATCCCAAGACCATGGAGGCCATTAAAAACAAATTTTCAAAGTGTTCAGTTCAAGGCCACACTCAGCCACCCAAAGACCACACAAGGTCAAGCAAAGTAATGTCATTGTAAAACAAATTGCAGCCAAGACTCGCCCTTTTAATATGAAATAATACTTAGGGGAGCTTATCCATAAGATTCTTCAAGTTTTGCTGCATTTGAAGTACAGTGGCCATAACATTTGAGAGTTCCTAATTGTGAAGGCCTAAGCTTGTAGTCACTTCTAAGGATTCAGTACTAAGAGGAGAAGGAGAAGAAGAGGCCAACTTGGTGCTGGACTGCTTCTTTTTGGATGACTGCTGTCTGGACCAGTATATCCTTATGTGGATGAGGTTGGAGAAGGTGGTACCACACTAGGAGCTAGATTCTTTGGCATCACCAGTGGGTCCAATGCCCTTACCCAAGAATCAGAAGGCATAGAAAGATCCCTACAACCAAGTAATATTCAGTAATTAAACAGCTACATGGCAAAGCTATCTTACTAGCCTTTTTTTGGTCTATATGCCTAAGGATGTTCCAGAAGATAACAGTGCAGATATTGATCTTTTCTTGGTGGCAAAGGCATAGAGCAAATAAGCTCTTTCCTTGAGGACAACAGTCACGTTTGTAGTAGGCAGCCAGCTTCCACAAAAGACTCTAAACATGGCTCTGTATGGCATCTTTATCAAATTTGAGTTGAGCCTGTTTGTTTCTGGCTAGATAGCCCTCGCATCACCAGTTAGAACTTTAGTCACTTCATCAAGATTGGCTTTCTCCTGCCAGTCCCCTTAATTTTCACTGTAATGTGGGCAGCAGAGGTAATGTGCAATGTTTGCAGGTGAGAAATCAATGAAATGCTCCCTACATATACATGGCCATAAGCTGGTCTCTCAAGATTACCAAACTCCTCAGTCAGATTGGCATAGAAATCCTTAAATAAGTTCTCATTATACGGTTCAACAAAGAGAGCCAGTTCCACACATCCCATACCTTGCAGCAACTCTATCACATTATACTGTTCTAAGCTTCCTTGAGTGATCTTTTTTCCAGCCAAAATTGGTTTGTCAATTAATTCTGTCATCCTCAATTTAGTAGTCCTAGAGTAAAAGTGTTTGTTGATTTCATTTTTGGCTTTGAGAGAAGCAGAGTGAGGAGGAGTGACAGCTCATACCTTCTTAGCACTGATTTTTGAAGATGAGGTACCCTTCAGATCTGCCCTTGTCCTTTTTCTCTCCTGACTTGGTCCAGTGCCAGGGGTCATCCCTACAACCTCTTGGTCAGACCCAGAACTTCCCTTTCATTCAGCATTGTGCTCCCCCTTTGAGCCTTCCTTAATACCTTTATCAATATTCTCCATGGTTTGATTTATTGAACTCCTAACAGTCAAGGATGGGAGAACAGCAGGAGTCAATTCATCAATGAAATGGTGCACATGGTATCCATCAACAAACAAGACCTCAAAGACATATCTAGGCATATGGGCATGAATCATCGGGCAAAAATTAGAAACAGACAGAACAGGCAGTAACAACGGATTCAGCATTAATGAAATTTGAGTAGCAGTCAGTCTCAATCTATATATGAATAAGAACTCATTAGGAGACCCAAGATAATGACCAAGGGACAGAGAGTTTACTGCCCCGATAACCGGAGAGATAGGTGTAGCGGATGAAGTTGTTGTACTTGACGAACTGGGAGAAGAATATCTAGTCCTTGCCAGGGGTGAGAGAGTGTGATCGTCCAGTCCGAGGGCCAAAGACCTTCTGGGCTTGATTTGTTGTTCTCTTGCCATTGCTTGTTCTCAGATACCGTGGAAAGAATGAGTATGTTTCGGAGAAGATTTCCTTGCGAAGAAAACCCGTAAGGAGTTTTAGAGAGAAAATCTCAAAGCTTGAAGGAAAAAAGTCGGTCTTTATTTTTTTTTGAAAGATTTAGAATTGACTGTTGAGTTGATTTGGCGAGAGAGAGAAAATCCCTCCTTTTTCGTGTCAGACTCACTTATGGACTCTTCTTCTAAGATCTTTTAAGTGTGAACGGAACTGTGTACTGCGAACTGAGGTAATTGGTATGACACGGGATGATCTGAGCATGAGATGAGAGTGTTCACATGGTCTCACACTTCTTCATGTACCTGTCTAACATTTATGAGAGTGTGTGGAAAAGTATTTTTAGATAGGCATCTCTTGCACTAGTTGATCACACAAATCTCTAATGCCTGTCTGAGTTCTTCGAATCTTATAGCATCTAGGGACTTTTTAAGAATATCGGCCAATTATTTCTGTGTGTTCACATACTCCAAGCTCATTGTCTATTGCTCGAGCAAGTCTCGAATGAAATGATATCTTATATCAATGTGCTTGGTCTTACTGTATTGCAAAAGATTTTTAGTTATGTTAATTGCACTAGTGTTGTCACAATACATGATTAGCTCCTTCTGTGTAATCCCAAGTCACGTAGCATCTGTTTTATCCAAAAAAGTTGTGTACAACAGCTCCAGGGAGCGATGTACTCAGCTTCTGTAGTGGATAGTGAGTTACAATTTTGTTTCTTGCTATACCAAGAGACCAGATTATTTCCGACATAGAAGCATCATTCAAACGTGCTTTTTCTCTCATCACAATTACCAGCCCAATCCGCATCACTATAGCCAATAAAATGAGCTGTGGTATCTGTGCTGTAGAATAATCCATACTCAGCAGTGCTAAGTACATATCTCAAGATGTGTTTCACTGCTTTCTTGTGTGACTCCTTAGGATCTGCTTGATTCTTGCACACACTCCAACGCTGTATGAGATATCGGGTCTACGTGCTGTTAAGTAGTGAAAACCATCAATCATACTTCGGTACGCATGCTTATCTACACTTATGCTCTTCTCATACTCATTGATCTTATGTGTGGTACTCATGGGTGTTCTTATTGTCTTTCCATACTCCAAACCAAACTTCTTCACTAAATTTTTTGCATATTTTGCTTGAGAAAAAAATATTCCTTCCTTCATTTATCTTACTTGAAATCTAAGCAAGAATGTTAGTTCACCTACCATAATCATCTCAAATTCAGTTCTCATAGATGCGATAAATTCCTTTGGGAGCTCTTTTGATGTAGATCCGAACACTATGTCCTCAACATATATATATATATATATATGTGCTATGAGCACGTGATGTGCTGATCTTTTGATGAACATAGTTTTTTCCACACCCCCTCTAGTGTATCCTTTATTGAGCAAGTAGTTAGTGAGCCTTTTATACCAAGCTCTTGGAGCCTACTTTAGTCCATAATGAGATGTTTTCAGCTTGTACACATGATCAGGATACTTTGGATTCACAAATCCTTTTGACTGTTCCACATATACTTCTTCTTGTAGTATCCCATTCAGGAAAGCACTTTTAATATCCATCTACTGTAGTGTGAAGTTCTTGGCATATGCAATGGAGACTAACAGTCTTACAGATTAAAGTCGTGTGACTGGGGCAAATGTTTCATCAAAGTTCAGTCCCACTACTTGAGTATACCCTTGTGCAACAAACCTTGGCTTATTGTGTGTGATGTTATCTTCCTCATTAGTTTTATTCTTGAATATCCACTTGGTACTGATCACATTCAAACCTTCTGGTCTTGTGACATGTTCCCACACATCATTTCTTTCAAACTGTTGCAGTTCTTGTATTACTTCACTCCAGTACTCATAAGTGAGAGTTTCTTTGACATTCTTGGGTTCAAGTGTGGAGGTGTAGCATGTCATGTTGATCATTACTACGATTTGATTATAGTCTCCTCCTTTCTTGCTTTTGGATCTTAGTTCTTATGTGATGTCTTTGATTATAGCATCTGTGGGGTGATCCTTCAGAAGTTTTATGTCTTTTCTTGTTGCTATCTCATTGTCTTGAGTGTGAGTCACACTCCTATCGACTTGTAAATTCGAAGAGTCTTCAATACTGCTTCGATCTCTTTGGATTACTGTTACTCCTGGTATGTTATTTTCATCATCAACACCTAATGATTAACATTTACTCTCCTGGTGTCAACATCCTCTACAGTCATATTCACTGATTCCATGACTACTCATGTGCGTCTGTTAAACATACGGTATGCATGACCGTTTGAGGCGTATCACAGAAATATTCCCTCATCACTTCTAGCATTGAATTTTCCTATATGTTCTCGATCCTTTAGGATGTAGCATTTACTTCCAAATACATGCAGATAACTTAGTTAGGTTTCCTGACCTTCCATATTTCGTATGTTATCTAGTTCATCAAGGGCCTAAAAAACACTCTGTTAATAATGTGAACTGCTGCGTTGGATGCTTCTGCCCACCAATTGTGTGATTGCCCCTTGGGATTCATCATCACACGAATAATATCTTGAATTGTTATGTTTTTTTTCTCAACTACATCATTTTGTTGTAGTGTTTTAGATATTGAAAACTCATGTATGATGCCATGTGACTAAAAAAACTCTGAAAACTGGCTGTTATCAAACTCCTTGCCATGATCACTTCTTAGTCTTTCAGAGTTGTGTGCTTTTCTGTCTGAATCTTAAACATATCTTTCTGAATGCATGAAATAAATTTGCCTTATTTATGAGAAAGTCTATCATGGGTATCTTGAGTAGTCATCTGTACATACCAAGGCGTACCTTTTTCCACCATTGCTTTCTACTTGTGTGGGTCCAAACAGATCAATGTGCATTAGATCAAGATATGTGCTGTGGTGATATCTCCACCTTGGATGTGCTTTGCTCTGACTGGCTTATCGATTTGGCAATCTTCACACAGTAACTTACACTTCTTTTTAAATTGAGGAATTCTTATGACAATTTGTTTGCTTCAAAGTTTGTTTAAATTCATATAGTTCACATGCCCCAATCGTTTATGCCATAGTCAGCTTCTCTTATTTGTCCAGTCTGACATATAGGTTCCTTCATAACATTCATCTTGTAGCAGTTGTCAGCTATTCTTGATCCTACGATGATGCACTTAACATTGTTTGTTAGCAAATAACATTGTCTCTTGTCAAAATAAACTAATAGACCATTATCGTCACACAGTTGATTTATACTTATTAGATTGGCTTTCATCTCTTCGATGTGTAGCACATTGGATAATTTTGGCATTCCAGCCACATTTAGTATACCTACACCGACTATTATGTTTTTCACACCACATTAGTTCACAAGTTTAGCCTATCCCATGTTCAATCTTGCTATTTTACCTTTAGCCATGTTTACTCTCTCCGTTGCATCCTTGACCTGAGCCATTAGCTCATAATTTCATTCTTCGAGAGCAGCTTTCTGCTCCTAAATCTTTTTTTGCCTGTCCCTTAGATTTTGATGTAGCTCCACAAGCCCAACCCATTTCGCGTAAAGAAGGCTATACTTTTCTTGTAGTTCTTTATAGGAAATTTCTTCATCACTATAGATGGAATAATCATTACTGTCATCTTTCTGATTAGCGTGGATAGATGTATCTACCAAGTCTATTATCACATTGAATGCTAGTGTCTCATTAGAATCAGTATCCTTGTCATTATCTTTAGAATCAATTTTCTTATCATCATCACTAAGAGTAGTATTCATAGATCTGTTCTTCTTCATTGTGTTGACACATTCTGCCTAGATATGACCATACCCTTTATGATTTAGGATTTATGAAGCATGTATTTTTGAATTGTATTTTATGCTCTTGGTCATGAAGTATGTGACTTGATAGTAAAACCCTTATAGCTAATAAAATACTATTCTTATTTGTCCCTAGTTTATTATATCTTGTAAACTAGTGTGAAGTTTATTGATGGTCAAGTTTTACTGATCATGAATATGAGATATAAAATCAATTCATAAATACATATTGAGAATATTGTATTAATGTGAAGAAGAAATATTGCATGGGTTTAAGTTATAAGTATTTTTTTTAAGTTTTATATTTGGTGTCCTTTGACCTAATGTTTCTAATGTTTCTTGCATGGGGAGAAAATATGTTTTGACATAGTCAAACATCACTTTTAATTTGGTGATTATTATGACTATTGATTGGCTTATTTTCTTGTCATGGCTTGAATATTGGAGATAGTGAACGAGATTTGTCCCTCTCCTTTTAGAGAGAGATATCCATGGGCCCCTTGATAAGGAAGACTGGAAAATATGCATGGCCATGCTCAAATAAGTATTAATAAGGTGTTATTAATATTATTTGTTGGAACAGTCTGCCTGGTGATCAAGTAAATGGTTAAATAAGTTTTATAAGGGTGACTTAGTCCATGCCTTATACTTAATTAGGATATCGTGTGACAAAAGGACTAAATATTAAATCTGATGCTAGGTTATTATTGCATTTACTTAACTTGGGTAAGCATAATATCTTGCTAGAGGCCGCTTATATTTTGTGAATAAATGTCTAGGACATTTTTCATTCACTGCCAACGTTAAGTGAACCTACAGGGTTACATGCATAGACGATCTTATGAGCATAATGTCCACATTCAATGGATCTAGATTATGTCCAGATTCGTTGAACGTATACAAAAGGGGAATCAGATTCCATATTATATTTTTTGGTAAGTTAATAAGTAATTAATTTTATTTAATCGAATAAATGAAATTAATTACTTAATATTACTCATCCAACCGTTGGATGATTATAGGAATAGACGGATGAGATTAAACTGTCATTAGATGACAGTTAGGGTTTTGATATTAACAGCTATAAAAGGTTATGTTAACATTTTCTTGGCAGCGGTACTTTATCTGATTAAAGAAAAACAAAACCCTAAACCCTAGAACGGCGATATAGTATCTAGCCTCCTCTCTCCGAAATACGACCGATTACCAGATAGTCAGGATCGGTTCTGAACAGTTTTCAGAACACAGAAGGGGCTAGCATCCCGATTGCTTGTAGAGGAGTTCGTCGCGTGGATACCAGTAGAGGGCGAAGCGTAAAAAGCAGCGCCTCCACACCGAACAATCAAAACATTAAGGTAATTTTTATCCAATCGGTTTTTCTAGTATATACAGATCCTGTTGGTGGATTTCCGTAGTTTTATTTTATTTTTGCCTACGAATTCCAACACTCATTAGAATGAGTATCCTTGTCATTATCTTTAGAATCAATTTTCTTATCATCATCATTAAGAGTAGTATTCGTAGATCTGTTCTTCTTCATTGTATTGACACATTCTGTCTAGATATGACCATACCCTTTACACTCTCTACACTGTATGCCTTTTTCTTTTTTACCAGTGTTAAACTTCCTTTTTTATTGTGCTTTCTTCAGACTTAAACTTATTAGGGTCTTTCCTATCTTTGTTTACATCTTGAATCTCCCTTGTGGTATGGATGTTTTACTAGTTCTTCGAAGAAACTTTCCAAAGTCTCGAGTGAGCATCATAATCTCTTCTTCAGAATAAGACGTGACATTGGATGAGTTGTGTTCAGCTTTCAGTGCAATGCTCTTGCCTTTGTATTCAACATCAAGATTCATCTCATTTTTCCCTCAAGGATCTTAAAAGATCATTTAAAGGAAGTTTTGTCACATCCTTTACTTCTTCAATTGCTGCAACCTTAGGACGAAATCGTGCAGGTAGGATATTAGTGCGTTTCGCACTAGTTTCTCTTCACAGAATTCTTCTCCCAATTGATAAGACTTATTTGCAATGTCTCAAAATTTGCTACTGAATTCATCAATTGTTTCATCCTATTGCATCCTTAATTCTTCAAACTAAGTGGTTAATATCTGTAATCGAAAATCCTCACAGCATTTGTACCTTCATAAATGGTTTCCAAAGTTTTCCAAGCCTTCTTTGCAGATGTACAATTTAAAATCAGCTTGAATTGTACCTCATTGACACCAGCAAAGATGATGTTTAATGCCTTAGCATTAGCCTGAACAGATTTTTTCTCAGCATCAATCTATTTGAGTCTTGGCTTCAACTTGAATTGTTCCTCATCGACACCAGCAAAGATGATGTTTAATGCCTTAGCATTAACCTGAACAATCTTGTTCTCAGCATCAGTCCGTTCGAGTCCGGGCTTCAACTACCTTAGTCAATTTAGTGTGTCATATTCCTCAGTCTTCGTAGGAGGTTTCCATTCAGTCTCAACAGCATCCCATGTAGTTTTATAGAAGGACTGAATGAAAATTCGTGTTTTCATCTTCTAATAGGCATAGTTTGTACCTACGAGTAGAGAAGGTCTGGTAATAGATCTGCCTTCCTTGGTTGTCATGATGACCTAAGTACCAACTTCCCACGATCTTCACCTACTAGATAACTAGTATAACAAATACTGCCAAAGCTCTGATACCAGTTGCGAGTTAGTACTTAGGCAATTCATGTAGTGTGACTGATTTTGTTGTGTAAGGAGTAGTGTGACACACAGTGGGAATTGCTACAGACAACACAAACACACAAAACACAGCAATTGGTAACGCAGTTCGGCCAAGCCTACATCTACGGTACCATACCCAGAAGGCAATCCACTAACAATGTTAACATAGTACAAGAAAACTCCTAATTGTTTTACACATCTAGAGTTTCCTTAGTGGAATAAGTGCAAACTCCCTTTGCACACTACACAGTCGAATTCCTTCAACTCTTCAAGACTGAATCAGTACAAACTCCCTTTGCACACAACACAGTCCCTTCAACTCTTTAAGGCTCCCCCTTGGAACTAGCTGCTTGATCTTGAATCCCTTCAAGTCTTCAACTCCGTTGAACCGCAGCACAACTTCTATCCCTAGAAGCTATAATCTTCAAAACAAGATCTCCATTGAATTGTGAAGAATGAGCAATAAGTATCAATGGAGAATCACAATGTTTGAAAATTGTGATTGCACAAACTCAACCACCATGAACTGCTGTCTTCTTTCTTGCAGAGTGTCTTTGAAGAATTGCAGAACGACTGACCTTAACTTTCCATTACATTGCTTTATTTATAGATGTTGAGACTCATTGATTAGTCTTGTATTCATAATGAATTTACACCAAGGATTTGGTTTCCAAATACCAATTCTAGTTTTAATTCCTTGCAAATCCTATTTTCCTTTAGGATTTTAACTTTTCTTTGTGTCTTCAAGTTTCCTTAACTAGATTTCCAACTATCACAGCTCATAATCATAGATTCTTCGGGATTTATCTGATTTCCTAAAACAACCACTAATATCAGTCGCCAAAGCGATCGCAAACTAATTAATAATGACAACTTTGCGATTAATATGTTGGGCTCTATTTTGATTTTTTTTTTGTAGTGTGCTCGTAATCATCATTTCGTCCAACTCTTTTCGGAAGTGTATGGACACGTTCTTTAAAGTAGTAAATGAAGAATATTGTTGCCTCGTTGATTAAGTAAGCATTGCATATTAATCTCTCAAATCTTGTCTTATTTTTTATTGTCTTCTTTATATAGTTCAAGTAACTAATATATATTGCAAGTGAAAATGAATCAATATTGTTTAAGTAAAATGAATTTTGATCGCGAAGAGTAAATGAATTTCATAATTTACCTCTTGAATGGTTGCATCCACCTTTATTGGATAGGACCGCATACCTTTGCCTCATACGGTAAATGAATCATCAAATTAAATGTTCCTTGACATCGAAAAAACCCGAAGGTAATATGCGTTATGACTTGCATATCAATATGAGAATGCTTCCTTCTAATTCATGCATATGAAACTCATTTATCTTCGGCGTGCACAAGTCTTTGTAGAACAAGTTCAATTCTGCCAAGCAACCACACCTTTGCTGGAAAGAGCTCTCTAAAAATGATTGGCATAAGCCATTCCATGAGCACATGACAATCATTGCTTTTCATGTTGGTTATCTTCATGTTTTTAAAATCAACATACCTAGCCAAGTTAGATGCATATCCACCCACTAGTTTCAAATCTTTCACTTCCATAAAGCACAATTTTCTTTTGTTCTTTTGTTAAACTATAGCGTGTCGTTGGCTTCGAATATTTACCCCATCGTTCTCATTAGTCAACAAGTCTCACATCCTTGTTTTAGCCAAGTCTTACGTTCCTTGTTTCAGCCAAAAAAATCAGAGTAAAATACTATCAAAATGCTTCCAAGCTTTCACTAAAAATGCTTCCAAGCTTCCACATTTTTAGGATGACTCATCACATTTGTCTGCTGTGAGCTTTTAGAATGCTGTCTTATGTGTTAGACAGTTCTTCTCGATGCATACATTCTTTGCAATCTAGGAGTTAATGGAAAATAAAACAATGTCTTCACCGGTCTCTTCTTCCACTGTTTCTTCTCTTTCTCCTACTTATCTTATGCCAATCACAGCCGCAAAACTTATATTATGTTCTTAGAGAGTACTCCTTCCAATAAAGTATACAACCATTTCACACACATATCAATTCTTTGTACAGGCAATCCTAAGCCTTTTTTCGTCATGTACCAATCATTAACCGTACTATTGCCGATTGGTAAATGCTCCTTCAAGTATGATGCTATATTATTGAACGACTTTTGAGTCCATTTTTTTTTACTTAATGTACAACAACTTCGTAGTCGTAGATAAAACTTAATATTTATCATCTCTTTCCAGTAATGATGTCTCTACTGCTTTCAACATCTCATAAAACTTGTGGTTTCGGAATAAGTTCTTCTTTATGATTAGTTTCTTCTTCTGGGATAAAGTTTGAACCGATTGCATCAAATGTTATCTCATGATATGCGTCGCTTTCGGTCAGTATTGTCTTAGAACTTTCTACCCTAATATTTGACCGGATTATACTTGCACGTTCCACAAGAATGAGGTCCTCATGAAATGGTCACAGTTTTTCACCATAAGCTGACCTATTATGATACAAAGGCACAAAACTCCACCTAATAAGATGTTGCTTCACAACTTTGGCAGTTTGGTGCTTCTTATTTTTACACTTTGCGCACAAACACTTTATCTCATTTCACGTCCATTATTCGTATCAAGACACCGACGAACAGAACAATTATCCCATGATGAATTCACTACTAAGACCATAAACCCGGGCCTAGTTCTTCTATACATCCAACTATGATCTTGTATTTTCATAACTTCTAAGAATGACTAGGAGAAAGAATTATTAGTTTCAATGAGATTTTAAGAAATATCGAGAGTGTATGATTATAAACCTTTAAATTTTAGACATACCTCAAAATCTTAGTTTAAAATTATAAGAAATCTTATTTTCTTTAGGAACACAAAAGAAATCTTAATTAACTTTTTAAAGATTATAAGAAATCTTAATTACTTATTTTAAAGATAGGGACTCTATCTTCATCAATGCTAAGAAAATCGGACTGGACCTGTCGGTTTGATCGGTTAAATTGAAACCAGACTCTAGATTGGTCTAGGTTTCTTGAAAAACCAGTTAGAAATTGAATCGGTCAAATTTGGTCAAAAACCAGTTGAACTGGCCAACTGGACCGATCATATGAACATGTTGAACCAATTTTTTGAATTTTTTAATTTTTTTTTTTAAAAAATTCATTAAACTTGTTATTTTTTCTATGTATTTTTTGTATAATAAATTTATAATACTCTTTAATTATATTTTTAATTATATTTAGTGCTAATTGATGTGTAATATGTATGTAGATGAATTATTAATATATATAATTTTTCATATATTTATTATGTTATTCAATTCGACCAGTAATTTAATCGGTTGAACCAATAAACCAGTGAACTAATAACTTGACCGATTCGATCTCCGGTCCGATTTTTTCAACATTGATATTTACACCATCCTATATAATCCTTTTAGACATACTTCAAAATCTTAGTTTTTTTAAGAATATAAGAAATATTAGTTTGTTTATGGTTATAAATTTTTAAACGTAGTTCATCTTACGTTGAACTACGTTTTCCTATAAATAATTATATAAAATCTAAGTTTTTTATAAGATTAGAAAATTTTTAACTCCCTGTATTATGAACATATTCAAGGAACGAAGGTCACTCAAAAAAGCAACAACACAATGAAACACATGATTACAGAGTTTGGGCTCCCTCATTAAACAATAATAAAAGCTAAGAGTCAAGGTTCTCTCATAAAATTATACATAAATTAGAGAGTTAGGGCTTTCTCATAAAACAATATTGAAACAAAATAAACACACACCTCGTCTGTGCATATGATGAATATGCGGTTTTTTTCTTTATTTATACCATTTTTAAAATTTGGCTACTAAAGTAGCCCACTTTTTTTTTTTATCCTTATTGTGGCTATAACGCACAATGGTTGTACGTTATCATTATTGATGACGCACAACCATTGTGCATTATCATCTAATTATACTTACCCTCCGTAATATGCCGATGTGGCTGATAACGCACAACCGTTGTACGTTATGACCAAGCAATAACGCACAATGGTTGTGCGTTATCTAGCACGTTATTTATTTTTTATTATTTTTTTAAAATTTTTTTTAAGAAATTAAAATTTCTTTACATTTTTGTCAAAACTTATAATTGTGTAATTTATTTAAAAAGACTGTATATATAATATTTAATTTATTTTAAGCGTATTTGTTATGATAATATTTATATCTTTTTCTTGGAAAATATGTTTAACTTTTAACCATTTCATCTCAAGTTATTTGAAGAAGTAATACTAAAGATATTGTAAAAATTTAGAGCAATGAAGTAGTAATTAGAAGAAATTGAAAGAAAAATTTAATTAATAGAAACCTATTTTATTACAAAAATTTCAATAAAACAAACTTATACATTGCTTGGCTCGGGATTATTACAATTTTTTCTATTATGTCCCGGCATGCGACATCTGCCACATCTTGGGAGGGAATTCGGATTTCTATAATTTATTTCCCCCTGAATTCGCTTGCCCTTTTTCCTACCCCATTCCTTTTTCGTGTTTGGATGATAAAATGTTAAATTAAAAGGAACATTCCTCCAAAGGTTCTCACTCAAGACGGGATGAAAATTCGCTTGGTAAGTTCTTTTGTACGTTTGTCGCGAATATATCTCTAGCACATAAGTATCTACTTTTGATCCATTTTCTCTACATACTGCAAGAACATGAGAACAAGGCAATGTATATGTTTGCCATCTTTAGTAATAACGCACAATAGGAATGCGTTATCACTCAAGATAACGCACAAGCGTTGTGCGTTATCAAACATACATGCGCTATTATTTTCATTAAAATGTACACACCGATGTATGGTAAAATGTGGTTTTTTCTTTATTTACACCATTTTTAAAATGTTAAAATGTACACACCGAAGTAAGTAGTAGAAATACTTTTATTACATAAAACACCATATTACAAAATAATATACATAAAACAAAATAATCAATAATATACATAAAACTGAATACTCTATATTGAAATTTAATTTACATATAATAGAAAATGAAAACTACAAATTACTAATTACAAATATGACTAGTCGGATGGCGTGAACCTCGTTGTCTTTTTCCCAACACGATGTCCGAATCTAAGATGTTGTACATCATCAATGTCATCCGTCCGCTCCTCTTCATCAGATGAAGATGCATGTGATATAGGCTGATGCGGTATAGATGAACTGGCTGTGCCCGGAGGAGGAAGTGCACGAAACGATGAAAACCGTAAAGATGTATGATGTGGTGAGTGAAATGGGGTAAACCCTAAACCCGGAGGGGAAGGGCGCGCAATGTCCCGGATCCACTAGGAAGTGACTGGGAAGGTGGTGTCAAACCTAAACTAAAAGATGGTATATGTAAGTCTGGGCTATCAACTAGGTCAACAGGAGGGTATCCACCTCCAGATCCCTCACCTCTCCCACTTCATGTCCGGGGTCTGCATATTTGTGTCTGCCTGGAAAAGGAGGGACAGAAGGGTGTCCACCTCTAGATCCTTCACCTCTTTCCACCTCATGTCCGGGGTCTGCATGTCCGTGTCTATATGTCCCTGTCTGCCTTGAAAAGGAGGGACAGGAGGGCGTCCACCCCTTGCCCCACGACCAAGCAATTTACGAGCGCTTACTTAACTCTACGAACACCCCGATCCGGTATGGGCTTTAGAGGACGGCGATGCGACTGTTGTACTGGAAATGTCTGTTGAATATCGTGCTGTGAGGGAGTGCAGCCCAACGTACCGCCAATAGATACCATGCACCTCTGAATGATAGTCTACACTTTCTTCGTAAAAACAACCATCTGTGACGGAGATGAAGGTGGTTCATGTATCACCACTGAAGCCATGTCATCTACCTCCTGCAATATAGGGATATGCGACCACGCTCAAACTTGTACTATGAGTAGGGCTCCCTCTATCTGTCGTTCACCCCCCTAAAGCTGCCGTGCACAACTACCTATATAAAAAACCAAGTACGCAACTACCCCAGCTATATGTGCTGATGGTATCAAAATCCTCTAATAAACTGAGGTAGCGCACATGAACCAAATTGCCTGTGAAATCGGTAAGCATATGACCGCCAAGAAGTAAAAAAATAAATCCACGAGCGCGCAACATGAGGTCATCGTCGGTCTCTGAACCGGTAAACGCTCTCAAGATCCAGGCTTCTAGAGGTTCCTTCTTCACCTTATAACAAGAATAGTGACTAAGAGACAACTGAACACCAATAAGTCACTCGATCATCTCAATCCAATATTGTTTCTGGTGTACACTCTAACTTGGGACCGGTAACGGGCAAACCCTCTATCCGTAAACACCATAATGCTTGCACATCCTGAAGGGTTATTGTGACTTCACCATAAGTCATGTGAAATGTGTGAGTCTCCGGTCTCTAACACTCAACTAACGCGGTAATAAGAGCGTGGTCGAGCCCAATATAACCACATCTGAACACTCCCCCTAAATCACTCCTATCAATAAGATCTACCAACCTACGGGGAGCTGTACTGTAACACTGTAATAGATTGCAACTGAAACACCTACACTGAAGATCAGTGAAACACGTCTCATGGTCCCCACTTCATATCAACCTAGACCTATGCTCGTGCTGTCTCGTCAAAACATCAGGGACTATGGGACCCAGATGCACGTGTGCGAGGACTTATTCCATCTACATTATTTACAATTTGAGTTACGATCAATATCTATAAATTAAAGTAAAAAATTTTAAATAAATTATAATTCCAAACTTTTTAAGGTGTGTTGTTTATGGTACTATTATTTTAGGGTTTGTATGATTTTTAACATATCAAGTTTACTGTTTTTAGGGTTTTTAATATTTTTATAATTTACGGTATAGGATTTTAATATTAAGATTTAGGGTTTTTAGGGTTTACTGTTACAAAGTTTAGAGTTTTACGGTTTAATGTTTAAAATATCAGTTTTAGGGTTTTTAAGGTTTTTATAATTTACGCTATAGGATTTTAATATTATGATTTTGAGTTTTTAGGCTTTACTGTTAAAAAGTTTAGAATTTTACGGTTTAATGTTTGATGTAAAATATAGGATTTTAATAATATATTTTTAAATTTTTTATTATTTAAAGTTTAGAATTTTTAAGTTTTTTAGGGTTATTGATGCTATATTTTATAGCTAAGTATTTTACTACTTGGTAAATTCAATATTAGGGTTTTAGGGTTTAGTCTATATATATATATATATATTTTTTTTTTTTAAATAAAAGCCTTCAAATTGATAAGGGCATACAATTAATAATAACATACTAAATCCTAAATTTCTAAGTTTCGGTTCTACTAATTACAAAAAAAAAAACAAGTGAAGTGAAAAAAACCTAAATTCCAAGTCATCATCTTTTCTACTAAAAAACTTATAAGAATGATACAAAATAATTATCCAAATAAATAAAAAATTCAAATAATCATAAAGTAAAAAAAAAAAAAACCTAATTATCCAAATAAATTCATCAAAATAATTCATAATCCTAAAATTACTTTTGCAATACAAAACACAATTATATACATAAAATGATCAAATTTGCACAAATTTATCAATAATAACAAATTTAAACATAAACTAAAAACTCATTTTCACAAAAATAAATTAATTCAGATTAACAAATAATCCAAATAAAATTTATAAAAATAATTCACAAACAATAATTAACAAACCCAAATAAACAATAATTAAAATTAATACATAATCCACCAAATAATTAAATAAATAAACACTTACCGAAAATTAAAAATGCACATTAGTACCGATAAGCTCTGTCTATCGTTTTCCACTCCAAAACTCTAAAAACCTTCATACTCCAAGGAAAGTCTCACCGATTCAAATTTGAATTTAAAAAATTGAACTAAATTTTTACTATAAATTTTGAAATAAAATACAAAAGTATAAGAAGAAGAGAAGATACAAGTATAAGAAGAATGAAGAAAATAAAAGGAAGAGGAAAAGGAATTACCAAGCAGCGGCGGCGACGGAGCAGCGACAACGGCAGCGGCACAAAGAAAGAAGAAAAGAAAATTTTGGGTGAGGGATGAAGAAAATTTTCGGGGAAGAAAGAAGAAAGAAAAAAGAAGAAAGAAGAAAGAAGGAGGTGGGGTCGGGCGGGTAGGGTTTATAACGTGATAACGCACGGTCATTGTGCATTATCACCACTAATAACGCACGATAATAGTGCGTTATAATGACTGATAACGTGCAATCGCTGTGCATTATCGAAAACTCACCACCAAGTCAGTAAACCATTCCGCCACGTCAGTAAACCATTCTGCCACGTCGTTAAACATGATGCATTTTAATCCGCTTATTAGTGCTAACGCACAACCGTTGTGCGTTATGTCAGGTGATAACGCACAATGACTGTGCGTTATGGCCATTGTAGGATTAAAAAAAAAAAACTGAACCAATTTAGTATCCATTTTTTGAAAATGGACGAAACATAGAAAAAAACCAGAATATGCTAACCAAAGTCCTTACAAACAAAACTATAAGAAAAAAAAGAGAATAATATTAAATTTTTAACATTGAAGGAGGAAAGGAAGCACCACATGTATGATATAGCATATATATGTGTGTGTACTTTTCGTATGCCACATTCTTTTTATAGTAGTTTATTATTTAATCCTATAGGATAAAGGTAAACGCTAAACTTTAAAAAATAAATCCTAAGGAAAGTTACTACTAAAGGGAGTGTGTTAGAGAATGTATTAAGAAATGTATTAGACAATCCTAAATGCAAGTGAATATTTACTTAGATTGCTCTCTGTATTTTTTTATTGAATTAAGTAGAAAGTAAATCAATTCTTTTTAACAATTGATGAAGATAGAAAAAGTAAATAAATATTATTTTGTTTTAATGTTTTAAGTTGCTATTCAAGTAGAGGGTAGAAAACTACAAAAATACAAGGTAATACCAACGGCTAACCTCGTCGGCATCCCGTTGATAGCACTTTATTCCCGATGGCAGTCTGACGGTAGACTGACTGCCGGGCACTTCACGTCGGTAACAAAACTTACCGACGACCAACCGTCTGTAATTATTGTTTTCGAAGACATTTTTAACAGCGTTTTACTTTTTCGACAGTTTGTCAGTAGCTGACGCCAGTGTTCCGTTGAAAACAAATATCAATTTTCTTTCCGACGGCTTGTCTTAGCCATCGCTCAATTATACTGACGACATCGCCCAGTTATACTGACGACATCGCCGACGGTTACCTGTGTCAGTGAGGCCGACGACAGTTACCGACGGTTTTTTTTTTTGTCGATTTCTAGTTTTGTAAAAGCTTTGTTTGCTACGAATAGGCCGTCCGTATCCTGTCAATAATTTTTTTAAAAAAAAAAATTGTTAAATAGAACCGGAACTCTCTGAAATACAAAAAAAGTCCAACAACAGTTTGTACTCATAAACTCATCTATAAACAGTATCTATTCATTAACATCAAACCTATAATATATCCATAAACTAAAACATCCATAAAACATAAAATGTCAAGTATCAAAGATCCTCGGGATCCCTAATATCATTAGGGGGGAAGGGGGAGAGGGGGAAGGATCAATAGTACTGGTGCCCGGGGCATCAATAGAGGGAGGGGGAGTAGAGGAAGATACCATCGCATCTAAGGTCCCCGTAGCTGCTGCCGTTGATGAAGATGTCGATGAAACGACAGCCATAGCAGCTCTAAAGATGTTCATCATTGGTGCATTGAGGTGTACAACAAGTGACTCTGCTCGGTTGACTGCCTCATGTACTCATCGAAGGTGGCACAGATATTGGAAACAGTAGCCTCAAACCATTTCGTGATACTTTGCTCCGCTTCAAAACATCAAGGTGGCAATCTAGTTGCGGCCCGACTACTCTCGGCTCTAAAATGAGCTGCCTTCGATCTAGCTCCGTATAACTGGCCGCGGTCAAATCCACCAGATACAGTGTCCATTAATTAGAGATCATCTGGCAAAGGACATCCGTGGCTAAAGCTTCCTCCTCGGCCTTCTTTCGGGCCTCATGAAATTTCAGCTACAATATGAAAGGTTAGTTGGATAATAAGTTATAAAATATAATATAAAATTTAAAGTTGTAAGTTATAAAGAACTTTAAAAATTTGAGTTATAAATTTTGCTAAACTTACCCAAAACTCTTATAAATGAAAATCCATATACTGCCCATTCTTATCCCCGCTCTGATTGCTTGTGGAGTTCCTTCAAGTGTCTGCTTTTGGAGAACCTCTCCATTAAATCTGCTTGTTGCAAAAAAAATTTTAAGTTATTAATTATATTATAATAAAGTAACAAAATGAAATAATGAAATCAAACATCAGTTCTTACCCTTTTCAATTGATGCTCTGTGAAGGATACAGAACCACCTGCGTGTTTTCCCGCTCCCTGACCTCGTCCCTCATTCCTGTTTCTTTTATTCTATTCACAAAATGCTTTGTACTCGGGACTCTCTCAATACCTCATCATCTACTCCCATAACATCTCAATCCAAACGGGCCTCTTCCTTGTCGTTCGAGCATTGCCATGCAAATATCTCATCTGGTCGCCAACCTTAAACTCCCATGCATACCTCATCTTAGTCATGGATAAACTCGGGTGGTTCTATATCCTTCACAGAGCATCAATTGAAGAAGGTAAGTACTGATGATTGATTTCATTATTTCATTTTGTTACTTTATTACAATATAAGTATAACCAATATAAGATTTAAAAAGAAACATTGAAAACATTATAAGTAAAAAAATTAAGACAACAGAGTCTTACGTGTAGAGGGATCCTGATGTACCAGAGTCAACGGATCATGCTATGCGGGAGTCTGTGGATCCATCTTTGTCAAAGGCAATGTATCTTGCTGTGTGGGGGACTCTTGACCCTTGCTCTTGCATCCTCTAGCCATCGAACCTGTAACATAAGTAAGACGGATAGAATTAGTTCTAGATAATAAACATAAGTATAATTAGGGTTTATTACAAATATTATCAGTTAATAAACATGATATAAGTACAAAAAGTTAATAAATATAATTATAATGATAACACAAGTACAATAACATAAGTACAATGAACCATAATCATACAATGTTCTACCTGTTGGAATTCTCATCGGAGTAATTATTGGATGCAATGTCAGAATCTTCGTCAGTCTCTTCATCGGAATCTTATTCATTACAATTCCATTCTATTTTAGTTTCATCATTTTGTAATTCCTCAAGATGTCTCGATTGCGATATCTAATTCTTCCGACGAATGAGACTCGTGGACGAGATGTCCTACGTCTTTAATTGTCACATCTATTGTCGAACCATCATGAATGTCTACGTTCTCTTGGAATGCATCATCTTAGTTGGGAACGTCTATTAGGTGGGGCTGAGATTTCATCACACTAACTCAATCGGTCATCGGTCTTTTAGAGTTATGATACAGGAGGAACAAAACTTCCTTGGCTTGATGAACTAACACGAAAGGATCATATCTTCTATACCTCTGCTCTTTGTGCAAACCAAAAATTTTATATTGATGATGGATCTTCATTCATCTATCCAAAAGAATTAAACCAATCACAATGAAATAAGAAGACCTTTTGGATTGGTGTTCCAGTCAACTCTACCTTAACTATTTCTTTTAAAATACCGTAATAGTTCGGTTTCACACACACACCCCATCATTATAAGCTCCTCCCTCCTCACCCCTATCTCTTGTGTGAAATCAAAACCCATTGACAACGTATCCTGTGCACGTCTTAACCTTTTTAGAAGGATCCCAAGATGGATTTTTTAGGAATTGACTATACTTTTGTTTGGGCTTTTGCATCTGTATACGTATTTGACAAGATTAATAAAGTTATGTAACAATCATTTTTAATTAAATTTAAATGCTTAGGTGTGATTAACTTACTTCAACTCTAAACCACTATGCGAATTCCTCGCTTATTTTCTATTGAATTTCATCATCCGATACATTATAATTGGGATTTCTCAATTCTAATTGGTATTTTTCTGCACAAGTAAATTTAAATTTTACAAGGTATGTATATATGTATACGAAATATATGTGAAGGGATTATTTGTCAATTAACTTACTGAAGGTAAGGTTCCACTTCATCACAATTAAGCAAGATATAGTTCCAGGCCGCTTTCCATTCTCGATCATCCAAAAATCATTCTTTTTTCTTGCTGAATGTTCTTCCTTGTTGATTGCATATTGATAGAACCTCACCCTGATGAAGAGGATTCCCGACACCATCATTTCGCCTAACTCATATTATGGAGTGTAGGTATGCTCTTTTCAAAGTAGTAACTGAAGAATATTGCAACCTCCTCAATTAGGTAAGCATTGTAAATTGATCCCTCGGCTCTTGCCTTATTTTTTATTATCTTCTTTATATGGTGCAAATTATCTAATATATTACAAATATATTATAATAAGTTGTATAATTTAATTAAAATGACGTTTTGAAAAATAATTAAGTGAAGTTGTGTAGGTTACTTCTCGAAGGGGTACATCCACCTGTACTGAATGGGACTGCATACTCTCGCCTAGTACGACAAGTGAATCATCAAATGCTCCGTAACATCGAAAAAACCCGGAGGGAATATGCGTTCTAACTTGCGTATCAAAATAGAAATGTTTTCCTCTAATTCACGCATATGAGACTCACTTATCTTCGGCACACACAAGTCTCGATAGAAGATACTCAACTCAGGTAAGCAACTCTACACTTTTTCCAGAAGAAGCTCTCTAAAGGCGATAAGCAAAAATTGTTTCATAAATACGTGATAATCATGACTTTTCATGCCGGTCATCTCATGTCTTTATAATCAACACATATCAAGCACTATTTTCTTTTGTTCCTTCGTCATGCTGTTGGCTTCAAACACTTACCCCCACCGTTCTCTTCCATCAACAAGTCTGGCCGGTTGCAATACATACGTAGATTTTGTCTAGCCTTGATATTATTTTTTGTCAACCTTTTTACATCCATAATTGTGTTGAAGACATTATCAAACACATTCTTTTCATTGTGCATCACGTCAATGTTATGATGCACTAAAAGGGTACGCCAATAAAGAAGATCCCAAATATACTCCTCTTGGTCCAGTTGTGATCCTTTCACCTACCATCTTTCTTGTCCAGTTCATTTCCTGTTTCTTTATTTCCTGTTTCTGTGATTTTCGGAAAGTACCGGACCCTCCCATATCCGATCTCTTGAAAGTCTCACTGGCAGCGACGAGCGGTCTTCCCCTTTACCCTTCTTGAAAGACCTGAAATCTCGTCTAAATTGATGACCCGGCAGCAAGAAACATCGATAGAAATCGAACTAAAATTATTTTCCACCATTTTGCAATTGCAATGACTGTGTCTGTTCCATGCAATACGGACCAGCCAACGCCCCCACTGTACTCCAATTGCTCAACATACCATACGTCGGGAAGTCACTAATGATCTAAGGAAGTACGACCCGCATTTGAAAATTCTGTTTCTTTGATATGTCATAAGTAAGGGTCTCGATATCCTACAACCGATATAATTCATCTATCAACGGTTGCAAATAAACATCCAAGTTATTTTTAGGATTCTTTGGACCCGGGATGAGAACCGTCAAGAAAGTCACCTCTTTCTTTATACACTTCCAAGGTGGCAAATTATACGGAGTTACCATTACTGGCCCTAAAGAATATGTCTTTCTTGCCATTTCAAAAGGTGAAAACCCATCCGTATATAAGCCAAGTCTCACGTTCCTTGTTTCTGTCGAAAAATGTAAGTCCTATCAAAATGCCTCCAAGCTTCTCTATTCCTATGATGACTTATCATATTCGGCTCCTATGAACTTGCAGAATGCAATCTCATGTGTTCGATAGTTTTTTTTGGGGCATACAATCTTTGTAATTTTCGAGGCATACCCTAAACCTTGTACGGAAAATAAAATATTGTATTCACCGGCCTCTTCGGCACAAGTTTCCTCTTCTTCCCTTTTTTCTTTCTATAACTTCGTACGGATGACTGCCACAAAATTTACATTCCGTTATATCGGAGTCCTCCTTCCAATAAAGCTTACGGGTCACACATTAATCCTTTGCACGGGTAATCCTAACCCGGATATCAATTTTTGCGTTGCGTACCAATCATCAACCATATTATTTCCTGACGGCAAATGCTTCTTTATGAATGCACAAACATCATTGTACGACTTTTGAGTTCATTGATTCTGAGACTTAATATACAACTCCGCACAAACAGATAACATTGAATGTCTGTTATCGACTTCAACCAACGGTGTCTCTACCACTTTTAACATGTCAAAAAACTTTTTTGTCACGGTGGTTCTTCAAGATTAGTTTCTTCATGATGGATAAAGTTCAAACCAGCCGCATCAATTATCATCTCACGATATGAGTTCATTTTATCCGGCATTGACCGTGTACTTTTTAACCCAAGATTTGACCAAATTATACTAGAACGTTCCGCATCATGTGGTCATATTTTTTCACCATGACCTGTTCAATTATGATAACAAGGCACAAAAACTCAACTGCAAAAGATGATTCTTCATACCATCTACTTCTATAAATTTCTTATTTTTACATTTTGCAGACGGACATCTCATCTCTCTTTTACTTCCTATATTCGTTTCAAGACAATGTGGAATAAAACCATTAACTCCATTAATGAATTCATTTGTAAGACCCTTAACCCCAGACATAAGTCGTTCTCTGTACATCTAACTACGATCTGGTATATTTTGTTAGTTCCATAACTTCTACGTTATGATTACTTCTTTATAAATTTTAGACGTACTTAAAAACTTATATAATCTTATAATCTTAACAAGGAAATATAACTTATAATCATTTAGGGTTTAGATTTTAGGTTTTAGGGTTTAGGTTTTAGGATTTATAATCTTAAAAAAGTCTCCCTTAAAAGATTTAAAAAGTTTCAACTCTAATTTTCTTTTAAAATTTTACGTTAAGTCATCACTAAAAATTCTAAGTTTTTAATAAGATTGAAAAAACTTTGGCAGAGTTTCCTTTGTATTACGCACATTTCTTAGGCACACAAGTCACACAAATAAGTAACAAACTCACATTTCAACTCCCTACAACTCTATTTAGATTTAAGTAAAACTAGAAAAACAATAATCCCAAGTGCACCCCTAACAATAACCCTTTCACACATATTCACGTAGAGGCAAAACAAAGATACTCCAACCTTCAGAGGCACAAGTATAAACATAAAAGAATAACTCCTTTCACAAACTTAAATCCTATAGTTTATGTACATAAACAAAATAAATTATGCATATAATAAAAATCGAATATAAATTCATAAAAAATTTTAGACATATAAATATTGATTAAAGTATCTTAACACAGTTTCTCTTGAAATATTTAAAAAGTTTCAACTTCTCCTTTCATTTTAAATTTTATGTTAAGTCATTACTAAAAAATTAAGTTTTTTATAACACTGAAAAAATTTTAGCAGAGTTTCCTCTGTATTATGGACATTCTCTAGGCACATAGGCCATCAAACAAGCAACACATACAAAACCAAACAAAAAATTAAGAGTTAGGACTCCCCTATAAAGCTTTAAAGAGTTAGGACTATCCTGTAAAGCTTTAAAGAGTCAGGACTTTCACGTAAAACAAAATTTAAACTAATGAAATACATACCTCTAACGTGTATATAATGGACAATATGTCAATGAAATCCTCACGAGAAAAACTGTAAGAAAAAAAGAGAATAATATTAAACTACTTAACTTAAAGTCATAAACTTAAAGTAATTTAACTACTTAAACTAATTTAACTACCCAGTGAATTCATAGAAACATTACTATGTGTTTTCTTTCTTTTACTTTTGAAATTAAATGCTTATAAAATAGTAAAATATTTATAGGTGATTAACAAAAGTAAAGTTTTTGTGCCTAGATGATTAAAAAAATGGTAAACATTCTTATGTGAGAACTATAACAATCTCTCTTTTAAAATGTGCAGATTTAGTTTTAAAAAGTATGTTAATGAATAGAATTAGACCATGTGCATTTTAATTGACTTTCAAAAACAAACTTTTGGTGACTATAATCTTGCATTTTCTTTAACAAAATATACCATTCTTATGTGAGAACTACAACAATCTCTCTTTTAAAAAGTGTAGATTTAGTTTTAAAAAGTATGATAATGAATAAGTATTATTTTGATTATACTTATTTGGTTTGTGTTAAAATATTAAGGTGAAATTGTAAGAAAATTGAATTTGAGATTTTTACACTCCCCATGTTTAAAAATATAAGATACTTTAGGGATCATTTTTTAGAATATAAAATATTTTTTACTTTTCAAGAATATCCACTGCAATTTTGTCTATTCTATTTATTTTTCTTTGTTTATTTATTTTTCTCTATATCTTTCTCCTAATTATTTAGGAGTATAATATAATATTTGCTTTTTTTTTTTTTTTTAATTTTTAGAATACTTAAAATATATGTACCTCAAAGTATGTTATGATAATAGATGTGTATTGATTTCAGTGAAAGTATACTAATTCAATAATTTGTGAAAGGAATATGAATTTCAATCTTAAGATCTTGTATTTAGAGTCAAATTATATCTAAATACAACTTGTGCTCACACTAATTTTTTGGCTAGATCTGTTAGCTGTCTCAAGCAATTAACATTAATAAATACTCTATAAGTTTTTGTTCCTAGAAGAATTACAGAGACAAATCAGAAAGTCCGACTGGTACTTATGTACTCATTCTTAATTTATGTAAGTGTGTACAAAATTTGGAGTATATCAAAGTCTATATTTGGAATGTTCTATAAAACTCACAAATTATTCTTGATTTTGGATGTCATGCTCTTTATTCGGAGGAATATTTACTTATTGCATTTTGATCAATTATATAATATGATCCATAAAAAAAAAAAAAAGAATCAAGCAGAACTGAAAAAGAATTACTAGAATAATCCTCAACAGCAGCTCTAACCAGAAGTAGCAACAAATTTCGAACTAAAAAAAACAAAACTTACCAGAATAGTCCTCAACGACAGCTCTAACTAGAAGTAGCAACAAATTCCGACAGTAGTAGCAAAGGCGCTCCGACCACCAGTAGCTGCAAGAGAAGAAAAAGATGGAGAAAAGGAATAGGAGAGAGGAAGAGAAGAAGAGAGAGAGAGAGAGAGAGAGAGAGAGAGAGAGAGAGAGAGAGAGAGAGAGAGAGGTGGGGCATCTGTGAGGGGCATTGATGAGTGGGTGTGGGAGAGGTTGGGAGGTTTTAGGGTACGGAAATCCAAATGGGGAAGGAAAGGGTTTTGCTCGATGTTTTAACATCTTTGAAGTTATTACCAACGGTGCTGTCATCAGTATAATTATTAATAAGTTGCCGATGGAACGTCTCGTCGATAACCCGGTAGGTAACAAAATTATTAAACGACGAAGTTGACATGGTCGTCAGAAGCTTCATTTTAGTACGAACAACAAGCTTGTCGTAACAAAGCCCATCGATACACTATTTTACCGATGAAATTGCTGAAATGTGCCATCACTTTTTGCCGTGGAGTTTTCAACTATTTTTTAATTGAATTGTAAAAAAATAACGATACACAAAATTTTGTCAGTGTTCACCGATGATTTCGATCGCTGTCAGTGAGTTCCGTTGGTAAAAAACCTTTTTTGTAGTGGAAAATGTTTCCTTCTTTTGCAATAGTAATCCACTATATTAATGTTGTAATATAATCACTAAGTGACAAATGCATTTTTTTCTCTTAGATTATAAGTTAAGTGATATACTTTTTTTTTTTTTTGGGGTGAAAGAGGGAATGTAATTGATTGGTACGTGAAAGTAAACAATCTTCTCCAATCATAGTAAGCTGAAATGTTGCCCTAAACAGTCTTTCCCCCTCCCCCCCCCCTTTTTTTTCATCACAAGAAGCCTAAAAATCAAATGAAAAATAGGAAGAAGAAAAAAGTTGCGTGGGACAGAAAGCTTGTGGTTTGGAAAAGAGCAAAGGGATAATGATAGGGACACACACAGCTAACCCTTTTGTTTAACACGCGTGGGTGGAAAGCACACGAGCCAGGCCAGAGTTTTTGTCTGAGGGGCTCTCCTACAAGGTCACCTTCTCTATTAAGGTTGATGTACCTCTCTACTCCCTCCATTATATTTTTCTATTCCACCCCTCAACTATTATTTTATTTTTTGTTTGACTCGTGGTGAGGAACCCGTATTACAAAATATTTCATTGTGTTTTATTTTTGCAAGTGTCATAAATTTGGTATATAGTATTACTTCCGGTAATAGGAGGTTTTAGCAAGATAATTGAAAACGAGATAATTATTAAGTTAAAGTGTTTTTTACACTCTTAATAAATAAGAAGAAAGATAGATAATAATAGTGTAATAAATGAATAAAAAAATAGATATAAATAAAAAAAATGTAATAAATGTCATTGAAAAGTGTAAAATCCTTTATAGTTTTTACCATTTTCAATTCTCTTAAAATCCTTTATATTTCTAACCGAAGATAGTACTATGATATAATAAGAATGTTAAATTAAAGAAAGTAAAAGAGAAATTGGTAATATTCATTTCTAAGTGACTTTTCATTCTTAACTTAATTATTAATCTTTGTTTTTATTTTTTAATTCTTAAATATTTATTTTCAAAAAATTTTAGTCCTCACCATCAATTCCACAATGAAATCCGACAATAAAAAATATATGAGACTCACACGACTCATAAGTAAAGTTAAAAAGACATTTCACTTATCAACTCATCATCATTTTATTAAACAAAATAATTGGTTCTAATTGAATATCTAGAATATTCTTGGAGCTTATGTAAAATTTTCTCTGGATACTAAAAATTTTCTACCAATTTAGAGAAAATTTCCCTCCAAATTTAGATAAAAATTTTCTAATTGAATACATGAAATATTCTTGGGGTTTAACTTGTTTTCTTCCAAAATTAGAAAAACTTTCACATGAACCCCAAGAATATTTCAGGTATTCAATTACACTCCATTATTTTGTTTAATAGGGTCATGGGTGAGTTGAGTAAGTGAAATGACTTTTTAACTTTGATTATGAGGGAAGTGAGGCTTACATGGTTTTTACTATAGAACTACGCCGTAAAATATTTGGCAAGGACTAAAAATTTTTTAACGTGTTTGGTGACTAAAAAATAAAGAAATACGTTGAGAGTAAAAAAATAATTTAGGGACTAATATTACTAATTTCGTATCAAAGTAAAGAGATAAAAAGAAAGGAGTAAAATTATAAAGCATAATATATTTCTTCTTTTGATGCCTTTTATATATATATATATATATATGCTAAGAAATTACAAACATAAACGTAAGATAAGATTTTATTTTACAATTTTTTTTTTACGAAATAAATGGGGCATTATAAGGAGAGGGATACGGTGGAGAATTTATTCTAAGAAATCATAAAGCACTCAACATAATCTAAGTACAACTTCTACTTCTAGATTCTGTAGTATACTTGCTTTAATTCTAACTTTTTTTTAGAGTTTATCTTTTAGAGTTTAGGGTTTATCTCTTATTCTATAAGATTTATATTAATAAAACTATTATAAAAGTTGTATAATAGAGAGTGTACTATGGAAAATGTATTAGATGATCTTGTTCGATCGTAAAAACATCCGCCTTTAGTTTTTTGGATTTCTAACACTTTCCCTTGAATGTCTTTGATATAAATATCTTGTTCAAATTTTATTAGATAAAAAAGAAGCGAGAAAAATATCTAGTGATCAAGGAAAAACATACTCTATTTCTTTATGTTTATTTCCCCTATTGACATGATATCTTAAGATCTTTGAGTCGACGCATATCTCTTATTGATCATCTTTACAAAAGTTGTAGTCGCTAATGTCTTAGTAAACAGGTCAGTTAGATTATCAAATAATCAAATTTGTTGCACAATAATTTCATTTTGAAGCTCATTGTGTAAAGAAAAATTTGTGTGAAATATATTTCGTCATTCCTCCCTTGATATATCCTCCTTAAAACTGAGTTATACAAGATACATTATCCTCATATACTACATTAGGAGATTTCTTTCTCTAATGATAAATAACAACTTTCTCGGATATAATTTATCGATGATCTCAACCATACATATTATCGACTTGCTTTCTGAATGGCTATTAATTTAGCATGATTTGAAAATGTTATTGTTATAGATTATTTCGTACAACGCAAGATATAACACTATTACCACATAATAAATAGCTTGTCTGAAAGCGTGCTATGTGAGAATCATATAAATGACCAGCAGCTACATAACAAGTCAATGTAGATTTTGATTCTTATGGACGAAACAATCTGAGTAGTATTGTGCATTAGAAATATTAGAGCGCATGTTTATTGTCGCTCTAATGTCGTCGAGTAGGAAAAAACCATATATATCTTGCCAAAATATTTACTGCAATTAATATGTCATGACGTATATTATTTATAAGATTGCATTAGGATAAGGTACTATAGGACCAAGAGGTTCTTCATATACACTCTTCCCGTAATCGAAATATATCTTTAACAAACATGTAACGACCGAAATAACCATTGGAGTATTTAAATGATGCACTTGTACATGTAAAATCCTTTCACCACTTTCTTGGTAAATGTCAATTGACTGAACATCAAACCAATCCGACGCAACTCAAAGTAATTAGATTAATCCAATCTTGAATGAATAAGCATTCCATATCCTAGATATTCAAATTGTAGATAAAATTTGGTTCTTACTTTCCAGAGGTCCTAAGAGACGGTGAGATTAATATAATCAATATATATTGCAATAATGATAAAGCCTGATTCAAGAGGTCTTGAGGAGTCCAACGGATTTTTATGTAAATATAACTATCAAGCTCCTCGAATAAATATGCAGCAATGATATCCTAAATATGCATATTAAGCTTTTCATGTACTGTTAAGCTCACAAGATGTCATATTGTGATTCCGACAATCAGACATGAGAATGTTTCTCCTCATAATCAACACTAATATTTGAGAAAATTCTTGTGTTATAAGTCTTACTTTATACCTCAAGGCTTCATTTTGTTTTCTCACAAATATCCATTTATAGCCAACTAATTGGCTTTACATATTTTGTTGTTCGGATTGTAGATCTGAAAACTTCTCTCTTTGTTAGCGAGTTTAACTCTTATTGAATCACATCTTTCATTTTAACCAATCTAGTCTATGATGACAAGCCTCACTTGATCTCGATTCGGGACCTAAATCCTCACTTAATACATTAAGTGCTATAATATATACAAAAGCATTCTAAGGAATCTTATTTATTCGATTCTAACTTTTTGGCAATAACAATAAAATTCATGGAATGCTCCATGTTTAGATCATTTTATGAAACTTGAACACTTTTATCAATATTCTCTTGGGTTTTAACTATAAAATAGAAAAAAATCATTTCATGCATCATCTATCAAAAATTAAATGAAAAATATATTTTGCGAAATTAGTTATCACTACAAGAAGAGGACCTTTTATCAATAGATAATTCACTCGGTAATCACTAGTTACCGACTGAAAGGTCGGCTGGCTAAAATTAGTGGGCAACTGTTATGGACGAAACTTATCATCAATCAGCAAGTGTTGCCGACCGATGATTTCAAGTTATCGATCGAAAATTCGATCTGTGACTCTATTTTTCAAAATTGAAAAAAAAAAAAAAGTCTTCTGGAAATAAGTTACTGACTGAGTTATTGAACTTGCCAACTGATCATCGATCGGTAATTAATTATTTTTTAAAAAAGGAAATAAAAATAATGACAACTTACCAACCAAATTTCGATCGGTAATAATTAAAAAAAGAACAATTAATTACCGAATGATTATTATTGGTTGGTAATCTATTATTTTTTCTTTAAATATATTTCTTTATAGTTTTAAAAATCTACCTAAAATTAATAAACGGTAACAACATACATACAAACAATATAAAACAACCAACAACTTCATTACCACTACAAAATAACAACAAATGTCATAACATAACTCTAAAATCCATATCATATACAACTATGAAATCCATAATGAAGATGTAATATAACATAACATAATAATGTACTATCAAATGTAAATCATAACACAGCTACACTGGTGGAGGTGTGTCAGAGGATGAGAGATGACCAGTGGAAGGCTGAGGGTTGACTAGGGAGGCATCCGTTGGGGAAAACAGAATCAGTCTAGAAACTAGATCGGCCTGCACGCCAACCTTCTTAGTGAAATTCTTAACTAGAAAAGGTATTTGCACGTGCTGCATATAACCCATGATCTTCTTGTCCACATTAGCACAACAGTTGTGCGTAGCAGCAGAATACACAAAAGGCATCACTGACGAGCTGCTGCCTCCCTGAAGCTCGGCAGTGATGGCTCTAGATTGTGAGCCAAAACTGTAGACATGGACCTTGTTGCTGCCACCAGTAGCCACGAACATCAAGATGCTATCACTGGAGATTAGTCTTCCAGTCTCTACATGGAGGCGTTTCACATTTTCCTTCAATTCTTAGAAATTGGAATATAAGAAAGGGAATAAGTAATTGTTAAGTAATCAAAAAATAACACGTAAACGATAAAATAACATGAAACTAAAATTATGAAATAATATTACCCAAAATCGTCGGAACACGTATTGACCCACTGTCCCTTTTGCTGATGGAGGAGATATGCAACTCTGATTGTCTAAAGTTTTCGCCTATTTTTTGCAAGCTGCCAAAATTTAAACGATTAATTATAACATACAAAATGGAAAAATATATCAAATATCAAATGAAGTAGATTGTAAGTTATAACAAATACAAGAATTATAGAAGGAAACAATGTAATTGTCTTACCCACTCAATGAAAGACCTAGACTAGCCGATGTGCTTGTTGGGCCCCTGGCACCATGCCCCTGCAAACGGTTCATCTGTACCACCTCCTGCTTCTTGTTGTATGTCTCGAAATTCCAATAAGCATAGAGATTGGTGTAATTGTTTCCGTCATCCAAACAGGCAAATACTCGTCATGTTGGACCTTGTACATCATGTCCTTATAACGTGTCGAGGTCTGTTTCTCACAAGACGTCCGTATCTGACTCTCTATATCTGGTCCCATCAAAAAATTTTCTGCAATAACAGAAAATAATACATAAATACAAGTAAAAAACCGTTACATATTTAAAAGCTTAATGGACGGTTATTTAAAACCTTACCAAAAACTCAGTATACCACATATCTTTTACATGAAAAGGCACCTTTCCCAAGTTGGGATAAGAATTGACAAAATGCTGCTGTATGATTTCCGTCTGAAATCCCTTTTGCACATTCCGATTGCTTATTGAAACTGTGTGAATTTGAAGCGGAAAACAAAATTAAACCCTAACAAATTAACACATAAAGTCAAAACAGTCTTTAAGATAAGTTTTATAATGAACATTAAGAATGCATTAGAAGACTTAGAATGACAATATTTATAAGAAAAATGGCTTAGAATTACGAACTTAGAAAACTTAGGAGACTTAGAATGAAAAACCATAGTAGTATGTTTAGACTTAGAAGACTTTCAACACATATTTAACTACAAAACTTACAAAAGGACTTAGAATGTTTCATATAAGACTTTGAAAATGACAATACTTTAAAATAATACTACTTCAATCTTGTTACTAACCTTGAAATTCTAAGTTAAATCCTTATTCTTACTAAGGAATCTTAAAAAGTGACTTAGAGTGACATACTTAGAAAATAACTTATAGAATGACAAACTTAGAAAACTTAGAAGACTTAGAAGGAGAAACTATACTAGTATGTTTAGACTTAGAAGAGTTTCAACACATATTTTAGTACGAAACTTAAAAAATGACTTAGAATGTTTCATAGAAAACTTAGAAGATGACCATGCGTTAAAATAATACTACTTCAAACTTGTTACTAACCTTGAAATTCTAAGTTAAATGCTTATATTTTTACTAAGGAAAAAACTAACAACTTCAATTTAAAAAAAAAAAAAAACTAACAATTTCAATTTTCTTTTTTTTTTTTAAAAAAAAAAAGAACATATACCTATTGGAATGCAGAGTGATAAGCAGACGAGCATTAACAACTTACCATACCGGTGGAAGTGGGGATGATAAAGAGACAGGTATCGATGATGTGCTGACAACAGATTCAGAAGATGACAGAAGAATAGATGTCATCGTAGTCATGGGCACCAAACTCGAATATGGCAGCTGAGGAAATAGATTCAAGGTCGTCGGAAGAGTAAATGCAGTTGTAGTCACAGGGGTGATGGGGTCCCCGGAGGAGTAGACGTCTTCGTGTCGGCCACTTCTACTTACTCCCACAAACCATTTGTAATATAAAAGATAAAATAATAATTAAAGTTATAAATAAAGAAAGTTACTTAAAAGAATTTAGTTAAAAGAAATTTACTTGAAAGAATTTACTTATAAGTTATATAAATCAAGCATTCATAACATTCTATAAAGCAAGAAAACATATTGGCAAAAAGAGTAAAAGAAGGTACTTATAAATAAAACAAGTTACTTAAGAGAAAGTTACTTATAGAATAAAATAAGTAACCAAGCATTCATAACATTAATTAAATCGAGCAAACATAACCGCTTTTCTACGTTTCGGAATCGAACTCTAATTGGAACTCTTCCACTTTATCATTTGTTTCATTTTCAGACTCTCATACGAACTCATCTTCATCTCCATTGTTTTCATCTTCATCTCCAATGCTATTCCTCCCATGAATGTCTATCGATTCCAACTCGCCTAACTTGTGACCGAGAGGTCACTGTCTTGAACACCAACGTCTATCCTTGAAGTCTCAGAAATATCAACATCTTCTTGTAATGGAATGTTTACTAGAGGGACCTCTAAAATATGAGGTCTTGATTTCATTACAGCCCACTAATCACTTGTTTGTCGTTTAGTAGTAGGGTATGGGACATAAGTCACTTGTTCGGCCTGTTGGGATAAAATGAAAGGATCATACCTTATGTATATTTTTCTTTTAATGTGCAGCTCCACAAGTATACATTTATCATGAATCTTGAGGCCTCTCTGCACAGACTAATTAAACCAATCACACTTAAAAAGCATGACCTCCGGAGTTGGTATTCACGGGATTCAACCTCAACTATCTCATTTAAAATCCCATGATAGTCACCTTTACCCGTACACCATAGTTATATGTAAGAATACCAAAATCTCGTACTTGTGTATGAAACTCAAATCTGTTAATGAAATACCTATTACACAATTTCACAAGTCTAGACAGACTATATGATAAATTCCTAAGACATTGGACACTGCTTGCATTCACGAAATTGCGCATTTGAATAAAAGAAAATTAACATTTATTTAGTTTGTAGAAGTTTTATACACAATTAAGCTTATATTATGAAAATTTTCCGATTTTCAAATTACTTCTTCCCTAAACCACTTTTAAAACCCCTCACTGATTCTCTTATTTATGTTATCTTCTTTAAACTTGGAAAACGAATCATCAATTCCATTGTGTACTTCCTACAAGTAATTAATATATTTAACTATAAATTAATCAATTTATTCATTAGTAAGTAAATATCTTGTTATATAATAAGTAACTATCTTTGTCGTCTAAGAATCTTATCGTCATCTTACCGTATGCCTTTCCTTGTACATTGCAAATTGACACAACCGAGCCTCGTACTTCAGGTTGACCACCCTCATAATTTCTTGGTGGGTCTCTGGCTTAGTGGATACATGAGTTTCAAAGTAGAGCTATAAAATGTGGCAGCCTTGCAAACAAATAAACTGCACTTCGATCCCTCAATCCTAGCCTGATTCTTAATTTTCTTCTATAGATGGTTCAAGTACCTCTCGAACAGATACATCCATCTGTATTGAACAGGACCATATAACCTAGCCTCAAATGGCAAGTGAACCGTTAAATACTCCATGACATCAAAAAACGATGAAGGAAAATTCCCTTCTAACTTGCACAAAAATACAACAATATACTCTCCAATTCACGAATGTGCGTCTCACTTAATTTAGGAGAACACAAGTCCCTATAAAATAAGCACAATTCTGCCAAGGCACTTCAAACCTTGTTGGGAAGTATCTTTTTAAGATCAATAGGAATCAATCTCTCCATAAACGTGTGGCAATCATGCCTTTTCATGCTGGACATTATCAACTCCTTCAAATCGACACATCTACTCAAGTTAGAGGCATATGCATCTGGTAGTTTCAAGTCTTTCACCCACTCAAATATGGCTTTCCTTTGTTCTTTTGTCAAAGTATAACACACCTTCAGTTTTCTCAAATTATTGAAATTTAGTTCATGCCGATTACAATATATTTTAACATCTTCCGTAGATTTCACGTTATCCTTTGTCTTTCCTTTTATATCCATAATTATGTTAAAAATATTATCAAAGACATTATTCTCATTATGCATGATGTCAAGATTGAGACGAACTAGAAGAGTATGCCAATATGGAAGATCTCAAAAGCTACTATGCCTTTTCCAATTGTGAGATTGTCCTATGCCATTTTCCTTACCCATCTCCGTTTCGATTTCTGTAACTTTTGGCATATATTGAACTCTTTCTCACAATTGATCTTCAGCAAGAAGAGGTGGCAGCGGACATTGATTTTCTCCTCTACCTTTCTTGAAAGACCTTGAATCCATCTATAACGGATGATTTGAAGGCAGAAAACAACAATAACAATCCAACAAATATTGTTTTTCCCCACTTTTTAGTCTAAATGATCTTGTTCGTTCCATGCAATAAAGACAAGCCAATGCACCTGCATTACTCCAACCAGAAAATATATCGAATGCTAGAAAGTCACTAACAATCCAAAGAAGGGCAATCCTAATATTAAAGTTCTATTTCTTTAAAATAGTATGTGTTAACTCTATGCAATCATAATTAATTCAATTCTTCTATTAATAGTTGCAAGCAAACATCGAATTTATGTTTTAGATTCTAAGGGCCTAGAATATTACATGTAAAGAAAATTACAGGAGTTTTAAAGCACATCAAAGGAGGCAAGTCATACGATTTCACAATTACGGCCAAGAAGAATACTGCTTTCCAGACATCCTAAAGGTGAGAAATCGTAAGTACACTAATTCTTACATTCCTTGTTTCGAATGCTAACTTAGGATGAGTGCTATCGAAATGCATGCTTCAAAGCTTCTCCATCCCTAGTATTATTCATCATATCTGGCTCCAGTACGCTTTATGAGTGTCATCTCATATGTTCAGCCGTTCTTTGAGAAGCATACATCCTCTGCAATCTAGGAGTTAATAAAATAATACACCTTCTTTTACGGAATCTCTATGGACTTCAATTCTTCTTATTTTTCCTTCTTATCATGTAATGTTCATGTCCACAAAACTTGCACTGAAATGTTTGGGCATCATCTTTCCAATACATCATAATCCATTAACGCACATATATAAATCTTTTGTACAATCATATTCAAATGGGACACTAACTTTTTCATCTTATACTAATCATCGACTGCCTTATTTCCTTCGGGGAGTACATCCTTCAAAAACTGTGCTATTTGATCAAAGCACTTTTCAAGCATGTTGTTCTTTGACTTAATGTTCAATAACCTCGCCATTGCAGACAACTTTGAATATTGTGTATACCCTTTATACAATAGTGTATAAACAGATTTGAACATGTCATAAAACCGTTGAGCCTAAGGATTAGGTGTCTTCTCATAATTGTAGTATGTTGCATCAGATTCAAAATCCGGACCAGTCGCATAAAAGATACCCTTACGGTATGTATTGCTTTCCTCGTAAAGCTACCTTCTCAACATTTGGTCGGTAAACCCACGACGGTTCTCCAGTGTAGTACAATTATAATAATCAGGTAAAAACTCTTATCTATAAAGGTGTCAACTTCAGATCATCTTCGACTAAGTATTTTTTATTCTTACACTTTACATACGTACACCGTAACTCTTTAGGTTTACCAAGACCGTAATTGAGACACTAATCAACAAAACGCTTCCAACCGAGTTCAAACTCATCATTAATCCCCATAACTCCCGGCATAATTCTTTTATACATCCAATTACAATCCTTCTCTATAACTTTACAAAACAAAACACATAAACTTTAATATAAGAGTTTATAAGTGCAATACTTACAAATTATGGATCATATTTAAAATGGTCCGCTCTATTAGAACATTAGAATGGCTTATGTTTAATTAGCTTTTCTATTTTTAAAATACTTATTTTATTGAAAGAGATTCTAAAAGGCATTTACAAAAAATTTAACATTGTCATATTATTTTCAAAGAATTCATAAGTTTTTCGTTCAAATTTTTGAGATTTTTATTTATAAAGGATTAGAGTTTAAGAAATAAAGAGTTTAAATAAGAACCATTACTCATTAGAGTGTCATAGTTAGATTTAAAATGTTTTACATTAAGTTTGACTAATTTAATTTTTGAAACTTTTTGATAAAGTTTTCCCTATAAAATGGATAATTCCTATGCACAATAACTATACAAGACACCAATTAAATGCAAAAACAAAAAAAAATGTAATAATTATCAAGCTTAAGAGTCCGGATCCCCCATAAAAGCAATAAAAAAATAAAATTGTAAGAATCCAGATTCCTTCTTAATATAAATAAATAAATAATTATTTTTAAGAGTTTGGACTCCCCCATAAAGGGAACAAATAATTCATAATAAAAACAAAAAATTATAATAAGAGTCCGAACTTCCCCACAATAAGGACAAAGAAGAAAATGTAATTGCATAATACATATCTCACTAAACCGCATTAATTAAAATATGTCTAAAACAAAGATACAAAATCATTATTATTTAAGTAAAAAAAAACTAAAGAAGAATCATTTCATGATATTTTCTACCACATTAAATACAACAAATATGTATAAAACAAAGATATGTTATATTTAGATTCATAAAAGATGTACTGCATTCTGCTAAGTCTTTCTTTTCCCCTTAAAGATGGAAAATGAGAAAGCATTGTGGCCATGCATAGACTTTTTTTTACTCCATTTAAGATCAAAGTTTCAAGTTTTATTGATGATAAACATACATGTTATATTTAGTTAAAATATAAATTCCATCTTATTGAGAACTAAAGAATATTTTTCCAAATATATATTCTCATTTATACTTGCAACAAAGCAAATGGGACATAAAGTTAAAATATTATTCACTCCAAAGTATAATAAGTTGAGAAAAAAGGACATTTTTGTTGTGCAATAAGCTTTAGGGCCAAAACAAAAATCAATTCGTAAACCATTATTACGAAATCAAAAGATCTCAAGTAAACACCTTATATAAATTCTCATGTATTAAAGTTCATATATTTACTCACATATATCTCAAAATGAACCTAGATAACATCTTGATAATGAAAATGAACCTAGATGTGCCCATGTACCTAGATAACATCTTAAAAAGCCCATGTACTAACTACAAGAGTAAATGTTTCAATGTAATTAAACTTGCATTAGTAGTTGATTTTTTAATTTCTTATTAATCCTTCTTCCATCTCTTTGGATGTATTTAAAAATTGATTTTAAATGAATTATAGCATATTTTGTCTTAAAAAGAATACAAGTACACACCTCAAACTAATTGAATTATTCCCTAAAAGACCAACTATTATGTTGTATTAAAATAATATAAATTTAAAGAAATAATTAAATTATTTAAAATATACTTTTTATAAATTATTTAAATCACATAATATAATATTTAACATTCTTTAATAAAAATTCCATACTAATCATCATCTCCAAACCTCTTGAAATGTCAGACATTCCTTCTCTTGAATTATCAAGAATACATGCTTTTAATTTATTTACTACAGTTAAAAGAACTAACATAACATATGATGCAACATGATATTCGAAAAGAAATTGAAATTAGAGATAATTTCTTAGACTCACTGCTTCAACAAATAGATTTAATAAACCTCAACAAATTTACAAAGATCACTTGTAAGACAATCAGTAAACGCAAATTCTTTTCCAAAGTATAGAAATAATTAACTTGCATTAGTTAAAATTCATGAAGAGCATACTTACATTTCAACACCAAAACTAATGTTTCATTAAAAATCAAATTCTTTTATAACTAAGAGTCAAACTCCAAACTAAGCTTTGTTCTATTGAAGCAAAAAAAATAAAAAAATAAAAAAAGATTGTACTGCTTTCGTTCACAATTCAGCAGTGCCAACGGCCACCGTCCGTCACCTCAACGTCAATCAGTCGCTAGAGCAAGTGGAAAGGGATGTGAGTTGCAAAATTAAAAAAAAAAAAAAATTGAAGAGTGAGAGCGGGTCGATACTTTGGGAATTTGTGGTGGCGGCCGGGAAAGTCTCAGTCATCGAAGGAGGTGGGGTCGGGTTGGTGGTCGACAGTATGTGAAAGTTTCTAGTGGGGAAAACAATCAACATGTTCTATTTTTCATATATTGAATAATTACATTATATACTTGTTACAAAATCCTTTAACCTAGTCATCAATTATGGAAATAACTCTGAACTAACAAACTAAATCTGAAAAACCTTAGAGGGGGGGTGAATAAGGTTTTTGGCTAATTTTTGAAAATGCTTTGTTAATCAAAAGATAAACTTTCAATTTTGTTTGAAAGAGGATTCTAAAAATCTTATAATAAAATTCCAAACCAAATGAAATTTTGTGGTTGAGACAAGTGAGAAATATGAAGAAGAACACAAAGAGTTATAGTGGTTCACTCTCTCAAAGAGTTACATCTACTACCTTGAGTCAACACCCAAGGATTTTTCAAATCCACTAAAACACAAAGATATACCAACTACAAATATGAGGATCACCCTACAAGGGTTTTGCACACAACCTCAAATCACAACACAATGTAAATCAAAGGATTACCCAAAGGGTTTTTCAACACAAACCTTTGATATCAATAAAAGAGAAGAATAAGTTTAAGAACAATGTTACCACTTTTGAGCTTGAGGAATATAAGATACAACTCAATGAAATTGTTCTACAAGCTCCTCCTTTCTTCTTCTTTGATGATGATCAATAATGAAGCTCAAGAAGATTTTGTTTTTTGGAATGAAAAATATTTGCAATAAATGTGCTTTTGAAGCTCTTGAAAGTTTTAAATGTTCACAATGAATATTCCATAAAACTTATATCTTTTATGGCTGAAAATCAAGTGTTTATATAGAGTCTTGAAGCACAAGACCGTTGCCTTTAGACAATAGCCGTTGCTTTTCAGAAATGACAGATGCATTCTGTGCAATGGTAAAATTTGTACAGTAACAGCAAAAACCGGACGACCGGTTCCTGAAAACGGACTGCCGGTTCTTTAAAACAAAAAGATTCGTACTTAGAAAATGGACTGCCGAATTTTGATATAAAGGAAAATCGGACTGCCGGTTTTAAAACCGGATGACCGAGTTTTTGAACAGAAAGATTCGGACTTGATTTTCTGGAAAACGGACTGCCGAATTTTTTTACTTTTAAAAAAAAATGGACGACCGGTTCTAAAACCGGACTGCCGAATTTATGTTTTCCTCAGCCAAGTTTCTTTTTAAACAAAAACTTTCTTCCTTGTTTCAAAAGCATGTATTCTTTGACAATCATTTTAAAGAGAAGAAAAACTTTCCAAAACATCTTCAGTCAAGAATACTTAGATTTTAACAAAAGATTATATCTTAGAAAATCATACAGGGAGCTTCATATATGATCACTTAATCAAAGAGTAAGACTAGGGAGTTTACAAGGTAGTACCTAATTCACTCTACCAAAGACAATGCCTTCAATGTCTTCAATGATTTGATCTTGGAATGGCTTGGTCTCTTCTTCTCCATTTTGTCCTCATCAACAAGATCTTTTGCTTGTAGACTTTGAGACTTCATAGGTACTTCTTTTGTTCTATGAAGGGTTAGTTAAAATACTCACACAAGCATATGTTAATCATAATCAAAACATAAGTATTAATGCCCTTAGGGCTAACAAAATCAATTACAATAATATACTCCTAAACCTAATATAATTACACAAGATTTAGGATTTACAATAATATGGAAACATCCATAACTATAATCCGCAATACTCCCCCTCAAGTTAGAGCATAGAGATCAAAGATGCCCAACTTGCAAGCTAAATGATGAAAGTAAGTGGAATGAAGAGCCTTAGTGAGAAGATTAGTAGGCTGGATCTCGCTGCTAATACAGAAGGGAGAAAGAAAACCATCCTGAAAAGCATCTCGGATAAAATGGCAATCAATTTCGATGTGCTTAGTGCTTTAATGAAAAACAAGATTGGCCGAGATGTAAAGGGCAGCCTGATTATCACAATTCAACAGAATGGAGCAAGTGAAAGGAACCCGAAGATCTCGAATTAAGCCAGATAACCCCATCAACTCACACAAAGTCATAGCCATGGAGTGATATTTAGCCTCAGCAGAAAAACGAGAAATAGTATGTTGTTTCTTTGTTTTCTAAGAAATAGAGGAACCACCAAGGGAAATAAAGTATTCGGTGACAAAGCAGCGAGTAACAGGAAAGGTGGCCCAATCGGAGTCACAATATGCGGTCAATAAAAGATGATAGTTAGACTGAAGAAAAATACCATGACCAGGACTTCCCTTTAGATACCGAACCACCCAGACAGTAGCATCCAAATAGTCAAAGCAAGAGGTGTGCACAAATTGAGTAAGTGTATGCATAGCATAGGCAAGCTCCAGACGAGTAAGATTAAGATATATAAACTTACCGATGAGTCTGCGATAGCAATCCGATTTATCAAAATAAGGGCCGGAAGCCTTGGCCAATTGATGATTTGGTTCAATAGGAGTAGAGGCCGGTTTGGCCCTTAACAAGGCAGTCTCAGAGAGAATCTCCAAAATCTACTTGCGTTGGCACAAAAATAAACCCAAAATATTTCTTGTAATTTCAATACCCAAAAAATATTTGAGGGAACCTAAGTCCTTCATGTGAAAGGACGCACTCAAAGAAGCTTTGAACTTGGAAATCATCCACATATTATTGTGTGCGTCCTTTTGGGATGCTACTGTGAGCGGGTGGGCTGGGAGCTTCTGTGAGTGGGTCACTGCTTTATTGTGGATTATGGTTATGGATGTTTCCATATTATTGTAAATCCTAAATCTTGTGTAATTATATTTAGTTTAGGAGTATATTACTGTAATTGATTTAGTTTCATAGTTAAGAATTATTTCCATAATTGATGGCTAGATTAGATGATTTTTTTTTAAATTGGGTTTTGATCATGGCAAAATAATCTTTTAAAACAAAGGCGATTTTGCTTTACTCAGAGATTAAATATATCCATATTGCCCTAGAGTAGTAATCCAGTATAGTAAGAAAATATGAAGCACCGATAGTGGAGACATTTTTGTATGGTCCCCGTAAATCATGATGAATTAAATCAAAAATCTCATATGCTTTATTTATACTTAAAGGAAAATAGTCACGAGTTTGCTTGGCACGTAAATAAATATTGCAAGGAGTAGTCCTATTTCTAGATTTCGCAGAAAGTCCAAAAAAATTGTTCACCACAAAATCCAAAGGATGGCTCAACCGTACATGCCACAATGTGCTTGAATCCAAAATAGTACTAGAAAAAGCAAGTAGGGATGATAACTTCAAAGATTTGTAGAAGAATATCTCATTCCGTTGTTCACCCACTCCAATCAGTTTGTACGGTCTTGTATCACGCAAAAATCATCAGAGAGAGTGATAAAACAATTCGAGTCACGTGCCAATTGAGCCAATGTATTGCAGTTAAGCTCAAGAATTAAAAACACACTAAGGAGTTTGAGTCGAGGATTTTAAAAAACAATTCCTTTTTGTAAAGCAATTGCTTTAGCACCATTAGGCAGACCAACAATATATGAATAGATACTATTTAAATATGTTAAAAAATCATTTCTACCAGTCATATAATGAGAAAAGTCTGAATCCAAAATCCACAAATTTTTTATACCAGATAGTTTATCGGATTGACTGGGATTTGAATTATTTAGAAGGGTTAAAAGATTTGACCATTATTCATTGCTTAAATTGGGAAAGTGGGGTTTGGTCACTGCTTTGTCACTGCAATATGCCGGAGCTGCGCCACTTCCTCTGAATGTTGCTGCGTTAGCCCAACCGTCGCCAGTTTCTCATGTCAATGGCCGTTGCTGATTCAAAGCGTTCATTCGGCCAGGTCAACTGCGATTGAAGCTCCCCCTACCGCGGATTCCTGCTCCTCCTGTTGCTCCTCTCCCGCATCCGTTGCGATTGGTCAGAGCATTGTGGCTGTTGAATTGGTTTCTGCCGGTGTCGTTTGTACTGGTCTTGGGCCACCAGTTGGGGTAGCCCACCAGCTAGAAACAGGCACTGATATCGTGTCCGCTGCTATTGCAGTGTGTGCAGACCATCCGCGAGGTTGAAGCAGGATACCGGTCTAGTTTTGCAGTAGCGAAGGCGACACTATCATTGCCTCGTTCCTCCGTTAGAGCCAAATTTCGATGCTGCACTTCTTTACAAATTTTGGCAAGAATCGTTCTCACCTTTTGCATTGGTTCTTGTTGAATCAAATGAGAGCAAACAGTACTATAGATTATACTATTTAATCCCATTAAAAATTGAAAACTTTTTCTTCCTCCCTCTCGTTTGTAATGGCTGTCAAAAGTTCTATATCTGTGATAGATGGGAGTTGAGAGTAGTTTTCCAACTCGTCCCATTATTTTTTAAAACGCGAATAATACACGTTTTTTTAATCTCCTCGTTATTTACAATTTGCTAATGTGGCCTTTAACTCGTATTTTCTCAGTCCGTTTCCAACCAAGAACCTTTCCTTTAAGTCTGTCCATAACTCATCGGCTCTCTTGGAGTAATTAATACAGGATCGAAAAGAAGGTTCAATAGTGTTGAGAATCCATGAATTTATCAGAGTGTTAATTTCCCACCATTCTTTTTCTTTGGCTGGAATGTTTTCTAGAATGGAAATTGTTCCATCAACAAATCCCAACTTTTTCTTCGAACGCAAGGCTAGGCGAATGGCTTTTACCCATTCCACATAATTATTGTCTTTATCCTTCTCTTTTAGTTTGACTATTGTTATGATTAGTCCGGTACCATCTGAAGAGGCCACATAGTAGGCATCTTTCTTTATTCCATGAACATAGCTTTCTTCAACCACGTCGTTGTCAACATTGTCAATATCTTTTTTGCCATTATTCATTAAGAGAATGGCTCTGATACCATAAAAGTTTCCAGTGGGGAAAACAATCAATTTTTTCTATTTTTCATATATTGAATAATTACATTATATACTTGTTACGAAATCCTCTAACCTAGCCCTAGCCATCAATTATGGAAATAATTCTTAACTAGGAAACTAAATCAATTACAACAATATACTCCTAAACTGAATATAATTACACAAGATTTAGGATTTACAATAATATGGACAACATCCATAACTATAATCTGCAATAGTATGAGTTGGGGAAGGGGGGAGTTTCAGCTTGGGAAAGGGGGGAAGAGGAAAAAGAGTTGAGGGTTTCCAAAAGAGGGAGCGGGAATGGTTTTTTCTCAAAAACAAAATGGAAATTAAAAAAATTCAACTGTTTACCAACTAGTATGTCGGATAATACTTCTACGCTGGCGATTTACTAACAGATCTTGTCAACTTCAATAGGTAATTAAACAAAGTTACCGATCGAAACTAATCAATCGGTAACTTCGATAAAAAAAAACGGTTTTTTCTGATAATGTATATATATATATATCCATAAGTTATTATTACTGGAAAACTTTAGAGGGGGGTGAATAAGGTTTTTGGCTAGTTTAAAAAGCTTTTTGAACAAATATAATTGAAACCTCCGATTTTGTTTGAAGAAGAATTTAATAACTCCTTTTTAATAAAATTCCTAACCAAACAAAATCTCTTTTATAATCAAGAATTAGACAATAAACATAAAGGTAAAGTGCAAGCCACAAAGAAAAGAGATAAAGGATATATAGTGGTTCACTCTCTCAATAGAGCTACATCCACTACCTTGAGACTCAACTCATGGATTTCACAAATTCACTAAAATATAAGTTCTATTACAAAGAAATCACAATGATGATCACCATTCAAGTGTTTTACACTCAAACCTTAATGTTTACAAAACACACAATATAATAATTATCAAAGGATCACCCAAAGGGTTTTCACAGAACCTTTGATCACAAGATAATATGAAAGAGTAGGGATGTAACAACGTTACCAAAGAAGTTTGAAAAGATAAAGATACAACTTGATTCAATTATTCTACAAGCTCCCTTTTTCTCCTTCTTTGAAAGATGATCAATGATGAAGCTCCAAGGAGATTTTTCTTTTCCTTTTTGTAGGATAAAGAAGATTAGAAAATTTGTACTTTAATACTCTTGAAATTGTTAATAAATGTTTCTCGATTACTTGGCCGTTGTGGCTGATCAAAATAACATTTTATATGTGAAGGTAAAAACTAGCCGTTACTCTCAGAGCAATGGTAATTTTTTACAGTAAAAGTGAAAACCAGATGACCGACTCTCAAAATAGGACGTCCGATTTTTCTTATGAACAGAAAATCGGATGACCCTTTTTAAAATCGGATGACCGATTTTAATATCCTTGAAAAATCGGATGACCTTTTTTTCATTTTGAAAAATCAAAAATCGGACGTCCGATTTTCTTAATAATAGAAAATCGGATGACCAGTTTAGACATGACAGAAAACTAGACAACCGGTTTTCCTTTAAAATATATATTTCCCTTCACATTTTAAAATATGTATTCTTGATACTCTTTAAGAAATGTGTAATACATTTAAAACATCAAAACTTTATCAAGAACACTTAGTTTTTTTTTAATGATAGTTTGTCAAAAAATATTTCTTCTTAGGAACTAACATATTGATCAACAATCAAAGAGACAAGTTACGGAGTTTTACAAAGTTTACCTAATAATGTACCCCTAACTAATCTTCTTATCTTTAAGGTGTTTAACTTGATCACTTAATCTTCATAGACTCTTGTTGTCTTCTGTGATCTTCTGTTTCTTTGTAGATTACCCTTGAGACTTCTGTTGTACATCTTTCGTTCGTCTATGTAAAGCTATTTCTACTTATCACAAAGCATAATTTAATCATAATCAATACATTACTAATATGCCCTAAGGTCTTACAATTACTTTTAATTTTTTTTCAAACTTTTATATTAGTGAATTATTTACAATATTCTTGTTGTTATGATAAATTTACTCAATGTGATGATTTCTGACACATTTTAAGCATGCACTACACACGTGCGCCTTTATTAAATACATTTTAGTTCTTAAAGTGATGAACTGTAAAAAAAATAAAAACAAAAAATTGGGTGATATTTACTGGAAGATGATAAATATGTATTGAATATATCCTTTTAGTTTTAACTGTTTAGAAATACCTTAATAAGAGGCTCATATACAGGGTTATATACCTAAAATATGTTGAAATGATCACGTTGAGTATAATTTATCACATATATCTAATATATGTTGAAATCGTCGTATTGGATATAATTTTTCATCATTGTAAAGTTATAAATAGTTAATAAATATAAAATTTGAAAAAAAAATTAGGCATAAATCAAATATTAATAATAATTTATGATTATATATAATTGATTTCTCATATATTTTACAAACTAAAATTTACAATGCAATGAAAAAAATTAAATATATCCAATTAAATTCATTATCTGCCTAAAGAAACTCATGATCTTCTCTACCAATGCTAGGAATAGCAGGAATATCAATCCAATAGAAGAGGCACAAAACTTTTATACTCCTTTTTTTTTTAAAAAATAAAGGAAAAAAAGAAAAGCTTACGTCACATTTTACTAAATTCTCTTTTTTTTAACTTGTCACATTATACAAATAATATAATATTTAATGAATGTTTTTCCATTAGACATTCTCATTAAAAATAAATTTCAACCTCTTTAAAGCCAAATATGTAAACTTATATAGATAATAATAAGAAGAGAGAAAGGTTTTAAAGGTATTTTAGTCACGACAAAAAAATAGTACCTCTCCATATTATAAGGTGAAATTGTCATATTTTGAGTTTCATATTTTAAAGTGATTTTTCTTTATACATTTTTTTTAAGAATACCCTATTCAAATAATGCATCACTATTTAATAATTCTTAAATTCTAAACAACATTCACGTTTTATAAAAGTTTGCAATATAAAAAGAGGAGAGAGGAAAAAGTAGATAAAGACTTGGATGATGAAGTTTATTAGCTTAATATAAGGGCGTTAGAGGTATTTTATTCTAAAAAACACATCGATTTTAGATTTTTCTTAATTTGTTGAAATAATAAATGATCTTATAATATGAAATATAAGTGGTATAAAATTAGGTATTTTGTTGAACTTGGTAATGTTAAATTGTAGCAAGTAAAAAAAAAGGTTAATATAAAAAAATAGCATGAACTTTGTCCATTATGTCAATTAAATACTTAATATTTGAAAATAACAATTGAGGCACAATTTTGTTTATTCGATAAAATAATTGAATGAAACTGATTAGAAATTAGTAATGTCTGTTATGCCCTAATAAAATTTAGAAAACTAATTTTACCCTTCTATAGGAGGGAAGCTTGCATCAAAATGGAGAGAAGAAATATAACAAAAATAACTCTCTCTTGCCAAAACTATTAAAACACCTAACTACTACCAAATCTTATCAGAAGAAAAAAATGGCGAGAGTCTTTTTCTCTTCCTTCCCCAAAGCCACAAAAATCATATACCAAAACTTTCTCTTCTTTCCCCAAACTCTCAAAAACCATATACTAGCTTCATCAAATCATTATTGTGGCTTAAAAAACCCTTATTTTTCTTGCAATCAACTGTAAAGATAATGGATATTATAAGAATTAAAAAGTTCTAACCTCCAAAATTTATGAAATTGTAAAAAAGGTACTCTGGCAAATGATTAATACAAAAAAGTACACTGAACTTTGTCTATTGCCAAATTATTTTTTTGACAATTTCAAATATTTTTTATGATTAGTTCCCTCCTATAGAAGGATAAAATTAATTTTCTAATTAATTAAGGCGTGACAGACATAACTCATTTCCGATCAATTTTTTTTCAATTGACTTTATTAAAAAAAAGTGAAATTGTTCTTTAAATGTCATTTTAAAAGATTGGATATTTAATTGGTATGTTGATAAAATTTAAAAGACTGGATAAAGTTTAAAATATTTTTTTTATTGATAGGAGAAAATAATATTCTTAAGGGCCCCATAGCAGTTCATTATTGTAGGTGATGGGCGTGGGTTCTACCGCGTTTACGCTTACGTCTCCACAATTCTCAAAATCTTCCATGCATGAGTGACGTGGAATTTCCCTTCTTCATGGGAAGCCACGTCAGCATGACTTCCTCCGAACCAGGTGCGATGATGACGCATTGGCCAGCTATTTTGATTCCTCTCATAATAACTAAATAGGAAGCTTCTAAGGATGAGATTTTTCCCTCCTTTCTTAATTTTTAATTTTCAAATAAGTATCAAATGAGATGAGATATTGCATCATTCAATTGGTTCCATGTTTACTCTTTAAATAATTTGATAAATTCGAAGTTAAGACTCTAAATCTTAAATGATATTATTAATTTTTGAAATTATAGTTTCTTGATAGTGTTACTTTTACTGGTCTAATATTATCTTAGTTGTTCGGTTAATTTAATATATTTACTCATAAATATAAGAGACGAACATGGTGTATTGAATCGCCTTCCCTAATATCTCCTTTTTTTTAGAATATTTTTCATAAAAAATGAATTTGAATTGAATTTTTTAAATGGTTAATTTGAGGAGTGTTGTATGTTTTGGTATTGAACTTTTTATTGATCTATTTTAAAATACTTTTAAGATTTTCTAGTAATCTTCACATTAATTAGATTACTTTGGTTTGAATCATAAGTAGAAATAAATTTTAAGGAAATTTTGATGGAATTGTTTAAGTGAGAGCTCTAAAAACAAAGCAAATGTTAATGTATGAAATTTGGAATCCTCAACCTAGGAGTTTTGGAGAGCGGGCTTTTTAATGTCAATGCGAGGTCACGAATTCAATTTTTGCATGTGGTGTTATATTAAGAAAGCTCTGAGTTAGGTCATAATCCCCGAGTGTAAGTCAAATTCAGCAAATGCTTCGTAGGTCAAATACAGATTCGTCAAAACTATGTATTCCTAGATACCGAATGCTAGGACTATCAATATGTTCGGACTAGCCCGAAACTCGACTCGTTGACAAGTATTTTTTTTAGGTTTGGGCATATTTTTTAGGCTCGAGTAATTCATATCACGCTTGAGCCTAGGTAAGCTCGATCCTTGTTCAAGCCCGGCCCGCTCATATACATTACTATTTTTAATTTTTATTATATTATACTATGTTATATATTATAATTATATATATTATATGGTAATTTCTATTAATAATTAAGAAATAATATAATAAATATTAACATAGAATAAATTTTTGATTTATTTAAAAGCATTTTTTTATTGTTTTCTTAATAAATTTACATGTAAACTATTGATATATATAATATTAATTCTTTAAAAATATAACTTTATAAATGTATAATAAAATTTAAATAATAAAAATAGTTTGGAATTAAAATGCTTTCATTATTTATAAAATTTTTGTTTTAATTTCTTTATTAAAAAAAATCTTATTTGGGCTGGGCCGGTCTGAATCCGACCCATATAAAAATGTGAGTCGAATTTGGACTCATTCTTTTTAAGCCCGAATTATTCGAGCCGAACTCGAACCAAGACAGGCCTGATCCATTAGTTCGATTGACAGTCTTATCGGACGCCTCTAAAAGGTAACTAAAATTTGGAATGCTTGGATTTTTGCTTGATTAATAAACCAAAGCTTATAAATAATTTTCCCCCCTTAAACTTTTTTATATTGTGGACTTGGTCTATAAAATTTAATTTGCTACTTTTAGGTATCCAAACAATTTATTTTTAGTGAATTAGGTACATCAGTCCAATTTTACCGTCAACTAATTCTTTTGTCAGTTAAGTGGAAGCATTTTCGTCCAAAAAATCATCCAACCTTCTCACTTAGATTATTTTAGGACTAAAAAGAAACTTAAAAAAAATTAAGATCAAAATATAAACTTCTCCCTCTTTTTTTTCATTCTCATCCTTCTTCTACCTTCTTCCTCCTCTTCCTCCCACTGTAAACTACAGTTATAATAGTTAATTACATTCCTAAATGGCGGCTCCATGTGTTTAAGGAAATTTTTATACTTTATAAATTTTGAGTGATATCATATCTAGGTCTTAACATGTTTTGTTTCTAGTTTAAGATTCCTAACATTTAAATTTAACTTTTAAGATTCTTAATTAATGTACAAATTTTTTTAAAGTTATTTTTAATAATAAATTATGTTCAACTTAATGGGATGGTAACGGTTGGAGTCATTCTCCTTAAAAATTGTTGGGCTAAAAGTTTCTCCAGTTAAGAAATATGAGTAATATAATATGGTTGGAGTCCTTTTTTCATCTAATGAAGATGGAAAACAAGATTTTCTCGTCGTGTTTTTCTAAAACTTCTGTTGATTCTTTTATTCTTCTTCTTTCGGGTTTTTATAAGATTGACTGTCTTTTTTAAAAGATGATCACATTTGGACATATTTTTTAAAAATTATCCTCAAGTGATCATATTAAGAGGGTAATATCTACCTTTGACCAACTTACAGTCTGATCTTGATCATTCCTTCTAATTTTGCCCTTGTTTTTCTTTCCTTCTTTTTCCTTCTGAGATGTCATATTTCTTCATTTCTTTAAGACATATTCATTTATTTCTAAATAAAATCATTCTTTTATTTAAATAAAGTAAAATATTATTACATATTATTTTTATTTTATATATATATATATATATAGAGAGAGAGAGAGAGAGAGAGAAATTTTCCATCCATATTTAAAAATCAAGATCAAAAAATAATTTATATATGTAAATATTCAACATTTTCACAGAAATAAAAGTATTTAACAATAATTTAAACTCTCATCAATTTTATTAATTAAAAATAAATTGTCTTTAGTTAGAGGGCTATGAAAATATAAATAATTTTTATTATTTTACATATGTGTCGTTTTGTATTTTGAATAATTTCATTAAATAAGATTAAAAGTTAAAAACTAGACAGTAAACGATTATTTTAAATTTTTAGAAATTAATATCTTATGTTAGTAACATTAGTAAATATTGAATATTTGTGGTTCAAATTGTATTATTAATGTTATTATAAATCAAATTTTAAAATGTTATAGAGCATTTTTTAATTGAATTAAGATAATGTATTGTGATTTACTTACTTTAAAAATTATGAACATGTTTTTAAAAAAAATATTATTTAAAAATAAGAATTCGGAAGACTATAGAGTGAGGTACAAAACTACAAATTGCAAACTTGACAAATCTAAATCCAAATCTATATTTGATACCTTTATATATTTTTAAATTAAAATAGACCTAGGTCTAAAAGACATTACTTTTAAATAATTTTTTTCTAGAAATTACTTTTAATTAATGAAATGAATAATATTTTGATCTTTAATTGTTGAAGTCTTAAAAATATAAATTATTTTTTAATCTTGACTTTTTAAATATAGATAAAATAAAAATATTATGAGAATTAATACTTTTCTTCCAATTAAATAAAAGAAAGATTTCATAAAAGAAAGAATGTTTGATTTCCTTCAAAAACACAAAAAGATGACAATTAAAAAGGTAAAAAGAAAAAATAAATAAAGATAAAGGACCAACATAATAATATGGGTTTTTTTTTCCCTTAAAACAGCCTTCTTTTTTAAAAGAAGATCTAAAGTGGCTATGTTATGAGGCTAATGTCCATATTTGGCCAATCATCAATTTCATTTTGTGCCTTCCATTCAATTTTGTCCTTGTTTGTTTTTTTTTCTTTTTTTTTTTTTATTTGTTCAATTTAGATGTCATATTTCTTTTATTTCTTTAAAAAATCATTCATTATTTACTGAAATTGTTCTTTTATTTAATTAAAGAAAAAATATTACTACATATCATTTTTATTCTATCTATATTTATTTTAAAAGTATTCTATCTATATTTATTTTAGAATACTATCTATATCTAGAAATTTAAGATTAAAAAATAATTTATATACGTAAGTAAGTATTTAACATTCCCTCAAAAAAAAAAAAAAAGAATTCAACAATTAAAAATGAAAATCTCATCAATTTCATTAGTTAAAAAACTGTCTTTTAGTTAGAGGGTTATGAAAATATAAATTGTTTTTGTTTTTTGACATTTATATCATTTTGTATGTTGAATAATTTCATTAAAGAAGATCAAAAGGTTGAAAAATAGATATTAAAAGATTATTTTAATTCTTTTAAAAATTAAATTTCTTATGTATTAGTATTATTAGTTAAAATTGAATATTGTGGTTCAAATTGTATTACTAATGTTACTATAGATTAAACTTTAATGATTATAGAGTTTTTTTTAATTGAGAAAATGTATTGTAATTTAATTTATTTATGAAATTATAAATAAAAGCATTATTTAAAAATGAGGATTGGGGACTCTATAGAGTAGGATACGAGGCTACAAATTATAGATCAAGACAAATTCAAATATAATGCAGATTTGATATTTTTCTATAGTTTAAATTTTAAATAGACTCGACTCTAAAAGACATTACTTTTAATTATGAAACAGATGATATTTTGAATTTTAATTGCTGAATCCTTAAATATATAAATTATTATTTAATCTTGACTTCCTAAATATAGGTAGAATAAAAATATTATAAGAATTAATACTTTTCCTCCAATTAAATAAAAGAAGGATTTCATAAAATAAAGAATTAATTATTTTTTTAAACAAATTGTAAAGAAGAACAAAAATAAAAGAAGTATTACAATTAGAAATGGTAAAAAGAAAAAAATTAAATAAAGGTGAAGTATTAACATGGTGTAAGAGGGCACTTTAGTCACTTTGGGGAAGGAGGTACATTAGCCTCAAGACATGGCCACTTTGGGTCTCTTTTTAAAAAAGGGGGCATTTCTTAAAAAAAAAAAAAAAAATGCCTAATAATATGATGCAGAAGCAGTTTTGGCCAAAGAGGTATATTGGTCTCACAATGTGGCCATTTTAAATTTCTTTTTAAAATAAGGGGGTCATTTTAAGAAAAATCCAAAAAGAATCATGCATAATGGTCATTTGTGTATCTTTATCCTAAATCAAGACTAGTTTAGACCATTTCTTTTGAAAGATGGTCATTTACACCTCACTTTTCTTCATTTCTCTATTCAAATTTTCTTATCTTTCAAAAGGGATTTCCCTTACAAAGAGCACATAAACACAAACAAAATATGTTTGAGACCAAATATGAAATTTAGTCAATAAAATAATGTTTATAAAATTATTAAAACCATGATTTTTAGCCATTTTCTATGGCAGATTTCATCATGTCATAAGGTACTAATTTAGTGGATGTCAAAGGTATATAGTTCGAACCAAATTCCACTCCTCCATTAAAAAAAAGTTTAATAAACATAACATTCGATTTTAATAAACATAACATCTTGCAGCTATTTTTTTTTTATAAAGGATCAAACCCCGACTTAGATCAAAGCATAAAGGGATGAGCAGGAAATCCCATATATAACATAAGGGGTTGACCGCTCATCCCTTCTGGTTCGATCGGGGACGGGGACTTGACCCCTTATCATGGTCAAATATTTGGATTTGACCAAAAAATTTTTAAATAAAATATTTAATTATTTTTATTTAAAATTTTCAACCATTTATGTTATATATGGGGTTGACGAAAAATTTCCTTATGATTTTTATGTGGATGAGTCAATGTCCCCTTATGAAATGAAGAGTTCTATTAGAGGTTGGTAAAACTCATTTCATATGAGTATATATTGTAGAAATTTTTAGAATTTAAAATTTTGATTTTTGCCCCTTTTTTGAACCAATTTCAATTTAAAAAAATGGTAAAAATGTATATAAGGTGCTAAATTACAATGTACTAATCTTATTTCAATGTTATTTGACTATTATCAAATGGCTTGAATTTGTTGAATTTAATTTGAAGAATTCGAAAGGATTTTTTTAGAGGGAGGAAGATAAAGATTTTAAAAAATGACTACACGAGTGTTATATTTATAAAAACTGGATGTTATATTTATTAAACTCCTAAAAAAAATTGGGTGATGGCATCACCAATATTTCCAAATTATATTTAGTGTTTAATTAGAATATTATCTTATTTGAGAGCTTAATGATAATTTTTTTTAAACAATGATAATTTTTAAATATAAAGACAGTTGTGAGAAAGAAAGTAACATAGCATAATATTTGAATTTTTTTCTAAATACATAACTACATATCATTAGCAGAAACATCAATATGATCATATTAAACTGGATCAGAAACACCCAAAGTTCCACTCCCTATCACACAACACATGAGGAGGGATAGGGGAGAAAGATAGCCTATAAACTTAAAAGATTCTGCCCATTTTGCTAAGTTAGGGGTCGATAAATTACGCACCGAAATATAAAATTTACGCACAAAGTATTTTTATTTTCAACTAAATAATCTTTCTCTTTTCTCTAAGTTCTCAATACACCCCAAAAATTCAGACAATGTGCTCAAATCCAACCGTTAAAAATTGTAAAAAGGTTAGTATATTGTTCTGTACTTGTTTATTTAAATTTTTAGCCATTTAAGAATTTTTTAAAAAAAAAAGATGTACTGGAGATGAAAAAATGTTGCTTCGCGCGGATCCTGGTCGTTGGCGGCGGACCGAAAGTACCTCACACTAAGCGATGGCGCTGGGTGCTGACGGTTGCACAAAGGCCTGGCGGCGTGGAGAGGGAATTAATTTCTGGTCTCTGGTGCCAAGTGATGGCATGGATCGAAAGTACCTCGCGCCAAGGCCTGGTGCTAGGTGCCAGACACTCGAGTCAAAGTCTGGTGCGGACGAATTATTTATTTATTTATTTATTAAAATGAAGTTTTTATTAATTAATTATTAATGTTATAATTTGTTATATTAATTATTTTTTATACCATTAGGTTAATTTTTTAGTTAATTTTATATTATAGTTTGTATATGTTAATGTTGATTAAACTTGTTAATGTCCTAATTATTTATATATATTATGTTACTTGTTATTAATATTTGTGATTACTCTACAATGCTTATGAATTATTTAATTGTTAATGTTTTATTTATTGTGAATTATTTCATTACTTAGTACTTTTTAGATGATTACAATGATTATTAATTATTTAAGTGTTTCTAGTTTATGAATTTCCTTTAAAAAATTAAAGATGAAATAATAATAAAATTACAAAAGTTAATTTAATAATAGTTAAGGAGAAATAATAAATTTTAGCTTCTTAGCCCTACACTACAAATTGAATGTGATTTAATTAGGTAAAGTTAATAATATATTATGATAAGGTGATAATTCCGAATAAAAAAAATATGATGAGAAATAAAATATATTAAAATTTAATATAATTAATAATTAATTATTTAATTTATTACAATTGAATAATTTCATTTTTTAGCATATAATTACTAAAAATTATGATTATAATAATTTAATAATTAATAACTGTTTATAGTTATTTTAAAATTCATTTAGATGGATTGTAAACAGCAGAGACGATGAAGATATGATGATTTAGGGCCTATAGCAGATAGGAGTGGTCGTACTGTCCAACTTCTTCTCGGGAATTGAGGGGTAGGCATAGCTTGTCTGACATACCTACTACTCCTGCCATGTTGGTCCTGTTGGTCCGGGGTCTTCGATCTAACCTCCTCCTATTCTGAGTAGGGTTCATATGCCTCACGACCCTTATACACCATTACCATATTGGTCATTTGCACAATCTCATTCTCACGGCCCACTCTCATTTTCCTATTACCCGTATGAGTTGGATACATCTACTAATCTTAGTTATTACCACTTTCCCGTACAACACCCAGGTATTACTAGTACTAGTGGTTCAGATCCGCAGTTGGGTTCGTCCTTCTTAGACGAGCTATTGTCAGGATTTCCAACTGTTTCCCTCTATAGCAGCCAACACATGGATTATTATGGGAGCTCTGGACATGTGCCATCCTATATACCTGGGTCGAGAAAACATGATAGGGATGAGGGTGGCTGGGATATAGTTTAGGTAAGGGGAGATGCCATGAATGCTTAGGAAGACGAGTTAGAGGATGAGTCGGAGCATGTAGAGGGAGAGAGAGAGAGAGAGAGAGAGAGAGAGAGAGAGAGAGAGAGAGAGAGAGAGAAGGACGTGTATATGGGGAATGGGAGGACGATTGCCGAGGTTCGTCCACTGTCATTGGTGAGTAGGCTTGGGAGGGAAAAGGAATCGGGTTTCTACGAGATACAGTGAGATATGTAATGCAGTTTGTCAGGCAGTCTCGACCTTCATCATGTTGACATGCTGAGCCCGATATTACTGATGGTTCGAATGCTGGGAAGAAGAAGCCAAGAAGGCTGATAACGATTCTTGGATACAAAGAAGACCAGCTCCTGGAGGTCCACAAGATCCAATGGTCATGCCCTCATACGGTGGACATATTGCGGTCCATTTGGCACGAAGAGGTACATTTTACAATTTTTTAAATCTATGTATTTCTCGTAATTTATAGTGTTTTAATTAATTATAGGTATTATCTTTCAATTTATAATGTACTTTTGTATATTTTTTATTATTATAATATGTAGGAGCGCCCTACATTGAGGTTACGTGGCTGTCATTCCGTACTTACCTCATGGACACTGAGTGATATTGATATGAGACGTCGGGATAGCTACATCAGTATTTGTCCATCTACAGTCCTGTATGTTCCAATATGGGCACAGTGCGCTTTTGAGCGCGTTTGTTGAGAGGTGGCAGCCGGACACTAACTCATTCCATATGCCTTTTGGTGAGATCACTATCACTTTACATGACGTAAATCTCATTCTCGGGATACCTGCATATAGCGATGCTATTACCGCTTAGATGATACCACAGGCGCAACTCACGTTAGTGATCCGGGACTTTGGCATCAGTCTCACTGGTAGAGGTGATTCTCGGTATGGGATTCTACAAGCATATATTTCCGCTGCTAGTGATGATCTAGAGATTCCTATGGATATTAAAGCATCCTATTACGTTCTATCTATGATCAGGAACTCTATATTCACTGACAAGAGCGACTTGAACGTCGCTCCTTACCATATATGGCCTTTAGTGAAGAACCTTTAGAGGTGCAATAGAATGGCTTGGGATGCTGCGGTTTTGGTGTGGCTTTACAAGAATCTGGATCAGGCATCACACGCTGATGCAAGAGACTTAGGAGGCTGCTACTCATTATTGGAGGTATTTATATTTATTTATTTAACATATTAAGACTTTGGCATTTTATAATTTATATATGTATTATATCAATATTTATATGACCTTTATTTTTTAGGCATGGATATACTTCTATTTTCCATGTTTGCATCACTAGTGAAACCTGGTGTGGTTGCCTGTAGTCCATATATCTAACAATTTGAGCTATTGGGGACGACACGTGACAATTCTGTGTTAGACTATCATCTGCAGTTGGATACCATGAGAGTAGTTGAGGTTCGGTGGACACTGTACATGGCTTAAGAGATGGGAGTACGATTTGCCACATACCATAGAGTATTACCCTTCTTCGATACTGTGGAGCTGCACATGCCTGAGAGATGTATAGGACAGTTCGGTGGGTTGCAAGGCGTTCTCACTCCTCGTATTATCGCATCTCGCGAGCATCATCAACCGGCTCAATTTTCCCGTCACATCCTCACATTCTAGCTGTTGTGATCCTTGATGCATTTGATCCATATATTGCCGATGATGATCCTGAGAATATGGGTTCTAGTCATGCAATATTCATAGAGATCTCTTGGATTATCCGTATGTACCGAGAGTTACGTTTTTAGATTTATTGTTGTCCTTTTTTAATGCATTTCTTATGACGTGTGTATTTTAATTCACGTTAGTTGGATACTGTTTGTTTCATTGTCATTTAGTGTGTTAGTTGTCCGATGACTCCTTATTTATTTTCGTTCTAATGAGTTATATATATTTTTTCTATTATTACAAAAAAATTAAGTAATGCAACTAGTAATAATAATTATAAAATCAATAATACCACACTTAATATATCAATTAATTACATTTATGTCAAGAGGACCATATTTCCGGGGGGACATTCAGTAACATTCAATGCTTACCACTCTGCTAAACGATTACTTAAAGGGACACACCAGCTACTTATATTACTCTGACACCACCCCGACTACTGTTGGCATATAGGTGGTAAGGGAAAATTATTTTTCATGTATAGCTGCAATAAAAAATAAATAATAAAGATGTTAGTTGTCCCGAGGCAATTTAATATAAGAATTAAATACACAATCACAAATAACTTAAATTTTTACGAAAAAATTACTGCAGATGAAGTGTTCACAATCTGCCAAATGTCCGATGACAATCGTGTCTTGCACGTGGTCCGACGCTAAATAAAAGGAAAAATTGTGTTGCTATCTGGACGATCCATAAACTGAAAGTGTTTGCACCGAGGATCAGATGATCAGGTATATCCATCCAGCAATGCCTCAGTGCGAAACCATTCCAATGCACACAACCATGAATGATTTCATAGAACCTCTCACTACTGCCTAAGAAATTCATTTGTCCCGTTTATCGTGCATCTCATTCAATATATGTCTACGCACTTCTGCCCACCAATTTTCATCATCATATAAAAAATAGGATAGCACCCTAAACCCATAGTTTCCATCTCCTTTTATATATTTTTTAGTCTACAATGTAAGGGTAAACAAATTTGTAAAAAAGCACATGTATAAGGGAACTCAAGAGAAACAGATGCATCCTCAACTGACATAGATGGTAGCCCCGAGCTCTGTCCCCTACTCTGGCCTCTATCTCGACCCCTAGGCGTATGTGGCGGCTTCCCTCTCCCACGGAAACTCATACCAAAACCCAATTCGGAGCCTGATCCAGATCCAAATTCGCTTGATTTCACATTGTTGCATGGGAATCTATATGTGCTCCCATTATTACTTATCCTTGAGTCTGTCTTACGTCACCTTTTAGTAATGGTTGTGGGTGAAGTACCCGAAATCAAACCTTCTGAATTGAATGGGATAACAGGATGTAAGATACTTTGGGCAGCTCGAGGCAACTTCATAACTTATAATAAATATAAACCACATAACATATTAAAGCATACATATACCGTGACATTATGTATTTCTTTAAATTAAAAGCATACTTATACAAATTTAAATTAATATTTAAAAGCTTTTTGGATATATGAACCATAGATGGTGGCCTTGTAGAGAATTCCTGAAGAATACTAGTAAAATTATGCAGTTGTTTCTCAAGATCACTCTTTTGAGCATATTGCTGTCCTCCTATTCCCGATAACCCATTTATTTCGAGGGACCTCCAAAAAATGTGAACATCCTCCAACTTTAGTGGAATGTATATATGGTATTGTTTGAGTAACTCACATGAACAAAGGAGCATGTGTGACGTTCTAACCCAGTGTCCGCATAGATTCTATGGATTAGCGAGGATCTTCGGGACTCTCTTTATCTCATCTTTAATAATTTTTTCAGTGCCAAATGGCTTACATTGTAGCACAGCTGAGCTATTACTAGATTACTCTTGTCATTGTCTTTTTCTTTCAATGAAGAATATTCAAAGGTGGTCTTAATCTCAACAATCTGTCCCTCAATCAATGAATCAATCTTGAGAAAAACCGTGTCTAAATTTTGCGTGTCTTGTTGCGATCCATGGCTTCAACAGTGCATGTTCACTCTCGGCCCGATTGTGGTCTCCGAACCAAAATGCAAAAACGTACTCGTCCAAACTCTCACAAAATTATGGGCAAATGTATTTAACCATTCATCAAACAAGTATCCTAAGAACCACCGCATTCTATGCCACTTGGTCTTCAATTTTCCCAATATCTCATTATACTGCTGCTCATTGGAGGAGTTAATTAATCTGTGCCATATAGTGTTTACAAACAATTCTACTCCATCCTGTCCAATCTTCAGAGTTAACTTTCTAACAATATTTTGATCAATATGTCTTCTGTAGATCATGTGGTAAGAATTATTGAAGACTAAAGAGATAACTGGCATCAAACCTGACTCCTTGTCAGTTACAATCACGACAGGATCGGGAGATTCGAAATATAAGTTCTAAAGCTATTGCAGCAGCCATTCATAGGTTTCAACATTCTCATTCCATATGAAGGCAGTAGCTATGATAAAAGTCTTTCACGTAGGAATCATCCCGCAGTCTTAAGGAACAGCATATTATACCTAAGTAATACAATATAATATAATATAAATTTAATAATAAGAAAATAAATCATTTTTATAAATTAAATATGTATTTACTTTTAAACCAAGTAAAACAATATATATATATATATATAAAAGAAGATCAATTGAACATACTAATATAAAACCGACAACTAGTATAAGAACATACGTACGATTTTATGAATATGCTATTAAAGAAGGGGAATTCGCTTGTTCGTTTTATACACTGTGCCCATTATCAAGACGAAAGAAAGGCCATGTTCTCATAATAAGAATGGATACCAGGTGTGCAACAACGATATCGCTTAGGATATTGTTTTCTTTACAGTTGCTCCAGTAACACCTATATCCTCTATGATTACATTGATGAAATACTTCTTCTATCGTGTTGCGTCCCTCCATCATCTTCTTCTTCATCTTTGCACGGGCATTATATATAGTTTGTTTACTGCAAAATTAATATAAATTGAGTTAATAAATTGGACAAATCATATAAGATCATATGATTTTAAATAATTAAGCCAAAAAATAAAAGATTAATCTCACATACCTCACAGTACAATCCGAATCTTTTCTAACAAACTTGCCATAATATTTCGAGGAGTGACTTGACACCTACTAAATTCCTCAGTGAGCTTTAGCTGATGATCTGTCAACCTTTCCGCCTGAGCATGTGCATGAGGATAAATACCTATCTTATAGTTGTGCCTCCTATCTTTTACATATAATTTCCAATTATCTCCAATGGTCGATTTCTCGCATTTAATTGAAAAGGGCAATTATATTTCTTCGTTTCGTACGGACCCCTACGCTTTACAGGGAATTTTTTCTTCTTCGTCTTCATCATCGTCATCCAACCTTGCTTTATTTTTTCTTCCCTCCCAACGTTCGCAACCAAGAGTCACATACGGTCGATGATCAAATCTTCTTTTTGACATGTACCGAGTAATAATAAGATATGTATTTACTGTTTTTGCAATTTTTCTTTGCCCAGTTAACCAAATCCGTTTTCGAATCAAATAATATATCTATTTCAAATAAATAACTATGATCCACATACTGTTCCTCCATTTCTATAAATTCTTCAAAGGCTTCAGGATTTATATGTTCTTGTTATACTATAATATTACGACTTTATTTAAAAAAAAACTAAGACAACAACATAATTATAACTTTATTAATCTAATTTTTTAACTTAATGACATTATTTATGATTATTTATATTTTTTAATTATTCAATTATTAAGTTTCAGTTGTTATTATTTAGTATTACTTTTTTAAGTTGTTATTTTTAACTGTATATTTGGGTATTTTATTACTTAAGCATAACTTAAATAATTACAATTTTCAAAATTATTGTTATATTTTTCAAAATATTAATTAATTTAATTATTATTTTATATCAAAAAAACTTAAACATGTTAAAAGTAACATAAACAAATAATTATATAATTAAAATTAAACATTTTATGAATTAAAAATAAATTAAATGATAACGTATACGTATGTATTAACATACAACGTATGTATTAACATAAACTAACACGAATTTATAATATTAAACTAAAAAATAACATAATCATATACTGAAACATATAATAAAAACAATTACCATTAATAATTAAAAAATAAAAAAGGTAACAATAAAAAGAAAATGGTCTGACCCACTCGAGCCATGTCTTGGCGCGAGTAGGGTGACCTCGGACCAAGCACTGGCATAGATCGTGAAATGGTCGCGCCAATGCCTGGTGCAAGGTCACCCCTACTCACGCCAGGATAGGCTTGAGTGGATCAGACCGCTTTTTTAAATTGTTACATCCTTTTTTGTTATTTTTAACTTAAAATTGATCGTATCGTGTAAATAATCTTCAAAATTTTAAATAGTTATTACAATTTTTAGAGAAAGTGTTTTTGAGGAGAAAGAATTAATTTAAAATTTTTTGTGCGTAAATTTTATATTTATGCGCGTAATTTATTATTCCGATCTAAATTAGTCTTATTCAGCCAGTTATCCGCTTTCCGAAATTCCCAAAAAGACAAATTAATAGGGTCCCAGGAAAAAAATTGAAGTCAGTAGGGCCAAACGTGGGACCTGCTTAGCTAGGCTTCAAATTTCTTTAAATCATGAGAAAACTTTGGGCCTCCTTAGCCAAGGTAGCCAAGGGCTCATTAATTGCAGTTACATCCTCACGGATGCAATGAACTATAATGGAATATAAGGCCCAAGCAAATATGACTTTTTGAGTTCTCTATTCTCCACTCTTTTTTTCTTTTTTAAGAAAGTGAATTTTATATATGAGAATTCAATGTACACACCGAAAGTGCAAGCACAAGAACCTCCTCAATAAAAATAAAAATAAAAAAACTATATCCCCCAACTACCTCTAAAAATGCGTTTAAATGGGTCGAAACATGTCCAAATCCAAACCCGATTATACAAAGAGAGTACCAGTTTTGTTGGGCAGTATTTTAATAGACTCTCTATTTCTAAAAATCCAAATCCAAATATGCACACACTCTAAATTTTTCATCTTATTTAAATATTTTTAATTGCAATACATTAATTCAATGTACCAAAGTTGTAATATTAATATAAATTACATAATATATAATATAATGTAAGTTTTAACAAAGAAAGTTAAACAAATATAATACTTATTAAGACTCATATAAAATCCGAAATAATAGTATTTAATATTCAATCAAAAGAAAATGGAGAGAATTAAAACACTAGAGAGACTTAGGAGGATGGAGAGTAAAAAGTAATCGTAATAAAAAATAAATTATAGAAGTATAAATCTAAAATTAATAATATATATAGAATTACAATAATAATAATAAAACGATTACGGGTCTCATAAGCATGAAATGACTTATCTTAGATTTAGATTATTTTTATAATAAAAATGGATACGAATTCAAATCCAAGTAGATAGGTAGTCCACAATCGTACCATTTAACTCGGGTCCGGATTCAATTTTTGGATAAATTTGTCCTATTTTCACCTCTACCCTATTTATAAAAAGCAAGATTGAATCGTTAACCTAAAATTCGGGTATGATGATTCCTTTTAATTCTTAACTTTCAAGAAAGTTTAAGATTATAAATAATACTTTTACCAATCTATCACAATTGGGAGTCTCCTGCCAAAAATAAGAGCATTCCCAGCCTGTCGAATACTATAAACTATAATATCGAAAGTCGCAACACAGTTTGAATATAAACTTATTATTTTGACTACGAGCCACCTCAAATCAATGCTGCCCATCTCAAATCGATAAAAGCTAATATGCCAACCCAAAAATTCCATCATCGCCCTCAAAATATCACCTGAAATACTGCAATCTTTTTTTATATTTATCATCTTGAAAAATTTGTAAATTTCGTAAATTCAGTGTGTATTTATTCCTTTATTTCGATTTCTTTAATTATTTTAGTAATATTATCCGTCAATTTTAAACATAATACTTATGAAATAAAATTATTTAACTATGCATTCTTTTTTTTCTAGGTAAATCTTAAAAAATTCTTACTGAATATATGTCCATGAACTAACATGTACTTTAAAACGAATAAAGTATGTTTGAACTATAAAGACCTCAGTAGCGTAGTCGTTTAGGAAAAACAAAGTTATCATTTTCATATGATCTTACAAAACGAAAATGACTTTTATACATTCGTATCGCCATAAAATCCAAAACGTTGATGAGTCAGGTTTTACTACAATTACTTGAAATGTGTTTGGATAACATCCTTTTTTATTGGGTATGACTCAGATTATTCCTGGAACTGATCAATTAGTTAACCACAGGCATATTTTAGTTAAGTATATATATATATATATATATAATTCTCGCTACAAACCCCGAAAGGCCCCTTAAGAAGCCATTAAGAAGAATGGAACTATTGGTCTAAGGATCTTCACTATTGAGCTTTTCTCTTATGAAACCCTATAGGGTTTGTTGGAATATGCCCTCATCTAGTCCTTTCTTCAGTATTATTGTTCAGTTTACCAATCCAAATGTGGGGGAACCATTATCCAAAAATTCCTTCCCTTGATAGTTCTACTAGTTTCATATTTGTGCTGGGTGAGCGGAGGCAAGGCTGAAAGGCGAAAGAACAAAAAGAGTAGACCTTATCCTTTAGCTACCCCTAGGCGAAGGATGAAAAGAGGGCTAACTGTGAGTTTAGCGAAAAGTCTGTCAATTCTCTTTGGACTTCCCTTGGATTCTCTTCTCTTCTCGGGGAGAGTAATTAAGTAAAGCTATTCTAAGCATCTCAACAATTTCTCCTCTCATATGTAACCTATCTATATATTTTTAGTAAGATATGTGAATTGGAGAACTTAGTTCTTCCTTGGCGATTAATGAAATGTGAAATGGAGTTATCAGTGTAATAAGAATCCCAAGGGGTGTTTGGTGTACATAAAGAAAGAAATCGAATGGATTGATTGATACTTTTCCTACTGCTTGGAAAAAGGTATTCTGCACTTGAGATCTCTTATAATATTTAGTAGGTAGGTCAATATCAGTTTGATAGTTAATGGCTAAACCAAGATCTCCCCTTCAGCTTTGGCAATGGTGACTCCTTCATACAAGTACGCATGACAGCTCTATTAGTTTAGGCAATTAAAGCCGCTAGTCAAGCAGCTTTCACAGCTAATTATGCTCGGCTTGAAATAAGTCATGATACCTGTGAATCATCTCTAAAAGAGTGAATACAAAGTATATGTGACTTTTAGCATTTGTAGGTGCTGCTTGTAGAGCTTCTGTTAAAAAGTATTCGAGGGAAGGTAACCGAGAATAGATTTCCTTAAGATTAGAAAGAAGGGTTGGTAAGGGAATTCTAGTGGTAAACTGAGACGAATGGGCGTAGAGAAATTAGTTATAAATAGTCCTGAACGATTTTAACTTTTTTTTTATAATTATAAATTTTTATTTTATTTTTTAACTATAAACTATTTTTACTTTTCTATTTATAAGCACAAACTTTCACTTTTTTTTTTAGCCATAAACTCTTTTTTAAGAAAATAGGCATGAACTATTTTGGACCTCTCTAATATAACAATTTATTAAAAATAATTCATGGCTATATTTGAGAGGTCGAAAATAGTTCATGATTATTTTTAGAACAAAATAATTCATAATTTAAAAAAAGATAAAATTAAAGATTTTTATTACAATAAAAAAGTAAAAGCAGTTCATGATCCCAAAACAATAAAAATAAAAGTTTATTGTTATAACCTAAAAATTTAAAATTGTTTATGGTTATTTAAAAATAATTTTTCTTTATATAAATTGAATGAGTCATACATGATTAGAATCAAAAGTGTCCAATGTTTCATTTCACTTAATTCCTCCATTTCAAAATAAGTGTCTTTACAAAAAAAAAATATTTTATTTCATAATAAATATCTTTGTACAACTTTCAAAAAGTATTTATTATACTTTTTCTTACTTTATCCCACTTATATATCTATATATATTTATGAAGAATATATAAGTAAAATATTTCATTAATTTCAAAACTCTTAATATTTGTACCAAAATCTCACTTATTTTGAAATAGAGTGAGTATTAAACAAGATTATTATTTTTTTTTGAAAGGATAAACAAGATTTTTAATTATAAAAAAATACTATTCGTTTCATATTATATTTGTTACGTTAACATATGACACAAATATTAAGAAAATAATTAGATTGTCAATAAATTAAATTGTTCATGAAGTTATTTTAATTGTTTCTAAATATTTATTATATTTTATTATCTTCAAAAATATTAAATAAAGATGTGTAAAATTTTCATTTAATACTCACTTCATTCTTCATTTATATTAAAGTATTTATTAAAGTGACCAAAATTTGAAACAGAAAAGTTTTTATCGGCCACAATTAATATAAAAAGATGGAGAGCATATTAATTTAAAGAAATTTTTGGTGTGGGAAATATTGGAGTAAAACTAGGGTTTGAACGTGAGAGGTCACGAGGGACCACGTGCTGGTCTACTGTGGCCTCCCGGTAACGGTGCATTCTTTACTTAACTTTCCCAGACCAATGAATCAATTTATTATTTTTTTTTTCTGAGAAAGATCAATGAATCAATTAATGGAATAAATAAACGATTTATGTAACATTTCGTAACCTTCTCTATTATTTTTATTTAGTAATGTTTTATTAATAAAAATTATTAAATAAAAGATAAATTTGAAGGGATAAAAAATGAATGCTTTACCCAAAAAATAATCAATGAACAGAATTTAAAAAAAAAAAGAATCAATTTTTTTATGGAAAAAAAAAAAAAAGAAGAATCAAAGAATAATGAACCTTTTTAATCAAATAATCGAAATGGATTTGTTTTGGAAGTACGTGATTTGTCTGTTAAATTACTCCTATCGCCTAGTTTTCTTACTTTAACTTTTAGTCTAATATTGTAATACTAGGATGTAGGCCTCACGTGCATGTGTTTTCTTTTTTTTTTTTTCTCGAGTAAAATTTTTAATTACACTCATTAATTAATTGTGGATGTACTTTCCGTGTATTTACACTATGTTGTTCATTCCATATTGTTCTTTCAATATTTCATGCATGCAAACTAAAGTGAAAGGTAATGTTGGTGGATATTCTAATACCTGAAACCAATATTTCAGTCATGTTTTAGATTTAGTTTATCATTTGCAAAGAAGAAAATCTTAAAGCATTTTCTATTATTATTTTTATTTTTATTTTTTTCGCATAGTAAAAGATTAGATTGCGATATATTTAGTGCCAGTTTGGTCAACGATTATCAAATATGATTGTAGTAATCATAATTATTTTAATCGTAATTATTTAACGTAATTTAATAATCGTGATTATTATAATTGTAATTTTAAAAATTAGAATACAAACGTAATTGGATACGTATTTATTAATTTTTACTTTATATTACAAATGGTCCAATATACTCCTCATATATTATAGTTTATATTAAGTTTATATTTCCTTTGCAAATAATTTGAATTTGTATATTAATGTATATTATATATTTTACATATTAGAATATTTATTTGAATATTACTTAACAAATATTGATATAAGTAATAAATATTAATTCAAATTGTCCGTAAAAAAAGAAAATGTTAATTTTACTTATATATGTTTTTATGAGAAATAAAAATGTAATATATGGATATTGATACTTAATAATTTAATTTTTAATTAAGGTTATTTAGGAAGTTTATAGTTAATACTATTTTTGAAAATAACAATTTACAAAAGGTAGATAATCTCAATTTTTTTCAATCGTGAAGAAATCACAATTCTAAACGTAAACTAAACCTGTTTTTGTTTGTTAAAGACCTATATTTTCTAAATGCTGAGAGCTATTTGGTCATAAAATAATTTTCGCAACCCAAAAAAGTTTTTGAGCCTAACAAGAACTTAATTGTGATTACCACTAAGAAAGCTTATCAACGACATGTTCCATTCATTCGAAAAGATAAGAATTTAATAAAATCGCTAGTAATAATATAATTAAATTATCAGAATAAGTGCACAAAAGAAAACTATAAGGTTAAAATGATTTTGTTCTGGTTACTTTGATGGTTACTTTGATATGACTATAATTATTTTAGTTAAATTTTATTACATATATGTAATTTAATATTAAAATTAATTGTTTAAAAATTATTCGAAAGTGTAAAATGATGAAATAAAATTAATAAATAACTTAAAAAAAACGTAAAGTATTGAGATCATTTTTCTCGTTAAAAATGTTGTCTAAAAATTAGTAAAAAATATGACCAAAAAGGATTCTTGATTCTCTGAATTGTTTGTGATTTAATGGATGCTCCGTACATTTCTTAGCAGACAATTTGATGATTAGTTATCTAAGAACAACATAAATAAAATATTAAAATTAAGATTAAGAAGCATGCAAATGTTGTAAGTAATATTTCTAATGATACCCTCGTGCATGCAACCTTAGAATGTTATTTGTTTTCTTGTCTTTTGTTTTTTAGAAAAAAAATGCTAACTTAGTCATTAAAATTTACACTTTGAGATGATATAATCTTTAAAATTTATTTTCGACTATTATAATCCCTAAACAACTTACATTCTTTTATCATCGAAAATCTAATATCAATCAAGAAAAGCAGACGAAATGTTTATGCGAAGTAACCTAATTAAAAAAATAAAAAAGGTATTAAATTAAAGTTATTCCCTCCAAATTGAAACACACCTGAGACTCAATTTGGGGTGAAATAAAAGTTGTTTCTCATTCCAAAACTTTCATACTGTGTATTTTTTGGAAGGATGAAATTACAAACCTTCTCAAGACAACTCTCAATCCATTGTATGAGTTGATGAGCATCCACAATTGGCAGCCAAGACTTAAACTAAGACAACATATTTATAGGTATCTTATTCTTTCCTAATTTTCAAAACTTCCAAACTTCCTAATTCTCAAAACTTCTCAAAAATTAGGTTTTAGACTTTGACATGATATAATCTTTAAAATTTATTTTCAACCATTATAATCCCTAAACAATTTACATTCTTTTATCGTCAAAAACCTAATTTCAATCAAGAAAATCAGACGAAATGTTTATGCGAAGTAACCTAATTAAAAAATAAAATTGGTATTAAATTAAAGTTATTCCCTCCAAATTGAAACATACCTGAGACTCAATTTAGGGTGAAATAAAAGTTGTTTCTCATCCCAAAACCTTCATACTGTGTAATTTTTGCAAGGAGAAAATTACAAACCTTCTCAAGACAACTCTCAGTCCATTGTATGAGTTGGGCACCCACAATTGGCACCCAAGACTTAAACTAAGACAACATATTTATAGGTATCTTATTCATTACTAATTCTCAAAACTTCCAATCTGGGATTAGGAGATTCTACGTATTCCTAATGAGATATTGAGAAAATCATAATCTAAAAGAACTTGAGACACAGAATCCTAACAGATGTTCTATTTTTCTGAATTTACTTATCTTAACAAGATTTCCATTTTCTGAATTTTCCACATTGCAACAGAATAAGAAAATCTAATCATCATCTAAATCTTCATGGTCATATTTTTTGTTCATCCATCAGTTTTACTTCTTTGAAGAATTTCTTCAAAGAATGAGCATCTTATTCAACACTTCTTCAATATATGGCAATGACCCTCCCAATGTAATGCTCTGCTCCGTAAACTCCTGATATGGCAGGTCATGCTTCTTTTCTCTCATTCGTTCTCCTTCCAATTTGATATGATATCTTCGTCTTCCTAGGTCGAAGCCATCAGGGTTGGAATCAGGATTGGGAGGTTGGGGAGCAAAAAATGCATTAAAAATTGAGGGAATTTCGTCTATGTAAGTGATACTTTTCAAGCACAACAGTCGCTTGAATATATGTTTTAACAAAAATGTTACACCTTAGTCATTTTTTAACATTCTCTAACTAATAATAAATATTTGTAAACAAATAGAAAAAAAAAAAGTAATCTTCAATTTCTAGGAAGGAGTGATCATCCATCACTCACGAGGATTGATTACCCACCACTCACGGAAAAAATACATCTATAGACCCTGAAGATAGGAAGTCACTTATGCTGACTCAGCTATGCAAACATTGTAATAAAAATTAAATTGAGCAAAATTATTCTTTTATTTTTTTAGATTAAATTTTGAGCTAATTTTATTAGCTTGTAGGAGATATGAATAAGTGTAAGTTCCATGATAGTCCAAGAGGGGGATGAAATGGACTTTCTACAAAAAAAAAGAACTTATGAAATCTTTTTGTGTACTTTTTTGGTAAGTTAGCTTAACTAGATATAAATGTAGTAAACTAAAAGATCATTTAATTTTGTTAGCCATTAGCTTGACTATAAAATTAAAATTTGAATAGTAAAGAAAATAAAGGCAGTAATGAAAATGACAAAGTAAATAACATCGGATATTTTTATAGTGGTTCAACTATATACCTATATCCAGTTTCTTTAAGATCAAAATTTTAAAGATTCCACTAAAACCCTCAATCAAGGTGAGAGAACCTTTATAACCCAACTAATTTTATCCTAAACTAACAACTAAGTGTCTCTCTATCCCAAAAGAAATACACATACAAGTTTTGTCTTGGATCTTGTAAGACTATACTAAAGTTTTTCTCAAAGAACTTGAAAACCAATAAGTAGACAAAGAAGAACTCTACAAAACTAATGAGCAGTGAAAATTATGTATAAAGAATACTCAGTCTAATTGCTCAAAACTCTCTTCTAAAATCAAACTTCAAGATCTCTTAATTTCTCAGATGAATAGGTGCACTCAAATTCTTGATACTTGCTCTTTGCCGCGAGGAATGTCTGATTAGGAATGCGCACCTACTGCTTGAATTGTTGCTTAAATACTTTCTTGCTCTTTCTCTCTATTGATTACAGCTTTCCTTGTAATTTTTTCCTTACAAATCCGTTGCTATCTTTGCTATTTTTGCGCACACACACAAACACAAAAGTTAGCAGTATAATGTTCTATAAAAAAGAGAAATTAGTACCAGGAACAATGGATAGATTGCCAAGTATCCAAGGCTTGATCTCCAAGCTGCTATGTTGAGCCACTTATTGCACAACATGTGGAAAGAATCCCAGGCGTAGTTAGTTAGAGAAATATTCCTTGGTCCCCACACAATTCCAGCTCAGGTGCTAATAATCTTGTTTCTACTGCAACTTTTAGCTTAACCCTTATAACTTGATCTTAACCATTAGCTCAACTTCATCTCATCAAAACAAACTAGAACATTAAACAACACGAGCTTGTTTTGTTAATCATCAAAATCATTGAAAAAATACTGACCCTTGAGCCATTATTCTCCCCCTTTTTATGAGTGACAAAGCCAGGTTGTTTTTACTAAAGAAACAAACAGAAGGCTCTTCCTGAGTAAAAGGCAAAATAAATAAATAAATAAATAAATTTTCTCACCCTAAGAAATTCCAGCATTTTCAACATCTACGTTTCTATAATCAAGTAGAAACTAATAACTATAGTTAGCCAAGAGTTTAACTTATGAGATGCAAAAGAAAAGAGGAAAGAAACATGCATCGGATCAACAAAACAAAGAAATGGAAATAGAACATCCATCTATTCCCCCTTTTGTCACACATTAATGGGATCGCCAACAAAAGATGAGAATAAGAAAGATCAATCCAAATAGCAAAATATCAAAGAGATAGTTTTAGGGCACACAAACCTTATAAAACAAAACAAAGTTATAGGGCACACGGACCCTTGAAAGAATACTTGGGTACATCTCCCTATCATCACACCTTAACAAAAATAAAATGTTCAAACTAGCCCACATTGGCTTGACAACATGCTCTTGGACTGAGATAGACACAGCAGCAACAGAATGCATTCCTGGAAGAATTCTTAAAACACAAACTAAGTAGAAGGAGTAGGGGGATGATGATGACTAGCAAAAGAAAAGAAAGTAGAGACATCCATGTAATGATCAAAGATAGCTTCAGAAAGAGGAGGATGAAATATACCAAGACATACAGATTCAGAAAGAATATAGAGAATATCATTACCACCCTTAAATCCAGAAGGCATCTATGTAGTAGAATCAGGAACTTTTTCCTTTGACTTGTCTCCTGATATGTGCCATAATATCTTTATTTTTATATGTTAATTGCATCATTTTACGATGTTTTTATTATATAAAATGTATAGTTTACATCATTTCCCTTTTACTTTTATCGTAGGTACTTCCCGATGAAGAATGGAGAATACAAGTGAAAACGAGCAAAAACAGAGTGAAAACGGAGAAATTCTTCTCTAAAGGTTAGTGAATGGAGCGGTTTTCACCTATAGATAGAGATTGCCCAAATTAACGTGTGATGACCCATCCTTAGTTTATTAAAACATTGTTTAATAGTCTTTCCAAGCGGAATAATTAACAAAAGCTAGGGGGATTCCACTAGTCAAAATTCTCCCTTATATTTTCACATCTCAAGCCTATTGTTTTCATTTAATCGTTTTCTTTTTAATTTTTAATCTTTTCTCAAAAATCAATTTTTTTTGTTAGACTATACCTTAGATTAAACGGTTAGTACTTTAGCTTCTCCGTTTCCTGAGTTCGATAATTCAGGTGCTTCTCTTTTAATATAGTGATATGTGCACTTACTTATTGTGTGTTTTTAGGATATATCCCATTTTAAACATCAACTCCAAAGATTTCTTTTATTTTCTCCCCAAAGTTGTAAAAGATTATCCCAAATCATCAACTTTTCGATGATACTCTCATATATCTCCCAAAGTTTAGAAAAGTTTACTCTTTTCCTTAAAAAATCTTACTCATTTCATTTCCTCCATTCTTTTCTTCCTCAGAAAACTCTAATTTTTCTTCCTCAGAAACTCTCTTTGTCTTTCCTTTTCTCACTTTCTTCAGCAACAGATACTTGCTCCTTAGCCTCATTCTCAACTTTCTGATCACTCAGATTTCTTTTCACTGTCCTTTTTACTATCTGAGCTTAACTCTTCATTTCTTCTTTTTCTAAACTACTGTCTTTGGACACAGTAGCTTCTTCTCTTCTTCCTCTCCTTTACTATAATCTCCCTCATCATTTTTTGGATCCTTTTCTTTTTCTCCCTCATCTTCCATTTCCTCTCTCTCTTTTTCACTACTCTCAAAACTCTTATCGACATCCTCTCCTTCAAAAGTAGCAGTGTTCGTTCTTTCAATGTCTTCTCCTTCAGATTCCTCATATTCACCACTCTCCTCTTTTTTTCAACTTCTTTTTTTTTTCATTTCCTTTCACGGACTCTTTTACCATTTTCTATCCTTCTTCCTCTTTTAATTCCTTTCCCATCAATGTTCTACTTACAAAGTGCTCATCTATAATTCCTTTTTCACTCACATTAGCATAACTTTCTTGACTCAACTCCACGCCTAAGAACCTGAATAGTTTTGTCAACAGCATGTAATAGGGTAGATCTTTGGTTCTTCCTGACTTCTCAACAGCCTTCATATTCTCAAGCAACAAATGACAGAGATCCAGATCTCTCTGTTTTTTTACGTGCCATATTATGCAAAGGTTAGTTGCATTTATGTACTGATAACTACCATTCATAGGAGAAATGTAGTTTGCATGTGATCAACTTATGAACTACTCTGCTATGCATCTTTATTTCTGAAGATATGACATTCTCAGATTCTTTCACTTTGGGATTTCCTAAAACTTCTTTCTTGCAAATAGATATAGGCACTTTCTGGGTTCTACAGATACTTCTCCAGCCTTTCTTTTCTTCGGAGAGTTTTCTTTAATTGAGGAGTCTTTTTCTTTGAAGACTTGGGAGCCATGGATTTCTTTTTTCAGAAAGGATTCAAGAAGAAGATGAACGGTTTTCAAGCGAAAGCAGTTGAAGAGGAAATTTGCTTGAAAAGAAATGCTTGTCCTCTCTTATGTAGGATACTTAAAGTATCTAAATAGAAGAAAAGGAGGTCAACTGTTCAATCAATACCTCTCTGTTGGAATACGTAAAGCCAAAAATGGTTCCAAGGAGGATTGCAGCCTTTTCAATAACTGTTGACATTGAAGAGACATAACTTATAAGGGAAGCAAATAATTTATTCAAATCAGCCGAAGCTGCATATTTCCAATATAATACTAATGATCAAGTAATGTTCTAAGCATAAGATACATGTAGTCGTTGCTAGCCTTTTCAGAAATCACTTCATTCATGTAAGAGAGAAATGATCAAACCAAATAAAAGGAAAAACATAACTGCATGATGACAAGACAAAACAAATAAAGACTATACATGCAAATAAGCTAACTCCTATTATAACTTATAATCATTAAAATCAAGCTCATGCTATAAAGACTAAAGACAGAGAAAAAGCTAGGCACATTTATTTAAAGGGGAAGGTTTTATTAGCAAAAGCAGATAAACTAAACACAAATCAAACTAGCTCAAGGCGGATTCTTGAAAAAGTCTCTTCACAAAGAGGTTTTATTAAAATATTGCAAGCTGTTTATCAGAAGGAACAAAGATTAGCTTAATTGTACCTTCTTCTACATGTCCTATGATAAAGTGATGTCATATCTCAATGTGCTTAGCCTTTGAATGCTACGCTGGATTCTTTGTCAAAATTTATTGTATTGGTTTTGTCACAATAAATAGGAGTTCTATTGTAGCTTCCATAGCCAGACAATTGATGCTTAATCTAGAGTAGTTGAGCTAGACAACTCTTAGCTGAGATGTATTCAGCTTCGACTATAGACAAGTTGACTAATGCCTATTTCTTGTTGTACCATGATACAAGACATTCTCTCAAAAATTAACCTTTACCAGAAGTACTCTTTCTATCCACTCTACTCTCAAGGTCTACATCAGTATACTCTTTTAGCTCAAATATACTATTCTTTGGATACCAGAGGACTAGCTCCATTGTTCCTTCAAGATATCTAAAGATTCTCTTCAGCACAATGAGATGTTAGCTTGAAATCTTGCATAAAGGCATACACTAAATTGTATATCTAGTCAACTAGCAGTAAGATATAGAAGGGATCCAATCGTACCTCTATAATCTTTCTGGTTAGTAGCTTCACCTTTCTCATCCTTGTCTAGCTTTTCTGAAGTGCTCATAGATTTCTTGCTAGGTTTAGCTCCATCCATTCCATACTTTTCTTAATAACTCTTTTATGTACTTAGCATGATTGATGACTATTCCTTCTTTTGTTTGTTTAATATGAAGTCCCAGAAAGAAATTTATCTCTCCTATCATGCTCATTTCAAACTTCCCCTACATCAACTTTGGAAAAATCTTGACATAAGCTAATGTTAGTAGCCCCAAAAATAATACTATCCACATACACTCGAACAATCAAAATGTCTTGTGGAAATGCTTTTGTAAAAAAAAATTTCTTCACACCACCTCTTGAAAATTCGTTTTCAAGTAGAAACTTAGTCTTTCATACCAAGCTCATGGAGCTTGCTTAAGACCATACAAGGCTTTTATTAGCTTGAAAACATGGATTGTTCTTTCAAAAATCTCAAAACTGGATGGTTGCGCCACATAGACTTCTTCCTTTAAAAGACAAGTAAAATCAATTTGAAAAAGATCAAAACTTTTGTAGCAAGCAAAAGCACAAACATGCAAATAGACTAAAATCGAGTCATTGGAGCCAAGGTCTCATCAAAATCCATTCCTTCTTTTTGGTTGTATCCTTGAGCCACAAGTCTTGCCTTGTTTCTTATGATGTTTCCTTATTCATCTATCTTATTCCTAAACACTCATTTTGTCCCAATGACTGACTGTGTTGTTGGTCTAGGTGCAAGTTTCCATACATTGTTCTTTTCAAATTTATTTAGCTCCTCTTGCATTGCTAACATCCAATTTCATCATCTTGGGCTTCTTAAAAAACCTTTGGCTCAATCTGTTACATAAGAGCTACATTTCCAATCATTTTCCTTAAACCTTTTCTTATTCCCATGCCTTCAGATAATCTGCCAACATATCTTCCTTGGAATGATTTCTGTGATACCTCCAGTCTCTAGGTAAATCACTCTCAGTACCTGTACTTCTTTTAGTAGCTTCGTTGTTATCATGCTCCACATTAGTTTCACTCACTTCTTTAGTTTGTATCTCATTTGCGCTTGAAATCAACTTACTAGCTCTCTCTTCTTCAGCATCTTCAGAGCTGACCTTCTCTTTCTGATTCTCATAAAAAACCACATGAATTGATTCTTCAACAGTTTGACTCCTTTTGTTAAACACATGATATGATTTGCTACCTTCTGAGTATCCTAAGAAGATAGCTTCATCTGATGCTTTCCCAAATGTTCTTTATCATTCAGAATGAAACATTTATACCCAAATACTTTGAAGTGTTCTATGTTTGGCTTTTTTCCTTTCCAAAGTTCATATGGAATCTTCTTGAGAATTGATCTCAAGGGTGCTCTATTCAAAATATAGCCTGCAGTGCTAATAGCTTTAGCTTGGAAGTACTTTGGAAGTTTTCTTTCAACAATCATAGTTCGAACTATTTGTTGAAGAGTTTTATTCTTCCTTTCCAAAACTCTATTTTGATGTGGAGTTTAAGCAGCAGAGAAGTTATGCTCAATTCTATTCTCCTCACAATACACTTGAAATTGCCTATTTTCAATTTCATTTCGATAGCTTTAATAGCATATCCTTTTGCATTTTGTACTCTTTTATAAAATATGATAAACTTTTCAAATGCCTCATCTTTATGAGCTAAGAATAGTGTCCATGTATACCTTGAATACTCATCCACAACTAGGAAACATTATGTTTTTTATCCTAAAGTTTGTGGACTCATAGGACCAAATAAATCAAAATGAATTAATTCAAGTGGTCTTGTAGTTGAAACTGTGCCTTTTACCTTAAATGATGTTCTGGTTTGCTTTCCCTCTTGATAAGCTTTACACACACCATTCTTTTCAAATCTGAGTTCTGGTAAGCCTTCCACTAACTTCTCTCTACTTTGTTTGTCTAGAATTCCCATACTAGCATGTCCCAATCTTCTGTGCCATAGCCAGCTTTCATTGGTTACAAAAGCTAAACACACATTACTAGCTCCACTCAACTTATCGGCTTCCAAGATATACATTCTCAATTCTCTTCCCTTTCAATATCACCTCTTTATCTGTCAAAATTTTCCATTCTCTTCTTCTAAAATTCACATCCATTCCCTTATCACATAATTGACTAACACTAATCAAATTCAACTTCAACCCTATGACAAGTGACACATCATCTATTCTAGGATTAGTTCCAACTGAGCCTCTTTCAATAATCTTTCCTTTACTGTTATCTCCAAAACTCATTTCTCCATAATCCTTTTCTTCTAACTTGGTGAACAAATTTCTATCACCAGTCATGTATATAGAGCATTCACTGTCTATATACCACCAAGTTTCTGCAAATTTGCTCCTAAGATACATTTGAAAACAAAATCAATTTATTTTAGGTACCCAAGCTAAGTTGGGTCCTTTATGGTGAGGTTTCCAATCAACGTACTGCCTTTTAGAGTAACCTCTTCTCATATTTTGAAAATTCTTGTTACAATCTCTGGTAAAATGACCATATTTAAAACAAGTGTAACATCCAAAGTCAAATCTTCTTTTCTGATAAAACTTGTTTTCAAACCTGTAAATCTAGGTTTTGCAACCCATTATTTTGGAAATCTTTGTTTAAAGGTATTGTTAAACTTTCTCTGTTCAGAATTTCTTATTTTTATAAAACTCTGATGCTTTCCTTCTTTTTGAAACACTTGCTTTGAACTATTAGCTTGTTTTATTGCCGGAACATTTCCAATCTAAAGAATGTTTTTCAAAGCTTTTTCAATACACTTAATAGTAATTCAACTTGTCCTTTTTAAGAAAAATATTTTTCTTCTTTACCTTTATTGCTACTGTTTCCTTCAAATCCCAGACTAGTTTTATCACTAGAGGATCTCTGATTTCCAAGAAGCTTATTTAAGTTTTCCCTACCTTTAGTAAACTTAGACAAATCTAAAGAGAATTTCTACACTTCATCTTTTAACTTAACATATTCTTTCATTAAAACAACATTCCTTTCTTCACTAGACTTTAAAGTAGTTTTCAAGATTTTCAAATCAGAACTAGTCTTAGTGTTTTCAGAAACATGTTTGCCAAAGTTAGCTAACTCAATTTTCTTTTCTTATGCTTTATACTTTTCAACAATACTTTTATATTCAAGAAGTAAATCTTCAAAAGCATCATGCAATTCTTTATAAGAGTTATCAAGAATGACTGCCTCACTAGATTCGTCTTTGCTTGCTTTGTCATCTTTGATACCATCAGTAGCCATCAAACACATCAATTCTTTCTTAGTTTCTCCTTCAGTTTCTTTATCATTACTCTTCTCACCTTCATAATCACTTGAGCTAAAATCTGAATCACTCCAAGTTCCTGCCATCATTACCTTATCCTTCTTTTTCTTCTTCAACTTAGAACAATGAGTTCTGATATGTTCAGGCTCCATGCAATTATAACAAACAACTTTATTTCCTTCTTTCTTCTTGGATTCCTCTCTTGCTTGAGAGTCCTGTTTGTTTTTCTAAAGGTCTTATAGAATCTCTTCATTTTTCTGGCAATAGGATTCATCTCTTCTTCCAAATTCTTTTCACTTTCTTAAGCTTTAAGCATAATATTCTTCTTCTTATCTTGTGTGACATTGGCTCCATTATCCATCATTAGTTCATGCGATAACAGTGATCTAATTAGGTCATCATACGGAAACTTTGTCAAATCCTCAGTATCACTTAGAACTGTGGCTTTTGTCTTCTACATTTATGATTGAGATCTCAAGAATTTTTTAACCATTTCTTCCTATACGATCTCTTTTCCCAAAGCTTTAAAGCTATTTACTATATCAGTGAATCTGTTGTTCAAACCAGTGACATTTTCATTGAGTTCATCTTGAATAGTTCATATTCTCTAAGCAAGTTATTAATTCTAGTCTCTTTTACTTGACTAGCCCCATCGTATATAACTTCGAGCTTATTCCATACTCTTTTTCCGATTTGCAAACTAAAACCTTATTGTATTCATTCACTTCAAGTGCATAATGAAAGAGGTTCAGTGCCTTAGCATTTATGACACATTTTTGTCGTCAAAGTCATCTTCATCTTTCTCAACTTCAATATTGTTCTCTTTTTCTTAGGGCCATAAGGACCCTTTTTGATGACCTTCCAATATTCTACGTCAGTGGACTAAAGAAGTTTTTCATTCTAGTCTTCCATTAAGAATAGTTGTTTCCATTACTGAATGGTAGTTTAGTTATAGACTATTCCTCAGTTACATTGGTCAAGCTAATACCAAATATAAGTCCCAAGATAGTCCACGAGGGGGTGAATTAGACTTATTACAGGAAAATAAACTTATAAATTTTTTTGTGTACTTTTTCTGTAAGTTAGCTTGACTAGATATAATTGCAGTTAACTAAAAGATCATTCAATTTTGTTAGCCATTAGCTTGACTACAAAATTAGAATTTAAATAGAATAGAAAATCAAAGCAGTAATGAAAATAGCAGAAAGTAAATAACATCAGAGATTTTTATATTGGTTCAGCAATATACCTACATCCACTTTCCTCAGTATCAAAATATTAAGGATTCTACTAAAACACTCTCGATCAAGGTGAGAGAATATTCACTAACAACTAACTGTCTCTCTATTCCAAGAGAAACACACCTACAAGTTTTATCTTGGATCTTGTAAAACCATACTCAACTTTTTTCTCAAGGAGCTTGAAAAACAAAAAGTAGACAAAGAAGAACTCTACAAAACCAATGAACAGTGAAAATTATGTATAAAGAATACTCAATATAACTGCTCAAAACTCTATTCTAAAATCAAACTTCAAGATCTCTTTCTCAGATGAATAGGTGCACTCAAACTCTTGATACTTGTACTTTGATGTGAGGAATGTCTAATTAGGAACACACTTTCTCCTTCTTGAATTGTTGCTTAAATACTTTCTTGCTCTTTCTCTCTCTTGACTGCAGCTTCCCTTGTAATTTCCTCCTTACTAATTTGTTGCTATCTTTGCTATTTCTGCGCACACACACACACACACACAAAAGTTAGTAGTACAATGTTCTACCAAACATAGAAATTAGGGGACCACTGGATAGATTGCCAAGTGTCCAATGCTTGATCCCCAAGCTGCTATATTGAGAGAACACGTGGAAAGATCCCAGTTTTAGTTAGTTAGAGAAATATTCCCTGGTCTCTACACAATTCCAACTTAGGTGTTAATAATCTTGTTTCTCCTACAACTTTTAACTTAACCCTTATAGCTCGATCTTAATTATTAGCTTAACTTCATCTCATCAAAACAAGCTAGAACATTAGAAAACACAAGCTTGTATTGTTAATCATCAAAATCATTGAAAAATACTGATGCTTGAGTGAACAATAAGTAAATAACAAAATAGTATGGCACAGTTGCAAAAAACTATAACATAATATGCTTTTCCAATTTTTACCAATTTATTCATTTTCAATCCCATTTCTCGTTTGAAAATTATAATAGTTTCTTAAACCTTTTTGTTATAACTATACAACGAGAGTCCTACATAATGATGATTTTTCTTCCTTTGTTCAGCTTTGGCAAGGGAAAACACAAATTTGACCAATTCTACTGACTAATTTGTATTTTGGTTTAGTAATTGGTTTCTTATCCACCAAAAAACACAGCTACCAGAAGCAGTTTATAAATTATGATATTTTACTTTGTTCAGTTGACAAGAATCATCAAAGTATCACACAAACAACATATTTCTTGATCCTAAAACTTCATGAAAATGGCAATGAAACATAAAATAAAAGTCAATATAATTTATACCATCTTAAATCAAAATATCAATTATATTTTATAAAAAAAATTGAAAAAAAAGAAAGAAATGGACTTACCTTCTGGCAGGCGGCAGGGCGCAGCACGCTGCAGATGGCTGGACTTGGTGGAAGTCGCTGTCTGCTAGTCTAGTGGAGCATAGAGCAGAATTTTTAATTTTAGGGTTTGGGAATTGGAGTGAATCATATTTGGGGAATAAAAATGGTATTCTTTTCAATTTTTTTATTAAATGGTCCTTAGTAAAACGGTGACGTTTCACTATGTATCAATTAGTAATAAAAAAAAGGGTTCCTTTTTCCTTGTCTTCTTAAAAAACAGCAGAAGCGTCCTTTGCCATATTTTCTGCAAAGCTTTGTTGCCTTTTGTACCCCTTGGTTTTTCTGGCCAGTTGCTGAAATACACTTGCTCTGAGTGTTCTCCGGTCGAGTAGGGTCAGCTAACCCCTTGTCCTAATGTAGATCTGCCTCTGGAAATAATCAACTCTTATATCTAACCTCTAGGTTGAACAAGGCTGAAATCATTGGCTCTGACACCACTTGTTAGGATCCAATCTCGCTTTGATACTATTTGTTGGAATTCAAATTAACTCTGATACCACTTGTTGGGCTCGATACTTACTCTGATAACACTTGTTGGGTTTGAAACTATATTTAATATCACTTGTTAGAAATGGGCAGCGGAAACACACACAAGATATATAGAGAGAGAAAATAGAATAACAACAAACAAAAAAATTTAATGTGGTTCGGTGTTTTAAAAAAGACCTACATCTATGACCCAAAAGGGTAAACCTTTATTATGTAACTTTTGTACGAAGAAAATTACGAACCATCCCACTATGTAATTTTTGCACAGAGAAAATTACAAACCCTCCCACTGTGTAAATTTTGCACGAAGAAAATAACAAACCTTCTCAAGACTAATATAAACTCATTTTATGACTTGGTCACCCACAACTGGCATAGAAGACATAAAGTAAGACAACCTATTCATAGGTGTCCCTTCTGTTCCTAATTTCCAAACTTCCAATGTGAAATCAAGAAATCCAACTCCTAATAGGATATTAAGAAAGTCATAATATAAAGGAACTTAAGAAATAGAATCTTGACAAACCTTCTATTTCTCAATTTCTTTATCTTAACAATGTTATCACTTCCTTACCCCCCCCAAAAAAAAGGTAGTGTTTTTACTTCCTCTTCTTCTTCATTCATTCAAAAAAAAAAAAAAAAAAAGTTTTAGAAAAAAAAATGAGAAGAAATTTTGTGTTAATTTTAAATAAAATTTCTCACTTTTGTAGGTATAATGGGGACTTGAAGAGATAGAGTACAAACCTTTTCTACCTTTTTTTTTTAATAAAAATTTTTCTACTTTACCTAAACTATCCTTCTCTCCTCTTCTATTATTATTATTATTATTATTATTATTATTATTATTATTATTATTATTATTATTATTATTATTATTATTATTATTAATATTATTTTTTGAGGAACTCTTTAATACATTTCTTTTCCTCCTCCCTTATCACTATTATATATATATATGGAAAAGAATAGAAAAAAATGGAAAGAATTTACTTAAAAGGCCACATAGCATACTTCAACATTATCCTTTGCTCCAACTCCTCTTTTTTTTTCTAAATATATTATTATTTTCAATTAAATTGATGTCTATTTTCCTCTTAAAAATATACTTAGAAAGTAAATGTTTAATTTTGGATTGTAAGTAATAAACATGCGGACAACTTTGGAAAAGGAAATTTATATAACTTCAAAGATGTGGATCTAAGATTTGACACTTCTAAGTGTATTTTAGGGAAATAAATGAATACTACTAAAATGTTATGAAACTTGTTTGGCACAACGCCGACGACATAATAGAATAAATGATATAAATATATAGTATAAATTAAGAGAGAATAACTAAATTAAATATATAGAATAATTAAAAGAATATATAAAGGAGAAAAGAACACATAGAAGAGTAGAGATAAAAGTATAAAACTTTTATTGATTTCTCTTTGAGGCGCGTTTACAATTGAAGGCTAGGGGCCCTATTTATAGTGTTTAAGGAATACAAGAGATAGAGATGGAATAGGGGGATAAATTCTATCATATATAAGATTAAAACTATATCATTATCTCTTCAGATTCTATCTCTTCAAAATATCTATCTCTCAGGTGATAGATTTTATCTTAGATATTATTATCTCTTATGGACATCCACAAATATTATTTAATTCATAATACTCCGCATTGGATGTCCATTACATAGAGAACAGCCTCGTTAAAACCTTACTAGATAAAAAATTAGTAGGAAAAAAACTGTATTTAAGATAAAAGAGTACACTATTCTCTATGTCAAACATTACTCCCCCTGATCACTTGAGATTTCTAAATATACGTATTCAGGGATAATCTCAAGTGTTGTTATTGGTAATCTCTTAGTGGATAAATCTTTCAAATTTCAATGATTGAACTTGTTGCACATCATTACTACATCTCTTCTGGAGATCATGTACAAATATGCATATATTATCTCCTTTAGTATATTCTCAAACTTTATAATCATCCAACAATGTAATTGGAATTTCATGTAAGAAGAATATTATCTCGAATATAATAATTTATTCATCTTGATCACACACATTTTAAACAGCCATCATAATCAATTATTTCTTCAACGTAAGTTAAAGAAGTGGTTGCTAAATGTATCTACTATATAGTGAATATCATAGTGTAAGTCAATACATGACGTGATTCGTGTGGATCATGTAAATAATCAATATTTTATATATCCATCTCTTCATGAGTTGGATTATTTTTCAAAATATACAAGATAATCATTTGAATGAGATATCAAACTATAAGTTCAACATATATTCCTAAGTCATTATTAGTTAGAGAAGAATCATAACAACTGTTACTTGTATTAAACAAGTATATTCATGCACTAGATATGTGGGATCATGGTACTTCAGGACCAATTAATGGTTCCTCAATATTCTTTTATAAAATATCTTTAACAATATATAATGATTTTATGACTTGGAATAGTAATAATGTGTAATGTCCATGTAGAACATTTTCAGAATGTTCAATTTATTAATCAAGAAGAGAGCTTGATTTAAAACTCTTGATCATCATACTTGCCTTGTTTATTCTTCAGAAATAATATTTGATCATATAATCCTTCTCTTTAAGAGGATATTTGTCCTTATAATCAAGAGGTATATCACACTTTGAGTGTTATTTAAACTTATGAGATATATTGTCCTTCTAGGATATCTAACCAAATAAGAGTGTATATATTTATAACTCTTACAATAACTTCAAGTATTTTATTAACATTGTTTGCAATGGACAATCTTGTGAACTTCTGGTCCACTTAATATTTGTGGGTATATGATGTTCATAGAATATAGTCTTACTATAGGCTGACTTTCTCCCCCTAATGTAGGGCACACTAGTTCATTAAAGTGTTAATAATCAACAAATTGCATAGTAAAAATATCCCAATATATATTATGGAAAGTATAAATAACCAATACGAGTTAATGTTTTCTCATACGCGGACATACTTGATCTTCTCATTATCATTTTCAATGATGATTCACTAAGACAGTTACATTATATTCTTCTAACTAATTTACAAAAAAAATAGCTAATCACTGACGGAATATACTGACAGAAATGAAGCCGTCGGTATTTACTGACGGTATACCGACGCGGAGGTCCTTGTCGTTGGAAAATTCACACTTCTAGTAAAAAAATTGGAGAAAAGGTGCACTTAAAATGAACGACAATTTGTCGACAAAACTTGTCGTCGTTAACACAGGTTACTGACGGGTTTAGGAATAGCATGAAAGTCGTCGGTAAGTGAATAAAGGTTCCGACGGTCTTACCGACGCGTTTGTCTAACTCGTCGGGATGTAATTCATATTACTGATGGAATACTGACGCCCTTTCCGACAGTAAACGTTTCCGACGGAACAAATCATCGGTATTCCAGTGGTAATAAGTTCAAAGATTTAAAAAATCGGGCAAACCCCTATTTCCTTCTTCCCAAAATCCATTCAAATACCTCTCCTCCCTCTCCTCCCTCCTATAAACCCTCCCACTCCTGCGACTCACCGACGGATGCCACCACCACCAACGACCATGCTTAGGCACCCCTACTGCAGTCGCCGCCGACCACCACGTACTCTCTTTCTCTCTCTCTCTCTCTCTCAGCTTCTTCTTATTCTTCTCTCAATCTCTCACTCCATCTGATTATGATTATAGCTTGGCTCGATTCCCTTGAAGGAGGAGCTCACCGCCACCGGCACCGTTGCTGGTTGCCGGAATTAAAATCAGGTGAGTTTTTTTTTTTCTTCAGCTCATAGTAGAAAGAAGATGAGAATATAAATTATCATTTTAAGTGTCTTTGTCAATATTTAATTTATTAATGCCCTTAATTCCTTAATGTTTTGAGAATGGGGAATGACAAATGATGTGAGGAAATAAGGAGGAGAAAATAAACTTTGTTTTACTACAATTTCTTGAAATTCAAACGAGTTTACTCAATTATACATAATGGAATGAATGTGTACAAAAATAGAGAATTTAATACTCTACTTAGATTGGTTGTTACTTATATGATTATATGATTTTTTTTTTTTTTGCTAGATTCTAAATAATTTGATTTTTTATGTAAAACAAGAAAATAATATATTCTGTTTTTAAATTAATATTTTCATATATGTTGAGCTTTAATTTAGCTTAACATGGAGTACGAATGTCTTTAAATTGAGTATCGGCTCAATAAGGTCATATTATTACTTGTTACTTTTAACTTCTATTACCTGAAGGAGGGACAATGGATATAAATTTTATAAATATAAAGTTAAATGGAAATTCAGAAATTCTATAGTTATAAACTTTATTCATAAACTATATTTTAACTATAATTATATATTATAGTTTTAAATATAATTATATATTATAAATATAAACTGTATATTGTAAATCATATTTTTAAATATAATTATATACTTTATATATATAATATGGATTTTGAGTGAAAAAGGATCTATATATTAATAAATAGTAACCTTATTAATTGAGTTTTTTAAACATTTATCTTTCAACTTTATTAAAAGAATGGACCAAATCAAAGTGTATTGTATGAATGTGTACTCATAAAAAAAAAAGAGAAATTTGTTGTATGAAAAAACATTTTATTTTTTTTTAGTGATTCAAAACGTGAAAAAAATTGTAGCTATGAAACTTATAGTAGAAAATGATGGTAACAAATTAGTCCCTTCATCATTCTTTTTCGCGCAATGAATAATGTGCATTTTGTATTTTTACTATTTGATTTGTGTTTTCCATTCAAAGAATCCACAAAGATTGTAAACAAGATTAGATTTAAGTTTAAATAGTTTAAGTCGTTAAATTGTGATACTTTTCAACTACGACTTTAGCTTAAGTAGTTTAAGTTTAAGTTTAAAATTTAATATTATTCTCTTTTATTTCTTATAGTTTTTTCGTGAGGATTTTGGTGACTTACTCTGCATTATACACACAGTAGAAGTATGTGTTTAATTAGTTTAATTTTATGTTTTACGGGGGAGTCCTGACTCTTTAAAGTTTTATGGGGAAGCACTGACTCTCTAAAGTATGTTTTATAAGGGACCCCTGACTGTTTAGGTTGTATATATAGTTTTACGGGGGTAGCCCTGACTCTTTAGGTTATATATATAGGTTCATGGGGAGCCTTGACTCTTTAAATTTGTGTGAAACTGTGTTGGTGTTTGTTTGTGTGGCCTGTGTGCCTGGAAAAAGTCTATAATATAGGGAAAACTCTACCAAAATTTTTTAATCTTATAAATTACTTATATTTTTAATTAATGGCTTAGTAATAAATGATGAATTATAAGACATTATAATCCTTGTTTCTTAAATTACAAACTTAAATAACGATTAACGTAATGCCTTAAGTTATTATGCGTGCTTCTTAAGTTTTATTAGACTTCGAAGTATGTCTAAATTTTTAAACTTCACAATCGTAACTTAGGAGTTATGGAACTATAATTCATCCTCCTAATCATTCTTAGGAGCTATGGAAAATATACAAGATCGTAGTTGGATGTATAGAGAAAGAGGGCCTGGGATTAAAGGTCTTTCAAGTCAATTCATTAACGGGGTAGATTGTTTTATTCGTCAGTGTCTTGTATCCAATAATGGAAGTGAAAATTCATTTGAGATTTCCGTGTTCAAAGTGTAAAAACAAGAAGATTATACATTCCAAGGTTGTGAGGGAACATTTTCTGCGGTGGGTTTTTGTGCCTTGTTATCATAATTGGATAACTCATGGTGAAAACCTCTGACAACGTGATGAGGAACGTATTCTTACGGAACGTGCTGCTTCACTCCGGTCTTATATTAGGGTAGAAAGTTCATGGTCACTGCCGACTAAAAACAACTCATATCATGAGATGATACTTGATGCAGCCGGTCCGAACATTTTACCTCACGAAGAAACTAATCCCGAAGAACCACCTAATCTTGAGGCGAAAAAGTTTTTTGACATGTTAAAAGCAATGAAGACACCGTTGGTTGATGGGGATCACAGATATTTAGTGTTATCTGGGACTGCTGAGTTGTTGTACATGAAGTCTGAGAACTAATGACTCAAAAGCCATACAATAATGTTTATGCATTCATTAAGAAGCATTTGCCACGGGGCAATCACATGGTCGAAGATTGGTACGCGATGCAGAAATTAATATTTAACTTATAAATGCCCATGCAAAGGATTGATGTTTATTCTAATGGTTGTATGCTTTATTAGAAGGAGGACTCCAAGAGAACGAAATGTAAGTTTTGTGGTAGTCACCGGTTCAAGATATGTAGGAAGAAAAGAGGGAATAAGAGAAAACTGGAACCAAAGTGACTGGTGAAGATGATGTTTACTTTTTGTTAACTCTGAGTACAAAGATTGTATGCATCGAAAAAAACTACTGAGCACATGAGATGCCATGTTGAAAGCTCAACAGGAGCCGGATGTGATGAATCATCCTAGAGATGGTGAAGCTTGGAAGCATTTTGATAGGATTTACTCTAATTTTTTGGCATAATCGAGGAATGTGAGACTTGGCCTTCGTACGGATGGGTTTTTACCTTTTGGAATGGCGGGCAAGACATATTCTTCGTGGCCAGTAATGGTAACACTGTATAACTTGCCATCTTGGATGTGTATGAAAAAGGACGTAACGCTTTTGACAGTTCTCATCTCGGGTTCGAAAAATCTGAAAAACAACTTGGATATTTATTTGCAACCATTGATAGAAGAATTAAATTAGTTGTGGGCTTTGAGGACGCTTACTAGACATATCAAAGAAACAGAATTTCCAAATACGGGCATCACTTCTTTGGACAGTTAGTGACTTTCCAATATATGGTATGCTGAGCAGTTTGGAGTACAGCGGGGGTTTTGGCTTGTTCATATTGTATGGAACAGACACAGTCCTTTTTTTTGCAAAATGGTGGAAAACAATCTTGGTTTGAATGCCATCAATGTTTCTTGCCACTGGATCATCAATTTAGACGAGATTCGAGGTCTTTCAAGAGAGGTAATGGTGAGGATTGCTCGTTGCCTCCATCGCGACTTTTGGGAGAATGTATATGGGAAATGTCCAGGACTTTCCAAAAATCACCAAAACGGGAAAGGAATTGGGCAGAGAAGATGGTAGGAAAAAAGATCACAATTGGACAAGAATGAGTATATTTTGGGATCTTTCTTATTGACTTACCCTCTTAGTCCATCATAATATTGACATGATACAAAATGAGAGGAATATCTTTGATAATGTATTCAATATTTCCATGGATGTAAAAGTGAAGTCTAAGGATAATATCAAGGCTAGACAAGACCTACATTTATTACAACCGATCGGACTTGATGAAAGAGAGCAGCGGGGGTAAGTTTTCGAAGCCAACGGTGTGTTACACCTTGACTACAGAACAAAAGAAAATGGTGCTTGATTGAGTTAAAGAGTTACTATGGCTAGACAGATATGCATCTAATTTGGCCAGGTGTGTTGATTATAAAGAAATGAAGATGACCGGCATGAAAAGCCATGATTGTCATGTGTTCATGGAACGACTGATGCACATTGCCTTTAGAAAGCTCCTCCCGGCAAAGGTGTGGAGTTGCTTGGCCGAGTTGAGTCTATTCTACCGAGACTTATGCGCGCCGAAGATAAGTCCGTCACATATGCGTGAATTAGAGGAAAGCATTCCCATTTTGATATGCAAGTTAGAACACATCTTTCCTCCCAATATTTTTGATGTCATAGAGCATTTTACGATTTAGTTGCCGTACGAGGCGAGTGTTTATGGTCCTGTCCAATATAGGGGGATGTACCCATTCGAGAGGTAACCTACGTAAGCATTCATTTATAATTCAATTAAGTTATTAGATTAATTAAATTATATAACTCATTCATTTATATTTTGAATTAACATTAAGTACTTGCACCATATAAAGAAAAATAAAAAATAAGGCAAGAGTAGAAGGATCAATATGCAATGCTTACTTAATTGAGGAGGCTGCGATATTCTTCAATTACTACTTTGAAGAAAGCAAGCCCACACTCCATAAACGAGATAGACTAAATGATGTTGTAAGGAATCCTCTTCATGTAGGTGAAGTTCTATCAATATGCAATCAACAAGGAAGAAAGTTAGGTCAAATGAAAAAAAGATACTTGGAGAAACGAGAATTCAAAGCAGTACAGGACTATATCCTCCTTAATTGCAAGGAAGTGGAACCTTACCTTTAGTCAACCGATTTTCTTCACTTAATGCACAATTAATACACACACATATATATATAATTAAAGCTTTATATTTAACAAAATGTAGAAAATACGAATTGGAATTGCAAAATATCAATTCGAATATAACAGAAAATGAAATTCAAGAGAAAATAAGTGAGGGATCTGCGAAGTGGTTTAGAAATGAAGTAAGTTATCTTTATAAAATTATTCAAATTTAAATTGCAACTTTATTAACAAAAGCATTTTGGTGTATACTGATGCACGATCCCACCAAATAGTGTAGTGAACTCCTAACGAATCTATCTTGGGGTCCTAATAAAAAGGTGAAGACATACATTGGTTACATTATCAATGGGTTTTGGTTTCACACAAGAGATAGGGGTGAGGAGGGAGAAACTTGTAATGACGATGTTTGTGTAAAACCGAATTATTACGGTGTTTTAAGAGAAATAATTGAGGTTGAGCTGACTGGAACACCAATCTAAAGGGTCTTCTTGTTTCATTGTGATTGGTTTTGATTCTTCGGATTGAGAAATGAGGATTCATCCTCAATATAAAATTATTGAGTTGCACAAAGATCAGAGATACAGAAGATATGATCCTTTCATATTAGCTCATCAAGCAGAGCAAGTTTCATTTCTTCTATATCTAGGCTCTAAAAGAACGAGGACAGATTGGCTTACTGTAATGAAATCTTGACCACAAGTAACAGATGTTCCGATCCAAGATGATGCGATGTGGAGATTAATGAGGGTTCGACAGTAGATGCAATGATTAAAAACGTTGGAATGCTAGTTCATGATCCTCGCTCATCGGACGAGTTAGATATCAACGTCGAAACATATTTTGAGGAATTACAAAATGATGAAACTAAGATCGATGGGATTTCGATGAAGTTTCGGACGAAAATGCCGACGATGATCTCGATGAAGATTTCGATGAACATGCCAACGATGATCACAATGATGATTCTATCGATAAAAACGATGAGGATTCTGACATATAGATTATCATACACTTTACTTTGATTATTTGATATGATTACACATATATGTTTATTATGCTTATATGTTTATTACACTTATTTGTTTATAAAAATTTTAAATAATTCATTCACGTTCCTCCTATCGCAGGTATGATGCCTCTAGGACAGAAGAGAGTTAAATGCTAGCCTGTTGATGGGCACACAGTCGATGGGTACACAGTCAACGGGGGCACAGTCAACTAGGACACCCACTCCACTGATGACGTAGGTCCACTATCACCTACTAGCACAGTAACTCATCTTACCAATCAACCGACTCCATTACCTGCTCCACTGATAACGCAGGGCCCGCCTAGTACCTTAGTGTCATTAACCTCACAATCCTCCGCTCATGTGGCTCTGAAGATAGATCCTAGGACTCTGGATATGGTCCTCCAACTTGGAGGCCTCCACTCAGAGATTCTTAGGAGTTATTATATTTGCATATATAAACCACTAAGTATTTATATACATATAAAAATATGTATATTCTAACATAAATACTAATGAAATCTTTGTGTAACAGACTACAACCTTCTTCGAGAGCTGCCACCCATATCTCAACTATCTTCTAGGAGGGGTTCAGTGGGCCTTACCACAATTGGTTTGAGATCTCGCAGGCTGTCCGAGATATATGGTGGGGAGAGTTTCAAGTAAATGAATCATATTAAATCTAAATTTTTAAAAAGGAATCATTAAATTTTTAAATATGCCATATGATTTCTAATTTTCCTTATTATGGCCATGAAAATATGCCTTATGATTTCTAATTTGCCCTGTGATCATTAAAATGTCTTATGATTTCTAATTTACCTTATTATTATTATTAAAATATGCCTTATGATTTCTAATATTTCAAATTTCCAAAAACGATGTGTATGGGATCTGCCCTACTCCATGACCAAGATAAAAATGGCATGGCAGTCAAAGGCGAATCCTAGTCCGAACAGAATAAGATAAACTAAACTCAAGGACAGGGAGGACGGGAAGCACACGGGTAGTTTCATCTCATCATAGAGACGATTGTGAAATAGGTAAGAAGTTTATTTAATATTATATTCCTCTTATTAATTAAATTAACTTAGAAAAAATGTTAAGCCTTTTGTTTTTGTTTTGTATCAAAAGGATTTGACTAAGAGGTTCTCCCGAAGCAAGTACTTGGAGGAACTTCACAAACATCAGAAGGGGGAGAGAAAGGGGGAGTACGTAGATTTCAACTCAGCCTTTAAGTTTATATAATATTTGATAACTTATAACCTTTAAGTTTATATAATTTTTTATAACAAAAAGTCTAATTCAATTAACATTTTATATTGTAGGAGAAATTTCATGAGGTTTGGAGGACGGTTGAGGAGGATGTTCAGGCATCGGGTAATGCTATACCTGACAATCTCTAGCTGATGGCCATTGTAGCTAGTAGGACGAGTTGTAGCCATTTGAATGGAGCAAGCTCGGAGCCAGCTCACCTCATAGTTGAGAGAAGCCGAGCTTGCTTGGATCATGAGCATAGGCTCATGCGGAGAGTGGAGGATGCTGTTTCCAAAATATATGCTACATTCGATGAGCACATGAGGTGGCTATTCGAGCATAGCCACCTGGTCTACATTACATTCCCGTCGATGGTGCCCCTCGTCAGAGTTTCGATGAGTGCTGATCCTTCCACATCTTTATCGACTGCAGCAGCAGCAGCGGGGACTCCGAGTTGCCGATCTGAGATTTTAGTACTCCCTTCTATTCATGCTCCCAGACCCACCTCTCCTTTACTCGACCACATGGATGGTGCTCCCCCATCCTCTAGAGATGCTATAAAGGCCTTCCGATTATTTGTACACATTGATGGATGTTTATATTTTTAACGTTTCATGAATGTTTATGATTGGTTTATGAATTATATATTTAGTTTATGGGTTTTTTTTTTATCTTTAATAGATGCTTTACATTTAGTTTATGAATAGTTTATATTGCTACTGTTGTATTTTCTATATTTCAGGGAGTTTCGGTTTCGTTTTTAAACAATATTAAAAAAGTATTACCGACGGATTGACCACAAAATATTTTTTTAATTTTTTTTTCATTTTAGTACTGACCAAAAACTCGTCGGTAGTTTCCGTCAATGGAGCTTACCAATGGCAACTACTATCGTGGCTAAGTCCGTTGGTGAGTGTTACCGACGACAAGAAGCTCTTTGGTAAAGCCGTTAGCGTTTGTTACCGATGGGACGCATTGGTCTGTAAATAAAGAATGGAAACAAAAAAAAAAAAAAATCACTAGTAAGTCGGTTAGAAACTGTGCTTACCGACGATAAGCCGTCGGTAGTTGTTGTTACCGAAGAAAGGCATCCGACAATTCCATTTTCATCGATATGCCATCGGTAACAAGATCATATCAACGGTATACCCACGGTTTTTGTAGTGTTAAGTCCATCAGGGACTATATTATCAAATAATAATATAGACAAATGTTATCAATTGTCTCGTGTGCTATTATGAAAGTCATATTTTCCACCAGAAATATTTATTCATAAGTAATGACAGGCTTCTAGAAAGATTCATAATTAATACTTATTTAATTGTTCTTATATCATAAACATATATTCATAACTATCCTTCTGGATTGTACTTTAGGTATATAATTCATTCAAGGAATTATGTATACTTCATGTGCACTTGTTAATTGTTCGGACTAACTTTTATAATTCTCATGCGAACTTTATGGTATTATCAGTTTACGGACTTTAAATCATTCTATTCAGTACCACTATGTGCCTAAATACTCTTGTACTTTCGCGATTCCATTTATTTTATGTTGTGACTTATTATGATGAGATCTCATAATATCACCATTTTTAGGTACCTGAATTTCTTATGAAAATAATACACTAGTCATGTTTGGAAATTCTTCTGGAATTTTAGTTTCCTCGACTTTATAGTATGACCATTTAAACATTTGCTCCTTTCGTATGTGAGGAGTTCATATCTATGGAATCGAATAATCTACTACATTTCAATTGTGTTTTAAATACTTTGATGGTGGTAGGTTGTCCTTCAGGGACATCAAATATATTAGGAGCATTATTGATTGGATGTTGGTAAAAAAAAATGCCTGACTATATGCTTTTGAACTTCTAGTTCAAAACTTATTAGAGAAACAAAGTAATTAATATTTCATCTGACTACATGCTTTCTCCTCTTAATGTTAGGATACTGAAAATTAACAAATTATGAATATCTCTTTTGATATTCTTTGCCCAACATATATAATCCCATCTACCTTTTGTTGCCGCAATAAAAACGAATAGCACAGATTTATTCTTAGATGGAAATGCTTACTTTTTTTACCATAAACCAATGACAAAGAAGAGTATATATAATGATTTATTGGCAAAAATACGAAGCGAGTGCTATTACATTTATAATAACTCATATTGATGATGCATTCATGGTTCACAGGACCATTTAGTATATGAATATATTTTGCAGGATGTTCAACTCTAATATCAATAAATACATATTATAACCAGTATAAGTAGGACAAACCGTGCGCTTAGGAGAACTTAAAGTATGAGCTCATTATTAAGACATCGTAAACTGTGGGTTACGAGTCAATAATATATATACAACTATCTCGTTGATGCATCGACTAATAATTATGTATTCATCCCAAAGTAACAAATTCAACCCTAAAGTAGTATTGGTGATATTTCTAAAATAAATTTCATTGAAAATAAGTAGCACATGGAATTAATTGAATTGGGAAACTTCTGTTTCCATATTAATTAATGATTTTCTATATAATTTTTGTATTTTACTGATTCGGGATAGTCCAACCGGTCATGCCAATAATAAATTATTTAAATTAATAAACTCCATGTTTATTGAGTAAGTATATCTCAACTTCATATATTTGGTGCAATTCAAAATTACAAGTAAATAAATGGTAGTATTTGTTTCATATAACGCTAATAGTAATATATATTTCTTATCCATTGTCTCAAGATGATGAAAAATATTACTGAGACTAAAAATAATATCCTACATCACTTTGTCGAGATTAATACATTACAAATTTAGCATTTTTGTATAAGAATGCTAACTCTTCTGGAGTCTTTAATTGTTTGACTATTCTGGAGTTTTAAACCATCAGTTCTTATGGAATTTTGTACTATTATTTATATTTTTTGACTTTTATGCAACATGTTTTCATGCACCATAATCAAAGATATTTCATTTCACCATATATTATAAAAATACTGATGCTAAATCTTAAAACAAAGAACACAAAAAAAAAAAAATTAATTTGATACTTTAAAAACTATAAATATATCAAGAAAAATCATTTGGATATTTTCGAATAATCTGGTAGGTATCTTTGTCTGTGCCATAATAATAGCATCATTAGTATCAATAACATAATTTTGAAAAGCAAACAACACTTTCATATCTCTTCTTAGACGATACTTAATAATAATAATTCAAATGGCGTACTTCAGATAAGAACAAATCGCATAAATAACTATTTTATGAAGCGTTGAAACATATATTCTCTTTCCCTTTCTCAGTATTTTCACTTCTGGTGAAAATCTATATATTTAGAGTTTGTTGAGTCATTGTAATAACTATAATAATATTTATATCATAGCTGTAGTCATGACCATGATATATTTTATAAATAAATTATAAGTTTAATGCATTCACTTCAGGGAATGACATAAAATCAATTAATTAGCCAATATCATCAATGACTCACTTTCCATTTAGTCTTAAGAAATTATGAGACTAATTTAAACATCTTAAATATCTTTCTCAATATTGCTACTGCAGGAGCATATTTGAGATATGATAAGAGAAGAATATTTTCTCTATCACACGACAAAAAAATTATATTTTCTCCGTAGATTTTGATTGAGAAAAAATTCTAAATATGATAGAAGTATGCTACTGATAAATATAAAGTTTTTAGCCACAAGTATAACCAAACACAATTGATGTTTGTATAATAAGCATCTTCTGGTGATTGCATAATAGATCTAAAATTATATAATAACCAACTTTTGATGGTTCATAATGCAGGTGGCTCTGATGCTATAGTCTGTGTCTTCAGGATACTTTCATCCAAATATATTTATTTAATGGTGTCTTCCAAATCTACCATATATCTATATGGAATTGCATAAATCATTACAAAAGAATAATTACAAAATAAAAGTATAATTTTTTTCTAAAAATATCATGAGTTAAAAGCTCAAGTTTTATAATTAAGATATTAGTAAAATAAGTACCTCTCTCCGCTTTTCGCTGGCACGCAACATTACTACAGATTTCCTTGGTCTCAGAAAAGGTAACAACTCATGGTAGAGTCTCGAGCTGATAACATATTATGAAACTCGTTGGGCGCAACATCGTCAGCACAATAGAATAAATGACACAAATATAAAGTATAAAGAAAGAGAGAATAAATAAATCAAATAATTAGAAGAATATATAGAGGAGAAAATAAGACAGATAAAAATAGAAAGAAAAGTATAGAACATTTATTGATTTCTTTGTGAGATGTGTTTACAACTGAAGGCGAAGGGATTTATGGCCTTCAAGAGATATAGATGAAGTAGGAAGATATATTCTATTATATCTGATATAAGATTAAAATATATCATTATCTCTTAATTATATTCTATCTCTTCAAGATATTTATATGTTCAAAATATCTATTTCCTCAAGAGACTGTATCTCAAATATTTTTATTTCTTATAGACATCTACAAATATTATTTAATTAATAATTTAAAGAGTTTTTTTTTTATACGTTAGGGAAGGGATGTGGTTCGAACCTAAGAGTTCTTGTGGGTAACAAGCACTTCTAACATTGAGCTATTATCTTGCCATACTGCTAAAGGATTTATTTTGATAGAGTTTGGTTTTGAGATTTTAGAAAATTTATAAAAAAAACATTAAGTATTTGTAGCATTACTAACATATGTTCAAAACCCAAATTGAAAACTTTACCAGGTCTTTGGTTATCAGTTTTTTCTTTGTTTAGTCCATTTTAAAAAAATAGATACTAAATTGGTCCAATTTTTTTTAATCCTGCAATGGCCATAACACACAGTCATTGTGCGTTATCACCTGAGATCACTAATAAGCGGATTAACTCGAATTAAAAATCATGTTTAATGACGTGACATAACGTGGCGTAACCGTTTGTTGAGCTGGCACTGAGTTGTCGATAACGCACAGCGATTGTGCATTATCATTAAGTATATGCGTTATTACTAGTGATAACGCACAATGACTGTGCTTTATCACGTGATAAACCCTACTGGCCGCCGTGCCTCCTCCTTTCTTTTTTCTTCTTTCTTATTTCTTCCCCAAAAACCTTTACTTCTTCTTTCTTCTTTCTTATTTCTTCTCCGAAAACCTTTACTTCATTCATCCCCGAAAATTTCTTTTCTTCTTTCTTTGTGCCGCCAGCGCTCTCGCTGCTCCGCCGCCACCGCCGCTACTTGGGAAGTCCTTTTCCTCTTCCTTTTACTTTCTTCTTTCTTCTTATACTTATATCTTCTCTTCTTCTTATACTGTTGTATTTTATTTCAAAATTTACAAAAAAAATTTAGTTCAATTTTGAAATTCAAGTTTGAATCTGTGAGACTTTCCTTGAAGTACGAAAGTTATTAGAGTTTTGAAGTGTAAAACGATAGACAGAGCTTATCGGTACGAATGTGTATTTTTAATTTTCAGTAAGTTTTTATTTATTTAAATTATTTAGTGTATTATGTATTAATTTTAATTATTGTTTATTTGAGCTTGTTAATTGTTGTTTGTGAATCATTTTTATGAATTTTATTTGGATTATTTGTTAATTTGAATTAATTTATTTTTGTGCAAGTGGGGTTTGGGTTTATGTTTACATTTGTTGTTATTGATAAATATGTGCAAATTTGATCATTTTATGTATATAATTATGTTTTGTATTGCAAAAGTGATTTTAGGGTGATGAATTATTTTGATGAATTTATTAGGATAATTAGGTAATTTTTTTTTACTTTACTTTATGATTATTTGAATTATTTTATTTATTTAGATAATTATTTTGCATCTTTCTTGAAAGTTCTTTAGTAAAAAAGATGGGGATTTGGAATTTGGATTTTTTTTATCTTCACTTGTTTTTTTTTTTAATTAGTAGAACCAAAATTTGGAAATTTAGGATTTAGTAATTAATTGTATGCCATTATCAATATGAAGACTTTTATTTAAATATATATATGGACTAAACCCTAATATTGAATTTACCAAGTTGTAAAATACTTAGCTATAAAATATAGCACCAATAACCCTTAAAAACTTAAAAATTCTAAACTTTAAATAATAAAAAACTTAAAAACCTATTATTAAAATCCTAAATTTTACATCAAACATTAAACCGTAAAACTCTAAAGTTTTTAACAGTAAACCCTAAAAATCCAAAATCATAATATTAAAATCCTGTAGCGTAAATTATAAAAACCTTAAAAACCCAAAATTATACTATTAAAATCCTATAGCGTAAATTATAAAAACCTTAAAAACCCTAAACTTGATATTTTAAATATTAAACCGTAAAACTCTAAACTTTTTAACAGTAAACCCTAAAAACCCTAAAATTGATATTTTAAACATTAAACCGTAAAACTGCAAACTTTTTAATAGTAAACCCTAAAATTGATATTTCAAACATTAAACCGTAAAACTCTAAACTTTGTAACAGTCAACCCTAAAAGCCCAAAATCTTAATATTAAAATAATATATCGTAAATTATAAAAACAATAAAAATCCTAAAAACCCTAAAAACACTAAACTTGATATGTTAAAAATCGTACAAACCCTAAAATAAGTGTACCATAAACAACACACCTTAAAAAGTTTGGAATTATAATTTATTTAAATTTTTTTACTGTAATTTATAGATATTGAACGTAACTCAAACTGTAAATAATGTAGATGGAAGAAGTCCCAGCTTACATGCATCCAGGTCCCATAGTCCCTGATATTTTGACGAGACAGCACGAGCATAGGTCTAGGTTGATATGGAATGGAGACCATGAGACGTGTTTCACTGATCTTTAGTGTAGGCATTTCGGTCGCAATCTATTCCAGTGTTACAGTACGGCCCCTGTAGGTTGGTAGATCTTATTGATAGGACTGGTTTAGGGGGAGTGTTCAGATGTGGTTACATTGGGCTCGACCACGCTCTTATTACCGCATTAGTTGACCGTTGGAGACCGGAGACTCACACATTTCATATGACTTGTGGTGAAGTCACAATAACCCTTCAGGATGTGCAGACATTATGAGGTTTAGGGATTGAGGGTTTGCCCGTTACCGGTCCCAGTTGGAGTGTACACCAGAAACAGTATTGTATTGAGATGATTGAGAGACTTATTGGTATACAGTTGTCTCTTAGTCACTTTTCTGGTTATAAGGTGAAGAAAGAACCTTTGGAAACTTGGATCTTGAGAGCATTTACCGGTTCACAGACCGATGATGACCTCATCTTGCTCGCTCGTAGATTTACTTTTTTACTTCTTGGCGGTCATACTTCCCGATTTCTCAGGGAATTTGGTTCATGTGCACTACCTCAGTTTATTAGAGGATTTGGATACCATCAGAACATATAGCTGGGGTAGTTGCATTCTTGGTTTTTTATATAGGCAGTTGTGCACTGCAGCTTTGGGGGGTGCACGACAGATAAAGGGAGCCTTAGTCATAGTATAGGTTTGGGCGTGGTTGCGTATCCCTGTATTGCAGCCTCAGCTGATGACGGATATTCAGGCCAACCCTCTTGCTCCGCTTGGTGCTATATGGTGCACATCTTTTGACTGCAGCCAACTGCCCACTCATACCTTAGTTACATACAGGGACCAATTGGATTTCATGCCATCTGATCAGGTTCGCTTTAACATACTTTGTATTACGTGTAAACCCTAATTTTTTAAGCAATTAACATTATATTGATTTTGAATTTTGAATTCACAGTTTGTATGGCTCCCTTATCATGACCGTGGTCTGGTTCCAACTGACATATGGCGGGCAGAGGTCACACTCATTTGTTATGAGATAGTGGAGTATCATCATCCCGGGCATGTGATGCGTCAGTTTGCACGGGCTCAGCATATACCGGACGCATGTGATACTCGTCATGATCTGCATCAGATCTAGCTTAGAGGGAATGACCATACTTACTGGGTGACACACCATGCTAGCCATGTAGAGGTCTGGCATCAGTGGTGACTGCGCGTTACGAATGGCCCTGCCTTGGCAGTTGAGGTCTTATCATACTCCAATGATGAGTACATTAGATGGTATCGGGGAATCACACGGGTGTACATTAGAAATCCAGCTAATCGTGATACCCGTTCGGTCGGATACCAGGCTGCTGAGATCGGCAGACAAATGATGGTACATTCTAGAGTTTCATTTTTTTTTTTATATTCTTATGCATTTCATTTATTTATGATTGACTTGTAACGGTTTAATGTTTTTTTTAAAACGTCCATGCTGCAGGAGGTAGATGACATGGCTTCAATGGTGATACAGGAACAACCTTTATCTCCATCACAGATGGCTGTTTTTGCAAAGAAATTGTAGACTATCATTCGGAGGTGCATGGTATCGATTGGCAGTACGTTGGGCTGCACTCCATCACAGCACGATATTCAACAGACGTTTCCAGTACAATCGTCGCGTCGCCGTCCCCGGGAGTCCTGTACCGGACCGGGGTGCTCGTGGAGTTAAGAGGGGCACTCATAGACAGCCTGGTCGTGGAGCAGGAGGTGGACGCCCTCCTGTCCCTCCTTTTCCAGGCAGACACGGACATGCAGACCCCGGACATGTAGAGGTGGAGAGAGGTGAGGGATCTGGCGGTGGAGTCCTCCTATTGACCCATTTGACAGCCCAAACTTAAATATACCATCTTTTAGTTTGGATTTGATGCCACTTTCCCAGTCACTTCCAAGTGGATCAGGGACATTGCGCGCGCCTCCCCCTCCCGGTTTCGGGTTTGCCTCATTTCAGTCCCCACATCAAACATCTTTAGGGTTTTCATCATTTCGTGCACCTCCTCTTCCGGGCACAGCCGGTTCATCTACACCGCATCAGCCTATATCATAGGCATCTTCATCTGATGAAGAGGAGCGGGCGGATGACACGGATGATGTACAACATCTTGGATTCAGACATCGTGTTGGGAAAAAGACAATGAGGTTCACGCCATCCGATTGACCTAGTTGTAATTAGCATTCTAGGGTTTTCATTTTCTATTATATGTAAATTAAATTTTAATATAGAGTATTCAGTTTTACGTATATTATTGATTATTTTCTTTTATGTATATTATTGAATAGTATGGTATTTTATGTAATAAAAGTATTTCTACTACTTACTTCGGTTGTACTTTTTAACAATTTAAGAATGGTATAAATAAAGAAAAAAACTACATTTTTACCATAATAACCGACATTTTAACAATTTAAAAATGGTGTAAATTATTTAAAAATAGTGTAAATAAAGAAAAAAACCCACATTTTTTCAGTGTTTGATAAAGCATAACAGTTGTGCGTTATCTAGAGTGATAACACATTGCCGTTGTGCGTTATTACTCAAGATAACGCACATGCGTTATCTTGACAATAACACACAACTGTAATGCGTTATCATTCAAGATAAAGCACAACCACTGTGCGTTATCGTCTATAATTCAACACCCTTGCATGTATTGTCATTTCATTCCATTACTTTTGTACGAATTAGATTCCATTACTTTTGTACCAATTGGCCGACAATGCCATGTGAACGCATTGCAGGAGAAACAATTCATTTGAGTTTATCTTCACTCCCGGCACTTTCACTTTAAAACTTTATATATACATACACACACTATACTGCTTCAGCCAAACCAACTTCTCAACCATTCCCCATTCATTCTTTTCCAACTTCTCAACCATTTCCCATTCATTCTTTTTCAATTCACAAGTTACTTAGCTTCTTTTTCAATTCACAAATTACTTAACTTCTTTACATTTCGCCCTCCCTAAACCCTAAACACATCAGTTAAATCAATTTAAAATGGAAGCAATCCACCCTGTTAGAGTGATACTATTTTGGGATTCTGAAATTGCAAGGGATGCATATGGTCCCTATTTTACTGGAGTAGTGCGGAAAAGTTTGACTTTGCCAATGCCCGAATGATTTAACATAACGAACTGGTAAGGAAAATATTGAAATACCGAGATATGAATCCCAATCTCTGGATTGTTCGAATGACAATGAGGGTGCCTTCATACTACGAAGTGCATCGTATGTTTCACTTTAATTTATACAGCATGAGCAATGCTGAAGAAATGCGTAATCTATGGACTATTCCACCTCACCACGCAAAGGAAGGGATTTATATTCTCATTGAATTCGAGCAGATCCAACAACATAGTATTCCAATTACACAGGACATAAATACAACAAACATGACCGAACATATTACAGTGGTAACACAGATGGTTTTTGATGAACCGTCTATGTTGTACACTATCGTCAATGACGATGACGATGAGGTTGACCAATCGAATGGAGATGATGCCGTTTCTAGTCAATCAGAATCAGATGATGACAATGACCCAGAAGAAGGAGAGCTACAAACTCCTGTAAACCTTGTAAATCCTGTAAACCCGGTAACCTAAAATAGAGTGCCCTAATAGGAGAACAGCCAATGTGGAGCATTCCTAGATATGGGCTCGGGTTCTCCTATAGATGACCTTATAGAATCTGGTACCATGCGGTTACTCGATTGGAACGATTCCATGACTGATATTCAGTTAGGCATGAGATTCGTTGACAAAGTGCAGGCAATAAATGCGGTTCATAAGTGGTCCATCAGTGTGGGACGTGAATACAAAGTTGTAAAAAGTAAAAATGATACATGGACCGCAAGATGTTACCATCATAGTGATGATAATTACTGTTGTACATCCGTATAAAAAAGAAAGCAATGCATAGTCGATGGGAAATAACCAGATTCGTAAAAAACATACATGCCTTATTCAAATTGAACAAAACAAGCACAGAAACTTGTCCTCAAAATTTATTTCAATGTGAATATCACTCCTAGTTGCCAACGATCTTGAGATACCTGTGTGAAACATCATTCAAGAAGTGCAGTATTGTTTCAACGGGTTATACTTACAAGCAGGCATGGTATGTTCGAAAATTTGCCATAGAGAGGGTTTTTGGTAGCTGGGAGACAACCTTCAATATTTTACTGAAATACTTACAAGCTATACAAGATTTAAACTCGGGGACTGTATAAGAATTTTTGCATCATAGAACAAGCAGTCCCGCTAATTATGTTTTCAAATTTATTTTATGGTGTTTCTTGTCATGTATAGACGGATTTCCATATTGTCGGCCGATGATTTCTGTGGATGGAACATACCTAATGGGAGCATACAAGGGCATACTATTAATTGCAAGTACGTGGGATGCCGATAATCACTTGCTCCCACTTTCTTTTGCAATTATTGATTAGGAATCCTCTGAAAGTTAGAATTGGTTCCTTAAAAACCTGTAAGAATACATTGTCAAAGGTCACCACTTATGCCTCATTTCTGATTGCCACAAAGGTATTTTATCATATATTCAAAGTCAACCTTCATGACAACCACCATTTGCAGTTCATTGGTTTTGTTTACGCCACATTTGAGCAAATTTCAACAAGACTTTTAAGAATACAAACCTAAAAAGCTTGATGTGGCAAGCGGAACATAATCAAAACAATGGAAATTTGACCATGTAATGAAAGAGTTTCAAGAAAGAAATGTGGATGCTTACATTTATTTGATGAAGTTGGACCCAGAGAAATAGGCACTGTTGAATGATTGCAGGCACAGACACGGTATCATGACAACTAACATTTCTGAAGCACTTAACAGTGTGTTGAAGAAAGCTAGAGTCCTACCTTTAAAAGCCCTGGTTGAACTAATATTCAACAAACTAGTTAAGCACTTTCACCAACAGCATGAAGAGGCTGAAAATTGTGTGCATCCATTTCCAACCCGAATTTTTGACAAGATCTTGTGGATTGAAATGAAATCAAGGGAACACAAAGGTATAACTTACAATCCACGAGAAGGAATATACATGGTCAAATCTCTAATCCGGGTTTCTGGTACGGGCAACAACGTCTATACATTACGAATAAATAATAAATCTTGTAGTTGCGAAAAATGGCAAACACATACATTGCCTTGTTCTCATGTTCTTGCAGTGTGTAGAGAAAATAGGTCAAGAGCAGATACTTATGTGCTGGAGATATATTTGCGACAAACATATAGAAGAAACTTACCAAGCGAATTTTCATCCGGTCTTGAGTGAGAACTTTTGGAGGGATGTTCCTTTTAATTTAGCATTTTATCCTCCAAACATGAAAAAAGAATGGGGAAATAGGGCAAGCGATTTCAGGGGGAAATGGATTATAGACATCCGGATTCTCCCTCAAGATGTGGTAGATGTCGCATGCCGGGATATAATAGGAAAAATTATAATAACCCTGGACCAAGCAATGTATAAGTTTGTTTTCTTGAAATTTTTGTAATAAAACAGGTTTCTATTAATGAAAATTTTCTTTCAATTACTTCTAATTACTACATCATTGCTCTAAATTTTTACAATATCTTTAGTATTACTTCTTCAAATAACTTGAGATGAAATGGTTAAAAGTAAAATATATTTTCCAAGAAAACGATATAAAATATTATCATAACAAATACGCTTAAAATAAGTTAAATATTATATATAGTGTCTTTTTAAATAAATTATACAATTATAAGTTTTGACAAAAATATAAAGAAATTTTTGTTTTTTAAAAAGTTTTAAAAAATTAAATAAAAAATAAATAACTGACGTGGCAGATAAAGCCCAACCACTGTGCGTTATTTCTGGGTCATAACGCACGATGGTTGTGCGTTATCCGCAACATCGGCGAATTAGAGGGCATAATTTTAATTAGGACATAACGCACAATCGTTGTGCGTTATCAATAATGATAACACACAACCATTGTGCATTATGACCACAATAGGGAGAAAAAAAAGTGGACCACTTTAGTAGCCAAATTTGAAGAATGATATAACCTTAGAAAAAAATCTTGGTTATCGCATTCAAGAGACAATTAAGCTTCTGGGCAAATATTGTACCTTAAAAAAAAAAAAGAGAAGTTAAATGTATGGGGCTACTTCATGTTGCATAAATTGGGCCCTAAAGATCAACTGGATGGGTGTTAAGAATGATATGGGTGAAAGTTTTGAAGAAAAAATAATCCAAAGGTAGAGATATAAGATCCTGAAAACTAAGAATCGAAGTTGGACCTGAAACTGAGCTTGGTTCCTTTTTATTTTTGTTTTTGTTTTTTAATGCTTTTTGGGGGAAGGGGGAACGGGGTTTGAATACCATCTTGGAGGTTTTACTAGTACTACTTTAATAGACATGGATAACTGTTGGAGGTATCACATCAGTATGTGATTCTCCTAGATTATCTCTTATTCTACAAGAGATTACTTGATTAGAATCCTATATTGATTATAATTAGAATACTTTGTATTATAATATTTTTATAGCAGTATTCCATATTAGTAGTTGGTTAAAATCATATATTGATTAGAATTATGATACTTTGTAGCCTATAAATAGTAGACATAATGAATAAGAAAGACAATCCATTGAAGCATTCAATATTATTCTTCTCTGCGCCATAAATTTCTTAACATGGTATTAGAGCCAGAGCTAGGTTTGAAAAAGAAGAATAAAAAAAAAAAAAAAATCTTTCACATCTATGACTTTATTCTCTTTTCATTCAGCTTGAACAATTCTTTTCGTTTAGTTTGGACACGTTTTTTTAGGTTTCTAATATTTCTTCTAATTTGCTTCAATAAAAATTTAGGAGATTATATATATATTTTATAAATCATATTCAAGTTAGGTAGCTTCATCGATAAATATTTGAAGCACCTAAATTTAGAAATTGAAATTGAAAATTGATGGTTGCTTTATTGAAAAAACTCTAAAGCGACATCAAAGGAATTTTCGATGATGGAATACGGAAGCCACTGCGACTGATGGAAGAAAACCACAACGACTGCGACTAATGGAAGAAGATCACAACGACTGCGATTGATGGAAGAAGATCACAACGATCGCGATCGATGGAAGAACCACAACGACAACGATTGATGACAAAAAAAACCACAATGACAGACGATTGATGACAAAAACCATAACGACAATGAGTGATGGTAAAGACCACGATGACGATGATGGTGGAAGACTACCAGATGTGCAATTTGCACGTTACGAAAAAAATTAAAAATTATGGCAAGTTGGACATGCAATTTTGCACGTTCCAACTTGAGGGAAGGTGTTGGAGGTATCACATCAGTATGTGATTCTCCTAGATTATCTCTTATTCTATAAGAGATTACTTGATTAGAATCCTATATTGATTATAATTAGAATACTTTGTATTATAATATTTTTATAGCAGTATTCCATATTAGTAGTTGGTTAAAATCCTATATTGATTAGAATTAGGATACTTTGTAGCCTATAAATAGTAGACATAAGGAATAAGAAAGACAATCAATTGAAGCATTCAATATTATTCTTCTCTGTGCCCTAAATTTCGTAACAATAACAAATATAAATAAGAGTACAACGATATTTTGAACAAGAACTCTTCTACCTTAAAATATCTCGAGTTAAATAGTTAAAAGAGGGGGAAACACGAGTTTTTTTTATGTTTCTACTATCAACAGGAAGAGAAAAAAAATGGATATTATGACCGAGGAAAATTGGAGCATAAGAGTGTACAAATGGTTTTGGCTCCACTTTTCAAATAAAAAGTTATTTCTAATTCACATCTTCTCTTGGGTTCAATAAATACAATTCAAAAATTTATAAGCATAACTCGAAAAAATTCATTTTTTCCCTCCCTCTTTCTCTCTAAAGAATTTCTCTCTAACTTTTATTTACCCTAAAACTTCAATCTTTTACAGTTAACACATTCTGGAGGTAGATATAGATTACTTTGAAGATTTGTTGGAAGAAAATATCGATTTTTGAGGTAAAAAAAGTTATAACAAAATTTTTTTTGTCACTAAAGTGAGATGGGCGAAAATCGGTTCAAGTTTTTTTAAAAAATATTTAAATAAGTATAAAATTCTATGCATACATTAGCATAAAGCTTCATGTAGGTCTATTGGTAATGACCTCATGAAAGGAAAATAGAAAGCTTATCAATAGACCAACATAAAGCTTCATGTTAATGACTGCATGGAATTTTATATTTATTTACATATTTAAAAAAAACACACACTGGAACCAATTTTCGCTTAAAATTTCACCCATCTCGGCGAAACTCACTTCAGTGACGAAAAATTTTTTTCTGGAACTTTTCTTACCTCAAAACCGATATTTTCTTGCAAAAAATCTTTAAAGTAATCCATATTTACCTCGAAAATGTGTTAAATGTGAAAGATTGAAGTTTTAGGGTAGAGAGAAGTTCGAGAAAAATTCTTTAGAAAGAGAAAGAGGGAGGAAAAAAATGAATTTTTTCAGGTTATCCTTATAAATTTTCGAGTTGTATTTATCGACCCCCTTTTCTTGCTCTAGTTAATATCTTTGATTATAACTATTTTATTCTTTGTTTTTTTTTTTTTTTCTAGTTCCTGCCAATCTTTTTTTTATTTGAATCATCTAGTATATTTTGTAGTATACTCTTCAGTACACATTACTTTTTTATAAAAATTTTATTAATATAAATTTTATAAAATAAAAGATAAACTTTAAACTCTTAACAAAGATTATTATTAAAAAACATGTATTAAAGGTTGTACTAGATGATATACTAAACGATCCTAGTGTCAATCCCCTTCTTCGTCTTCTTGCCTAAACTAAAACAATCCCTTCTTTTCTCACCTTCACAATTTTCTTCGTTGGCAGATTTATTGTAATTTTTAATTATAAATAGTAAAAGAAATAATTAAAGTAATCTATTATTCAAAAGAAAAAAATTTGACCGAGATTTTATTGAAGTGTATCAATTTTTTAATTACCTTGATATCCAACAACGATTCCAGTAAATTAAACAAACAACCGAAAATCAGAGAATGCTTGCATTAGTGTAGGAACAATGCTATATTTATTACAGTAATTCTCGAGGGGATTTAATGTTTTCCCTTGTTTAGGAATGAAGAGTTCTATAAAGGCAATAAGAATTTACTTAAGAAACATCAAGGGGCAAGGCATCCCGAGGGTTTTGATTCTGCAAAATATATTGAAAATTGGTTGTCTTAAGGATCAAAATTCAAAACAGCAGCAGCAGCAGGTGGATGTGGCCTGTGAATAAGAAGGGGGAGAAGAGGGGAGAAGACGAAAAAAGAGTGAAGAGAGATGGGGGCAAGGATTGTGAGGGACTGGAAAAGAAAACAAAAAGAAGAGGAAAGAATGAGATAGGAGATGAGATGAACGGGAGAGAGCGAGAAGAGACGTAATTAGGACAGAGAAATAAATTTTTATTTAAAAAATGGGATTAGATTGATTGGGTCGTCTAATATTATTTTAAAAAACGTAAATATTAAAAAAATATACTAAAAAAAAAAGGTGCTAAAAGATTCTAAATTGGGTTATAGCCATTGGGACACTCTTACCTCCCATTTTCCCCTATGAGAGAAAAGGAAAGAAGAATCTTGGGTGGAAGACGCAAAGACTAAGAGCTTGGCTAGATACTTTTATATTTCATACAACAGCTAGGAAAGCAACTGATCTAATTCCATCTTTGGTTTCCATTTTTCATCTATCACACTTAGGGATCAACAGTACATCAACAGACCAATTCACAATGCCGATCGAGGTGAAGGGCACACTTTTTGAAATAGCAGCCTTAAAAGGGCCTGGACTGACAGAATTGGTCAGTCATACACATGCGAGTGTTGTTCCAAGGAGAATTGAATATGATAATCTTGTAACCATTGATGAGCTGATTCACTCAATGGCTCGGATGATCAATACTTCTATGTACTATATTTTCTTCTATTTTATTTATAATATAGTATATTTTATTAATAAATTTATTAAATATAAATTAAATTTAAAAAGACATTATTAAAAAGAATTGATACATTCTACATGAAAGTGGTAGACACGATCCTTGTGTTCATTCAATGAGGAGAAAAGGTGGAAAGAAAGGTTGTATGAATGTTAAATTTGATAGAATCAACTAGAGCTTTCTGAAGTCGCAACTAAATGTGCTTTGCATAGAAGTTTATGGCTACAGGTTCGAGGCGCGGTCTTGGAGGGGCATTGGAAACCAATAGATGCTTTAATCGTTTTTGTGCAAATGACTTAATATGGAGAGGGGCAGGTCTTACTTGTACATGTACGTACGGTCATATTTGTAAAGTTTAAATTTTATATTTACGGATTTGCATATGTATTTATATCGTATTAATTTTGTTATTTGGGTCTGAACAGAGTATGATGATGCCTATATCCATATTAATAAAATAATATACTTACCATAGCAGGTCCGGTGGTAGTCTTCCATGCAAGAACTCAAGGTTAAGGAACAAATTTTACACGAACTCTAGATCCGTCAGCATAATTATCAAAGAATGAAACCGAGATCAACGCCTTCACTCAACGGCTTTCAAAAGGCTACCCCTTATTCTTTTAATAATTATGGCCAGTTCCAGAGTGCATAACCTACTCCTGATCCTCACATAAGACTACTAACCAACCAGACAAAATAAGGATATTCACAACATAATCATCATGATATATATGATAACATAGTTTAACATGAAAGGACTTAGCCTTCCATGAGGCTAATCCTTCAAAATATATAAATTTATTTAAACAAAATAAAGAAAAGAAAAGAAAAGCTTACCAGGGATGGAGAGAAAACTTGAAAACTCTTGTATTTAAAACATGAAAACTTTACAATGAGAGAGGAGAGGGAGAAGTAGAGAATTCTAACTATGAGGTCCTGCCTTAAGAGAAGGAGAATGCCTCCTTATATAGACAATTGGAAAAGGCGGACTTCAAATCCTATCTATTACAATTTTTACAATTGGATTTTAAATCCGGAACAGTACAATTTACAAATGGATTTTAAATCCGTAATAATGCTGAGCACTATTCCTGAGTCCCATTTAAAGGACAATCATGGTGTATAACAATAATGTTGTCGGCCACATTACTTTAACTTTTGTCTGGCTTCATCTTCAATTTCTTGGACCATCTGGCCAATTCCTGTCTGAGACAACTCTTCATCCATATCAGAGTCTTGGGATTCCCCGGCTAAATAATCTTCATTTGAAGAGCCTGTCATGGATATATCCGCTTTATCTTCTGCAGGGAGCAAATTTTTAACTAGCTCCTTCTTGACTTCTTCCAAATAAGATTTAATCAATTCTTCTTTAGATATAACTTCATTCTGTATCTTTAACCTTGTGGTAATATGATGGAAGGGGCTAAGAGATTTAATCTCTCCTTGCTCTTTGGAACGTCTATAAGGCTCATTGTGATTTTTGATATTATCCAAAATATTTTTACCATATATGGTTTTTGTTTCTGGGTCTGTTTTAATCAAGCGATCCCAGAATCTACTATAAGTAGTTCGTTTTAAACATGGAATATGTTGAGGAGTATAACTCACTTCCGGAGACCATTTCAACACCCATGGTATGGAGAATTCAATAAAAAATATCATTGAGGCTATATCCTCAGAATATAATTCCATGCTGATATAATCAGCCAATTTTGGGGATAAATTTACCCAATCAGTATATAACGCTTTGAATTTTTCAGGGAGTGTTTTCCCAGATGTTCCATATATGGACCACCAGTGTATCAACCAATTTGGTATGGGACTGTTATAAACATTGTCACAGATCTTGATTAACCAAGTATGCTTATGCATAGGATTTTCATATAAAAATCCTTTATAAAATGCATCTTTATAATCCCAATAATTATATTTTAAAGGAATCTTTGTATCAGGAATTATAAACTCCCGTTCTTTGAGAGGGGAAATACCCCATTCTTCAATAGATATAATCCTTTTAATAATAATTTTGCTAAAATTATAAACTTTAGCATCATTGTATCAACTTGGGTGGAAATGCGTTATATCGCATGAGCTTACTTTAAGTATCTGCTCATAAAATAACCCGTGTTTATACGAGGTTGAGGCATATGCCGATGTATCAAGGTACCCTTGCATCAATAACCATGGATCGTGTTTCCACTGTAAATCTTTATTCTCTATAAGAAATATAATTTCTTTATGAGAATGTGTATAATATGAAGTAGTATTATCTTCATTAGATATAATCTGAGCATACGAACTAGATGCGGAGGTATGACCTTCCTTTTTAGCAAGATATTGCTTTTTAAACTCCTCATATAAGAGGGCTTCATCATCTTTAAGATTAGAAATATTTTTAGCTATAAGCTGTTTATTGCCTTGTTGTATAACTACATTTTTCCCTTTGGCTTGAGAGGTATTACCTCTGCCACGACCACGGAAATTATTTCCCCTGCCCTGCATGCTGTAAAAATTCACGCGTTAAGAAGTCAGGAAGATTATTTTCTTCTCCTTTTTTATAAATAATATCAAAATCAAAAGGGGCTAAATGAGCTTGCCACCTCGCAAACATCTGCTTAGAGACGTCATGTTTAAAATCTTTATTAAACATAAATTTTGCTGCTTAGCAATCTGTTTTAACAATAAATTTTTGATTGTATAAATCATCTTGAAATTTTAAAATATATTTAACAATAGCTAAGATTTCTTTAGCCACAGTTGCATAATTTTTCTGACTATCAGTCCATTTACCAGAATGATATCTGACTAAATGAGGTCGGTTATTAACAGGACAGATTTGGGTTAAAATACCGCCATAGCCTATATCAGAGGCATTAGTTTCTATTATTTTCTGCCAAGTAGGATTGGCTAATATTAAACAAGGCAAAGATTTAATCTTTTCTTTAATCCTTTTAACTGTCTCAGTATGTTGAGAAGTCCAAGGTTTAGGATTCTTTTTCAACCTATCATATAAGATGGCTGTGTCTGAAGCTAAATTTTTATAATAAGGTAGAATATAATTCAAACTTCCTAAAAATCTTTGTAATTGGGTCTTATCCAGAATTTCATCTGGAAATTTAGAAGCAAAATCTATACTTCTATTAATAGGTTTTTCCTTTTTCAATATTATGACCTAAAAATCTAATATTTATTTGAAATAAAACCATCTTGGGTTTGTATATAACTAAACCATTTTGTATAACCAATTTCTTAAAAATGTCTAAATGTTCAAAATGTTGTTGAACTGTTTTGGAAAGTACCAAAATATCATCGATATAGACTAAGATAAAGTCGCTCTATGGAATGAATATATCATTCATAATCTTCTGAAATTCAGAAGGGGCATTTTTTAATCCAAAAGGCATCACTTTCCATTCAAAGTGGCCTATTGGGACATTAAAAGCTGTTTTATGTTGGTCAGCTTCAGCTATCTGAATCTGCCAATATCCTGATTTTAAATCAAATTTAGAAAATATTAAAGCCTTATATAATCGGTCTAATAAATCCTTTTATTAGGAATAGGATGTCTAATCCATTTTAATACTTTATTGAGAGGTTTATAATTAATAACCAATCTTGGTACACCTCTTTCTATTTATGTATGTTTATTAACATAGAATCCTGTACATGACCAGGGTGAGTTTGACTCTTTTATTAATTTTTTGTTTAATAAAGAAGCTATTTCTTCTTTACATAATTCTAAATATTTAGAATTCATTTGACAAGGACGTGCCCTTGTCGGTATCTGACTTTCATCAAAGTCATCTATGTAAGGAAGTTTAACTTCTTGTTTTTTCCCTCTCCAGAAAGCATTAGGGTGATCATTGCAAATTTCTACAGAAATATGATTCTGTAGTCTTTTAATCTTATCCTGTAATTTAGGATTTTGTAAAACTTCTTCTATTGTAGAAGAGTTAATTTCAAAATTTATAAAATTTATTTGATTTTGTTTCCTTAAAATAAAATCTTTAATTTCATTTACAAATCTTGTATTTGGTTCGGTTATAAACTGAAAAGAAACATGTGTATTTTCAAAAGTACCTATAAGGCAATCCGTTCCTATATGAGTGATAGGAAAAATCTTTTTTATAAAAGGAGTTCCAAGTATAACTTGGTTAGTTATATTTTTAGGCAATAAAAAGCTTTCAGGAATGCAAACTTTGTTATTGCAAATGTATGCACGTGGTAGTTTAAAATTGATTTGTAATCTTTCACCACCTGCATGTCGTAAAATATGAGTTGTTTTTTGAAAATATTTAGTAGGAACTAATCCTTCCTGTATAACACTGATATCTGCACCTGTATCAATTAGTGCAGTAAATTCTTTCATTTCATCATGATTTATTAATAAAGTAATTTTAACATAAAATTTAAATGATGTAACCGTATCTAAAACAGTTAAAAACTGTTCTTCACCAATCTTATCAAGGTTGTCAAATAAATTTGGTGTAACCAAAGTATAATCTTTTTTAGTTTCTAAATTAGAAACCCTTATATCAAGATTTTTGTTAATTTGTTTTGACATCTTAATTTCTTCTTTAAGATTATTAATTTCTCCATACAAATCATTTAATGTAGTAGGAGACTTATGAGAATTATCATATCTTTGTTTCATTTGTTTATAAACTTCTATCATCGTATAAGGATTATTATTTGGTATAAATTCTTCCGCTATTTTAGTACTATGAGTACTAGTAGATGGAATATCATCTAGATTTTCTATAATCCTAGACCTTAATTCTTGGTCTTTTATGGATTTTAAAAATTCTAAAATATGATTATTGGTTAAAACATTAATATCTGAATCTTTAAATTGAGATATTAATTTATAATAATCATCTTCTGAATTTTCTTTTGCAGAAGTTTCAGATCCTTGTTTACAGGGACACACAGTTTCTTCTGAATTATCAGAAGGATCAGATATTTGATCAATTTCTGATGCTGAAGTATTATCTTCAGAGTCATCAGATTCTAAAAATAATTTTTCTAAAGAATCTTTTAATTCTTCACTAATATTAAGATTATTAATCTTTTTCTTCATGCTACACTTATTAGCGTAGTGACCTATACGTTTACACTTATAACAGACATTATTACTTTTGTCTTTCTCACGTTCTAATCAATCAGATTTTCTCTTAGCTTTTTTCTCTAGCTTAGCCTGAGAATATCGTTTCTTTTTCTTTTTAATATATTGATCATCTTTTCTATAGTTATTAACTATTTTTCTTTGTGATGAAATATCCATCCCAAATTGGCTACAAAATTGGCCTAACTCGAGCTCTTTTCAATCGACCTTTGCCTCGTTAAGTTGTTGATTTAACTTAATTTCATTACATAAGGCTATACCTTCAGTTTTACAAGTCGCTATAAGGCTTCCATAAGTATAACTTTCATAAGGAATGGAGATTTGATCTTTCCTAAGAGCTTTTCTAACTCTTTCCGCAAATAATGGGGGTAATCTATCTATAAACTTAGATTTCTAATGAGAGCTATTACTCTCGGGTAATTCCATAACTCTATTAAGGAATTGGTCTTTATACCATCTAAAATCTGTAAGTGTTTTACACCTAGTATTCTGTAATAACGTCCTGTTAGTTTCATTATCATCCGAAATTCTTCCGGTGAAATGTTCTAATATAGTGACTATCAGTGTATAAACTGACTGTTCGCTAGTGCGACCATCTTCTTCCTGTTTAAGGCAATTATAAATTTCTTCTTTATCATGAGAAGAAAGATAATGATCCCACCAACCTTTAAGTTGGCTAGTAAATCCTGCAACTATCATTTTTGCAATATTACTGTCACTATTGCCTATCAGTTTACTGACAGTGCTATACATAAGCATTCTATGGGTCAGATTATAAATTTGTTTTTCAGTATAACCGTCTAAGTTCCATTCATATATACTTTTACCATTATAACTATTATTATATATATATTCTTGTTTCCTCATGCAGAATATCTACAGGAGAGGGACGGCTATAATAATTTATACGTTGGGTTGGCCTATCAGCAAACCTATGTAATTTATTAATTTCATCTTTAATGACAGGCTTATAATCCTTTGTTCCTGATAATTTATCAGAAAATTCATTTTCCAAAGTATTGATGTTTAACTTTTTAAATTTCTGAGCTAGCATTGTTTCTACATCTGACATCTTTTTTAATTTATAATCTTTAATTTCAGGAGGAGGATGCAAAGGGGGAGTAGAGATGATTGCCTTATTTCCTGAAGATTCTATTGAAGAAGATTTATCTAACTTCTGTAATAATAAATCAATTCTCTTGTGAAGAGAGAGAATTTTTTCTCCTAAAACATTCAAATAAATGTTTGTATAATTTTGTTGTTCTATAATTTTATTAATTTGTTTTACAGTAATGTTTAAAGTATCATTTTCAAAGTGTTTTGAAAATGCTATAAAACTAACAATATTATTTTCCTTTTCTAAAAGAAAAGGTTGTTGAGGAGGCCATACTTCTTTAATTATATTTCCATTTAAAAGTTTATAATCTCTTTCTAAAATAGAAATGTAAGGTTCACTATATTTAGACATGAACCATGGAACAAAAGGAAATAGAATATTATAAAAAGATAAGAATTTATAAAATTCTTCTGAAATATAATATTTTAATTTACCATCAAAATTAGGGAAAAACCACTTCCTGAATGGTTCCCATCTTGGTAAATCAAATTCAGCTTTAACTTTTTTCCTGGTTTCAGATCCAGGACTAAAATCTATTTTTGGTCTATAATTCATAATGAAAAATTCATTTCAGATTCGGTTATGTCCGGATCTTTAGTGTTATAAACACCTTTGACAATATTTTCTTTAGTTTTTAAAACTTTCTTAACATGATGATTATTCTCATCACGTTCACTTACCTGTGAGGTAGAAACTCTGTAAGGAATATAATCCTTGTCCTCTATAAGAGGTGAGATATAAGAACACTCAGATCTGGTTGAAAAAGTCCTGGGGATATTACCCAATCTGGATGGAGTATTATCCATCTGTATATAAACAATTCCTTCTGGAGTCTGCTCAATATGATCTATATTATGTTCAGTCTTTGACTGGATATAACCAGTTCTTTCCAATTTCCGCTGTGGAGGCATAGGGATTTCATCCCATTTTATAATTCTTCTTGTTGATATCTTAGATCTATTAAAGTTTGTTTCTATTAAAACAGTTTCATTAATCTTTTTATCCATTAGTTTACAATTAGGATTTAATGTAAACAATGGTTTATAATAAATGCGATAACAGATACATATAAGTCCTTTCATGTTAAACTATGTTATCATATATATCACATAATTACATGGCTCTGATACCATAGCAGGTCTGGTGGTAGTCTTCCATGCAAGAACTCAAGGTTAAGGAACAAATTTTACGCGAACTCTAGATCCGTCAGCATAATTATCAAAGAATAAAACCGGGATCAACGCCTTAACACGCCTTCACTCAACGGCTTTCAATAGGCTACCCCTTATTCTTTTAATAATTATGGCCAGTTCCAGAGTGCATAACCCACTCCTGATCCTCACATAAGACTACTAACCAACCAGACAAAATAAGGATCTTCACAACATAATCATCATGATATATATGATAACATAGTTTAACATGAAAGGACTTAGCCTTCCATGAGGCTAATCCTTCAAAATATATAAATTTATTTAAACAAAATAAAGAAAAGAAAAGAAAAGCTTACCAGGGATGGATAGAAAACTTGAAAACTCTTGTATTTAAAATATGAAAACTTTACAATGAGAGAGGAGAGGGAGAAGTAGAGAATTCTAACTATGAGGTCCTGCCTTAAGAGAAGGAGAATGCCTCCGTATATAGACAATTGGAAAAGGCGGACTTCAAATCCTATCTATTACAATTTTTACAATTTGATTTTAAATCCGGAACAGTACAATTTACAAATGGATTTTAAATCCGTAACAATGCTGAGCACTATTCCTGGGTCCCATTTAAAGGACAATCATGGTGTATAACAATAATGTTGTTGGCCACATTACTTTAATTTTTGTTTGGCTTCATCTTCAATTTGTTGGACCATTTGGTCAATTACTGTCTGAGACAACTCTTCATCCATATCAGGATCTTGGGATTCCCCGGCTAAATAATCTTCATTTGAAGAGCCTGTCTTGGATATATCCGCTTTTTCTTCTGTAGGGAGCAAATTTTTAACCAGCTCCTTTTTAACTTCTTCTAAATAATATTTAATCAATTCTTCTTTTGATATAACATCATTTTGTAATTTTAACCTTGTGGTAATATGATGGAAGGGGCTAAGAGATTTAATCTCTCCTTGCTCTTTGGAATGTATATAAGAGTCATTGTGATTTTGGATATTATCCAAAATATTTTTACCATATATGGTTTTTGTTTCTGGGTCTGTTTTAATCAAGCGATCCCAGAATCTACTATAAGTAGTTCGTTTTAAACATGGAATATGTTGAGGAGTATAACTCACTTCCGGAGACCATTTCCACACCCATGGTATGGAGAATTCAATAAAAAATATCATTGAGGCTATATCCTCAGAATATAATTCCATGCTGATATAATCAGCCAATTTTGGGGATAAATTTACCCAATCAGCATATAATGCTTTGAATTTTTCAGGGAGTATTTTCCCAGATGTTCCATATATGGACCACCAGTGTATCAACCAATTTGGTATGGGACTGTTATAAACATTGTCACAGATCTTGAATAACCAAGTATGCTTATGCATAGGATTTTCATATAAAAATCCTTTATAAAATGCATCTTTATAATCCCAATAATTATATTTTAAAGGAATCTTTGTATCAGGAATTATAAACTCCCTTTCTTTGAGAGGGGAAATACCCCATTCTTCAATGGATATAATCCTTTTAATAATAATTTTGCTAAAATTATAAACTTTAGCATCATTGTATCCACTTGGGTGGAAATGCGTTGTATCGCATGAGCTTACTTTAAGTATCTGCTCATAGAATAACCTGTGTTTATACGAGGTTGAGGCATATGCCGATGTATCCAGGTATCTTTGCATCAATAACCATGGATCGTGTTTCCACTGTAAATCTTTACTCTCTAAAAGAAATATAATTTCTTTATGAGAATGTGTATAATATGAAGTAGTATTATCTTCATCAGATATAATCTAAGCATACGAACTAGATGCGGAGGTATGACCTTCCTTTTTAGCAAGATATTGCTTTTTAAACTCCTCATATAAGAGGGCTTCATCATCTTTAAGATTAGCATTATTTTTAGCTATAAGCTGTTTATTGCCTTGTTGTATAACAACATTTCTCCATTTGGCTTGAGAGGTATTACCTCTGCCACGACCATGGAAATTATTTCCCCTGCCCTGCATGCTGTAAAAATTCACGCGTTAAGAAGTCAGGAAGATTATTTTCTTCTCCTTTTTTATAAATAATATCAAAATCAAAAGGGGCTAAATGAGCTTCCCACCTCGCAAACATCTGCTTAGAGACGTCATGTTTAAAATCTTTATTAAACATAAATTTTGCTGCTTGGCAATCTGTTTTAACAATAAATTTTTGATTATATAAATCATCTTGAAATTTTAAAATACATTTAACAATAGCTAAGATTTCTTTAGCCACAGTTGCATAATTTTTCTGACTATCAGTCATTTACAAGAATGATATCTGACTAAATGAGGTCTGTTATTAACAGGACAGATTTGGGTTAAAATACCGCCATAGCCTATATCAGAGGCATCAGTTTCTATTATTTTCTGCCAAGTAGGATTGGCTAATATTAAACAAGGTAAAGATTTAATCTTTTCTTTAATCCTTTTAACTGTCTCAGTATGTTGAGAAGTCCAAGGTTTAGGATTCTTTTTCAACCTATCATATAAGATGGCTGTGTCTGAAGCTAAATTTTTATAATAAGGTAGAATATAATTCAAACTTCCTAAAAATCTTTGTAATTGGGTCTTATCCAGAATTTCATCTGGAAATTTAGAAGCAAAATCTATACTTCTATTAATAGGTTTTTCCTTTTTCAATATTATGACCTAAAAATCTAATATTTATTTGAAATAAAACCATCTTGGGTTTGGATATAACTAAACCATTTTGTATAACCAATTTCTTAAAAATGTCTAAATGTTCAAAATGTTGTTGAACTGTTTTGGAAAGTACCAAAATATCATCGATATAGACTAAGATAAAGTCGTTGTATGGAATGAATATATCATTCATAATCTTCTGAAATTCAGAAGGGGCATTTTTTAATCCAAAAGGCATCACTTTCCATTCAAAGTGGCCTATAGGGACATTAAAAGCTGTTTTATATTGGTCAGCTTCAGCTATCAGAATCTGCCAATATCCTGATTTTAAATCAAATTTAGAAAATATTAAAGCCTCATATAATCGGTCTAATAAATCCTTTTTATTAGGAATAGGATGTCTAATCCATTTTAATACTTTATTGAGAGGTTTATAATTAATAACCAATCTTGGTACACCTCTTTCTATTTCACTATGTTTATTAACATAGAATCCTGTACATGACCAGGGTGAGTTTGACTCTTTTATTAATTTTTTGTTTAATAAAGAAGCTATTTCTTCTTTACATAATTCTAAATATTTAGAATTAATTTGACAAGGATGTGCCCTTTTCGGTATCTGACTTTCATCAAAGTCATCTATGTAAGGAAGTTTAACTTCATGTGTTTTCCCTCTCCAGAAAGCATTAGGGTGATCATTGCAAATTTTTACAGAAATATGATTCTGTAGTCTTTTAATCTCATCCTGTAATTTAGGATTTTGTAAAGCTTCTTCTATTGTAGAAGAGTTAATTTCAAAATTTATAAAATTTATTTGATTTTGTTTCCTTAAAATAAAATCTTTAATTTAATTTACAAATCTTGTATTTGGTTCAGTTATAAACTGAAAAGAAACAGGTGTATTTTCAAAAGTGCCTATAAGGCAATCCGTTCCTATATGAGTGATAGGAAAAATATTTTTTATAAAAGGAGTTCCAAGTATAACTTGGTTAGTTATATTTTTAGCCAATAAAAAGCTTTCAGGAATACAAACTTTATTATTGCAAATGTATGCACGTGGTAGTTTAAAATTGTTTTGTAATCTTTCACCACCTGCATGTCGTAAAATATGAGTTGTTTTTTGAAAATATTTAGTAGGAACTAATCCTTCCTGTATAACACTGATATCTGCACCTGTATCAATTAGTGCAGTAAATTCTTTAATTTCATCATGATTTATTAATAAATTAATTTTAACATAAAATTCAAATGATGTAACCATATCTAAAACAGTTAAAAACTGTTCTTCACCAATCTTATCAAGGTTGTCAAATAAATTTGGTGTAACCAAAGTATAATCTTTTTTAGTTTCTAAATTAGAAGCCCTTATATCAAGATTTTTATTAATTTGTTTTAACATCTTAATTTCTTCTTTAAGATTATTAATTTCTCCATACAAATCATTTAATGTAGTAGGAGACTTATGAGAATTATCATATCTTTGTTTCATTAGTTTATAAACTTCTATCATCGTATAAGGATTACTATTTGATATAAATTCTTCCACTATTTTAGTACTATGAGTACTGGTAGATGGAATATCATCTAGATTTTCTATAGTCCTAGACCTTAATTCTTGGTCTTTTATGGATTTTAAAACTTCTAAAATATGATTATTGGTTAAAACATTAATATCTGAATCTTTAAATTGAGATATTAATTTATAATAATCATCTTCTGAATTTTCTTTTGCAAAAGTTTCAGATCCTTGTTTACGGGGACACACAGTTTCTTCTGAATTATCAGAAGGATCAGATATTTGATCAATTTCTGATGCTGAAGTATTATCTTCAGAGTCATCAGATTCTAAAAATAATTTTTCTAAAGAATCTTTTAATTCTTCACTAATATTAAGATTATTAATCTTTTTCTTCATCCTACACTTATTAGCGTAGTGACCTATACGTTTACACTTATAACAGACAATATTACTTTTGTCTTTCTTACATTCTAATCAATTAGATTTTCTCTTAGCTTTTTTCTCTAGCTTAGCCTGAGAATATCGTTTCTTTTTCTTTTTAATATATTGATCATCTTTTCTATAGTTATTAACTATTTTTCTTTGTGATGGAATATCCATCCCAAATTGGCTACAAAATTGGCCTAACTGAGCTCTTTCAGTCAGCCTTTGCCTTTTAAGTTGTTGATTTAACTTAATTTCATTACATAAGGCTATACCTTCAGTTTCACAGGTCGCTATAAGGCTGCCATAAGTATAACCTTCATAAGGAATGGAGATTTGATCTTTCCTAAGAGCTTTTCTAACTCTTTCCGCAAATAATGGGGGTAATCAATCTATAAACATAGATTTCCAATGAGAGCTATTACTCTCGGGTAATTCCATAACTCTATTAAGAATTGGTCTTTATACCATCTAAAATCTGTAAGTGTTTTACACCTAGTATTCTGTAGTAACGTCCTGTTAGTTTCCAAATGAGGTCCGTTATTAATAGGACAGATTTGGGTTAAAATACCGCCATAGCCTATATCAGAGGCATCAGTTTCTATTATTTTCTGCCAAGTAGGATTGGCTAATATTAAACAAGGCAAAGATTTAATCTTTTCTTTAATCCTTTTAGCTGTCTCAGTATGTTTAGAAGTCCAAGGTTTAGGATTCTTTTTCAACCTATCATATAAGATGGCTGTGTCTGAAGCTAAATTTTTATAATAAGGTAGAATATAATTCAAACTTCCTAAAAATCTTTGTAATTGGGTCTTATCCAGAATTTCATCTGGAAATTTAGAAGCAAAATCTATACTTCAATTAATAGGAATTATTTTTCCTTTTTCAATATTATGACCTAAAAATCTAATATTTATTTGAAATAAAACCATCTTGGGTTTGGATATAACTAAACCATTTTGTATAACCAATTTCTTAAAAATGTCTAAATGTTCAAAATGTTGTTGAACTGTTTTGGAAAATACCAAAATATCATCGATATAGACTAAGATAAAGTCGCTGTATGGAATGAATATATCATTCATAATCTTCTGAAATTCAGAAGGGGCATTTTTTAATCCAAAAGGCATCACTTTCCATTCAAAGTGGCCTATAGGGACATTAAAAGCTGTTTTATATTGGTCAGCTTCAGCTATCTGAATCTGCCAATATCCTGATTTTAAATCAAATTTAGAAAATATTAAAGCCTCATATAATCGGTCTAATAAATCCTTTTTATTAGGAATAGGATGTCTAATCCATTTTAATACTTTATTGAGAGGTTTATAATTAATAACCAATCTTGGTACACCTCTTTCTATTTCACTATGTTTATTAACATAGAATCCTGTACATGACCAGGGTGAGTTTGACTCTTTTATTAATTTTTTGTTTAATAAAGAAGCTATTTCTTCTTTACATAATTCTAAATATTTAGAATTAATTTGACAAGGACGTGCCCTTTTCGGTATCTGACTTTCATCAAAGTCATCTATGTAAGGAAGTTTAACTTCATGTGTTTTCCCTCTCCAGAAAGCATTAGGGTGATCATTGCAAATTTTTACAGAAATATGATTCTGTAGTCTTTTAATGTCATCCTGTAATTTAGGATTTTGTAAAGCTTCTTCTATTGTAGAAGAGTTAATTTCAAAATTTATAAAATTTATTTGATTTTGTTTCCTTAAAATAAAATCTTTAATTTCATTTACAAATCTTGTATTTGGTTCAGTTATAAACTGAAAAGAAACGGGTGTATTTTCAAAAGTACCTATAAGGCAATCCGTTCCTATATGAGTGATAGGAAAAATCTTTTTTATAAAAGGAGTTCCAAGTATAACTTGGTTAGTTATATTTTTAGACAATAAAAAGCTTTCAGGAATACAAACTTTATTATTGCAAATGTATGCACGTGGTAGTTTAAAATTGTTTTGTAATCTTTCACCACCTGCATGTCGTAAAATATGAGTTGTTTTTTGAAAATATTTAGTAGGAACTAATCCTTCCTGTATAACACTGATATCTGCACCTGTATCAATTAGTGCAGTAAATTCTTTAATTTCATCATGATTTATTAATAAATTAATTTTAACATAAAATTCAAATGATGTAACCATATCTAAAACAGTTAAAAACTGTTCTTCACCAATCTTATCAAGGTTGTCAAATAAATTTGGTGTAACCAAAGTATAATCTTTTTAGTTTCTAAATTAGAAGCCCTTATATCAAGATTTTTATTAATTTGTTTTAACATCTTAATTTCTTCTTTAAGATTATTAATTTCTCCATACAAATCATTTAATGTAGTAGGAGACTTATGAGAATTATCATATCTTTGTTTCATTAGTTTATAAACTTCTATCATCGTATAAGGATTACTATTTGATATAAATTCTTCCGTTATTTTAGTACTATGAGTACTGGTAGATGGAATATCATCTAGATTTTCTATAGTCCTAGACCTTAATTCTTCGTCTTTTATGGATTTTAAAACTTCTAAAATATGATTATTGGTTAAAACATTAATATCTGAATCTTTAAATTGAGATATTAATTTATAATAATCATCTTCTGAATTTTCTTTTGCAAAAGTTTCAGATCCTTGTTTACGGGGACACACAGTTTCTTCTGAATTATCAGAAGGATCAGATATTTGATCAATTTCTGATGCTGAAGTATTATCTTCAGAGTCATCAGATTCTAAAAATAATTTTTCTAAAGAATCTTTTAATTCTTCACTAATATTAAGATTATTAATCTTTTTCTTCATCCTACACTTATTAGCGTAGTGACCTATACGTTTACACTTATAACAGACAATATTACTTTTGTCTTTCTTACGTTCTAATCAATTAGATTTTCTCTTAGCTTTTTTCTCTAGCTTAGCCTGAGAATATCGTTTCTTTTTCTTTTTAATATATTGATCATCTTTTCTATAGTTATTAACTATTTTTCTTTGTGATGGAATATCCATCCCAAATTGGCTACAAAATTGGCCTAACTGAGCTCTTTCAGTCAGCCTTTGCCTGTTAAGTTGTTGATTTAACTTAATTTCATTACATAAGGCTATACCTTCAGTTTTACAGGTCGCTATAAGGCTTCCATAAGTATAACCTTCATAAGGAATGGAGATTTGATCTTTCCTAAGAGCTTTTCTAACTCTTTCCGCAAATAATGGGGGTAATCAATCTATAAACATAGATTTCCAATGAGAGCTATTACTCTCGGGTAATTCCATAACTCTATTAAGGAATTGGTCTTTATACCATCTAAAATCTGTAAGTGTTTAACACCTAGTATTCTGTAGTAACGTCCTGTTAGTTTCCAAATGAGGTCCGTTATTAACAGGACAGATTTGGGTTAAAATACCGCCATAGCCTATATCAGAGGCATCAGTTTCTATTATTTTCTGCCAAGTAGGATTGGCTAATATTAAACAAGGCAAAGATTCAATCTTTTCTTTAATCCTTTTAGCTGTCTCAGTATGTTGAGAAGTCCAAGGTTTAGGATTCTTTTTCAACCTATCATATAAGATGGCTGTGTCTGAAGCTAAATTTTTATAATAAGGTAGAATATAATTCAAACTTCCTAAAAATCTTTGTAATTGGGTCTTATCTGGAATTTCATCTGGAAATTTAGAAGCAAAATCTATACTTCTATTAATAGGAATTATTTTTCCTTTTTCAATATTATGACCTAAAAATCTAATATTTATTTGAAATAAAACCCTCTTGGGTTTGGATATAACTAAACCATTTTGTATAACCAATTTCTTAAAAATGTCTAAATGTTCAAAATGTTGTTGAACTGTTTTGGAAAATACCAATATATCATCGATATAGACTAAGATAAAGTCGCTGTATGGAATGAATATATCATTCATAATTTTCTGAAATTCAGAAGGGGCATTTTTTAATCCAAAAGGCATCACTTTCCATTCAAAGTGGCCTATAGGGACATTAAAAGCTGTTTTATATCGGTCAGCTTCAGCTATCTGAATCTGCCAATATCCGGATTTTAAATCAAATTTAGAAAATATTAAAGCCTCATATAATCGGTCTAATAAATCCTTTTTTATTAGGAATAGGATGTCTAATCCATTTTAACACTTTATTTAGAGGTGTATAATTAATAACCAATCTTGGTACACCTCTTTCTATTTGTGTATGTTTATTAACATAGAATCCTGTACATGACCAGGGTGAGTTTGACTCTTTTATTAATTTTTTGTTTAATAAAGAAGCTATTTCTTCTTTACATATTTCTAAATATTTAGAATTCATTTGACAAGGACGTGCCCTTGTCGGTATCTGACTTTCATCAAAGTCATCTATGTAAGGAAGTTTAACTTCTTGTTTTTTCCCTCTCCAGAAAGCATTAGGGTGATCATTGCAAATTTCTACAGAAATATGATTCTGTAGTGTTTTAATCTTATCCTGTAATTTAGGATTTTGTAAAACTTCTTCTATTGTAGAAGAGTTAATTTCAAAATTCATAAAATTTATTTGATTTTGTTTCCTTAAAATAAAATCTTTAATTTCATTTACAAATCTTGTATTTGGTTTAGTTATAAACTGAAAAGAAACAGGTGTATTTTCAAAAGTACCTATAAGGCAATCCGTTCCTATATGAGTGATAGGAAAAATCTTTTTTATAAAAGGAGTTCCAAGTATAACTTGGTTAGTTATATTTTTAGCCAATAAAAAGCTTTCAGGAATGCAAACTTTGTTATTGCAAATGTATGCACGTGGTAGTTTAAAATTGATTTGTAATCTTTCACCACCTGCATGTCGTAAAATATGAGTTGTTTTTTGAAAATATTTAGTAGGAACTAATCCTTCCTGTATAACACTGATATCTGCACCTGTATCAATTAGTGCAGTAAATTCTTTAATTTCATCATGATTTATTAATAAAGTAATTTTAACATAAAATTTAAATGATGTAACCATATCAAAAACAGTTAAAACCCGTTCTTCACCAATCTTATCAAGGTTGTGAAATAAATTTGGTGTAACCAAAGTATAATCTTTTTTAGTTTCAAAATTAGAAACCCTTATATCAAGATTTTTATTAATTTGTTTTAACATCTTAATTTCTTCTTTAAGATTATTAATTTCTCCATACAAATCATTTAATGTAGTAGGAGACTTATGAGAATTATCATATCTTTGTTTCATTAGTTTATAAACTTCTATCATCGTATAAGGATTATTATTTGGTATAAATTCTTCCGCTATTTTAGTACTATGAGTACTGGTAGATGGAATATCATCTAGATTTTCTATAATCCTAGACCTTAATTCTTGGTCTTTTATGGATTTTAAAAATTCTAAAATATGATTATTGGTTAAAACATTAATATCTGAATCTTTAAATTGAGATATTAATTTATAATAATCATCTTCTGAATTTTCTTTTGCAGAAGTTTCAGATCCTTGTTTACAGGGACACACAGTTTCTTCTGAATTATCAGAAGGATCAGATATTTGATCAATTTCTGATGCTGAAGAATTATCTTCAGAGTCATCAGATTCTAAAAATAATTTTTCTAAAGAATCTTTTAATTCTTCACTAATATTAAGATTATTAATCTTTTTCTTCATGCTACACTTATTAGCGTAGTGACCTATACGTTTACACTTATAACAAACAATGTTACTTTTGTCTTTCTTACGTTCTAATCTATCAGATTTTCTCTTAGCTTTTTTCTCTAGCTTAGCCTGAGAATATCGTTTCTTTTTCTTTTTAATATATTGATCATCTTTTCTATAGTTATTAACTATTTTTCTTTGTGATGGAATATCCATCCCAAATTGGCCACAAAATTGGCCTATCTGAGCTCTTTCAGTCAGCCTTTGCCTTTTAAGTTGTTGATTTAACTTAATTTCATTACATAAGGCCATACCTTCAGTTTTACAAGTCGCTATAAGGCTTCCATAAGTATAACTTTCATAAGGAATGGAGATTTGATCTTTCCTAAGAGCTTTTCTAACTCTTTCCGCAAATAATGGGGGTAATCTATCTATAAACTTAGATTTCCAATGAGAGCTATTACTCTCGGGTAATTCCATAACTTTATTAAGGAATTGGTCTTTATACCATCTAAAATCTGTAAGTGTTTTACACCTAGTATTCTGTAATAACGTCCTGTTAGTTTCATTATCATCCGAAATTCTTCAGGTGAAATGTTCTAATATAGTGACTATCAGTGTATAAACTGACTGTTCGCTAGTGCGACCATCTTCTTCCTGTTTAAGGCAATTATAAATTTCTTCTTTATCATGAGAAGAAAGATAATGATCCCACCAACCTTTAAGTTGGCTAGTAAATCCTGCAACTATCATTTTTGCAATATTACTGTCACTATTGCCTATCAGTTTACTGACGGTGCTATACATAAGCATTCTATGGGTCAGATTATAAATTTGTTTTTCAGTATAACCGTCTATGTTCCATTCATATATACTTTTACCATTATATCTAGTTATATCATTTAATGATAATAATTTTATCTCAGTTTCCTCATTATCTAAGGACACTGATTCCTCAGTAGTTTTAACTACTTGTTTTAAACCTAATTTTTCAAAGGTTCCTAATTGATATACAGTTTTTAAATCAACCCTTGGTATTGTCCACTTATTAAGTGCTTCTAAGTTTTCAGGAATATCCATTTCTTGTTTCGAAACATTTTTAATTTTTCTCTTTTCCTTTAATAAATTCATTTGAATTTATAATAAAATAATTCATGTCATGTTAAACTATGAATCACATATATCACATAATAACCTGGCTCTGATACCAAATGAGGTCCGGTGTTAGTCTTCCATGCAAGATCTCAGGTTATAAGGTAGAACTTTTACAGAACATCTAGATCTGTCAACATAATTACAGAAAATAAAAGCGGGATCAACGCCTTAACACGCCTTCTCAACGGCTTAAAATAGGCTAACCCTTATCTTCCAATAATTATGGCCAGATCCAGAGTTTCTAACCCAAACTGTGAGTTCTTACATAAGACTACTAACCAACCAGACAGAATAAGGATCTTCACAACATAATCATAATGATATATATGATAGCATAGTTTAACATGAAAGGATTTAGCCTGTCATTAGGCTAATCCTAAAATATATATGAATTTATTGAAACAAAATAAAAAGCTTACCAGGGATGAAGAGAAAACTTGAAAACTCTTGTATTAAAAATATGAAAACTTTACAATGAGAGAGGAGAGGGAGAAGTAGAGAATTCTAACTATGAGGTCCAATGAGAGCTATTACTCTCGGGTAATTCCATAACTCTATTAAGGAATTGGTCTTTATACCATCTAAAATCTGTAAGTGTTTTACACCTAGTATTCTGTAATAACGTCTTGTTAGTTTCATTATCATCCGAAATTCTTCCGGTGAAATGTTCTAATATAGTGACTATCAATGTATAAACTGACTGTTCGCTAGTGCGACCATCTTCTTCCTGTTTAAGGCAATTATAAATTTCTTCTTTATCATGAGAAGAAAAATAATGATCCCACCAACCTTTAAGTTGGCCAGTAAAAATATTACTATCACTATTGCCTATCAGTTTACTGACAGTGCTATACATAAGCATTCTATGGGTCAGATTATAAATCTGTTTTTCAGTATAACCGTCTAAGTTCCATTCATATATACTTTTAGCATTATAACTATTATTATATATATATTCTTGTTCCTCATGCATAATATCTACAGGAGAGGGACGACTATAATAATTTATACGTTGGGTTGGCCTATCAGCAAACCTATATAATTTATGAATTACATCTTTGATGATTGGCTTATAATCTTTTGTTTATGATAATTTATCAGAAAATTCATTTTCCAAAGTATTAATATTTAATTTTTTAAATTTCTGATCTAACATAGTTTCTAGATCTAACTTCTTTTTTAATTTATAATCTTTAATTTCAGGAGGAGCCTGCAAAGGGGGAGTAGAGATGATTGCCTTATTTCCTGAAGATTCTATCGAAGAAGATTTATCTAACTTCTGTAATAATAAATCAATTCTCTTATGAAGAGAGAGAATTTTTTCTCCTAAAACATTCAAATAAATGTTTGTATAATTTTGTTGTTCTATAATTTTATTAATTTGTTTTACAGTAATGTTTAAAGTATCATTTTCAAAGAGTTTTGAAAATGCTGTAAAACTAATAATATTATTTTCCTTTTTTAAAAGAAAAGGTTGTTGAGGAGGCCGTACTCCTTTAATTATATTTCCATTTAAGAGTTTATAATCTCTTTCTAAAACAGAAATGTAAGGTTCAATATATTTAGACATGAACCATGGAACAAAAGGAAATAGAATATTATAAAAAGATAAGAATTTATAAAATTCTTCTGAAATATAATATTTTAATTTACCATCAAAATTAGGGAAAAACCACTTCCTGAATGGTTCCCATGTTGGTAAATCAAATTCAGCTTTAACTTTTTTCCTGGCTTCAGATCCAGGACTAAAATCTATTTTTGGTCTATAATTCATAATGAAAAATTTATTTCAGATTCGGTTATGTCCGGATCTTTAGTGTTATAAACACCTTTGACAATATTTTCTTTAGTTTTTAAAACTTTCTCAACATGATGATTATTCTCATCACGTTCACTTACCTGTGAGGTAGAAACCCTGTAAGGAATATAATCCTTGTCCTCTATAAGAGGTGAGATATAAGATCTTTCAGATCTGGTTGAAAAAGTCCTGGGGATATTACCCAATCTGGATGGAGTATTATCCATCTGTATATAAACAATTCCTTCTGGAGTTTGCTCAATATAATCTATATTATGTTCAGTCTTTGACTGGATATAACAAGTTCTTTCCAATTTCCACTGTGGAGGCATAGGGATTTCATCCCATTTTATAATTCTTCTTGTTGATATCTTAGATCTATTAAAGTTTGTTTCTATTAAAACAGTTTCATTAATCTTTTTATCCATTAGTTTACAATTAGGATTTAATGTAAACAATAGTTTATAATAAATGCGATAACAGATACGTATAAGTCCTTTCATGTTAAACTATCTTATCATATATATCACATAATTACATGGCTCTGATACCATAGCAGGTCCGGTGGTAGTCTTCCATGCAAGAACTCAAGGTTAAGGAACAAATTTTACACGAACTCTAGATCCATCAGCATAATTATCAAAGAATAAAACCGGGATCAACGCCTTAACACGCCTTCACTCAACGGCTTTCAACAGGCTACCCCTTATTCTTTTAATAATTATGGCCAGTTCCAGAGTGCATAACCCACTCCTGATCCTCACATAAGACTACTAACCAACCAGACGAAATAAGGATCTTCACAACATAATCATCGTGATATATATGATAACATAGTTTAACATGAAAGGACTTAGCCTTCCATGAGGCTAATCCTTCAAAATATATAAATTTATTTAAACAAAATAAAGAAAAGAAAAGAAAAGCTTACCAGGGATGGAGAGAAAACTTGAAAACTCTTGTATTTAAAATATGAAAACTTTACAATGAGAGAGGAGAGGGAGAAGTAGAGAATTCTAACTATGAGGTCCTGCCTTAAGAGAAGGAGAATGCCTCCTTATATAGACAATTGGAAAAGGCGGACTTCAAATCCTATCTATTACAATTTTTACAATTGGATTTTAAATCCGGAACAGTACAATTTACAAATGGATTTTAAATCCGTAATAATGCTGAGCACTATTCCTGGGTCCCATTTAAAGGACAATCATGGTGTATAACAATGATGTTGTCGGCCACATTACTTTAACTTTTGTTTGGCTTCATCATCAATTTCTTGGACCATCTGGTCAATTGCTGTCTGAGATAACTCTTCATCCATATCAGGATCTTGGGATTCCCCGGCTAAATAATCTTCATTTGAAGAGCCTGTCATGGATATATCCGCTTTTTCTTCTGTAGGGAGCAAATTTTTAACCAGCTCCTTTTTAACTTCTTCTAAATAAGATTTAATCAATTCTTCTTTTGATATAACATCATTTTGTAATTTTAACCTTGTGGTAATATGATGGAAGGGGCTAAGAGATTTAATCTCTCCTTGCTCTTTGGAACGTCTATAAGACACATTGTGATTTTGGATATTATCCAAAATATTTTTACCATATATGGTTTTTGTTTCTGGGTCTGTTTTAATCAAGCGATCCCAGAATCTGCTATAAGTAGTTCGTTTTAAACATGGAATGTGTTGAGGAGTATAACTCACTTCCGGAGACCATTTCCACACCCATGGTATGGAGAATTCAATAAAAAATATCATTGAGGCTATATCCTCATAATATAATTCCATGCTGATATAATCAGCCAATTTTGGGGATAAATTTACCCAATCAGCATATAATGCTTTGAATTTTTCAGGGAGTATTTTCCCAGATGTTCCATATATGGACCACCAGTGTATCAACCAATTTGGTATGGGACTGTTATAAACATTGTCACAGATCTTGATTAACCAAGTATGCTTATGCATAGGATTTTCATATAAAAATGCTTTATAAAATGAATCTTTATAATCCCAATAATTATATTTTAAAGGAATCTTTGTATCAGGAATTATAAACTCCCTTTCTTTGAGAGGGGAAATACCCCATTCTTCAATGGATATAATCCTTTTAATAATAATTTTGCTAAAATTATAAACTTTAGCATCATTGTATCCACTTGGGTGGAAATGCGTTATAGCGCATGAGCTTACTTTAAGTATCTGCTCATAGAATAACCTGTGTTCATACGAGGTTGAGGCATATGCCGATGTATCTAGGTATCTTTGCATCAATAACCATGGATCGTGTTTCCACTGTAAATCTTTACTCTCTAAAAGAAATATAATTTCTTTATGAGAATGTGTATAATATGAAGTAGTATTATCTTCATCAGATATAATCTGAGCATACGAACTAGATTCGGAGGTATGACCTTCCTTTTTAGCAAGATATTGCTTTTTAAACTCCTCATATAAGAGGGCTTCATCATCTTTAAGATTAGCAATATTTTTAGCTATAAGCTGTTTATTGCCTTGTAGTATAACACCATTTTTCCCTTTGGCTTGAGAGGTATTACCTCTGCCACGGCCACGGAAATTATTTTCCCTGCCCTGCATGCTGTAAAAATTCACGCGTTAAGAAGTCAGGAAGATTATTTTCTTCTCCTTTTTTATAAATAATATCAAAATCAAAAGGGGCTAAATGAGCTTGCCACCTTGCAAACATCTGCTTAGAGACGTCATGTTTAAAATCTTTATTAAACATAAATTTTGCTGCTTGGCAATCTGTTTTAACAATAAATTTTTGATTATATAAATCATCTTGAAATTTTAAAATACATTTAACAATAGCTAAGATTTCTTTAGCCACAGTTGCATAATTTTTCTGACTATCAGTCCATTTACCAGAATGATATCTGACTAAATGAGGTCTGTTATTAACAGGACAGATTTTGGTTAAAATACCGCCATAGCCTATATAAGAGGCATCAGTTTCTATTATTTTCTGCCAAGTAGGATTGGCTAATATTAAACAAGGTAAAGATTTAATCTTTTCTTTAATCCTTTTAACTGTCTCAGTATGTTGATTAGTCCAAGGTTTAGGATTCTTTTTCAACCTATCATATAAGATGGCTGTGTCTAAAGCTAAATTTTTATAGTAAGGTAGAATATAATTCAAACTTCCTAAAAATCTTTGTAATTGGGTCTTATCCAGAATTTCATCTGGAAATTTTGAAGCAAAATCTATACTTCTATTAATAGGAATTATTTTTCTTTTTTCAATATTATGACCTAAAAATCTAATATTTATTTGTAATAAAACCATCTTGGGTTTGGATATAACTAAACCATTCTGTATAACCAATTTCTTAAAAATGTCCAAATGTTCAAAATGTTGTTGAACTGTTTTGGAAAATACCAAAATATCATCGATATAGACTAAGATAAAGTCGCTGTATGGAATGAATATATCATTCATAATCTTCTGAAATTCAGAAGGGGCATTTTTTAATCCAAAAGGCATCACTTTCCATTCAAAGTGGCCTATAGGGACATTAAAAGCTGTTTTATATTGGTCAGCTTCAGCTATCTGAATCTGCCAATATCCTGACTTTAAATCAAATTTAGAAAATATTAAAGCCTCATATAATCGGTCTAATAAATCCTTTTTATTAGGAATAGGATGTCTAATCCATTTTAATACTTTATTGAGAGGTTTATAATTAATAACCAATCTTGGTACACCACTTTCTATTTCACTATGTTTATTAACATAGAATCCTGTACATGACCAGGGTGAGTTTGACTCTTTTATTAATTTTTTGTTTAATAAAGAAGCTATTTCTTCTTTACATAATTCTAAATATTTAGAATTCATTTGACAAGGACGTGCCCTTGTAGGTATCTGACTTTCATCAAAGTAATCTATGTAAGGAAGTTTATCTTCATGTTTTTTCTTGCTCCAGAAAGCATTAGGGTGATCATTGCAAATTTCTACAGAAATATGATTCTGTAGTCTTTTAATCTTATTCTGTAATGTAGGATTTTGTAAAACTTCTTCTATTGTAGAAGAGTTAATTTCAAAATTTAAAAAATTTATTTGATTTTGTTTCCTTAAAATAAAATATTTAATTTAATTTACAAATCTTGTATTTGGTTCAGTTATAAACTGAAAAGAAACAGGTGTATTTTCAAAAGTACCTATAAGGCAATTCGTTCCTATATGAGTAATAGAAAAAATCTTTTTTATAAAAGGAGTCCCAAGTATAACTTGGTTAGTTATATTTTTAGCCAATAAAAAGCTTTCAGGAATGCAAACTTTATTATTGCAAATGTATGCACGTGGAAATTTAAAATTAATTTGTAATCTTTCACCACCTGCATGACGTAAACTATGAGTTGTTTTTTTAAAATATTTAGTAGGAACTAATCCTTCCTGTATAACACTGATATCTGCACCTGTATCAATTAGTGCAGTAAATTCTTTAATTTCATCATGATTTATTAATAAAGTAATTTTAACATAAAATTTAAATGATGTAATCATGTCTAAAACAGTAAAAAACTGATCCTCACCAATCTTATTAAGATTGTCGAATAAATTTGGTGTAACCAAAGTATAATCTTTTTTAGTTTCTAAATTAGAAACTCTAATATCAAGATTTTTATTTATTTGTTTTAACATCTTAATTTCTTCTTTAAGATTATTAATTTCTCCATACAAATCATTTAATGTAGTAGGAGATTTATGTGAATTATGATATCTTTGTTTCATTAGTTTATAAACTTCTGTCGTAGAATAAGGATTATTATTGGATATAAATTCTTCTTCTATTTTAGTACTATGAGTACTAGAAGACGGTATATCATCTAAATTTTCTATAATTCTAGACCTTAATTCCTGGTCTTTGATTAACTTTAAGAATTCTAAAATATGATTATTGGTTAGAACATTAATATCTGAATCTTTTAAATTGAGATATTAATTTATAATAATCATCCTCTAAATTTTCTTTTTCAGAAGCACTGTGTTGTTGTTTACAAGGACACATATTTTCCTCTGAATCTTCCGAAGAATCAGATATATGATCAATTTCTGATGCTGAAGTAATATCTTCAGAGTCATCAAATTCCAAAAATAATTTTTCTAAAGAATCTTTTAATTCTTCACTAATATGGAGATTATTAATCTTTTTCTTCATCCTACACTTATTAGCGTAGTGACCTATTCGTTTACACTTATAACAGACAATATTACTTTTGTCTTTCTTACGCTCTAATCTATCAGATTTTCTCTTAGCTTTTTTCTCTAGCTTAGCTTGAGAATATCTTCTCTTCTTCTTTTTAATATAATGATCATCTTTTCTACAGTTATTAACTATTTTTCTTTGTGATGGAATATCCATCCCAAATTGGCTACAAAATTGGCCTAACTGAGCTCTTTCAGTCAGCCTTTGCCTTTTAAGTTGTTGATTTAACTTAATTTCATTATATAAGGCTATACCTTCAGTTTTACAAGTCGCTATAAGTCTTCCATAAGTATAACTTTCATAAGGAATGGAGATTCGATCTTTCCTAAGAGCTTTTCTAACTCTTTCCGCAAATAATGGGGGTAATCCATCTATAAACTTAGATTTCCAATGAGAGCTATTACTCTCGGGTAATTCCATAACTCTATTAAGGAATTGGTCTTTATACCATCTAAAATCTATAAGTGTTTTACACCTAGTATTCTGTAATAACTTCCTGTTAGTTTCATTATCATTCGAAATTCTTCCGGTGAAATGTTCTAATATAGTGACTATTAGTGAATAAACTGACTGTTCGCTAGTGCGACCATCTTCTTCCTGTTTAAGGCAATTATAAATTTCTTCTTTATCATGAGACGAAAGATAATGATCCCACCAACCTTTAAGTTGGCCAGTAAATCCTGCAACTATCATTTTTGCAATATTACTGTCACTATTGCCTATCGATTCATCGACGATGCTATACATAAGCATTCTATGGGTCAGATTATAAATCTGTTTTTCAGTATAACCGTCTAAGTTCCCTTCATATATACTTTTACCGTTATAACTGTTATTATATATATTCTTGTTCCTCATGCAGAATATCTACAGGAGAGGGACGACTATAATAATTTATACGTTGGGTTGGCCTATCAAAGAAACCTACGTAATTTATTAATTTCATCTTTAATGACAGGCTTATAATCCTTTGTTCCTGATAATTTATCAGAAAATTCCTTTTCCAAAGTATTGATGTTTAACTTTTTAAATTTCTGATCTAGCATTGTTTCTAGATCTGACATCTTTTTTAATTTATAATTTTTCATTTCAGGAGGAGGCTGCAAAGGGGGAGTAGAGATAACCGCCTTATTTCCCTGAAGATTCGATCGAAGAAGATTTATCTAACTTCGTAATAATAAATCAATTCTCTTATGAAGAGAGAGAATTTGTTCTCCTTAAACATTCAAATAAATGTTTGTATAATTTTGTTGTTCTATAATTGTAACGCCCTACCCCGTAAGCACCTAGCATGACTTTAAAATTAAGAACGTCATGAAAATAGAGTTTTGATATATATGGTGGGATATAGTGTTTTTGGTACTTAGTAGTACTTTGGGGATATTTAGGAATAGAAATAAAATTTTATTATCTTATTGAGGTTTTATTGTTAAGGTTTATAAGTGCCTTTAAGTGGATTTTTATTTTTAATACCTACTATATTTATTTTAGAAATTTAAATACTTAGCATTTGCATTTAGGAATGTAAAAAAAAAAAAACTTAATTATGAAGATTGCGGCCACCTCACAACAACACTTGTCACCTCACCAATTTTTTTTTTTTTTTTCCTTAACCGCCTCATGACTCCATTGTTTTCTTTCTTTTTCTTTTCTTCCTAATTATATATATAGCATGCATGTTGGTTTTCAATTTACTTAAGATTTTGGTTGGCAACAAGAACAAGCTAAGGTTAGTTGCATGTTTTGTTTTCTTTTTTTTTTTTTAGTTAGTTAGTTAGGTTATATATATGTATATATATAGTATATATTTATGTATTTTCTTAAATATATAGTGAGATCTATTTCTAGTTAGTTTATATATATATATTTTTTTAGGCTAGTTATTTATTTTAAGATTTCAATATTTTAAATGGATTTTTAGTATAGAGTATATAGTTAATTATGGTTTCTTGGGAGAGTATATTTTTTTTTTTTAGAGTATAGGCTTTTTCGATCTTTTTAAAAAAAATTATATAAGTATACGTATTATTATATAAGTATATTTATGTACATCCCAAAGTCTATTTTATAAGATTTCGATATTATTTAGGGAATAGGATTATTTAATCGATACCCAGGTATTAAGTATTTTTCGCATTATTATTTTGTAGGATCTTAGCACCAGATCTACATCCAGGTGAGTCCACCAACTCCATTTTATTTCAAATATTTTTTTTTATATTTACAAAATTTTTGCTATTTTTTCCGAACAATATTTCTCAGCGTGTTTTTTGAGATGTTCTCCCTAATGTGTTACGTGTTTCGTAGAAAAATGCATAGGAGCGGTGCTCCAAATAGTTGTTTCTTTTAAAACAGATTATTATGGTGGTACATAAGAAGTATGCAGGTTTTTCGGAAATATTTAAATATTGAAAAATGTTCTAGCTTAAAAAGTTATGTATTTTGATATACATGAATATAGATTTGGCATTGGCATAATTGTGAAATTTCATAAACATGTGATGACTGAAGGATGAGGATTTTCTTTTGTGTTTTGAAATGTTTATGACTTGAATATGTTATTATGGCCGGGCAAATGGCCCCTTTGATTTGTAAATACATACGAAACCTCATTCCAACCAAGATTAAAGTTTATTGTTGATCAAGTGAACGGACGCATTAGCGGATTGCACTGTACGTGGCTAGTCCCCCGTACTAGGGCTTCTTCCGATGACGTGGACGGATTTTTGACTCTGAGGGTGGATCCACTTTAAGAGGGGCGTAGACCGCGGAGGGTGTGGCCCAATCGGTCTACGTGGACACCGTATCATGCTCTACGGTGGGGTTCGACCGCCTAGTGGAGAGTCAGGAGGAGCTCGACACCGAGATTGGTTCCAAGGCAGACCTGGTAGGTGCCCCAGGAGTCTGTAGCCTGTTTTGACCTGTGTTCTGGGAGTGCGGTTGTTTGTAATCGAGCGCTCGTATGTTGTTTGGTTGGTATTTGACTACGAGATGCCGGAACTTAGTTCTGATGGCCTCGTTTCGGGGATCCGGACTTTGTCTGTGGAGCCCCACTGTTGCATTACATGTTCTTTTAAAATTGGGCATAGAGCTGCGCTGATGTGTCTTGATTCGCTTAGACTTCCCGGCCGCGCTCGAAACCCTCATGTAGGTTCAAGCATCAGTTCTGTTAAAATAGTAAAAGAAATATTTTTCTTATAACATTGCATGAATTGTTTTTGTAAAACGGCATCATCATGATTTTAAAGAAAACACTACCGCACACACACACGTGGACTCACTGAGCGTTTGCGCTCACGTTTTTCCATATCGTGTTTTCTTCTCAGATTAGCTTGGAACGGTTAGGGGTTCCGCGAGCCACTGAAGTTTTAGGCCAGGAGTTTTTGGATCAAATCTCCCCGGAAGGGCATAGATTTATGTTTTATCTTTTTAGACACGAATCGTCTGTAGAGTTTCTTTTTATGTTTTTATGTAAGTGGTTGATGTAAGATTACTTTTGTGTTTATTATAAAACAGAAATGAGAAGTTTTCTTTTATCCTGTGTTTGAGCGCATCGGTAGTATTCAATTTACTTAAGTATTCTGCGTACTTTATGTATACCTGTTAGTATTGTTCTAAGGTTTTGTTTTAGTGTGGAACTTATAATTTAGTGCCGAGAGGCACGCAGATGCCCTACTCAGCCGCAGTTGACCTAGTGGCAGGGTTGGGGGCATCACAATAATTTTATTAATTTGTTTTACAGTAATGGTTAAAGTATCATTTTCAAAGAGTTTTGAAAATGCTGTAAAACTAACAATATTATTTTCCTTTTCTAAAAGAAAAGGTTGTTGAGGAGGCCATACTCCTTTAATTATATTTCCATTTAAGAGTTTATAATCTCTTTCCAAAACAGAAATTTAAGGTTCAATATATTTAGACATGAACCATGGAACAAAAGGAAATAGAATATTATGAAAAGATAAGAATTTATAAAATTCTTCTGAAATATAATATTTTAATCTATCATCAAAATGAGGGAAAAACCACTTCCTAAATGGTTCCCATCTTGGTAAATCAAATTCAGTTTTAACTTTTTTCCTGGCTTCAGATCCAGGACTAAAATCTATTTTTGGTCTATAATTCATAATGAAAAATTCATTTCAGATTCGGTTATGTCCGGATCTTTAGTGTTATAAACACCTTTGACAGTATTTTCTTTAGTTTTTAAAACTTTCTCAACATGATGATTATTCTCATCACGTTCACTTACCTGTGAGGTAGAAACCCTGTAACGAATATAATCCTTGTCCTCTATAAGAGGTGAGATATAAGATCTTTCAGATCTGGTTGAAAAAGTCCTGGGGATATTACCCAATCTGGATGGAGTATTATCCATCTGTATATAAACAATTCCTTCGGAGTTTGCTCAATATGATCTATATTATGTTCGATTTTTTGACTGGATATAACCAGCTTCTTTCCAATTTCCATTGCTGAGGCATAGGAATTTCATCCCATTTTATAATTCTTCTAGTTGAGATCTTAGATCTATTAAAGTTTGTTTCTATGAAAACAGTTTCATTTATCTTTTTGTCCATTAATTTACAATTAGGATTTAATGTAAACAATGGTTTATAATAAATTCGATAACAGATACATAAAAGTTCTGATCCAGCAATATAATTATATCCATGAGTTTTAACATTTAATGTTAAAGAGTCAAGTATATTAATATCACTTAATGAAAGTGAGAGATTAGGATATACATTAAAATATACTGGTCCATGTGCCAGACTAGATTGAATTACACCTATAAGTAGTTCGTTTTAAACATGGAATATGTTGTGAAGATCCTTATTTTGTCTGGTTGGTTAGTAGTCTTATGTGAGGATCAAGAGTGGGTTATGCACTCGGGAACTAGCCATAATTATTAAAAAGAATAAATGGTAGCCTCGTTGAAAGCCGTTGAGTGAAGGCGTGTTAAGGCGTTGATCCCGGTTTTATTCTTTGATAATTATGCTGACGGATCTAGAGTTCGTGTAAAATTTGTTCCTTAACCTTGAGTTCTTGCATGGAAGACTACCACCGGACCTGCTATGGTATCAGAGCCATATAATTATGTGATATATGTGATTCATAGTTTAACATGACATGAATTAATTATAAATTCAAATGAATTTATTAAAAGAAAGGAGAAACATTAAAAATGTTTCTAAACAAGAAATGGATATTCCTGAAAACTTAGAAGCACTTAATAAGTGGACAATACCAAGGGTGGATTTAAAAACTATATATCAGTTAGGAACCTTTGAAAAATTAGGTTTAAAACAAGTAGTTAAAACTACTGAGGAGTCAGTTTCCCTGGATAATGAAGAAACTGAGATAAAATTATTATCATTAAATGATATAACTAGATATAAAGATCTATATAAGTTCATCCATATTGGATTAGTACAAATTGCATTTAAACCTTTAACTTTAGAAGGTTTGCCTGAAAGTTTTATTGCATGTCTAAGAGATGCACGTAATTTAAATTGGAAACAATCACTTATAGGTGTAATACAATCTAGTCTGGCACATGGACCAGTCTATTTTAATGTATATCCTAATCTCTCACTTTCATTAAGTGATATTAATATACTTGATTCTTTAACATTAAATGTTAAAACTCATGGATATAATTATATTGCTGGATCTGAACTTATATGTATCTGTTATCGAATTTATTATAAACCATTGTTTACATTAAATCCTAATTGTAAATTAATGGACAAAAAGATAAATGAAACTGTTTTAATAGAAACAAATTTAATAGATCTAAGATCTCAACTAGAAGAATTATAAAATGGGATGAAAGTCCTATGCCTCAGCAATGGAAATTGGAAAGAACTGGTTATATCCAGTCAAAAACTGAACATAATATAGATCATATTGAGCAAACTCCAGAAGGAATTGTTTATATACAGATGGATAATACTCCATCCAGATTGGGTAATATCCCCAGGACTTTTTCAACCATATCTGAAAGATCTTATATCTCACCTCTTATAGAGGACAAGGATTATATTCCTTACAGGGTTTCTACCTCACAGGTAAGTGAACGTGATGAGAATAATCATCATGTTGAGAAAGTTTTAAAAACTAAAGAAAATATTGTCAAAGGTGTTTATAACACTAAAGATCCGGACATAACCGAATCTGAAATGAATTTTTCATTATGAATTATAGACCAAAAATAGATTTTAGTCGTGGATCTGAAGCCAGGAAAAAGGTTAAAACTGAATTTGATTTACCAAGATGGGAACCATTTAGGAAGTGGTTTTTTCCTCATTTTGATGATAGATTAAAATATTATATTTCCGAAGAATTTTATAAATTCTTATCTTTTCATCATATTCTATTTCCTTTTGTTCCATGGTTCATGTCTAAATATATTGAACCTTAAATTTCTATTTTGGAAAGAGATTATAAACTCTTAAATGGAAATATAATTAAAGGAGTATGGCCTCCTCAACAAAATTATACAAACATTTATTTGAATGTTTTAGGAGAACAAATTCTCTCTCTTCATAAGAGAATTGATTTATTATTACAGAAGTTAGATAAATCTTCTTCGATCGAATCTTCAGGAAATAAGGCAGTTATCTCTACTCCCCCTTTGCAGCCTCCTACTGAAATTAAAGATTATAAATTAAAAAAGATGTCGGATCTAGAAACAATGCTAGATCGGAAATTTAAAAAAGTTAAACATCAATACTTTGGAAAATGAATTTTTCGATAAATTATCAGGGAACAAAGGATTATAAAGCTTTCGTCATTAAAGATGAAATTAATAAATTACATAGGTTTGTCTGATAGGCCAACCCAACTTATAAATTATTATAGTCGTCCCTCTCCCCTGTAGATATTCTCGCATGAGGAACAAGAATATATATAATAATAGTTATAATGGTAAAAGTATATATGAATGGAACTTAGACGGTTATACTGAAAAATAGATTTATAATCTGACCCATAGAATGCTTATGTATAGCATCGTCGATAAGCGATAGGCAATAGTGATGATAATATTGCAAAAAATGATAGTTGCGGGGATTTCTTGGCCAACTTAAAGGTTGGTGGGATCATTATCTTTCTTCTCATGATAAAGAAGAAATTTATAATTGCCTTAAACAGGAAGAAGATGGTCGCACTAGCGAACAGTCAGTTTATACACTGATAGTCACTATATTAGAACATTTCACTGGAAGAATTTCGGATGATAATGAAACTAACAGGACGTTATTACAGAATACTAGGTGCAAAACACTTACAGATTTTAGATGGTATAAAAACCAATTCCTTAATGGAGTTATGGAATTACCCGAGAGTAATAGCTCTCATTGGAAATCTAAGTTTATAGATGGATTACCCCCATTATTTGCGGAAAGAGTTAGAAAAGCTCTTAGGAAAGATCAAATCTCCATTCCTTATGAAAGTTATACTTATGGAAGCCTTATAGCGACTTGTAAAACTGAAGGTATAGCCTTATGTAATGAAATTAAGTTAAATCAACAACTTAAAAGGCAAAGGCTGGCTGAAAGAGCTCAGTTAGGCCAATTTTGTGGCCAATTTGGGATGGATATTCCATCACAAAGAAAAATAGTTAATAACTATAGAAAAGATGATCAATATATTAAAAAGAAAAAGAAACGATATTCTCAGGCTAAGCTAGAGAAAAAAGCTAAGAGAAAATCTGATAGATTAGAACGTAAGAAAGACAAAAGTAATATTGTCTGTTATAAGTGTAAACGTATAGGTCACTACGCTAATAAGTGTAGGATGAAGAAAAAGATTAATAATCTTAATATTAGTGAAGAATTAAAAAGATTCTTTAGAAAAAATTATTTTTAGAATCGATGACTCGAAGATAATACTTCGACGATCGAAATTGATCAAATATCCGATCCTTCCGATAATTCGAAGAAACTGTGTGTCCCCTGTAAACAAGGATCCGAAACTTCGCAAAAGAAAATTCGGGAAGATGATTATTATAAATTAATATCTCAATTTAAAGATTCGGATATTAATGTTTTAACCAATAATCATATTTTAGAATTCTTAAAGTTAATCAAAGACCAGGAATTAAGGTCTAGAATTATAGAAAATTTAGATGATATACCGTCTTCTAGTACTCATAGTACTAAAATAGAAGAAGAATTTATACCCAATAATAATCCTTATTCTATGACAGAAGTTTATAAACTAATGAAAGAGAGATATCATAATTCTCATAAATCTCCTACTACATTAAATGATTTCTATGGAGAAATGAATAATCTTAAAGAAGAAATTAAGATGTTAAAACAAATAAATAAAAATCTTGATATTAGAGTTTCTAATTTAGAAACTAAAAAAGATTATACTTTGGTTACACCAAATTTATTTGACAATCTTAATAAGATTGGTGAGGATCGGTTTTTAACTGTTTTAGACATGATTACATCATTTAAATTTTATGTTAAAATTACTTTATTAATAAATCATGTTGAAATTAAAGAATTTACTGCACTAATTGATACAGGTGCAGATATCAGTGTTATATAGGAAGGATTAATTCCTACTAAATATTTTCAAAAAACAACTCATAGTTTACGTCATGCAGGTGGTGAAAGATTACAAATCAATTTTAAACTACCACGTGCATACATTTTCAATAATAAAGTTTGCATTCCTGAAAGCTTTTTATTGTCTAAAAATATAACTAACCAAGTTATACTTGGAACTCCTTTTATAAAAAAGATTTTTCCTATCACTCATATAGGAACGGATTGCCTTATACGTACTTTTGAAAATACACCTGTTTCTTTTCAGTTTATAACTGAACCAAATACAAGATTTGTAAATGAAATTAAAGATTTTATTTTAAGGAAACAAAATCAAATAAATTTTATAAATTTTGAAATTAACCCTTCTACAATAGAAGAAGTTTTACAAAATCTTGAATCACAGGATAAGATTAAAAGACTTCAGAATAATATTTCTGTAGAAATTTGCAATGATCACCCTAATGCTTTTTGGAGCAGAAAAAAACATGAAGTTAAACTTCCCTACATAGATGACTTTGATGAAAGTCAGATACCTAAAAGGGCACGCCCTTGCCAAATGAATTCTAAATATTTAGAATTATGTAAAGAAGAAATAGCTTCTTTATTAAACAAAAAATTAATAAAAGAGTCAAACTCATCCTGGTCATGTACAGGATTCTATGTTAATAAACATAGTGAAATAGAAAGAGGTGTACCAAGATTGGTTATTAATTATAAACCTCTCAATAAAGTATTAAAATGGATTAGACATCCTATTCCTAATAAAAAGGATTTATTAGACCGATTATATGAGGCTTTAATATTTTCTAAATTTGATTTAAAATCAGGATATTGGCAGATTCAGATAGCTGAAGCTGACCAATATAAAACAGCTTTTAATGTCCCTATAGGCCACTTTGAATGGAAAGTGATGCCGTTTGGATTAAAGAATGCCCCTTCTGAATTTCAGAAGATTATGAATGATATATTCATTCCATACAGTGACTTTATACTAGTCTATATTGATGATATTTTAGTATTCACTAAGACAGTTCAACAACATTTTGAACATTTAGACATTTTTAAAAAATTAGTCATACAGAATGGTTTAGTTATATCAAAACCCAAAATGGTTTTATTTCAAACCAATATTAGATTTCTAGGACATAATATTGAAAAAGGAAAAATAATTCCTATTAATAGAAGTATAGATTTTGCTTCTAAATTTCCGGATGAAATTCGGATAAAACTCAATTACGGAGATTTTTAGGAATTTTGAATTATATTCTCCCTTATTATAAAAAATTTAGCTTCGCATACATGACTATCTTATATGATAGGTTAAAAAAGAATCCTAAACCTTGGACTTCTCAACATACCGAGACAGATTAAAAGGATTAAAGAAAAGATTAAATCTTTGCCTTGTTTAATATTAGCCAATCCTACTTGGTAGAAAATAATAGAAACTGATGCCTCTGATATAGGCTATGGCGGTATTTTAACCCAAATCTGTCCTGTTAATAACAGACCTCATTTAGACAGATATCATTCTGGTAAATGGACTGATAGTCAGAAAAATTATTCAATCGTGGCTAAAGAAATCTTAGCTATTGTTAAATGTATTTTAAAAATTTCAAGATGATTTCTTTAATAAAAAAATTTATTGTTAAAACAGATTGCCAAGCAGCAATATGTTTAATAAAGATTTTAAACATGACGTCTCTAAGAAGATGTTTGCGAGGTGGCAAGCTCATTTAGCCCCTTTCGATTTTGATATTATTTATAAAAAAGGAGAAGAAAATAATCTTCCTGACTTCTTAACGCGTGAATTTTTACAGCATGCGGGCGGGGAAATAATTTCCGTGGTCGTGGCAGAGGTAATACCTCTCAAGCCAAATGGAAAAATGTTGTTATACAACAAGGCAATAAACAGCTTATAGCTAAAAATATTGCTAATCTTAAAGATGATGAAGCCCTCTTATATGAGGAGTTTAAAAAGCAATATCTTGCTAAAAAGGAAGGTCATACCTCCGCGTCTAGTTCGTATGCTTAGATTATATCTGATGAAGATAATACTACTTCATATTATACACATTCTCATAAAGAAATTATATTTCTTTTAGAGAGTAAAGATTTACAGTGGAAACACGATCCATGGTTATTGATGCAAAGATACTGGATACATCGGCATATGCCTCAATCTCGTATAAAAACAGGTTATTCTATATGCAGATACTTAAAGTAAGCTCATGCGATATAACGCATTTCCACCCAAGTGGATACAATGATGCTAAAGTTTATAATTTTAGCAAAATTATTATTAAAAGGATTATATCCATTGAAGAATGGGGTATTTCCCCTCTCAAAGAACGGGAGTTTATAATTCCTGATACAAAGATTCCTTTAAAATATAATTATTGGGATTATAAAGATGCATTTTATAAAGCATTTTTATATGAAAATCCTATGCATAAGCATACTTGGTTAATCAAGATCTCGTGACAATGTTTATAACGAGTCCCCATACCAAATTGGTTGATACACTCGGTGGTCCATATATGGAACATCCGGGAAAATACTCCCCTGAAAAATTCAAAGCATTATATGCTCGATTGGGTAAATTTATCCCCAAAATTGGCTGATTATATCAGCATGGAATTATATTCTGAGGATATAGCCTCAATGATATTTTTTATTGAATTCTCTATACCATGGGTGTGGAAATGGTCTCCGGAAGTGAGTTATACTCCTCAACATCTTCCATGTTTAAAACGAACTACTTATAGTAGATTTTGGGATCGATTGATTAAAACAGACACAGAAACAAAAACCATATATGGTAAAAATATTTTGGATAATATCCAAAATCACAATGAGTCTTATAGACGTTCCAAAGAGCAAGGAGAGATTAAATCTCTTAGCCCCTTCCATCATATTACCACAAGGTTAAAATTACAAAATGATGTTATATCAAAAGAAGAATTGATTAAATCTTATTTAGAAGAAGTTAAAAAGGAGCTGGTTAAAAATTTGCTCCCTACAGAAGAAAAGGCGGATATATCCATGATAGGCTCTTCAAATGAAGATTATTTAGCCGGGGAATCCCAAGATCCTGATATGGATGAAGAGTTGTCTCAGACAGCAATTGACCAGATGGTCCAAGAAATTGAAGATGAAGCCAAACAAAAGTTAAAGTAATGTGGCCGACAACATTATTGTTATACACCATGATTGTCCTTTAAATGGGACCTAGGAATAGTGCCCAGCATTATTACGGATTTAAAATCCATTTGTAAATTGTACTGTTCCGGATTTAAAATCCAATTGTAAAAATTGTAATAGATAGGATTTGAAGTCCTCCTTTTCCAATTGTCTATATAAGGAGGCATTCTCCTTCTCTTAAGGCAGGACCTCATAGTTAGAATTCTCTACTTCTCCCTCTCCTCTCTCATTGTAAAGTTTTCATATTTTAAATACAAGAGTTTTCAAGTTTTCTCTCCATCCCTGGTAACCTTTTCTTTTCTTTATTTTGTTTAAATAAATTTATATATTTTGAAGGATTAGCCTCATGGAAGGCTAAGTCCTTTCATGTTAAACTATGTTATCATATATATCATGATGATTATGTTGTGAAGATCCTTATTTTTTCTGGTTGGTTAGTAGTCTTATGTGAGGATCAGGAGTAGGTTATGCACTCTGGAACTGGCCATAATTATTAAAAGAATAAGGGGTAGCCTGTTGAAAGCCGTTGAGTGAAGGCGTGTTAAGGCGTTGATCCCGGTTTTATTCTTTGATAATTATGCTGACGGATCTAGAGTTTGTGTAAAATTTGTTCCTTAACCTTGAGTTCTTGCATGGAAGACTACCACCGGACCTGCTATTTCATAAGGAATAGAGATTTTATCTTTCCTGAGAATTTTTCGAACTCTTTCCGCAAATAATGGCGGTAATCCATCTATAAACTTAGATTTCCAATGAGAGCTATTACTCTCAGGTAATTCCATAACTCTGTTTAGGAATTGGTCTTTATACCACCTAAAGTCTGTAAGTGTTTTACACCTAGTATTTTTGTAATAACATTCTACTAGTTTCATTATCATCCGAAATTTTTCCGGTGAAATGTTCTAATATAGTAACTATCGACGGATAAACCGCTCGTTCACTAATTTGTCCACTTTCTTCCTGTTTAACAGAATGAAAAATTTCTTCTTTTTCTTGAGAAGAGAGATAATGATCCCACCAACCTTTAAGTTGGCCAATAAATCCTGCAACTATCTTTTTTGCAATATTACTGTCACTATTACCAATCAGTTTACTGACTGTGCTATACATAAGCATTCTATGAGCCAGATTATAAATCTGTTTTTCTGTATAACCATCTAGATTCCATTCATATATACTTTTACCATTATAACTATTATTTCCTATATATTCTTGTTCCTCATGTAGAATATCTACATGAGAGGGACGACTATAATAATTTATACGTTGGGTTGGCCTATCAGCAAACCTATATAATTTATGAATTTCATATTTGATGATTGGCTTATAATCCTTTGTTTCTGATAATTTATCAGAAAATTCATTTTCCAAAGTATTAATATTTTTAAATTTCTGATCTAACATAGTTTCTAGATCTGACATCTTTTTTAATTTATAATCTTTAATTTCAGGAGGAGGCTGCAAAGGGGGAGTAGAGATGATTGCCTTATTTCCTGAAGATTCTATCGAAGAAGCTTTATCTAACTTCTGTAATAATAAATCAATTCTCCTATGAAGAGAGAGAATTTGTTCTCCTAAAACATTCAAATAAATGTTTGTATAATTTTGTTGTTCTATAATTTTATTAATTTGTTTTACAGTAATGTTTAAAGTATCATTTTCAAAGAGTTTTGAAAATGCTGTAAAACTAACAATATTATTTTCCTTTTCTAAAAGAAAAGGTTGTTGAGGAGGCTATACTCCTTTAATTATATTTCCATTTAAGAGCTTATAATCTCTTTCTAAAATAGAAATGTAAAGTTCAATATATTTAGACATAAACCATGGAACAAAAGGAAATAGAATATTATGAAAAGATAAGAATTTAAAAAATTCTTCTGAAATATAATATTTTAATCTATCTTCAAAATGAGGGAAAAACCACTTCCTAAATGGTTCCCATCTTGGTAAATCAAATTCAGTTTTAACTTTTTTTCCTGGCTCCAGATCCAGGACGAAAATCTATTTTTGGTCTATAATTCATAATGAAAAATTCATTTCAGATTCGGTTATATCCGGATCTTTAGTGTTAAAACACCTTTTACAATATTTTCTTTTGTTTTTAAAACTTTATTCACATGATGATTATTCTCATCACGTTTACTTACCTGTGAGGTAGACACCCTGTAAGGAATATAATCCTTGTCCTCTATAAGAGGTGAGATATAAGATCTTTCAGATCTGGTTGAAAAAGTCCTGGGGATATTACCCAATTTGGATGGAGTATTATTCATCTGTATATAAACAATTCCTTCTGGAGTTTGCTTAATATGATCTATATTTGACTGGATATAACCAGTTCTTTCCAATTTCCATTGTTGAGGCATAGGAATTTCATCCCATTTTATAATTCTTCTAGTTGAGATCTTAGATCTATTAAAGTTTGTTTACATTAAAACAGTTTCATTTATCTTTTTGTCCATTAATTTACAATTAGGATTTAATGTAAACAATGGTTTATAACAAATTCGATAACAGATACATATAAGTTCTGATCCAGCAATATAATTATATCCATGAGTTTTAACATTTAATGTTAAAGAATCAAGTATATTAATATCACTTAATGAAAGTGAGAGATTATGATATACATTAAAATAGACTGGTCCATGTGCCAGACTAGATTGTATTACACCTATAAGTGATTGTTTCCAAGTTAAATTACGTGTATCTCTGAGACATGCAATAAAACTTTCAGGTAAACCTTCTAAAGTTAAAGGTTTAAATGCAATTTGTATCAATCCAATATGGATGAATTTATATAAATCTTTATATCTATTTATATCATTTAATGATAATAATTTTATCTCAGTTTCTTCATTATACAGGGAAACTGACTCCTAATTTTTCAAAGGTTCTTAACTGATATACAGTTTTTAAATCCACCCTTGGGATTGTCCACTTATTAGGTGCTTCTAAGTTTTCAGGAATATCCATTTCTTGTTTAGAAACATTTTTAATGTTTCTCTTTTCTTTTAATAAATTCATTTAAATTTATAAATGAATCAGGTCATGTTAAACTATGAATCACATATATCACATAATTACATGGCTCTGATACCAAATGGGGTCCGGTGTTAGTCTTCCATGTAAGATCTCAGGTTATAAGGTAGAACTTTTACAGAACATCTAGATCTGTAAACATAATTACAGAAAATAAAGCCGGGATCAACGCCTTAACACGCCTTCTCAACGGCTTAAAACAGGCTAACCCTTATCTTCCAATAATTATGGCCAGATCCAGAGTTTCTAACCCAAACCGTGAGTTCTTACATAAGACTACTAACCAACCAGACAAAATAAGGATCTTCACAACATAATCATAATGATATATATGATAGCATAGTTTAACATGAAAGGATTTAGCCTGTCATTTGGCTAATCCTAAAATATATATGAATTTATTGAAACCAAATAAAAAGCTTACCAGGGATGAAGAGAAAACTTGAAAACTCTTGTATTAAAAATATAAAAACTTTACAATGAGAGGGAGAAGTAGAGAATTCTAACTATGAGGTCCTGTCTAAGACGAAGGAGAATGCCTCCTTATATAGACAATTTGAAAAGGCGAACTCCTAAAACCTATCTATTACAATTTTTACAAATGGATTTTAAATCCGTAACAGTACAATTTACAAATGGATTTTAAATCCGTAATAATGCTGAGCATTATTCCTGGGTCCCATTTAAAGGATAATCATGGTGTATAACAATAATGTTGTCGGCCACATTACTTTAACTTTTGTTTGGTGGCATCCTCAATTTCTTGGACCATTTGGTCAATCTCTCGTCTGAGATAGATCCTCCATATCCGGATCTTGGGATTCCCCGACTAAACAATCTTCATTTGAAGAGCCCTGTCATGGATATATCCGCTTTATCTCCCTGCAGGGAGCAAATTTTTAACGAGCTCCTTCTTGACTTCTTCCAAATAAGATTTAATCAATTCTTCTTTAGATATAACTTCATTCCGTAGCTTTAACCTTGTAGTAATATGATGGAATGGGCTGAGAGATTTAATCTCTCCTTGTTCTTTTAAACGTCTATAAGACTCATTATGACTTTGGATATCATCCAAAATATTTTTACCATATATGGTTTTTGTTTCTGGGTCTGTTTTAATCAATCGATCCCAAAATCTACTATAAGTAGTTCGTTTTAAACATGGAAGATGTTGAGGAGTATAACTCACTTCCGGAGACCATTATCACACCCATGGTATGGAGAATTCAATAAAAAATATCATTGAGGCTATATCCTCAGAATATAAGTCCATACTGATACAATCAGCTAATTTTGTGGATAAATTTACCCAGTCAGCATATAATGCTTTGAATTTTTCAGGGAGTATTTTCCCAGATGTTCCATATATGGACCACTAGTGTATTAACCAATTTTGTATGGGACTGTTATAAACATTGGCACAGATCTTAATCAGCCAAGTATGCTTGTGCATAGGATTTTCATATAAAAATGCTTTATAAAATGCATCCTTATAATCCTAATAATTATATTTTAAAGGAATCTTTGTATCAGGAATTATAAACTCCCGTTCTTTGAGAGGGGAAATACCCCATTCTCCAATGGATATAATCCTTTTAATAATAATTTTGCTAAAATTATAAACTTTAGCATCATTGTATCCACTTGGGTGGAAATGCATTATATCGCATGAGCTTACTTTAAGTATCTGCTCATAAAATAACCTGTGTTTATACGAGGTTGAGGCATATGCCGATGTATCCAGGTATCGTTGCATCAATAACCATGGATCGTGCTTCCACTGTAAATCTTTACTCTCTAAAAGAAAGATAATTTCCTTATGAGAATGTGTATAATATGAAGTAATATTATCTTCATCAGATATAATCTGAGCATACGAACTAGATGCGGAGGTATGACCTTCTTTTTTAGCAAGATATTGCTTTTTAAACTCCTCATATAAGAGGGCTTCATCATCTTTAAGATTAGCAATGTTTTCAGCTATAAGCTGCTTATTGCCGCGTTGTATAACAACATTCTTTCCTTTGGCTTGAGAGGTATTACCTCTGCCACGACCTCGGAAATTATTTTCCCTGCCCTGCATGCTGTAAAAATTCACGCGTGAGAAAATCAGGAAGATTATTTTCTTCACCTTTTTTATAAACAATATCAAAATCAAAAGGGGCTAAATGAGCTTGCCACCTCGCAAACATCTGCTTAAAGACGTCATGTTTAAAATCTTTATTAAACATAAATTTTGTCTGCTTGGCAACTGTTTTAACAATTAATTTTTGATTATATAAATCATCTTGAAATTTTAAAAATACATTTAACAATAGCTAAGATTTCTTTAGCCACGCTTGCATAATTTTTTCGACTATCAGTCCATTTACCAGAATGATATCTGACTAAATGAGGTCTGTTATTAACAGGACAGATTTGGGTTAAAATACCGCCATAGCCTATATCAGAGGCATCAGTTTCTATTATTTTCTGCCAAGTAGGATTGGCTAATATTAAACAAGGCAAAGATTTAATCTTTTCTTTAATCCTTTTAACTATCTCAAAGTATGTTGAGAAGTCCAAGGTTTAGGATTCTTTTTCAACCTATCATATAAGATGGCTGTGTCTGAAGCTAAATTTTTACAATAAGGTAGAATATAATTCAAACTTCCTAAAAATCTTTGTAATTGGGTCTTATCCAGAATTTCATCTGGAAATTTAGAAGCAAAATCTATACATCTATTAATTGGAATTATTTTTCCTTTTTCAATATTATGACCGAAAAATCTAATATTTATTTGAAATAAAACCATCTTGGGTTTGGATATAACTAAACCATTTTTTATAACCAATTTCTTAAAAATGTCTAAATGTTCAAAATGTTGTTGAACTGTTTTGGAAAATACCAAAATATCATCGATATAGACTAAGATAAAGTCGCTGTATGGAATGAATATATCATTCATAATCTTCTGAAATTCAGAAGGGGCATTTTTTAATCCAAAAGGCATCACTTTCCATTCAAAGTGGCCTATAGGGACATTAAAAAGTCTGTTTTATATTGGTCGACTTCACTATCCGAATCGCCAATATCCCGATTTTAAATCAAATTTAGAAAATATTAAAGCCTCATATAATCGGTCTAATAAATCCTTTTTTATTAGGAATAGGATGTCTAATCCATTTTAATACTTTATTGAGAGGTTTATAATTAATAACCAATCTTGGTACACCTCTTTCTATTTCACTATGTTTATTAACATAGAATCCCCGTACATGACCAGTGGGTGAGTTTGACTCTTTTATTAATTTTTTTGTTTAATAAAGAAGCTATTTCTTCTTTACATAATTCTAAATATTTAGAATTCATTTGGCAAGGGCGTGCCCTTGTAGGTATCTGACTTTCATCAAAGTCATCTATGTAGGGAAGTTTAACTTCATGTTTTTTTTTCGCTCCAAAAAGCATTAGGGTGATCATTGCAAATTTCTACGTAAATATTATTCTCAAGTCTTTTAATCTTATCCTGTGATTTAGGATTTTGTAAAACTTCTTCTATTGTAGAAGGGTTAATTTCAAAATTTAAAAAATTTATTTGATTTTGTTTCCTTAAAATAAAATATTTAATTTAATTTACAAATCTTGTATTTGGTTCAGCTTATAAACCGAAAAGAAACAGTGTATTTTCAAAAAGTACCTATAAGGCAATCCGTTCCTATATGAGTGATAGGAAAAATCTTTTTTATAAAAGGAGTTCCAAGTATAACTTGGTTAGTTATATTTTTAGCCAATAAAAAGCTTTCAAGAATGCAAACTTTATTATTGCAAATGTATGCACGTGGTAGTTTAAAATTGATTTGTAATCTTTCACCACCCGCATGTCGTAAACTATGAGTTGTTTTTCGAAAATATTTAGTAGGAACTAATCCTTCCTGTATAACACTGATATCTGCACGTGTATCAATTAGTGCAGTAAATTCTTTAATTTCTTCTTTATCATGAGAAGAAAGATAATGATCCAACCAACCTTTAAGTTGGCCAAGAAATCCCTGCAACTATCATTTTTTGCAATATTATCGTCACTATTGCCTATCAGCTCATCGACAGATGCTATACATAAGCATTCTATGGGTCGATTATAAATCTGCTTTTTTCAGTATAACCGTCTAAGTTCCATTCATATATACTTTTACCATTATAACTATTATTATATATATTCTTGTTCCTCATGCAGAATATCTACAGGAGAGGGACGACTATAATAATTTATACGTTGGGTTGGCCTATTAGCAAACCTATGTAATTTATTAATTTCATCTTTAATGACAGGCTTATAATCCTTTGTTCCTGATAATTTATCAGAAAATTCATTTTCCAAAGTATTGATGTTTAACTTTTTAAATTTCTGATATAGCATTGTTTCTAGATCGGACAACTTTTTTAATTTATAATCTTTAATTTCAGGAGGAGGCTGCAAAGGGGGAGTAGAGATAACTGCCTTATTTCCTGAAGATTCAATCAAAGAAGATTTATCTAACTTCTGTAATAATAAATCAATTCTCTTATGAAGAGAGAGAATTTGTTATCCTAAAACATTCAAATAAATGTTTGTATAATTTTGTTGTTCTATAATTTTATTTATTTGTTTTACAGTAATGGTTAAAGTATCATTTTCAAAGAGTTTTGAAAATGCTATAAAACTAACAATATTATTTTCCTTTTCTAAAAGAAAAGATTGTTGAGGAGGCCATACTCCTTTAATTATATTTCCATTTAAGAGTTTATAATCTGTTTCTAAAACAGAAATGTAAGGTTCAATATATTTAGACATGAACCATGGAACAAAAGGAAATAGAATATTATAAAAAGATAAGAATTTATAAAATTCTTCTTAAATATAATATTTTAATTTATCATCAAAATTAGGGAAAAACCACTTCCTGAATGGTTCCCATCTTGGTAAATCAAATTCAGCTTTATATTTTTTCCTGGCTTCAGATCCAGGACTAAAATCTATTTTTGGTCTATAATTCATAATGAAAAATTCATTTCAGATTCGGTTATGTCCGGATCTTTAGTGTTATAAACACCTTTGACAATATTTTCTTTAGTTTTTAAAGCTTTATCAACATGATGATTATTCTCATCACGTTCACTTACCTGTGAGGTAGAAACTCTGTAAGGAATATAATCCTTATCCTCTATAAGAGGTGAAATATTACTTAAACTATGCTATCATATATATCATTATGATTATGTTGTGAAGATCCTTATTTTGTCTGGTTGGTTATTAGTCTTATGTAAGAACTCACGGTTTGGGTTAGAAACTCTGGATCTGGCCATAATTATTGGAAGATAAGGGTTAGCCTGCTTTTAAGCCGTTGAGAAGGCGTGTTAAGGCGTTGATCCCGGTTTTATTTTTCCCGTAATTATGTTGACAGATCTAGATGTTCTCGTAAAAGTTCTACCTTATAACCTGAGATCTTACATGGAAGACTAACACCAGACCTCATTTGGTATCAGAGCCATGTAATTATGTGATATATGTGATTCATAGTTTAACATGACATGATTCATTTATAAATTTAAATGAATTTATGAAAAGAAAAGATAAACATTAAAAATGTTTCTAAACAAGAAATGGATATTCCTGAAAACTTAGAAGCACTTAATAAGTGGACAATCCCAAGGTTGGATTTAAAAACTGTATATCAGTTAGGAACCTTTGAAAATTTAGGTTTAAAACAAGTAGTTAAAACTACTGAGGAGTCAGTTTCCCTGGATAATGAAGAAACTGAGATAAAATTATTATCATTAAACGATATAAATAGATATAAAGATTTATATAAATTCATCCATATTGGATTAATACAAATTGCATTTAAACCTTTAACTTTAGAAGGTTTACCTGAAAGTTTTATTGCATGTCTAAGAGATGCACGTAATTTAAATCGCAAACAATCACTTATAGGTGTAATACAATCTAGTCTGGCACATGGACCAGTCTATTTTAATGTATATCCTAATCTCTCACTTTCATTAAGTGATATTAATATACTTGATTCTTTAACATTAAATGTTAAAACTCATGGATATAATTATATTTCTGGATCAGAACTTATATGTATCTGTTATCAAATTTATTATAAATCATTGTTTACATTAAATCCAAATTGTAAATTAATGGACAAAAAGATAAATGAAACTGTTTTAATAGAAACAAACTTTAATAGATCTAAAATCTCAACTAGAAGAATTATAAAATGGGATGAAATTCCTATGCCTCAACAATGGAAATTGGAAAGAACTAGTTATATCCAGTCAAAAACTTAACATAATATAGATCATATTGAGCAAACTCCAGAAGGAATTGTTTATATACAGATGGATAATACTCCATCCAGATTGGGTAATATCCCCAGGACTTTTTCAACCAGATCTGAAAGATCTTATATCTCACCTCTTATAGAGGACAAGGATTATATTCTTACAGGGTTTCTACCTCACAGGTATGTGAACGTGATGAGAATAATCATCATGTGAATAAAGTTTTAAAAACAAAAGAAAATATTGTAAAAGGTGTTTTTAACACTAAAGATCCGGATATAACCGAATCTGAAATGAATTTTTCATTATGAATTATAGACCAAAAATAGATTTTCGTCCTGGATCTGAAGCCAGGAAAAAAGTTAAAATTGAATTTGATTTACCAAGATGGGAACCATTTAGGAAATGGTTTTTCCCTCATTTTGATGATAGATTAAAATATTATATTTCAGAAGAATTTTATAAATTCTTATCTTTTCATAATATTCTATTTCCTTTTGTTCCATGGTTCATGTCTAAATATATTGAACCTTACATTTCTGGTTTGGAAAGAGATTATAAGCTCTTAAATGGAAATATAATTAAAGGAGTATGGCCTCCTCAACAACCTTTTCTTTTAGAAAAGGAAAATAATATTGTTAGTTTTACAGCATTTTCAAAACTCTTTGAAAATGATACTTTAAACATTACTGTAAAACAAATTAATAAAATTATAGAACAAAAAAATTATACAAACATTTATTTGCATGTTTTAGGAGAACAAATTCTCTCTCTTCATAAGAGAATTGATTTATTATTATAGAAGTTGGATAAATCTTCTTCGATAGAATCTTCAGGAAATAAGGCAATCATCTCTACTCCCCCTTTGCAATCTCCTCCTGAAATTAAAGATTATAAATTAAAAAAGATGTCAGATCTAGAAACTATGTTAGATCAGAAATTTAAAAAATTAAATATTAATACTTTGGAAAATGAATTTTCTGATAAATTATCAGAAACAAAGGATTATAAGCCAATCATCAAAGATGAAATTCATAAATTATATAGGTTTGCTGATAGGCCAACCCAACTTATAAATTATTATAGTCGTCCCTCTCCTGTAGATATTCTGTATGAGGAACAAGAATATATATATATAATAATAGTTATAATGGTAAAAGTATATATGAATGGAACTTAGACGGTTATACTGAAAAATAGATTTATAATCTGACCCATAGAATGCTTATGTATAGCACTGTCAGTAAACTGATAGGCAATAGTGACAGTAATATTGCAAAAATGATAGTTGCAGGATTTGCTGGCCAACTTAAAGGTTGGTGGGATCATTATCTCTCTTCTCAAGATAAAGAAGAAATTTATCATTCTATTAAACAGGAAGAAAGTGGACAAATTAGTGAACAGGCAGTTTATACACTGATAGTTACTATATTAGAACATTTCACCGGAAAAATTTCGGATGATAATGAAACTAACATGACGTTATTACAGAATACTAGGTGTAAAACACTTACAGATTTTAGATGGTCTAAAGACCAATTCCTTAATAGAGTTATGGAATTACCCGAGAGTAATAGCTCTCATTGGAAATCTAAGTTTATAGATAGATTACCCCCATTATTTGCGGAAAGAGTTAGAAAAGCTCTTAGGAAAGATCAAATCTCCAATCCTTATGAAAGTTATACTTATGGAAGCCTTATAGCGACTTGTAAAACTGAAGGTATAGCCTTATGTAATGAAATTAAGTTAAATCAACAACTTAAAAGGCAAAGGCTGACTGAAAGAGCGCAGTTAGGCCAATTTTGTAGCCAATTTGGGATGGATATTCCATCACAAAGAAAAATAGTTAATAACTATAGAAAAGATGATCAATATATTAAAAAGAAAAAGAAACGATATTCTCAGGCTAAGCTAGAGAAAAAAGCTAAGAGAAAATCTGATAGATAAGAACGTAAGAAAGACAAAAGTAATATTGTTTGTTATAAGTGTAAACGTATAGGTCACTACGCTAATAAGTGTAGCATGAAGAAAAAAGATTAATAATCTTAATATTATTGAAGAATTAAAAGATTCTTTAGAAAAATTATTTTTAGAATCTGATGACTCTGAAGATAATACTTCAGCATCAGAAATTGATCAAATATCTGATCCTTCTGATAATTCAGAAGAAACTGTGTGTCCCTGTAAACAAGGATCTGAAACTTCTGCAAAAGAAAATTCAGAAGATGATTATTATAAATTAATATCTCAATTTAAAGATTCAGATATTAATGTTTTAACCAATAATCATATTTTAGAATTTTTAAAATCCATAAAAGACCAAGAATTAAGCTCTAGGATTATAGAAAATCTAGATGATATTCCATCTACTAGTACTCATAGTACTAAAATAGCGGAAGAATTTTATACCAAATAATAATCCTTATACGATGATAGAAGTTTATAAACTAATGAAACAAAGATATGATAATTCTCATAAGTCTCCTACTACATTAAATGATTTGTATGGAGAAATTAATAATCTTAAAGAAGAAATTAAGATGTTAAAACAAATTAATAAAAATCTTGATATAAGGGTTTCTAATTTAGAAACTAAAAAAGATTATACTTTGGTTACACCAAATTTATTTGACAACCTTGATAAGATTGGTGAAGAAACAGCTTTTTAAGCTGTTTTAGATATGGTTACATCATTTAAATTTTATGTTAAAATTACTTTATTAATAAATCATGATGAAATTAAAGAATTTATCGCACTAATTGATACAAAGTGCGGGATATCGGTGTTATACAGGGAAGGATTAGTTCCTACTAAATATTTTCAAAAAACAACTCATAGTTTTACGACATGCAGGTGGTGAAAGATTACAAATCAATTTTAAACTACCACGTGCATACATTTGCAATAATAAAGTTTGCATTCCGGAAAACTTTTTACTAGCTAAAAATATAACTAACCAAGTTATACTTGGAACTCCTTTTATAACAAATATTTTTCCTATCACTCATATAGGAACGGATTGCCTTATAGGTACTTTTGAAAATACACCTGTTTCTTTTCAGTTTATAACTGAACCAAATACAAGATTTGTAAATGAAATTAAAGATTTTATTTTAAGGAAACAAAATCAAACAAATTTTATAAATTTTGAAATTAACTCTTCTACAATAGAAGAAGTTTTACAAAATCCTAAATTACAGGATAAGATTAAAAGACTACAGAATCATATTTCTGTAGAAATTTGCAATGATCACCCTAATGCTTTCTGGAGCAGGAAAAAACATGAAGTTAAACTTCCTTACATAGATGACTTTGATGAAAGTCAGATACCGACAAGGGCACGTCCTTGTCAAATGAATTCTAAATATTTAGAATTATGTAAAGAAGAAATAGCTTCTTTATTAAACAAAAAATTAATAAAAGAGTCAAACTCACCCCTAGTCATGTACAGGATTCTATGTTAATAAACATAGTGAAATAGAAAGAGGTGTACCAAGATTGGTTATTAATTATAAACCTCTCAATAAAGTATTAAAATGGATTAGACATCCTATTCCTAATAAAAAGGATTTATTAGACCGATTATATGAGGCTTTAATATTTTCTAAATTTGATTTAAAATCAGGATATTGGCAGATTCAGATAGCTGAAGCCGACCAATATAAAACAGACTTTTTAATGTCCCTATAGGCCACTTTGAATGGAAAGTGATGCCTTTTGGATTAAAAATGCCCCTTCCGAATTTCGAAGATTATGAATGATATATTTATTCCATACAGCTGACTTTATCTTAGTCTATATCGATGATATTTTGGTATTTTCCAAAATAGTTCAACAACATTTTGAACATTTAGACATTTTTAAGAAATTGGTTATACAAAATGGTTTAGTTATATCCAAACCCAAGATGGTTTTATTTCAAATAAATATTAGATTTTTAGGTCATAATATTGAAAAAGGAAAAATAATTCCTATTAATAGAAGTATAGATTTTGCTTCTAAATTTCCAGATGAAATTCTGGATAAGACCCAATTACAAGGATTTTTAGGAAGTTTGAATTATATTCTACCTTATTACAAAAAATTTAGCTTCGCATTACTGACCCATCTTATATGATAGGTTGAAAAAGAATCCTAAACCTTGGACTTCTCAACATACTCGAGACAGCTTAAAAGGATTAAAGAAAAGATTAAATCTTTGCCTTGTTTAATATTAGCCAATCCTACTTGGCAGAAAATAATAGAAACTGATGCCTCTGATATAGGCTATGGCGGTATCTTAACCCAAATCTGTCCTGTTAATAACAGACCTCATTTAGTAAGATATCATTCTGGTAAATGGACTGATAATCAGAAAAATTATGCAACTGTGGCTAAAGAAATCTTAGCTATTGTTAAATGTATTTTAAAATTTCAAGATGATTTATATAATCAAAAATTTATTGTTAAAACAGATTGCCAAGCAGCAAAATTTATGTTTAATAAAGATTTTAAACATGACGTCTCTAAGAAGATGTTTGCGAGGTGGCAAGCTCATTTAGCCCCTTTTGATTTTAATATTGTTTATAAAAAAGGTGAAGAAAATAATCTTCCTGATTTTCTCACGCATGAATTTTTACAGCATGTAGGGCAGGGGAAATAATTTCCGAGGTTGTGGCAGAGGTATTACCTCTCAAGCCAAAGGAAAGAATGTTGTTATACAACGCGGCAATAAAGCGACTTATAGCTGAAAACATTGCTAATCTTAAAGATGATGAAGCCCTCTTATATGAGGAGTTTAAAAAGCAATATCTTGCTAAAAAGGAAGGTCATACCTCCGCATCTAGTTCGTATGCTCAGATTATATCTGATGAAGATAATACTACTTCATATTATACACATTCTCATAAAGAAATTATATTTCTTTTTAGAGAGTAAAGATTTACAAATGGAAACACGATCCATGGTTATTGATGCAAAGATACTGGATACATCGGCATATGCCTCAACCTCGTATAAACACAAAGTTATTCTATGAGCAGATACTTAAAGTAAGCTCATGCGATATAACGCATTTCCACCCAAGTGGATACAATGATGCTAAAGTTTATAATTTTAGCAAAATTATTATTAAAAGGATTATATCCGTTGAAGAATGGGGTATTTCCCCTCTCAAAGAACGGGAGTTCATAATTCCTGATACAAAGATTCCTTTAAAATATAATTATTGGGATTATAAAGATGCATTTTATAAAGCATTTTTATATGAAAATCCTATGCATAAGCATACTTGGTTAATCAAGATCTGTGACAATGTTTATAACAGTCCCATACCAAATTGGTTGATACACTGGTGGTCCATATATGGAACATCTGGGAAAATACTCCCTGAAAAATTCAAAGCATTATATGCTGATTGGGTAAATTTATCCCCAAAATTGGCTGATTATATCAACGTGGAATTATATTCTGAGGATATAGCCTCAATGATATTTTTTATTTAATTCTCTATACCATGGGTGTGGAAATGGTCTCCGGAAGTGAGTTATACTCCTCAACATATTCCATGTTTAAAACGAACTACTTATAGTAGATTCTGGGATCGCTTGATTAAAACAGACCTAGAAACAAAAACCATATATGGTAAAAATATTTTGGATAATATCCAAAATCACAATGAGTCTTATAGACGTTCCAAAGAACACGGAGAGACTAAATCTCTTAGCCCCTTCCATCATATTACCACAAGGTTAAAATTACAAAATGATGTTATATCAAAAGAAGAATTGATTAAATCTTATTTAGAAGAAGTTAAAAAGGAGCTGGTTAAAAATTTGCTCCCTACAGAAGAAAAAAGCGAATATATCCATGACAGGCTCTTCAAATGAAGATTATTAGGCCGGGGAATCCCAAGATCCTGATATGGATGAAGAGTTGTCTCAGACAGCAATTGACCAGATGGTCCAAGAAATTGAAGATGAAGCCAAACAAAAGTTAAAGTAATGTGGCCGACAACATTATTGTTATACACCATGATTGTCCTTTAAATGGGACCCAGGAATAATGCTCAGCATTATTACGGATTTAAAATCCATTTGTAAATTGTACTGTTCCGGATTTAAAATCCAATTGTAAAAATTGTAATAGATAGGATTTGAAGTCCGCCTTTTCCAAGTGTCTATATAAGGAGGCATTCTCCTTCTCTTAAGGCAGGACCTCATAGTTAGAATTCTCTACTTCTCCCTCTCCTCTCTCATTGTAAAGTTTTCATATTTTAAACACAAGAGTTTTCAAGTTTTCTCTCCATCCCTGGTAAGCTTTTCTTTTCTTTTCTTTATTTTGTTTAAATAAATTTATATATTTTGAAGGATTAGCCTCATGGAAGGCTAAGTCCTTTCATGTTAAACTATGTTATCATATATATCATGATGATTATGTTGTGAAGATCCTTATTTTGTCTGGTTGGTTAGTAGTCTTATGTGAGGATCAGGAGTGGGTTATGCACTCTGGAACTGGCCATAATTATTAAAAGAATAAGGGGTAGCCTGTTGAAAGCCGTTGAGTGAAGGCGTGTTAAGGCGTTGATCCCGGTTTTATTCTTTGATAATTATGCTGACGGATCTAGAGTTCGTGTAAAATTTATTCCTTAACCTTGAGTTCTTGCATGGAAGACTACCACCGGACCTCATTTGGTATCAGAGCCATGTAATTATGTGATATATGTGATTCATAGTTTAACATGACATGATTCATTTATACATTGAAATGAATTTATTAAAAGAAAAGAGAAACATTAAAAATGTTTCTAAACAAGAAATGGATATTCCTGAAAACTTTGAAGCACTTAATAAGTGGACAATCCCAAGGGTGGATTTAAAAACTGTATATCAGTTAGGAACCTTTGAAAAATTAGGTTTAAAACAAGTAGTTAAAACTACTGAGGAGTCAGTTTCCCTGGATAATGAAGAAACTGAGATAAAATTATTATCATTAAATGATATAAATAGATATAAAGATTTATATAAATTCATCCATATTGGATTAATACAAATTGCATTTAAACCTTTAACTTTAGAAGATTTACCTGAAAGTTTTATTGCTTGTCTAAGAGATGCACGTAATTTAAATTGGAAACAATCACTTATAGGTGTAATACAATCTAGTCTGGCACATGTACCAGTCTATTTTAATGTATATCCTAATCTCTCACTTTCATTAAGTGATATTAGTATACTTGATTCTTTAACATTAAATGTTAAAACTCATGGATATAATTATATTGCTGGATCAGAACTTATATGTATCTATTATCGAATTTATTATAAACCATTGTTAACATTAAATCCTAATTGTAAATTAATGGACAAAAAGATAAATGAAACTGTTTTAATAGAAACAAACTTTAATAGATCTAAGATATCAACAAGAAGAATTATAAAATGGGATGAAATCCCTATGCCTCCACAGTGGAAATTGGAAAGAACTGGTTATATCCAGTCAAAGACTGAACATAATATAGATAACTATATTATGTTCAGTCTTTGACTGGATATAACCAGTTCTTTCCAATTTCCACTGTGGAGGCATAGGGATTTCGGCCCATTTTATAATTCTTCTTGTTGTTATCTTAGATCTATTAAAGTTTGTTTCTATTAAAACAGTTTCATTAATCTTTTTATCCATTAGTTTACAATTAGGATTTAATGTAAACAATGGTTTATAATAAATGCGATAACAGTATACATATAAGTTCCGATCGAAAGAATATAATTATATCCATGAGTTTTAACATTTAATGTTAAAGAATCAAGTATATTAATATCACTTAAAGAAAGTGAAAGATTAGGATAAACATTAAAATATACTGGTCCATGTGCCAGACTAGATTGAATTACACCTATAAGTGATTGTTTCCAATTTAAGTTCCTTGCATTATGTTCAGTCTTTGATTGGATATAACCAGTTCTTTCCAATTTCCACTGTGGAGGCATAGGGATTTCATCCCATTTTATAATTCTTCTTGTTGATATCTTAGATCTATTAAAGTTTGTTTCTATTAAAACAGTTTCATTAATCTTTTTATCCATTAGTTTACAATTAGGATTTAATGTAAACAATGGTTTATAATAAATGCGATAACAGATACATATAAGTTCTGATCCAGCAATATAATTATATCCATGAGTTTTAACATTTAATGTTAAAGAATCAAGTATATTAATATCACTTAAAGAAAGTGAAAGATTAGGATAAACATTAAAATATACTGGTCCATGTGCCAGACTAGATTGTATTACACCTATAAGTGATTGTTTCCAATTTAAATTACGTGCATCTCTTAGACATGCAATAAAAACTTTCAGTAAACCTTCTAAAGTTAAAGGTTTAAATGCAATTTGTATTAATCCAATATGGATGAATTTGTATAAATCTTTATATCTATTTATATCATTTAATGATAATAATTTTATCTCAGTTTCTTCATTATCAAGGGAAACTGACTCCTCAGTAGTTTTAGCTACTTGTTTTAAACCTAATTTTTCAAAGGTTCCTAACTGATATACAGTTTTTAAATCCACCCTTGGGATTGTCCACTTATTAAGTGCTTCTAAGTTTTCAGGAATATCCATTTCTTGTTTAGAAACATTTTTAACGTTTCTCTTTTCTTTTAATAAATTCATTTAAATTTATAAATGAATCATGTCATGTTAAACTATGAATCACATATATCACATAATTACATGGCTCTGATACCATAGCAGGTCCGGTGGTAGTCTTCCATGCAAGAACTCAAGGTTAAGGAACAAATTTTACACGAACTCTAGATCCGTCAGCATAATTATCAAAGAATAAAACTGGGATCAACGCCTTAACACGCCTTCACTCAACGGCTTTCAACAGGATACCCCTTATTCTTTTAATAATTATGGCCAGCTCCAGAGTGCATAACCCACTCCTGATCCTCACATAAGACTACTAACCAACCAGACAAAATAAGGATCTTCACAACATAATCATCATGATATATATGATAACGTAGTTTAACATGAAAGGACTTAGCCTTCCATGAGGCTAATCCTTCAAAATATATAAATTTATTTAAACAAAATAAAGAAAAGAAAAGAAAAGCTTACCAGGGATGGAGAGAAAACTTGAAAACTCTTGTATTTAAAATATGAAAACTTTACAATGAGAGAGGAGAAAGAGAAGTAGAGAATTCTAACTATGAGGTCCTGCCTAAGACAAAGGAGAATGCCTCCTTTTATAGACAATTTGAAAAGGCGGACTCCTAAAACCTATCTATTACAATTTTTACAAATGGATTTTAAATCCGTAACAATACAAATGGATTTTAAATCCGTAATAATGCTGAGCATTATTCCTGGGTCCCATTTAAAGGATAATCATGGTGTATAACAATAATGTTGCCGGCTACATTACTTTAACTTTTGTTTGGTGGCATCCTCAATTTCTTGGACCATTTGGTCAATCTCTGTCCCGAGATAGATCCTCCATATCTGGATCTTGGGATTCCCTAGCTAAACAATCTTCATTTGTAGAGCCTGTCATGGATATATCCGCTTTATCTTCTGCAGGGAGCAAATTTTTAACTAGCTCCTTCTTGACTTCTTCCAAATAAGATTTAATCAATTCTTCTTTAGATATAACTTCATTCTGTAGCTTTAACCTTGTAGTAATATGATGGAATGGGCTGAGAGATTTAATCTCTCCTTGTTCTTTTAAACGTCTATAAGACTCATTATGACTTTGGATATCATCCAAAAATATTTTTACCATATATGGTTTTTGTTTCTAGGTCTGTTTTAATCAATCGATCCCAAAATCTACTATAAGTAGTTCGTTTTAAACATGGAAGATGTTGAGGAGTATAACTCACTTCCGGAGACCATTTCCACACCCATGGTATGGAGAATTCAATAAAAAATATCATTGAGGCTATATCCTCAGAATATAAGTCCATACTGATATAATCAGCTAATTTTGGGGATAAATTTACCAAGTCAGCATATAATGCTTTGAATTTTTCAGGGAGTATTTTCCCAGATGTTCCATATATGGACCACCAGTGTATTAACCAATTTGCTATGGGACTGTTATAAACATTGGCACAGATCTTAATCAGCCAAGTATGCTTGTGCATAGGATTTTCATATAAAAATGCTTTATAAAATGCATCCTTTAATCCCAATAATTATATTTTAAAGGAATCTTTGTATCAGGAATTATAAACTCCCGTTCTTTAAGAGGGGAAATACCCCATTCTTCAATGGATATAATGCTTTTAATAATAATTTTGCTAAAATTATAAACTTTCGCATCATTGTATCCACTTGGGTGGAAATGCGTTATATCGCATGAGCTTACTTTAAGTATCTACTCATAAAATAACTTGTGTTTATACGAGGTTGAGGCATATGCCGATTTATCCAGGTATCGTTGCATCAATAACCACGGATCGTGTTTCCACTGTAAATCTTTACTCTCTAAAAGAAATATAATTTCTTTATGAGAATGTGTATAATATGAAGTAGTATTATCTTCATCAGATATAATCTGAGCATACGAACTAGATGCGAGGGTATGACCTTCCTTTTTAGCCAGATATTGCTTTTTAAACTCCTCATATAAGAGGGCTTCATCATCTTTAAGATTAGCAATGTTTTCAGCTATAAGTTGCTTATTGCCGCGTTGTATAACAACATTTTTTTCCTTTGGCTTGAGAGGTATTACTCTGCCACGACCTCGGAAATTATTTCCCCGCCCGCATGCTCGTAAAAATTCACGCGTGAGAAAATCAGGGAAGATTATTTTCTTCACCTTCTTTATAAACAATGTCAAAATCAAAAGGGGCTAAATGAGCTTGCCACCTCGCAAACATCTGCTTAGAGACATTATGTTTAAAATCTTTATTAAACATAAATTTTGCCGCTTGGCAATCTGTTTTAACAATAAATTTTTGATTATATAGATCATCCTGAAATTTTAAAATACATTTAACAATTGCTAAAATTTCTTTAGCTAAAGTTGCATAATTTCTTTGACTTTCAAATCCATTTGCCGAATGATACCCCGACTAAATGTGGTCCGTTATTAACAGATGATTTGAGTTAAAAATACCTCCATAACCTTTATCAGAGGCATCTGTTTCTATAATTTTCTGCCAAGTAGGATTGGCTAATATTAAACAAGGCAAAGATTTAATCTTTTCTTTAATCCTTTTAACTGTCTCAGTATGTTGAGAAGTCCAAGGTTTAGGATTCTTTTTTAACCTATCATATAAGATAGCTGTGTCTGAAGCTAAATTTTTATAATAAGGGAGAGTATAATTCAAACTTCCTAAAAATCTCTGTAATTGAGTTTTATCCAGAATTTCATCTGGAAATTTAGAAGCAAAATCTATACTTCTATTAATAGGAATTATTATTCCTTTTTCAATATTATGTCCTAGAAATCTAATATTGGTTTGAAATAAAACCATTTTGGGTTTTGATATAACTAAACCATTCTGTATGACTAATTTTTTTAAAAATGTCTAAATGTTCAAAATGTTGTTGATCTGTCTTAGAGAATACTAAAATGTCATCAATATAGACTAGGATAAAGTCACTGTATGGAATGAATATATCATTCATAATCTTCTGAAATTCAGAAGGGGCATTCTTTAATCCAAACGGCATCACTTTCCATTCAAAGTGGCCTATAGGAACATTAAAAGCTGTTTTATATTGGTCAGCTTCAGCTATCTGAATCTGCCAATAACCTGATTTTAAATCAAACTTAGAGAATATTAAAGCCTCATATAAGCGGTCTAATAAATCCTTTTTATTAGGAATAGGATGTTTAATCCATTTTAACACTTTATTTAGAGGTTTATAATTTATTACCAATCTTGGTACACCTCTTTTCTATTTCACTATGTTTATTAACATAGAACCCCCGTACATGACCAAGGCGAAGTTGACTCTTTTATTAATTTTTTATTTAATAAAGAAGCTATTTCTTCTTTACATAATTCTAAATATTTAGAATTCATTTGGCAAGGGCGTGCCCTTGTAGGTATCTGACTTTCATCAAAGTCATCTATATAGGGAAGTTTAACTTCATGTTTTTTCCTGCTCCAAAAAGCGTTAGGGTGATCATTGCAAATTTCTACAGAAATATTATTCTGAAGTCTTTTAATGTTATCCTGTAATTTAGGATTTTGTAAAACTTCTTCTATTGTACAAGAGTTAATTTCAAAATTTATAAAATTTATTTGATTTTGTTTTCTTAAAATAAAATCTTTAATTTCATTTACAAATCTTGTATTTGGTTCAGTTATAAACTGAAAAGAAACAGGTGTATTTTCAAAAGTACCTCTAAGGCAATCCGTTCCTATATGAGTAATAGGAAAAATCTTTTTTATAAAAGGAGTCTCAAGTATAACTTGGTTAGTTATATTTTTAGCCAATAAAAAGCTTTCAGGAATGCAAACTTTATTATTGCAAATGTATGCACGTGGTAATTTAAAATTAAATTGTAATCTTTCACCACCTGCATGACGTAAACTATGAGTTGTTTTTTGAAAATATTTAGTAGGAATTAATCCTTCCTGTATAACACTCATATCTGCACCTGTATCAATTAGTGTAGTAAATTCTTTAATTTCATCATGATTTATTAATAAAGTAATTTTAACATAAAATTTAAATGAAGTAATCATGTCTAAAACAGTTAAAAACTGATCCTCACCAATCTTATTAAGATTGTCAAATAAATTTGGTGTAACCAAAGTATAATCTTTTTTAGTTTCTAAATTATAAACTCTAATATCAAGATTTTTATTTATTTGTTTTAACATCTTAATTTCTTCTTTAAGATTATTAATTTCTCCATACAAATCATTTAATGTAGTAGGAGATTTATGAGAATTATGATATCTCTGTTTCATTAGTTTATAAACTTCTATCATAGAATAAGGATTATTATTGGGTATAAATTCTTCTTCTATTTTAGTACTATGAGTAATAGAAGACGGTATATCATCTAAATTTTCTATAATTCTAGACCTTAATTCCTGGTCTTTGATTAACTTTAAGAATTCTAAAATATGATTATTGGTTAGAACATTAATATCTGAATCTTTAAATTGAGATATTAATTCATAATAATCATCCTTTGAATTTTCTTTTTCAGAAGCACTGTGTTCTTGTTTACAAGGACACATATTTTCCTCTGAATCTTCAGAAGAATCAGATATATGATCAATTTCTGATGCTGAAGTAATATCTTCAGAGTCATCAGATTCCAAAAATAATTTTTCTAAAGAATCTTTTAATTCTTCACTAATATGGAGATTATTAATATTTTTCTTCATCCTACACTTATTAGCGTAGTGACCTATTCGTTTACACTTATAACAGACAATATTAGTTTTGTCTTTCTTACGCTCTAATCTATCAGATTTTCTCTTAGCTTTTTTCTCTAGCTTAGCTTGAGAATATCTTCTCTTCTTCTTTTTAATATAATGATCATCTTTTCTATAGTTATTAACTATCTTGTTTTGTGATGGAATATCCATCCCAAATTGGCTACAAAATTGGCCCAACTGAACTCTTTCAGTCAGCCTTTGCCTTTTAAGTTGTTGGTTTAACTTAATTTCGTTACATAAAGCTATACCTTCAGTTCTGCAAGTCGCTATAAGACTTCCATAAGTATGACTTTCATAAGGAATAGAGATTTTATCTTTCCTAAGAGTTTTTCTAACTCTTTCCGCAAATAATGGGGGTAATCCATCTATAAACTTAGATTTCCAATTTGAGCTATTACTCTCAGGTAATTCCATAACTCTGTTTAGGAATTGGTCTTTATACCACCTAAAGTCTGTAAGTGTTTTACACCTATTATTTTGTAATAACGTTCTACTAGTTTCATTAACATCCGAAATTTTTCCGGTGAAATGTTTTAATATAGTAACTATCAGTGTATAAACTGCCTGTTCACTAATTTGTCCACTTTATTCCTGTTTAACAGAATGATAAATTTCTTCTTTATCTTGAGAAGAGAGATAATGATCCCACCAACCTTTAAGTTGGCCAGTAAATCCTGCAACTATCATTTTTGCAATATTACTGTCACTATTACCAATCGGGTTCATCGATCGTGCTATACATAAGCATTCTATGAGCCAGATTATAAATCTGTTTTTCAGTATAACCATCTAGATTCTATTCATATATACTTTTACCATTATAACTATTATTTCCTATATACTCTTGTTCCTCATGTAGAATACCTACAGGAGAGGGACGACTATAATAATTTATACGTTGGGTTGGCCTATCAGCAAACCTATATAATTTATGAATTTTATCTTTGATGATTGGCTTATAATCCTTTGTTTCTGATAATTTATCAGAAAATTCATTTTCCAAAGTATTAATATTTTTAAATTTCTGATCTAACATAGTTTCTAGATCTGACATATTTTTTAATTTATAATCTTTAATTTCAGGAGGAGGCTGCAAAGGGTGAGTAGAGATGATTGCCTTATTTCCTGAAGATTCTATCGTAGAAGATTTATCTAACTTCTGTAATAATAAATCAATTCTCTTATGAAGAGAGAGAATTTGTTCTCCTAAAACATTCAAATAAATGTTTGTATAATTTTGTTGTTCTATAATTTTATTAATTTGTTTTACAGTAATGTTTAAAGTATCATTTTCAAAGAGTTTTGAAAATGCAGTAAAACTAACAATATTATTTTTCTTTTCTAAAAGAAAAGGTTGTTGAGGAGGGCATACTCCTTTAATTATATTTCCATTTAAGAGCTTATAATCTCTTTCCAAAACAGAAATGTAAGGTTTAATATATTTAGACATGAACCATGGAACAAAAGGAAATAGAATATTATGAAAAGATAAGAATTTATAAAATTCTTCTGAAATATAATATTTTAATCTATCATCAAAATGAGGGAAAAACCACTTCCTAAATGGTTCCCATCTTGGTAAATCAAATTCGCTTTTAACTTTTTTTCCCGGCTTCGGGATCCGGGACGAAAATCTATTTTTGGTCTATAATTCATAATGAAAAATTCATTTCGATTCTGCTACCGTATTTTCTTTTGTTTTTTAAAACTTTATTCACATGATGATTATTCTCATCACGTTCACTTACCTGTGAGGTAGAAACCCTGTAAGGAATATAATCCTTGTCCTCTATAAGAGGTGAGATATAAGATCTTTCAGATCTGGTTGAAAAAGTCCTGGGGATATTACCCAATCTGGATGGAGTATTAATCAAAAATTTATTGTTAAAACAGATTGCCACGCAGCAAAATTTATGTTTAATAAAGATTTTAAACATGACGTCTCTAAGCAGATGTTTGCGAGGCAGCAAGCTCATTTAGCCACTTTTGATTTTGATATTATTTATAAAAAATGAGAAGAAAATAATCTTCCTGACTTCTTAACGCGTGAATTTTTACAGCATGCAGGGCAGGGGAAATAATTTACGTGGTCGTGGCAGAGGTAATACCTCTCAAGCCAAAGGGAAAAATGTTGTTATACAACAAGGCAATAAACAGCTTATAGCTAAAAATATTGCTAATCTTAAAGATGATGAAGCCCTCTTATATGAGGAGTTTAAAAAGCAATATCTTGCTAAAAAGGAAGGTCATACCTCCGCATCTAGTTCGTATGCTCAGATTATATCTGATGAAGATAATACTACTTCATATTATACACATTCTCATAAAGAAATTATATTTCTTTTAGAGAGTAAAGATTTACAGTGGAAACACGATCCATGGTTATTGATGCAAAGATACCTGGATACATCGGCATATGCCTCAACCTCGTATAAATACAGGTTATTCTATGAGCAGATACTTAAAGTAAGCTCATGCGATATAACGCATTTCCACCCAAGTGGATACAATGATGCTAAAGTTTATAATTCTAGCAAAATTATTATTAAAAGGATTATATCCATTGAAGAATGGGGTATTTCCCCTCTCGAAGAACGGGAGTTTATAATTCCTGATACAAAGATTCCTTTAAAATATAATTATTGGGATTATAAAGATGCATTTTATAAAGCATTTTTATATGAAAATCCTATGCATAAGCATACTTGGTTAATCAAGATCTGTGACAATGTTTATAACAGTCCCATACCGAATTAGTTGATACACTAGTGGTCCATATATGGAACATCTGGGAAAATACTCCCTGAAAAATTCAAAGCATTATATGCTGATTGGGTAAATTTATCCCCAAAATTGGCTGATTATATCAGCATGGAATTATATTCTGAGGATATAGCCTCAATGATATTTTTTTATTGAATTCTCCATACCATGGGTGTGGAAATGGTCTCCGGCAGTGAGTTATACTCCTCAACATATTCCATGTTTAAAACGAACTACTTATAGTAGATTCTGGGATCGCTTGATTAAAACAGACCCAGAAACAAAAACCATATATGGTAAAAATATTTTGGATAAAATCCAAAATCACAATGAGTCTTATAGACGTTCCAAAGAGCAAGGAGAGATTAAATCTGTTAGCCCCTTCCATCATATTACCACAAGGTTAAAATTACAAAATGATGTTATATCAAAAGAAGAATTGATTAAAACTTATTTAGAAGAAGTTAAAAAGGAGATGGTTAAAAATTTGCTCCCTACAGAAGAAAAAGCGGATATATCCATGACAGGCTCTTCAAATGAAGATTATTTAGCCGGGGAATCCCAAGATCCTGATATGGATGAAGAGTTGTCTCAGACAGCAATTGACCAGATGGTCCAAGAAATTGAAGATGAAGCCAAACAAAAGTTAAAGTAATGTGGCCGACAACATTATTGTTATACACCATGATTGTCCTTTAAATGGGACCCAGGAATAGTGCTCAGCATTATTACGGATTTAAAATCCATTTGTAAATTGTACTGTTCCGGATTTAAAATCCAATTGTAAAAATTGTAATAGATAGGATTTGAAGTCCGCCTTTTCCAATTGTCTATATAAGGAGGCATTCTCCTTCTCTTAAGGCAGGACCTCATAGTTAGAATTCTCTACTTCTCCCTCTCCTCTCTCATTGTAAAGTTTTCATATTTTAAATACAAGAGTTTTCAAGTTTTCTCTCCATCCCTGGTAAGCTTTTCTTTTCTTTTCTTTATTTTGTTTAAATAAATTTATATATTTTGAAGGATTAGCCTCATGGAAGGCTAAGTCCTTTCATGTTAAACTATGTTATCATATATATCATGATGATTATGTGGTGAAGATCCTTATTTTGTCTAGTTGGTTAGTAGTCTTATGTGAGGATCAGGAGTGGGTTATGCACTCTGCAACTGGCCATAGTTATTAAAAGAATAAGGGGTATCCTGTTGAAAGCCGTTGAGTGAAGGCGTGTTAAGGCGTTGATCCCGGTTTTATTCTTTGATAATTATGCTGAAGGATCTAGAGTTCGTGTAAAATTTGTTCCTTAACCTTGAGTTCTTGCATGGAAGACTACCACCGGACCTGCTATGGTATCAGAGCCATGTAATTATGTGATATATGTGATTCATAGTTTAACATGACATGATTCATTTATAAATTTAAATGAATTTATTAAAAGAAAAGAGAACCATTAAAAATGTTTCTAAACAAGAAATGGATATTCCTGAAAACTTAGAAGCACTTAATAAGTGGACAATCCCAAGGGTGGATTTAAAAACTGTATATCAGTTAGGAACCTTTGAAAAATTAGGTTTAAAATAAGTAGTTAAAACTGCTGAGGTGTCAGTTTCCCGGGATAATGAAGAAACTGAGATAAAATTATTATCATTAAATGATATAAATAGATATAAAGATTTATATAAATTCATCCGTATTGGATTAATACAAATTGCATTTAAACCTTTAACTTTAGAAGGTTTACCTGAAAGTTTTATTGCATGTCTAAGAGATGCACGTAATTTAAATTGGAAACAATCACTTATAGGTGTAATACAATCTAGTCTGGCACATGGACCAGTATATTTTAATGTTTATCCTAATCTTTCACTTTCTTTAAGTGGTATTAATATACTTGATTATTTAACATTAAATGTTAAAACTCATGGATATAATTATATTGCTGGATCAGAACTTATATGTATATGTTATCGCATTTATTATAAAACATTGTTTACATTAAATCCTAATTGTAAACTAATGCATAAAAAGATTAATGAAACTGTTTTAATAGAAACAAACTTTAATAGATCTAAGATATCAACAAGAAGAATTATAAAATGGGATGAAATCCCCTATGCCTCCACAAAGTGGAAATTGGAAAAGAATCTGGTTATATCCAGTCAAAGACTGAACATAATATAGATCATATTGAGCAGACTCCAGAAGGAATTGTTTATCTACAGATGGATAATACTCCATCCAGATTGGGTAACATCCCAAGAACTTATTCTACCAGATCTGAGCGTTCTTATATTTCACCTCTTATAGAGGATAAGGATTATATTCCTTACAGAGTTTCTACCTCACAGGTAAGTGAACGTGATGAGAATAATCATCATGTTGAGAAAGTTTTAAAAACTAAAGAAAATATTGTCAAAGGTGTTTATAACACTAAAGATCCGGACATAACCGAATCTGAAATGAATTTTTCATTATGAATTATAGACCAAAAATAGATTTTAGTCCTGGATCTGAAGCCAGGAAAAAAGTTAAAGCTGAATTTGATTTACCAAGATGGGAACCATTCAAGAAGTGGTTTTTCCCTAATTTTGATGGTAAATTAAAATATTATATTTCAGAAGAATTTTATAAATTCTTATCTTTTTATAATATTCTATTTCCTTTTGTTCCATGGTTCATGTCTAAATATATTGAACCTTACATTTCTGTTTTAGAAACAGATTATAAACTCTTAAATGGAAATATAATTAAAGGAGTATGGCCTCCTCAACAACCTTTTCTTTTAGAAAAGGAAAATAATATTGTTAGTTTTACAGCATTTTCAAAACTCTTTGAAAATGATACTTTAACCATTACTGTAAAACAAATTAATAAAATTATAGAACAACAAAATTATACAAACATTTATTTGAATGTTTTAGGAGAACAAATTCTCTCTCTTCATAAGAGAATTGATTTATTATTTCAGAAGTTAGATAAATCTTCTTCGATCGAATCTTCAGGAAATAAGGCAGTTATCTCTACTCCCCCTTTGCAGCCTCCTCCTGAAATTAAAAATTATAAATTAAAAAAGATGTCAGATCTAGAAACAATGCTAGATCAGAAATTTAAAAAGTTAAACATCAATACTTTGGAAAATGAATTTTCTGATAAATTATCAAGAACAAAGGATTATAAGCCTGTCATTAAAGATGAAATTAATAAATTACATAGGTTTGCTGATAGGCCAACCCAACGTATAAATTATTATAGTCGTCCCTCTCCTATAGATATTCTGCATGAGGAACAAAAATATATATAATAATAGTTATAATGGTAAAAGTATATATGAATGGAACTTAGACGGTTATACTAAAAAACAGATTTATAATCTGACCCATAGAATGCTTATGTATAGCACTGTCAGTAAACTGATAGGCAATAGTGACAGTAATATTGCAAAAATGATAGTTGCAGGATTTACTGGCTAACTTAAAGGTTGGTGGGATCATTATCTTTCTTCTCATGATAAAGAAGAAATTTATAATTGCCTTAAACAGGAAGAAGATGGTCGCACTAGCGAACAGTCAGTTTATACACTGATAGTCACTATATTAGAACATTTCACCGGAAGAATTTCGGATGATAATGAAACTAACAGGACGTTATTACAGAATACTAGGTGTAAAACACTTACAGATTTTAGATGGAATAAAGACCAATTCCTTAATAGAGTTATGGAATTACCCGAGAGTAATAGCTCTCATTGGAAATCTAAGTTTATAGATGGATTACCCCCATTATTTGCGGAAAGAGTTAGAAAAGCTCTTAGGAAAGATCAAATCTCCATTCCTTATGAAAGTCATACTTATGGAAGCCTCATAGCGACTTGTAAAACTGAAGGTATAGCCTTATGTAATGAAAATAAGTTAAATCAACAACTTAAAAGGCAAAGGCTGATTGAAAGAGCTCAGTTAGGCCAATTTTGTAGCCAATTTGGGATGGATATTCCATCACAAAGAAAAATAGTTAATAACTATAGAAAAGATGATCAATATATTAAAAAGAAAAACAAACGATATTCTCAGGCTAAGCTAGAGAAAAAAGCTAAGAGAAAATCTGATAGATTAGAACGTAAGAAAGACAAAAGTAATATTGTCTGTTATAAGTGTAAACGTATAGGTCACTACGCTAATAAGTGTAGGATGAAGAAAAAGATTAATAATCTTAATATTAGTGAAGAATTAAAAGATTCTTTAGAAAAATTATTTTTAGAATCTGATGACTCTGAAGATAATACTTCAGCATCAGAAATTGATCAAATATCTGATCCTTCTGATAATTCAGAAGAAACTGTGTGTCCCTGTAAACAAGGATCCGAAACTTTTGCAAAAGAAAATTCAGAAGATGATTATTATAAATTAATATCTCAATTTAAAGATTCATATATTAATGTTTTAACCAATAATCATATTTTAGAATTTTTAAAATCCATAAAAGACCAAGAATTAAGGTCTAGGATTATAGAAAATCTAGATGATATTCCATCTACTAGTACTCATAGTACTAAAATAGCGGAAGAATTTATACCAAATAATAATCCTTATACGATGATAGAAGTTTATAAACTAATGAAACAAAGATATGATAATTCTCATAAGTCTCCTACTACATTAAATGATTTGTATGGAGAAATTAATAATCTTAAAGAAGAAATTAAGATGTTAAAACAAATAAATAAAAATCTTGATATAGAGTTTCTAATTTAGAAACTAAAAAAAGATTATACTTTGGTTACACCAAATTTATTTGACAACCGTGATAAGATTGGTGAAGAACAGCTTTTTAACCTGTTTTAGATATGGTTACATCATTTAAATTTTATGTTAAAATTACTTTATTAATAAATCATGATGAAATTAAAGAATTTATTGCACTAATTGATACAGTGCGGATATCGGTGTTATACGAGAAGGATTAGTTCCTACTAAATATTTTCAAAAAGACAACTCATAGTTTACGACATGCGAGTGGTGAAAGATTACAAATCAATTTTAAACTACCACGTGCATACATTTGCAATAATAAAGTTTGCATTCTCGAAAGCTTTTTATTGGCTAAAAATATAACTAACCAAGTTATACTTGGAACTCCTTTTATAAAAAAAGATTTTTTCCTATCACTCATATAGGAACGGATTGCCTTATAGGTACTTTTGAAAATACACTGTTTCTTTTCGGGTTTATAACTGAACCAAATACAAGATTTGTAAATGAAATTAAAGATTTTATTTTAAGGAAACAAAATCAAATAAATTTTATAAATTTTGAAATTAACTCTTCTACAATAGAAGTAGTTTTACAAAATCCTAAATTACAGGGATAAGGTTAAAAGACTACGTAATCATATTTCCGTAGAAATTTGCAATGATCACCCTAATGCTTTCCCGGGAGCAGGGAAAAAACATGAAGTTAAACTTCCTTACATAGATGACTTTGATGAAAGTCGGATACCGACAAGGGCACGTCCTTGTCAAATGAATTCTAAATATTTAGAATTATGTAAAGAAGAAATAGCTTCTTTATTAAACAAAAAAATTAATAAAAGAGTCAAACTCACCCTCGTTCATGTACGTGATTCTATGTTAATAAACATAGTGAAATAGAAAGAGGTGTACCAAGATTGGTTATTAATTATAAACCTCTCAATAAAGTATTAATAAACATAGTGAAATAGAAAGAGGTGTACCAAGATTGGTTATTAATTATAAACCTCTCAATAAAGTATTAAAATGGATTAGACATCCTATTCCTAATAAAACGGATTTATTAGACCGATTATATGAGGCTTTAATATTTTCTAAATTTTATTTAAAATCGGGATATTGTGCGATCTGATAGTCGAAGTCGACTAATATAAAAACAGACTTTTAATGTCCCTATAGGCCACTTTGAATGGAAAGTGATGCCTTTTGGATTAAAAATGCCCTTCCCGAATTTCGAAGATTATGAATGATATATTCATTCTACACGATGACTTTATCTTAGTCTATATCGATGATATTTTGGTATTTTCCAAAAACAGTTGCACAACATTTTGAACATTTAGACATATTTAAGAAATTGGTTATACAAAAATTGTTTAGTTATATCCAAACCCAAGATGGTTTTATTTCAAATAAATATTAGATTTTTAGGTCATAATATTGAAAAAGGAAAAATAATTCCTATTAATAGAAGTATAGATTTTGCTTCTAAATTTCCAGATGAAATTCTGGATAAGACCCAATTACAAAGATTTTTAAGAAGTTTGAATTATATTCTACCTTATTATAAAAATTTAGCTTCAGACACAGCCATCTTATATGATAGGTTGAAAAAGAATCCGAAACCTTGACATCTCAACATACCGAGACAGCTTAAAAGGATTAAAGAAAAGATTAAATCTTTGCCTTGTTTAAT